>OX388027.1:25000000-26250000 GCA_947578705.1 Lacanobia wlatinum | reverse complement strand
ACACACAACTTAAAGGTCTTATGTTTATACTCACCTCGGATTCCGCTATCGAGACACGAAAATGTTGTTACAGAATAGGAGAATAGGAGGCTCTCACTGTGACGTTTTAAAATCAGTATGACTCCGATATGAGAGAGACGTGGAGCTATACAGAACGAATAGCAATGGTGCTATTCGTTCTGTATAGCCCCACGTAAGAAAGGGTTGGCCCTTTCTTACTGCTGGTTCGAATTGAAAAAATATTTTAGTGTTGGATAGCGCATTTATCGAGGAAGGCTATAGCCTTTTACTATGTTATACATATATACTATACTAGCTTCTGCTAGCGGCTTCACCCGCGTGGTCCCTAGGGAACATACTCCCGGGATAAAAAGTAGCCTTCCTTCTTTTCTCGGGCTCTAGACTATCTGTGTACTAAATTTCATTTAAATCGGTTCAGTAGTTTTGGCGTGAAAGCGCGACAGACAGACAGACAGAGTTACTTTCGCATTTATAATATTAGTAAGGATAACATCACGCTTCGACCAACAGGAGCGGAGCATTCATGAATATTGTGACGCAGAGGATTTTGCGCGGGTCAGCTAGGTCAACATATTATAATAGTCCAGTTCCTATTAATGTACGAGTATAGTTGAGAAAAGGCGAATTCTCGAGTTGAATGAAACGTACCGTTTGGATTCAAATTACAGTCTAAGCCATTTGCACGCCTCAGGGAACGGAAAAGTGTACAATAATACTAGAACCGCATGTTAGTACTCGGTTTCGTCTCAAAAGCCCAGGTAGGAAACTGCATCGCAAAATGAACGAAACACGATATAAGGCTCTCTCAATGTGATCGGATTCTAACTCGTGCAACTTGAACTCGTAAGAAATATTTAGCAAACTGTAAAAGGATATTTGGATTTTGTTCAAATTTCAAGGTTTTTTTTAACTTGCAAGGTTTTTGTTAGTTTTTTTTTTACATTATTTAGCAATAGGCTTGCTTCTAACCTCGATCACGCCTGACGGAAAGCAATTGATGGTATATGATGGGGCGAGCGTGCCCAGAAGATGCCTGTTCACTCTTGCTTTGAATGCAGACGGGTAATAATTACGTAGAACATAGTTTATTGAGCTCAAGTCTTGCAAGCTGATTTGGAACCACTTCTTCATATCCTACAGAGAAAAAATTTGACTGATTGGTTCATTTCCGATGACAATTAATTTGTATCACAACTTTAACCAACATTTATCAGAAAGTATATTTACTTTTCCCGAAATGCACGCTTCTTATCGAACAGGCAACGGGAACAAAGCCGCCTAAAAGCAAGCTTTGTATAATTCCGTTTGACACAATTTTCATTCGCGCCATTCTCACTAATGTTTATAAAATGGTCACTTAGCAACTCTCACATCCATTACACTTCATAAAAACTTTTAGCACAGTTCGCAAAATACAAGATATCTTTTAAAAATTCAGCAAGAAACTATTACAAAGCTTTTAGGCCTTATCAGGCCCCTTTCAGACGAGTAACTTTCGATAAACTTGGGCAACCGGGTACCCGAATTTCTGAGAAATTCACGTCGTTTTGTTGGGCAAGAAATGTCACTAATTGAAATATTGATGACCCTGGATTGCATTGTGTCGATACACAGAATTAGTGCGTAGACAAAAAATAACTAAACCTTTTGAATTAGTGTAGTGTACAAATCGAATTAATAATAGTAACAATGTTGTGCTATACATATAACACATGAAAATAGTTGTTTTATAAATTATATCAGACTAAGAAAGTGCTACGGACTTATGCAAAAGTGCAAATGGACAATATTCTTAGTTTTAACATAATCTATCACGTAACATATTAAGTGAGAGTTAAATTGCTTATTAGTCTTTTAGGCTAGATCGTAATTAATTATTAAGAATATTGTTCTTACTAATAAAGTACAAAAAAAATACGATAAATAATAAAGTTAGTACCTATGTACTTAAAATAATTATGTGCTGCTTTAAAGAAAAATTATAAACATAGAAAAAAAAATTACCACTGTTAATTTTCAGTAAATGTAGTCATGGAATTACAGGATGAAGCCTACTAAGGTACACCTCTGCTTGCACCGTCGATAGATGAAAAGGGCATAAGATGGGATGGGACGATGCTTTCATTAAAGCTGTCATTAGCCTCATTTCCGAATAAAAAAAAAAAAAATTAATTATTAAAATGACGTAGTAGACAACATACTTAACATTTTCATTCTTCGACTGCACAGGATTTTCCAATGAATAACAACTTTCAAATTCATTTTTAAACGTAGCTTACAACTTCAACAAAAAAGTGTTTGCATCTTAGATTCCATCCACGTTTATTAGTTCAGGTTGCAATGAATGCCGTAACTGGGCAACTAGTGCCCGTAACTTTGCCCGGGCAAAGTTGGGCAATAGAAATTGTTTAAAGGGCATCTTTTATGCGCTGAGTAGTTGGCGAGGGAGAGCGAAGTTGGTTTTATGTTTGTAATTGACCTGATAGATCATCGGAGTCTATATGTAGGAAGGCTCTGTATCACTGTATTTGTTGAGGAGTTATTGTTTGTAAGCCTAAAAACTGAGTTTGGGTGATCAGTTATTTGAAGATAATTTACAGTCAGGGAAATTAATTGTGTATCACCTTAATGAAAGAAAATAATCTATGTGACAAGCACGATGCAAATCATAGAAAAACGAATAAAACATAATGAATGACTTGGATAACTTGGGAAGATTTACATCTGCGCAAACCCGCCATAGCTCAGCATAATTTTAGGACGCTTGAGCGACACGGGGCTACAGCACTGGTTTTAAGTGACAGCCGGCGGCTACTAAAGGTTAAGGTAAAAACTTAAAGTTGAATGACATTAACTCTTCATTAAATGACATGGTCTGCTTGTCTATGTATGCGCTAATTAGATCATTTCAAACTTAGTGAAAATTAAAAGTGGTAGCAGAATAATTTCTCTGACTTTTTCTAGTCATATCTATCTAAGTAATGGCGGCGCCTTCAAATTTGTCACAAAGTGCAGCGCGGCAGCAGCCAAAATATTTATTATATTTGTAATACAAAAATAACAAAGCATATTCAAAAGCGATAAAAACCCTATTTGAATAAGTTAAATGAAGCAAACACGAATAAACCACACTCATCTTCAAACTCAGCTAAACACGACGTAACAATAATAAATATTGTCTAAGCCAAAATCACAACTATTACTCATGCAAATTCCAAGACGCCTGAAGATTTATGGCATAAATTTAACCCTCCACCGACCCACTTTAACATAAAAGGATTAGGAATAATAACAAGTAAAATAAAGTAAGCCACTTGACGTGGCCCAACTGCGCAGAAAAGCTATTACTATGGGTAACTGAGCGTGGTGACAGCTTGGAGCGAGCGGAGCGAGGCAGGGTGTGGTTACAGTGGTGGCGAGGAGCGGGTTAGATGAAACTCTTAGTTACGGCAGTGTCACGTTGAATAACACGAAATTAATCTATGGACAAAGCGAAATTAAAAAATGTCTGAGACAAAAACACCAAATGCTTGGATATACGTACGTGGCATATGGTATTGAATTTTTTTTTGTTTTATTTATTTATTTATATTTATTTATATATACTTTATTGTACACCAAAATTAAAACACATTAAGGGAACCTTAAACTAAAAAAATATACAATTGGCGGCCTTATCGCATTCCGCGATCTCTTCCAGGCAACCTGGCATGGATAGGGATAGCCTGGACACAAAATGGGGTTGCACTTGGTGCAAATATAAAGTTAACAAAGTTTTAGAAAAAAAGTAATACAATATACTAAAATAGATACACAAATACATACATATTAAATATACATATTAAAAAGAAAATAAATGACAATTTTTAAAAATCAACTTCGAAAAAGTAATCACAGCGACAAGTAGTGTTCCCTAACAAGTTTTTTCAGTATTCAGATAACATTTATCTGAAGTACAAATATGGTTGTTTGACAACTTACCCACAAATCGCCATTTTTACTCCTCAATTAAAAGTTATCTGATTATTCAAAAATCGTCCTGTAGTTATGGTATTATCCTGCCAGGGCTGCAGAATCCTCCCACTGCCTGCAAGGGTTGCGGAACTTGTTCGAAAGGGTCACCGCGGCCCTGGAACGCAAAGGCTATTAAGAGTAACACGGGAGGGGCTTTAGTCAGTAAGAGTCTGACACTCTCTCTGATCCACCCAGAGCGGAAGGAGTCATTTGATGATTTCCCATCCTTAAAGGTATTATAGTTGTCTATTTTTGTTTTTCTAATCCTGTAATACCGACTGTGTTTACATTTAACATTGAACTCTCTTGTATCAGCATTTAAAACTGCAGCAAACTGATGCCGAGTTGCTGGCCTGTCGGTTTTCTATCGGTTGCACTTTGGGAAGTGTGCGACGGAATTGCATAATTTAATTCCGCCAAGCCCGTTCCATCATCGGACCACAAGACGAACGGCGATGCGCCACCGGTACATGGTGGACATCCCACCCACACGCACTAAACTATTTGGGAACACATTCATAGTGCGTACAGCTAAAGGGTGGAATTCCCTGCCAGAGCCTGGGAGACTTTAAGACAAGACTGAATAGGTTGCTTCTAGGCAAACGTGCTCCATCTTCGGCCGCATCATCAGGTGAGATAGTGGTCAAACGTATGCCTATCTATATTAAAAAATAAATAAATATTAAATTACAGCATAAACAGGGAAGGCAGAGAAATACACTCTATTGCACCAATTTCGATAGTTCGTTTCGGATGAACATAATCACAACGTACCTTGGATTCCTTCAGCCAACAAAACAACATTACAGGAATAGCTGAGAAGGCCCATGTTTGGTGGAAGCGCCGAAAGTTAATTGTACAGGAAAAACTCGTAAAATAAGTAATTGTACACAATTTTAAAGACATCGGATTAACTTTTTTGTTTACATAGACATAAGGCAGAGAGGAAAAAGAGAAAAAGAAAAATAAAGTGCGAACTAAAGGGTTTCGAATATTTTTGTATGGGAGCTGGCTTAGCCACCCGACGCCATTTTAATTTTTTTTTCGAAATTGCGGTGCACGATGAAACATGTATATTTGGATAGACAACACTTAACCAATCAAAAATGTTAGTAATATGGTGCCCTAAAGTGCCGATATATTACGTTGCCGAGATATTTGGATGTGAAGTCGCCATGTGAGAACAATGAAGAGCATTAAAATTTATTTGCTTTTCATTGTTCTTTTAATTTAAATTAACTAATTACGTGCTTCTGCGCAGTAGATTGCGTTCTAATAGTTTCTCAGCTTGCTTGCCACAAAGGTTTTATCCCCTTTTCACTTCTTATTTTTTTACAAAGTGCAAAGTAGGTCGGCTCACCACGCTAACGTCACCACATGACACTGGGAGAATTGTCGACATCGGTTCGGTTTCAAAGAAAAAAAAATACACACTCATAAATAAAATGGTTACCAGGGACTTTTCTTGAAGCTTTTCTCACTCCGTCGCTTTACAACTTGGCTACCTCAAATCTTACATGTATAACACATTCCACCACGCCACACACGAAGTTAAAATTTACATAAAACGTACGGCAGTTTCATATTATTCTACCCAACTAGACGCGACGTCCTGAAATATGGAATACGTCTTAAAAATGTGTCGTACCCATAGGGTTGCCAGCCGTCCGGTTTAAGACGGACTTTTTGGATGCGTGATAGTTCGATGGCTAATCCACTAAAGATTATATAGCATAATATAATCGGCATAAAATATCCCACTGCTGGTACACAGATGCATAAGAGCATGGGTATCTAATACAATACGCGGGACCAGTGCGTATTGGTAGATGTCGTATGTCTTTGAATTTTTAGATTCTGGGATTTGTGACATTTTAAATGTGGGTCTACTCGCAATAATATTTTCAACAAGCTTCTGCCATCAGCCTTGTCCGAGTCAAATTCGATAATCATACAAGGGTACATCCGTTGGGTTGAGTACTCCCGGGATTAAAAGTATTTCAAGTCATATATCTAAACTGGGTCTACTCTCGTGCTTAGTTTCATCTTAATCCTTTCAGCCGTTAAGACATACAATGTTTATTGTGAGTCAACCATAAAAGATAGACATATGCTATTGCGGACTTTTTCGTAGGTATTGATATGTTCTCTAAAACTCTTGTAGGTACATCGTTTTGTTCTATCATTAATAGTTTTCGCAGCGCACGCGATGTAAAGAATTTTCGTAATAATCTTCATATATCAGCCAATTTACACAAAACCTTTACAAATTATATACTAAAACCGAGAACCACTCTATTTATTAAAACAAACCTGCATCAAAATTGGTAGTTGCGTAGTTTAAAAGATCTAAGCATACAAATGGACAGACAGACAGACAGCGGGAAGCGACTTTTTTTTATACTAAGTACTGATAGTGACTACCTATGGATTTGAAACTAATACACAAAAGCTTAACAGATTAAGGTGTCTGGCCTTTTATCCAAAGGTTCGGCCAAACTGGCTGTTCAGTAAGGCTTTCCGGCTTAAGAACTTGGCGACCCTGCCCACATGCCAGTATTCATGAAGTTGGAAGAACCAGGGTGATTAATAGAGCTATACAGCAGACTGATGATGGCCGAAGTTTATCTGAGCTTTAGATATTCCAACGTGAAATGTTTAAACTATTCTAAGTTTTATAATGATGAAGTAATGAGTAAGTTCTTCATTGTGTGAGTTGCAAGGTTCAGTCAGTGCGGAACAGGGTTGAATTGGTTATAACAAAAAATACTATAGGTGGAATATTTGGTGTACAATAAAGGATGTTCTTTGTATTTATATCTTTATAATTTATCGGGCAGAGTTCAGCTCAGAAACTATATAAAATAAAATCAAACATACATATTGTGTAGAAGAGAAAAATTGATGGGCAAAAAGGTATGGAATGTGTAAAGAATTATATAAAAAAGGGAGTGCATGAGTGATGGTTGAGAAGGAAAAACGGAAGCAAACAACATGTTGCACCGACCCTAAGTATGGTAACATATGTCTACTACTGGCCACCCATAAATACGTACTCAATTTTTCGAAAAGCGAACAACCACGAAAAGTGTCAACACGTTTTTCGGCAAATGGTGGGCGCCAGATAAACTTGCAATACATTGACCTTTGCCTAATATCCCTTCGTAGATACCCGAACAATGGATTATGAAGTGTTTTAATACTAGAGAACGTAAAAGGATTGCGATACAAGTCGAATCGGGACAGCTTTATGTCTTTCTGTTTTTGGTAGGTCAACGACCGTTATTGCATATTTATCTGGTGTCTACCAATAGTTCTCATTTGTCAAGTCTCTAAGGACGTTCTATAAGGACTTTCCGAAACTTTTCATCAATATTTATCATAGAGGAAGGATCTACCACAAAGATATCAGAAATCATAAGTTCTTCTTCTTATCGTGTGGGTAGTAAGGTCTAACGACCCCACACACCCTCGTGTCAGAGTTTCTAAACCGCCTCAAGGGCCACTGACATGGTTTATTTGACGACCGTCATTTGGCGGCCGGGACCACCGGCTTATACGTGCCTTCCGAATCACGGAATCATCTTTTTATCAGACAATCAGGTGATTCAAGTCTGCAATATCCTAACCAAACTGATGACGACACGGTTGGCGCAGTGGTGACTGCTGCGCTGCGTGTCGCGGGTTCGATTCCCGCACGTAACAAATATTTGTATGGCCTACAGATAGTTGTTCCGGGTCTGGCTGTTTGTGCATGTGAGATTATATGTCTGTAAACGCACCCACCATACAGGAGAAATTCCTAGTGTGGGGCATTGTTATTTAAAAAAAAAACAAATAAAACAGGAAACAACTTTACAAAGTATGCTTCCCGTGGGAATCGAACCCATGACCACCGGGTCACAAGGCAAACGCCAAAACCACTCGACCACGGAGGCAGTTACACATAATAAGTGACACTTACATTTATTTACGACATCCCGTCACAAATCGAGGTTCTGACGTCACAATACATAAGACAGAACCGCTGCGACCTGCTTGTTTGTACTGCTGCGACCTTAATTTAAAGGCACAAGGACCAAATCGTGAATTATGGACGACCTAAATGCAGTTTCCTTTGCTCCAGTTTGTTGGCGTCAGGTAGTCGTAACTATGATTGATGGTTCAACCTTGCTGGTGTCGTCGGGTGACCTAAAACTAATGTCGTTACCGAAAAGTTCATTGAATATTCTGTGAAGCAAGTAGAGATACTGAGGGGGATACAATAACTCGAATCTTGTTCTTTAGCTGATGTAGTCTTGATACAAATTTGTATTTTTTCCCTTTGACAATGAACTATGTACATCCTATCCTACTAATGGCAAAAAAGAAAAAAAAAATATGATGTATGTACTCGTAAGTTTGCTACTCTTTATTGATTATTATACTTTATTGTACACCTCATATTTAAAGCAGAGTAAAAGTTCCATAAAACAAGTGTACAATGGGCGGTCTTATCACACAAGGCAATCTCTTACAGACCACCTGATCTCTGTCATGAAAAAACTGGCCAAATACGATTCAGACTCGCGTGCAAGGGGTTCCGAACCAATTTAAATTTTTAACATGTTTGTTTAACACCAACGACTTCTTATAGGTTTTCCTGTAATCTGTAGGTAAAGATCTATTATCTACATTTTTTTTTAATTCGGGCTTAGTAGTTTCGGAGATAAGGGGCGGCGGGAAGGGGTTTGAATAAATTCAAAAATGATTATTTTAAAATTATGAAAGAAATATAATTAAAATTCTCACAGTAAGCCCTTTCATTTAATACGAGTATGTCGCACGATACAGTTTGAAAAAAAAAATTATATAAATATTCTACTTTGACCCCTAAAAGTGACCCCATACTCAAAATGTATTTATTTACGTAACGCGATCGTGTTTGGGTCACAAAAGTCCACATGTTTACCGAATTTCAACAGAATTGGTCCAATAGATCCGGAGAAAACTGGGTGTGACAGACGGATAAACAGACAGACAGACACCCGAGTGATCGTATAAGGGTTCCGTTTTTAGTTCGGAACCTTAAAAATCCAGTCAAATACCCTAGTCTGATCTGTATTCAACACACACCTTTTTCAAGAACGCTAAAACCCCAACGTGTAGTTACACCAACATTACCTATTCATTTTTGCTTTCATGTTTCGTCTCAAACATTCGTTTATGTACTGGCTTGTGGGACCGGGGGCTACTCTCTAACGAAATCCGTAGTTTCGGGCTTAGTTGCGGGCGTTCGTATTCTACTCCGTATCACCTACAGACTTACGATTAGTCCCGAACCCGAACTGAGAATGAATGACAACACGATTTCACCGTAACTGTCAAATCCTGTTATCATTAGTTCTCAGTGGTTAGGTGATACGAAGTAGAAAATGCCTGCCCGAAACTAAGCCCGAAACTACGGATTTCGTTAGAGAGTAGCCCCCCTGGACACGTGTAATGTTGACATACGTTGGGCAAATAAAAGTTTTAAAACATACGACATCATATATACCAGATGCCATATTCCTTCAAACAAAATTTATAAAATGTAATAACATTGGACGGCGAGGACACGAGGGATTTCTTTTAGTAACTTGGGTCATATTTTTCTTAGAGTGGTGGAAAATTGAATCATATATGTTACGTGATGTGGTACCGTTGATGCAATCCTTTGAGGTTTCAAGGCTTAAAAATTCAAAATTCTATATTGATCGGGCTCAATCGGAATTTGTAATAAGTAAAAGTAGTGGACTATAATGAAATAGGACTAAGACCATAATTCACAATAACGTATAAAAAAGATCGAAGAAATACACGTAGCGGAGCGCGTCTGTGAGCTGAGTGGCTTGAAGGCGCGCAGCGGCCGTCACGCACCAGGGGGGCTACTCTGTAACGAAATCCGTAGTTTCGGGCTTAGTTGCGGGCGGGCGTATTCTACTCCGTATTACCTACAGACTTACGATTAGTCCCGAACCCGAACTGAGAATGAATGACAACACGATTTCACAGTAACTGTCAAGTCGTGTTATCATTAGTTCTCAGTGGTTAGGTGATACGGAGTAGAAAATGCCCGCCCGCAACTAAGCCCGAAACTACGGATTTCGTTAGAGAGTAGCCCCCCAGGTTCGGTACCCCAACACTCCACGCGTTACAAACGACAAGTATTTCATTTCGTATAAGCCAAAAGTACTTACAAAATGCGAGAAGCCAGTGCACGGTTCAAATTAATAACTTCCACAGGGCCCTCGACTAATTTGAACCATGTGTGAAAAAATCTACACGATTACTCTTTTTTAAAAATTGATTGCTTTTTTTTTAACCTACAACTTGACTTAAAATCTTATGACCGTAGATGAGGCAGAGAGTGGCCACAGCAGTCCTGTATCGCGAGCAGTCTTAAGCTTCAAGCTTCACCTCGCTTCACGTCATTCCGATGTTCGTCTTTTCTGCCAACTCAATGAGACGTAAGGTTTCGATTTACGCTACCTTTCCCTTGAGGATTCCTATTCATCAGTGTTGTTTGGGCATATAATCGGAATCCCTCCAGAGCGTGAGATTCAAAAGTTTTATGAAGTTATTTATATTATTATGTATTTTAAACATAATTGTGTCATACAACCACCACGACCGCCAACACAAAGGATGTGTATCTGGGTCACCATACATATGAGATGTAACACCGAGACAAAGTTTTATGATTTTGTAAAAATTTTCCTCGTCACTTTTGTTTCAAACTCATCCATCATATTATTTCTTGTTGATACATCTTCATTATTATCAAGCCAGTTTTCTTTTAAAAGGTAGACAGCAATGATCATGTACAGTTGGTCTATTCTGTAAAATCCCAATGTGAAACCTTAGGTGAGCTTCAAGCGAGGTGACGCTAGGGATTGACAACTCATTTCAAAACAAAATGTTGACCAAACGGGAATGAATACAGGCATTCTTAAGCTAGAGACAAACTGGTCCCACGTACGCAACGTATGCAACGCATTATGATATCTGGACTATTGATTTTGTGTGAAAAACTTTGCAAAAGAGACATACGTATCATATGCAACGCAACATACGATACGATACAAAAGCGTTGCATACGTTGCGTACGTGGGACCAGTTTGTCTCTAGCTTTAAATGTTGACAAATCGGGAAAGAATGTATGAAGATCAAAATCGTGACCAAACGCCAGTCGTGTTCAGTTGTTTTTAAAAGTTTTGACATGATGACAAATCGGGAATTATGTGACATAACGGTAAGTAGCCATATGTATCACCTTAGTCTTCATTGTGAGGTTTATACAGAATGGCACTACAGATTGGGTTAGCCCCAAAAAACCGGGCACACCTCTCGACTTCCAAATATTTAGAATCTTTTTTAACCGACTTCAAGAAGGAGGAGTTTCTCAATTCAGCGGAATCTTTTTTATTTATTTAGGAAAGGGCTTACTCTTGAACACAATCACGCCTGATGGAAAGCGATGAATAAGGTCTATGATGGAGCGAGCGTGCTCAGAAGATGCCTGTTCACTCTTACTTTGAAGGCAGACGGGTTATATGTGGACGGGAACACAGACGCTGGCAGAGAGTTCCACACTTTGGCTGTGCGCATAATAAATGTGAAGGAGAATCTAGATATCTATAAAATCTAGATACCTAATTCTTCCCACGCTTTGACTAACTAACCCAACTCTAGTGACCACTACAAAAATAAGCTGTTGCAGTTGCTACATTTAACAGGAAACCTTCACAATTAAGGCTTGCACTTTTCCCCACTCCGTATCGTCTGAGGTTGGCGATGTTCCAAGTGGAAGAGTACAGCTTCCGCATAATTTGCCCCGGGTGATTTACAGCGACCTACTTGCAGTTTCAACATCCCTCACCTTCGGGTTACTATAGATTTCGATGAACTTTTATACTCAGGAGATACGTTCGAGGTCAGTGAAAATAGAAGGTGGTTTAAAATTATGTGTTGTGTTTTAGAAAGGATTTGAATGATTGAAGATTTTAGTGAAATGATAGGTTTCGTAATAAGAAACAACATATTGACCTCTGAGTTCGTTTCAGTGATTCTTCTCAGAGTACCTAGTCAGCTAGAAAACACCAGTTTAAATTAAAGTTTTAAGCAACTTCAAAATAATTGTCGTCAGTTAATTTTACTCGCAGTTTTTATAATGGTTTTGATCTGAAAATATATTTCGTTTCAATTTTTAATACCATTTAGAAATATCCGGTCTTGTTTTCCGAATAAAAGTCCTGTACCCACCGCGAAAACTTGAAGTACAGTAAGCTGTCTAACCACTTTATACTAGTGATCTCGTGAGCTCACTTGAAGCTAACTTCACGTCTGTAATTAAAGTTAGATTTTTATAGAACAGCACTACAAGTGTCCTGTGTTGCACATCTATCTACTAGCTTAATAATTCTTTGCCACGATAATGTCAAAACATAACAGAATAACATATTTCCAAACATAAACGGAAATAAGAACTATAGCTGTTAAATTAAAGTTATTGGAGCTTTTTCCTGTTTAAGCAAACTGCAAACTGCACTTCAGTATCGCATTCAATTGATTCCAAGTTTAGATTAAATTAGTTCCGACTGCCGCAGACGGAAACCAATTAGAACCCTTGATAACCGCTAGAAACCGAATACGGCTTGATTTCTGCTATTATTATGTATTGCATTGGTTTTGTTGGAATTGCAGAACCTTTATCTACATAGAATAAATCTTTACATAAGCTAATGTAATTTTATATGACGTAAAATGTTTGTTTATTCGCTATTGTAATTTTTTCTACTTTACGCACACAAACGTACAGCAGCTGGGCGCAGATACCCCTCAGTAGCTGATTTTAAAATGAGAATCAAGTCATTTTTACATTAGACTATTTTCTTAATAATTTGATCTATGAAAATTTTGAGTTTTATTCGTTCAACATTTTGTAATTAATTTGTAAAGCTATGTTTAATACGGACATACAAACGACAATCAGACCAAAACCGCCGAGCGTATTTTAATGAAATTTTCACTATCTCTAAGACAATTTAACTATCTACATCTTGATATACGGCTGTTTTTTATAAAGTCATAGAATAAAAATAAAAGTAAAAAAACTACTGAATTTTAAGTCGCGCGGGTGTGATACGAGTGCACGTTTTGTTCCCTGAAGGTCAAAATAAAAAAATCAAAAGTCGTTTATTCAAATTAGGCTGAGAGCCAGCACTTTTTGAACGTCAAGCTTTACAAAAGACAGTCCCCCAAAACGCCCGCCCGTCACCACTTCCTAGTGTTTTAGCTGTGGAGAAGAAGTGGCCAACAAACTCCCCAGCAACACATCTGTCTGTTACGTTTTAAGAACTTGAATCTATATAAAAGTATGCTAAGTAATTAATACATAACACAAAATTTATACCTTGTTAGCTAGCACACTATGATACTGATAATGATAGAAATGTATATAAAAAATAAACAACCAATTGACCTACATAGTCAGATTATAAAAAAAAATAACAATAATAAATAAAAAAACAAAAAAAAAAAATATTATATGAATACATATAACCTGTCATAAGCTAATTACTTAAAGTCGTTGACGTATGTCGTCGTTTTAATGCCTTGGTCGTTTTCAACCAGTCAACCTTTGGTTTTATTTTTTAAGGATGGTTTATCATCAAATGAGGAGTGATTTGATGATTAACCATCCTTCCGCTGTGGGTGGAGCAAAAGCGAGTGTTAGACTCTTACTGACTAAAACCCATCCGTGTTCCTCCTAATACCCTTTGCGTTCCAGAGCCGCGGTGACTCTTTCGAACAAATTCCGCAACCCTGCCAGAACTTTTGGGTGATACAGAGAATAATAAGATCGACGACGCCACCACGCTAGCTCGCTTTGCACTGTTCGCTCCGGACCGACAGCGGGTGTCGCGCGCCGGTGCCTCGCGGTGCCTGTTCGCGGCTCCACCGTCACGTACCCTTACAGCTCGATATGCACCAACGGCCCAAGCGATTAGTTTGATTAACGCCCTGATTGCTCACGAACCGGAGGTTGACGTATTTACTTGGACTCAAGGTTCGATGATTCAAGCATGTATTCATTTTTTTAGTTGTTAAGATAAATTTTATGTTTTTGGCTTACTATACGCTTTGGTGAAGACTGTTAGTATAGTAAGCAATTGTTACGAAATAAATAAATAAATAAATTAGCGGTAGGTGAAATGTTGCGCGTTGGTGCGAAAATGCATACATTGAAAGAAATGTACCTACTAATACATAGGGTATACTAGCCTGTTCCCTAATTTGTGTGCCATCTTTACATAGTATAAACAAAGTCGCTTTTTCCGTTTCTACGCTTATATCTTTTAAACAACGCAACGGATTTTAATGCGGTTTTCATAAATAGATAGAGTGATTTAAGAGGAAGGTTTATATGAAAAAAAAAACTATTTGCTGTTCAGTACATTTTGTCGAGTTATGCGCACAGAAATGTATGGGGGAGTCGATGTTTTTGTCGCGATTTCAGTGTTGGTCCCATAGTGAAAGTTGTTCATAATGATGAGTTCAATGACTCCTTAAGAGGTATTGCGTTTATTCTGTTACAGGTTGTATAAATCCGAGAAAAGGCATGGTTCATTTGGGATAGACCAAGGCAGCGTAGTCACAGGGAATTGCCAGCACAAATACAGGGTTATTGAATAGTATGATTATAACAAAAGTAGTTTCGCCCGCGTGGATGTCAATAATTGTTGCAAGGGAATATATTCCCGGGATAAAAAAAGCCTATGTGCTATTCTAGACTTTAGTCCATCATCACTTACATAGTAGTAAGATATGAGCAAGATATAACAAAAAGAAAATAGTAAAGAAGTAGTAATGTAGTATTAAAGTATCACTAATACTATCGCCAAGGAGTTTCAGTAAATTTCAGTTTTCTACCGGTTGCATATTGGGGAGTGTGCGACGGAATTGCATAATTTAATTCCGCCAAGCCCGTTCCATCATCGGACCACAAGACGAACGGCGATGCGCCACCGGTACATGGTGGACATCCCACCCATACGTACAATACCTTATGGGAGCACATTCATAGTGCGTACAGCTAAGGAGTGGAATTCCCTGCCGGAGTTTTTCTTTCCTGATAGCTACAACCTGGGAGTCTTTAAGTCAAGAGTGAATAGGTTACTTCTAGGCAAGCGTGCTCCATCTTCGACCTCATCATCGCCTACCAACAGGTGAGATAGTGGTCAAACGCGTGCCTATCAATAGTAAAAAAAAAAAAAGTAATTTAAATGCATGTCAGTTACGTTACAATAAATACTTTTTTCTTTCTTTCTTCTTTTAATAACACCATCATTCATTCAAATTGCTTCATTAAAATCTTGAACACGGTCGTCACGCAGCCTTCCCCACAAAATGGTGTTATTTTAGCAAATTGCCGTACAATTTGATTTCGTTCTCATCCGGTTTTATTATGGCGACGCTTTAAAATTCTATTTATTTTGTCATATCAAAGTTAATATTATTCTGTTATTTCTAACGTTCGCCACGGTCCGAGGGATTCACCTTTTTAAATTGGTCCTTTGGGTCACATTGCAGGGTAAAGGATCCTCTCCCCTCATTCTACTTATCTCAATCTATTTATGCCAGGACCACTTTTTGCGAACAACCTTTGATGAAACAATTGAAGGGCTTGAAGTGGCATGTAACATCATCTTGGCTAATATTATGAAGAGGTAAAAAGTTCTTAGTACTTATTGTTTTTTATAATAGGTGCAAAATATGATATTTTGTTTTCTTGACCCTATTTTTTAACTATTTGTAGGCTCGCGTTTGACCACTATCTCACCTGATGGTACGAAATACGAAATATTTTATTGCTTCATAAGTATACAGAATGTGTTTAGTGTTTGGAGCTTCCCTTTAAGCAAGTAATGCCTGTGTTGGGAAGCCCCGCTCTTCCATAGCAAAGAAATACAAAGCAAATTTAGGTATTTACAAACACAAAAAATATATATAAAAATTACAGAAGTTATTATTTAATTGTTAAGAACATCTTGCTTGCAGGTGTGCTTTCAGTGTTATGTATAGTAGTGTGTTGTGTATGAAGTATAGTAGTGGTATGTTCTGTGTGTTGTTGGTGTGGCGTGGTTTGTGATTCTTACTACTTATTGATTTAGTATTTACTTAATGTGCTCCAAAAGTGCCTCCGTGTCATTATAATTTAGTGATTTTATCCATTTTATTAATGTTTTTTCTAAACTTAAATTATAGCCTACCAAACGAAATCGAAAAGCTTGGTGTAAAAGCGAATTTTGGCATAGTTGTAGGGAATGGTGTTTTAAACAACAAAGTATATGTACTGATGAGTGGGGGTGAAGCTATCAGGGGGGAGTGAAATAGTTTTTCAAAATAAGTTATTTTAATTATATTGGTATATGAAAGGGCGCCAAATGCATGACTCCCCCGGGGCGGCGCGGCAAACGGAGCGTGCAGGAACTATGACAGTAATGGAAGTGAATAGTGACAGCACAGAACTGTCAATGTCAAATATTCTTAGCGTTAAAGTTTCGATTATGCAAGACTAGACGGTATTGTCAGCGCCGTGCATATTCCTTATTGAAGTTCCACTATACTCAGCGATCGTTTAGCTGTCTAGGTTACTTTTTATCCCGAAAAATGAACGAATGCTGTCCGGCAGACTACAGGGTGAAACCACGAGCAAAACATTGAGTTTAATCATAACACCATTTAATTTCATCAAAACTAGCCAAAGCCTCATCGGAAGGGCCGTCCAAAATTAGAAAGTAGTGATGTCCCCTAAGCTTTCACAAAACCCGGGATCAAACCCATCCCCTGTTTATTTCGATGACCCGGGAAAAGTTGTGAATAGGCCGGATAGATGCCCGGTGTCCGCTTTGCCCACTAACCGCGCAAACTAGTAAGCTAAGGCTAATAGGGGGCAAACTTCACAAACTCCAACTTTGATGGCACTTCCTTCCTCTGAAGTTAATCAGAACTTGGACACAAGACTGGAAACAGGCATGTGTTAACCGGGAATTAAATTAAACTTGCTTTGAATTTAGCGCTGGAATTGTTGCTAGAGGATTCAGCGTGTTTTAGCAACGCAGCGCTGAGACCGCTAAAGGATTTTTTCTTCAGCGCCCAGAGCACTGCTTGCACAATGTGCGTTGAGCACAAGTTTTGGCTGTCTTAGCCGTAGTCAGAAGTTACCGACAGTCAATTTATTTGAGTAAACGGTAACACTCGTTGACATACTTGGTTGTTAACCGACTTCTTGTAAAAAGTTTTGACAAAGCCGTCACTGGCAGTGGCCGCCGTGTCTCGATTTGTGCTTCAGCGCTACGGGTACCCGAATCTTGATTTTTAGGGTTCCGAAAAAAAAGGAACCCTTATACTACCCTCACTCGGGTGTCTGTCTGTCTGTCTGTTCGTCTGTCACAGCCAGTTTTCTCCGGATCCACTGGACCGATGCTGTTGAAATTTGGTACACATATGGACTTCTATGACCCAAAAACGGACGTCAATGATTAAATTTTTAGTATGGGGGTCACTTTTTGGGGTCAAACTAGAAAATTAAAAAAAAAGTTTTTTGAACAATATCGTGTGACATATCAAATGAAAGGGCTTACTGTGAGAGTTTTAATTATATTTTTTTCATAATTTTAAAATAAATGGTTTTGAACTTATTCAAGAAATTAGACGAGAAATGACCATTCCCCCCCTCCTTATCTCCGAAACTACTGAGCCTAAAATTTAAAAAAAATGGAGATAATAGATTTTTACGTAAAGATTACAGGAAAACCTATTAGAAGTCTGTAGTGTGAAAATAAAATGTTAAAAAAAATAAATTCGTTCGGAACCCTTTGCACGCGAGTCCGACTCGCACATGGCCAGTTTTTTTGTATGAAACGAGTATCTACACTTAATATGTCGGTATAGAATTAATAAATTGCATCCGTGGTCTCTTTAGGCGTTTGCCTTGTGACCCGGTGGTCGTGGGTTCGATGCTCACGGGAAGCATGCTTTGTAAAGTACTTTCTAGTTTGGTTGGGACATTACAGGCTTGAATCACCTGGTTGTCTGATAAAAATATGATTCCATGCTTCGGAAAGCACGTATAAGCCGGTGTTGCCGGCCGCAAAATACGGTTGTCAAATGAACCATGTCAGAGGCCCTTGAGCCGGTTTAGAAACTCTGACACTAGGGTGTGTGGGGTCGTTAGACCTTACTGCCCACACGATAAGAAGAATAGAATCAATACAACATGAGTAACTGATGGATGTAACTAGTGATCCGCGTGCAAATTTTGTACACAAATCTTTTTGTATATCGCTATTTTTAACCGACTTCCAAAAAAGGAGGAGGTTCTCAATTCGGTGGGTATTTTTTTTTATGTATGTACACCGATTACTCCGACGTTTCTGATCCGATTTCTGTGATTCTTTTTTAGTTCGATGCAGTATACTTGCGATTTGGTTCCATTAAAATTTGATTCAGTTTGGTTCAGTAACTTTTATTTTATGAGCATTTTTGCTTATATCAATTTCTGCGTTGACGAAGACGTCGTCCAAGTATCACCACTTAAAAGTAAAAAATAAAAAACTTTTTACAAAAAAATATAACCGACTTCCAAACAAAACACTGCAAAGAATAAAATAACCTTAATTTCGGAATTCGGTGTTAAAAAACAAAGAAACAAAACCAAAAACACCGACTTCCGAAATATTTTATTCTTTGTAGTGTTTTGTTTGGAAGTAGGTTATATTTTTTTGTAAAAAGATTTTTTATTAGTGAAAAAGTAACAAAATCCATAGACTTTCACGCAAAGTCAATTCAAAGTCCCCCCCCCCCCTAATCAAAGTTGGAATTTCTAAAAATATTTTCTTAGCGGATACTTATGTTGTAAAATAAATCTTTATTTCAAATTTCAACTTCCTAATATGAATAGCTTTGGCTGTGTGTTGAGAATCAGTCAGGATAAACGATTATATAAGTGATCAAGCTCTCTTACACTCTAGCACTTAAAGTATCTTTTACTATAATAAAGCTAAGCTAAGATTACATGTATAAAGATCTACAATTAACTTCGTATAATTTTCATTTAATAACTCTACTCACCTAGTATCATGCCTCACTGGAAACTGAAGCCGTTCGCCTGAGAAGATAAGCTTGCTAAATTGAAGAAGATTGTCTGTAATTGCCTTAATTATATATTGCTTTTATTAATGCAAATTAAAGTTATTATAATCCACCTTTATATGAACGAGAGTCTACTTGAAGCCAATGGAAACTATTTTTGCTACATTGTCAATTTCTAGCTCGCACAAGTACATTCGTTAGAAGCTATCGCCAATAGTCCAGTATTTATGCAGTTATTATAATTACTGGTATATTATAATTATCAGTTATTATAATTTTCAACTTATCTACCTATTTTATTATTCTCAACTTCTAAATCATAATTCAGAAACCGTGAATTTGTCAACAAAAAGTCGTTTTTTACATTTACTAGGTGTTGCCCGTGACTTCGTACGCGCATATATCCCGTTATGTCCCGTTACGGTAGGAATTTCGGGAAATCCTCTCTTAATGCTCTTCTACACACCCCAAGGAACCTACATGCCAAATTTCAGCTTTCTACGACCAGTAGTTTCGGCTGTGCGTTGTCTGTCAGTCACTCAGTAACGGAAGAATTTGATGACGCCAAGACGAGAACGAAAATTTTTGTACGTTTCTCCTTTCAAATTCCAGTCGCAATATTATCAGCCACAATCAATGTCAAAATATGGTGACATTAGGGGTGTTTTTGACAGGTTGCAAATGCAATACAAATGCTCTTTAAAAATACAAGATTTTCACCCCTGATTGCAACTAGATTCTAAACGTAAAACGCCTCCTGGTTTCTCTAGATAAGGGTGGTCCCTGGTAGAACCTACACCCACGGGAAGTGATGGGATGGTATTATTCTTTTACGGCACCATACGGCACCGGCCGACACCATACGGCGAAAAAAAATCGACCTACTATATATTACCTCCGAAAAGTCGGTGATCCATGGGAGGACGGAAATTTGATCAAATGGTCCCTTATGACTAAATTAATAAGAACCACTGCTCTAGGTGAACGACCATTTGTGACATCTTATTTTGAGGTAAAATACTAGGTTCTTCACCTTGACAATTGCAAAGTTTATATTATTATCATTAATAAACAACAATCAACGGTATGCCTGTGTATTTAAATTATAACAACAACTCAGAGGCACGTTATAAAAGCGACATATTCTGCGTATAACAACACGAAAGGGAATACGCGGGATGGTAATATTCCTGTACTGGCGGCGTAGTTGTTTCATGTTTTTATATTATTTGTCATATTATTATCATTAATAAACAACAATCAACGGTATGCCTGTGTATTTAAATTATAACATCAATTCAGAGGCACGTAATAAAAGCAGACATATTCTGCGTATAACAACACGAAGGGGAATACGCGAGATGGTAATATTCCTGTACTGGCGGCGTAGTTGTTTCATGTTTAATTTCATTTAGAATTTAATTATGAACAATGATACGCCTTCGTATGACGGGATGACCAGAAGTTATCATTAGCACACGGGCACATCACAGGGAATTACTTTCTGTGTTGACACGGTCTAGATTTTACATGCCGTAATTTGTTATTATAAATATCTTGGCCATTTTATAATTCTTATATTTTATTTTTTATTCAACTTAACTAAATAAAAGGTACTGTTTTATGGTTCCGTACTCAAAGGGTAACCAACAGAACCCTATTACTAAGCATCCACTGTCCGTCCGTCCGTTCGTCCTTCTGTCTGTCTGTCAAATGGGCTGTATCTCATGAACCATTATAGGTAGACAGTTTAAATTTACACAGTGTGTATTTCTGTTGCCGCTATAACAACAAATAACAATAGAAACATATATTTTTCAGACATGTTTTTTTCGGCTTACGGAACGGAACCCATCGTGTGCTATTCCGACTTGCACTTGGTTATTTTTTTCTTTCTTGTAAAGTCATGCCTACTATCGTTACCTTTATTGTACTATATTGAAACTTTGAGCACTGGTTAAAATAAACACTGTAAAAAAGCTGTATAAAGGCCTTAGGTATTTTCTACCAGTCCACACCAGATACACAGTCCAGTACCTTACGGAACGACTAACGATTTTTCATTGGCCGGGTGTAATTTTTTTCTGGTTAGCCAAGTCTGATCTACTACTGGACAAAAGCTGCACATTCTGATAGGTCCAAACCATATAACTTACCACAACATTACGAAAATTTATAGATACACTTTACCCTTCACTGAAATTCACCTGTATTGTATGCTCAAACAGAAATCATACATGCATAAGGCACTTGGCTCACCGCCGGCGAGGAAGCGAGTAGCTATCGACCATTTGCTCGCTGAGGAAAGGGACAAAAGATATAGATCTCGTGTGAGTAAAAGAGACCCATACATTCATAGTCGATAGTTGGTTGTTCACACTGCCAGCGAGCGGCTCTTACCTCAAGTTGATCGCAGCGACAAGAGCTATTAAAGATTATACCCGCTTAGCGATACTCGCTCGGCGATGCTCGCTTGGCGGTTAGAACAACCAAACTGCGGTAATTTCTTCCTATAGTGCGGGCCGGAGCGAGTATTGCGAGTAAAAGCCCGTCGCACTAAAGCACTCGCTGAAAGCCGAGCGTCAAAACTATCGAAACTTTTCACTCGCTGCTCACTGATCGTCAACTGTTTCGAGTTTGAAGTTTTACTCGCTACTAGCTGATCGTCGGCGGTGAGACAAGTCTCTTAACTCCCCGTGACCGTTCAAATATTTGTTCCATGACCAGTCACCCGTCGTGAGTTTGTGACTCGCACCACAGAAGGCAATCAATCTACCATTATACCATTTTAAAACTAAAGTAAATGCAATTCATACGAATTTCGCCCCCGCTTTCGCGTCATCAAGCACACAACACGTTCTTTCATTTAGTGTGACATCCTTTTTGAAACAAACGAATTCAATTTGCGCAGC
The DNA here is from genome assembly GCA_947578705.1 of Lacanobia wlatinum. Lineage (NCBI taxonomy): Eukaryota > Metazoa > Arthropoda > Insecta > Lepidoptera > Noctuidae > Lacanobia > Lacanobia wlatinum. The sequence continues at coordinate 26,227,876 of OX388027.1, read as the reverse complement.
CCTTTTACGCTTTAATCATGCATAGTGTAAATTTCATTCAAATAAATAACAACCTTCGAAATTCGTGCGAAAAATACCGATCGTCGAAATTCGTGCGAAACGAAATTGAACACAAAGCTGAAAAAGCACGTGTTTTTACTATTTGCGTGTTAAAATGACTGTTTGAATGATCTGCTTGAATCCAAAATATCTTTCTATATATGTATATAAAAATGAATTGCTGTTCGTTAGTCTCGCTAAAACTCGAGAACGGCTGGACCGATTTTAATAATTCTTTTTTCGTTGAGTTCGCCAAAATACAGGGAAAGTTTAAAAGCAAAAAGAAATGGGTAGGTAGATAGGGTAGGTAGGTAGGGTAGGTAGGTAGGGTAGGTAGGTAGGTAGGGTAGGTAGGGTAGGTAGGTAGGTAGGGTAGGGTAGGGTAGGGTAGGTAGGTAGGGTAGCCAGTTGACGGGAGCGAAGCCGCGCGGGTCAGCTAGTTTATAATAAAAAAACTGGCCAAGTGCGAGTCGGACTCGCGCGCAAAGGGTTCCAAACGAATCAATTTTTTTTAACATGTTATTTTAACACTACAGACTTCTAATAGGTTTTCCTGTAATCTTTAGGTAAAGATCTATTATCTCCATTTTTTTTTTTAAATTTTAGGCTCAGTAGTTTCGGAGAAAAGGGGGGAATGGTCATTTTTCGTCTAATTTCTTGAATAACTTCAAAACCATTTATTTTAAAATTATGAAAAAAATATAATTTAAACCCTCACAGTAAGCCCTTTCATTTGAAATGTCACACGATATTTTTCAAAAAACTTTTTTTTTTAATTTTCTAGTTTCAACCCCAAAAGTGACCCCCATACTAAAAATTTAATGATTTACGTAACGCGTTCGTGTTTGGGTCATAGAAGTCCATATGTGTACTTTATTTCAACAGAATCGGTCCAGTGGATCTGGAGAAAACTGGCTGTGACAGACGGACAGACAGACAGACACCCGAGTGATCCTATAAGGGTTCCGTTTTTTTTTTCGGAACTCTAAAAAGATAAATACATAAAGACAAAAGAAAAGAATCATTTGCAAATTACCCTTTCAGATTCAATAACTTTTAAACCTTCGCAAATCGCATTCGGCTTGTTTAAATGTTCCCAGATGTTTAACCCACATTGGGGACCAATTCGAAAAGTATAAGATTCGTAATATAACAGTACGGCGCATATCACAACACACGCGGGACCGATACGCGGGCGGTACAATCAAACGACTGCGTCTCGTCGACAGCGTAGTGACACAAAATAGGAATCAGAGGGTTAACAAAGTCTTTCGCAATGGGAGTAGTTTAAATACAAAAATAATTTGTGCTTCGGGGAGGGCGTCATGCTTCTTTCGCCAAGGTCGATCCGTAAGTTATTGTACTAACTTTATTTAATTATTTATGTACTAAGTTTGTTTTTTTTATTTTATTAATGATTCCAATGTTTGTAAATATGTGAGTAGTATTTACTTATTTAGAAAGTGAATAAGTTTACCTTTGCTGGGAATACTTTGTTGCTCTCTTATGTTTAATTAATGTTGTACATCAAATATTGTAAAACATTTATTTAAAAAGAGTAACTATGAAGTTACTTGTCCGTTCTTCTCCATAAGAAATCTACCTTTCCGAAAGGACAGTAGAGTCACTTTGTTATCTTCTAATATATAAAAAATGTGTCACGGTGTTTGTTACCGAAAACCTCCGAAACGGCTCGACCGATTTTTATAAAGTTTTGTGTGTATATTCGGTAGGTATGAGAATAGGTGGTAGGCTATTTTTTTTTATTTTGCAAAACAACGTTTGCCGAGTCAGCTAGTTTTTATATATAATTTTAAATGAAATGATGACGTCCTAAAGTACCGTTTAATGGCCTAATTGAAACAAACGTTTTGACTTTGACTTTGATGGCTGAACATACGAATAGAAACCTTAGAAATTACCGGGTTGTGGAAAAAAATCACATTAGATTAGATGCCGATTTGATTCGGTAAACGTTTTAGGCGTGTAAAACGCCATAATACACGAACATTGGTTCATGATGGAGATTGCCCCGGACGTAGACACTTCAGCATTTACACTCACAGGGGTTGAAGGCTTTTTAGAAACCGGGTACAAGCCAGTATGCATGGCTTTTCTGCACTTACCTACCTTGCTATTCACCTACCCCTGGAGTGTAATACGTAGGCGTATCAATTGAATGTGTCAGCGAAGTTGAGTTGCCTGTCAACCGTATTCCGCTATTTGGTGCGTATGATATGATGTGAATCGATTTTGTTTGTATTCGTATAGGGTCTCGTATTTATTGCTTATGGCAGGAGCAGCAGTAAATGCGGATTTTTACTATGAATACCTGTCGCTATTAAATAGCTTATTACAATCTTTTCTTCATATTCACCTATCATTCCCTCAATGAAATCTATGAAATGCCGTGCACTAGGTAATAGCACTGAGGCGTCAGGTCCACGCGCCTGTTGAAGCGTTGATGATTTGCGACATTAGTGAAATTGATGTCAACATCATGTTTTATTTATTACTAGATTTTGCCCACCACTTCAGATGAACATATCCCGATTCTTCTCATTCCCGTAGGATTTTCGCTAAAACCTCCTAGTGCTCCCCTATACTCCAGATACTCCCAAAGGAACCTACATGCCAAATTTCAGCTTTCTGCGACCAGTAATTTCGGCTGTGCGTTCTCTGTCAGTCAGTCATCTGTAACGGAACAATTATATATTAGGATATTGATAATATAACTGATGATTAAATACCTCATGTTGAGCATTGTAAAGTTACATAACCACCCTTTACAAATGGCTTTCTATTGATAGACTCACCGGAATGTTATTGCCAGTCGCGATAAAAAATATTCGTAAATATTTTTCTTGCACTTAAAGCGAAAGGAACATTCTTCAATATTAAATAACATTTTTTTCCAAAAAGAGAAACGGTTAGCCCTTTGAAAAAAATCTTGACTTTTCAAAGGCATTCTAAACACAAAGTTACTTAAAAGAATTTGAAAACCCTATTGCTATCTGAATGTAGTACGTATTTAATTTTACAGGAGAGCAACAAACAATTTACGACAGATGTTGTCAAACAATGTTTTATTAAAATTCTTTCCTTTGCGCCCAAAAGAAAACAGAAGGGAAAGATAGAATTATATAACTTTGGTTGCAAATAATGTAATTTTGTGAATAATTGGAGGTCGGTTTGATATTAAAGGGAGGTCTGGTTATCATTTTATTTGAATTGAGGCGCCATTTCATTAAAACCATCTCAGATTTTCGTGACCTCAAAAAACAAAATCTGTGACATTTTTTTGTAGAAAATGTCTTCCGACTCTTTAATTTTTTTCTGAGGATAGGCTTCAGTTTCCCTTGTTACCCTTATAATGTAATCAACTGTCTATATTTTCGTGCAAGTTTTAACAGACTAATCGCCATACCTGAAAAAGAGTAATTGTCTATGGAATCTATTACCCTCAAATCGCGAGCAAACGCGGATGATTTTGTGAAAGGCAATTTTGTTTTAAATTTTGACCACATTAAAATTGCATAGTGACTAAACAGGCAAATACAGGATCATCACAATATCCAGACATAATTAAAAGACAGGCATTTAATTTTTCGCTTTCGATGAGTAAATACTTTTATACACTGAAACACTGCCAGTGATTTAAACACCATTTTGTATGGCTGCAAGGGTTGGATCAAACACCGTAAAAAACCTGTCCACTTTCCTTACCATTTTATTCGAAGTCTGTAGCAACTGTGACGTCATTTTAACGTGCCTATTCTGATTGTTACAGAGCCAGTTGTGGGACGAGTACGAGCTCGAGGACGCCACTTTCGCAGAGTGCAGCATCAACAACGCCAACAACAGCTTTCAGGTACCTTTTTTCTATTATGCGCACAGCAAAGAAGTGGAACTCTCTGCCTGCGTCTGTGTTTTCGAACGCTTACAACCCTAATCTCTTCAAAGTTAGAGTGAACAGGCTCCTTCTGGATAAGCTCGCTCCATCGTAGACTGTCTCTGTCATCTCTGACCTAGACTAGAGCAACAACCACAAGAGCAAAACCATCACAAATAAAAAAGAAGGTCTTTCAGGGAAAGGCCAGGGTGTTAGGATTTTTTACCTTACTAATACCGCATTGATAACCACCAGCACATGGGAGGGGGCCCCGTGACCTCTTGACAGACTACTCCGGAAACCCTTTAGTCTAAGGCGATTCACACACTGCCCCGCTATACGGGGTGAGTGGCGACGAAGTCAAACACTGCTCGTGAATGCGTTTTTTGTGTGTTGCTACGCGTGTTTTCAAAACAAAGAGAGATACATTCAAGCAACGTAAGAACACGCATTCGCGCGCTACGCTGCGTAATGCGGGAGTAATCGCCTAACTCCTATTAGGGCACATCCTTGGAGAGACTGCAAAGGGGTCTCTCCTGAGCCTCCTGAGTGATAACCGTGCCACCGAATTTCTTGGGAGCTTTCAGATGAATTAACTTACTATATCTATAATACTGTAGTGGCATCAATGCCATCACAAGAAATATCAACATCGCAACAAAAAGAACCGCAAGACCATCTATCCAACTAGCAGCGAACTACTACGTCGAAATCCTGCATCGCGCAAGCAGAGTTTACCGGGCGATTAGAACATATACATCGGCCCGAATACCAACTATCGGGCAGTTGCCTACACCAGACACAACAACCATCTGGTTGGAGGATCCTTCCTTTTCAATGGAGGTGGTGGTGGTGATGATGGTGGTGTGGGTTTTTCAAAAGAAACCAGTCACACTCAACCTGCGGCCGCATGTAGCCTACGATCCTTTGTTGTGTGGCACTGTAGCCTAGCAAATTATTGGTGCTATACATTACTGCGTGTCGAAGTGGCAGCTAAATTGAGTTCTAAACTGAATATTTTTATAACAGTTAGAATTACTTTACTTTTATGTGTCTTGTGCGAGTCCCAATAAAAAAAAAACATTTTTCTTTATTTTCCTCCTTTTCTTTCTTTCTTTTCTTTCTTTTCTTTCTTTTCTTTCTTTTCTTTCTTTTCTTTCTTTTCTTTCTTTTCTTTCTTTTCTTTCTTTTCTTTCTTTTCTTTCTTTTCTTTCTTTTCTTTCTTTTCTTTCTTTTCTTTCTCTCTTTCTTTATTTTCTTTCTTTCTTTAATTATTTAAAGTATACTGACCCTATCTCTATTCAAAGAGGTAGTCTTTGCGTTAAAGTGTTTGAGAAAAAGCGACTCGATTCGAAGCGAAACGATTTCAATAGGTAAACAAAAATCGCCGAAAACGTTAAGAGAGACCTAAGTTCTGTTATACATTACAACTCCACTACTCAACTCTTGCATTCGCACACGGCAGCACACGTTATGAAATAACGCCGGCGCCGTTGTCAAAATCGACAAGGACTGTATACTGGGATCACAAATCTTTGATTTTAATGAGTATTTAAAAAGGGTTGACTCTTCGCTCGCCCAATTCAAGTGAGTGTAATGTAACTCAGCATTTTCACTAGCGGTCAAAGACCTTTCGAGTCTTCCATAGTCTTTAAGCGCACCTAGCTAGCCTAGTATCGTTTACATAGCTCTTCAACCATCTCAAATGTAACGGATAGGTTTACCATCCATTACGGGAAGCTAAACATGTCTTTGAGGTGTCAATGAACCAAGTGTTCTCCTCAATGTTATTACTTCATTATGCGAGAAGAACGCTTAGCGTAGAAAGGAATATTTTTTGACGTGATAACGTCTTATAAATCAATTAACACCGGTTGCACGCACGAAAAAGTGTCACGCTCCGCCTAAGCCAAGCGTGCAAGCGAGAACGCGGCCTAAGCGTTCGGCTTGTTTGTTAAGATTTCAATTGTTTTATGACGTTATCACGTAAAATTATCGTGTGTAACCGGCTTTACAGACAACCATTTTTTTTATTGATATGATCGCGTTTGATCACAATCTCACCTGATGGAAAACGGTGATATTGTTGAGCTGGGGAACGCTTGCTTAGAAATAACCTATTCACTCTTGAATTAAAGACACCTAGGTTGTAGCTATCAGAAATCACAATTTCCGGCAGGGAATTCCACTCCTTAGTTGTAATGTCAAATTTCTAAGGCCCACAATAAATTCAATAGTTATTTGACAAGCTAATTTATCATTGTTTACACTTAATGGGTGTTTAATAACAAGATAATTATGGAATAGCAATAAAAAACTTCTGAAAACGAGGTTAAACCAATAGAATGGATAAATACAGGAAGACAAATAAAAACAAATCATCAAAATCTTTCACGATTACTTAACATCGTCTTAACGACAATAAAACAAGACTATAACCCTCCATTGCTCGCCGATTTCAACCCCTGATTATTCGTGTCACGCGCGTAAAACTCAGCGTGACTCCTCTCTAAATGGGTCACGGCGCGCGGCGTACAGTCGCACACGTCACTACTTCCACCCCTAATAAGGTGTACAAAGAGGTCTATTGTAGTGCCCCATCATATAAGAATGATGGGGGAAAGTAATCGGCTATTAACATGCGGCGGTATGGCGTAAAAAGGGGTGTAAGATTTACTGCAGAATGAAAGCCACAATACGTGCTTTCTTTGTGTAGGCGAGATTTTTCTCCACTTAAACGTTACTTTTGTAAAGATATAGCTTTTTTTTAAGGATGGGAAATCATTAAATGATTTCTCCCGCTCTGGGTGAAACAGAAGGGAGTTTTAGACTCTTACTGACTAAAACCAATCCGTGTTCCTCCTAGTGCCCTTTGCGTTCCTGGGCCGCGGTGACTCTTTCGATCAAATTCCGCCACCCTGGCAGGCACTGGCCCTAGCAGACCCCTTCTTCTATTCTGACATCTTTTTGAGGCGCGTTTGGAACACAACGTGCCGTCGACCCGGGCCTGGTTCTGATCGGACAGCAAGCCACCCAACGCTCGCCGTCCGCAGGCCCGCGCCTACGGTGGCCGGGAATCGCCCTGCGACTTCCGACGCCCGGGTCGTCTTCTTCTGTTGCGGCGGCTGGGGCGTGAGGTTTCCCTCTCTCTCACAAGTTCAGCCTGCTCCTTCGCTAGCATTACTGCATCGCAGAATGAGGTGACCGCTTCCCATGCATCCTCGCTCCGGACCATGGATTGAACCAGGGCAGACGCGAGAGGTCGCCGCCACCGATCCCAAATGTAAAGATATAGCTAGCCTAGCTTTACGGCTGCTGTGAATACATTGTTATACATGCTCAAGTTATTATGTGACTAGAAAGTTAGCGGCATCGCCTTTAGGTAATAGAACTATAATGCCATCATGTCATTGCTTATTTTATACAAGCATCGTTATGGTTTCAGTACGTAGCCCTATTTATTTATTTAATATAGGCACACCAACGACTTATTTACAAATCAACATTTTTAACAAAATTTTCGAGAGGATCCTCTGGAAACAAGTCACTTACAGGTATGCACTTCGTCGTCAGAATAGGTTTGATTAATATGAAGAAACATTGAAAAACAAAAACAATATAAGAATTTATAAATATGTAGATGTCCTGATTTAAATTAAATCGAAATCAAAATATTATTGTTAAATAAAATAAAACTAACTAAACTGAATTACACTATCAACATTATAAAATTATTAATTAAATTACATTACATTATTAACAATACAATTACAATTATTACATTCAGATATTAATGATCCCTTCCCAGATATTAATGTTTACGATGAAATCCCTATGGTGCATGCATCAGCATAGGTAACCTATCTTTAGAAGTTTTTAAACTTGTATGGAAATTTTACTCTGCATGACTCTCAATCTGGCAACACATCATAGGTAGCATAATAACAAATATAATCATAGCAAAATAATCATTGAACTAATCAATCCATGAGATTGATAAGAGAAGAAAAAAAATGAAGGTGAGTTAGAATTTGGTATATGTAGAACTATTCCTATTAGATTACCTTAAATTGATGTTGAATCATACCTTACCGCTGAAACATCCTGCGATATAGACGATTATATAATGTACAGGTGGATCAAATAAAAAAAACTGTTTCTTTTGTCAATAACATAAAGAAAACCCAAATTAAACAAAAATAAAAGTTACTTGAAAACTCTTAATTGTTTGAAAAATAACTCCTCAAACTTTCTCCAATCAGTTACGTCACCGAAAAACCTTTTTAAAATATAACAACGAGGAAACAAAATTCCTCTGGTCCACCGTTCGGGACTTTGAAAACAAATACAAATGCGAAAGTATAGAGGTTTTTCGCCGTCCATTGTTGGAAACACGCTGACCCGCATCCGACGCGCGACTGGTTGAATGAGTTTCGTCCACAGAACAACGAGATATCTCTGCGGCCACAGTTAGCTAGAAAGGTAGCAAAAATATTCCTGTCTACTTCAAGAAACTAAGGCAAAACTGTAACAAAATATAAGTTTTACAAAAAGACGTAGGTACCCAATTGTCTCAGTGACCATAGCTAGAAACGATATTGTTAAAACTTCCAAGCGAGTCAATGAGTGTCAACATTGACTCATTTTTCGGGATTTCATCATTCAGGAATTGACGGATTGTGGCACTTTTGAATATGGCTGTCACAGCCCATACATGTGCTTAGCGCACATTGCGTTGGCACGAATTTCGTACCGTACTAATATTATAGCTGTGAAAGTTTTTGAGGATGATTGGTTGTTGGATTGGGCAAAAACTACTGAACGGATTTGGAAACAATTTGGCGCACATATACATAGTTTAAAAACAGGATTAACATAAAGAATTATTTTTGTAACCCGGGAGTATGTTCCCTTTAAATGATTTCTGACTTCCACGCAGTCGAAGCGATTGGTTGACTGAAGCTAGTAATTAATAATGTTGTCTCTATTTGCTGTACCGTCGTGGAGATTCCTGGCTCTGTGATTTTACCCCATCCTTTTCACAGCGTGATGAAACCCGAAAAGGGGCTGTATGCTTCGATATGACGTAATTCATTCTGTTAAACTTGTTTGATATGAGAGTAGATACGGTAGCACACTTTAGTCATAATGAACTGTGTATCAAAACTGGAATAAAGTTTAGCTTATTATTTAGAAAGTTGAAAGAATGAAAAGAAGAAAACTAGTTCTTCTTCTTATCGTGTGGGCAGTAAGTTCTAAAGACCCTAGTGTCAGTTTCTAAACTGCCTCAAGGGGCTCTGACATGGTTATTTGACGACCGCCATTTAGCGGCCGGGACCACCGGCTTATACGTGCCTTCCGAAGCACGGAATCATCTTTTTATCATTCAATCAGGTGATTCCTAATACCCTAGCCGAACTGGAAAACAACTTTACAAAGTATGTTCTTTCCGTGGGAATCGAATCCACGAACACCGGGTGAAAAACCTAGTTTATCTACATAAATAAAACGCACATTACAAATATAAACATGACGAACCCCTAGCACAGCCCTGTATTTGAAACATTTATAAGAAGAAGCTTTTATTTTTATATACGTAAAACCTCACTGTAATGCAATATTTGCCGCATACCACAAGAGAATTGGGTGAATGTTGTCATAGATTTGACTCCAAGCATCAGAAATCGGCGACACGGTAGGCCCAGAAGGAAATGGCGAGATGAATTGGACTCCTACCTAATAAATAGGGAAATAGAAAGACCTTTACCTTTAAAAATTTAAGTGTAATTCTTTAAAACTCGCAAGCCAAGCACTTCGTAGTACCAACCCAAAACAAAGCGCAGTACGGTAATAAAGAACAATTTATCAAAGTCGACCCGAAAAACGACCCAGTCAGAATAACATTTTGAAAGCAACATCCGCTCACATACGCTACTGCCATATTTCGCCCGTACACCTAGCGAACACGCCTTACTGGGTCACGCTAAACGAAACACGTTGAATGCGACACGCGTTTCCGCCCATTAGGCGGTTCGCTAAACGAATGCGAATGCGAAAACTGAGTTATGTTTTTGTGAACGTGTCACCGTTGGAGGGTTAAGAGGAAATGCTGGCGGAGAGACTTTGTATGTAAAAAGTCATAATTCGAGGTTTGGCTCTCGACGGTCGGTCCAATATTGGAGGAGGAAACACCTCCTCCAATATTGGACCGATTTAAAAGATATTTCATAAACTGACTAAGAAGGATGTATACTGTGTCCATTTTTAGGGTTCCGGAAAAAAAAGGAACCCTTATAGGATCACTCGGGTGTCTGTCTGTCTTGTCTGTCTGACTGTCCGTCTGTAACAGCCAGTTTTCTCCGGATCCACTGGACCGATTCTATTGAAATTTGGTACACATATGGATTTTTATGATCCAAACAGGGACGCGTTACGTTATTTATTAAATTTTTAGTATGGGGGTCACTTTTGGGGGTCTACTACTGGAAAATTAAAAAATAAAGTTTTTTGAACAATATCGTGTGACATATCAAATGAAAGGGCTTACTGTGAGGGTTTTAATTATATTTTTTTTATAATTTTTAATTAAATGATTTAGAAGTTGTTTACGAAATTAGACGAAAAATGACCATACCCCCCTTATCTCCGAAACTACTGAGCCTAAAATTTTGAAAAAAAATGGAGATAATAGATCTTTACCTAAAGATTACAGGAAAACCTATTAGAAGTCTGTAGTGTTAAAAAAACATGTTAAAAAAAAATTCGTTCGGTACCCTTTGCACGCGAGTCCGACTCGCACTTGGCCAGTTTTTGATGATATAATAACCGTAATACCTGGATGACGTTTTCTAAAAATGAAACCTAGCTAGATCGACTTATCGCTCCCGAAACCCCCTGCATACTAGATTTTTATGAAAATTGTTGGAGCCGTTTCCGAGATTCAGATTATATATATAGGTACATATATACAAGAATTGCTTGTTTAAAGGTATTAGATAAGCACTGTCTAGTGCTTATCTAATATCTTTAGTGCTTATGCTTAGTTTAAACGAGCAATTCTTGAAGGTTTTCCCAAAAAAAATGCTCAAAATTGTCCGATAAACCGCTATCAACAGAGCCCTCGTGTACAAATTTGGCAACTATTAATTAAAAAATTAAAACATAGGGAGACAGTATATATCCTTCTATCTTGTTCACTACACATCAGGCTTGTAAAACATTCAGAAAGAAATGTAAATAGTCATAGTCCATTACATTACAGAAAATTACAGGTGGTTTTCTGGTATTTCATTATAATTAATAATGTCTGAGTTCAAGGTTGTAGAATTAGAAGGGACCGCGCCTTTTCAATTAGAAATGTAAACTTATGGCGCGTCTGTTGGCGAGAAAAGAAAATATTGAAACGAGAAAAATGAATGAGCGATTGAATGAGGTAGACTTTTCAGGGAAACGCAGTGCCAGTGCGGAGCCCCTTCACAGAACATGCATCACCTCCTTAATTGCCCGTCACGCACAACCTGTACCATCCAAGATTTGAACGAGGCCAATGATAAAGCTGTACAAGTTGCTCAATACTACTCGGACAAAATTTAGTAAGAGTTAATCGACACGAAAAGAAGAAGAAGAAGGGAAAATTTAAAACAGTTTCATTTCATTGCAGCCATATGGTAAACAACAAGAGAATACAAGGGTTATACTGAGATCTCAGAGCTGCCAGGTCTCTCTTATTTTCTCACTGACAAAATATGTGTGATAGAGTAGTGTTAGTACGTACTTTCAACATACGCATACCTGCTAGTTTGGGCCGACGCGACGGCCGATTTCCAGGTATCAGGTGCCAAAGCTTGGTCGTCCGACCTCGGCAAGCTTGGTTTAAACTTGAAGATCGACCTATTGAGCTGACTGTCCACTGAAGTTGAGTGGAGCTGTGCCAATATGGAATTGCATAAAGTCTCCGCTCCGCTTCAGTGGACAGGGATTTGCGAACTAGGTTAAAAATCATACAAAACCGAAAGCGGAGCGTGGCAGAATGGGGAATCGGAGTGGGTATACGGAGCGGGGAAGCGGAAAAAACCGGTCGCCCGCACAAATTCTTAGTCACGTAAACTTGTCCTAGATCCGCACAGTCCATAACTCCGCTCCGCACTACCTCGCTCCGCATCAATGGACAAACACACCACTATTCCACTCCGCATTACTCCATCGTCCTGCTCCGCTGCCTCGCTCCGCGTCAATGGGTTAGGCAGCCTTGGGCTGGTATTACTGAGCCACGTGCTTACAAAGTCCTCTCTCTATTATTCAAATAAAGTGATAGCAAGGAACTTAAGGCAGATATAAATATATTGGCACTAATTTAATAAACTAATTACTAACCAGACCAAGTTTCTGGGAACTTTTAATGAATGTTTAGGAATCCTCTTGAGGCTAACTTGTTCAATGCTAGCTTACAGTAAGACCGCTCTTCTGATGCTGTGTTTAAGTCAGAGGCAAGTAAACTTACCTCCTGATTCTTAGAAACCCATGTTTAGAACAGGAAATGGCTTTACGAATACATAATAATATTTCGTAACGTGCCAGCAACTGCCCATCGCCGAAATTGCTTTTACATCTCAATGTAGTTACGATACCTAAAGACCGGTTGAGCATTATGACTGGTGATCAGACTTTTGGCCTTGTGACTATCCGTAGCTAGGCTTCGAATAACAGCCAGGACTATAACCTAGGCAAGTAGACAAACTCGTCAAGACATTCTTTTTTTTAGGTGGGTTTAGTAGTAGTAGTAGTCTAGGTCAGAGGTGACAGAGACAAAGTTGACGATGGAGTGGACTTAATCAGAAGAAGCCTGTTCACTATAACTTTTAAGAAATTAGGGTTGAATGCATTGGGAAACATAGACCGTCGACGCTTAAGTACACAGTATGAACTTCTTTCAAGGTCTACTGACATAAGCCAGGCTAGTCAATATTAATGGCTCTCTACCACTGGATTATACCACCCACTCTCCTGAGTCCAAACGCTCCTCCAATGCGAAGATTCCACAAATGAGGATTTATGAATTGGTACCGCGTCCGCCAGGTATTGAAATATTTTGCGGTATTTTGAAGGTACGCAGTTATCTAGACGTAATACCGAGAATATTTCCCAAATCGTAGGGAAGGTAGAAGTCTTAGTTATGTACTTTTTGTCGTACACTAGTATTATGTGCTGAAGTTATTTTAAATAGATTGAGCGTTGGTCACGATCTACCTTTTTTTATTACTTGAGTTAGCTTTTCTCTTATCTCTAGTCTAGGTCAGAGGTGACAGAGACAAAGTCTACGATGGAGTGAGCTTACCCGGAAGAAGCCTGTTCACACTAACTTTGAAGAGATTAGGATTGAATGCGTTCGGAAACACAGACGCAGGTAGAGAGGTCCACTCATTTGCTGTGCGCATTATAAAGGACGTAGTTAGCAAAACTCAGGCATCATTGTTCTAAAGCCGCGTATCCACTATAGGCAGCCTCGGGTCGAGCGGCTACCTCGCTTCGAGGCCGCGCAAGTGGAGATACTGCCTCAACTTGAGGCACGATACGAGGCAAATTCGTCACCGCGAGCCGAGCCAAATTTTACAAAAAAAAAATAAAACATGGCCATGCTCAAAGACGCCTCAGTGTGAGCCGTGAGTTGAGTGGAGACAGTTGTACGTATACTCGGTATGCGACAAAATTTTTAATAGTATCTTCTACTCCTTCAAAAGTCATATCAGACAACAGTTGCTTTGTATGAGCATTTCTCTGGCGATATATTTCCTTAATCCACTATCGATGTTTTCGTTTCTGGCGTTGTTTCCTTTCGTAGTGACTAATTACTACTAATGCTGCAGCGACTTTACGTCCGTCAACCATGGTGGTTAATGAGAAACTGAAAGAACCGTGGCTCGGGCTGAGGCCTGCTGCCTCGTTGCTCTACTTTGTGCCTCAAGTGGAGACACATGAACTTTCCACAGCCTGCGGCACGCTCACGATGGGGCAGAGGAGAGGGAGATCTCGACCTCTCTCCCGGCCCGTAGCAGGCGCACCGGGCGTCGGAGGAGGGCATACGTTGCCCTCTCCCGGCTTCCCTAACTGGGTCCAGGGGCGGCGGACTTGGGGATGTCCGTCGTCCCCCATTCATCCGTACCCGAGGTGGCGGCGTGTGGTGTTCCCGCGCGCCCCTCTTTGACGTCGCGGTGGGAGTCAAACACCTCACTCCCCCCGCTGACCCGAGGTGACCCGCGGGCGCCCGGGGATCACGGAAGTCGCATAAGTTCCCACGATCTCCGGCGTAGGTGAGAGATTGAACACCGAGGTGGTTTTAGGCAATAAGAGTCTGACAGACCCCTCCGCCCGCCCCAGGGCGGAGGACATCCATGAGGATTTACCCAATTAAAAAAAAAGCTTAGCACGAGGTTGCGCATGTGGATACGCGACTTAAGACTTCCACTGCTGGATCAAGGCCTCATCAGACGTCGCCACTTTGACCAGTCCTGTGCTTGACATATCCAGCTGGCTCCCATGGTCATTGTTCTACTTTCTGGGAGACTTTCCAACGCTATTCAGTATTTAACTTGTTTTTATGATGCTCTTACTGGCAATACAAGTATCGCAGTCCTGCAAAATGCGTGGTGGTCTTGATTTTATGTAGTTTCATAGTAAAATATGGAACTCTTATAGTTTCGTCATGACCGTCCGTCCACGATTTTACTCAGAGACTAAGGGTGCGTTTCCACCAGAGACGAGGGAGGATGAGTGGCAAGGAATTTGTTTGTTAAGGCGACGACATACGCCAGCGACCTTGAGGGAACAAAACGCGCACTCGTTTCACACCCGCACGACCCAAAATTCAGTAGTTTTTTGTACTTTCCTTATTATTCTATGACTTGAAAAAAAAATAGCCGTATATCAATTGTCTTTGAGATTGTGCAAATTGCATCAAAATACGCCCGGCGGTTTTGATCCGATTGTTGTTTTTATATCCGTGTTGGACATAATTTTAAAAATTAATTACACTGTGTTGAACGAATAAAACTCAACATTTTCATTTGTCGAATTATTCATAAAAAAGTCTTATGTAACTTATATTTTTTCCAAAAAATTACGACAAACCGTTTAGACGTGATTCAAATTTTTTAAATAAGAATCAAGTCTGATTCTCATTTTAAAATCGGCTACTGAGGTATTTCTGCGCCTTATGAACCAATAGAATCACTTCATAAACCTAGCCTCGCTCAGAAGAAGGGAGTGTCAGACTCTTACTGACTTAAACCCATCCGTGTTCTTCCTAATGCCCATTACATTCCAGAGCCGCGGTGACTCTTTCAAATAAACGGCATTTCCATTTTGACACCCCATAGAATCCACCCTAAGATGGATACTCGGAAACGAATGTCCGAGAATCCACCCTGAGCCAGGGTATTACAAGATCAGGGGCGGTGGACTAGGGGATGTCCGTCGCCCCCCATTCATCTGGACCCGAGGTGGCGGCGCGTGGTGTTCCCGTGCGCCCCTCTCTGACGTCGCGGGGGGAGTCAAACACCTCACTCCCCCCGCTGACCCGAGGTGGCCCGCAGAGGCGGGCCGGCACCAGCCGGGGATTACGGAAGTCGTAAGCTCCCGCGATCTCCGGCGTAGGTGAGAGATGGAACACCGGGTTGGTTTTAGTCAGTAAGAGTCTGACAGACCCCTCCGCCCGCCCCAGGGCGGAGGACATCCATGAGGATTTCCCCCCGTTAAAAAAAAAAAAAAAGAAAGGGTATTACAAGATAAATGATCATCACACTTGCTCGTAAATTACGGGTATTATTGTAGTCGGTTGATGTGTGCTCCACTGTACCTAGGGTAGAAAAACAATATCGATTCGACACAGATTCCATCTATCCACTCTGGCTTAGGGTCAATTCTCGGACATACGTTTCCGAGTATCCACCCTAGGGTGTATTTTATAGGGTGTTAAAATGGAAATGTCTCAAATAAATGCCGCAACGTAGATAGGAATCTGGAAACGGTTAAATGTAGGCTTTTTTTCCGAAAATCTATATTATAGGATATGTTGGAACCATTATTATAACATCTATTTTACCATATTCTCACAAATAAACAATTTTGATTTGATTTTTGATTTGGTAACAGCTAGTTAAAAAAATACTTGTTTTTATTCTTTCAAAATAAATAAACATGGTGCCTATTTGTTTTCGTTCCCAAACAATTACGTATTTACACAAAAATATCCAATTACAATTAACCTAAAAACGTATTTATAAGTAAAAATAGGAAGAAGGAACAATCAGGGCATCCAATCAATTTCGGACTCTTTTTAAAGCCTCGTAAAACTGAAATTAATTTGGCCACAAAAATTACGGGAAAAAATCATGACGGGTTTTTTCGTGGTCCTTATCATCAAATTGATACTGAAGTGTTGAGGACCTCTTGGTTTTCAGCAAGTATCAACATTGTTGGGGAAAATTGCTACTCATTTAAGAACTGTTTTTATTTTATAGAACAGCAATTTCAATTACGAAAAGCCATTAGTTTAAAGTGATTGCAATATTGTATTTTTTTTTACTATTTATAGGCATACGTTTGACCACTATCTCACCTGATGGTAAGCGATGATGTGGTCGCAGATGGAGCACGCTTGCCTAGAAGTAACCTATTCACTCTTGTCTTAAAGACTCCCAAGTTGTAGCTATCTGGAAACACAGACTCTGGCAGGGAATTCCACTCCTTAGCTGTACGCATTATGAATGTGTTCCCAAAACGTTTTATGCGTGTGGGTGGGATGTCCACCATGTACCGGTGGCGCATCGCCGTTCGTCTTGTGGTCCGATTATGGAACGGGCTTGGCGGAATTAAATCATGTAATTATACCAGGCTTCGATGCTCAAGACTTTGGAGCTTCGACTCGACGAGCCTATCATTACCGATGATCCTCTTGGCTAGTTTAGCCGCCCGGAGAGACTGGATGTACGACCCACCAGCTCGTGCGTAGGACGCGTATCTCTCAGCAACAGTGCTGTCGTCTACATACCCAAAGTACCGGTTTTAGCAAATCATTAATATGCAGCAGGAATAATGATAAATAGGTACAACGTTTTAGTCGCATGGTTTTTTCTGTAAGGTTTTAGTTTAAAATATCCATGTTTTATTTGTTCTCTCCCTCTCCATAATGATATCAAAAAGTAAATAATTTCAAAGAAAATTGAATTACACAGAAACACTAGGTATTTTTTTTTTTCGAGAAAACAATTTATCCGTCGTTAACATAAATTATACCTAAGAATATATATTACTACATAGAATATATATTACTACATAGATACCATTACTACCAAAAGGCTCTATTTTCTCCACAATTCTGTAGGTACTACACAGGTGTCAAGCTTAACTCGAGGGTACAGTGAAACAAATGACTGTGAGAGCAGGCTAGAGTCTCGTAGAGTTCTCGTTAGCAAGCTGTTCTCTCAAGAGCGCTTGCCGTGGTGCGTAGGGTTGCTAAGGGTCGTGATAAAGCTGGAAATATTAGGCTTGTTAGATGCTTGTCCGGACGAATTAGTCCATAAACGGCGCTGACCTTCTTTTTTAGATCCACGAATCGGTAACCAACGCGGTTGCGTTGGTAACCGATTGGGTACGGAACCCCAAAAAGGATACATAGGAGGAACAGGGTTCTGTTAGTAAGCCTCCGCTGTCCACCGTCCGTCCGTCTGTCTGTCTGTCAGCGGACTGTTTCTAAAGAACCGTAATAGGTAGACAGTCGAAATTTTCACATAGTGTGTATTTCTATTACAACAAATAAAAATTAAATAAAAATAAAACGGGGCCCCCTAAAACAAATGTTTTCTCGGCTTATGGTACGGAACCCTTCGTGTGAGAGTCCAACTCGCACTTAGCCAGTTTTTTCATAATAACTTCGATTTTCACAGATGCTGTAAAAATAAAGTATCATTATCATCTACTTGCCTCTGTCTCATGTTACTTGGGGTCAGCCCAACCCAATATAAAAAAGACTTGTTCTTTTTTTATATTTCAGTAGCTTTTGCCCACGACTTCGTGCGCACATATCCCATGTTTTCCCGTTCCCTTAGGAATTTCGGGAAATCCTCTCACTCCCCAAGGAACCTAAATGCCAAATTTCAGGTTCCTACGACCAGTAGTTTTGGCTGTGCGTTGTCTGTCAGTCACTCAATCAGTCAGTAACGGAAAAACTTTAAATATTAGGATTAGAAGTTAAAACTCTGTTAACAACTTCAATGAATGGATTCCATTCCATAGCCTGTTTGGGAATATGATCGGGACCCCTCCGGAGCAAATATGATCAAAGACCCATAAAACCTATTTGAAAACTGTATTTTCACCCAAAAGTCAGGCTAAGCTGGCTGGTCTGCTTGACTTTCTAACTTTAAGATTTGGCAACCCTAGTCGTGCGAATGTGGAGCAGCTAAATAGGGGTTTAAATAGTGATGTACCATTTCGTGCTCTGTTATGGTGTACTGGACTACTGGCACTTGCATGAACGTGCATAGAAATGCAACTTTCAAAAGGAATTTTGTTCTGAAAGTAGTTAGTAGAACTCGGGGAAAAATGTGGGGAAAAATGAGAATTTGTGACCTATTTATGGCTGTAGTAAAATTATACCTACTCGCATTGGATGCTTGTTTAAATCCATCACCGTCGTATCGTATCAGTCGATACACGTCCACTGCTGGACATTAGTATCTCCAAAACGTCGATACGTCGACCATTCCTTATATTGTGTCCTATGTATGCTCTAATTAACTAGCTACTTATGATGCATCCGCCACTAGGGCAACGGTCCACCAGAAGATCTGCTATAATTTAAATATTATAGAATCTAAATTAAAAAAGAAAAGAAAACATATTTATTTGGCATACACAGATACAGACTATGTTTGAATAATTATAATCTGACTCATGCTACAAAAGATCAGGAAATGCAATTCAAACAAACCACATTCCTCCGTAAATTCATTTGACCACTAGACAATAACCAGCCTAACACATGTTTCCTTTCGTAGAATCAAAGAATTTCTAACCAGAAACGATATTGAAACACATTCGAGTATACAATACACATGAGAAATTAACCAGATATTATATTAATTTGTCTGTTTCTTGTTCACCCCAGCCAGATGTTGTTAGATCTTAAATTAAAGGGAAATACGAAATGGAGATAGGAATACAGTTACATGAGAAGCTGGTGAATTAATTAAGAACAGTAAAATGTCATCATAATATTTTTGTTTCATTATTTTCCAGAGTGTTTTTCACAAGGTTTCGCTCCTAGGATGTGGCTCAACCCACTGGAAACGTAAATATTCCTATTTAAAAAATAACCTATTAGTGAATATATCAACATAATATTTTTTTTTTAATCACATCAGTGGCAATCACTGAAATTACAAACAATTTTACATCTTTATATTATCAGAATTTAGGTATACTTTGCATATAAGTTCGGTTCGGTTCGGTATACCTACCGAATATACACACAAAATTACATGAAAATCGGTCGAGCCGTTTCGGCGGAGGATTTTTATATATTAGAAGATAAACCATCGCAACGGGATGGTTTATTTAAATACGGAGAGATTCTTAAATCGAAATTGAGTAACAGAAACACAAACTTTGTTTGTCAGAGAGTACCTAGGACATAGACACCCTCTACCATTCAGTGCATCGGTTCAAATTTCCTATAGTCAGTTAGATCGCTTTTAGCGATAAGGCCGCCCATTGTGTCACCCTATGTAATGTTTTCTTCATCTATTTTTTCTGTAACTTATACGGTGTACATAATAAAGAGTATTCTATTCTATAAAATCAAGAAACTGCTAAAAGCTAATCAGGCAGTATTGTAGGGGCATCAATGCCGCCGCAAGAAAAAATCACGATGAGAAATTTGTATGGCATCAAAAAGTACTGCAGTGCCATCTATCCCGGCAGCAGCGAACTACTGAACCAAATCCTGCATCGCGGTATCGAGGTTCTCCGTGCGATTTGAACATAAATACAACAATCCAAATATTAACTATCGGGTAGTTGCCCACCGGACGCAACCGCCGTCCGGACGGAGAATCCTCACTTTTCTATGGAGGTTTGTTGTACTTCACTCTGTTTCGCATACTTCTATATTAGCTGATTAGTTTTTTTTTAACTTGTCAACACGCGTTCACTCTGGATAAGGCTTTACAACTAAAACTTCCTTGCCATTAGCACGCTCATTCACATCGTCTTTAAGCACGGCACTAACACTCATTCACTGTCCATTGCTTGCTCAGTACTGTGAAACAAATTGCTTTTACATACAAAGGGAGTCATAAGACCGCCAGTTAACGGAATGTCACTCGTCTCGGAGGACCGATTGAGTTAAGTGGTCCTTTTTCCCTTGTTCGTTTACAGTTCACTAGGGAATTTTCCTTTGTGTATTTGCATGCTTGATTTCTGGATTAAGCTGAATTATGCTTTAATAAAAATAATTCGATGCTTATGGGAGGCTATTCAAAGTGACATTCTCTCTCAGGGCCTTCATCATTATCATCATCATATCAGCCGAAAGACGTCCACTGCTGAACATAGGCCGCCCCGCGCGCGTAGCCACAACGACCGGTCCTGTGCGTCTCGCATCCATCGGCTACCCGCGAGCTTCCGGTCATCGGTCCACCTTGTGGAAGGCCTTCCAACGTTACGTCTTCCGGTTTCTCAGGGCCTTAACTAGCTTTAATTATTTAAATTGTTCTCACATGGCGACTTTACCACTTTAGAGCACCATTTTGCTAACATTTTTGTTTAATTGTGTTTTCTCCATATATACGCATGTTAGATCGTGCGCTGCAACTTTGAAAAAAGAACAAAATGGCGGCGGGGCTCTGCAAGCTCCCATAGAAAAAGTTCAAGCGCCGTTTTGGCTACATCGACCATTAAATTTGTTAGCCAATAGCCATTGGACACATGACTAGTAGAACAAATTAACCCATTGTCACTTATGGTTGGCCATTCTTCAGGACTGGTCTATACACTTGGGGGAGGCCCCTGTTCGTGGTGGTTTCCTTCTGCGAAACAGTTCTCGCGCAGAAGGAGGCTGCGGAAATGGAGAGGGAGATCTCGACCTCCCTCCCGACCCGCAGCAGACGCACCGGGTGTCGGAGGAGGGCATATGCTGCCCTCTCCTGGCCCCCCTAACTGGGTCCAGAGACGGCGGACTTGGGGATGTCCGCCGCCCTCCATTCATCTGGACCCGAGGTGGCGGCGCGTGGTGTTCCCGTGCGCCCCTCTTTGACGTCGCGGGGTGAGTTTAATACCTCACTCCCCCTGCTGACCCGAGGTGGCCCGCAGAGGCGGGTCGGCACCAGCCGGGGATTACGGAAATCGCAAGTTCCCGCGATCCCCGGCGCAGGTGAGAAATGGAACACCGGGGTGGTTTTAGTAAGAGTCTGACTAACCCCTCCGCCCGCTCCAGGGCGGAGGACTACCATGAGGATTTCCCCACGTTAAAAAAAAGGCCACTGTTCGTGGTCGTCTTTTGCCTGAAATGATATAGAGAAATTAAGATGTAGATTATGTAATTTTTTCTGCTGTTTAGGGTATCTGTCAGGAGCCAATTAAATTTCTAGGGCCACGACGAAAAACTATCATTTTAAAATATTTCGATTTTGATACAAATAAAAAAAAAAACAAAATTCGAATCTAATCTCAGAGCCAATCTTAACAATGTTATAACCAGTCATATTGAGGATTGCTTATCCACCACTAAAACACATATTACCTTTGAACGAAACCCATTCCCAAAAGTGCTGAAACTCAAATACACAGAGTAAAAAAATAACATTCAAATGGAATATTCAAAAGCAGTAGTCCAACAGTTTCAGTATTCATTGTGTTCGCAGTCTGTTGCAGTTTTACAAAGAGATACCGATGCGGAACATGCGGGCATGGAATAGTATCTGTCACATCGTCATAACGTGTCACAGATACTATTCCACGCCCGCAAGAAATTCTACATTTGAAACTTGACCGTATAACTTTTTTAAAATGGGCGACATACATAATTATACTGTGTTCGTAGACTATATAAATTATTTAGTACTGTATGTACTTCCTAACAAAAAGGTACTGTCCATACCCGTAGTTAGGTTCCCTTCATCATCATCATCATCATCATATCAGCCGAAAGACGTCCACTGCTGGACATAGGCCTCCCCCAAGCGTCGCCACAACGTCCAGTGCGTCTCACATCCATCGGCTACCCGCGACCTTCACCAGGTCATCGGTCCACCTTGTGGGAGGCCTTCCAACGTTACGTCTTCCGGTAAACGGTCGCCACTCCGGAACTTTTCGGCACCATCAACCATCTGTTCTGCGAGCAATGTGCCCTGCCCACTGCCACTTTAGTTTGGCGATCCTTCGGGCTATGTCGGTAACCTTGGTTCTCTTGCGGATATCATCATTCCTGATTCGATCACGCAAGGAAACTCCAAGCATTGCCCTCTCCATTGCCCTTTGAGTGACTTTGAGCCTTCTGATGAGGCCCATTGTAAGCGACCACGTTTCAGTTCCGTATGTCATCACTGGCAACACGCACTGATCTTAGACTTTCGTTTTGAGACACTGTGGTATGTGGGACGAGAAGATACCGCGCAACTTCCCGAACGCTGCCCAGCCGAGTCCCTTGAGGTTCCCTTGCAATGATATAACAATTTTCACTTTAATTGGCCTGTGTATCCCTGTCTGATACAAGGTTCATACCACGATGGGAATGGGATGGGAAAAAATAGATTGACTCGCAAACATAATGAGGCTATTTTCGCCAGTTTCCTCAGAGAAAGGAAGCCTGCACAGGCCTCCTCTCTATGGCCTCCACCAGACACCAGTGTAAGTTCAAGTATGTCAAATCAGCAGTTCGATTCTGTAAAAATGTCGAAGGTGATAACAAAATATGCTGTCAATCCATGTCTTTTTCTTCTTATCGTGTGGGTAGTAAGGTCAAACGACCCCACACACCCGAGTGTCAGAGTTTCTAAACCGTCTCAAGGGCCTCTGACATGGTTTATTTGACGACCGCCATTTGGCAGCCGGGACCACCGGCTTATACGTGCCTTCCGAAGCAAGGAATCATCTTTTTATCAGACAATCAGGTGATTCAAGCCTGCAATGTCCTAGCCAAACTGGAAACAACTTTACAAGGTATGCTTCCCGTGGGAATCGAACCTACGAACACCGGGTCACAAGGCAAACGCCCAAACCACTCGACCACGAAGGCAGTTAATCAAGGTGGAATGACAGCTCACGTCGTGATCGTCGTGATCACATTACAGAATCAACCGGCTATTTCTTTAAAGTTTTTGTGAACAGAGTGGTGATGAAATAATTTTCACAAGGTAAATTATTTAAGTTGGTTGGACCTTACAAGTCTATATCAACTATAAAATATTTGCTGCAGTATCGTGAAGTGGTATAAAACTTTATTTCTTTTTTAGTTTTTCTGTGATGATTATACTCTTTCATTTGATACATAGGGCTGCATAAAAAAATATTGGTCACCATCGCCATCCTTCGCGAGTCCGCCATATTGGATTTAAAATTACACTTCTAGTTAACCGTACAATAGGGTTACACTGAAAAAAAATAGTCAGTCCCTCAGATACTTATGTAAATTTCCAAAAAATGTTGGATACGATTTTTTCTATTTTCACGTAAACAAAAAATGAAGACGATACTACGATCGATGGTACAATTTTTACCAGCGACGCCGACGTGACGTCACGCGTAAAATACCCTATTAATTTGCAAAATATGACCTATAATTACTTACTAATTAACAATGCAAGTTAAATAAAAGCTTGTAAAATAGCATGAATTGAAATACAGCTAAAATATTGAGTCAATGCAAAGAATACGCGAGTGTCCGTGCGTCATTTGAGTTTACACACCGTACGATACCGGACGGAATTCATTTGGCGTATCATAATATTATTGTTTTGTTATGTTTGGTTCGATCCTTACGGTACGAACAACACGTGGTGCGTATGAAAATAAAACCACTAACACTGGCATAATTTATTATGGTATATGTGTAAAGCTCAGCGTAAACGGGCCACCGACCACAGCCACCGGTGGCCAGCAACTTAACACAATTTTTCGTCCATTTTGTGTAGACGCGCACACGTGTAGCCGGGGTCGGCCACTCGCTGCAGCAGTGTCCGCGACTCGCCACTTGTGGTCGCTGTGGGCTATACAAGACGCCGAAACCCGTCACTCGCGCTGCTCCACTCCCACGCAGCTAGGCGTTAGGCGTCCTGCGCATTGCACGCGTCATGTAGTACGACGCCTCAATAGATATTAGATAGACTGCGCAGCGGAGAGCGGGTTATAAAATGTGGCGGCTTCCAAACAGCGGTGGCTGTCTGCTGTCGCGCACTTCTGCCACTGTTACTAAAGTGGCGGTAGCGCGCGACGGCCACCGGTGGCGGTAGTTGGTGGCCCGTTTGCGAAGAGCCGAACATAAGTGTATAGTGTTGAGTGTTTTTCTTGCTGTTAATTATTTAATTTGCCGAAAACAGAGTGTGTTGCATGTTCTTTTTCGTTGATTGATTTTTCTGTGAAAATGTTTTGATTTTGTATTTGTTTTGAGTAAATAAATAAGAGTGAGATTTCAATCAAATTATTATTTTAAGACAAGGAACATATTGCTTCGCATTTTTTGTATTGCATGCGCAATTTTAATATCAATAAATTATCTAAAACAATATTGTTAATAGTAGCTTCCATCAAGAACACACTAGAGTCGAATATTACTGCCGTGAAAATAAGAACCAGTCTTTTAAAACTCGTATAGGTATAAACAATTTTGTACAAAATGAAATAAATTTTCTTAAAATTGGTTACCATCCAGCCAGCCTAAGAAACTAATAAGCAATTTAACTCAAACTTTTTATTTTACGTTGCAGATAAGGCACCTATGTTAAAACTAAAAATAGCATCCTTTTGCAGTTTTATAGTAAAGATCTTAGAACAGAAGTAAAAATCTTCCTCAATAACTATCTATAAAAAACAACCATACTAAAAATCCTTCCTGAAAACAGAAGCACCCCATTTTGTGCAGTCGGTCAAAATCAAACAGAGTTCGTAAATCAAACACTGGATACATTAGCCATATTGCCACTTACTGATGCAGCGAGGAGATTGAATATCTGCTACATCAAACAGTAACCAGCGAAGCGGTTATATTATACATTTGATTCAGTACGTTTTAGCCTATATTATAAGATATGGAGAATAGACTGAAAAATACCCTCCTATAATGAGCGCAACCGTTTTTGTACTCACCAGTTGGCGCCACCGTCGAGTAAGGTTCTTAATCATAGCAGCTATTACGCGCATGTGAACGAAGTTAGAAAGGAAATAAAAAAATCAAAACAAAAAGTAAATAAACTCGCGTCAATAGCCAACCGACAGTGAAATTTGACATTTAAATACCTCACGCTACACTAGCATCCCTATCGGCAAATCCAGACGCGATAGCCCTCATTGGTACACACTCTGTCGAAAGAGACAAATTGGTTGTGTGGCCCATACCCGTATCTTTTCTGTAGGGTGTAGTGACAAAGGTGACAACTGCAAATCAGCCTGACCCAACCAAAACTCTAACGCCGTGTAACTTAGTCGAATTGAACTGTCAATATCTTGCAAAGACGGAATGGTAGCTCATTTTAAGCTCAACTCATTTATCTTTCACGGTGAGATGTTTACAGAACAGAACAGCTAGTCATACACGCAAGCTGGTTAAGGGTACGACGCACCTTGCTTTTCTGAAAAACATAACGAATTAGGTCTATCAATGGCCTACTTCTGGATAAGAGAAGCTCAGTCCATTCTCCAGGTATATCTATCATATAATTATACCGCAGCGCAGCCACACAGAGGTTGTGTGAACAAATTAATTAATCAATTTGAATTTCAAAGCAAGATTAACATTTCAATGAATTTAGATTATTAATATGATGGTAACAGCTGATCCACTGAGCTTTGTAATCAGATTGACACGTGCCTGTTAGTGTTCAGATTTTGTCCTTTGATATTACCTGTATTTAATAATTTGTTTACACGTGACTTGTTTGTGAAGTTAACAAGTCATAACCTAGCCTTTAGGCTCAGACTACTCAGTCACGGAGACGACTCGCCTAGATCTTCTAGAAATGATTTTCAGAACCAACGTTTAACGTGGTTTCCGAAGTGCGTAGGGGTATTATCTATACTAATATTATAAAGGAGAAAGATTTGTTTGTTTGTTTGAATTGAATAGGCCCCGAAACTACTGGGCCGATTTGAAAAATTCTTTTAGCATTGGATAGCTACATTATCAGGGAGTAACATAGTGTTATTATCCCCGTACTCCCACGGAAACGGGAACTACGCGGGTGAAACCGCGTGACGTGCACTAGTAATAACTAAAATTTAAAGTAGAATTTTGTTTCGGAAAGAATATACAAATATTATATATAATATATGGTGTTTTTTAATTTGGGGTTTGTCATGTACGATTCCAAAGCAAACACTTTTTCTTTTTTTGAACGAAGTTCCTTATCGCGCGTTGTGAAAGGGGGCTAATACGACGAAAAAATTCTCACGAAAAGTTGAAACGACACTTTTTGCTATAGTTGTAAGCCATGCGACGTGCGCGTGTTTCTCTGTCTGTCTCTCTCTCTCATAGAAAGCAAGCCAGTTATTTTCCTTTCGTCTTTCTATTTCTGTTTACATTATACATATTTGTAAGGTAGGCAGGGTAGGCGGGTAGGCAGGGTAGGCAGGGTAGGTGGGTAGGCAGGGTAGGTGGGTAGGCAGGGTAGGCAGGGTAGGCAGGGTAGGCAGGGTAGGCAGGGTAGGCAGGGTAGGCGGGGTAGGCAGGGTAGGTGGGTAGGCAGGGTAGGCAGGGTAGGCAGGATAGCCAGGGTAGGCAGGATAGCCAGGGTAGGCAGGATAGCCAGGGTAGGCATGGTAGGCAGGGTAGGCGGGGTAGGTGGGTAGGCAGAGTAGGCAGGGTAGGCAGGGTAGTCAGGGTAGTCAGGGTAGGTGGGTAGGCAGGGTAGGCAGGGTAGGCAGGGTAGGCAGGGTAAGCAGGGTAGGCAGGGTAGGCAGGGTAGGCAGGGTAGGCGGGGTAGGCAGGGTAGGCAGGGTAGGTAAGGTAGGTACGGTGGGTAGGGTAGGTAGGGTAGGTACGGTGGGTGGGGTCTAAAATTGAGCCTACTGATTAAGTTTATATTACATTATATTTGTTAACAATAAAAAAAAATTGACACCTCTCAAGTTTTTTCTTCTTTCTTTAAGGTAGGTAAGGTCGCCCATCCACGGACCAACTTCAGCAGGCATGATAGACCGTGCCTTGCAACTGTTATTACGCCACAAGCTGGTAATTAATGCAACTTTTTTCTGCCGAGCCGAAGAGAGTGTCAGAATCTTACTGACTAAAACCCATCCGTGTTCATCCTAATGCCCTTTGCGTTCCAGGGCCGCGGTGACTCTTTCGAACAAATTCCGCAGCACTGGCAGATTTAATGCAACGGTGATCTACTAATCTCACCCGGTTAAACAAAACCTACACCTTCCTATCTTGAATCGTAACGAGAAACAATAGATTCAACAGAACATTTTCAAATAGTTGTACAACAACAGATTCTGCTAATAAACTCCTTGACTTACGAAGTTGATAATAATTTTCCGTTCAAATAGTTTGAGTAGTAGGCTCAGCCTTGTCCTGGTTATCGATCCGTCTTATTATAGACAGGGGACTGTTGTGTTTAAAGGTACAGGGAGGTAAGCATGGGTGAGCTTGATAGGGTGACAGCGGCTCTCGAACTTAGTGGCCAATATGTTTTTGCTTTACGCAGTGCATTTGTATGATCCTGATCATCTGTTTCACTGAACAATTCCAATTTTAATTGAAGTAATAATAAGCATTACTTTTACAAGTCCAATAAATCATCTCATTAAATCATACATTTTCTGTTGTAAATAGGTTAAAAATTACACTTTTACTCGTCAACCTTTTCTGGTCGGTTCAAACAAGATGTTAAGATGTGTGTGTGCCGGTGTCGGCCGGAGCTGTACGGTGCCGTAAAAGAATAATACCATCCCATCACCTCCCATGGGTGTCGTAAGAGGCGACCAAGGGACTCGCCAGAGAATGGGCAGCAGCGTTCTCTGTAAAACTCAACACCATACACTGCGATCGCCAACCCGCCTGCCAAGCGTGGCGATTATGGCAAACCCCCACTTTTGGAGGACACCTATGTCCAGCCGTGGACGTCTTTCGGCTGATATGATGATGATGAAACAAGATGAGGCTGGTGTTTTCTAGCTAACTGATCCGTGCTGATAAAATTATGTGTGAAACCTAGGTTCGGTTAATGTCTGAAGTGGATCAGGTGGACTTTTGAAGAAAGCACCACACGAATTCGAGTGGACCTGTCCAGACAGTGCAAGCATTTTTTAGTTATTGTGTAGCTCCACTTAGATAAAGGGGCAGTGGCTAGAATTTCTATAAACTCATTTTTTATGCAATAATAATAATAAATTCATTTATTCAGGTAATTACAATCCTATACACCAAAATCATAAAATCACAATTCAAAATAAGAACAATAAATTAAAATCCCATCAATAAGTTAATAAGTTAAATTTGACAATGCTAATTAAATTAAAATTCAAAATGTCAGTAAATTAAATTTAAAATGTCAATAAATAAAAAAAATCAATATGTCTAAAAAATTAAATTTCAATAAATTAAATTATAAAATGTCAATTAATTAAACTGTAAAAGGTCAATAAATCAAATAAATAAAAAAAAAAAATTTAAAAACAACGCGCGTGCGTTCAATGCGTGTTTCCAGAAATGTCGAGGACGAGGTGGCAGCACTGAGGCTACAGGTTCAGGCACTTGTCAAAACGCTAATGTTTTCTGACATTTGTTAAATTGACATCAACGTCATGTTTACGCAAAAGTCACTTTTTCAAGAGTTTTTATTATTTTATAGCTACGAAGTATCCTGATTGACATAATTTTATTCTGATTGACATACTTATTATTTTTTTGACATCATTGTGATATTTTTTTATTGTTTTTTGACACTTTTCTGATTTTTTATTGTTACTTGAACATGACATTTATTTAATTCAATTTGACATTTTTTGATTCGACATGTATAATTTTGATAATTTTGACTAGTGTAACCAGTCTGACATTTTTCCGTTTTTTTTTATTGTAATATAAACATGATATTTATTTAACTAAAATTGACATTTATATTATTTTTCTGATTTAACATTTGTAATATTAATATTTTTTATTAGTGTGTAACCTAAAAATTACATTACTTAACTTTGATTTTAATTTTGAAATTGATATTATTTGCATGCCATGCCACGGTAGAATATGGAGGACTTTACTATGTGTGTATAAAATAACATCTATGTAACTATTACCCATGTTTGCAAATAAATAAATGATTGATTGATTGATTGAAGAGAGAGGACCTGTCGCTTTTGTGGCGCCAAATCGAATAAAAAATTCGAATTCACACTAGTACAAATACGATTCGATTTACATTAGCCCTAAAGACGCAAGTGCATATCCATTATTGATGGATCTTTAATAGATTGCTTGTAAGCCTCGCGTTCAAGCGATCGATAGTTCCGCTACATTTTTAAAGACTTACGTTCGACTTTTTGAATTTACGACTGTAGTTTACGACTACGCGTGTGTAATATGTAAATCGGAATGGCAGTAAGGTCAACATGCTTTCTACAACTTTACCCTTCATAATGAATGATACAGTAATCCTCTAGGGCCATTTTCACCAATTCCAACTGATCGCGGTCAGTACATCTGAACTGCGTTCAAGAGCTGTCAGTGTCTGACAAAGCGAAGCACACGTGCGTATCTTACCCGTGGGTTGCAATGGAGGAGGTTGGCCTTGAATCTGTACCGCTGCACATAATCATACATACTTAAGTCTGTCTATAATATTTCAACTGCTGGAGTACAGGTCTCAACTCTATGAGAGGGAATGGGCTGTAAGTAATGAACCATGAGGGTTTAGTGTGGAATTTGTTTCCAAAGTACATGCTGGTTTCCTCTAGATATTTCCTTAAGTATTTTGTGAGCAGTGATGATGCAATGATTAAGACAACGTTAAGTACCTGACTAGTTCAAACCTACGTACGACCTACAGCTGAAGAGTGAGTCTAAAATGACATCTCTTTTCATCACAATAACTAAAAATTCTGCTTGTTCCAGGTCATAACGGAAAGTCGGTGCCTGGTCCTGTGCGCCGAAAGCCGCAACGAGATGGAGTCGTGGGCAGGCGCACTGCGCGGGGCCCTGCATCGCGGTGCTGACGTGGCTGACCTGGTGGCCAGGCTGTCTTCTGGAGACCATCACTGGTAAGACTAAAGGGCCATCAGAAACATAAGCTCGAGTAAAGTTTTGTCAACTCCAGAAAGCTTCCTAAAACCGTAAGGGCGCATCGCGCTTCTGGCTTAAGGTTTTCTATACGGTCCGCGTATGTGTGCGTAAGCGCAAGCGAAAGCCGTACGTAAAGGCAAGCGTTGGTAGTCCGACGGTCGAAGCAGGACTAAAGCGGACAGGGGGGACATGAGGCGGCTCTAGCAAGAATGGAACGAACGCGCGCTAATTTAGGTGTTTCATTCGTATTATTAAAACATTAAAACACATTTTGAAAATGTGAAATGTTATACAAAACATGTAGTTTTGTATTATTCTCCGTGACGTATTTACGCCGTACTAAGGGTTTATTTTGTTTATTATTAGAGATTTCTTTGGATTTTTTTAGGGTTCCGAGAATAAAACGGAACCCTTATAGGATCACTCGGGTGTCTGTCCGTCTGCCACAGCCAGTTTTATCCGGATCCACGGGACTGATTCTGTTGAAATTTGGTACACATATGGACTTCTATGACCCAAACACGAACGCGTTACGTAAATTATTAAATTTGTAGTATGGGGTCAAAGTATAAAATAAAAAAAAAGTTTTTTGAACAATATCGTGTGACATATCAAATGAAAGAGCTTACTGCGAAGGTTTTAATTATTTATTTATTTAAACTTTATGTACATTAGTGGTACATGGGTGGTAATTTTAAAATAAATAGTTTAGAAGTTATTCAAGAAATTAGACGAAAAATGACCATTCCCCCCCCCCCCCGTATCTTCGAAACTACTGAGTCTTAAATTTTGAAAAAAATGGAGATAAGATCATTACCTAAAGATTACAGGAAAACCTATTAGAAGTCTGTAGAGTTAAAATAACATTAAAAACACTACATTAACATGTTAAAAAAATTAAATTCGTTCGGAACCCTTTGCACGCGAGTCCGACTCGCACTTGTTAGTATTTTTTTTGTATCGAAGAAACTACAAGTAGTCGTGTTTCTGAAGTGTACGATTTATAGAATGGATCCTTAAATATCTTTCGTATTAATTATGTAACTAAAGGTTAACTAATAACGATGCAGCAAGGGATCAAACGAACGCAAATCACGTATCGTTTCCTCGGTGCGCTCTTAATAAAATTAAATCACAGCATTTAAATAGATGTGCAGTAAATCTAGTAGTAAACCTCTAAGTTAATAAGGGTGACTAATTAATTTCTTAAACTCCACTCCACGAAAATGCGACATTTCCAGTTCGGCTTGCTCTTTGTACGAATTGGTTACGACGTAGGATTTATTTGTTACTCTTAGATTTGAGCGAGACTGTAAATTGACACATGAACATGCTGCTTTAATATTGGTAAAAGTGTTGATTTATACCTGTTATATTACTGAGTCATTATCAAATATAGGGAAGAAAAACATAAATTATTTAGTCTTCAAATGACACAAGTAGGTATCAGACAAGAAAATATAAACAAAGAAGCACAAAAATGAACAAACTTAGTATAAAAGCACGGTTAAACACCCAGAAGTTGCCAGTGTTGACATATATTATGGAACTGAAACATGGTCACTCACAATGAGCCTTATCAGAAGGCTTAAGGTCACTCAAAGGGCAATGGAGATGGCAATGCTTGGAGTTTCCTTGCGTGACCTAAACGGGAATGATGATATCCGCAAGAGAACCTAGTTTACCGACATAGCCCGAAGGATCGTCAAACTAAAGTGGCAGTGGGCAGGGCACATTGCTCGCAGAACAGATGATCGATGGGGCTGAAAAGTTCTGGAGTGGCGACTGCGTACCGGAAGACGCAACGTTGGACGGCCTCCCACAAGGTGGACCGATGAGCTGGTGAAGGTCGCGAGTAGCCGATGGATGCGAGGCGCACAGGACCGGTCGTTGTGGCGACGCTTGGGGGAGGCCTATGTCCAGCAGTGGACGTCTTTCGTCTGAAATGATGATGATGATGAAACACCCAGATCTGAATTTAAAAAAAAAGACCTTGATCGAAATCGCAGAGGAAGGTTTTAATGGTCTTTTGAGTCTTAGCGCATCCAAATTCTTACATTATTTATACTTTGTAGGTAGTTATTTCGTCATACAGTTCCTAAATACCGTTTAAATAGTAGGAAAGCAGCACCCTCAGTCATGGTCGATCGTTATCACGATAAAACGTTTGATGGACTGACCATAACGATGCGTTTGATTCATCCATCCATCAAATTGTTGAAATGGTTATTTAATTTTGATTGATCACCTGTTTAATGGACACCGTGAATTCAAAAATCTAATTTCCTTTATTTACTTAGGGTTCGTACACATGTGGACTTCTGTGACCCAAACACGGACGCGTTACGTAAATTATTAAATTTTTTGTATGTGGGTCACTTTTGGGGGTCAAACCAGAAAATTAAAAAAATAAGTTTTTTGAACAATATCGTGTGATATATCAAATGAAAGGGCTTACTGTGAGGGTTTTAAATAAATGGTTTAGAAGTTATTCATGAAATTAGACGAAAAATGACCATCACCCCCCTTATCTCCGAAACTACTGAGCCTAAAATTTTGAAAAAAATGGAGATAATAGATCTTTACCTAAAGATTACAGGAAAACCTATTAGAAGTCTGTAGTGTTAAAATAACATGTGAAAAACAAAATCGTTCGGAACCAATTGCACGCGAGTCCGACTCGCACTTGGCCAGTTTTTTTTTTTAAATACTTTGTACCTAAAAAATATACCAAAACTTGTGTAGGGTGGGGGAGCTTTGGTATAAACCTCACCATAAATCACCAGGGAAGGGGATGAAATAAGTCTTAAAAACATCACGAGATTTGTGGACGATTGTTGATGAAAAGGGTTTGATCATAATGAAAGAATTGAATGAAAGAAGACGCTTGTAAAAGATATTTTACAAGGACGTGTGAGAAAACGCCGGGACGTTATAGAAGGACATAATAAAAAACAGCCAGTATTAAATTCAAATTTTAAGTACTATTCAAAACTGTGGTTCATAGTATATCTTAAAAAATAAAACTTGCTGTTAAAACTAATATTTTGTGACTTTTACTCCTTTGAACATTTTTTTTGCGAATTGTGAAAAAAGTATTTTTAAATTGTAATTCGGTCACTTTAATACTAAGCGTGCGATATATGTAGAGACCTAATTGGTGATGTGCTTCAAATAGGCTAGGTGAGTGGTACTCACAACCGGCTACATATGTGACTATATTTAAGAACTTAAAAAAATCAAAAGGTGTATGTTAAGATCTTAGAAGTTGGTGTTCTGTAGTCTTTTATGTCTACTACAATAGGAAAAAAGCTTTTCTCTATTTTCCAGAAAAACTGAGTTAATTTAGTAACTTTTTCATTACCTTTTAACACTCCATTCCCTTTATTTCTTTTACTTTTGCACCATATCTTTTTATCACCACTATTTTCTCTTACCCTTATAGTTGTTTTTCGTTTCTCAGTAACATAATCACCTCAGGCAGTTTCCTTGTTTCCATTAACATGTATTTTAACTTCACTTGTACTTTATATGTCTGTGACAAAAGGCTCTTAAGCTTAAGAGTGGAAACGAATTCAATTAGCAGTCCTAATTACCGTGTAAAATGGAAATTATGCTTTTAGCTGTAACAGATCTGTGTTATAGTTTGTGAACAAGTCGCTGTAAATATGCAAGACAAGCTGAAACATAAGTTTAGTAGGTGTTGTTCATTGCATTTAATTACATTTCTAAAAACCTTAGGAAAAACAAGACGCAGGAAAAAGAATCGTTTTAAAATTTCAAAAAAATTGGGTTTGTGAGCATTTTAAAACTTGTGATAATCAGAGACAACACCAATTATGTGACGTCGTTCGCAAGACACTCCATTGCGAATTGGCGCTATCCAGTACAACTGCGTTTCAAAAGGAAAAGAATAAAACGAAAGATATAATATCTGCTACCTTATCTGAGTGAAACCTGTAATATCTCTTGTAATTTCACCGGCAATGGAGTCCTTCAAACTGAAACGCAGCAACCACCGAATTGAGAACCTCCTCCTTTTTTGGATGTCGGTTAAAAATAGGTATGGCAATATTAAGTGCTTATCCGGACGAACTTCTGCGCAAAGATTTTGAAACTCAACACCTATAAATCAGTATTGCGTATACTTGTAAACTGCATTCAAAGGCAACGAGAATATTTCTCCTTATTTCTTCCAAGAAACCAAGCCAAAACTTGTATCAGAAATGTACGTTAAAGACCACAGAGTACAGAGGCCTTGACGGCTACTACCAGAGACGGCATTGTCAAAACTTGCCATACTAGCCTGTCACATAGCCATATCCATACAAACTGGCCACGAGCCATTGATATATAAAAAACTTGAGAGGTGTCAAGGGACACCCGGATGGAACGAAGTTCGGAGAAGTAATTAGTGAAGGAATTGTATTTTTTTTAAGTTATAATAATTTTTTTTTTATTATTATCAAATATAATGTAATATAAACTTAATCAGTAGGCTCAATTTTAGGCCCTACCCACCCTAACCACCCTGCCTACCCTGCCTACCCTGCCTATCCTGCCTACCCTGCCTACCCACCTACCCTGCCTACCCTGCCTACCCTGCCTACCCTGCCTACCCTGCCTACCCACCTACCCTGCCTACCCTGCCTACCCTGCCTACCCTGCCTACCCTGCCACCCTGCCTACCCTGCCTATCCTGCCTAACCTGCCTACCCACCTACCCACCTACCCTGCCTATCCTGCCTACCCTGCCTACCCTGCCTACCTTACAAATATAATGTAAACAGAAATATAAAGACGAAACGAAAATAACTGGCTTGCTTTCTATGAGAGAGAGAGAGAGAAAGACAGACAGAGAAACACGCGCACGTCGCACAGCTTACAACTATAGCAAAAAGTGTCGTTGCAACTTTTCGTGAGAATTTTTTCCGTCTAGCCCCCTTTCACAACGCGCGATAAAGAACTTCGTTCCAAAAACCCACGATACACACTCAGCATCTCAAAAACGTCCGCATAAAACAAGCGCACAATTTAAAATTGTGCGCTAGTTTCAAACAGTCTCTCATCGCTCGCCATACTGCTTTGTAAGCAGTATGGCGAGCGATGAGAGAGATAAAACAACTGTAAGCGATCCGTGTAAGGTAGAATTTGCAAAAAAATTGTTTATAGTATAACTACACACACGATACATGTCAGTTTTTGACGACAGTTTCGAGTGTTGCATTTGTTCGAGACTGTGCATCTTGGATTTTATATGTATCAATGCCACGAGCCGTCTTTTTTTTATTAGGGCAAGAAGCGCTTCACGTTGAAGACATGACTCGACGCCGCTAAACATAAGAGATTTGTCAGATTCCAGCTATAGAGATATGCGGAACAGTGTATAAAATTCCGCATCTTCCAAAAGAAGCGTCCTCCTACCAGACGGGTGTAGCGTGATTTAAAGCGGCATCTATATCGCCACTTGGGCATTTTCAGTTTTAAATGTATCCACCATTTTGAGCTTGTCCCACATATTCAAAATTTTAGTATTCAGGTTACATCTGGAGTAGTTTACTACACGGACCTTATAGAAACCAGAACAAAAAGAAAAGGAGGGAAGTGGAAATTATATATATATTTATTTTCCTACTCCTCCGCTGTACTTTTCTGATCAAATTCGTTGCAGGATCCAAGACAGTTAAATCGTTTCTCCGGGACTCGTCGGGCTTCATTGGCTCGGCGTTTTTCTGGTGGTCGCCACTGTTGATTCTGGCTTTTAGGAGTTGCAGTGGTTGGGAATGTGTGGCGGGCTTGTCCCAATAAAAAAAAAAAAACAATATTCAAAATTTAATAGCGAGATAAATAATGTCCTTAGTGACGTTATTTCCTTGTTTAATATAGGCGTTTTACATCCTTCAACTGTTTCAAACGAATCAGATAGAAATATTTTTAAACTTTTATCTTACAAAATATCTAATTGTGATTAGAAAACTTTTTTCTTTAAATCTTCCCCTGAATGTGACGTCAGTTTGGTGACGGACATTTTTTATCAGGGTACACTTTAAAGTGAAAATGCCCACTTACGAATATGTGGCGGTATACATGCCGCTATACTTCCACCTGGTGCACGTATTTCAGAAAACCTTCATTGCGCACCTACGAATAATGTAAGCAATAGCATCTGCAATCGCTGCCAGTGCGACATTCCGTGGTCTATGGTAAATAGCGATGAACGTTTATAACGTTACAAGTAATATTACACCGCGAAGGAATTTCATCTATATGGCAGACTTGTGATTAAATATCTTGGCTTGCTTCATTTCTTTGACATTGGAATAATATAACTCATGTAAAGTTACTGGAATCTCTTGTGTGGACACTTGCGAAACTTAGAATATTTTAACCGAGGCAAAATTCACTTACTGAAGTTATTTACAACTGTGCAACTTAACTTATTAAATAATAGTTTATAATCTAAGGACTTTCTCAACAAGTCAGTTATACATTATGTAAACTGTACGCAAAGGATTTCAAGCGCAATCATTGATATATAAAAAACCCAAGATACACACTCAGCATCTCAAAAACGTCCGCAAAAAAGAAGCGCATAATGTATAATTGTGCGCTAGTTTCCACTAAGCGTTTCCAAACGTCTTTTATAATGCGCACAGCAAAGGAGTGGAACTCTCTGCCTGCGTCTGTGTTTCCAAACGCATACAACCCTAATCTCTTCAAAGTTAGAGTGAACAGGCTCCTTCTGGGTAAGCTCGCTACATCGTAGACTTTGTCTCTGTCATCTTTGACCTTGACTAGAGTCAAGAGCAAACCCATATCAAATAAAAAAAAATAAAAAAAATAAAAAATAAAAAGTCTCGCATCGCTCGCCATACTGCACTGCTTTGTAAAAACAACTTTAAGCGATCCGTGTAAGGTTGAATTTGCAAAAAAATTGCGTATCACTCGCCATACTGCACTGCTTTGTAAAAACAACTTTAAGCGATCCGTGTAAGGTTGAATTTGCAAAAAAAATTGTTTATAGTATAACTACACACAACTCACACATGACACTTGATAAATGTCAGTTTTTGACGACGGTTTCGAGTGTTGCATTTGTTCGAGACTGCATCTTGGGTTTTTTATATATCAATGAGCGCAATCCACTATTTCCACAAAATTCATCAACCATTCCTGAATCAGACAAGCCAGTGAATGGGAATCCCTCAATACAGTCGCCTAACGAATAACTAGATTCAGTCAGTTCACAGAACTCGGAACGCTACGTCCGCAGCTGTCTGTGTGTAATATGCCGTCTGGGATCTGCTAGTCTATTCTGTAAGAAACTATTTCGATATCGAGCTTCACCTGAGTGTTAAAACTCACAAAGTGAGCTTTATTGCACACAACATAAAGATCTTCATTTGAAACTCACTTCGAATTCTACTGTCGAGATACGAAAATGTTGTTAGAGAATAGCACTACTGATTACTTTTGGTCGCGATAACCGACATCCACGCGGGCGAAGCCGCGGGTATCAGCTAGTAGATAAATAAATAGTAACTTTAAGTTTTATGTATATTAAAAACTAGCTTCTGCCCGCGATATCGTACGCGCATGTCCCGTTCCTGTAGGAATTGCGGGAAATCGTCTCTTAGTGGGGAGTAGGTACTAAGTTTCGGCTCTGTGTTGTCTGTCAGTCAGTCACTCAGTAACGGAAGAATTTTATAGATTAGGATTTCCAGCCCTAACAATATTCGTGCCCGCGCATCGTGCTGAGCACAAGTTCGGCCACTTTTCTTCTTCTCGAGATAGTAGATTTTATAAAATTTGGGTGCAGTCGTTGTCCACTTATAGCAGCATAAGTGGGGTTTCAAAGATTTAGCACCCCAGGCCAGAAGGGTTCCGTACCATCGCCATTATGACAATTCACTATTATGCCGTTAAAATCGAACAAAAATGAATCCAAAAAACACGAACCGAGGGACACCATTTCTTTTTTTTACGAATATAGCAATACAAACTCTGTGAGGATTTCTAGTGTCTACGTGTTGCCATTATAAAGATCCTACCTATTACAGTTCATGAGATACAGACCGCTGACAGACAGATGGAGGGACAGCGGACGCTTAGTAATAGGGTACAGAACTTTAGAAACGGAAGCTGCTTATGCATTTCGATGCTCTGTGGCACAGCCACGACGGTTCCGAGTGTTCCGACACAATTATATTCGTTAACCACTCCGGTAGCGGCATGTGGCACTCGGAAACGCAATTATTCCCTGCACCGCACCGCGACAATCCTAGTCTATTCAACGAATTTAATGGAATATTTTTTACTGGTTAAATCGTTACTGTTATTGGTGGCTTTTTGGCGACAGTGTAAAAAACAATTTAAAACCGTCGTTTCTCTAATACTTCGAGATTTATACCGCTTCGAGCCAGCTCTTACTACTAGTTGGTCGCAGCGACAAGAGCTATCAAAGATTGTACTCACTCAGCGATACTTGCGCGGCGGTAATTTCTACCTATAGTGCGGGCCAGAGCGAGTGGTGTGAGTAATCGCCCGTCGCACAAAAGCACTCGCTGAAAGCCGAGCGTCAAAACTATCGAAACTACTCACTCGCTACTCGCTGCTCGCCAACTCGTTTCGAGTTTCAAGCTTTACTCACTGCTTGCTGATCGCTGGCGGTGAGACAAGTGCCTAAAGGTGGTTTTACACCGTCGAGGCGAGGCGTGGATTGGATGAGGTTGTGAAATTTGTATGGCAAAATTTCTATCCACGCCCTGCCCATCTTTGGTGTAAAAGATTAGATACAAGAGGAAGCGTGTGGCGAGAAATTAACAATTTGTCAGTACAATATTGAACTTTATTGCTGTAAGAACATAATATTTATTTACTTTGTCAAACGGATAAACAAATCTCAGACCGGCCATCGAGGACCTGCACGGTCTCTCTCCGTCAAGCGCTGACTCGCGATGTAACGCGCTGGCACGCGCTGGCACGCGCCGTCTCGCTCCAACCATCACGAGACATCGCTGTATGCTGCATACTACTTTCCAGCTCCCAGTGCTTCTTCTAGTATCTCCTTCCGATTCTTTTCCCTCCATTTTAAAAAATGTTTTTGAGTGTGGTCTTAAAAATAAAAACAACCACGTAAGGGCTTGGCAAGTAAGTATTTACCTGCCAAGTTCATACTATTTGAAATCGTTCCCTCGATGTAAAAGAATTTCTCCTGTAGCTCGTATCGACGTCAAAACGAAAATGCAATCATTTCATGCAAATACAGAAAAAGTTCACAAAGCGTCGCTCACGGATTATACAAGTTGAAAACTGAAAAACGAACTAAAAGGCTCCTCGGGGGATGTGTGTCAAACAAAAAGCTTCATGTTTCAGCTTTGTGGCACGTTCCCCGAAATTTTCAAAGCTTTGTTTTCAGTGTGACACTGAGCTTACTTGTGAACTCAACAAAAAAAAATCACGCGATGGACTTTCCTTTGAGTCATGCATTCCACTGAACTAATATTGCACAACTTTAAGTTATGATTCCAAAAATTTACTATTAATGTACCGTGCATGAGCAATTTGTATATACCAGTGTGATAATTCTACCACTTTTAAACAACGTTTGCATTCGCGTAGTCTTTCGCAATCTGTCAAAAATATTATATGAAAATTGAGGCTTCATTGACAGACTGCGACTGGGATGCGTATGCGAAAGTAGCTTAAAAATAAGTAGAATTGGCACTCTAATCAGTTTAGGTAGACGACACCTAGTGCTCGTTTACGGAGGGCGTCCAGCGTCGCGTGCGGCTCGACGGCCCGCACTAAATTCAAACATATTTTAGGGCGTTGTATGACGTGCGTTTACGGAGAAGCGATTTTAGAGGCGTTTGTTTAAAAAGCGGGCGGAGCCCGCGGCGTTGGACGCGGCGGCCGCCAACCCGCTACCGCAGACAAGCGTTGCCAACACCAATTTATCAAATTTCCCGAAAATCCAAGTCACATTCCCCAATTCGAGATTAATAATTCTACTGATTCCCCGCTAATTCCCCTAATTTAAAAAAATAATAATAATCAATTACCTAATAAATTATTTCATTATTTAGTTTTGGAAATTTCCACATATCAAATTATTTAGAAAATAGTCTAATGTCACATATATTTTTTCCAATAATTACGACAAGTCGTTTAGACGTGATTCTTATTTTAAATCAGCTACTGGGGTATCTGCGCCTATCGACAAGTTTTGTGTTTAATTAGATTTCTTGAAAAAGTGTTCTGACTTGGCCCGGACTATCGATATTCAAATCTCCGCATTTTCCCCACATCTTGCCAATCCCCAATAAATTCCCAATCAACTTGAGATTCCCCGCAGTTTGGGGAATTTCCCACACGTTGGCAATGCGAGCTTGAGTGTCAAGAGTCCGCCGCCACGGTGCATGCCGCGTCGGCCACCGTAGCGCCCGCAGCGTTGCACGCGGCGGCGGAAGCCCCGCTTCTCCATAAACACTCTGCACTCGACGTCTCTCCATAAACGGAAAAAACGTCCGACGCCCCGCTCGACGCCACGCCGCCTCCGTAAACGGACACTAATATTTCCCTGTCGGCATTGCAAAGGCTGCCTGTCACTAAGCAGAAGTAAACAGTGAAGTGCAGTTCCAGGATAATGAAAATTTTGTGGAATTCAATTGTTTTATGCTTCGCTTCTCCGAAAGCCAATCCTGTCATGTTTATACGCTCTTTCATTTGCACGAATTTAGAAAAACGTAGGCTTCATGTCCCACGTTGTTAAACAAGCTGCGATTTAAAAAAAAAATGTAGATATTGCTTAAGTGTTTAGCTTTATAGGCTTCGTGATTTGTAAAACTCATTACAAAGAAAATCATCTTCAATCAGCAAAATAACTCAGCGCAATCCCACAGAATTTAAACAAAGATCTCAGCTATAAACTAAACTGGTTGATTTGGTAATAGGTAACAAACACTTAGAACCACTTACGCAGAACTAATTTAGGTGTGATTATCCCCATTGGTCTCAAACTCCGACCGATTCGGTTTCGGTTACTTCGGTCAGACACTACTCTAAGCCGCTAACTCTTCCCCAGGTACGCAGCAACGCACGCTCGGCCAACGTTCTGCAACGTGTGCAGAGAGCCGCTGGGCGCGCTCGGCACTGCGCACGCGCTGGCTTGCGAGCTCTGCAAGTTCAAAGCGCACAAGCGGTGTGCCTCGCGCGCGCCGCCTTCTTGTAAATGGAGCACGCTCGCCTCGCTGGGGCCGCACGTCGTCGAGGATGCTGAGGGGGTAAGTTTGCTCATGCCCTTTTTATTCCTTTAAAAAAGGAAAAAGATAGAAAACGGTTTTATCGTCACAGAACTAAACTTAAAAAACGTAAACAACCAAAAAACAAACTAAATAAACTATAATATAGGTATGTACCTACAATAGTGATTGGTACATAGGCGGACTTAATGCAACAAGGCATTCTCTATCAGTCAACCCTTGGGTTACGAAGACACTGTGGTAGATGTACAACATGTAAATGATATTCAAAATAGTTATTAGTTAAGCATAGATTACCTGTACTAATAAAATACATAATTATATTTTAGTAGTCAAACACAAATTGTTTAGTATAAACTAAACAATTTGTGTTTGACCGCTATCTCACCTAATTTGGTTGATGATGCACGCTTGCCTAAAAGTAACCTATTCGCTCTTGAGTTTAATATCCTCAGCTCTCAGGAAACACAGATATCGTCTTTAATCTTAATTCGCTCCAGGGCATCATCATCTACCCAAGTCTGTTGAAGTCAGCTTTCAGTCTAACTGGATCCATATTAAGTTGCAGTCTTTTGTTACATGTAACGAGTGCTTATCTAGATATCGTCTGGGAAAGTGCAAATCCGCAGAACTACAATATGTGAATATAAAACCTATAGGATTTAATAGATTTCTACTGTTAACACCAAGCCCGTTCCATCATAGGACCACAAGACGAACGGCGATGCGCCACCGGTACATGGTGGACATCCCACCCACGCGCACAAAACGTTTTGGGAACACATTCATAGTGCGTACAGCTAAGGAGTGGAATTCCCTGCCGGAGTCTGTGTTTCCTGATAGCTACAACCTGGGAGTCTTTAAGTCAAGAGTGAATAGGTTACTTCTAGGCAAGCGTGCTCCATCTTCGACCACATCATCGCTTACCATCACGTAAGATAGTGGTCAAACGCGTGCCTATCAATAGTAAAAAAAAAAACAAACATACATAGAACACATGAATTATTACTCTTCATGTAAAAATGAGGTCAAGAGCCGTTGAAATAATAAAAAATATAAACTTTTGGAGATATGCGGCACAGGGAGTAAAGTCCCGCAAACCTCCATTGAAAAGGGAGGATCCTCTGACCTGACGGTTGTTGTGCCTGGCAGGCAACTGCCCAATAATTAATATTCGGACTGATCTATATGTTCAAATCGCACGGTAAACTTTGCTTGCGCGATGCAGGATTTTAGTTTGCTGCTAGTTGGATAACGATGCGGTTCTTTTTGCTGCGATGTAGATTTGCTCCGTTAGTTTTTCTTGTGGCAGCATTGATGCCGCTGCAGATTTCTACTTATACATAATAAATACTTAAATAGATTTCTACTGTTAACATACATAAAACACATGACTCTTCATGTAAAATGAGGCCAGAAGCCGTTGAAATAAAAATATATTAACTTATAACCTTCCCCTGAAAACCTACACGCAGTGCAAATACGCGCACTTTACGTATGGTAGATACGCTGATTCGCTTCTACATCCAGTCACTGCAGAGTAAAGGCCTCGAAATCGAATCGAACGAGAATCAATCGTACATTGCTCTCTAGAGCAACAGACAGCGACTTTTTGCATCTATCTATAAAATCAAATCAATCGGAATAAAACTGCGCGTTGCTCTTTATTAAATAAGACTATTAAGTGCTCTTTTATAAGAAGTTTTACAAAGATTTAACGTGAAATGGTATTGCTTCTTCTTCTCTTCTTATCGTGTGGGCAGTAAGGTCTAACGAGCCCACACACCCTAGTGTCAGAGTTTCTAACCCGCCTCAAGGGCCTCTGACATGGTTTATTTGACGACCGCCATTTGGCGGCCGGGACCACCGGCTTATACGTGCCTTCTGAAGCACGGAATCATCTTTTTATCAGACAATCAGGTGATTTAAGCCTGGAATGTCCTAGCCAAACTGGAAAATGGAACTGGAATGGTATTGCTACACTAGCGGTAAAGCCAGCAAGGAAGACGGTTTATCATCATATCCACAGTCTGACTGCGCCCACTGCTGATCATGTCTCTCTTTTCTTGTGCCAATTTCCGCGTTCCTGTACCAGGCTCATCCAGGTTTCTACCCGCGATGGCAACAATGTCATCTGCCCATCTTATCTGCGAGGTAGACGGTTAGGGAAACTGTCGAATCGCTGATACAGTGTTACATGAAGTCGCCATATAAACATCTTTGCAACAACAACAATGGCTAGAATATATTCTTCATTCTTATTCTGACCAATAACTGGTCCTCA
Organism: Lacanobia wlatinum; assembly: GCA_947578705.1. Classification (NCBI taxonomy): domain Eukaryota; kingdom Metazoa; phylum Arthropoda; class Insecta; order Lepidoptera; family Noctuidae; genus Lacanobia; species Lacanobia wlatinum. Next base: position 26,183,906 of record OX388027.1, on the reverse strand, counting down.
AGGAAACGAGGCTGTAATTTGTTAAGTACCTTAGGGCGCCTTCAAATTTGTCGCAAAGTGCCGCACGGCAGCAACAAATAGTAAACATGCGGCCTCAGCGCGGCTGCAGCACTGCCGCCCTTCATCTTCTAATATTAAAACGGTTCCAACCATAAAACAACTTAGTACAAACATCATTCCACTAAATTCTAGATAAACTACGTTCAAAATCGACTAGTTGACAAAAACATCAGTCCACTAAATTCTGGATAAACTACGTTCAAAATCGACGTAGCAACACGTAAACACGAACCAAATGTATGTCAATGTACGTACGTCTGTGTACGGGCGTTTTACAGCCGCCCATACCGCTACATAGGCGTAAACCTTTTAACAGTGATTGTGTGTACAGTAGAGCCGGAGATTAACGTCTTTATAGTTTTTAGAACGGTTCAGTAAACATTGGAAACTAGACGAGAAAAGTGTGTGTTACTGAAATGAGAAAGCTGTTCGTAAAAGTTGAGTGATCTATGGTGTCCTGGTAAATGGAATCCGGAGAGAATAAGCCATACATTACATTTGGCAAATTTTTTTAGCATTTAGCTGCCTGAGACAAAGGACGTTCACAGTAGTTCCATCGCGAACGGTCTTGAGCTTCTAGCTTCACCGCGCTCCACGTCATTCCGATGCTCGTCGGTGCTGCCAATACGGTGCGTCGCCAGGGGGGCTACTCTCTAACGAAATCCGTAGTTTCGGGCTTAGTTGCGGGCGGACATTTTCTACTCCTTATCACCTAACCACTGAGAACTAATAATAACACGATTTGACAGTTACTGTGAAATCGTGTTGTCATTCATTCTCAGTTCGGGTTCGGGACTAATCGTAAGTCTGTAGGTGATACGGAGTAGAATACGCCCGCCCGCAACTAAGCCCGAAACTACGGATTTCGTTAGAGAGTAGCCCCCCTGGTTTGACAGAGACAGCCACGCTTCCCTTTAGGATGCCTGCAGGGAATGTTATCGGGATCCCTCCGGAGCGTGTGACCAATCCACCTTTTCGTACGGCGCTTGATCTGAGGATCGATCAGGCTCTCGTGGCATTTATCTAACAGTTCTACTTTAGAGATGGTCTCATGATTTATACCTACTGTAACCTTAATATAATTAGTCTAAATATAAGTAGCATATTTTTAATTCAAATTTTAGTCCTCACTTCCTTACTAACATTATAAATGCGAAAGTAACTCTGTCAGTCGCGCTTTCAACCGATTTATATGAAATTTGGTACAGAGATAGTCTAGAGCCTGAGAAAGGACACAGGCTACTTTTTATCCCGGGAGTATGTTCCCTAAGGACCACGCGGGCGAAGACGCTAACAGAAGCTAGTCATTATTATAAATGCAAAAGTAAGATTTTTGTTAAGCTTTTACGCCGAACCGATTTTGAAGAATTTTGTCGTTACACCCGTAAAGGAATTCCAAAGCTACGAATAAATGGTCAATAAAGAGAAAGTAACAGGAAGTATACGTGTATATTCCAAAGTGAACAGAACCATTATTTTGTACTGAGTAACTTTGACAATTCATAAGTGCCTACATGATTTATTTGAAACTAGCTTTTCCCGCAACTTCGTACGCGCATATTCCGTTTTACAGTTCCCGTAGGAATTTCAGGTAATTCTCTCTTACTGGTCCCCTACGGAGTGTATGGAAGCTGCATGCCAAATTTTAGCTTTCTACGACTGTAGTTTCGGCTGTGCGTTATCTGTCTGTCAGTCAGTACCTGACGGAAGATTTTTTTGTAGACACATAATTAATATAATTGATAAATGTCGGAAAACCAGCAGTGGAGGCTCTTATATTTCATTATGGAATTTGGACGGTCTTAACCAGGAACTGGATACCAAAAATAACCCTCAAATTAAAACAATAATCCAATACAACCTTCCTGCAAGTTTCAAGATGATAATAATCCGTATTATTGACCGTAGAGATCCCCTTGTTTACACCGATGAGCCCGGAGAGCGTGAACTTATCTCGCTATAATATTCACTGAAGCACGTTTAAAGACTGCCGTCTATTAACGCGGAGCGAGGCAGCAGAGCGGAGCGACGGAGTAAAACGGAGCAGAGTTGCGGACTGTGCGGAATAACGAGTTCACGGGAATAGTACATAAGCTCGCAATTTCGCTCCGCAGCCTTACTCCGATTCTCGGATTTGTATGAATTTTGAAACTAGTTCGCAAATCCCTGTCCACTGAAGTGGACCGGAGATTTAAAACAGTTCCATTGGTTAATATTGGCACAGCTCCGCTCCGCTCCGCTCCTCTCCTCTCCGCTCCAGTGGACAGTCAGCCTTATTCATAAGCTGATTATGTGTTCCAGTTTCTTAGCAGTTTAACTTTTATAGAATAACTAGCACTTCGCCTGCAACTTCTTCTGCGCAGATTTAGTTCAAACAATTTTCTCCCTTTCAACCCCCAAAAGGGGTACCTGTTTATTACAGCGGAGCGGTGAGACGGAGAAATATTAACCAATTATGTCAGTCAAAATGTCAGTGACTCACGTGGTGCGAAGATTTTATGCAATTCCATTGGTTAAAATTTCTTCGTATCTCTGCTCCGCTGCCTCGCTTGGCTGTAAGGCCGCGGACATGAACTCAGCGGCACGGCGGGCGGCGTGGCAAGTTACATTATACATCTCTGCATTTGAACGCGCCGCTGCAGCGCTGGTCACGTCAAATGCAGAGATGGACAGGCATCTTAAACGTTGAAAAATGTGATGTTCCTAGTCGAAGTAGTTTCGACTGTGTGTTGATGTGTCAGTTAGTTCCCTGTTCGTTTATATAGATAGAATAGCTACAGGAACGAGTTGTGTTCAGTGGGGTCTTGGAAGGCCAACTCTGGTTTGCGTTCGCCTGTTCGCAGAATGATTGATTTCAACAATTGAACATCGAGATATCGCGTCAAATAGTTTCTCAAGTAACTTTCGATACCTATAGCGGTGGCAAGGTACGTACGGTACGTTTACGTTTGAATATAAATATTATGGTAGGCGCCATATAAATGTGCAAATTCAAATTCAAAAGTCGTTTATTCAAATTAAGCTGACAGCTTTTTGGACGTCAAGTTTTACAAAAGACAGTCCCCCAAAACGCCCGCCCATCACCACTTCCTAATGTTTTAGCTGGGAAGAAGTGGCGCAACCAACTCCCCAACAACACATCTGTCTGTTACGTTTTAAGAACTTGAATTTATACAATAATATGCAAAGTAATTAATACATGACATAGGAACAGATGAATGAAAAACATGAATCCAACATTGAAATCAAAAAATTAAATATTATTTATCACTTGTTAGCTAGCACACTCTATGATACTATAAAATACGGCAATAACGGTCACTGACCCATATATTTTAATGACTATCTTATCATCTTAAACAGAAACAAACACATAAAGCTGTCCTGAATCGACTTATATTGTGATCCTTAACGTTCTCTAGTAATTAATGAAAAACGGGTCATAATTTATTTTTAGGGTGGATATTAGGGAAAGGTAAATTATCATATTGTAAGTTTATCTGACGCCTACCATACCGTTTACCTACTAGGCTTTCACTGCTGCTCTGAAAATTTCAAAAAAAGGAAATTTGACAGTTGTATCGTGATTTGGTTTCTGATTCTGCTAAAGTGGCCTTTTCAGACCCGCTGGTCTTTACTTTTACTTCTTTGCTCAACAATGAGGACTATACCGTTTAATAAAATACCTAATGATATTAAAAATACGACTGTATTAAAATTTAAAAAGACGCTAAAATATATATTGATTGAAAAATGTTACTGCACAATTGACGACTTCCTGAATGATAAGTCACTGATTAATTGACATACTTCCTATTCCATTTGACATTATTGTTCCAATTGACATTATTGTTCCAATTGACATTATTGTTCCAATTGACATTATTGTTCCAATTGACATTATTGTTCCAATTGACATTATTGTTCCAATTGACATTATTGTTCTATCTGACATTTGTACCATTTGACATTATTATTATTTTGCATATCAAAATTTTAATTTATTTAATTTGAAAGTTAATATTACTCTATTTGACAAAATTTTTCCGATTGACATATTGTTTTCTTTGACATTTCATCTGTTTGACATTGTTATTATTATATTTTGCCTATTCTATGTCAATATTTAATTTAATTTATTTTAATTTGATATTTAATGTAATTTGCATGCCCATGTGATGGTAGAATATGGAGGACTTATAAATGAAACACCTTGTACCAATTACCCATGTTCGCAAATGAAATTTCCCGCTAGAGGCGTTAGTGTAGCGTGAAGTTTTAAATGTCAAATTTCACTGTTAACAACCATACTTTGTTCACATGCGCGTGATAACAACTTTAATGCTATGAATAAGAATCTTACTCGACAGTGGCGGCAACTGGTGAGTACAAAAACAGTAGCCCTCATTTTAACAGCCTGTCCACGACAAGAATTACCAAAAAGCCTTTCAGCTCACATAATGAAAGTCATAATGAATCCCGGATGACATCACGAATAATAATAATTGTCCTTTTGTTCTGAATTTACACGAGATTTGTGTCCCCACCTGAGCGCGGCCATATTACTTACAATACCTTCGTTTTACAAAGGGTTGAGTGGCTTTTGTGAAAAGATAGAAGATTTTGTAATGGAAGCTTTAGTCTTTTTGATCATTTGGAAAATATATGATTGTTTCGGGCGTTGATTTGAGGAATATGTTAATGCTGCTTCATAGCAAAAGCAACGTCAGCCTTTAGAGGGGACTCTAGTCCCGAGGAATTTGAAAAATAGGTATTTGAATAAACTATTGCCGATGCCGTCGCGCTGTGCCCTATCAAGTAAAGTGCGAAAGCGACAACTTCAGCAGAAGCTGATTTTACCTACAAAAACCTTGACCAAAAGATGTTTTGTATTCCGTTGTTTTCTTCTTCAAAACTGGACTGATCTATAAAAATTATATATGAAAATTTAGACGAAGACTTTATCTATGCTTCTATTATTTTCTATTTTGTTAAAAACTTATCGTCTGTCTCATAGTCGTCTGAAAATGGCGGTAAAAACGGGTTTTTGGATTTTCATAATTCTTTATGTAATTATTTTTTTGAGAAAAGTAATGATAGAGGCACGTATTAATTCGATCTAATTTTTTTGGATAAAAAACCATTGTTCTAGCAGTATTATCCACGAAGAAAACAATGGAATGCGTTTGTATGGAGAAAGGCCCAAGAGTTACCGACTAGAGTCCCCTCTTAAACGCTCCCACTACTGTGAACTCACTAGGTCCCCATCCCATATTCAGTCTCAGTGAGGAAGCTGTAATCCACCTCGCGAATATGTGCTGAACAGATATGATTTACCAAACGATAATAAGAACCACCGCATTGGTCTGGTAGTTGTAAGCGTTATTGCTAAGCACCTCCCGGATTCGATACCTTTTTTTTTACTATTGATAGGCACGCGTTTGACCACTATCTCGCCTGATGGTAAGCGATGATATGGTCGAAGATGGAGCACGCTTGCCTAGAAGTAATCTATTCACTCTTGACTTACATACTCCCAAGTTGTAGCTATCAGGAAACACAGACTCCGGCAGGGAATTCCACTCCTTAGCTGCACGCACTATGAATGTGTTCCCAAAACGTTTCGTGCGCGTGGGTGGGATGTCCACCATTTACCGGTGGCGCATCGCCGTTCGTCTTGTGGTCCGATGATGGAACTGGCTTGGCGAAATTAAATTATGCAATTCCGTCGCACATTCCCCAAAATGCAACCGGTAGAAAACCGACAGGCTAGCAACTCGTCGTCGATGCTCAAGACTTTGGAGCTTCGTCGCGACGAGACTATCATCGCCGATGATCCTCTTGGCGTTCTTGGTTGGCACCTGTGTCGGGCAAAATGTTATTGGGTGTTTTCATCTGGAATTTCCCAGATCTGCTCGATTTGAATTCGTACCCGTTTTATGGCAATAGGCTCACCCTCTATTACATGAGACTAAAACATAACTTTTTTTTTTTTTTTCATAGGTAGACCTCTACCTATGATGGAGCTCTCGTGGCTATACTATAACAGCCGCACGGGTCGATCTTCAAGGTCAAGCAACGCTTGCCGAAGTCGGTCTGTGGATGGGTGACCATCTTAACATACCGAGACTCCTCCGTACCTCGGAAAGCACGTTAAGCCGTTGTTCCCGGCTGTCATTTGGAGACCTTTGGCAGTCGTTACGGATTATCAAAAGCCAGATATTTGACAGCAGTCTTGCCAAGAAGTACCGTGTTACCCAATTAATGGGTTGTGGAGGTCTGGTAGGCAGCCGTCCCACGTAAAATACTGGTATACAGCTGAATCCAGTTTGACTCCCGACCCCAACAAGGCAGATTCGGAGACTTCTGCCTAAATCTTATGGGAAAACAAGCGTGATATTACTTCTATATCAGTACTACCACTTTGAAAATGAAATAAGTATAAACACAACACTAAACTTTCAGAATGTTTAATAAAATGATTACTACTTTCATGTCGGCGGCTCTGTTGTTTAACTTTCACTATTCTTTCCTAACGAAGCAAAACTTTTGCATTTTATCTTACTTTGTTGTATTCTCGCCGTACCTGCGAATATTTTCCGGTGGATAGTTTCTTTGTTTATGTAGAGGGTAATTTGTATAGAAAAGCGAAAGGCTTCAGACAAGGTATTTTAATAATATTTTAAAGTGCGTGCGTGTGTGTTTTTTATAGTGCGTACAGCTAAGGAGTGGAATTCCCTGCCAGAGTCTGTGTTTCCAGATAGCTACAACTTGGGAGTCTTTAGGACAAGAGTGAATAGGTTGCTTCTAGGCAAACGTGCTCCATCTTCGACCGCATCATCGCTTACCATCAGGTGAGATTGTGGTCAAACGTATGCCTATCTATAGTAAAAAAAAAAATGTTTTGCTACAATAAAAGTGAGAAGGGCCTTGTTTCCCTTGACCATGTTGGCAAAGCGTGCTCAATCTTTGTTCTCTTTTTAAACTGTGTAAAAATCGCTACTGCTCTCCTTAATCGACTTTACCTATGTTCTCCGTTGATTATGTTTCATAATAATTATCGTATCATCATCATCATTATCATATAAGCCGAAAAACGTCCACTGCTGAACATAGGCCTCCCCCAGAGGGGGGGATTCATAATCGCCACGCTTGGCAGGCGGGTTGGCGATCGCAGTATATGGTGTTGGTGTTGAGTTTTTCAAAGAATTATCGGATATTATGCAATTATTGTGTATGTCAATAGTATACCTAAGACTACCTGTAGTACTGTATCTCCTTCCCTCTTTTAAACCCATCCAAGGGTTGTCTTTAAGAGATTGATTTAGCAATATGGCTGACCATTTCACCCTATGCAATATTTACTTTTTCTATATTTTCGGTCACTTAAATGGTTTTTTTTTTATCAATAGTAAATCAATTAATAATGGACACGAGTTTGACCACTATCTCACCTGATAGTAAACGATGATGTGGTCGAAGATGGAGCACGCTTGCCAAGACGACCGTGTCCAAGATTTTAATGAAGCAATATGAATGAATGATGGTGTTATTAAAAGAAGAAAGAAAGAAAAAAGTATTTATTGTAACGTAACTGACATGCATATAAATTACTTATGTTTTTTTTTACTATTGGTAGGCACGCGTTTGACCACTATCTCACCTGTTGGTAAGCGATGATGTGGTAGAAGATGGAACACGCTTGCCTAGAAGTAACCTATTCACTCTTGACTTAAAGACTCCCAAGTTGTAACTAACAGGAAACACAGACTCTGGCAGGGAATTCAACTCTTTAGCTATACGCACTATAAATGTGTTCCCAAAACGTTTTGTGCGCGTGGGTGGGATGTCCACCATGAACCGGTGGCGCATCGCCGTTCGTCTTGTGGTCCGATGATGGAACGGGCTTGGCGGAATTAAATAATGCCATTCCGTCGCACATTTCCCAAAATGCAACCGGTAGTAAACCGACAGGCCAGCAACACGGCGTCGATGCTCAAGACTTTTGAGCTTCGTCGGGACGAGCCTATGTTCATAATAAAGAATATGTATTGTATTCTATTCTTGTGCAAAATTAATAAGTTGTCGAAGCGAGATATAGGCAGTAATTCATGCAAAATATTGGTAATAAGCTGCACCCAATTTGACTGGAGGCAGACCATAACATAGTTAGGAAAACGTTCGGCAGATTAATTGATATAAGTGGTAGAGGCCCCTAAAGTTTTGAAAATTAATTTTCGTAAGTAGGTTTATTGGCTTGAAGTACATCGGAATTAATCAACTAATGTTCCCGGAAGCCTTCATCGGACGCTTTCACCGCATAATACACAAATTAAAACCCCGATATGTAACATATACAGAATAAACGCAATATCTGAAGAGAGGTAATTCTGCTCATCATTATGAACAACTTTTACTTAGGAACTACCTGAAATCGCGCAAAAAAAATCAACCGTTTATTTGCACAAGATCATTGGACCTTGTGCAAATAAACGGAGCTAACTACTCCTCTACGCGCCACTCCGCTACCCGCATTTTTAATTTATTATAACAAAAATAACACATATTTTAAAAAAGTAACAAAATCAAATTATTTTCGTTTGTATTGCAAAGCAGTAGATATTTTTTTTTAGACTTTTGTTAAAAATGAAGGAGAAAAATGGTTTCATCTCAACGATTTAGAGATGATTTAGTGTTTATTTTTCTTATTATGTGATACCGATACATAAATTCTGGCTATACAAAATTACGTATGATTATCATGTAGATTACTACCTATTTTTTTCAGATGTAATTTCTCAGCAAATGCCGACGAAAAGCTGCTTCATCTGCACGCTGTTTTTAAGCATTTCTCGAGAGAGCAATCTTAAGTACATTTTAATCTATAGCAATCTGACTAACTTAACTTAATCCCAGCATTAGAAGATTGATATGGCGCCCCATCTTTGATTAAAGGGGAATCAATAGTTCCATCGAAGATGTTATGAGCCCATACGGGTTCACTCCGATTTCCCTCTCTGCATGGCATCGCCTTTATTACGAGTTATGTTATCAAGTATCAATGTTTGATCGAGAAATATATGAACACTAGCTTTTGCCCGCGACTTCGTACGCGCAATTCCCGTTCCCGTAGGAATTTCCCATTCCCATATAGCCTATAGCCTTCCTCGACAAATGGGCTATCTAACACTGAAAGATATTTTCAAATCGGACCAGTAGTTCCTGAGATTAGCGCGTTCAAGCTAAAAAACAAACAAACTCTTCAGCTTTATATATTTGTATAGAGTAAAGATTAGTTAGGATTTGTGGACTTCTGATTAATTGACACTTTCAGCAGACAGTCAAATCATCTTCCACTCATTCTAACTTTGTGATAGGCATATTTTTTCCCCAGAACGAGCTTTTGTTGAAGAAGCGTGGTCATCGCTTTCTCCTAACAAAATATTTAGTTTAAAAAAAAATCCAAATCGGTCCAGCCATCTTCGAGTAATCGACCTACATAAACAAAAGAAAAAAGTGGTTCCGACGAATTACGAACCTCCTCCTTTTCGAAGTCGGTTAAAAACAAGCATGTACCAGAATCTACACATCAGTATACGCCGTCGTCGCTCGAGTTGTATCAAAGAGCTGGAACTGGGGATAAATAGGGAAAACAAGTATTCAGTGCAACATGAAAATAATAAAAAGAGACTTTAAAGAAAGAAAAACATTTATTTTGGCACAAACACAAAAGCTACGACTTTATGTTCCCATCTCTATCTGTACCAAAATTCAACAGAATCTGTTCAGCAATTTAGACGTGAAAGCGTAACGTACAAACAAACTCACTTTCGCATTTGTAATATTACTAGCTTTTGCCGTTTTTTCCCGTTCCCGTAAGAAATATTGTATAAAAAGCCCATGTAATTTTTAATTTAACCAGTTCACAGTTCCATGAACCACAGGTTGTATTCGCTGATTGAGTCTGCTTTGCTGACAGTGAACCTATTAAATTATAACTTTTAATGATTTATTGAAAGCTAGGGTCTAGTGCAAGTGCATCCCCTTGCACGCTCTTTCGGTGCACACGTTACTAGCAGTATGACATAAGCAGCGAGCCTTTTACTATTCACCGAAAATAAATCTGTTAGCCAGTTGAGTAGCTCATAAAATCGCATATTCTTACACAATTAAAAAATTCGAGATACATTGCTTCGTATGTATGTATTGCTTTCGTGTTTTATGTTTAAAACATCCGCTCGATAAGGTAAAACACGCAATGAATACGGTCACAATGTCAAAATGAAGTCATATGCGACCGATTGTATTCATTTTTGTATTATGCAATAGAAGGCTACAGGACTCTGTGCCGTATCCGCAATTGAGGTGACTTACTTTTCGTTCGTTTATCATAATAACTTAAAATGTTCTTATTTTAATTATTTTATTGTGGCTTTTTTGCTACCGTGTTACCCAGTTAATGGGTTGTGCAGGTCTGTTAAGCAGCCAGTCCACGTAAAATACTGGTATACTGCTGAAGCCGGCTTGACTGGAAGCCGACCCCAATATATTGGGAAAAGTCTAGGCAGGCAGATGGTCAGCTTAAAACTTTGAAGGCGTACGTTCGGTTATCGGCACGCACGGTTACACCTCGAAAAGATGGAACTGGGTGGAACTGGCTCCTTTTTGCGGAAAAACGATACGCTTGGGTCTTAGCAGCATTGATCTTGACCAGATTGGCAGATTCAGAAACAGCCTACCCTTGGTGGAATTGGCTCCTTATTGCGGAAAAAAGATACGCTTGGGTGTTAGCAGCATTGAACTTGACCAGATTGGCAGATTCAGAGATAGCCTGCCCTTGCACCTTACAAGTTCAAGCGCTCAACCATAGTGCGTCGGACACGTATCTCTCAGCAACAGTGCTGTCGTCTGCATACCCAAAGGTACCGGGTTTTAGCAGATCATAAATATGCAGCAGGAACAATTTTGCCGAGAGCACCGACCTCTGAGGAACCCCAGCATTAATATCCAGCAGTCGGACGAGCAGCCATATATAACCACTCGGATAGACCGATCCCTCAGGAAATCTGCAATCTAATCACACAATCCGGCGGGCAGACCGAAGAAAGGAAGCTTACTAATAAGGCTATCGTGCCAGACCCTGTCGAAGGCCGTCGAGATATCAAGGGACACCGCAAGTGCCTCCCCGTGCTTCTCTATTGACTTGAGCTTCTTGGTGTTACGTTAACATCTACCCTCAATTTTGGCCCATTCATAGAGGCAAAGGCTCAAGTGGCTGCCAGAAAGCTGGAGGTCCTAGCAAAAGTGAGACGGTACTTCACGCCGGAACAGCTGCTCAAACTCTATCAAGCGCAAGTTCGATCTTGTATGGAGTACTGCTCTCATCTTTGAGACAGATCTGCCAGATACCAGCTTGATGCCCTTGAGTCAATTGAGAAACGAGCCAAGAGGATCATCGGTAATACCAGGCTCGTCGAGTCGAAGCTCCAAAGTCGCATCGACGCCGAGTTGCTGACCTGTCGATTTTCTATCGGTTGCATTTTGGGGAGAGTGCGACGGAATTGCATCATTTTATCGCCATCCGCTCAATTATTGAAGAACCATCATGGGTCTGTGTCAAATTCCCCGCATCTATGAGGCCGTTTCTGGTTTACGCCGCGTCTGATTACAACGACGATATCTCAGAAGTTACGATTGTTAGCCCTGTGCCAGTCAATATCATTGGAGTCGTTATTAAATTAGCTAACAGGATATGTATGGATAAAATAATATGGTTTTCATAAAAAACAGTAATTGTAAAGTGTGTAAAAAAAATATCTCTTTTTCTTTCTTATGGTTTTTTGAATTAAGAATCACTTAATCATTGTTTATACAGCACATCTGGCTATCGCTTCGCCAAAAACCACTACAGTAATCCTTACTTAATATAATATTATAAATGCGAAAGTAACTCTGTCTGTCTGTCTATCAGTCGCTCTGTCTGACTGTCTATCGCGCTTTCACGCCAAAACTACTGAACCGATTTAAATGAAATTTGGTACACAGATAGTATAGAGTCTGAGAAAGGACATAGACATACTTTTTATCACGGGAGTATGTTCCCTAGGGACCACGCGAGCGAAGCCGCTGGCAGAAGCTAGTATTGTATATTACTGTATGAAACAACAGACTGACGATCTCATATCCACACATCATCATCTGCCTAGCCTTTTCCCAACTACATTGGGGTCAGCTTCCAGTCAAGCCGGATTTAGCTGAATACCAGTATTTTATGTGGAGCGGCTGCCTACCAGACCTCCACAACCCATTAACTGGGTAACACGGTACTTCATGGCAAGACTGGAGTCAGATTAACTGGCTTCTGACTATCCGTAACGACTGCCAAAGATCTACAAATGACAGCCGGGACCAACGGCTTAACGTGCCTCGGAAGGCACGGAAGAAACTCGGTATGTTAAGATGGTCACCCATCCACAGACCAACCTTGGCAAGCGTTGCTTAACCTTGAATATCGACCCGTGCGGCTGTTATTATCTAGCCACGAGCTCCTCTCTCATATTCACACATAAAGCACCAAATCAAATAACGTTCCAACTATTCGACTCCGACTACAACCCAGCTAAGAACAACAAAACTATATCAAACGTCGCCTCTGGTCAGAATCCTTCAACAAAAGCTACAACATTAATTAAGTGGAATAATTGAGAGAACTGAATGCTCAATGCTTATTGTTTCAAAACGAAGTCTGTTTATTTAGAAAGTTGTAAGTCAACAAAGTATTGGTAGTTTTAGTAAGTGGATGTTTGACTGCTGAGTGTTTGCTATTAAAATCTAGTAAAATGGCGGGTGATTAAGTTTGGGAACAAAACAATAGTGTTTTGATTAAATCTTGATGTAATTAGGACTTTGCTGTGCAAATTGGATTGAACTGACGCGCGTCAAAAGATGTGTCGTGAAGCGGGGACACCCGGCTTGAACGCGCCTTCGTGTTTCGTTCGACAAACTGTCAAAAAAATATTATTTTTCATACATTTTCGACAAATGGCCACTAAGATGCAAATGCATTTGAATTAGTTTTTATTCTAAGGGGTCTTTCAAATAGGGCGGGTCGATGTTGACGGTTTGTGGCGGCCATGTTGTTTTGGCGGCATCTGTCAAATGCGTTGTTATTTCTTCAGTTACTGATGCCAAATCATCATGGCACGTTACACGATTGAGCAGCACGTCCAAATGATAAAACTTTATTATTAAACACAATGGACATTCTGTATGAACGGTTCGAGGGTAGGGTTATCTCTCGCAGAGGTGACGTGAATTGGCCACCAAGATCGTGCGATTTGACCCCGCTAGACTTTTTCTTGTGGGTTTTTCTCAAGTCGCAGGTCTACCTATGCCAATAATCCGCAATCAACCGATGCCCTGAAAGTCAACATAACGCAGGCCATCGCTCAGATTCAGCCGGATCTATGCAGTAATTGAAAATTGGATCTCTCGGATCCGTGCCACCGTTCGAAGCCGCAGTGGACATTTAAACAATGTCATATTTCATAAATAATGGCATAAATGGGCCTTTCAAATAAAAAAATAATTTCTTTAATATCACATACAGCTTCTTTTATTTAATTTCAACATCGACCCGTCCTTGTTGAAAGACCCTTTCTAAACTTTTGACTTTTAGTAACCGCTGATGTAAGTCTGTAAAGCCATCTTAAATGTAAAACAACTCCGGAACGTCAAGGACAAGTCTAGTAAAAAATTTCCAAGAATTTCTTTACTCTGGCCTTCGTTTTACAATGGCGTAGGATTCCAGTAATTTTCAGCTATTCAGGAATTTCCGTAGCTTCAGCCCATCGTGGACATTTCAAACTTTTTTAATAGGGTTCTGTGCGTCACGCTTCTTTTGAAGTTCTTAACGAATTCTGATTTGATTCGGAAAGGAAAAAGTTGAAACCCGTTTTTTTTTTTTAATTTTGGGTACCTAACTTTTTTTTCATGAAGCCGAGTTCCGAAATCAAATAAGTTTTCTGTTTTCCTGTGGGTCTAGTTAAATAATAGGGTCGTTTCCTAAAAAAATAATTTGGTCTGTCAGTTACCTTGCCAAACTAAATATGCGCGGCATGTCACCGCGAAAAAAATAAAAAATATGTCACCGCTGTGTTCCTCCTTAGGGTGCCTTTCTACCAAAGATGTGCTATGCAGCTATGCTACGAGAATTTTAAGCTAAGCTACGAAACTATGTAACCTTTTCCACTGATGCTAAGCTATGTAGCTGTACGAGGAAGATGCGCAGCGCGAGGTATGCGATGTTTCGACAATAGGGAAGTCACGCACTGCTCTGCACATAGCTACACACCTCGCGACCATCCATAGCATGCATCCTACCATAAAAATTCGTAGCTTAGTTGAATCAATTTCCACCAGGGCTACGCTATGTGAACCGATGAATATGATTGGTGGATATCAAACGCATCCATAGCAAAGCATAGCACTTCTAATTGTTACGAACATTTATGGATTCTGTCCGAAATAAATAGATAATAATAATAATAGGATGGATGTGCAGCAGCATGTGATTTTGAAAACTTGATTTTCTATTGCCAATGCTTGGTTTCAAGCTCAATTTTAATTTGAGTTGATATATGTGTACCCATCAATGACGTATAATATACAACGAGTAACAGAATAAACGCAATACTAATTAAGGGGTCATTGTGCTCATCATTATCTTTTATTATGGGACCAACAACAAAATTGTAAAAAAAATCAGCTGTTCAGTACATTTTGTCGAGTTATGCGCACAGAAATGTATGAGGCAATCGTTTTTTTTTCGCGATTTCAATGTTGTACCATAGTGAAACTTGTTCATGATGATGAGTACAATGACCCCTTATGAGATATTGCGTTTATTCTGTTATACGTTATATAGACGCGTGATGTACCAACATCACAATTCTAAAAAACTGCGCAAGTACAATCTGCAAGACGCGGTGTTCGTGCGCGCGGGGGATAAGAGCGTGGCAGTTGCTTACATTTTTTGTAGCTATTTTAGAGTGAACATATATCATTGCTAAGAATTGATATATTAAAAACCCAAGATACACACTCAGCATCTCAAAAACGTCCGCATTAAAATATGTAGAATTGTGCGAAGTTTCAAACAGTCTCGCATTGCTCGCCATACTGCACTGCTTTATAAAAACAACTTTAAGCGATCCGTGTAAGGTTGAATTTGCAAAAAAATTGCGCATCACTGGCCATACTGAACTGCTTTGTAAAAACAACTTTAAGCGATTCGTGTAAGGTTGAATTTGCAAAAAAAAATTGTTTATAGTATAACTACACACAACTCACACATGACACTTGATACACGTCAGTTTTTGACGACAGTTTCGAGTGTTGCATTTTGTTCGAGACTGTGCATCTTGGGTTTTTTATATATCAATGTTTCTAAGAGTATTTATTTATTACTCATTTTACCCTCATGACGTTCACGAGACCCATGGACACTGAACTTGTTGAACAGATTTTTCGTCCTCCGATATACACGGTGACTTTTTGCCGTCTTAAACGGTCGCCCATTTAATCTATATAATGACTACTACACATTCATAAAATATATTTATGAATATATATATATATATACATAAATAAATAACAAAAAAATATGATAAATAAAAAATAAATAATAATAAAATCATGTGTCATGGTCTCGAAAATGACCATGTCACGTTGTACTGGGATCGGTCTATCATTACTGACAGGACTATTGTTGCCAATAAGCCTGACATAGTGGTGATAGACCGATTAGCGCTCCGCACAATGATAATTGATGTTACCATGCCACATGACGAGAATCTCGTGAAAGCTGAGAAAGAGAAACAAATTAAGTATCTCGACTTAGCACACGAGGTTGTCGACTTGTGGAATGTGGACTCGGCTGTCATTGTGCCGATTGTCGTTACGGCCAATGGCCTGATGGCCAATAGCTTCGACGACCACCTGTCAAAGTTGGCGTTACGCGGTTGGGTAAAGGGCCTGATACGGCTCGTATTGTGAGGAGGTTCCTTTCTCTGGAGCCCTAACCACCGGTAGCTTGGACCCTGCTCCCGACACCGGCGGACTACTATTTTTTATATTTTTAAATGTATTTTTTAAGATATATTTAAAAATGTAAAATATATGTTTATAAAAATAAATAGACGAAATAATTATTAAAAAAAAATATATTATTAATTATCATGACGCATGACGTAGTTTGAAACATCCAGGAGCGAGTGCAGTCCGAGCCTTGTGTTCCATCCAAGGACGGCGCAGAATGGAACGGCGACATTGTTTTGTTACGTAAACATTATTAATAGGATGTTTCGTAATTCGAATACATTTTTTATTTTTTATTGTACCTATTATCTTAGTTATTTATTTAAAAAAATAATCGCTCCTAGAAGTAGTTTATGTCGGGTACATGAAGCGGGCAGAGTTTGTAAGACGACTAAAATGGCAATGGCAATAAGTATATGGATGGATAAGAAATGGCATTAATTTATAATTGTTTGTTTTGTTGCAGAATATAATAATGCCTCACCAGTGGTTGGAAGGCAACCTTCCCGTAGCGGCCAAGTGTGACGTGTGCGACAAGACATGCGGTTCGGTGCTCCGGTGAGTTACACTTTCATATTATTATTTGAACTAAAATGCATTATACGGTTTTCCATGATCCGGCTAAACAGCTGTCCAGCTGAGCATACCGCTAGACGGGGTGAATAGGAATGCAGGTGCACAAAACTTCAGCTTCGTCTGCGTGGACTTCAGAGTAAAAAATACAGGTGTGCTAAATTTTAACGAAGTCCGTTCAGGAGTTTTTGGTTAAAAGAGTAACACTTGTCCATTCATCCATCCTTATAAACCTTTTTTGTCCCAGGAATCATTTCCTTGGGATGATTTGCGACTTTCACGGGACAAGCCGCGATCGGCAGCTAGCTTACTTAGATTATACATATAGGAGGACACTATTGCGGTAACCTAACCCTACTAGGGCAACCCGCAGTTCCAGCCTCTGACCACTACAATGTAATTAATGGGTATAATACAGTTATGCACTCAGTACATACGGTCGGCGCGGTCTCCCACAATGCGGCGAGCGGCCAGTTCTAACTGCCTGTACATGTATATAATTAAGGACTACTCACACTTATTCAGCTCCATTCGCGTTTCGCTGAACGATTCTGGTCACACTTATACAGTTCTGCTTCTATCAGCCACGTACAGCGTCGTAAGAATGAGAAAGGCGCTGAATACGCTGCTAAGATGGTAAGATGTCCGTGACTACCGCAGTACTACCGACGCCAATCGCTTCCATATTTGGTAAATAATTAGTACTACCACAAAATTGGTATCTCCGTAGTTTTTGAGAAAATCGACTTTGAAGGTGGTCTGGCGGTAGTCACGCTCTTTACTCATTTATTATTGCACTCTTAATATGGACATTTCTATGTGCGATATTTTTATCGTTTGGCTTCTTTCAGAAGAAATAGATAAAATTAAACGTAAAAAATTAAAATGCAAACGACAGTGGGTGGACGCAGTACAGGTACAGTCCAAGAGCTACTCGTAGATCGAAGGATTGAGAATGTATCTCTCTCTGACAATTCTACGGACTTTAGTCCGATAAAACTAGAAGTATAATTCACATTTTAATAGAAATATTTTTTTTTGGCAATTTGTTCGAAGAGATTACTCTTCGATCTAGCTCTTGGACTATACTTACCTTAAATATTGAACTCATTATATCTTTTAAACTAAGACCCGACTAAATCTGTGACTTGGCGAAAACTTGCAACTAATTAGCGACTAAATTTGAGAGAGAAAACAGATCTTCGCTAGGTGCCCTAGCTTTGAGATTCAAATGGACCAAGCTGGTGTAGGCGCAAGCCATATCGGCCACTTATAAACCCTTATAATTTTTCAATCAGTGACCGACTAATTCTGATATTTGGCGATTAATTAGCGACATTTTTTGATATTATCAATATTAAAATCCCTGATGGTGGCCATGCCAGTCTCAGTCTCACAAGGAGTCGAGAACCATATACAGCGCTGTTCCGCCGCGTACGACGCTGAATGTGGCGGAACAGCGCTGAACGCGGCGGAACAGCGCTGAACGCGGCGGAACAGCGTTAAACTCTATATAGCACTCGCATGATAATAACACACTTGTCCTCATTTTATACTTGTTTGCCGCGAAAGCTGAATAGACGCGGAAAGCTGAATAGACGCGGAAAGCTGAATGGATGCGTACGTATCTCCATTCAAAATCGTTGTTTTCTATATAAGCTGAATAGAGCTGAAAAAGTGTGAGTACTCCCTAATGGATTATGAAATTATGATCCAAGAATGTACACTTTTTTACAGAGATACTTTACGTTTTTATGGTACACAAAAACGCAACATCTGAAAAAGTGTTAGTGTACTCTCTCATCATTATTTATCATCATCGTCATCATATCAGCCGAAAGACGTCCACTGCTGGACATAGGCCTCCCCCAAACGTCGCCACAGCGATCGGTCCTGCGCGTCTCGCATCCATCGGCTACCCGCGACCTCATCATTATTAGCTACATAGTTTTACTTTGAATCCAACCCTGAAGCCATATTTTTTTTCAGGTTTCGCGTTATTTGTGTTACATTCTGCAGTATATCGTAGCTTGAGTATCGTATTTTGAGACTTACGGGGACAAATCGGTGACAACCTGGTTAGTAAAATTCTCGCTGCAGCATCAGGGTATCTCTACCAAATTAACGATTGTTGTGACGAATTATAGGTGGCAGCACAGAAATGTCATTGTCAAGTATATTTCACTAATAAGTTTCGAAATTGAAACGATGGCACAGACTACTTCTCCTACGTTCCTCTAAACGGAGAGTGCAGGTACGTAAAGCGTGACGCAAGATGGTATAGTTAATGCCGTGCACGTTCCCATAAGAACTTTTCTATAATTAGTTTTCCAGAATTCCTTTAACCATTAACCATACAACAGTGAATTAAGCTCTTAATAATGACTTTCATCGCCGACAAAGCTGCAGACGCCTTTTATTTTATAAAATTACCTCAAAGCCAACTAAATCCTGTAAGATGGAACATCTTACACCGTTTTAAATGGTGTTTTAATCAAGTCTCTCAAAGCAAGCTATATTACCGGTACCTCTATCCACAAATCCGTCGCCTGATCCACGCTCGCGCTGCTTCCGCGAATTTCCGGCGGAGATAAATAACCTGGTTGTATTTCTTACACACCTGTGAGGCGTATCTTCTATAAACCATGATTATAATGTAGTCTTCAACCTACGATTACGGACTCCTTGATAAAGGGGTTTGCAGGAAAAGAAAGATCCTGCTCACAGCTATTTGGCAATTTTTCAGGCTATATAAATTAATTGCCTGCAGAATTTGCAAACTTAAGTGGCAGTGATTCCAAAACTTCTTTCGAAGACCCATTGTTGGAAAGCCAGAAAGTGGATCGATGACCTTGTGGGGTCCTCGGGAGTCCGATGCATACGCCTTTTTTAAGGATGGGATATCATCAAATGACTCCTCCCGCTTCGGGTGAAACAGAAGGGGGTGTCAAACTCTTACTGACTAAAACCAATCCGTGTTCCTCCTAATGCCCTTTGCGTTCCAGAGCTGCGGTGACTCTTTCGAACAAATTCCGCAACACTTGGAGGAAACCTACGAGTATGTCACGCACGTCTTTCGACTAAAAGATGGTGATGAGGTCTAAAACTGGTTAAACTGGCCATCCACTATGTTTGCACTTCACTTCTCTCTCTCCTTTATATTTGCATAAGAATCCACGACAAGGCAAGAGCAGCGTTGTTGTACAGTGATGATAGTGGATTCTTTTCTTCTAAGTGTTGAGATGGATAATTTTCAATTGTTGGGCTCTACAGAGTTTTATACTGAAGATAGGATACTGCCAATGATCAATCTGCTGTGCGATTAATTTAACAGACTTTCTTGAAAATTATGATGTCGATCGGGGTTCTAACATATTTTCTCGATTTTGTCCTCATCCAAACACCGTTTGATAGCTTCACTACGCTTGCTTGCACCGCGTAACTAACTCGACCATATCTGGCGGAAAAGCACTCAGACACGCCTCTGCGTCTTGTGAAGCAGATGTGTATTCTAAGATCGTTTGCAAAGATACATTGAGCGGAAACTCAGACGTGATTAGAGACGCAACGCTTTTAATCAAATGATTCGGTGTTTGAGTTTGTGGAGTCGGTGAAGCGAGAAACGTTGGGTGAATTGATTAATTCGATTCGATTTCGTAAATTGTAACACCGTTTTTAGGTCACAGTTATCAGCTATCCATCTTCATTTTTTTTTCTGACAATAGTTATCCATATATGGGGGTCGTATATGTCCCTTGGTGCCTGTTCTGTCTCCTGCTTGATAAAGAGGGAAGTGGAAATCATATTTTTCTACTCTTCCGCTGTACTTTTCTGATTAATTTCGTTGCGGAGTCCAAGACAGTTGAATCGTTTCTCCAGGATTCGTCTAGCTTCATTGACTCGGCGTTTTTCTGTTTTCTGGTGGTCGCCACTGTTGGTTCTGGCTTGCAGGAGTTGCAGTGGTTGTGAATGTGTGGACAGCTTGCCTCAACAAAAGAAAAATATGAGGGTTAGTCCTTGTGTTGGGTCCTTGTGAGTGGGCCATGGTGGCTATCATTCCAACCAGCCTACCTCCTTTCAGAAGCTTATTATACTTAAGTTTCCGACAGTATTATTGTTAACTTTAAAACAACAAACAACGACCTAGAAAGATATGAGATAGGTAAGCCCAGAGTGGGTTATTCTTGGCTAATAAATAATTTATTTATTTTTCCACCATACAATTATCTTTACAGGTTTATCACCTTTTGCGATAACGTAGTCAACTCTTATTATTAAAGCTAAACAATTATAAAACTAACAGCTTTCGATCTTCTTAGTACTTATTGCTAATACAATCACCATATCTATGTCACAGCAGGACCATAACATATCTCAAAGAGAGCTCTCAGTATGAACCCACCCAGAGTACCTACAACAAAATAGGTATATGTCTTCTGCTATACTGTTAAGGATACGGAGTGCGCGCGTAAACGGCGCCTCATTCATCAGTACGTCTACCATGAGTTTTATCAACCTATACTCGCTAGCGACTTTAGTTAAAAAAATGTATGAAAACTTTTAAAAAACAAGTTTCTAATTTATTTTTTTGGTTGTTTACTAAAGTTTTACTTAAGTTGCAAGTAAAACTTTAGTAAACAACCAAAAAAATAAATTAGAAACTTGTTTTTTCATACAGTTTTTTAACTACAGTCGCTAGCGAGTATAGATTGATAAAACTCATGGTAGACCATCAGCTTAGTGTGGCCGCGCGGTACTGCGAGCAGCCGCGGAACTAAAACAAAAACAGAAAACAAGTCTATGAATCTTAAACTCATGAAAATCTGAATTTGTTCCCGAGTAAAATACCAAAGTAAAAAAAACTTGAGAGGTGTCAAGGGACACCCGGATGAAACGAAGTTCGGAGAAGTAATTAGTGAAGGAATTGTAATATTTTTTTTTTAAGTTATAATAATATTTTTTTTTATTATAAACAAATATAACGTAATATAAACTTGACGGCGCTACGTCATCGTACGGTTGTGCACGGCACGTGCACCGGACCGATCAGGCGATGTCGCCATCCCCACCTCCCCCACTACTCGACTTGTTTGTGCTCGGACGTAAAAGGAGACCGCGCGGAGCGATCGGGGCATTCTATTCTAGACCTCGGTCCGATACACGTGTTGTCATAGCGCCTAGATTTGCTAATTTCGTGTTAAAACCTTTCAGTTAATAATTATGATATGATAATTAATTGAGTTCACAGTTATTATAAATTAAGTGAGTTAATCGAATAAAATTGACTAATAAGTAAACTACCTACTTTTTACTTTAAAATATCCAATCCTGACAATACGCCTATATCAGAATTGGGACGTAACTCAAAGGGCCCACATGGAGATTCGTGACAATGCTAGTGAAATATGTGGCGGTTACGTTTTGAAATGTAATGACAGTGATAGTGAAAATTGCGGTTTGTTTTTAAAACGCATGCGTTTATCCAGAAAAAAACTTAAAAACAGCTAAAAACTTGATGTGTGCCGTGAAGTGTCGTGAAGTTAAATCCGATAGGCCGAAGTTCGACACACGATCATAGTGTGTCACCGTGGTGGTATGTTTTGTCGAGGATACAGTGATGTGCAGAGCAGTTTATTGTTTTACCATATGGCGCTGAAGAGCTTTTCGCCGAATTCCTTTTCGACGAGTTTTATGCGGCTACCCTCATCAACCTGAACTAAACCAGTTCCGTCCGGAGGCAAGCAACTTCACAACAGCTGGTCAGGTCAAGGAGAGGAGTGTGAATTTATATGAAGATTTCTACGCCAATCTGGTGAGTCGTTTAAACTTTTTAATTGCTGTAGAGCTGCTTTTTATTTCGTTTACGAGTGTTCATTTTTATGATGTGGAGACTGACTAACAAAAGGCAACGCCTTTATGGATGGCAATTATCGATGTTTGATAATTGGCCTGTCGCTTTATCTTAAAGTGAAGCTATTATTAATAGCATAAGTGTTGCAGATTAAGCGATAGCATTTTCAATAATACTTCTTCTTTTCGATTCAATCGTTAACTTTTTTATTTTTTTGGACCAGTAGGTAGTTACGTTAATTGCAGCAACAGTGGCATTCATTAGATACTCCAAATTACAGGAGAATGGGCACTTGGGGCACTGTAACATATGGCTCGTGCTCTGAAAACGGGCATTGCACTCACGTTGGGTATACAACAGATAATTACATCCTCATTTCGCCAAGTTGTGTTTGCAGCGGCCTACCTGGGTGCGCAAATTGCGCTGGCGCGCGATTTAACGCTTTCCAAAGGCCATTGCGATTTACGACCAGGGGCAATTGCTCTTTGGGTTTTATGAAGTCGTGAGGTGGTGGATACTTCTCTTCCCACAGTCTGTTTCTCCCTTTAGATGGCATATCCAGGATCGCCTGTGTAGAAATAAGGAAGCTCTTGCGACTTTTTAGTCTTCCCGAAGTTGGCATGTGGCCATACAGGGATGTCGGGAATCGGTTTTCAGATCCTTCAAACAGCAGGAGGTGCGATGCCTGCAAGCGGATAGTTTGTTTTGTGGAGTCTATTTTAATCAGCCTGATATTATCTGACACGTTTCGTTTAGGGCAATGTCTACTTTACGAGAAAGAGCAGGTCGGTGCCACACTGTGCAAGCAAACACGCCAGCAGAAAAAATAGGGACATGCCGGTTGTACGGAGAACATCGGGTGCCGCTCCCCAATTGATGGAAATTAGGTGACTGAGCAAGTTATTCCGGGTTCGACGGAGCTAAGTATTGTAACAGTTTGACTGTTACGCTTAGGCCATATCTAACGTCACACCGAGATATTTTGGATTCGAGCAGTGTTGGACCTTGGCTCTACGCCATGTGATGTTAAGCATTCGATTTGCGGGCCTATAGCAGAGATGGAAGGCGCACGACTGTCTCTTAGATGGGTTCGGCCGTAGAGCGTTGCAGTCACACTAATCTCTCAGTACACTGAGTGCCATTGTACGTTTATGCTCCACGTCCATAAAAGTCGCTGCTTGGTTTGCTAGGGCCAGGTAATCCGCGTACAAGAACCGCTCCGTGTGTTAGGTGGAAGGCGGTTCGTTCGCGTAGATGTTAAAAAAAGCGTCGGCGCCAACACACTGCCCTAAGGGAGACCATTCTTTTGCTGTCGCTATCTACTCTTGGTGAATTGGAAGCACATACCTGGAAGTGGCGGTTGCACAGGAGTTCGCTTGAAATGGGCACAAAGCCTTGGTCATTGGTCAAATAATGCTGATGAAGCGATATTATTCTGCTATCGCTGATCGAGTCATGAAGTGAAATACCAGAGAGCTTTTATTTTTTTGGACATAAGAGCGATTTAGTTACCTAACACTTTATTTTGAATATTTTGATTTTATATCACCATTCATAGGCATAGGCCGCTTTCTTGTGCCAATGGTCCGATAAAATTTAGATTTTTATTTACTTTGATACTGTGACTACTACACTTACCTGAAACCTTTTGGCCCACCACAGCTTTTATTGGACTTGTACTGTCGTAGCATTTTTCGGTTTCAGACATCGTATCATGGTGTATAAAGCCAGCAGGAGGCTAGCGGTTGGCATGCTGCCATAACTGCTGAGCAGTTGCAACAACTGCTGAGCAGCTGCAACTTCTGAACGGTTCTGAGCGTGGCAGACCGAAGGTTGGCAAACTGCAGTAGCCAAATATCATGTCAACATCTGTGGGGTTAAGAGCGTTCAAGGCCGACTGGAATACTTGGTGAGTCGCTCAAGTTTTATTTGAATAGCAAACGAAGCTTTAAAGGGGTTGATACCAATTCGGTGGTTGCATTGATAGTGCTAGGTAATTTTGACATAGTTAGCACAAAGCGAGTACTTAAAAGAGTTTCCCATTGGCGGTAATAGTGTCAAAATTTTATTCAGTGTGAGCTTTAGGTTTAGTTATCGCATAGCAAGTACCACAAGGTCATGAAAATTTAGATCTAGGCTTTCGTATTAACGTACGAAGGCAGTTTGCCTAACATCAGTTAGTAAATTGGATAGTATCAAAACTATCATGAATAGCAATTTGATTTTAATGACATTGATAAAAGCTTTAAAGGTACAGAGAATTCTGAGCTATTACAAGTTCTAAATAGATTTTCCATTTTGTGCAATTTAATACCTGTGAGATTATAATAACATTGATTGATTCGAACCGCACAGCGCAGCGATGATTTTGATGATTTTAGATTAACGTAAAGTAATTCGTGAGTGCTTACATGAACGTTAGATGCAGAAAATATCAGTGATGACGTGACGGCGAATAATAATGAAGAACTTGTTCATGAAACTTCCCATAAAAATAAAGTTTTAAGTGGTACTATTTTAGGGCTCACACTTTAAAAAAAAATTGCCGACTCTCGTACTTAAAAAGCCAGTAGCAGTAGTTAACGTATGGGGTACTGTGTTAAATTTTATAATAAAATACCATTTAATATTCTCGAACTGAATGAGAGAAAATTTAAAACGTGTATTGAACGCACATTATGTGGACAAGCATATTATAAACTGGAAGATTATGTCCTTGATAAAAATGCTTGGCTAAATGCCGGTCCTGCTCCACAGCCACAGCAGCATGGGTCCACTTGTTAGGTTTTCGATAATTGGAAGAAATGCTTACCCTTTTTTTGTTCTCCTATACAATCATTTATTTATCATTTCTTTGCATTATTGTATTAGCAAAGTATACACAATAAAGCAGCCTTCTATTTTTTCTTTTCTTAGTTACTTGAAACCATAGTTTTGTATAACGTAGAAGCATATTTTCAATTTTTTGTAAATGTGAGCACTATGGAGCCATTTACATATGTAATTATAGATTTCGTTATTAAATTAGTTTGACATGAACGAGCGTGGCAGTTGAGAGCTTGTCATGCTCACACAAATGTTTTGCTGATGGTGGCGCGTGTTTTGGATCATTTGATTCCCTTCAAAATGGTTGAGTTAGATGGTGCTGATGCACGCGTCATGTTCGTGAACGGGCGCCGTCAGTTGAAACTGGTCATCTCTTACCTGCCACTGGCTTATTTTAATCTGTACCTGCATTTTGAATTGTTTATATGTTTTCTTGTTCTTTGCATTGTCCTCACATATAGAAGCAATCAATGTTAATGTTAACAAGATTTTTGTAACACATCACATGGTTTAAAAGAGTGTCCGTGGAGTTTCTTGCACGTTCTTCTCCATAGAGATCTACGCTTTGGAACGTGCAAATAGCTTCATGTTTTTGACTGACCGACTTTGACAATTCAAAAGTGCCTGTAAATGGTTTATTTGAAATATACGATTTGATTTGATTAACTTAATAGATCATGTAGGTACATCATTGGAAGGGTCAACAGACTGGACCAGTAGTATAATTCTGAAGGGTCATAGGACCGGACCAGAAGATATTACTCTGAAGGGTCTTAGGACCGGACCAGAAGATGTTACTCTGAAGGGTCTTAGGACCGGACCAGAAGATTATTACTCTGAAGGGTCGTAGGACCGGACCAGACCATGAGATAAGATTTTAATGTCAGGATGAACGAACAGTAAAATTGTGGTTCTCATTACAAATACCTAAGTGCTTCTAAAGTGCGCGTCCGAGGACGTACGCACGTCAGAATGGCCGTGACGGCGCTACGTCATCGTACGGTTGTGCACGGCACGTGCACCGGACCGATCAGGCGATGTCGCCATCCCCACCTCCCCCACTACTCGACTTGTTTGTGCTCGGACGTAAAAGTAGACCGCGCGGAGCGATCGGGGCATTCTATTCTAGACCTCGGTCCGATACACGTGTTGTCATAGCGCCTAGATTTGCTAATTTCGTGTTAAAACCTTTCAGTTAATAATTATGATATGATAATTAATTGAGTTCACAGTTATTATAAATTAAGTGAGTTAATCGAATAAAATTGATTAATAAGTAAACTACCTACTTTTTACTTTAAAATATCCAATCCTGACAATACGCCTATAAACTTAATCAGTAGGCTCAATTTGAAACCCTAAATACCTACCCTACCGACCCTACCCACCGTACCTACCTTACCTACCCTGCCTACCCTGCCTACCCTGCCTACCCTGCCTACCCTGCCTACCCACCTACCCTGCCTACCCTGCCTACCCTGCCTATCCTGCCTACCCTGCCTATCCTGCCTACCCACCTACCCTGCCTGCCCTGCCTACCCTGCCTACCCTGCCTACCCTGCCTACCCTGCCTACCCTGCCTACCCACCTACCCTGCCTACCCTCCTACCCTGCCTACCCTGCCTACCCTGCCTACCCTGCCTATCCTGCCTACCCTGCCTATCCTGCCTACCCTGCCTATCCTGACTACCCTGCCTACCTTACAAATATAATGTA
This sequence comes from Lacanobia wlatinum, assembly GCA_947578705.1. Classification (NCBI taxonomy): domain Eukaryota; kingdom Metazoa; phylum Arthropoda; class Insecta; order Lepidoptera; family Noctuidae; genus Lacanobia; species Lacanobia wlatinum. The sequence goes on along the minus strand of OX388027.1, from coordinate 26,156,782 downwards.
AACAGAAATAGAAAGACGAAACGAAAATAACTGGCTTGCTTTCTATGAGAGAGAGAGAGAGAGAGACAGACAGAGAAACACGCGCACGTCGCACGGCTTACAACTATAGCAAAAAGTGTCGTTACAACTTTTCGTGAGAATTTTTTCCGTCTAGCCCCCTTTCACAACGCGCGATAAGGAACTTCGTTCCAAAAAGAGACACGGAGACATTGCATTGTCTTACACATAGTTGTAAGGCAATGTACAAGTAATGATGTCTTAAATTCGTAGGTCAATCTTACACTGGACCGAACAGGACAGCTAATCAATGATAATAATCATCACCAAATAGATTGCCCGAAGCACGAACCAAACCATATTAATTAACTGACAAATACAAGATTATAATCTTCACACAGGTAGATATGTATTTCTATTCTATAAATTAATTCAATACAGTGACAGCTCCTAATGTAGTTCTATCTGTCTCCAACATAGAGTACGGAATGCCAAGTTGGCCACTGCCAACTCACTACACACTTCCCGTGCTTTTGCACTAAGCACAATTTCGGCTGTATCGCCATAGCCAGATTATCTAATACCTTTAAACGAGCGATTCTTATGTAATACGTATAATATTTAGTTTAGTTTAGTGCGAAGTGTCTTGGAATACTGCAGCACAATCTGGAGACCGCACTATGCTACGCACAACCTCAGACTGGAGCGGATACAGAAAAGGTTTCTGTGGCATCTAGCTTATGCCGGCGGAATTGCTAGAAGGAAAAGGTCGTATGGAGCCAGACTCGCACATTTTAAGATGGTTTCATTAGAAAAACGCAGAAGAGTCGCGGATTCCATTTTTCTGTATAAATTACTCAGGGGTAAAATTGATTGTCCCCACTTGCTAAGCAAATTCCTCTTTCGTGCTCCGGCTAGACTTCCTCGTACTCCCATCACTCCATTGTACCCTCCTCCACGTAGAACAGTGCTCGGCACTAGCTCTATTGTCCCTCGACTATGTAAACCGCTTAACGGATACAGTGATGTTATTGACGTACATTTTAATTCGTTTAGAAAGTTCCGCAGAATAACATTTGACATTGTATAATATTGTAATTGCAATTATTTCTGTCCTATTGCATTTGGTTTCCACTTGTAAGATTGTTTTTTTTTAGATTTTGTTTTTGTCGTGAATTTGTACTTTTTTTGTTGTGAATTTGATCTGATTTTTATGTTGTTTTTCTATTATGCATTCTGATCTGATTATTGCTCTGATTGTTAATTTGATTTTAATTATTAATCCATTTTTTTTTTACTAATTTGTTTCTGTAATCTTGATTGTAGTTTTAGTCTTTATTATTTTGATTGTAAAGTTTGACAGCTCTGTTTTAATTTAATTTAAATTTGAATTTCATTTTGTTAGATTTGTAACACTGATCATTAATGGGGCATGCGGTGCTAACCTTTAAGAAATTGTAATACTAACCTTAGATATAATCTTATTTTTAATGTTGTAATGTATCAGTATATACAATTGTTGGTTGGCCAGAAATAATAAATAATAAAATAAATAATAATACCAATATATATAATCTGAATCTCGGAAACGTCTCCAACGATTTTCATGAAATATAGCGTGCAGGGGGTTTCAGGGGCGATAAATCGAACTAGCTATAGTCCACGCCACGAGAATCTATAAATTTTGTAAACACACGTTCAATTGTTTCAAATGTTTTTTCCATGTGTCAGACGCATTCCAGTACCACAAAAAATTAGACGACAGCTCTTTATATCGATAAAATATAACCCTACTAAATGAAAATGCTCATTAGTTTACAGTACATGTATGTTACTTCGAGTTGATTGATTTTGGGATTATTTGTTGTCGCTATGTAGCTTAGTAGAAGTTCTTTGTTTACAAAATTTATAGTTTCTCGTGACGGGGACTATAGGTTTCATTTTTAGCACAATTTCACTGTAACAATTTTTTTTTTTGTGTTTTTGTTTCTTTTTTATTATATGTTTTTTGCTGATGTGTTCTATCTGAGGCGAATAAATGTTTTCTGTTCTATTCGTTTTTTAAAACGTCGGTAAAAAATAAACCTAGCCAAGCTCGGTCATCTAGGTACAAGTAGAAATATCTGTTTAGTCTTTTCCCAACTAAATTGGGGTCGGCTTCCAGTCTAACCAACGAAACTGAGTACCAGTATTTATATGGAGAGCATATCTGACCTCCACATCCCAGTAACTAGGTCTTCTTCTTCTTCTTCTTATTCTCGTGTAGGTAGTAAGGCCTAACGACCCCACACACCCTAGTGTCAGAATTTCTACACCGCCTCAAGGGCCTCTGACATGGTTTATTTGACCACCGCCATTTGGCGGCCGGGACCACCGGCTTATACGTGCTCACCGAAGCACGGAATCATCTTTTTTATCAGACAATCAGGTGATTCAAGCCTGCAATGTCCTAATCAAACTGGAAAACAACTTTACAAAGTATGCTTTCCCGTGAGAATCGAACTCACGAACACCGGGTCACTAGGAGTCTAGGTAACATGTTAGCATAGACTACAATATAATAGATAGTCTTGACAAGAGCCAAACATACCCTGTTTGGCCCTTGTCGAACCCGTGTGACGTCACATATAAGTACACTTTTTACCTAGTAGTGACGTCACAAGCCCCCACACCTGATATTTGATGTGTTTTGATTTGATAAAGCAAAAATAGGTGTCCAATATTTTTTGATAATCTATCCGACGGACTAAATTGAATTAATTTTTTTTATTCAGGAACATCCCTATTATTTGCTTTTTAAGGAAAGATTTTACAATTGCGTTGCTATCCGGGGCCGCCAGGGGACGTCTAGGTAGTCTGTTGTCTATGCTCACTCCTAGTAGGAGTTAATTGTTGGAAATTGATGAATGTGCCGTCAACGTGACTGATAGCGTGTCGGCTGATCTATCGTTACTTGCCGTATCGTACTTAGCGGCATGATCAATCATTCGTGCGTTACTTAACGTTGGTAATGCTCTTGGGGAAGAAAATAATACTTATTACGCAATAAATGTAGATTTTTATTGAATGAAAGGTACTGGAAATTCAGTATATGTTTATTAAATAAACGTCGTACTCAGCGCTTCTTCTCCACATTTATAATTTAATTCATTTAATTTATTTATCATTTCGGACAACAACACAGCCCATTTTGTTAGTCTACACTAATATTATAAAGAGGAAAGATTTGTTTGTTTGAAATGAATAGGCTCCGAAACTACTGGACCGATTTGAAAAATTCTTTCAGCCGTGGATAGCTACATTATCAGGGAGTAACATAGGCTATATTTTATCCCCGTACTCCCACGGGAACGGGAATTACGCGGGTGAAACCGCGTGACGTCCACTAGTAATATATATATCTTAAAACTAGTGTTAGTAGTAAACAAACAAGGACAAAAAACAAACCACAAAGTAGGTGTCTAAGGCAGGATGTGCAGAGAACGATAGGGTGAGGAATAAGCTACCTGACCATTCTCCCCACATAGTGCCTCAGAAAAGGTGAGTAAGGACTCTCCACAACTGTTTTCAGGATGCTATTGTCACTGCCCCGCGTACGCACAGTCAAAGTGTGAAACTGCCAGCGTCTGTGTTCTCTTCCACATAAAACCCGTCTGCCTTCAAAACAAGAGTGAACAGGCATCTTCTAGGCACGCTCGCTCCATCATAGACCTCATCCATGGCTTTCCATCAGGCGTTATCGAGGTCAAGAGCAAGCCCATTCGTGAACTTAAAAAAAGAATGTGTGACGAGAAAGAGTAAAAAAAAATTGGCCGAGTGCTATTCGGACTCGTGTGCAAAGGGTTCCGAACGAATTTAATTATTTTTAACATGTTACTTTAACACTATAGACTTTTTATATGTTGTCCTGTAATTTATAGGTCAAGGTCTATCTTCTCCAATTTTTTCAAAATTTTCGGAGATAATGGGGGGGGAATGATAATTTTTTGTTTAATTTCTTGAATAATTTCAGAACCATTTATTTTAAAAATGATGAAATAAATATAGTTAAAACCCTCACAATAAGCCCTTTCATTTGACATATCACAAGATATTGTTTAAAAAACTTTTTTTTCTAGTTTGACCCCCAAAAGCGAACCCCATACTAAAAATTTAATAATTTACGTAACACGTCCGTGTTTGGGTTACAGAAGTCTATATGTGTACCAAATTTCAACAGAATCGGTTTAGTGGATCCAGAGAAAACTGGCTGTGACAGACGGACAGACAGACAGACACCCGAGTGATCCTATAAGGGTTCCGTTTTTTGTTCGGAACCCTAAAAACCAGCCAAGTGCGAGTCGGACTCTCACACGAAGGGTTCCGTACCATAAACCGAAAAAAAAATACTTTTCTTGTATAGGAGATTATTCGTTCTTATAATGGCAATAGAAACACACTCAGTGAAAATTTTAACTGTGTACCTATTACGGTTCTTGAGATACAGTCCGCTGACAGAGAGATGGACGGACAGACGGACAGCGGAGGCTTAGTAATAGGGTTCCGTTGGTGACTCTTCGGGTACAGAACCCTAAAAAATACTCCTCCCCCTACCTCCCACTTTCCCCAGTTAGCGATGGCCTGATACTTTTCGGCCTCCAAAAACAATATTTCTGACCCTGAGAAAGCATCCTAAACCTTAAATATCGGCAAAATAATGGCCACACAGTACCGAAAGCTAAACCCCAGAGTGTCCCCGGGAGGCAAATCCCGGGATTGTCGGAACACGCAACACTCGGCCATTATCCCGCGCCGAGCCCCGGGAGATTGAAACAACACTAGTTGAGCCACTACTCATCCGTTGAACGAAAAGATTTCGCGGGATAGTTTCCTGAAACCATTTTTGTTGGTTCAATTTAAAACGTTTATTCGTGTTTTTTTGGGAAATACTAGCTAAATAGGTCTTATGTTTTTGTTTGGGCACATGGAAATTGTATAGAAATGTAGTTGGGGTCTACGTGGAATTGAAAACTCAGGACGCTCCTGAACCCTGCCGGGGTTGCGGAATTTGTTCGAAAGAGTCACCTCGGCCCTGGAACGCAAAGGGCATTAGGAAGAACATGAATGGGTTTTAGTCAGTAAGAATCTGACACTCCCTTCTGCTTTACCCAGAGCGGGAGGAGTCATTTGATGATTTCCCATCCTTAAAAAAAAAAGTTGAGAGGTGTCAAGGGACACCCGGATGGAACGAAGTTCCTTTCGATTAATTAGTGAAGGAATTGTAATATTTTTTTTTAAGTTATTAATATTCTTTTATTATTAACAAATATAATGTAAACAGAAATAGAAAGACGAAACGAAAATAACTGGCTTGCTTTCTATGAGAGAGAGAGAGAGAGACAGATAGAGAAACACGCGCACGCCGCACGTCTTACAACTATAGCAAAAAGTGTCGTTACAACTTTTCGTATGATTTTTTTCTGTCTAGCCCCCTTTCACAACGCGCGATAAGGAACTTCGTTCCAAAAGGATGGAAAGAAGGATGGAAAGATGGATGGAGGGAAGGAGGAGGAAAGGAGGAGGAGTGTCCGAGGAAGGCCGATATTCTACAACTTAGCAAAAGCAAGACTTGCTTTTGCTAAGTTGTGCGGTTGTGTGTTCGTCGTGCGGGTGGCGTTCTGCCTACCCTCATGGGAAAAGTGTGTAAACAACTTAAGCCTCGGGTAGTTGAAATGGTGCAATGACATAGATCTATCTTGCATGCCATTTTGCAAACCACTGGCATATGTTTTCTGGGCTTTAATAAAAAAAACTTCATGTAGGATTTACGTATAATATTCCACAAGTGAGGCGTCATTTCACGCTCATTTGTTTCAACTGGCGAGCCCTCGAGCCGAGCACCCTCGCACCTGAGAGCGACTAATGACGTCACACTAAAACACGACACTCTCCAGTACTTACCGCGACTCTGCCCGTGCTTTATACAATAGAAAGTCTCGGAAAATAAGGGAATGTCGGGATTGCGGCCAGGTGAACTGAAATAATTTTGACAAAATTAAAACTTTAAGCATATAATTTTAATAACAATTATTTAAAATGTATTATTTCAAAGTAATTAAACACACAAAACTAAAATCTTTTCTCTTTGCAATAAGTGTAGATTTATATTATTATTTTTTAGTGTTCATTTTAATTTATTTAATCAAAATAACGGATGGGATATCTAATCGCTTCCATGCTCTATGCCAGTTAGCCAATATTCCTGCCCCATTTACATCGATAACATATTTTTTACTCACCCAACCATATAGGCTATATCAAGAACAAGTTTGGGCGAATGATTCGTGCGTTCCCCAAGTTTTGACGGGTCCAAACAAGGGGAAACAGGCCTATCTAATAAATGTAACTTATGTATGATCTAGTTTAACTTTTGTAGGAGTTTGTTCAAGTTTTAGTAGGGTATGGGCATGTCTTCGAGAATTCGTCTGAAATAGGCCAGCTATTTATCTCTGTCCATACCTATAGTGCTTGGGCGCTTAGGTATTTTTAGGCATGAATGATTTAGGAGAATGTTAGATAGTTTTCGTTCTGAAATATGTCAAAAATAACTGTTTTAATATGAGGCAAAACATGCATGTAACATTATTTCAGACTTAGGTTTTTGGTTACACTCTTTCTCTATACATATAATAATAGCAGATACGCTCGCGCTAGACCACGACCTCACCTGATGGTTAGCAAAAATGTTGTCGACGGCGCTTGCCTAGAAGTAGCTACATCATCATTATCATCATCATATCAGTCAAAAGACGTTCACTCTTGGACATAGGCCTCCCACAGCAAGTATCGCCACAACAACCGGTCCTGTGCGTCTAGCATCCATCAGCTACTCGCGACCCTCACCAGCTCATCGGTCCACCTTGTGGGAGGCCTTCCAACGTTGCGTCTTCCAGTACGCGGTCGCCAGTCCATAACTTTTCGGTCCCATCGACCATATGTAGCCACACGCTTGACTTAAAGACTACCAGGTTACTCATTCGCAGGTAAAACAGAAACAGAAACTCTGGTAGGTAATTCCACTCCATTGCTGTGCGTACTATGAAAGTATTCTCGTAGGGTGAATTTATGGTAGGTGTATGTATGGCTGACTCTTTAGATGGAACCCGCTAGGGCCAGTGTCTGCCAGGGTTGCGGAATTTGTTCGAAAGAGTCACCGCGGCTCTGGAACGCAACGGGCATTAGGAGGACCACGGATTTAGTCAATAAAAGTCTGTCACTCTCATTCGTTCCGCCCAGAGCGGGAGGAGTCATTTGTTTTTTTTTTTTTGATGATGATAAAAACAACGGGGTCTCTTAAGGTTTTAAAGGCTTTCTCATTACCTTGAAACTGTGATGTTTTGTCTGAATTTTGTAATCAATGCACACGTGTGACTTTTTGGTAACACATTTGAACCAAAGAGTACACCAGTATATCTATCTTCTCTAATATGTAAAAATCTCGTGTCACGGTGTTTGTTACCGAACTCCTCCGAAACGGGGCGACCAATTTTCATGAAATTTTGTGTGTATATTTGGTAGGTATGAGAATAGGTGGTAGGGTATATTTTTGTATGGCATAACAACGTTTGCCGAGTCAGCTAGTCTTCTAATATATAAAAATCTCGTGTCACGGTGTTTGTTACCGAACTCCTCCGAAACGGCTCGACCGATTTTTACGAAATTTTGTGTGTATATACGGTAGGTATGAGAATACGGTAGGTGGTAGGGTATTTTTTTTGTATGGCAAAACAACGTTTGCCGATTCAGCTAGTATTATATAATATTTGAACCATTTCATTGCAATAAACTGATATACGTTTGTCGTATACATATAACCTAATAAAGAATATTCTATTGTATTCATTTATTTTTTTGATGCATTCGTGCATTTTACTTTAGATTTTCTCTTGAAATTGAATTGATATTGATAGCAGCCTGGAATGAGTCGAGAATCGAGTCTAGAATAACTCGTTTTCCCCAGATGCACGTCACTGAATTCCAAACAGCTTTTCTATATTTCGTTGCAGCACATCCATTATTGATACGTCAATTTGATTTGTTTTTACTTTAGAAAAAGAAATATTTGCTATGGTTGCGATGCCTTTTAATAATAACAACCGCACGGGTCGTTCTTTGAAGTTAAGCGACGCTTGCCAAGGTCAGTCTTTGGATGGGTAATCAACCATTACACACCGAATTTCCTATGTGTCTCGGAAAGCACGTTAAGAGGATGTAGCGGATCAATGCCGCCACAAAAAAAAACTAACATAGCAAATTTACATCACAACAAAAAGAACCGCGACGCCATCTATCCAACTAACAGCGAACTACTAGGTTGAAATCCTGCATCGCGCAAGCAAAGTTTACCGTGCGATTTGAACACATACATCAGCCCGAATATAAACTATCAGGCAGTTGCCCGCCAGGCACAACAACTGTCTAGTCGGAGGATCCTTCCTTTACAATGGCGTGCGGGACTTTACTCTCTGTACCGCATACCCACTAAAAGGAAATGCTGGCGGTGAGACTTTGTATGTAAAAAGTCAAAATTCGAGGTTTGGCTCTCGCCAGCTCAGCTCAATATGGGAGGATCAACATCCTCCCATATTGAACTGATTTAAAAGATATTTCATAAACTGAACAAAAAGGATATATACTGTGCCCCTATATAACAGTTGCCAAATTTGTACACTAGGGCACTGTTGACAGCTGTTTATCGAGTTTTTTGATCGAGTAAGTTTTCGATATTATGTTTTGGACCAGAAATTGTTAAAGTATAGTCAACAAAGCTATTCGGTATGCAGGCAAAAACATTAATTTTTCCACAGCACTGCCAATGTTCATTTCTAATGTGCCAAATTTCAACAGAATTGGTCCAGTGGATCTGGAGATAACTGGCTGTGACAGACGGACAGACAGACACCCGAGTGATCCTATAAGGGTTCCGTTTTTTGTTCGGAACCCTAAAAAGTCTTACCAAGGGGTGCCTACCGTAACACTACTACTGGTACTGGGTAACAACCCAGTTACTGGGTTGTAGACGTCAGATAAGCACTTAAGCAGTTCATCATCATCATCATCATATCAGCCAAAAGACGTCCACTGCTGGACATAGGCCTCCCCCAAAGGGGGGGGCTTGCCATAATCGCCACGCTCGGCAGGCGGGTTGGCGATCGCAGTGTATGGTGTTGCGTTTTACAGAGAACGCTGCTGCCCACTCTCTTATTTTTTATGAAGTTATGAACATGAATGTGGATGGATGGAGAGGGAGAGGAAGGCCAAAAAAAAGATGGATGGATTGTGTGAGGAGCGATATGAAAGAACTTAGTGATAGAGTGACGACTGATAGAACAGAATGGAAGAAAAAACGTGTTGCGCCGACCCCAAGTAACATGGGATGAGGGCAGGAAGATGATGCTGCTGCCCATTCTCTGGTGAGTCCCTTAGTCGCCTCTTACGACACCCACGGGAAGTGATGGGATGGTATTATTCTTTTACGGCACCATAAGGCACCGGCCGACACCATACGCCGAAAATTGCGGAATTGCTTAAGCAGTTGCTCCATGTAAAATACTGCTACTGCTGCATCCGGTCAGAATGAAAACTGGGGGTGTAAAAATGCCACTTTAGCAGAATCAGAAAGCACATCACGCTACCCGTCACTGTCAAACTTTCCCAATCAACCTTGAACCTAATAACGCATTAGGTTCAAGGTTGATTGGGAAAGCTGTAAAGATGAAAATGAAATTTGACAGATTGTTTTGTGGTTAATATTATGATTCTAATATGATTCTGCTAAAGTGGCCTTTTTAGACGCACTGACCCCAACTTAGTTGCGAAAACGCAGTTTGATAGCACCACAAATAATTTTCTCAACTCCTGGTATCCTAAGTTCCTATACGATACAAGTTTTGCGGAAAAATAAGCCCTTTAGCAAGTCACATCTGCATGGATTCGTCACAATACAAGGCAAACCATTAGTGCCGATAATCGGCTTTGGCATTTGAACGAAATGTCAATGCGCAAACATTTGTCGTTCCAAAGGGTTTGCAAATGACCGGTTTACGTAACTTCGTGATGGAACGTGTTGTAGCGGACTAGTCGACCCTTACACGTGATTTACTATGAATGAATTTAGTGAAATAGTGGACAATGAATCTTTTTTAATATAAAGTGTCGCGTAAGTGTGGTCTTTGGGTTACAAAAAAACTTTTTTACAAAAAATATAACCGCCTTCCAAAAAAGTGTTTTTGTGTATTTTGTTTTTTGACACCGATTTCCGAAATTAAAATTATTTAATACTTTGTAGTGTTTTGTTTTTGGAAGACTGTTATATTTTTTGTAAAAAAGTTTATTATTTTTCACTTTTTAGTGGTACCTGCGTACCCATTCACAGCGTACCGGTGTGATGTTATGTTATGAACTGGGGCATATTTAATAAAACTTACTTAGTGCTTTCGGTGTAAAGGTCTCGTCAATACGAATGAAATAAGCCCAAACACTTGGTTGTTCCTACATAGCGATGTGGAGTTCCCTTGACTCTCTGTCGTCTCCATCATCAGGTCTGATCCAAACCTTCATTGTTTTGTAGTATCACCCAATATACACCCAATATTAAGTTTTTACCAGATGCGTGCCTACAATTTTCGAGAGTTGCCTTCGATTTCTCAGGGTTTCCATCATCAGATCCTGACGTGGTGGTAATGGGACCACCTCGGGAGCATATCCTTTCATATAAAAGAAGATTCATCGGGTCATAAACGACGAAGTTATCTGAGAACACACATAATCTATACATATAATAAAATCGTAGACTAACCGTGTCTGTACATTGAATATTTTTGCATGAAAATTACACAGAAAACTCAGGAAAAAGGTACAAAACACAAAAATGCAATTTTTGAAATTTTTGTCTGTTTGTCTGTTTGTCTGTGCGTTTGTGGGAGCATCACGCATAAACCACAGATTGGATTGCAAATCTAAGTAATTAAAAATATTAAGTGATAACCCGAGTAACATTTAGCGTTTATTTCATCAAAATCGACCCACAAAATCAAAAGATATTGAATTTTTAAGTTTAGGAAGAAACTTCCTAATGTATTCTGATAAGTCAGAGCGCCATCTATTGAGAAAAAATAAAATGCACGAAAGCATTCAAAATTGTTGAGTTATTTGTGAAACTTTTAATACGTGGCAAAATAAGAGTGATAATTTTATACCTTTTCGTTATTGATCGATACAATCGATCCACAAAATCAAAATATATTGAATTTTTAGTTTAGTAAGAATCTTACTAATGTATTCTGATCAGTCAGAGCGCCATCTATTGAGGAACCAAAAAATGCATGAAAGCGTGAATGTTAAACCAAAACACATTGATTGAGTTATTCGTGAAACTTTTAATACGTAAACGTAGCAAAATAAAAGTAAACATTTTAATACCTTATCGTTATTTATCGTTATATACGTTCTTAACGTCTTCTGCTGCCAAATATTTTGTCAGTTTACATGGTCGACAGATGACGTTGCACTGATGACGCGTTTTTCTGAACTGTGGTGTTAAGATTTTCCACTGGAGAATGATATCACACAATTTTTAAACACAGTCGTAGTTCGTGGGAATTTCGGTTTGGTCTCTGAAAGGTCTTAAACTGTTAGGGACCAAAATTGCTTAAATCTCTGAGTTGTGCTGATTTCGTTTAAAGTGCATTTATCGTAGAGTCTTAAACTGATTTAGTTTTGCGAAGTACTGGACGGTTCGACTTGCGGATCAGGCCTGTAGGGTTCCGTACCAAAGGTGCTGTGCTGATGGGACCCTACTGCTAAGCCTCCGCGATTGATTCCGTTTAGAGCGAAGCAACGAACGGTTCGATTTGCGAAACAAGGCTATTAATAATAAGGTACCGTACCAAAGGTGGTCACGGTGACGGGAGCGATCGATTTTGGGGGGCTACTCTCTAAGTCCAAAGTCCGTAGTTTCGGGCTTAGTTGTGGACGTATTCTACTCCGTATCACCTACAGACTTACGATTAGTCCCGAACCAGAACTAAGAATGAATGACAACACGATTTCACAGTAACTGTCAAATCGTGTTATCATTAGTTCTCAGTGGTTAGGTGATACGGAGTAGAATATATATATTTATTTTTACTGTAGATAGGCATACGTTTGACCACTATCTCACCTGATGGTACGCGATGATGCGGTCGAAGACGGAGCACGTTTGCCTAGAAGCAACCTATTCACTTTTGTCTTAAAGACTCCCAGGTTGCCCGCAACTAAGTTTTTAATTCGTGCTAAGTATCAGACGGTTCGATTTGTGAGCCAAGGCAAATTATAGGGTTCCGTGCCAAAGTTGCTAATGGGACCCTATTATTTAAGCGTTCGCATACGATCTTGATTCGTGCGAACCAAGTCGATTTTTAGGGTTCCGTACCAAGGTTGCTAACGGAACCCTATTTATTAATAAGCCACCGCCGTCCGTCTTCCTTCAGTTTATTAACCGACTTCAAAAAAAGGAGGAGGTTATCAATTCGACTGTATTTTTTTTTATATTTGTTACCTCATATTAACCGACTGGATGAACCGATTTTCATGATTCTTTTTTTATTTGAAAGCTGGTGCTTCCCGTGTGGTCCCATTGCCACCACGTCAGGATCTTATGATGGAAACCCTGAGAAATCGAGGGCAACTCTCGAAAATTGTAGGCACGTATTTGGTAAAAACTTGATATTCGTGTGTATATCGGGTGATACTACAAAAGAATGAAAGTTTGGATCAGACCTGATGATGGAGACGACAGAGAGTCAAGGGAACTCCACATCGGTATGTAGGAACTACCAAGTGTTTGGGCTTATTTCATTCGTATTGACGAGACCTTTACACCGAAAGCACTTAGTAAGTTTTATTTTCATAACATAACATCACGCCGGTACGCTGTGAATGGGTATGCAGGTACCCCTAAAAACTGAAAAATAAAAAACAATTTTACAAAAAATGTAACCGACTTCCAAAACAAAACACTACAAAGTATAAAATAACTTTAATTTCGGAAGTCGGTGTCAAAAAGCGAAAAAACTAAAAACACGTTTTATTTCTGTCTCGCTAATATAAAAATGTCTTCTAGAAAAAGGTCGAATCTTTCACAATATAGCAAAATTCTCAAAGTCGGGTTTGTTCGAACACTATTCTAACTCGAGAACGGCTCGACCGATTTTCATAGTTTTTGTGTTTTATTCGGGACGAAGACTAATTCCTTCGTCCGGAAAAACATAATAAGAATTAAAATACAAAAAAAAAATGAGTATGTAGGTAGGGTAGGTAGGCAGGTAGGTAGGGTAGGTAGACAGGTAGGTAGGGAAGGTAGGCAGGTAGGTAGGGTAGGTAGGCAGGTAGGTAGGGTAGGTAGGTGAGGTAGGGTAGCTATGGTAGGTTGGCATGGTAGGTAAGTAGGTAGGTAGGGTAGGTAGGTTAGGGTCGGTAGGTAGAGTAGCCAGTTGACGGGAGCGAAGCCGCGCGGGTCAGCTAGTTTATAATAATCACCATGAGTCGTTTAAAAATTCTGCAATGCTATAATATGCTTTTTGTGCCCAAAACAATTTCATTGTTTGTTTAAGTTTAAGATTGTTAGCTCTCTCCAACTTTTGGGCAATTTGTTGTAGACAATTGGTGCCATGCAAAAAACACTCTTGCGCATAAGTGTAGTTTTCGATGTATGTCCACATAGTTTACTATCATCACGTCTATTTCTTGGGAATTTGTCTGCCATACGAGGAAACTGTGGATTTGCTTTTACGAACATTGCTATTTCTAATATATAAAGTGAGGGTAATGTTAATATATGATATTTAATGAAAAATGTTTTGCAGCTATCAGTAGTTTTGAGATTAAACAAAGATTTCAAGCAGCACTTTTGTCTTTTAAAGATGATATCCCTGTCGGTTGAGTTACCCCAGAAGGTAACCCCATATCTAATGACGGATTCAATTAAACCATAGTGCCGTTAATAGCGCTTCTATATTTAGAGTGCGTGATAATTTATATAACGCATAAGATCTGTAATTCTTTATCTACCTATGTTGACAAATAAATAAATACTGAATACTGTGGGTTTTATGTTTAACAATTTATATTAAGAATCTTATTGTATCGCCTTAACATGTAACTGTTTATTTGTCCCTAATAAATAAAATAAAACGTTTTGCTTTCCTGATTACTCGCGAACGAAGTCGCGGGCAACAGCTAGTATATATATATACGCAGTCGAATTAAGAAGCTCCTCCTTTTTTTGAAGTCGGTTAAAAAGACCAAAACATTTTCGAATTTAAAACCCACACATACATAAAGAAGCCGTGCCTACTTTAGAATTGGAATATTCAGAAGAAAACATTGGTACTGTGGATAACCTTAAGTAACACCTATTTTCGTAAAGTTAAGAGATAGGATTGTTTGGCTATTATAAGTATTTGTAAAAATACCGATCGGATTTAAATAAAACTATCACTAATAGAAAGCTACACTGTGACTGATTGTTAGTATTGTCTCGAACGCGATCTACGATCAAAACCAATGATCTGGGGGGCTACTCTCTAACGAAATCCGTAGTTTCGGGCTTAGTTGCGGACGGGCGTATTCTACTCCCTATCACCTACAGACTTACGATTAGTCCCGAACCCGAACTGAGAATGAATGACAACACGATTTCACAGTAACTGTCAAATCGTGTTATCATTAGTTCTCAGTGGTTAGGTGATACGGAGTAGAAAATGCCCGCCCGCAACTAAGCCCGAAACTACGGATTTCGTTAAAGAGTAGCCCCCCTGATTCGTGGATCGCGTTCAAAATTGACTGTGTACGGGTGGCCTTAACAAATTTCGGTCGCTAGACGATCAGTAACTATGTCGACACTTCCCGCGCTGGTATTTTCAATAATTCTCGGCTTCTGCTGTTCTGCGGTATAGGCTACGGAAAACCGCAGGAAAAAGTTTGTGGTCTTTTAAAACTTTGATACAGGGATTCAAAGTTTTAAAATAAGATTTTAACAGTCATTTTTATAATTTTACTAGCTGACCCGCGCAACTTCGTCCGCGTCACAATTTTCATTACTGCTCTGCTCCTATTGGCCTTAGCGTGATGATATATAGCCTATAGCCTTCCTCGATAAATGGGCTATCTAACACTGAAAGAATTTTTCAAATCGGACCAGTAGTTCCTGAGATTAGCGCGTTCAAGCAAACAAACAAACAAACAAACTCTTCAGCTTTATATATTAGTAGATATAGATTATTTTTAAATTCTAGGAAAACCCGAAAACAGCCCAAACCGAAATTATAACAAGCAAATACGATTGCAGGTTGTTCAATATCCCCTTGTCCGCAGACTACAAGACTTCAGATGCGTGTGGTGTAGGCGCTGCGTGCACGCGGCGTGCAAGCCCACGTGGCGCGCGTCCTGCTCGCTGGGCCCCGCGCGCGCCTCTGTCGTGCCCCCCACGCGCCTGCACTCGGTGGGGCCGGACGACGCCTGGGTGCCCGACAGGCCGCCCAATGCTAGCCCGCTTATTGTGTTCGTTAATTCTAGATCAGGTGAGTTTGATTATATAAGATAGAATAGAATCGAAAAATTCTTCGACACAGACGTAACACAACAGCAACAAAGACAGAATAAAAAAAAGAGGAATAGTACATAATGACAGAGAGCAACTGTGCTGAGCTTGTCCGTACCGAACGGGTGTCAGACACTCGGCTTGTTTTTCAGTTGGTACCCCGGCAGTTACAACAGTGCATGGCGGCAGCCGTCGCTCCCCGCACCTGGAACACGCTCAGAGATGAACATACCAGTCTATATTAAAGAAGTATGGAATCCTCGCCAGTCTCTGTGTTCCTGATAGTCTAACCCACCTTCAAAACGAGACTGAAGAAGATCTGGGCTCATTTGTTACATCGTAGACTTTCATCAATTGCTTTCAATCAGGCGAGATCAATTTGGATCTTTAGACCTCTAACCGGTGCCAGTCCACAATTTGCTCGTAATATTTGTGTTTCGATGCACTGTACGTCCACCATGAGTTTTATCAATATACTAGCTGACCCGCGCAACTTCGTCTGCGTCACAATTTTCATTACTGCTCCGCTCCTATTGGTCTTCGCGTGATGATATATAGCCTAGAGCCTTCCTCGATAAATGGGCTATCTAACACTGAAAGAATTTTTCCAATCGGACCAGTATTTCCTAAGATTAGCGCGTTCAAGCAAACAAACAAACAAACTGTTCAACTTTATATATTAGTAGAGATACTCAGTATCGACTGTAGTTAAAAAGATGTATGAAAACTTTAACTCATGGTAGACGTACTGGATAATTGTTTTATCTAAACAGCTCTCTCTCTCTCTCTCTCTCTCTCTCTCTCTCTGGTGTCATATCGCCCGTGGCTGCAATAGTACAGAAACTCAAAATAGCTTATACGCTAAGCAGTAGCTAGCCTATTTGTAACTAAACATATAAGCAGTGCAGCTATTTGTGTAAAATTATGAAATCGACATTTACGTGATCCAGATAAAAGGTGACCCTGAAAAGACCATAAATTAGTGCCTCGAAACTTGGCAAGCTTTGCTGTTCAAACTTACTTTTTAATTAAGGGTAAATCAAAGAAATCATGGAAGGATTGTAGGAAAGGGGGAACTTGGGTATTAAGGAAGTGATAACTTACTCAGATCACGGCTATTTAAGATTTCTCAAAGGAAATACATGCTGCACCGACTCAACTAAATTACGCTAGTTTTAAGAGTATAGTACTGACACCCCTTGTCTCCACCTAACCTAACGTTGAGGTCTTCACCTATAACCCTGGGCACGGGCTCTGCGTTATGCCCCCCAAAACTAGGTCCCTGCTGAACTTCGCCATCTACACACTCCGGCCTACTGGAGTGCCCACCCCTGCGACGTGGACGCGCCAGACAGGAGTTACCCAAGTGAAGAGTAGAGAAGGACTCTACTCTCTCATAGGCCAGGTTAATGAACGCGTATACTTCCGCACCCGAAAGTAAAATTATACTTATACATTTCTCAAATTAATTCTGGCTCCATTTCATCAGGCGACAACCAGGGCGTGAAGTTCCTCCGTCGCTTCAAGCAGCTCCTAAACCCAGCGCAAGTGTTCGAGCTGAGCGGGGCGGGGCCTCGATTAGGACTTCGCCTATTCAGGCACTTCGCCCCGCTCAGGGTGCTGGTATGCTCAGGGGATGGGTCCGTCGGGTGGGTGCTGCAAGAGGTCGATAAGCTTGATATGCATGTGAGTATTACGTGGGTTCCACGTGAAAAGTTATCTTTGGGCAACCTTTCACGCACTTTGGATCCTAGCTTTTAGGTGTTGCACTATAGGTTACGTGTGTCAGGAATCATCATCATCATATCAGCCGAAAGACGTCCACTGCTGGAAATAGGCCTCCCCCAAAAGAGGGGGTTTGCCATAACCGCCACGCTTGGCAGGCGGGTTGGCGATCGCAGTGTATGGTGTTGATTTTTACAAAGAACGCTGCTGCCCATTCTCTGGTGAGTCCCTTAGTCGCCTCTTACGACACCCACGGGAAGTGATGAGATGGTATTATTCTTTTACGGCACCATACGGCACCGGCCGACACCATACGGCTGGCCATCAGGAATAGTGTGATAGGTTTGAAACCAAAAAGATCTCTTAGTCTAAGTACACTGTAACTTTAAAAAGTAACTTAACGTAGGGCACTAGACCTTCAGTCATTCCAAATACTTTTTATCTGTATCCAAAGTATGTGGGCTATATTTTGCAAAACAAAGATGCGTCAAAACCAAATTTATTTGAGTACAATATAGCTTATCTTTGTGTTCGCTACTGCTGAGTACACATGCTTTTGCAAAGATAACAGTCAAACTCCTTGCAGCGTCAAGTCCAGACAGCAGTTCTTCCTCTGGGCACCGGTAACGACCTGGCTCGAGTGCTGGGCTGGGGAGCATCCTGTGACGACGCCGCCAACCTGCAGGTGCTCATCGAACGATACGAGAGGGCTTCCACTAAGATGCTGGACAGGTGAGGTTATGGTAGTGATGACACGGTTTAATCGCAGTAGGGCAATTACATTATAACAGAAGAAATATTGTTGCTTTAAGTTGTGTTGACTTTGGGTATTTGTTGAGACTTGCGTTTTTCAAGGTTATTGAAATTTTTAATCACAAAATCAATAGGTTTTAACAGTAAATTTATTTTTATCACAAAATCAAAAGGATTCGAATAATAGATACTGCTACTGGAAGAAGTGGCTGGTAAATATCTAACCCAAAATTGTATGTCGCCTTACTCTGATATAATGAGCCAATCTTTAAGTCATCTTGGCTCCTCGCCAAAACGCTTTAAGCCACATTTCCGTTCATATGCCAATAATTGAATAAATTGGGCTTTCTCTAGAACCTTCTTGCTAAAAACTTTTTGAGCTTTATTTTAAGCCCAGTTTTCTGTTTTCTTCGTGTTTAAAAAGTTACATTTGTAGTCCAATTTGAAAGCTTGCCCATGTTGAGCTGCCAAAAACTCATACCCACGTATTTGTTCTTTTGGTCAACCAACAGCTAACATCAGTTTTCCAGATCAAAGGAAACAAATTAGTTGTCTGTAAAGTCTGTTTTCGGACGATAATTTTACGTGATAAGGTCATAAGAAAACAATTGAATTCTTAAGAGGAAATGCGGGCGGCGAGACTTTGTATGTCATAGTTTGGCTCTCGACTGTTTTCTCCTCCAATATTGGACCGATATAAGAGATATTTCACAAACTGAATGTGAAGGATGTGTTCTGTGTCGCTATGTTTTCCTTTTTTGATTAATAATGCCAAATTTGTACACTAGGGCTGTGTTGACAGCGATTTATCGGACAATTTTGAGCATTTTTTGAGAGTTGTAGTGCTTATTATTTTTTTTACTATATGTAGGCATACGTTTGACCACAATCTCACCTGATGGTAAGCGATGATGCGGTGGTACGGTTAATTAATCATCAATTAGTCTCGCCGCCAGCATTTCCTCTTAAAAAACAAGCCGAACACTGAGGCCGATCATGCCTCTCTATCGCTTGTTCCGCGTTCTCGCTTGCGGAACGTGACAATTTTACGTGCGTGCAGCCACTGTTCATTGATTTGTAAGTCGTTATCACGTCAAAAAGTTTATCAAACGTCAAAAATTCGGTGTTTTGTGTTGTATTTTCTTTCAAACTTAAGATCCTTTATTTATTCGTCTTCCATTACACCCTAAACCCATAGAAGTTGACTTTGTATTTTTCATTAAAAAAATCTGTGTATTATGTAATTTTATTTTTTGGTTACTAGGTGAGCGTTGTCATATGTTCATTCTTTGGTTACTAGGTGAACTGAGGAATATATTTATTCTTTGGTTACCAGGTGATCTTTGTAATATGTTTATTCTTTGATTACCAGATGACATTTGTAATATGTTTATTCTTTGGTCACCAGGTGGTCAATAATGACGTTCGAGCGCGCACTGACAGCCCCGCCGCCCCCACCCGTGCCGCCCGATTTAGTGGAGGAGAACTCGTTGCTGAGGAACTTGCAGGATATAATGCAGGTATGCTTTTTTTTCATACATATTTTTATATTACATTGTATGTCTATCTATTATGTATATTTAAGTAATACTCCGACTACCTACAGTATTGTCTTTCCTTCTCTCTTTATAATCCATCCACAGGTTGTCTTAAGAAGATTGCTTTTAGCGATAAGGCCGCTTATTCTGTCACCCTATGCATTTTTTTCTTTATCTATCTTTTCGGTAACTTAGATGGTGTACATAATAAAGATTTTCTATTCTATTCTAATAAATGAAGGAAGAACATGAGGTTTCTTTCTTCATTCTTCTTGAGGTTACTCATTTCTTCATATAACTACCACGCAAAGGTATAATTTCAAATGGCTAAACCTGAAAAGGGATTATGGTACTCATCATTATGTACAGCTTATACCATTGGACAACCCCAATGATCCGTTTTAAGGTTAAGGATGATAAAATTCTTAGAGTACACGTTATATAATCTCCACTACCCACCCCTACAGGCTGGTGAAGTAAGCAGCATAGCCAGCACATCTCTCCGCGCGGGCTGCTCTCGCCTGGCCGCGGTGGGGGAGCGCGCGGGGGGCGGGGCGGCACGCGCGGCTCACCGGCTGCGGCGCGCGGTGTCGCTGCTGCTGCACGCGCGGGCGCACCTCGCGCACGACCATGCCAGGTGCAAGTGAGTACACTGACTAGCCCTCTTATATTACCTCGATTATACTTCTGCTCTACTGTTACTACAATCACGTTGCTGTAGTTACTTCCTAAAACAATGAGTGTATGTGTTTCACATTTCTAACGTTCCAACTCTTAAATATTGTAAAGCTTATTTTTGAAAAGAGTAACTATGGAGTTTCTTGTCCGTTCTTCTCCATAAGAATCTACCTTTTGCGAACGGACGACTAGAGTCACTATAATATTTTATTTTATTTTAATTTGACGTTCAAAAGTGCCTTTATTGGTCTAGTTGAAATAAATCGTTTGACTTTGTTTGACTTTGTTTTGACTTTGTCGGATCTTGACAATCTAGACAACGAAGAATTGTTCCAGCATCAGCGCTCTGCCGCTTAGCTGAATATTAGATAGTACTTTTAAGACCAGACCGTTTTTCCGCAAGGAAAGTTCGGTTTTTAACGCACTAGGAATTTGACCTGTTGGAATATCAACCCTCGGTTTAATACCAAGAGTTGAGAACCCAGTGCAAGTTTTAACAACGCTTTAGAAAAGCAAGCGAGCGTACGAGGGCTTAGAGTTTTTCAGTAACATAATAGATATTCAAACAGATCAGTATGTGATGATTCTATAAATGGTTCAGGTCATGGGAGCCAGTGGAGACGACGAGTGATAGTGAGCCAGAAGCACAACCAGTTGCCGAGAAAGGCAGCATCGAAAAGACTGAAAAGGTAAGTTCTCTATGAACTCAATGAGAGTTTCTGGTACTTCGACCCGGATACTTAAGTACAACAGAAAAAGGAAACAACTTTACAAAGTATGCTTCCCGTGGGTGGCTAAGACATTGCAGGCTTGAATCACTTGATTGTCTGATAAAAAGATGATTCTGTGCTTCGAAAGGCACGTATAAGCCGGTGCTCCCGGCCGCCAAATGGCGGTCGTAAAATAAACCATGTCAGAGGCCCTTGAGGCGGTTTAGAAACTCTGACACTAGGGTGTTTGGGGTCGTTAGACCTTACTGCTACACACGATAAGAAAAAGAACAGAAAAAGGAATCAAACATATCCACATGAGTTTTTCTTCACCAATTTGTAAGCCATTTTCTGCGAGGTTAAGCAACGCTTGCCGAGGATGTTTCATGGATCCAACCATCTGTTACACACCGATACTCCTCTGTAGCTTTCCGAAAGCACGTTCCGGCTGTTATTTGTAGATCTTTGGAAGTTAGAAAATCTGACACCATTCTTGCCAAGGGATACCGTATTACCAAGTAATAGGGTCGTAGAGGTCAGGGGGGGCGTCTAAAAAGGCCACTTTAAGAGAATCATAATATTAATCATGACAACAATCTATCAAATTTGATTTTCATCTTTATCGCTTACGCTTTAGGTTCAAGGTTCAAAGGACAGTGACGGGTAGCGTGATGTGCTTTCTGATTCTGCTAAAGTGGCCTTTTTAGATCCTCAGATCGGCAGTCACTTCATGTAAAATACTAGTGGAAATTATATATATATTTTCCTACTCCTATGCTGTACTTTAATGATTAATTTCGTTGCGGGATCCAAGACAGTTGAATCGTTTCTCCGGGACTCGTCGAGCTTCATTGGCTCGGCGTTTTTCTGGTAGTCGCCACTGTTGATTCTGGCTTTCAGGAGTTGCAGTGGTTAGGAACGAGTGGCGGGCTTGTCCCAAAAAAAAAGTAAAATACTAGTAGATACCCAGCTGCATTCGGCCAGAATAGAAGCCGACCCCCAACATAGTTGGGAAAAGGCTAGGCAGATTGTTTGATTGAAGATATACACTCTAGTGCTGTTGCTATGTGCGCAGGAGCAACTAAACTGGGCGGTGCGCGGCTGCTCGCTGGCCGGCCGCGCCGACAGCGTGCGGCGCGCGCTGCGCTCTCTGCTGCGCACGCTCACACAGGTGTACCCACAGGTATGTGCTAACAACTAAACTGGGCGGTGCGCGGCTGCTCGCTGGCCGGCCGCGCCGACAGCGTGCGGCGCGCGCTGCGCTCTCTGCTGCGCACGCTCACACAGGTGTACCCACAGGTATGTGCTAACAACTAAACTGGGCGGTGCGCGGCTGCTCGCTGGCCGGCCGCGCCGACAGCGTGCGGCGCGCGCTGCGCTCTCTGCTGCGCACGCTCACACAGGTGTACCCACAGGTATGTGCTAACAACTAAACTGGGCGGTGCGCGGCTGCTCGCTGGCCGGCCGCGCCGACAGCGTGCGGCGCGCGCTGCGCTCTCTGCTGCGCACGCTCACACAGGTGTACCCACAGGTATGTGCTAACAACTAAACTGGGCGGTGCGCGGCTGCTCGCTGGCCGGCCGCGCCGACAGCGTGCGGCGCGCGCTGCGCTCTGTGCTGCGCACGCTCACACAGGTGTACCCACAGGTATGTGCTAACAACTAAACTGGGCGGTGCGCGGCTGCTCGCTGGCCGGCCGCGTGCGGCGCACGCTCACACAGGTGTACCCACAGGTATGTGCGAACAACTAAACTGGGCGGTGCGCGGCTGCTCGCTGGCCGGCCGCGCCGACAGCGTGCGGCGCGCGCTGCGCTCTCTGCTGCGCACGCTCACACAGGTGTACCCACAGGTATGTGCTAACAACTAAACTGGGCGGTGCGCGGCTGCTCGCTGGCCGGCCGCGCCGACAGCGTGCGGCGCGCGCTGCGCTCTCTGCTGCGCACGCTCACACAGGTGTACCCACAGGTATGTGCTAACAACTAAACTGGGCGGTGCGCGGCTGCTCGCTGGCCGGCCGCGCCGACAGCGTGCGGCGCGCGCTGCACTCTCTGCTGCGCACGCTCACACAGGTGTACCCACAGGTATGTGCTAACAACTAAACTGGGCGGTGCGCGGCTGCTCGCTGGCCGGCCGCGTGCGGCGCACGCTCACACAGGTGTACCCACAGGTATGTGCTAACAACTAAACGCCATTCTCATTCTTGTTCTTGTTCTTTATTGCACAAAAAAGAACATACAAACACAACAAGACTACTTATGTACAAAGGCGAGCTTAACTCAGAAATGGGTTCTCATATAGCAAACTTCAGCAAAAAAAAACTCCATTTAAAAAAAAATTGAGACTTTCAAGTTATGAAAGTCTCAATTTTAGCTATGTATAAATGATAAATTTTTCACACAGATTTGAATGTGAAAGTTTTCTCAAATATAGCCCCTTGGGTCACTGACACTAGAATCTAATCTTCCTCAGTGAGGTAATAAAGTTGGTATAACATTGCAGGGAACGGGCACGGCGTAGACTATACCAACTAGTATTATAAATTCAAAACAAAAGTTTTGAATTTCAAGTTTTTTGAAAACGAAAACAAAACTTGACATTTACACTTCCGTGGTGCCACCTACAGTTTCTGCACGTTCGTCGTGTACGTGGGTTAAAGAAAACTTCCTGAGAACCTGACAAATTTTGGAGTTCAAGTAGGGTTTGACTCAATTTGGAGTTCAAGTAGGGTTTGACTCAACTCAAGCCGGCCCTTAAACAGTTCTAATAATAATAAGGCCTTACGCAGTTGCGATATAATTCAATAATACCTAAACTTTTTTGGCATGAGCTCTGCAGTCTTAACAACGTGTTTACGTCAGCCGTCGCTTATATTTTACGAAACATCTAAGCTTATTTAACTTCCTGAGATTTGCAAGATATTATCTCTCCTTCAGTTCCTTTCCTCGTTTAATCTTGTTTGAAATCTTATCTTTTAAGAAAACCCGTGACATAGTTCGGTCCATGGCATGGGTCCAAGCCGCAATCTGATAACATCTTTCGTTGTCATTGAAAACCAAAGATATTACACCTATGTAGTGGATTTACTTACTTATTTTTAAGCTTTAAATCTAAAAAGTCTGAAATGAAAACAAATTGGAAATAGTTATTTATGATACTAGTGCGGTAAATTGGTTTTTACAAATGAGTAAACGATTGTACCATAGTCACGAGTTTGTAAATACCAATATCCGCACTGTGTCATACAACGTTTTTCAACACATTTGCGAGAAAACGGTAATGAGACAAACTTTTTCCGACTGATATCGCAACAATCTTTGCAATATAAAAATGGCTCGAATTTACAAATTTAAAATTAGAACTACATCTTTCGTTTTATTTTCTCTTTAGTATCAAATTGAGACGAACGTATTGAGCAAGAGCGCTTCCAAGAAAATTCGGTCATTCAGCTTAATATCTGTTATCTTTTAATATATTGCTGATATTCTATTTTTAAACCTAAACATCATAATACTTAAAATGAATAAGTATTAGTACAGTGGTACCCAACTGATAAGGCGCGTCGTGAATCTTCGTTCGCACGAAAAAGAAAGTATGGCCCCGAAGATTAACGAAAGAAAGCAAACTTACAATCAACCTTAGATCACTACTATAAGGTTCATAATACACTGCAGCTGTTAGTTCCGTCTCACTCGTAAGTCACGTGCATTCCACGCGGCGCGCGCTAACATGGCGGCAGCTGCCGACCAATAGCGGAAAAGGAAAAAGAAGCGCGTTGCGTGGAGAGTGCCAATTGGTCAATAGCATTTCCGCTGTAAGCCATATCAGTTGGGTACTACTGTAATTTCGGATGTTCCACTTTTAATTTATTTGAATTTAACCACTTAGGTACTGTAGTATTAAATCGTTTTGAACCGGTAAACAAACCAAAGTACTAAGAATACAAAAGAATAGAATTCCACTTTAATCGAGTATCCAAGACTCAAAAATGATAGTAAATCTTACGACTAAGTTGGCAAACACTAACATTATACAAAAAAAGGCATAACAGGGATTCACCGTTGCGACAATCCATGAGAAATTGCAAAACAGCGACCCACAAATACACAATCCAGGCGACTCCACTAAAGCACTAATATTCATGTCCCACACTGAGCCAAAAAAAGACAAATTCGAATCACCTGTTTCATAGACTAAATCCGAACTCAAAACAAAAAGACCAAAATCAATATTTTCGCTTAGCAGTTTAACACCACTCAAGTAAAAAATTTTTAAACGTCACTGAATACCTAGAACTCTTCGTCGTTGACCGAACTACATTTTAAGCGATCTACCAAACATAAGCCAGTAAACGCAGGCTACTAGGTAGTCAATAAGTTTCCACAGAGTCATAGTCCAGCCGACACTAAATTGACACTAAATTACAATTGATTATCCAAACTAACCACCAACATAATCAATTGTAAGTTCGCTCTCCTGTAAATTTTGTCTAAATGACATGAACGGTGCTGTTTACTAAGCGACGATATCGATGCTTCCGACAACAAAGGTCGTAAACACCAAAATAGCACTTTTGGTAATCAACGAAAAACAAAAAATAATTTCGTTTTTGGCTTATATCTTTTTAACTTTAAAAGTTGTTAAATTGTGTTCTATACAAGAAATACGTAAAATACGATGGTGTTTCATAATATATTATTGCTATTTATGTCAAAGCCTTATTTTAAAAGTTAGCTTGGACATACACCCCATAAAATTCAAGAAGTTGGTATTTACGACCACTAACAAATCAATGGAGAACGATTTGTCTAACGGAAGTTAGAAGTATGCACCAGTTTTTAAATACAATAGTTCTGGGTTTGGTTTTAAAAACCATATACTGAAATAAAAATGAGTGTAAACACCACGATCTGATGCGATGGTATGTAACAAACATGGAAATATCTGAAGCAAATCAATGAATTTAAGACTGTAAGTTGAGTTTTCATTACTTGTAATAAAATGAATAAAATAAAACACAAATTCACATAATTAAAAAAGGTTTTTCATTCATTGGCCGTCATCGTTTAATCAAAATAATGGTTAAGCAAGGCACTAATACAAGTTCAAAGTAAAAAAATGTCTAAACCAATCACTTAAAGGACATGGCCAGCTTTTGTATGGACGTCGGCATAGTTATTGAATTTGGTTTACACCAATGATTTTTGGTGTTTTATATTCGTGAATATTGGCTCATTAAATTTCTATAAATAAAAACTCAGAGAACTTGTCATTACAACAGACTAGACAAAAACAGTTTCATAAAACCTTTTAATCAGATTGCTAGCAATAAGGTGTTAGATTATAATTTCGCTATTAAAAAACTTAAAGGCGCTTTAAAATAGCGAACAGTTGTGAATTATTACGTTTAGGTATTGGTAGGTATATGGTTTTAGTATTATTAAGCATTTAAACAAAGTACTGGCCACCTAAATGAAGGATTAAACTGCATATTGATTAACATTTATTAAACTGGGAAATAGTCTCAAAAAATGTGACAATAATAACAAACATAACATCACGTCTGTATTCCACGAAGGGTTGGGCAGAGGTGTACCTACAGTACACCCACATTTCACCAGTTATTTTGAATACCATGTAATAGGGGGCGAGTCTATTGCCATCAACCGGGCACAAATCCAGAATCCGGGCTGCTACTGAGAAATTCCTGATGAATAAACCCAATATCACTTTGCTCGACCTGGGAATCGAACTCAGGACCTCATGCTCAGCAGTAGCGCTTGCAACCACTAGACCAACGAGGCAGTCATAATAACAATATTAACAAAGTATATATTCGAAACCAATGTTTTTCTTTAAAGTACATTTTTACAGGTTACCCTTATATTTTTTTTTTAAATAGTTCAATAAACAAGGGAAGCACAAAATAAAACAAAAAGTAAAAATAATTAGTTATTAATTAGAGAAAATAAATAAAAATATTTTGCTGTATTATAATGATTATATCTTAAATGCCTACCTAGATAACATACATTACAGCAATGCAGCGATAGTATTAATAAAGAGACCGAGAGAGGACAATCAACCAGCTTTTTTTTATTTCACAAATAAAAATCTGGATAAAGTGTAAGTATAGGGCTTCAGTAATTACATAAATAACTGCTTTAAACATAACCAGACATGTAAAAAAATACAACCATCTTAATATATATAAATCACGTGTCACGTTGTTTGTCCGCGATGGACTCCCTAAACTACTGGACCGATTTTGATGAAACTTTGTAACTATCTGTTATTTGATCCAACTTAAAAGATAGGATAGTTTTTGGTAACGGGAAAAAACGGGATATGCGCGTACGAAGTCGCGGGCAAAAGCTAGTTGATTTATATATTATTATTTTAAATTGTGATTATGGTTTTCAAGAAATATTAGCCTTTGTTAGAATATTTTAACATTCTTGAATTGTTAATAGTATGTTGTCTAAAAATCCTGCTGGATATTGTTTTGGTGTCTTGCCCAACCAAGGTACCAAATTATTGTCATAATAACATGACAACAACAACCAACAGTCCGGTTCCCTACAAAGCAATTATAATAGTACCCTATTAGTTAACTTAACATTTACAGGAGGTAAAAGATTATACAGAATTAAAAACTGGGGTACTGTAAGACCCGTCCAATAATGGCAAAAATGGTTTGGCATTTCTGAGACATTTTCAAAGTTCAAAATATTAGCTTTTGTCTTCATAATATTAATTATGTCTTCTATATGGATGGCACTAAATGTAGAATGTGTCTCATTCATTTGAGGCAATAAATGCCACTGATCGCTGTACAAGTGTGTTTCATACACTCTACAGCTCCGAGGAACATAGAAACTATGTTCTTGCAAAAGCAGTCTTTTAACGAATTGCGGGACCAAATGCAACATTCTGTTTCTGCATTGTTGAAATATACAATGAACAGATGTGATCGAAGCTCGCTTATAATTAGGTAATGATATGGTATTATTTTCCCTTTGTAGTGGTGGCTCTGGTGGGCTGACAACTTGAACATTAGGGACTGCTGCATCGTTGTCCGAAGCCAATTCCTGCATGTCTCATAATGAGTCATGCACTGCCTGTCTATTTTCTCGCATCCAACACACATGGCAAACATAGTTGTTTCTTGAGGGCTGAAAATAAACCACAGAATAAACACTGATAAATGCTTATGTTTATATAATTTTTAGTAACAGGGGTATCTTTTATATACATCTCTTTATGTTTTCAATTATTATGTTATTCTAAAAGGCAGTACTATGTTACACATGCCTACTTTAGGCAAGCATATGTTTAAGATGGAAAATACAGATATTACAATCATACATACATAGTATGAAAACTCGTATTTTAATAAATGAATACAAATAGGTATTTATAGTAATGAAAACCAAAATGCTTACCACATAATTATTATTTTGTGATATTAGGACAGCCAGCAATGGACACTCCATTCTGACATTATGGTGTCTTATTTTCCTCTCAGATTTGCCACAACCAAGGCAAACCATGTTATGCCCCGTACTCTCTCATGTTCCCCAGCTTCGGTATTTAATAATAATAAGCATGGATGACAAATAAATGTATCCAGAGGAAACTGAAAATAAGATGCACTGTAAGTTAATTTCGCATACCAGAATTACATAAAAACAAATCAGGTTAAGTTTTTTCTAGTCCAACTTCTTACCTGGGTTTGAGAATTGTTTATCCAATGCGAAAGTTTTGTTTGATGGTGTGCAGAAAGCGAGGATATGAGATGTCTCTGCAACCTTTGCATCCACTTTGATCCACAAAACAAATCCGAAACGTAATGCAAATCAGAGTCCAGTGTTAATAGCTAATAGGTAATCGAGCGATAGAAGGTATCAGTCCGTAGAAATAAGCAGGGGTCAAAAATATTAGAAAATAATCGCAAAAACACAAACTACCTACGCAATAATGACATTGACATTACATTGACATTCGACATAGACAATTACACATGGTCAAACAATTAAACGCGTTCCGTTTTAAGATATTTTATTGTGTGAAATATATAAAAAAAACTATCTTACACATCAACATTATGAAAAGATAATTTTATTAAATGCAAAAAATACTAATGAAGATAGTTTCATATGAATAAAATGTTCTTAATAAAAGCATTTTGGCGTCCATATCACATGTCTACAAGTAGTATGCTTGGTATGGAACGCCCATTATTATATTTATCTTTCTCTATGGTCCAATAGGGCGGACGTTGACAAATGGTACTTTGAATTCATCTTGCATTACTATTATTTTGAAATAAAAACTGACGAGTTCAGAGAGGTCAAAAACTACGTATTAATTCATTTTTCTTTTTTTAATATATAATATTATTGACTATGTTTGCGTAAATGGAATGTACTTTTTTGTCCATGTCCTTTCCATTAGAGGATCTTGTACATCAATCATCATTCATCATCATTGTTTGTGTCGCGGCTCGAAATTTTTATACCTTTAGGACCTGGCAGGTCCTAAAGGTATAAAAATACACTTACGTAAGTATATTGTAGGCATCGTCCCGTATAATTTAATCAAGCGTTTGTTACAAGATGCCTATAGTGTTCTACCTCCAACGGCGTACCTAACCAGCCAGACATAATTCAAAATGTTAAGTAATCATTTTGTTTTATTGGTTTCAAGAAGATTTTATAATCACGACATTTTTTTAAAACGTATTGATAATGAATTACAAAAAAATATAAGTAAACATTCTACCAAGCTTACTGCTCTAATAATATTAATAAACAATGCCCATTTTCACCAACGCCCTTAAAAATTTAGGTAGTTCATCGTTCTAGATCTTGTTTGTTCGGAAAGCTTCTGTACTATGGTCTACCTAACTTTTAGTGTCGTTGGTGAAAATGGGAAAGTGTTATCGACAAGATAATAAAAAGTAGATGCAAAACATAATACGACGACGAGTTATAGAAAATCAGGTCTTCAAATTTCTGATGAATAATCTTCTGTCATTGGATAGAAGATTATTAACCAGAAATTTGAAGACCTGATTTTCTGATAGAAGATAATTAATCAGAAATTTCATCTTCCTCGTCAGTCTCAGGAAGAGTATCAATGACATTATGAGACTGACAAGGAAGCTGTTTGTATTCGGCATGAAACCGTTTGTGTATTGTCCCCTGATCACACAATCGTTGCAGATCTCAGTAGAGCTTACGTTTTAAAAATGATTGTGGGGTGTAATTACAATTAATTATGTATTCATGTTTTTACGACCGACAGCTGTTTGTACGTTGTATTATCAGTGGCGTGCCTAGGGTTTCAAAATAAGGCAAGCCCAATAAAATTTTAACCGATTTCAAAAAAAGAAAGTTCAGTTTTCGACTGAGTCTGTAGGTACCTTCGTATGTATCATCGCAATTTTCTCATAAACTGATATAGATGTCTCAATTCGTTGTTTACCAAAATTACCGAAAGAAACCATTGCACACAGGTGTTTATAGGAATTTGCGTGCCTTTTAATGGCGCCAGATATGTTATTTAAATCATTATAACCAGATGTATTCCAAACGGAATCTTCATTCGAAAAAAATAGGCAGCAAAACGAACACAACTTATTAGTGTGCGAACAGCCAACAATCCAAGTAGTTTTATACACTGATCTATTAAATTTTCGTTTATGCGATTTACTAGTCTGAGAAAAACACAGATTAGGCGTCGGTTTTAATGAAGAATTTAACTGTTTTTTCTGAGCAAAGTTTAAAGGTTTTACCTTATCTTCGCCAATCAAAACTTGAACGCATTTTAAATCCTCACAAGGTACAATTACCTCCATTGTTGTAGGTAAGTCACCAAAACAATTGTATCACTGAGAAAATCTAAGAAAACACACAAAAAACTTTAACAACATAACTTTTCAACTCTCAAGCAAATAAAACTGAAGTGAGTTGCACTCCGGTGTCAAGAACTACTTACGCAGAGTTGCAGTGTTGTCATTTAGGCAAAAAAGTCACCAGGTATATGAAAAATCTAGCTAGATGTCGCAAATTTTTTATTTTTAAGATATTGCTTGAGTATTTAATTTCGTTATTTTAAAAAGTCGCTAGTTTTTATTGTTGCTAAATCTTAAAAAAAGTCCCCAAACTCGTTAAAAATCTCCAAGATCTCACAACGTCGCTAAAACGGCAACACTGCAGAGTTGGCAAGGTGACAAGGTCACGCATACGCGCGCAACTTCATACGCATGCACGGCTTAATCTTCAATACTGATTGTTTTGTAGGCGCACAAGGTTTAGAAGTCGTTATACGGCACATCGCTATAAGTGCGAAAGTGACGGAGATAGTATTTGAAAGCCCGGTAAAAGCCGGTACGTGTAAGCGAGATAGCTATATGTAGACGCTGCAAATGCGAAACTCTGCGCGCGAACAATCGCGATGTGTAGTTATGTAGTAATGTGGCATAGGTAGCATACTTTGTGTTATTTTGATAAGAATTAAGCGCGCGAACTTTTAAATAGTTCGGGTTTGATATTGATTCTCTATCGAGCATTTTAGTAAGGCATGCCGGACTTTTGGGCTTATATGAAGGTAACGTCACTGTGTATTATACGACCTGCACGGTTATTCGGTTCTAAGCAATATGAGTTATACATACCCTCTTTTCTAAAAAATCTTGATTATACTAGTAAAAATTTTGGGTGTAAAAGTATTTTTTTAGGCGAATATTTTTTTCACATTTTTAGATCGACGCAGCGCCAAAAATTAAGTAGGGCTGCATTCTTAACTCATTTTCGCCAAAATGGCGTTTACGACATTTGTTGCCGGAAGCATCGATATATCCAGTTCTAACTAATTTCAACGTCTTATCATAAAGGGTGTGTCACAAGAAGTGGACTCTTGCGACACATGTGAGGGCTCCAGTGGCGGAGGCCATGCAGTAGAAGGCCAGACCCCTGAGGTGCCCGCAGCTACCAGTGCTCCTGACATGGCAGCGCTGCCGGTACCCAGGGCGTTCGCTGACAGCCGCCGCTCGTCAGCCGCTAGTGCCATCTCTGCTGCTTCGCTGCAACCAGACAAGTAAGTCACACTAAAACGTGTAAAGTAAGAATAATATACAGGGTATGTAAGAAGTGCGTGATCATACATATTTATGGGTAACTGAAAGGTGGAATTGCAAAATAAATTGGTGGTAGCATTTATCTTAGTTCAACATTAATATATAAAAAACCCAAGATGCCCAGTCTCGAACAAATGCAACACGCGAAAGTGAGTTGTGTGTAGTTATACTGTAAGCATTTTTTTTTGCAAATTCAACCTTACACGGATCGCTTAAAGTTGTTTTACAAAGCAGTTCAGTATGGCGAGTGATGCGCAATTTTTTTTTGCAAATTCAACCTTACACGGATCGCTTAAAGTTGTTTTTACAAAGCAGTGCAGTATGGCGAGCGATGCGAGACTGTTTGAAACTTGCGCACAATTATACATATTGCGCTTGTTTTTTGCGGACGTTTTTGAGATGCTGAGTGTGTATCTTGGGTTTTTTATATATCAATGTAGTTCAATGACACATTTGATGCCACCAACTGCATCAGACTATTGAAAAGTGAATTGCTTGGAACTTTTTAGTCGTGTTTTGCGGTTGGGTTGTATGATAAAAGTACTTTTTTATTATTATTTTGACAACTTTAAATATGGCTACGCACTCCTGAAACACCCTGTAGAGAATTAAGAAAAGCTTAT
The DNA here is from genome assembly GCA_947578705.1 of Lacanobia wlatinum. NCBI lineage: Eukaryota > Metazoa > Arthropoda > Insecta > Lepidoptera > Noctuidae > Lacanobia > Lacanobia wlatinum. The sequence continues at coordinate 26,123,996 of OX388027.1, read as the reverse complement.
GGATAGGAAGTCAGTAAATACAAACCTGGTATTTTTTTCCGCAGCATTCCAGACGTAGATGAAGATATAGTTAAGTTAATAAGTTCGAACCCTACGGGTAACTTCAACTTAGACGTGGACAACAAACCAGAACGCAGCAAGACCAGCTCCGCCTCGCCTCAGGACCGGCTCTCGCTGTCAAACCTCTCGTCCTGTGATACTAGCTCCTGCAAGAACCTCCTGAGGCCAGAACTTGAGCGCACATATAATAGCAGTAGTCTTACTATACCTAACCTAGTTGTCTCTGACGATAGCGATAAGAGATCGATATTACAGGGAGATACTTATGAATCGGACCAATTGACTATTATAGATACCGACAAACCGTATACAGATGATGAACACTACGAGGTTAGTGCGAGAGTGACCCCAGCGAGTGGAGAGTGCACGCCGGACCGACGGCTCTCAAGTGTAGACCTGGAGATTGAAGCCAGCAGCTCAGAAGGGTCCAACATTAGCGACGATTTTAGTTTAATATCGGAAATAATCGACTCTAAACCAGAAGAAATGGAAGAAGCCGGAGGGATGGGTATCGGGCACATTGACTCTCCCGAAATCTCAGAAACGACGTACGTCAACTCAGAAACCTTACATGGAGAATCTATCATGGACGATATCAGTTCAATGCTCGGACAGGAAGTGTTGTTAGCAATGATGGGGAAGAACGGTGAAAACGAAACGTATACCGATGACACAACTCTATTCACGTCAGATACTGTGTCGGACATTGCGATGGACAGTCGTAATCCAAGCCTCGAGAAGAACAACGAGTCAAAACTGAAATACATATCGAAAATGAAGAAACCCAAGGATAACGAAGCAGAGAAGTTCGGATTCGAGAACAGAGTATTTTACATCGAAAACGCATCGAAAGTAGAGGAACAGATCAAGTACTGCAGTCTAGCACATTTCGAGGAGGGCAACGATATAGCGAGGAAATCATTTAAGAAGCAGCTGAGAAAAAGTTTAAAGAAACGTGTGGTTGAAGACGTAAGCCTAATACATCTGCTGCCAAAAACAGCAGAAGAAACACTCAGTGTCAAGAGCGTTGAGACTCCTAACTATATGGAACCTCCAAGACTGATTTGTGATGACCAGATCCAGACTGCTCCAGATGTAGGCGGTTTTCCGCAAGTAAGCGTTGTAGTGGAACCACCATCTCCTTCACATAGTGAGGACAAAAAGAGTTTGAAGACTTGCCCCAGCCGAATGGCATCAGTTCTTAGTGATATCTTTGACCACGGTACAGACACACTTAGCGTGAATTCTCCAGAGCCAAGTATAGGAAGTACGAGGGAAAGAAGACAGTCGGACAATCCGAGGCTCTTAGGACAAACAGATCCTGAATATGGAAAGTTCCTGAGCTGTTCTCCAGCTGCTACCAGGAGGATATCATGTGGAAGCCTCTTCAAGCCGGGAGAGCCTGATAAGTAAGTGCATAGTATTTTATTACTTCTAACTTTCGTCCTCCAAATGTTTTTATCGACTGTCGTTTTCGGAATCGTCGCATTTGTGAGTAGAATATAAGCCGAAACAAAAACTGAACATTCAATACAAACATTATTTTATACCTCACCGAGCCTCTGAATTGGCAAAAGAAAGACGTCAATGTGGAAACATTTATTCTTGTCTCAGACACACTTGTGCAAAAATGAATAATAAATCGAATTCCAAACCTTTAAAATATTTGAACGATACATTTTTACTACTTACTCAGAAAATTCATTTAAACATAGCCATGATCATCCCTCATATAATATCTACAAAGAGGTCTGCTATCGATTTTTTGGTATTGAATATTGTCAGAGACAAGAAGCGTTATTTTTGTTGTGTATTCAACTAGAAAATGTGTGTAAAGCCGCGAGGCTCGAGCCAAGACTGTTTAGAAAGAAAACACCGTTTTCCTAATAAAACGTATTTCTATGTTATCTTAAGTTCTCTAGGGTTACAAGAATTTCTTCATTCTTATGCATACAAATATATTCATATAGATTCTTATTCTTTCCTTTATTAAATAAAATAACTATTATATTTCAAAATGTCCGACGTGTATTGAAAATTCTATTGCATTTGCATGTTCAATACAGAGAATTTCTATAAAACGTACAATCGTAAATAATGCCCCAGGTTTATGATATAAAATTTGATAAGGAACTACAAGTTTGCTATTCTCCGTGCAGATATATGCGAAAACTATTCCAACAAGAATTTAAAGAACTACAAAAACCCTACAACAAAATTACTGTTCCTTTCTAGACTATCAACATCCGTGTCATCAATCTGGGGAGAAGGAGGCGCTTCCAGTGGCCTCGGATCTAAAGAGGCCAATGAAAAGGCCAAGAAACTGCCCATTATTAACCCCTTAGTCCAACTACCAGCCTGGCCTCACGTCACCCAAGGCTTCATCAGCCAATGTCTTCTAGCAAACGCTGATGCCCTATGCGCCGCAGTGAGTCCCCTCATGGACCCTGACGAGACTCTTCTAGAAGGTTTCTATGAAAGGGCTGTGATGAACAATTATTTCGGAATTGGAATTGATGCGAAGATTACCTTGGACTTTCATAATAAGAGGGAGGAACATCCAGAGAAGTGTAGATCGAGGGCGAGGAATTATATGTGGTATGGAGTACTGGGGTCTAAGGAGTGGGTGAACAGGACTTACAGGTAAGAGATCCAGTATTTTGTTTTGTGTGCCTGAAAAAAAAACCAGTGATAGAAATTAGCCTGACCGTAGATATAGAAAATAGACTGAGCAATAGCCTCAAAACATTTACCTACCACAATTTCAAAAGAAGCAAAACAACTGCGTGGCCTATACCTGTTCCACATAATTAGATTACTGCAGAACTCTTTTACAATTTTTGTTCTGCTCTCGTCGACGTCATCCAGGTAACGCCATCGCTGACAATCGGCGGTTTTTCTTCTTATCGTGTCGATGTGCGCTGTGACTGTGTCTCACACACGAGTCCCAGCATTTAGAGCGAATGTGACGCATATTTTTCCAACCAATTCGCACTAAGCGTTTCCGAACGTCGTTTATAACGCGCACAGCAAAGGAGTAGAACTCTCTGCCTGCGTCTGTGTTTCCGAACACTTACAACCCTAATCTCTTCAGAGTTAGAGTGAACAAGCTCCTTCTGGATAAGCTCGCTCCATCGTAGACTTTGTCTCTGTCATCTCTGACCTAGACTAGAGTCAAGAGCAAACCCATCACAAAAAAAAATTCTTCTTTCTTTCCATCGGTTCCTATAAGCTTGTGACGTGGCCCAACCAGAATTCTAGAAAAGACAGCAATTTGCCAGCCGCACGACCGCTTTGTAACTCTCAGATTTGTGTGTATTTATACACATTTCACATCTGGAGAAGGCTCAGTCCATTTTCTATGTCTACGCACCTCACGCAATTAGAATTCTACCAGTCCTCGACTGTAATTTTAGCCATCAAAACCCTTAATCCAATGCCATCTGTACTTTATTCCATTAGCGTTATTACATACGTATATTAAGAGGGGACTCTAGTCCCAAGGAATTGGAAAAATAGGTTTTGAAGAAACATTTGCGGATGCAGTCGCGCTGCGCCCTATCAAGTAAAGTGCGAAAGCGACAACTGCAGCAAAGGCTGATTTTACCTATAAAAACCTTGAACAAAACACGTTTTGTATTCTGCTATTTTCTTCTTCAAAACTGGATTGATCTATAAAAATTATATATCAAAATTTAGAGGAAGACTATATATAGATATAGTCTTTCTCTAAATTTTGATATATAATTTTTATATAAGCTTCTATTATTTTTTATTAACTTATTAAATTTGTCAGATAGTCGTCTGAATATGGCGGTAAAAAGGGGCTGTTTTTTCGAGTTTTTGGATCGTCATAATTTTTTAAGTAATTATGTTTTGGAAAAATAGAGGCGTATTTAATTCGATCTAGATTTTATGGGAAAAAATCATTGCTCTAGCAGCATTATCACACAAGCACACAAGTAAGCAAGCAAGCGCAAGCATCACTGCAAGCGTCTTACTATCTATTTGTTGTTTTGCTTTGTTTTGTAATTATTTTAACTGCGTATGTATATAATTGATGACAATTTAAAGTGACTGTGTTTATGTTTATGAATATTATTGTAATGAGTCTATGAAACTTGAAAATAAATGATTATTATCCACGAAGAAAACAGGGGAATGCGTTTGTATGGAGATAGACCCAAGAGTTACCGACTAGAGTCCCCTCTTAATTGTATCTCTAATGGAAATACCAACTTAACTTTTTCATACGCCCATATACCACACAATAGGTACTTGGCTATTATCATAAATCATTTCTATTATACAATTGAACTAGTACTTTATACTACTCTCTAGGGATCTGTAACAAAAGAGTAACCTACGGAACCCTATTACTAAGCCTCCACTGTCCGTCCGTCCGTCTGTCAGCGGGCTATATCAAGAACCTTAATAGGTAGACAGTTAAATTTTCACAGATAAATTAAATTAAATTTAAAATGGCTCCCATACAAGAAACGTGTTGTTTTCTGTTTATGGTACGGAATTCTTCGTCTGAGAGTCCGACTCGCACTTGGCCAGTTTTTAGTACCCACATAATCTTATTACTGTATACTTTTATTACCAAAGAACCCACTTTTCAGGCACCTAGGTCAAAGGGTACAGCTAGAATGTGACGGCCAAAGGATTCCCCTGCCAGAGTTGCAGGGTATTGTCGTGCTGAACATTCCCTCGTTCATGGGAGGAACTAACTTCTGGGGAGGAACGAGAGGGGATGATCTCTTCCTCGCTCCCTCTTTCGATGATCGGATACTTGAGGTCAGTGACATACACCTGTAATAATTTTACTGTGATGACAGATTTTTTTTACGGTAATTACTTATTATAAGTACTAAATAAATTTTATATTTCGGTTCTTATTGTTGAAAGATTCAAACAATGTGCTCACTTAAGAGAAATAACTAAACTGTGTATAATATTTTCACTCCTTTAATTTCGTGTCGGTGTGCCACATATCAATTAATATCTTTTTATTAGAAGATATTAAACACTGTGACACGACATTTTTATATATTTATAAAACGTGTCACAGTGTTTGTTATCAAACTCCTCCGCAACGACTTGCCCGATTTTTATGAAAGTTTCTGTCTATATTTGGTAGGTCTGAGAAGGTCATTAGCTATTTTTTGTCGTTTGCCGGGTCAACTAGTAATCTATACTATATATATAATAATATTATAAAGAGGAAAGATTTGTTTGAAATGAATAGGCTCCGAAACTACTGGACCGATTTGAAAAATTCTTTCAGTAATGGATAGCTACATTATCAGGAAGTAACATAGGCTATATTTTATCCCCGTACTCCCACGGGAACGAGAACTACGCGGGTGAAACCGCGTGACGTCCACTAGTATCATATAAATTCAGTCAAGTTTTACTTTAACATGAGAACTGTAAAATTTTAGCACCAAAATGGAGTTTCGCAAGTTCTTAATTAAATACTTATCATACAGAAACGAGCGGGTGAGTTTTAAATGTTACTTCGTTCGTTGATCTAATGAGTGTTAGTAATATTTATGAAACTTTAGTAACAATGCTTGTCACGCTAACGGAACAACCGAATTCAGCACCGAAGGACCACTAACCCACAACGGACCGAATGATAGTTTAAGTGTCCATTAACCCAATCTTCAAAACAGGTCGTAGCGGTGTTCGGGTCAGCTCAAATGGCAGCTTCTCGGCTCATCAACCTCCAGAAGCACCGGATAGCCCAATGCCGTGCTGTCCAGATCAACATCCTGGGCGAGGAGTGCGTACCAGTCCAGGTGGATGGCGAAGCCTGGCTGCAACCCCCCGGATGCGTCAGGATCATACACAAGAATAGGGCGCAGATGCTGTGCCGCTCCCGAGCTCTTGAAACTAGTCTTAGGTTAGTGAAGTTTAGGTCAGTGGTAAATGTATTATTTTTTCTATTGAGTAGAGCAAAGTAGTGAGTCAATTCACACTGAGAAGATTGAACATCGGTTTTCTAGAAACTGAACTGGTATTGGGATATTATGCAATGCTTTTTTGTTGCTTTTTAGGGTTCCGACCAAAAAATGGAACCCTTATAGGATCACTCGAGTGTCTGTCTGTCTGTCCGTCTGTCACAGCCAGTTTTCTCCGGATCCACTTGACCGATTCTATTGAAATTTGATACTCGTATGGATTTCTATGATCCAAACACGGACGAGTTACGTAAATCATTAAATTTTTAGTATGGGGTCACTTTTGGGGGCCAAACTAGAAATTAAAAAAAAAAGTTTTTTGAACAATATCGTGTGATACATCAAATGAAAGGACTTACTGTGAGGGTTTTAATTATATTTTTTTCATAATTTTAAAATAAATGGTTCTAAGTTATTAAAGAAATTAGACGAAAAATGACCATTCCCCCCTTATCTCCGAAACTACTGAGCCTGAAAAAAAATGGAGATAATAGATCTTTACCTATAGATTACAGGAAAACCTATAAGATTTTTTTTAACATGTTATTTGTATACTACACACTGTATTAAACAAAAACATGTAAAAAAAAAATTCGTTTGGAACCCTTTGCATGCGAGTCCGACTCGCTCTTGACCGGTTTTTCGTTGCTTTTTGCATGAGAACAGAAACGCGAAACTGAATACGCGCTGTTTCAATTTGCTATTATCGCTTTCAAGGCCTGTTTTACCACTGGATAGGTTAAATAAGTTTACACATAGTCTGCTGGTTAATTCTTTAAAAATGCCAGCGTGAAAGCATGTAAGGGGGCATTCCTTGCTTTAACCAATGGATTTCCCATTTTAACTTTTCACCATCCTTGGTTGACTGTGGAAGTCCGCCATCTTACCTTTTTGTTTAAAGTTTTATATAAATAAACTGTCATTGGGACTGATAGCTTACATTGCTGATGGCATTCAATTCACTTAATTTTAAACGATGAAATTTTTGCAGAATAGTAGAACTGCTTCAGTTTAGCTATCTTTATCCAGTGGAGAGAAACGAGCCCATAGAATCTAGCTTAAAGTAACTTTCGTGTCAACAAATAATTTCGATGTCTCGCGCATTTTATTTAACCGTTGCACCATTCAGAACTTGGGACGAGAAGCAGCAGCTCAAAGCGCATGCGCTGGCCGGGTCCGGCGCGGGCGGCGGTCCGGGCAGTCCTCGTGTCGCCCTGTCACCTGCTGAGAGCTCTCAACTGCTAGCGCTGTTAGATGACGTCAATACGCTGGTCAAACATGTAAGTATATTATTGTAAGGTCTATTGGTAAGATGTTGCCCCTCCGCAAAGTGGGTCTACCGTGACGGATCAACTGCAGGGTGTGGATGTGAAGCCGAGTTACAAACCGTGCTCCACTTCCTATCTTGCCCTCTATGCCCTAAAACATGCATGCAAGGAGACATATGTGCTGCCACCAGTGATGCCGTGGAGGTGACAAATTGGCAATGTTTTGGGCCACCCAAATCCTAAAAAAAATACCAGTCGTGCCAGCGACATCAAGAAGAATTGGTAAGATACGGGAGCGAAACTTACTGATCATGATGTCAAAATCACAAAAACACAGCTTCAATCAAGTCAACAGATCGAGGCGCAAGTGGATAACAATTATCGCCCCAGTCTTTTATTATAAGATATTTTTTCAATATATCCTCGACTTTACAAGTACCGCAAAGCTTAGAATAAATATTTGAAATGTTAGAGTTTACTTCATACCTGATCCGGCTCGATGAACCAAAATGTAATTGTTAAGACGTCTTGGTTCTTCGATTCGGATCCCTAGAATATACTAGCTGAAATGGTTTACCGTATTTAAGGTCATTTAAAAATAGAATCTTTACTCCTAATCTTCTATCTCAGGTAAAACTGTCATGTATAAGCGAGACGTCAGCCTGCGGCGGTGTTTCTCAAGGCGTGTCGCTGGCGCGTCGCGTCGCCGCACACGCTGACGCGCTGCAGGACGCTGACGGCAAGCTGCTGCCGGCGCCGCAGCTGCGGAGACTGCTGGCTACACTGGTAAGTGTCAGAACAACACTTGCATCATAGTCATATGGATGTATGGAAAAGTACCGCAACGTCCTTTAAACAAGGAGGATCCTCGGACCATACGGATGTTGTGTCTTGTGGACACCTACCTTATGATCGCTAACCGGCTGTTGTATCTGTTAAAATAACGCGGTGCACAGCTTGAATTGGCAATCTCATTTTAGCGACCACCAATTTAAAAAAGCAGGTAAAAAGAGGCTTTTTGTAGACTTCGATTGAGATCAAGATGCAAACATGTTTAAAAAAAAGAGAAAGTCATGTAAATACGGGGCTGCTTTTAATTTTAGCCTTAATAAGCAAACAGTTTGGTGAGCGCCAATCAACAACTTGGTAGTTTTTACTGACATCTGACCATGTCTACTTAGGTGGAGAGCTGTCACGAGCTAGTCGAGAGCGGCGGCATTACCGGCGCGGGCGCAGGTGCCGCCGCGTCGCTGCGCGCGCATCTCTCAAGGGCCACTCTACACGATGGATACGCGTTCTTACACACTGACGAGGTATATTTGAACACTTCTTTCACTTCATTAATTTTATTCCTTAACGTTACTACTTTTACTGAGGAGACTTTATGCAAGAAGTCCAGTTTTTGGGGGTTTTCCAATTTTTTACATGAATGTTTAGATACCAAAATAAGCCGCTTGCATCACGCATTAGAGCTGTCATTCACTAAAATTTTATTTTCAGCCAATTAAAATAATTTATACAAAAAATTGCCAACGATTTTCGTATATATAGGGTGAGTTTTTAGTTTTTGTTTTCATCAAAATCGGGCCCGAGACTACATTGAGTATTTTTCCCTATTCAAATTTGGCCATCCACGCACACTTGAAAAAGTCACCCTGTATATCAGCATGACTGGCTTTATGGGTATTGTAACAGAACGCACATAGCTTTAAAATAAAACATAATTTTACCGTATTAACTAACGGTGCTTTATTTCACGCCCATACCCCCAGTTCGAATCGCCCGTTAGAATCCCTAAACCTTATCGTAGACTTTCATTAGATGGGATCCGACTGTATTCTTACTTCTAGTTCTTATCAAGACCTACGACTGGAGGCTAGACAAAGTTTGGAATAACGTAGTAACTTCTACTTCAACCCTTATAGAAAGACTGAAGAGCAAATATTTCAAGATCAACGAAGACCAAAGTTGATGTTACTGTTCGACCAATTCGACTGCTCAAAATAGTTCTGATTTTCTAAAAAGAGCTATCTACCTAACACTTTGCAGTAAAAAATATTCTATGTTACCCATACACTAGATCACAAGCATCACTTATCCCCTTAGCATCCTCTCTCAAAAACCGCACGCATCCATTTATTAACCACCACGAGACCCTCACACGCAACACAACTATAACCCCGGTCATTTCATTAGTCCCTTTCACCTGGTCCTTAGATCCAGAAGAAGGGCAGTCGCTGGCTGAGGGGGCGCCGAAGCGTCTCCGAAGGACCAACACCAACATACACCGCCGCGCAAGTCCGATGCTGGGGAGTCAAAGAGGTTCAGAACTGGTTGGAGTCACTTCAGCTTAACGAGTACTCCGAGGCGTTTGCGAAGCATGACGTCACAGGACGGGAGCTGCTGTCTCTAGCCAGGAGGGACCTCAAGGACCTTGGAGTGACGAAGGTAGGACACGTCAAGAGGATCCTGCAAGCCGTCAAGGAACTCCAGTGACGAAGGCGTGGCCGCTCCGAAGGGGATGGCCTTGCTTAACTACGCGAAAATTGAATCTGATTTTTCTTCCATATATAATCTTTTTTTCTAGATTATAGAAGTCTTATTCTAAATAGTTATTATGAAATCTCTATATAAACAGAATTTTACGCAATATATTTTTCGTCTATAGTGAAATAATCGATTTATGATAAGAAAACTATTTCTAATATTATGTATTCAATGTCCCAAAAATATATTACACGATCCCACTTAGGTATAGCGACGATATAAAAAAACTATGACTTATTGGAAATGAAAGAAAAATCAGAACATCGATTTTAAAAGGTGGAGCTTTGACCCCTTTATTGTATCACTATGTATTTGATATGCGTCACTTATAGACAATATTGTCATAGTCATAGAGGAATGGACTGGTCGTTTCCTGTCAGCCAGTGAGTAGCAAATACGGTCAGAAGATTGTGAGAGAGATAAAGCGATCGTACGACCGGTCGTTACGTGCGTTTTATTTGTCAACGCTACAGGCTTCCCTTAAGGTGCTTACATAAAGAAACAGGTTTCCGGCGCAGACAATCCCGTGCGGGTTGGTACCAATGGGTGCAGGTTTTAACCAGTATAAAGAAACAGGTAAAACTATCCTTATTGGCAACCATTTCCTCCAGTTCGTCGAACATATGGCTCGGTTCAGGTAGTCGGTACTGGTCGGCAGTTCGGCACCGACAAGTTTAAAACTGTTTCTTTATAACTGAGCGCATAAGACAACCTGGAAATATTATACCTGCACCGATCGGTACCGGCCCGCACAGAATTGCCTGCACCGGGAACCTGTATGTTTGCACCCTTAACCAGCATAAAGAAATAGGTAAAACTATCCTTATTGGCAACCATTTCCACCAGTTCGTCGAACATATGGCCCGGTCCAGGTAGCCGGCACTCGTCGGCACCCACAAGTTTAAACCTGTTTCTTTATAAATGAGCGCATAGGATAACCTGGGAATATTATACCTGCACCGATCGGTGCCGGCCCGCTAGACCTGCCTGCACCGGAAACTCTTCAACACTAAAACCAATAAAAAATTGACAAGTATGGGCCGCACATTCGCTCTAACTCTTTGTATAAAGTACAGTTCCCGTCACGCAAGTTTACCTCCCCGAAGTACGTCGCAATCGACTGCGCAGGATGTCAATTTGACAAAAAACATAATACAGCGCATGCGCGGGTAGGTCGCGCATGCGCGTGTTCGCGCAAGATGGCGGGTGTAATGGCATCTCACTCGCTCGTATACGTTCGATGCATACGTGTGACCCGCTTGCTCAATGCAATACGACAGTTGATGCGAAAAGTGTTACACGTTGTTATTGTTTTTAATTACTTATTTTGATTATTTCTCACTATTTGATTTGTTTTTTGTGTGTTTTTGTGGTGTATGTATTTGTGGTGTTACTTTTTGCTATTGTTATTGTTACTGGTAGTCTTTGTTACTTATTTATAATATACTACGTATAAACAAAAAAAAATATTTTAGAAACGTAACACTTGTTTACGCGATTGCACCTGCGCGGTCGACACTAAAACCTAACTTCGGAGGGGTAAACAACGGTGATGTGAACTGTACCTACCCAGTTTTGTGACGCTATGTGTTGTTTTGCTCAATCCATTCCTCTATGGTTGTAATTAACTCGAATACACTCGAAAGCAATTGAGATCGAATCAGTTTCGATGCATGTGTCAGCTTTTAAGTTGAAATGTTCAACATACATACTTCGTATTTGTAATTAAGGATGATCGATTTTAAAATTGGAATCGAAATTCTAACTATGAAAAAACAGAGTGGCAATCTACAATACAATTGAAAATAAGATCTATTTTGAAATAGAAGGTCTATTTCAAAATTTTCAATTGTTCCAGCCAATATTCTTATCTCAAACCAATCGGTTTCACAAAACCGGTTACAACTTCAAGAGAAGGAAAATTTATCGTTAAAAATATTCTTCAATATTTCAAGCTTCTATCATCGAATATTTCCTACCTCTGTTTCTTTATATGTAGCTTCAAAAACTGCAGTCAGTTTTGAGCTAAATAACGAATTTGTCAAATACACTTTCATTTAAAATACTTTAACGTAATGCCACTCTGTTTGATATATTTACTGGATATGGAATATTGTAATATAATAACCTAAATAATGGATAAATACGAACCAATTCAGTCAACACTATTGATATATATGTCGTACCGTATATTACGGTTATGACAAATTTAAAGTCGTTTAAAAGTAAGGCAAAAATATATGGTACGGAAAATTGTAGGTAGCCATGAAAATGAACGAAAATGGATATAATCTAGGACAAAAATAAATATAGGTAACTTACAAAGAAATATGTATGGCTCTTTACAGAATCAATATACACTGAAATAAATTGAATAACTAAGAATTGGGAACAGACTGCGCGAATTTATTAGCAAAAGGTCAATATTTACGAATTATCCGATTTTAAATTTTCCTATTGAATATTTACGACAAAATTATTTTCTAAAGCAATGTTGCACATACAATTTTTAAGACATAATTTCGTCCCGTATAAGTATTTAGTCCCTAAACAGTGTTCATCTCTAAAAGCTGCCAAAATTGCCTTCCAAGACTAAAAGATTTTTCTTGAATTGTTGTTGAAATTGTTTACCTACGATATTTTATTGGAACAACGAATTATTGCACTGTTTGTATACTTTACCCGTGTTGATCGGGAAAAGACTGTTAGATAACACTGTCGAACAAATATTTTTTAGTACCTAAATTTACAGACGCCAGCCAGAACATCAAGCTACCCACCCGTAACTGTCAATTTTCCCAATCAACCTTGAACCTAATGCTTTAGCAACAAAATTGAAAATTTATTAAAGAAACTAGCTTCTGTCAGCGGCTTCGCCCGCGTGGTCCCTAGGGGACATACTCCCGGGATAAAAAGTAGCCTATGTCCTTTCTGAAGCTTTATACTATCTCTGCACCAAATTTCATTTAAATCGGTTCAGAAGTTTTGGCGTAAAAGCGCGACAGACAGACAGACAGAGTTATTTTCGCATTTATAATATTAGTAAGGATTTGACAGATTTGTAGCTTGATGTACTGGCGTCTGTACATTTAGGGACTAAAAAACAAATATTTATAATATCTTTTACATAATATTTTTTTGGCAATGGCATATAGGCAGTTTAAGTCCTGACCACATCTCCACCCCAACTATCTTTTTATAAAAATTTGAGAGAAAATAATAAAAGATTTCTTACTGACTGCCAGAAGCAAATAACATAACAAAAATAAAAAATACCGTGCGATAAAGTGTTACTTGTAATAAAAATGGCAGTCGGTTGGGTCTTTTATTCCTTAAATAAAAATAAACATAATGTAGCCACTCAATATTTACCATAAATATAATAATAGTAGCAGTGTACTATATACTATACAAAACCAGTATAAATAATCGTATAAAGGACTTGCAGTAAAGAATGTTTTTAATCATTTTGTGCTCTAGTCTATTTTGGATTTTCTCAAAAGTACCAGACAGAATTATTTATGGTAAGCCTTAGCAAATTCTGATAGAAATTTTCTTTTTTTCAGTTCGAGTTCTTTTTTTTTTTCAAAATATAAATCTATGCCAAAAGTTATTAAATATTGCAAGTCCTATTTTCAGCATTTAATCAGCACCAAATAAATACCAGTATAATGCACAAAATTGTAAGTGTTCGCGTAGCAGTTAGAAGTAAAAATATAGCATAGAATAATTTTATCGGTACGCCATAGTACAAGCCTTGAATAAAATGTATACCAAAGATAATATGAGTTAAACTGTAAGTATCGGCTATCATTGCCCAATGTTACCAACCACGCTTCATTTCTAGAACAGTTTTTAGCAATAACACTGAGTACCTAAACCTGGGATATATCATAGATACGTTCAATTTCGACGATTAGACGGTTATAGCTGTATAGGATATTAAAGAAGCCACTATAACGTGACTGTTTAGAGTAGGTGCGTACAATTAGACTATGGGGTGGGTAAGAAAGCGCACCTTAACGGTGGTCGAGTAGAGTAGACAGTCGCTACATTGTAGGTGTCTTATTCTTAATTCAAAATTCTAAATAATTCGAAGCAATCTCATCACGTCTGTGTGAACTATGACAGACAACCTACTTTTAAATAACTGTTATAAGACTATCTATAAAATGTGATCTCTTATAATTTTATTTATATCTCTTAGATAAATGCTACGATCGCGTGGGATGAATGTATTTTTTCCGTTAATTCACAACAACAAATAGATCGGAAAACAGAAATAGGCCGCTTACAATCTTGTTGACTTGTTTATATGATTATTGAATTGCCAAAATACATGTTTCAAAAACAATATATTTTAAAATAACTGCTGATTGAGTATGATTTTATTTTTGTTTGTGAGTGAAAATAGGCCTAAATTTTATTTCAGTAATCATTCATTCCACGCGATCGTCTCTCCTTATATGATCTGCCTTATAAATGTTTTTTATAAAATGTATCTCTACAGAGTATCCAGTCTATGTACTAGTGTACATGAACGTGTGTTGTCTATACATACTTGTATTTATATTAAATATTTATAATAGTTTTGTAAACTCGAACTTAATACTAAACTAGTAAATATTTCCGCCGTGGACTAAACGGATCGTTTAATGCCTTAGATGATATAGAATTATTCGAAATAATAAATATACCTACCTACTTTTAAAAATAGATGATCCGTTATTGTGCGAAGTTTAAGACAGGAAAAGTTATAACATTGGAGATTGAACCTGTTACATCTTGGCTGAATATCGTTTCAGCAGCTCCAGTAGAACCGAATATGCTAAGCATCGCATATAAATGTATCCATATTACTTATTCATAATAATTATCCAAAGTGTAGATATATATATTGTTGTATCAATGATTTCATCAACATAATATGTTCACAATATTTTCTTCAATGAAATCCCAAATCGTAACCACTCGGTAAATTTTAACGAAATGATATTATTCGAAGTTATTAATAAAAATGTAATTAAAAAAATAATCGTTGTACTTTCATTATTTGTAAGTGTTTTTATATTTCAAGTAAATAAATTTAATGTGGAGTTTTACATCTGGTATGAGAATTGATGTTTGATGATATTTAATTTTAACATTACATATTTCAATTGCTGTGAATTTTTAAATAATTATAGTTGGTACTTTTCAGTATTTATGTAACGTTTTTGCACAGTTGTCGTTTTTTGGGGTCAGTTCAGCCAAGAGCCAATATCTACCTACTTACATATGCTTCAAAAATAACTAGTTCTTGCAATGTTCTGCTCTGTTCGTAAAAAAAAATATTTTTCTGAAATCCGACTTAAAATACCACAATTCGGTCACCTATTTATAGGTAAATTATTTTACCACTCCACTACGTTCTGTCCTCAAAACACGGCAAAACGATAAATTCTAAAAATTTTCCTTATAAATGTAATCATATCAATATGTTTAAGTCAGTTTTAATAATGCTGTCGTTATAATTATAATGATTCTTTGTAAACTATTTTACGATTTCAATTAAGCAATAAGCATCGATTTTTCGCTTCGATTTTTCTACTTAGATGTTGTACTGTTTACTTTGTTTTGATTTTGGCAGCAATAGTAAAATTATAATTGGGAAAATTGGAGACAATGCCATGAAAAGACAAGTCAAGTCAAGACAAGTTAAGTCATATTTTGTTTCTTTTCATATTCCGGGCATAATTACCCGGTGGTTTGGCCGTGAATGCGCAATCTTACCAGATCTTGCGTTTTGTTAGGAATCTGTTCATTTTTATCTTACCATGCGGTGAATGGCCATGTCTTCCGATTCGGGGCTTCCAACTGAAAAAGCAATAGCTTCAATTGTTGTAATTTGTGAGATGTAAGCAAGCATTATGTGCGTTATTCGTAAAAGGTAAAAATGGAGAAGTTATGAACTCGACAAGTAGGTAGGTATTTGATTTTATGAATTTGTTTGTTGAGTCGAAAAGGGTTGCTAGCCAAAATTAAAACAATTATTTATATTTAAGTTATCTAGTCACTGTAATATCGGTATGTTCCTGATGCAAGTTGTGAGAAAAAATGTACACAGTGTTGTCTAAGTATTAGTTGTCTAAAATTATTTAAATTGTTATCGCTAAAGTGTGATTTGTTTGTGCTACACCAACTGTTTGATGATAAATTTTATAAAACCTAACATACAAAATTGACAGCTTATTCAGCATTAAAAATGTTCTTTGATTCGAGGTCCTAAAACACCAGTTAATTAATAAAATTCCAATGCTGTTAATATCTCCTCTTACTAATTAGCGTCATGTACCTCATTATAAAGTTTATCATGAAATCGTTATAATACTCATTTAGATATAATTTGCATAATAATTGATTGTATACGAATGGCATCAATTAGGCAACGCAAGACCATTTTTTTTTTGTATAATTAATTACTTACGGTTTTTTTTCATTTTAATTTATTTTTGTTCTAATGTTTTTGGTTAAAAATGTGTCAGTGAAATATGTTTGTTTCAGATTTTATTGCAGATTTCAAAAGAGACATTTAGGTACCTAAATATTTTTCATTAAAAAATATATATATTTACCCAAACGTAAAAAGTGCTGAGTTTATGGCATCTTGCAGTAACTCTAGTTTGGGTTTTTGTGTGATGTTGCTTATTTTTGTATTTACTTTAGTTTTATAAAGTTTTGCTCAATGTATTTTAAGTTATAATAGTGTCTTTGATCAAAATTGTTGTGGTTTGTTTGTTTTATGAAAGTGGTTGCACATCAGTGTTGAAATATTTTACCAATCTTTTTTTTCTCGCACTTTAAGCCATGTTTCTGCTAGGTTCCTTGGTAACTAAAAATATGTGTTATTGCAAAAAAAAAGTTCTTACTATAAGAAATACGTGAACGTGTTTCATCAACTGGTATGATAGGTAATCAAAATGAGCATTATTAGCCGACCAAGTTAGACGTCTGTCAATCTCAGTAGTTACGTCATCTGCAAAGGATAACTCTCACATCTGAAAAGAGACAGAGCACGCCCCAAAAAGTTTTCTCACAAGACCGGATTTTCTTTTAGCATTTGAATAGAGAATTTATAGAATTCCGCCAGAAGGCATTATTTGAAGTAGGTACAGCCGGTCCATTCTGTCAACATCTCACAACATAATGCGTGTTCCGACATATAACCCAGTATACTGGCACTGGCTAGTATAATGGGTTATATTTCGTATTTACTGTTGATTCGTTCCGAAATATACTGGCCAGTGCGTTGACGTCATAAATTCACGCCATAATGAAAAATTCCTGTCTGATGCACACACGCCCATTTGACGTTTGATATAATACTAATACGTCACATTTGACATTTGTCTCACCAGTACATTACGGTGGCACACCAGTACAATATGACGTCGGATTCATGACATCATGAGCACTGGCCAATACTGTTTTATATTTCGGAACACAGCCATAATATGGTGTGAGCGTGAAGTGAATTGTAATTCCATCGTGTTTTCATAGCTTGAACGAAAGAACACGGATGGGTTTTAGTCAGTAAGAGTCTGACACTCCCTTCTGCTTCGCCCAGAGCGAGAGAGCCATTTGATGATTTCCCATCCCTAAAAAAAGGCTTAGTCTACATCTCACCGTGAAAACACAGATGGAGTGGTTTGTTATTCACCAATGACGATGCACAGATTGACAGTTCACTTCAAGTTCATTTTAGTTCAGGTTTTACGATGATTCTTTTTACAGAATAGATTGCTGATATCCAAAAATTCCATACACAAATGCGTTCCAGAAAATTACAGCAGCACTATTCGATTAACATCTCACCGTGTAAGAAAACTCAAGTGGGGTGTGCGTGAACTGAGCTGTCAAGCTATAAAAACACGATGGAATGACAGTTCACTTCACGCTCACACCGGAGTAAAAGAGACACATAAATTCACAGTCGATAGCTGGCTGTTCACACTGCCGGCGAGCGGCTCTTACCACTAGTTGATCGCAGCGACAAGAGCTATTAAAGATGATACTCGCTCAGTGACACTCGCTCGACGATGCTCGCTTGGCGATCAGAACTCACCAACCAGCGGTAATTTCTACCTATAGTGCGGGGCGGAGCAAATATTGCGAGTAATCGCCCGCCGCACAAAAGTACTCGCTTAAAGCCGAGCGTCAAAACTATCGAAACTTTTCACTCGCTAGGTACTCGCTCGCCAACTCGTTTCGAGTTTCAAGCTTTACTCGCTACTCGCTGGTCGCCGGCGGTGAGACAAGTGTCTTAGACTTGGTCGGCTTTTCAGTACAGTGGTACCCAACTGATAAGGCGCGTCGTGAATCTTCGTTCGTGCAGAAAAGAAAGTATGGCCCCGAAGATTAACGAAAGAAAGCAAACTTACAATCAACCTTATACGACAACAATAAGGTTCATAATACACTGCAGCTGTTAGTTCCGTCTCACTTGCAAGCCACGAGCATGCCACGCGGCGCGCGCTAACATGGCGGCAGCTGCCGACCAAAAGCGCGTTGCGTGGAGCGTGTGGATTAGTCAATAGCATTTCCCGCGAAATTCATCTTCTGCGCAGGTACATCGGTAAGCCATATCAGTTGGGTACTACTGTACAATAAACTACCTAGTTGCTGTAACTAATTCAAAAACTCATCAAGTTTTACTTCTATTGTATTTTCGTTTGATGTGCAACCTCCACTGTTCTAAAATATGTTTAGGTACGGGAGATTTAGTGTGGATCAGTGGGTCTAAACAGGCCACTATAGCAGAATCAGAAAGCACATCACGCTACCCGTCACTGTCAAATTTTCCCAATCAATCTTGAACCTAATGCGTTAGCGATAATGATGAAAATTAAATTTGACAGATTGTTGTGTGATTATTATTATGATTCTAATATGATTCTTCTAAAGTGGCCTTTTTAGACTCGCAGAAATACTTCATGAAGTTATTGTAACTCTTCTGAGTTCTGAATATTTTCTCTCAATATTTATATTTGGGAATTCAATAAATTATACTGTTACTCATAATTTGTTGGTTTTATTATACCTTACCTTTTAAAAACCAGAGCAAAAACACATCGGTGTATTCCACGCCAAGCCTAAATTCACTTTTTAGGGTTCCGAAAAAAAAAAACGGAACCGTTATAGGATCACTCGGGTGTCTGTCTGTCCGTCTGTCACAGCTAGTTTTCTCCGGATCCACTGGACCGATTCTGTTGAAATTTGGTACACATTTGGACTTCTATGACCCAAACACGGACGCATTAAATTATTAATATTAAATTATGAAAATTTTAGTATGGGGGTCAAACAAGAAAATAAAAAAAAAGTTTTTGAGCAATATCGTGTGACATGTCAAATGAAAGGGCTTACTGTGAGGGTTTTAATTATATATTTTTTCATAATTTTAAAACAAATAGTTTAGAAGTTATTCAAGAAATTAGACGAAAAATGACCATTCCCCCCCCCCTTATCTCCGTAACTACTGAGCCCAAAATTTTGAAAAAAAAATGGAGATAATAGATCTTTACCTAAAGATTACAAGAAAACCTATTAGAAGTCTGTAGTGTCAAAATAACATGTTAAAAAAATTAAATTCGTTCGGAAACCTTTGCACGCGAGTCCGACTCGCACTTGGCCAGATTTTTTGGCACTTATTTGTGACGTCGGCTTATAATAGCGTTCAATAAGTAGAAAATAACAGATTTTTTTGTGAATTTAATTATTGTTTAATACCTTTGGCGAGAGTTGCTCAAACCTCCTGACTAGCCTGTCTCCTGGGCACGCCTTGCCGTGGTCGACCTGGAAAACTCTTAATAGACTCCGTACTCGGATCAACCGCAGTAAGGATAACCTCCTCAAGTGGGGTTCTCGGATGGCTCCGATCTTCAGTGTTTGTGTGGCGTCTCTCCGCAGTCCATGACCCATCTTTCGTCTTGCGCCGCATGCCCTGTCACCTGTACATGTGAAGACCTTATGGCTGCGTCAGCGAATGCCGTTACCGTTGCTGAATACTGGGCCAAACATAAAATATAAGATAAATAACAATACACAAACAAATAACATAACACGCTAAGAAGAAGACCCTAAAAACAAAAGATATGCAAAGATCGCCTGATCTATAGTAGGATTTTTTGTTTCATTCTTCCCTAAAGGCGTTTACGCACTGCATCTGATCCGAATCCAAATTTGAGTTCCGATTATCCTGATTGGAAATGTATTGAATTCGGGCGGACGGAGTTAGAATCTACTGCGTATCGCATCCCAGGAGTAGTACTACGGCTACCTCGGACCGACAATAGGAAATATGCATGAAAAAAATATTGTTATCTATACAGTTTATCTAAATATATTATACAAAAATATATTATTATTAGGAATTTTGATTCTATTTTCACTGTAGTGAAAAAAAAAAAAAAAAAACAAAAATTCCTCGAAAAAGAAATGAGATATAATTATTTTAAACAAATATAGATTATCCCTCTCGCGAAAACGTTGTTTTCTATGGCAGCTGTATAGGCGTCATGGACTTTGACGTCAAAGTTCATATCGGACTTCTCTTTCTAATTGTAATCTTTGAAGTTTTATAACTTCATCGCCGATGAAGGTAAGTATTTAAAAATAATTTCAGGATTGTTTACTAGAGCTAATAAGTAGGTATTTCATTTTGCAAATAAAAAAATTGTATGCATGTACCCTATTATCGGATTCGGATCGGGTGACGTGCGGAATCGCTATAAGAATGACAACAAAGGATGAATGGTGCAAAGCTGTCAATGATGAGCAAACAAATGAAGGCATACCTACATTTGGGAAAACCGATAAACTAACCCTGCCCGACATTCTCGTCAATCTCAGCAGTTTTATTCTGTCTACGGGACACCGTTTATACTTAAGTGGAGTAAGCACGAAGTGAACTGTTATTCCACGTTTAAATTTATATGGATTGACAGCTCACTTCGTGTTCACTTCACCTAAGCTTACACAGTGAGATGTTTACAAAATAAATAAATAATAATAAAGTTTAATTGCAGGCAACTAAGGCCCATAGAAAACACAGCAAATACACAGCACAAACACACACACACAACACACGCACACACACACACACAGCAGCAGCACACACATTACAGCAGTGCGATTGTTGAAGTGAAGGCATGGGTGAAGTGATCACAAAATGAGCTGTCATTGCATCTTGATTACATGGATTGACAGCTCAATTCGAGATCACTTCACCCAAGCCTTCACTTCAACAATCGCTCTGCTGTAATGTGTGTGCTGCTGCTGCTGTGTGTGTGTGTATGCGACATGTTTACAGAATCGACCGGCTGAATCAAACCGCTGGACCTCATGCCCAACTACTGCTGCTACTACCACTATAGGTAACTACTAGAAAATAAAGGTACTAAAACAATCTTGATGTGACTTTTTACACTAACACATTTCAAACAAATAAACTACTGCTTAAACTAATTGTTCAATTGATTTAGTATTCGTTATTATTACATTTACATTGGTTTTGGTTTCATTTTATTTTTAATCTGAGTTTTTTTTAATAATAAGACATCAAGATTGTTTATATTTATTTAACTATCTACCTAAACCTTTCTAGTATCTATAGAACTACGTGCACGGCTATCACTGTACCAGACAACAAAAGGTTCTAGACACACTGCCATTCTATTAGCGAAGCTAATTTTCGAACTGCCAATATATAAGGGACTGATTACGTGGACTGTTTGCGCGGGCCCCGCCGCGTGCGACGCCGCGTGCGTAAATCGCTTCTCCATAAACGCTCTCATACAACGCCATATGTTTGAATGTAGTGCGGGCCCGCCGCGTGCACCGCCGCGTGCGTAAATCGCTTCTCCGAAAACGCTCTCATACAACGCCATATGTTTGAATGTAGTGCGGGCCCGCCGCGTGCACCGCCGCGTGCGTAAATCGCTTCTCCGAAAACGCTCTCATACAACGCCATATGTTTGAATGTAGTGCGGGCCCGCCGCGTGCACCGCCGCGTGCGTAAATCGCTTCTCCGTAAACGCTCTCATACAACGCCATATGTTTGAATGTAGTGCGAGCCCGCCGCGTGCGTAAATCGCTTCTACATAAACGCTCTCATACAACGCCGTGTTTGAATTTAGTGCAGGCCGCGTCGCCATACGCGACGCGCAACGCTCCGCGTCTCCGTAAACGAGCACTTATGGTACAAGTTCACAGTCGACTGCAGGCAGCAGCCAGGCGACGTGTCGCCGCGTCACTAGGTGGTTTCTTTGTATTTCTATGAAATACAAAGCATCGCCAGCCTGCTGCTGTTGCCCAGTCGGCTACGAACTTGTACCTTTACATTTATAACGTTTTGGCTTTCGCATTGGCCACGCTGCTGATAGAACGTCCCTGGTCCAGAGCCTCTGGCTTTATGAAAAGGCACTTACCCTCAATGACCAAGCAATGTCATAATGCTAAGAGCCATCACTCAATGCCCCAATAGCCAAGTTTTACAGTCCTCTCAGAACCATGGACTTATTGTTGAGCCATGAAAAATACAGACGCCTTTTATGACAGGATTTACTCTCATAATGGACTATAAAATGTCCACGATTCAAACAGAAAGATTAAAGAAATAAATTATCAGATTACGGCTTTTGTTTTATGAGTACTGTGAACCCGTGATTTTTATTGCGCTTTTGTGTGTATAAGACATTGATATATAAAAAAACCCAAGATGCACAGTCTCGAACAAATGCAACACTCGAAACTGTCGTCAAAAACTGATATGTATCAAGTGTTATGTGCAAGTTGTGTGTAGTTATACTATAAACAATTTTTTTTGCAAATTCAACCTTACGCGGATCGCTTAAAGTTGTTTTTAGAAAGCAGTTCAGTAAGGCGAGTGATGCACATTTTTTTTTTTGCAAATTCAACCTTACACGGATCGCATAAAGTTGTTTTTACAAAGCAGTGCAGTATGGCGAGCGATGCGAGACTGTTTCAAACTTGCTCATAATTATACATATTGCGCTTGATGCTGAGTGTGTATCTTGGTTTTTTTATATATCAATGGTATAAGACTAGTAAATCTGACAGCAGTCTTGCAGGTCAGGTCAGAACCTTTGGAGGTCAGATAGAACTGGCAGGTGACAACTGAGGCTGGTACGCGCAGCCAGCTTATTGGGTGCTTTAAAGCGGTTCTGTTGGCAACATTATTCTGACAATGGAACCAACAATAGCTCAACACAAACTTTCGGAACGATACGAGTTATATGTTCGCAGCATTATAATACTGAAACTCACTTATATCGCTTGATACGCGAAATATTTTGTGGCTCGAAGAGTTAACCACTGTCCATGCTCTAATACCTACTCGACCTATGTAGAATTATTATTGTTACAATTATTATTCTCCCAGAATTTTACGATGACCAATCTTCATGGAGATTAGCTAAGTACCTACGCAGGGCTTTTGTAGTGCCCAAGTGTAGAGGTACACTCTGTTCATTTACTCTAAAAAATATAACCGACTTCCAAACAAAACACTACAAAGAATAAAATAACCTTAATTTCGGAAGTCGGTGTTTTTGGCTTTGTTTTTTTGTTTTTTAACACCGACTTCCGAAATTAAGGTTATTTTATTCTTTGTGTAAAAAGTTTTTATTTTTCACTTTTAAGTGGTGGTACTTGGACGACGTCTTCGTCAACGCAGAAATTAAAAGAAGCAAAAATGCTCATAAAATAAAAACTACTGAACCAAACCGAATCAAATTTTTATGAGACCAAATGGCAAGTATACTGCATCTAAGTAAATGTCAGAGTAATCGGTGTACATACATAAAAAAATACCCGCCAAATTGAGAACCTCCTCCTTTTTTGGAAGTCGGTTAAACAATCCAACACGACCGGGGAGAGACCAGGCGCAAGACCAACGGCGCCGGCGTCACGTGCGCACCGAGGCAAGTGGGTGTCAGTTTTGACTTTTGAGATACCTTATTTTAGGAAAATAGACGTGAAGATATAAATGATATTTAATGTATAGTATTTAACGTCTATAATGCAAAACAAGATTGTTAATTAAATGTCACGGACAACAGAGGGCTTAGCACGAATATTTTTGACGTCTGGTAACGTAATGTAAAATTTTACTACAGCTAATCTACTCATTCCGTGCACAATATTTATTTGAATTGGACACTATATTCATATTTTTAGGGTTCCGAAAAAAAAAGGAACTTCTATAGGATCACTCGGTCTGTCTGTCTGTCCGTCTGTCACAGCCAGTTTTCTCCGGATCCACTGGACCGATTCTGTTGAAATTTGGTACACATATGGACTTCTGTGACCCAAACACGGATGCGTTACATAAATCATTAAATTTTTAGTATGGGGGTCACTTTTGGGGGTCAAACTAGAAAATTAAAAAAAAATGAGGGTTTTAATCATATTTTTTTCATTATTTTAAAATAAATGGTATTGAATTTATTCAAGAAATTAGACGAAAAATGACCAGTCCCCCCCTTATCTCCGAAACTACTGAGCCTAAAATTTTGAAAAAAATGGAGAGATTTACCTAAAGATTACAGGAAAACCTATTAGAAGTCTGTAGTGTTAAAATAACATGTTAAACAAAATAAATTCGTTCGGAACCCTTTGCACGCGAGTCCGAGTCGCACTTGGCCAGTTTTTTAATATAAAAAATGTCGCATAAAATTAAACCAAAATACTGCGGGGTTCCAGTTTTTTATACTCAAAATTCACTTACGTTAACGTTACTATACGTCAAAATATTCGTGCTAGGCCTTCAGCAGGCGTTCCGAATCGTCATATAAATTACCGAACTAATGAGCAATCGCTGTAGGGTTTTTCGCACTAACATACATCGCACTAATAAAGCATCGATGGAATAAAACATCGATGGAATAAAACATCGTACAACTGAATTATCGACACACCGTGTTCGATATTATAAAAATCTAATTATCAACTTTCGAAAACATATAGGGAACCCGTCACACCACCAACTTCCCAACTCAGGGCTGCTACCGAGCGCCAAATTATAAAAACTCAATGACACTTCACGACTTAGCAACCAAGCCCAGTAGGTACCTACTGGACCTACCACCGGCCCAGTAGAAAAACCATTAGTCCATTAGCTGAAGTGGTATGGGGCGGGCCACATCGGCCGCATGCATGATGACCTCTGGGCGGAACCGCGGAAGGATCCACGCAATGGGTGCCAAAGACGGCGTCGCCGAGGCCAGCCCAGGAAGCGTAGGCCAGATCAGCGGGCCTTCTTCTTCTTATCGTGTGGGCAGTAAGGTCTAACGACCCCACACACCCCAGTGTCAGAGTTTCTAAACCGCCTCAAGGGCCTCTGACATGGTTTTTTATTTGACGACCGCCATTTGGCGGCCGGGACTACCGGCTTATACGTGCCTTCCGAAGCACGGAATCATCTTTTTATCAGACAATCAGGTGATTCAAGCCTGCAATGTCCTAGCCAAACTGGAAACAACTTTACAAAGTATGCTTCCCGTGGGAAACGTACCCACGACCACCGAGTCACAAAGCAAACGCCTAAACCGAGTGGTTTAGGCGTTCACTCGACCACGGAGGTAGTCTAAAAAGGCCACATTAATCCTACTACCCTATTTCCTACTAAAATTATAAATACTAAAGTTTATGAGGATGGATGAATGGATGGATATTTGTTACTCTTTCACGTCTGATCGCCTGAAGAGATCTTGATGAAAGGCACAGAGGTAAATTATAGGAGGCAGATTATAGTCTGGAATAACACATAGGCTTCTTTTTATCCCGGGAATATGTTCCCTTGGGATACGCGGGCGAAGCCGCTGGCAGAAACTAGTAGAATCACATTAGGATCATAATATGTATTAATGAAACAACAATCTGTCTTTCACTTTCATCTTAATCACTAAAGCATTAGGTTCAAGGTTGATTGGAAAAAATTGTCAGTTTCGGGTAGGTTGATGTGCTGGCTGATGCTGATATTAGGAAGCTTTGCCTAGTAGTGGAACACCTAACTTAAAAAGAAATATGTATACGTGTAGGAGTACAGCAGAGGAACAAGGGCACTCCCCAAATAAAACAACAACATATCGTACAACAGCTTTAATTCTTTCCAACGACTGACTCTTGCCCAACAAATCCATCATTTCGGCGACTCCTGGACCCTCATCCAGCCCACTGATGACTGACCGAAGCATCTTCATCAACGCTGGGAACTTCACATTGTTATTGACTGAGAAACTCCTTAAATTCTCCTTAAGAGACTCTTGATCGAATTTTTCTAGACCTTCCAGGTTTTCGACCAGCTTTTTCAGCAGTTCCTCGTCGATTTTTAAAGTATTCTTCGGTAAGATCCACAGGAAACCGTATTTCTTTGAAGATAGTTCTTCTATCCTTGATATTCGTGAAACAGACCAATTAAGAACGCTTTTGACATGTTCTTCCGTTAGGTTTAGTTTGTGTTCAGGGTATGTCTTGGTGATTAAATCTTTGAGGTCAGTTATTAACGTCTTGGAGAGGTCATTGTCGTTTAGTCTTCGCTTGATTTCGAGGCGGTTGCATTCTTCTAGCAGGTCGGGGTTCAGCCGGCTTGGGTGGGATGATATTTTGTCTATCTGGAACTGTTGGTAAAATTTGGTTAAATTCTGTAGCTGTAGTAGATATTAGCTAGACTAAAAAATCTTCACTAATATTTTAAAGCTGAAGAGTTTGTTTGGCAAATTGAACGCGGAAATCTCAGGAACTCCTGGTTCGAATTGAAAAATCTTTTAGTGTTGGATAGCCCATTTCTCGAGGAAGGCTATAGGCTTTATAACATCAGGTTAACACCAATAGGAGAGTCAGCGAATTTAACGAAATTAATTTGCATACATCTGATGGATATCGTGCTCATGCGGCGATAACTCTACGCTACTGAGTCAAAGGAACCTAAAGGGGAGTTTGGGAGGGCCTAAACTCATTAGAGGTATGCAAAACAGGGTGTAAAGTCCCGCAAACCTCCATTGAAAAGGGAGGATCCTCCGATCGGACGGTTGTTGTGTACGATGGGCAACTGCCCGATAGTTGATATTCGGAATGTTGTAAATGTTCATATCGCACGGAGAAATCTGATACCGCGATGCAGGACTTCGTTAGTAGTTCGTTGCTGTCGGAATAGATGGCGTTGTGTTTTTTTTTTTTTTGTAGCCGTACAAATTCTGCTTCGTTAGTTTTTTTTTCTTGTGGCATTGATGCCGCTACAGTTCTATAACGTAACGTAACGTACGACTGAAATTGTAACGATGAACGACAAAGGTACTTAGATCAGCTTCAAATAAATGGTGCATAGTTACCTCTTCCGCTAAATCATTCATACTCTTGAGTCTGACTCCAGCTCCCGGTACATGGTCGAATCCTCCTCCAGACAGAGTTATATAGTTCACCAGAGCCAGAGGATACACTCCTGAAAAATAAAATTCAGAAAATTAATTTGGCTACTATGGAAACGTTCAAGTATTACGTAAAGCAATTTTTGGAGATTTTTGACCCCCCCCCCTCCTCTCTTGTAACGCGTCGTAACGTTTTTCTATACCCCCTCCCCCCTAGTAAAACGTTACGTAACCACCAAGTGACCATTTTACCTAAAAGTCACAATATTATGAGACGTAAAGTACCGGAAAGTCGCTAAAATACCTTTGTCATTTTGAGAAAAAAAAAAACGTTTTAAAAAATGCGCGAGAGAATCTCCCTACGCGACCATTTCGGAAGGGTTAAAAAAACAATGTAACGTAACGCATAGTTCAAAAACGGTAACGCATCGTAACGTTTTACAAGACCCCCCCTCCCCATTCGTTACATAATACTTGAACGCTTCGTTTATTATACAACATGTAATACAAAAATCAAAAATAGACTACCCCTTACATTTCTGTGTGCATAACTCGACAAAATACACTGAACAGCTGATTTATTTTTCTTGATTTCAGGGTTGGTCCCATAGTAAAATTTGTTCATAATTATGAGTACAATGACCCCTGAAGAAGTATTGCGTTTATTCTGTTACAAGTTGTATTTAGGGCAAACTTGGCCAGAGATCGTCCAAAACAGACAGATTTGGAATTAGCAGTGGGAATAGTAGCATACAAAAAAATGTAGCAAACAAAAAAATAGTTTATATTTAGACAACCATACTCAGACGTCGATGGAAACCATTGTGACAAGCTCATGATTGGATCATCTATCATTCATGATGACTTTGCCTGGCAATAGCTAAAGTTAATATCTATACTAATATATAAAGCTGAAGAGTTTGTTTGTTTGCTTGAACGCGCTAATCCCAGGAACCACTGGTCCGATTTGAAAAATTCTTTCAGTGTTAGATAGCCCATTTATTGAGGAAGGCTATAGGCTATATATCATCACGCTAAGACCAACAGGAGCGGAGCAGTAATGAAAATTGTGACGCAGGCGAAGTTGCGCGGTTCAGCTAGTTTCGTATAAATATGCATTTAATTGAAGCAAATAAGGTTCATATTGCATAAGAGAGTTTGAGCATAGTTTTTTAACCACTCATGAGTCCGTAAGTCACTGTCGGGACAAAATCGCGTGCCCAATCGCGCGAGCGTCGTCTTCCGTCCCGAAAGGGACTTACGGATTCTGACGGGTGGGTCGTTTTGTCCCGAAAGGATGCTGAGTTGTTAAGATAATGAACCTTAAAAGCTTTAATATAATGTGCACATTCGTATCAACGCTAACTTTAGGCAGGCTATTTTGCAAAAGTCTACGAGTCGCGGAAGAATGTCTGGAAGGACTTGGGGGATGCATTTGACCTGCAGTGGGACACATAAAAAACAGAACACTAAAAGGTAAGGTCATGTAAAGCTAAAACTTACCACATAGCCATGAAAAGGTTTAATATCAAAGCCAGACCAGAAAAACAACTATGACGAATAAGGGACTATTCATACTTCTTCAGCTCCATTCGCTGAACGATTTGGGTCACACTTATACAGTTCTGCTTCTATCAGCCGCGTACAGCGTCCTAAGAATGAGAAGGCGGCAGCGGCAGAACAGCACTCGCATGATAATGACACATTTGTCCTCATTTTATACTTGTTTACGGAGAAAGCTGAATAGACGCGGAAAGCTGAACAGATGCGTACGCGTCTTCATACAAAATCGGTGTTTTCTATGGGCATAAGCTGAATAAGTGTGAGTAGCCCTTAGGCTATCAACCTGCTTATTAGCCTTTTTCCGTCCATATTGGAGATGGTTTTCAGTGTAAGCTGAATACCAGTATTTTACATGGAGCAACTATCTGACCTCCACCCAGTAACAGAATATATGTCACGTACCGTTCTTTCTAAAGTGCGTATTAACTACTGCATTAAATCTTAGGAAATTTTTGGGATAGTTGTTTTCACCCCTCGACGAGTAATTAGGCTTTATGTGTAAGGGTTTGATTTGATTAAGCGAATGGCACTCTCATCGTTCATTCCCTGAGCAATCCGATTGGTCTACCGATGCGAGCAGTGGCGCCGCGCTTCCGTGTGTTTTTCGAGACACTAACTGTGATTCGAACGTGCCACGCACGTCCGCGCAAAGAAAAAATAGTTTCTAAAGAAAATGATCCTTCCGTGTGAATTGATTATAACCCCACTCAAGATACGAACCAAGAACGAGAAGTAAGCCTATGGAACATATGTGTGGTGAAGTTTTTTAGCGCGATTCAGGACTGCTGGTCATGGCGTCGAGCCCACGGAGCGCAAGGCAGTGAGCGGGAAGTCTGCTGTAAGTTTTTCCGAACCTTGGCAAGACCGGAGTCAGATTTTCTGGCTACTGAATATCCGTAACGACGGTCAAAAACTTTAAAATGACAACCGGGACTTACCGAGCCACGGAGGAGTCTAGCTATAGTATGTAACAAATGGTCACCTAGCCACTGAACGACCTCGGCGAGCGTCGTTTAACTTTTGTGTTTTTTGTGCGTCATTTCTGGCGGAATAAACGTATTTTCTTTCTTTCTTAACCTCAAAGATCGAACCGTGCGGCTGTTATAATTTAGCCACGAACTGCTCCTGGACAAATTAGACTAAAGTCACCAAAATCTAAGTCCGATTTGACAGCTGAGTAGAGAGGGATAGAAGATTGCTTTACCACTAAGTGCGAAAGAGATATATTTTTATGTCTCTTTCATACTTACTAGAAAAGCAATGTTGTATCCTGCTGTCAAAACGGGCCTTTTATTTTTGACCACTATAAGTACTAAAAGTCTTACCGTTTCTCCTGTAATCTTCTACTTTGACGTCGCTCTGTCTCTTGCTCAACTTCGTACCATCAGCGTTGACGATCAGCGGCATGTGCCCGAACTGTGGTGGTGTCCAGCCAAACGCTCTACAAACCACAAACAGAAAATTGGTTTATCTTACTACTACTATCTTTCTATTACCTGTGAAGAGGAGAGATGTAACGCATGTAACTAGTAGAGCTATGAATATAAATGTGGATGGATGGAGAGGTAGAGGAAGGCTTAAGAAAAGATGGATGGATTGTGTGAGCAGCGATATGTAAGAAAAGGGAGTTAGTGATAGCGTGACGGCTGATAGGACAGAATGGAAGAAAAAAACGTTGCGCCGACCCCAAGTAACATAGGACAGTGGCAGGAAGATGCTGATATTGCGGATAAATGGGGATCTAGATTTAGTTATATATAGGTATATAGATAAATTGTAGTCTGGAATACCACATAAACTACTTTTTATCCCTTGAGATAATTTCCGAGGTTCACTCGGGCGAAGCCGCTGGCAGAAGCTAGTAATAAGTATTGAAGAGTCAATTTAATTATTGAGATGGATTGAGAGCACAGCAAAGCATTTTCTGATGACATCGAAAACTACACTTTATCTTTATTAGAATAAATAGCAAAGTAGAATGTACAAGCGATGCAGACATCTAATGACTCCTCCGTCGTTTTCGAACGCACTTACGCATCCTGACTTTTTAGTTTAACGCACATTTCATGAGATTCATTATTTATGTAAAAAAAAATCTGTTCTCAAGTTTAGCTTTAAAGTCATTAGAAAGAAATAGTAAATTTTGATGCAAGTGGGCCAACTTGTCAGTTTCTCAGCTCCATAAAGCCGATCCGTCAGCCTTGGCTGCAGTGACAATTGCCCACGTGTATTAAACGCTGCTCGCAGAACACGTGGTTGATGGGGCCTAAAAGTTCTGAAGTGGCGACCACGCAGCGTGCGAGACGCACAGGACCGGTGGTTGTGGCGACGCTTGGAGGGGGGCTATGTCCAGCAGTGGACGTCTTTCAGCTGATATAATGATGATGATGATGATCAAACGACGTTTATATTTTCGAGTAGGTGCATGAAAAATATTTAGCTCATCCTTACCTATAAATAAGCAAATGCTTAGTAGTCGAGATCTGCCACTCCACTCCTCTCAGCACATGACTGATCTTCATCAAGTGGTCATCTACCACATTGGCAAAGTGGTAGGTAGGGAAGCCATCACTCTTCATGAGGACTGGATCACCTTCATTCAGGGAAACGTCGTACGCTATGCCGCCGAAGATCAGGTCTTCGAAGAATTGGCAGTCTGAAGTTAACTGAGGAAAAAGTGGAATTAAGATTAATATTCTGTCTCATAATCAGTCTACAGTAGTCTACTGTTGGATATAGGTCTCTCCAAATGCCCATAAATAATCTGGACTCTTCACGCTACCAGCTACTTACCTATATTAATTAAGTCCTGATTTTCCTGAATTGTAAAACACTTACTAGAATTAGCCGTAACAATTACAATTAAATCTACCTACCTACTTCTTCTTCTCACGTGGGCAGTAAGGTCTAACGACCACACACCCTAGTGTCAGAGTTTCTAAACCGCCTCAAGGGCCTCTTACATGGTTTTATTTGACAACCACCATTTGGCAGCCGAGACCACCTACTTATATGTGGCTTCTATGTTCCACTGCTTGACTTAGGACTTTTTCAATTTAAAAAAAAAAACTGTAGTTTGCTCTAGGTATGATATTATTAAGTTCATCAAGACAAGACACATTGAGACTTATTAGAATCCGTTATAAACCTTTCTGATTTAAATAAGTAGGTTCTTAAGTTGCAGTCTTTTTTTTGTATTGTGTTTACCATAACAAATAATGATTAAAATTTAAGTACCCATGCTCTTATTGTTATTATTATAAGCCCATTATTTTCTCAATTCAGGAAGACCTTTATAAAAGGAAATTATGCACCTTAAACCTAATACAATGAGGCACACCAGCATCCATCTTCTCCTTTAACTCTTCAGGAGTCAGACTCCTACATCTGTTGTCATACTTGGGTATGAGTTGTGACTTCATTGCATCTCTGCGTAAAATGTTTAGTCTTCTTTCCGTGCAGAAACATTTGTATGCTGAACCATTATCTAGGAGTTTAGTTATGTGTTCTCTGAAAAAAACATTTGAAAATAGTTAGTAGTTACCATAACTTTAGTTCACAAAATAAAGACAAGTTTTTCAGAATGCATTTATTGGAAATTAATGCAAGCATGTATGTGGTTTCAATTTCAAATACAATAGAAAAAATACTTACTGATAGATATTCAACCTTTCACTCTGTATATAAGGTCCATATTCGCCCTTTATTCCAGGTCCTTCGTGACACTCGATTCCCGCCCATTGTAAGTCATTCAGAAGAGCTTCCACAGATCCTTCAACCTTTCTCGTTTGATCCGTATCTTCTATACGCAATATAAAGGAACCTCCTCGGGATTTCGCGAACAAATAATTGTATAAAGCTGTTCGTAAGCCCCCTAAATGTAAATATCCAGTTGGACTAGGTGCAAATCGTACTCTTGGACTTTGAGTACTAATTGACTTAAACAAATATCGATTTGGAGTGTAATATAACTGCTTCACTAACACAGACCGCATTTTTAGGAAGAATAATAATCGAACATTATTATTTTCACTTAAATTCTACTTATTTATTATTTCAAGTTAGGTTATGTTTTTCGATCAGCTGTTTATTGGACTTATTGACATTTTCGTTCTGAAATATAATAGTTTTGAAAGGTTTACAATTTTTTTTCATTTACTAAATTATTTCCTGGGTATTAACAGAATAACGACTTTGTTAATACTGTGTATGTAGTGCATAAATAAATTATAATAGAAGAATTTTATTTTTCACTTTATTTGTACCATTTTGGAACGAAGAAAAAATTGTCTATGATTATTTTATGGAGAGGTGTTGCCATTGTATTTCATTCACATACCTTGATTGAATGGTAGCAGCGTCTAGTTTCGCAAACAATAAAATAGGATTTCATTTTCAACACATGCGTAGATTATTTTGTGAAATCATTGATAAAACAGATCAACGGCAATTTTGTATACTAAGCTATTAAGCATAAATTCATTCATATGTAGCAAGGAATCTGGAATTCCTTTAATTTGTGAAATAATATGTGATTTTATGAGTTACATAATTGGGGTGCTAAATAAAACAACTCATTTTATTGTTTGGCTATTGGGAGTTGAAGTTCATTGGATAACAACATTAGAAAGTTGTCTATGATTGTTATTTCACTTTGGTTCCGATGTCGAAATAACAGTGAAAGTCATTAGAAACAATAAAAAATTCACGAAAATGGTGAGTAATCGTGTTAAAATATGCATCAAATCCAACCAATATAACAAACACAACATCACATAAAATGCCCAAATTGTTTTTTGATACGTAAATTAGATGACAGGTAAGCACTAATAAGGTTATAAATATGACGTTCGTACGATTCTCTTACAGAATAAATTAAAATCGTCACAGAGAGACAAAGTTAAAAAGTTCGTCGCGTTTACGCAGACGAGCGAGAGCACGGCGATATATTGTTTGTCTCAAAATGACTGGAAACTGGACCTCGCGAGCGACAACTACTTTCAGAACCCTGAAGCCTATTACAAGGACCCCGTAAAGGCGTCTGTGGATAGAAAAAAGCTCGACCAACTGTTTACTAAGTACAAAGATCAACAGGAGAACGATAAAATCACTGTAGATGGAGTAATGAAGTTTTTAGAAGACCTTAATTTAAGTCCTGAGTCAATTCTAGTTCTTATAATAGCATGGAAATGTAAAGCTGCTGTACAGTGTGAGTTTTCTAAAGAAGAGTTCACAACTGGTCTTATGGAGCTTGGAGCAGATAGCATAGACAAATTAAAAGCTAAATTACCAACACTGGAAACAGAGATAAAAGATCAAAATAAGTTTAAAGATTTCTATCATTTCACATTCAATTATGCCAAGAACCCTGGTCAGAAAGGACTGGAGTTGGATATGGCGATAGCCTATTGGAATATAGTGCTCCGTGGGAGATTTAAGTTCCTAGATGCATGGTGCAAATTTCTCACGGTATGTATGACTTTATTATAATAATAAATGAGTAAAGGTAACACTCCTATTGTCTAGACTTATAACTTATCCTTACAGTCAATTTAAAAATGAACAAAAGTATGCCATATAATTAACAAAAGTTGTGCAAATATGTTGTAAATTCTTATAAGAACTCTAACCAGACTATATCTGTACTTACAAAACCAAATAAAAAAACATGACATTAGCGTGATCAAATGATCTGTCACTATTTTACTTGGCCTGATAATCTAATATACATGCCAAGTTGGCATCTATATTAAATCACACAATGACATCATAAGTATACTTTCTGCATACTCAGATCTAGTCTAACCCATTGTCTAAACTTAGAAAAACACTAGAATTCTAATGTAAATAAATAATACTTGATTTTTCTCAGATCATAAAAATAGTATTATGATAATCGTACAACAAACATTGCTTATCTTGCTATGAATGATACTTGAAATAATTATCTCAGTACTTGCTTAATAAAAGGAGGTGTCATGCTATCAATGTATTATTTAGTTGCTGATAAAATCAAAGTCTGAAATGACTCAAAATTGCATGAGCCTAATCTCCTAACTCCAACACTATAAATATGTAAATGTGGGTCCAATAAACATCTAAACTTACCTACAGGCATGATATCATGTAAAAGATGGAAGGTATAAGGTACACATAAAACAGTAGTTCTGTACATTTTAAAATAATGCATCTCCAAGTTCCACTAGCTAGTGACCCAGTTTCACTGCCCCATTTTTAGCTCTCTTTACCACAACAATCCTCAATTTGGAATCCCAATTTTGAACTATTCATTGAGTCATATCTAGTTTTAAATTGTGTATGAATTATCTATACTAATATATAAAGCTGAAGAGTTTGTTTACTTGAATGCGCTAATCTCAGGAACTACTGGTCCGATTTGAAAAATTCTTTCAGCGTTAGATAGCCCATTTATCGAGGATGGCTATGGTAAAATTGTGACGCAGACGAAGTTGCGCGGGTCAACTAGTTGTTCTTATAATAGCAGCTGATTTGTTCCGTACATTGTCTGTCCGACCAGAAGTAGAACACTGTATCCTTACTAATATTATAAATTCGAAAGTAACTCTGTCTGTCTGTCTGTCTGCCGCGCTTTCACGCCAAAACTGCTGAACCGATTTAAATGAAATTTGGTACACAGATAGTCTGGACCCTGAGAAAGGACATAGGCTACTTTTTATCCCGGAAATATGTTCCCTAGGGACCACGCGGGCGAAGCCGCTGGCAGAAGCTAGTATAGAATAAACTCTTACTCATCACTCCTAATATGTTTCTAGGTCAGATTCTAGTGTATTTTAAATATTAGTATTTTTGGCATGAATCCTAGCCTATGAAAAGTAAATTGGAACCAAAATCTCATTGTATCAAGATGAAGAAACCTATATAATTATTTTATATGGGTTTTTGTGTAAAATATATATATTTTATTCCATGTCACATGTTACATGTATAATGTTAGGAAACCCCATTATAAATCAAAGACTAAATTTTTTCTTATTTGATCAAATGGTAATTTAAAAAACATTAAATTATATCTGTGTAATGTAATTAAAAATGATCAAAACGTCTTGTTTACTACCAATGTAGAAATGTTAATCCTGTGTATAACCCAATAGTTTTTTTTTTTTTTTTTAATGATACCACAATACTGTTTTGAACTTTGGTAACGAAACGGTAACGTGATTTATCTCGACGCCAACGCCACCTATGGAACTTGTTCGAACAACACTATTGCAAATGAATTATGGTTTTGTTGGTCATGAACATGTCTGGATAAAAAAATTTGATAAACTTAGAGATGTGGGTATGTGAAGAACAAAAATATGATTTTCACTTATTAGAATCCACTATAACCATCTAACAATTAAGATTATTGTTATGACTATTACTATAATGATTTTAAAACTACATCTTAAAACTAACTACATCTAATGTTTATGAAAAGTTTTGTAGTACTTAATGATCTTCAAATCCATTTTCAGTTTCAAACAGAGAACACTTACTAAAACAACAAAACTAACAAAAAACCATAAACAATTCCAGGAGCATCACAAGAGATCCATACCGAAGGACACATGGAACCTCCTTCTCGACTTTGCGACACAGATCGACGAAAGCATGAGCAACTACGACGCGGAGGGTGCGTGGCCCGTACTCATCGACGACTTCGTGGAGTGGTGCCAGAAGCAGGGCCTCACCGCCGACGCGGTCAAAGCGCTGGAGCCGGCGTCCGGCTAGCTGACACACGCTGCGCGCGAGGCGACGCGGGGCCCGCAGGCGGCGCGGGGCCCGCAGGCGCCGCCGCCCCGCCGCAGCCGCCTGGGCGCGTGCGCCACGTGCGCCGCGCTGCTGCTGTCCCGCCTCGTGCTGTACGGCCTCGAGCTGTGTACAGTGGAGTGGCTCGCTATCCTCATAGTCTTCGAGCTGTGTAGCTGACTAAATCGTGACGTGACGCAACAGTGGTGACCCGCTGGGAATTTCATTTGGCATTCGTTTGTGACTCTAGTCTCCAAAGTTCGCTGGAATTACATTTTTTTTTTTGTTTAGTTTCAATAGTTATAGTTCTTATAGACTTGTTATCAAGAGTGTGAAGTGTTGTCAGTATAGAAAATTACTTTGTTCTTGCCAATTGAAATTTCCATGATTGTGTAATTTTATCTTCACTCAACTGTATATAGCTCTCGTACTATTCGTCCGTTAGATAAAATTCTTGTTGACCGACTCCTGTTATGAAACAATTGGATGAGTATTTTTTTTCCAATAATTTATTGATATTTATTATAAGAATTGTTCTAAAATTGTCTCTTTTGAAATTTCTCAACATGGTTCTCTTATGTTATAGAATAGTATGCCGTTTAAAATTTAAGATGTAAATATGTATATACACATTAATGATATTACATTTTTTTTAATTATAACAAGCTTAGATTTTTCTGTTTTAGTTGTTTTAGCTTCCCAGCTTTTACATAATGCTGGAGTGATGAAATCGGCATAATTTTAATTAAACTAATTCAATTTTGCTCATTTATTTAATGTTGGAATTGCTACTATTTTTTATACCTGAAAGCGATTTTATTTTTTATTTACTTTGGGAGTAAGTGCAATTTTGACATGAATAAATGTGCAATCAATGTACCGTGTTTTGATGTCATTTCAGTTCTGGAATGTTCTGTGTTCGCGAAGTAACGCTAATAAAATAATTTCACTTGAAGAAAGTTAAAGCATTGTATAAAAGTTGAATGGTAGTAGATTCCAAGTTGTCACATCTAGAGATGGTAATTAAGATCTAGTTCACTTTAAAATTAATATGACTTAGAATCGTGCACATCACCTGTGTATCACCCTTAAGGAATTGACTCACTGAAGTGTAATTTGACGAATGATGGTGCAAAATATGAAACGTTGAAAAAGGAAACAAAGACAAAAGTTGCAGCTGACTGGCTATGGTATACCGTTACCTCGCAGTGCGTGTAAAATTGTTGATTGGTTTTGTGGATTGCTTCGAAGCAACCACAATAATATACCGCAGATTTGTAATTTGTCATCTCAATAAAGTACAAATCAAATAACATTCTGTTGAAATTAAATTAATCAAGGAGTTTATGCATTGTTTAACATCATTTTAAATTACATATTCATATAGTAATATTTTGAGAACTACTCGAATCGGGCTAATCATGAACAAACGCATGTTAGTCAACACTAGAATCGAGAACTAGTTGATGTCTTTATTACTTCCTAGTGGGTCACATCAAATGCAGATAAGATTTAAAAATTATCGCTCTCCTTTTAGCAGATAATTTGATGAAGTATTCATTCAAAGCAAGGATTTTTTTAAACTCGTGAGCCGGAATCGAAAACGAAGAGCTCAATACGATATACCGATAAAATCTGATATTGGAGCCCCCTTTTAATTTTATTATTTATTGATTAATTCTTCCTGAACGCAGTGGTTAATAATGAGGTTCCGTGGGTTACACATCGGACACGGAACCCTAAAAATTACTCTCCGTGTGTCGCGCGATATTGTAAATCCTATCACAATCATTCTTTTTCCTACTAAATTGGGGTCGACTCCTTTCTTTTTTTGTAATTGCTAAAACCCTATCCTACATCCTTTTTTTACAGTACGTCTACCATGAGTTTTATTCATCTATACTCGCTAGCGACTGTATTTGTTAACTAAAGTTTTACTTGCAACTTGTTTGCTTGTTAACTAACAACTTAAACAAGTAAATTAGAAAATTGTTTTTTAAAAGTTTTCACACATTATTTTAACTACAGTCGCTAGCGATTATAGATTGATAAAACTCATGGTAGACGTACAGGCGCTAATAACGTCGTACTCGTCTAGTGTTATTTTATTAGCTCTGTTAGACAACGCAAAACGAAGTAATCGATTTCCAACATTAACAAAATAATTTAAGGTCGGATATCGGTTACTTCGATTTGTATCGATACGTCCTTTTTTCTTATGACGACAAAAAAGTATTCTTGCGGTGGTCCGTTTCTCGAAATGTTACTGGATAAAATGGATGTTATGCTGGAACATTCAAATTCCTCGGAATTATGCAAACGCGCGGCTGCCGCACGCGGTCGGATTTACATACGTACGTTATGTAATTCGATTAAACGAAGTCCGCTACAACAAAAACAAAGTAGTTGTTTTTTCTTTACTCTTTTTATTAAAATAAAATAAATAGAGCATATTTCGTACGTGTTTGGTTGGCGCGATCATATAAACGCGCCCTAACCCTAATTACGAAAGCGCAAAGAAATAATTACTCTTTTTATTTCCTTCTTTCTAATTTGTCTAGCACAATTAAGAGAGACGGTACAGTCCCTTCTCACTCACTCACATTATTCGACCCGTGTAGGATGCTTAAAAAAACCGCACTGTGAGATATCAATTCTCGAGTCTCCCAAAAAATGCATGTTAGTGAACACGGACATACCTAAGTTTTATGACATTTCTAGCACAAAAATACAAACTGCATTTGGTGTGAGCCAGCCCTAAAATGTTACCTAAAATATTTCACAAACGATTTTGGACTTTAAATCTTCTTGAACAAGGTACAAGCTGATGAGCGTAGAAACTTAATGACACTATAAGCGTGATCTGTGATTATTGAATTTCAGAAACTTTTATTACTGTAATGCTGTTCAAACGAATATAAATACATAAAATAATGCAGTGTACAAACTATTGCTGTCGAACAAAAAGTTATTGCAACCCGATTTCGATACAAAAGATTCAGTCAATAGTGTTCCAAAATAGTTATGAATATATATGGGTTAAAATAAAAAAAAACCAGATCATTTTACTCAACTGCAATGGATCACAAAAGAATGGTAATGTTTTTTACATTGTGTTGTAGGGTAGTTGAAAATAAATGAATTCTCAAACTTGAATTTGTTAACAATCGCCTTCTTGCGATGCTGTTGTCAGTTACAGAAATATCAAATTCAAATATGCTAGTGTTAGTATTGATTTCAAATTGACAATCTTTTCGTATGAATATTATGTTTGGTATGAATTGTTTAACATTCGTTTACTGGAGGAAATTTAATTTAAAAACCGTTTTTTCAAACTTCAAAAATAATCGACAACTACCCTACTATTTAGAATAAATTAAAGTGATTTGTACGCCTTAACTTTGTCAGTCTAACTAATAGATCATTAATATCTCATTAACTCTCAGAAATAACTAGAAAAGTGCTGTTGCTTCCTAGCATAACATAACAATATTAAAAATCATCATATTAAAGTGTTTGGTACTTAGTTTTTAATGTACAAAAGATTAAATTGATGTATTGAGTATTACATTAAATTGTTAAATAAATAACTTATGTTTTCTTTTAGGAGTTATTTATGGTGTTCGTTTTGGTTTTTTTTTTGTGATGGGTTTGCTCTTGACTCTAGTCTAGGTCAGAGATGACAGAGACAAAGTCTACGATGGAGCGAGCTTACCTAGAAGGAGCCTGTTCACTCTGACTTTAACCCTGAATTTGATGTCCTGTTTTATATGTGCATCGGAAATGCTGGGGCGAAGCCATCAAGAGACACGGCGAAGCACTTGCCGTGTCACTCGATATCTCGAAGGCCTTTGACAGGGTCTGGCACGCAAGTCTACTCAGCAAGCTTCCTACTTATGGCATCCCAGCTGGTTTTTGTAGCTGTATATCAGACTTCCTGAGTGAACGGTCGATCCGAGTAGTCGTGGACGGAAGCTCCTCTGACCTCATGGCTATTGATGCGGGAGTTTCTCAGGGGTCTGTTTTCTCTGCAACTCTTTACCTGCTGCACATCAATAACCTACTTCAGCCTGGTCTTGTTGGGTACGCCAGATGACAGTACGGTTTCAGAGAGATACTTGTCCAGTGCAACAACCAGCGGGGATGAAGTTCGTTCCTCGAGAGAGGCCATGGTGGAGCGGACAAATTGACCTTAAGCCTTGTCTCCCAGTGGGGTGATGACAATCTGGTCACTTTTAACCAGGGACCGGCCGGGTACTCGTTGAAAGGGTTTTTGAACGGGTTTTTTTAAGCGCTTCAAAAATAAACCCTATGATACGTGTTACACTCTCGAACGGGTGTTATGTAACCCCTTCCGAACGGCTTACCCTTTCAATACCCTGTAACTCTGTAACAGGGTAAGCCATTCGAACCCAACACATCGTAATATGCACTCTTGGAAATCGACATTAGTTTGAAAATTGCATAACCACGACCGCATGTGACATCTTGTCGCCCGGCGCGCGCCATTGTTGCATGTACCAAGCGACTTGTAAACATGGAATAATAATCATTGTCCGTATGATCTTACAGTTCAATTTTTCTTGTCACACAGGCTAAACATTGTAGGTAATGTTTCTTTTTCGTGTCTATTCTTGTTTATTCTCATCATTCGTCATTTAATTCGGAACTA
Organism: Lacanobia wlatinum; assembly: GCA_947578705.1. NCBI lineage: Eukaryota > Metazoa > Arthropoda > Insecta > Lepidoptera > Noctuidae > Lacanobia > Lacanobia wlatinum. The sequence continues at coordinate 26,082,718 of OX388027.1, read as the reverse complement.
CGGAAGTAACTTAAATAAATTTAGCAGTGTTTTTGTTTACTTAATGTTGTCATTTTTATTTTATTTTATTTTATTTGTTTGGGAAAATAAACAGTTATACATTAAAAATCTTATGCTAAGTTATAAATATATCAGAATAACAAATGTATAACCTACGACATTTTCCACAGCATATTTAAGTCATAATATAATAGTGCGCTATTCTAAGTTGTAAAAACAGGAAAGTACTTAGTTAGTAGTGAGCTTTTAACAATAGGCATGCAATCAACGGATATAAAGAGTGAGAGAGAATAAGTAAACAATAAATTAACCATTGTAATCTAAAATAATTTTGTAGATAAGACTTCTAAACTTTGGAGCAGAGACAGAAGTCATCATCATTTCAGCTAATATCCGTCCACTGCTGAAAGTAAGCCTCCCCCAAAGAGCGCCAACTATCCCGGCCTTGAGCAGTCCGTATCCATCCGCTGCCAGCCACCTTCTCTAAATCATCGATCCATCGTGCCGCAGGGCGTCCCACGCTATGTTTGCCCATATGCGGTCTCCACTCTAACACATGTCTGTTCCATCGACCGTCTGTCCGTCTGCAGACATGGCCGGCCCACTTCCACTTCAGCATGCTGATCCTACGCGCAATGTCAGTAACTTTAGTTCTCTGACGAAAGATATCGTTGCGAATTCTATCCACCAGAGAAACCCCGAGCATTGCTCTCTCCATTACACGCTGACCAACCTTGAATTAGTGGACCAGGCCTATGGCGAGTGTTGTCCACGTTTCGGCTCCGTAAGCTATTACGGGTAGGACGCACTGGTTATAGACCCTGGTATTAAGGGATTGTGGGATCGACGATTCAAAGATATCACGCAGCTTCCCGAATGCCGCCCAGCCCAAGCGAATTCTTCTGGTCGCCTCCTTCTCAAAGTTGTGCCGCCCAAGTTGTATAATTTGGCCTAGATATTTATGTATTCTCCTGTAAAGATTCCGCCTTGATTTCAATGTCATCCGCAAATCGGAGGTGTGAGATATACTTACCGTTGATATTTATGCCCCATCCTCTCAATGAAGCGTCTTGAAAACGTCCTCCAACGCGTTCGTCAACAGTTTCGGAGAGATGACGTCTCTCGGAGACAGACATCTCATCACCTCTACGTAGTGGTAGTCGATAAGACATCTCTGCATGGACTCCAGGACAGTCCAGGTCTCGACGGTGTCGAAGGCTTCGTCGTATTCCACACGCGCTAGGCACAGAGGCGGATTATATTCCTCGGTCGGTTTGAATTGTTTGCCTGAAGGTGTGTATGTGGTCTACGTTGCTGTAGCCTTTTCGAAACCCGGCCTGCTCCGATGGTTGGAAGTCATCGAACTTTTGGGCGAGACGATTCGAGATAACTCTCGAAAACAGCTTGTAGACGTGGCTCAGGAGTAAAATGGGGCGGTAGTTCTCGTGGAGCGTGTTATTGCTCTTCTTGAAGAATAATACCAGCACGCTGCTGTGCTATTCTTCCGGTGTAATGCCAGTGTGGATGACGGAATTGAAGAGCTTTACAAGCTCTGTCAAGACAGGTGTTCCTCCTGCCTTGAGCAGCTTTGTGGTTATCCCGTCATCCCCCGGAGCTTTGTTGTTATGAAGTTGTCCGAGAGCTATCCTAATCTCACCCATGTGAATGTCGGGTAGCTCGTCTTTGAGATGGTGTATAAGCCTAGCCCGTGGATGATCCGCGCCGTGGGCCTGAGGTGGGCATGTTTTTTGAGCATACAAGTCTCCATTGAACTTTTCGACTTCAGCGAGTATCTCTGGCTTCGAGGTGACGGTGGTGCCTTGTGACGTTTTGAATTTCGGCAGGTGACAACGAGAGGTATGGGGCTTGACAAATACCTTCGAGCCCTTATTCCGCGCTATGGCTTGCTCGATGTCTCGGGTATTTGGACTCCCGAGTGTCGCGTCTGATTAGTTTCTTGATCTCCCTGTTAAGTAACTGACGCTCAGACGGTGTGGCATTCGGGAGTTCTCGTCGTTTCCTCATCAATTCCAGATTCTCGCTTGTGAGTACTGATTTACGTCCATAACTCATTGGTCGAAAGTGTTTATTACCTACCTCGCGGATGATACGTAAGCAGGCTTTCGGTGGCATCGTTAATGTCCTCAGTGGTTTCCAACATGGCAAATCGGGTCTGGAGGTCCTACTGGAAGCTTTCGCAACCAGCTTCGATCTGGGGCAGCGTTGGTCTGACGGTCGACCTCGTTAGGCGCACTCTTTTGATTTTACCATTAATATTCAGATTGCCTTTAACCAGTCGGTGATCACTTCCGGTATTGTCCCTGTTGATCACAGAGAAATCTCTTAATATATGGCGCTTATCTCATTCTTTGTCACGTTATCGGGGTTTCGCCAGGTCCACTTCCTTTGAGGATTCTTCTGGAAAAAAGAGTTCATCAGAAAAAGCCCCTGAGCCTCGAGGAAGTTTACCAGCATTCGCCCTCTGTGATTTCTGCGCCCATAGCCAAATGGACCTACTCTCGACTCATCACTCTCTTGTACTCCCACTTTAGCGTTGAAGTCACCCAAGACATCAGTGTAGAATGTTTTGTTACGAGACATAGCTTTCACTATGTCTTCGTACGTGGCCTCGACTTCTTCGTCAGGGTGTGCGGATGTTTGACTTTTCTGATATCTTAAGTAAAAGGTATCAAGCCCTTGCCGACACACTGCCGCATTCCACAATGTTACCCCTGAGTGACTTGTGGACCATAAACCCAACGCCACCTTGGGATGGTTGGTGTCCTTCTTGGAAATAGAGCAAATGACCACTATAAAGGTGTATCATCTTCTCCCCGTCTTCGGATCTCCGATAGTCCCACGATGTGCTAGTTAAAACGACTTAACTCTACTTCCAATTCAGCGAAGCGCTCGTTCAGCCGCAGAGAGCGTCCGTTGTACGTCGCCAGGTCAATTTTTCGGGATTGGTACCCTGCCATAGCCAGGGGATTCTTAGCACCGCACCGTTACCGTGGCCGGTACCATGGCCAGGAATAGTGCAGCTACCGGGAACTGGGGGCCGTGAATCTGGGATTTTGGGTTGCTTCTCATAGTGAGAATATGCCATAGTCACCACGCTTGGCAGGCGGGTTGGTGACCGCAGTTCCTGGAATGCTTTCTCTTATAGTGTTGCTGCCCACTGTAAGGTTCGGCATTTGGGAGCATTCCAGCATGGTTCATGGATATACCGCCATGTTTCGGTTACCGGAGCCAAAAAACGGATGCGTTGTTGTCATTCCGACTAATATCCCTTAGTCGCCTCATACGACACCCACGTGAGTAGATGGGTTGGTCTATTCTTTTTACTTGCCGGATACCACACGGCAAAGTGTATGTTGTAGTACTTTTCTATTAAGCAAGGAATTTAGGGAGGTATTTTATCTGTGACAATGTCACAGCCGAGGCGAGGTGCTGTTCACCGATATTATGTATACGATGCATCAATTGACACAAGCAAATGTAATGCCATAACATAACTTGTAAAAAACCAAGTCTTCCAACTCGCAGTTCTTCTACCGTAAAAAGTTGTGAGATCCATGTAATATCAAGTCGATTAATTTATTCAGTCTCTACTTAAGGATCTTTACTTGAGATACATTGTGTTTTCATGCGATGGCCAAGTCAATCTATGTAGTGTGTGTGACTAAATGGCACCGTGTTTATGCACGTTAAATCATGTGCCGCTACTTTGAAAAAAAAAAACTAAATGGCAGCGAGGGTGCTATGCCAAGCTCCCATAGAAAAACCAGCCAAGTGCGAGTCGGACTCGCGTGCAACCGTGTGACATATCAAATGCCCTTCCATTTACTTACTGCGAGAGTTTTAATTATATTTTTTTCATAATTTTAAAATAAATGGTTTTGAAGTTATTCAAGAAATTAGACGAAAAATGACCATTCCCCCACTAATCTCCGAAACTACTGAGCCTAAAATATTGAAAAAATGGAGATAATAGATTTTTGTCTATAGATTACAGGAAAATCTATAAAAAGTCTATAGTGTTAAAATAACATGTTATTAAAATGAAATTCGTACGGAACCCTTTGCACGCGAGACTCGCACTTGGCGAGTTTTTATTAGAATAAAAACATTGCGCGCGCGTCGCGTCGCTCGGCACTTTTTTTCACAACCGCCAGAGTTTAAATATACTATACCTACGAGTACACAGTTTAAAGTTTAAACCTATTAATATATATCATTGCCGCCTGTGCTAGTAATCGTACTCGGGAATTCGTCTTGATTCTCTGTAAAAAGCGGCTGACTATATTCTTGGAATCGTACATTATCATCATCAGTATCGCTAGCGTCACCTGAAACACAATCAATCCTATTGGTAATAATAATAAAAACATATGTTACTAAATAAATAATAAGTAGGTACTTACAAGGCCAAGTAATTCAGTTGTAACTTGTAACTTAACATAATTACAATAATTTTAAATAACAAATTTAAAATTACACATCACAATATTAACATTAAGGTACCTAACTCAGTACTTTAAATAATAATCACTAACCTGTGTTACTCGTCCTAATTATTAGCTCGCTTATCTGTCGACTTTCATCACTTGTTTTCAAATTCGTAATAAGTCAATAAAAATAGTTAGGCAATGAGGCGCCGCTCGGGTGCAAGTATCCCGCACCTACATGAAGCTCAAGTATATTAGGTAAGTCAGGGTAACCCGAATAAAAGCTGTTCGTGAAGGTAACCTCTTCAAAGGCTTAAGCCATTGAAGGGGTTAACCCCTTCACGTGCTTACCATAATAAAGGTGGTAACCGTTTCGCTGGGTTTCGGAGATGTAACTCGATCAAAAGGTAACACTGTGATATGAGTTACCTCATGTACGGCTTACCCTATCAAAAGGCTTAACTCTTAAGCGGGGTTGTCCGGTCCCTGCTTTTAACGCCACCAAAACAGGCGTATCTTTTTACCGCAAAAAGGAGTCGTTTTGACCAAACTCCTCTCTCCACTCCGGGTGCATCTGTTCCTGTGACTGATCGGCTCGAGCTCCTAGGCATGGCGTTGACATCCAGTCTCAACTTCAGCGCCACCATCGAGTACAAAGCCCAAACCGCGGCCAAAAAGATGGGCATCCTAAATAAGGTGAAGCGATACTTCAGGCCTGGACAGCTAGGGTTAAAACCCTATACAAAGCACAAGTCCGATCCTCCATGGAGTATTGTAGCCACTTTTTTGGGATGGCTCAGCTAAGTACCAACTTGCCGCACTTGACTCGGTGGAACGCAGAGCTAAGAGACTCATCGGTGACGTAAAACTGGTGGATGCCAAGCTACATAGCTTGGCTCATCGCCGTAAAGTTGCCTGCTTGTCGGTCTTCTACAGATTGTGCTTCGGTGAGTGTGCCCAAGAACTCCACGACCTCATCCCACCGGCCCCCTTCTGCCATCGGACATCCAGACGCACTGCATCTTACCAGGTACTCATCGCAACAAGGTAGGGAACCTTGTTGCTTTTCCACCAATTCGCACTAAGCGTTTCCAAACGTCTTTTATAATGCGTACAGTAAAGGAGTGGAACTCTCTGCCTGCGTCTGTTTCCAAACGCTTACAACCCTAATCTCTTGAACACAGAAGTCCATATGAGTACAAAATTTAAACAGAATCGGTCCAGTGGATCCGGAGAAAACTGGCTGTGACAGACGGACAGACAGACAGACACCCGAGTGATCCTATAAGGGTTCCGTTTTTTGTTCGGAACCCTAAAAAAAAACAAAAATCAAATTATGACTTCCCCCACTCTTGGCAGGAGGGAGTGTCAGACTCTTACTAACTAAAACCCACCCGTGTTCCTTCAAATGCCCTTTGCGCTCCATGGCCGTGATAACTGTTTCGAACAATTTCGCAACTCTGGGTATTTGCTGTCAGGGACAGCAAATACCCAGAGCTGCGAAATTGTTCTGCTTGCTGAGGTCTGGATGACTGACTATCCATGAAATGACAAAACTCTTCCGTGCCTTTAGTCCTGGCTTCCTTCTGGCCAATCCTATCCCCTTATCTATTTACTCTTCGCCAGAACGTACAGTCATCAACGAAACCTGCATGCAGGGTCTGCTGAACACTTAAAAACAAAGTTTAATGCACAATGATGAACTAAGTAATATTTGTCTCTTGAGTTGCTCTTGCTGTCGTTACCGCTTATAAATAAATAAATAATAAACATGATTAAGTGTGCCCGTCAGCCCCGCAAATTAAAAGCATCGTCCCACGTGTGGGGCGGCCGGGGACTGACAGGGTAACCCGACTTTACCCGGTAATTAACGCCGCTTTTAGTAAATTAATTAAATTACTAAAGGCGTCAAAAATCAAGGGGAAGTCACAGCAGCGTAGCGTAGTGGGGGCCATGAAGGTATAGATAAAAGTGGAGGCAACACTAAATACCCAAGTGAAGACGAATGTGGTCGGACACTCTCTTTCTGAATACATACATAAGCTAAAGAAAACAGATATCACTGTTTCGTTCTTATATGTGTATTAAGAAAGAGATCGTTTGACCACAGTCACACAGTCTTCATTTAGGTATTAAGAGTGCTGCCCCAACTTTTATCTATACCTTCATGGTGGGGGCGGCAAAATTTTACAATAAATAATAATAATACTTTGTAAATATTTGAATCATTTCATATTTTTGTCGCACCTACGATTCGGACCAATTGAAATATGCAAAATAAAGTTTTAGTTAAATACGAAAGTTTTGTTTTTAATTGTAACTAGTCTGTCTAGTACATTATTTTTTAATGAACATATAAATATTAACAGTATCGTTCTAGTTCTAATTGGAAGTTGGCATATGTACAATAATGATGACTGTTCTTGCCGAAAAGTACTTTAGTATTAGAACAACTGTATATTATAGTATTTTAAATTGAAACACCTAAATAAGAGGGCGGCAAAATTTTCTTCTGCCCCGGGCGGCTGACACGCTACGCCACGGGAGGTCACGTTCTTTTTCTCACTTTAGTTATAATTTATATTTTTTGGTAGGTGCACTATACTATAAAGAATCACATGTTACTGATGTTACCAATTTGGTTTGACCATGCTTGTGTGCTAGAAACTCTTTTTGCGAACCGATATGCGTAGTATGGAATGTTCTTCATGAATCAAAATTTCAAAGTCAAATTTCAACATTAACAGCTGTCAAGTTGTCACTTTGACGTTTATAAAAATCGGGTTTTGGTTGAATTAAGATTTTCAATTTATATTTTATTAAATCATGTCTGTCCGTTTTGGTGGTACCCTCAGGGAATTGAGGATTCATTTGTGCCAGACGGGCAAACAATCTGAGGGCGTGAGGTAAGAATTTTGATTACATAAACAGTTTCATAACCTCAAACTTGTTAGTGACAATATCGTCGTTTTTCAGGAACTTCATTCAGAAGCACTATGTGTCCATTAAGAAAGAGAACCCTGGATTCCCCATATTGATTCGAGAGTGCGCTGGCGTGCAACCGCGTGTCTGGGCTCGCTATGGTACGTGCTCCGGCTATATTAATATGATTCATCTGATAGTACATCCCACCGCCAAACATTTGAGTGTCAGGTTATTTTATAGTGCCTTCTGCACTCTAGATAAACTGGAGTTACATGTCGAACCCAAAGGTCGAACCCCACAATTCAATTTATATGTCTAGATCATCAATTCTGCAGATAGGGTGTAATTTGTCCAGTTTGGTTTGTCTGATTCACAAGACACAGACACACACACACAGAGACAGACACAGTTTCATAAGTTAGTCAATATACATACAAATCAAACATTTTTTAATGCTTTTCAAGTCAATGCATTAAGCCACATTATGCTGTTACAAGATGCATAATTCTTGTCACAGTGGAAGTAAAACCACAAAGGATTTGTGTCTGAATCTAAACTTTGATTAGAGAGTGCAATGTTTGTTAAATTATGCATAGTAAATAAGTCCTTACTGCATTATTAGCAGTGGTGGCCGAGTGGTAATGGCTTCGACTTACGAGTTGTAGGTCGCGGGTTCAAACCCAGCCAGGCACATGACTTTGTGTAATTTATTTCATCACCACAGCTCTCAAAACGGCGAAGGAAAACACCGTGAGGAAACCGGCATGTCCTAGAACCAAAAATTCGAAGACATGTGACATTCACCAACCCGCATTGGGCCCGAGTGGTGGATTACGGCCCATTCCCTCTCCTAGAGAGGAGGCCTGAGTCCCAACAGTGGGAACATTATAAGGCCGACTATGCTATGCTATGCATTATTAGAAGGATACAGTCACCCATATGTCTATGGAAACCGTTTCTCTCAAGAGTGAAATGCTCTCTGTACATTCATGTTGACTTTACTGTTGCAAAATGTACCTTCAAAATACTTGCTTGGGCATGAAGTTGCATTCACTGGCCAGATACAAAGTACAATACTAATGAAAAGTAATATTTCCAGCAAAAGGAAGAGAAGCATGCCAGCCTCTTGCAGATCTATCTGGTGAACAAATTCTGATGATAATCAAGGGCTTAGCTCGCTAAAGTACTGAACTCTGTTTAATAATAAGTTGACTTGTGGACTGAGTAGATTATCCAATTTGAATAATTAATGTATCTCCTAAAAGTATTATTTTGATTTGATTAAGTATGATAGAAAAGGAGTTAGGTTAGGTTGGAATAGAATGTATATTAATATTTTAAATTAGATTTAGGGGCTGTCTCCACAAGCGAGAGAACCTCCGGCGATATTATCGTCCTGCCATGTATTTCTATAACAACTCTATGAACGTTTCCCACACGGCGATATTATCGCGGCGATTCGATGAGTGAAAAAACGTCATCTCGCCGCGATTCTCTCGCTCGTGGAGACGGTCCCTTAGTGTTAATTCATTGTATTGTAGTAATCATTGTACTTACAAAAATTGGACCCCATATTAAACGATTTTCTGAGATAAAGTTACTACCTTCAAAGTCCTAGCAATGGACCATCTTATGATGCGTTATAGCTATTCTTGTTCCAATGTATAGAAGAGCCAGTGGTATATATGAGACACCTAGCACAATCCCTTATTCACAAAGGAATCACGACATATGATGACAACTTGCTGCTCTTGTCGCTAGCGCGGCAGAACTAGCTTCATCTATTTGACTGAAAGACATTGACAATACAGGATTTTGTATTTTCGTACATATGGTAGGCGCCAGATAAACTTGCAATAAAGTACATTGACCTTTCCCTAATAACCCTTCGTAGATGCCCAAACAATACATTATGAACCGTTTTTCATTACTAGAAAACGTAAAGTTGATTCAGGACAGCTTTGTGTATTTATTTCTGTTTTTCCTATTAAGAAAGTCATTGAATGTATTTGGGTCAATGACCATTATTGCACATTTATCAGTAGCGTAGTTAGCATGTGTGTCAACAGAGCGTATAAGGTGGTGTCACCCCAAAAATGAACCCCCCCCCCCCCCCAAATACGAGTTGCGCCTATGGCCTTTTTTCGGAAGGGAGATGTGCCTTTTGCACTGCAGGTTTTTATTTTCAGGAATATTCTTACAAACATAATCTCGAAAATTAGTGTGATTATTTTGACTTTGTTTTCATCATTATCAAAACTCAATTTTGTTGAGTAACGCAAGTAAGCTCAAGAAGTAAAAGAAGGCGGAACACAAAAGCGAGCGAAGCGAGATCGAAAATGTTTGCATCCCACTTCGGATAGGTTTTATTTTCTTCTTTTGATCTTTTGTACTTAAATAGAAGTAACTTAATGGAGCGAAGAGCAATAAAACTAACTCAAAATTTTTGACACTCTACCTCGGAAAGTAACTATATGGACTCATGCTCATTAATTGAGAGAGAGTAGAACACAAGAGCGAGCGAAGCGAGCTTAAAAAATTTTGCATCCCTCCTCGGATAGGTTTTGTTTTCAGTCGATCATTCATATTTTAAAAGAAGTTACTTTATGCACTGACACAAGAAAGCTCTTAATTAAGTGAGAGCAGAACACTAGAGCAAGCCAAGCGAGCTTTTTTTCGATTCATGGACCCTAACTCAGAAAGGTTATATTTTCTTTTGATCATTTCATACACAAATATAGTTATTTTTGTTTATCAACACCCTGCCCTGGAGCTGCATCAGGGAGGCACTTCGGTATCACCGGATGCCGACCTACCTCTGTCGCGTAGTCGAGGCTTACTTGACGGACAGAGCCGTCATCTACCCCGGTCACCCGGGAGAGTGGAACCGGCGAGAGATGTCGTGCAGTGTTCCACAGGGTTCGGTTCTGGGGCCGCTCCTGTGGGACATCGGCTACGACTGGGTGCTGCGCGTCGACCTCCCTAGTGGCATCAGCGTGGTTTGATACGCCGACGACACGCTGGTCCTAGCGCAAGGGGGGTCGCACCAGGCGGCGGCCGACGCTATAACACGCGGGGTTGCGATAGTCGTTGAGAGGATCCGGCAGTTGGGTCTCGAGGTGGCCCTGCACAAGTCCGAAGCCATTTGCTTTCATGGTTCTCGGAACAGGCCACCATCGGGATCCCAAATAACGTTAGGAGGGGTTCACATCGAGCATTGGGTGGCTCGCCGTCCGATCAGAACCCGGCCCGGGTCGACGGCGCGCTGTGTTCCACGCGCGCCTCAAAGAGCTCTCAGCATGAAAGACGGGGCCCGCTAGGGCCAATACGTGCCGGGGTTGCGGGATTTATTCGAAAGAGTCACCGTGGCCCTGGAACGCAAAGGGCACTAGGAGGAACACGGATGGGTTTTAGTCAGTAAGAGTCTGATACTCCCTCCTGCTTCACCCAGAGCGGGGAGTCATTTAATGATTTCCCATCCTTAAAAAAAAAAGGGATGAAACCCAACTGTGAAAACCTGAAGAACTAAAGAAATGTTTGCACCTCATCTCGGAAGGGTTTTATTATGTTTCATACTGAAAGTGAGTTTTTTTGTTGATTAATACAGAAAAACTCAGGAAGTCGAGAGTGCAAAATGCAAAGCGAGCTCAAACATTTTTGCACCCTGCTCCCGACAGGTTTCATTGCGTCAAACGTTTAGGGGTGCCACCCGATAGTGACAAAAACGGAGCGATCGGGTGTCACCCCTAAAGGGGTGTCACCTGGTGCGGGTCGCCCCCCCCCTCGCAACGTACTGTCATTTATGTGGCGCCAACCATAGTATGGCCCAAAATCGAGTAGCGGTTATCATTCAATTTAAAATGTTGTTCCTATTTTAATGTTCCTTCTTCTATATTTTCAGAAAAGGGAGCAGAACGCAGCATGTCACTCACTGACCAATCTGCTGACAATGTTTTATCAGCCATCAAACAACTTATAAAGTAAATTATGCTAAATATTTCTTTGTTATTTTATGTTATAAATTAAAAAATAATTAGTCAATAGTAAATGCGGTCTTATTTTTCTTATTCCAAGACATACATTCCATTATTATTTATTGACTAGCTTCAAGCCCATATGAAAAAGATTTTCGTGGGTTTTAATTTTTTGCACAGAGCTGTTGTCCCCTTTTCTAAAATAAAAATCTAGTTACTCTTTATAACATCGGCTATTTGCCAGTGAAAGTCTCGTCGAAACCGGTTCAGCCATTTCGGAGTTTAGCCGGAACAGATAGACAAAAATTTTAAAGTTGCTATTTTGCTAGAAGTATGATATACTTTGTTTCTCCGTACATGGTCCCATAAACTCAGATGCAGAGGTAGCTCAGGAATTTGAAAACTTCTTTGCTGATATTCCGCGTAAAACTACACAAGCTCTTAACTCGTCACCCGCGCTCTCTGCTGCCTTTTTAAGGAAGAATGTCAAGGTATGCCCATCAGAGTTCAAGTTTCAACATACGAACCCCTTAGCCATTATAAAGGCTTTTAAAGATCTTAAAATTAAATCAACAGAAGATCTTTGGGGAATGTCTGTAAAAGTCTGTAGATCTGTTATTGAAACTATTGCTCCCTACTTAGCTCAAATATTTAACTCTAGTGTAGACCAGGGAGTATTTCCTGATCTCATGAAGCACAGTAAAGTCGTTCCACTGTTTAAATCCGGTGATAGTCAAGAACCCAACAATTACAGGCCGGTGTCAATCCTGCCGGTTCTCAGTAAGGTGTTTGAAAAGTTAATGCTTAGCCAGATGTTACTACATTTTAATAAGAATTCCATCTTTCACGAACAACAGTACGGTTTCACTAAAGGGCGTTGTACAACTGACGCTGGTGTCACCCTAATAAAGAACATCTTTAACGCCTGGGAGGATTCACAAGACGCCATTGGAATCTTTTGTGACCTCTCGAAAGCGTTTGATTGCGTTAACCATGAGACACTTTTGTTGAAACTTGAGCATTATGGGATTAGGAATACATCCCTTGATTTGATTGGATCATACTTGAAAGACAGACAGGTTAAAGTACAGGTAAACGGTGTAAACTCACTAGGGTCTGAAATGGAAATGGGCGTTCCGCAAGGTTCAATATTAGGTCCATTCCTCTTTTTAGCATACATAAACGATTTGCCCCAATTACTTCAAAATGAACCAAAGATGGTGTTATTTGCTGATGACACATGATTGATATTTAAAATAGACCGACGGTCACAAAACCTTGATGATGTCAATAACTCTATTCACCAGGTTCAAGATTGGTTTACGGCAAACAACTTAGTACTAAATGAAAAAAAAACTAAATGTATTAAATTTTCTTTACCTAATGTTAAAAGTAACGAATGTGACATCATATTGAATGGACAAAAACTGGAATTAATTGATCAGACGGTTTTCCTGGGAATCACTTTAGACGAGAAATTGCAATGGGGACCTCACATAACATCTCTTGCGGCGCGGCTAAGCTCAGCCGCTTATGCTGTTAGAAAGATAAGACAGCTAACAGATATAGAAACCGCGCGTTTGGTCTATTTTAGTTACTTTCACAGCATTATGTCGTATGGTATTTTGCTGTGGGGTCGAGCTGCTGACATTGAATCCATATTTATTCTACAAAAGCGTGCTGTCAGAGCCATTTATAATCTTCGTCGCCGCGATTCTCTTAGGGAACTCTTTAAAAAGATTAATATTATGACAGTCCCTTGTCAATTCATCTATGAAAATATTATGCATGTAAGGAAAAATCGACATCTATTTAGCAAAATTAGTGATAGACATAATTTTAATACTAGAAATAGAAATAAACTAGATCAACCATTTTTTTAGATTATCCAAAGTACGAACATCTTTCATGGGGTACTGTATTAAATGTTACAACAAAATTCCTTCTGAAATATTAGAATTAAATGAAAGAAAATTTAAAACGTGTGTAAAAAAGACACTTTGTGAACAAGCATATTACAAATTAGATGATTATATTCAAGATAAGAATGCTTGGAAACATGCTAGTCCTGCTCCATAGGACAATCTAGGGTGTAGTAGACATAGTGAAACTGGTTGATATGTTTGTGTTTATTGTATTAATATTTACTATAAGAATCTACCTTTTGCGAACGGACGACTAGAGTCACTATAATATTTTATTTTATTTTAATTTGACGTTCAAAAGTGCCTTTATTGGTCTAGTTGAAATAAATCATTTGACTTTGACTTTCTGCATTAAAATACACACAAATGAAAGAAATAATTCTTAAACAAATAATTTATTGCTTAAAATCATCTACAACTACCAGACTTTGTAAATAATAACAATTAATATAAAATGTAAATGGCGTCTAAGTTACAATTATTGCACTATTAATGAGTTAATATTTATGCAACATTTTCACCCTGATTTAATTATGATAAGATGGGGCAGTTTTTCAGGGTAGGACAACTGTGAGATTAGAATCCTGTAGCAATGTTTACATTGAGGAAATTGTTTGCAAAATTTAATGATATCTACCTACTAAACTGCTAGCTTATATTTATGGGTGTCAAGACCCTGTTTGTAGTGTATATTTATGTTCCTTATTTTTTATTACCTGTCCTGAAGGAATTACAACATATTGGCAACACTTAACAATCAATCAACATAATTAATTATTTTATCTACCGCTTTATAAGTACTACTTATGACTCTATAAATTGACTATAGCTTGCTAACCCATTCAGGAGGGTTTCAAATATTTTTCTACTGCCTGGGTTATATTTTTGTACTTTATTATTTTTATAATCATTAATGTAACTTATACACATTCTCTAAACTTCTAGTACAGAGTTACAGACATGATTTCGACATGTAATGAGTTTATATAAAACTATAGTTATGCAATTAAGTGTTTACTATTCACGATATATCATAGAAAATCGCAAGTACTTAGGTCTTAAAGTTATTTGAGAACTTTTTAGAAAAAAAAAAAACAATAGTGTAGAGAGTGATTGATCACTATAAAAAAATCTTGATGTTCCTCCAAAAGAGCGCAAGGGCATTTGGACGAACATGGGTGGATTTTAAAAGGCTCTAAACTATTTTTTTTTTTTGTTAAAACGGAACTTTTTTTTATTTTTGACGAACATTGTAACAGCTGAGTTGAAAATTTCATAAGGCTTTAACTGGTTAGAAGCCCGACATTCTAGAAGTTAAAAAAAAAACAAAATGTTCTGCGATAAAAGGCACATAAGCTGTTAGAAAAAAATCTGAACTTAACCAACACACTATTTTTGGAGCCCAAAAGCATGACCAACAAATCAAGACTTACTGTGATTAAAAATAAGACTTCTATAATCGTTTCGTTTTAGCTTGGCAATACCGGTAATTGCCCTTACTTTAACACGCGAGCCAATTACCGCTATTGCTAAACTAATACGTTACAAATATAGTCACAGTGACTTCAAACCCCAAAAAGTTACTTCAAACAGATTTTTCTTAAACATAATTTCAAACTACCGTCACTAAAACGCGGGTAGTCCGAAGAGTTCCGGCTTGAACTTGGCTAAGGAGGGTAGTACGATGGTCGCGTGTGTGGTGAGCTTCTTGTCCGTGTGTGGGTCGGGCACCATGACTGTTTGCATGCCTGCCTTCAGGCCTGCGGTGACGCCGTGAGGGGAGTCTTCGAATACTAGGCACTGGAAGGATAAGAAAACATTTTGGTAAGGCAATCATACAGCTAATGACAGATAGATAGCTCTTTTACTTAATTTGCTAAGTAATGAGTAACCGATTCAGACGAATATGAACTTTGTTTGAGAGTGTATACCTATACTTCTAGTTCTATATCTATACTTCTATACTTAATACTAGCTGACCCGCGCAACTTCGTCTGCGTCACAATTTTCATTACTGTTCCGCTCCTTTAAGTCTTAGCGTGATGATATATAGCCTATAGCCTTCCTCGATAAATGGGCTATCTAACACTGAAATAATTTGAACAAACAAACAATCTCTTCAGCTTTATATATCATCTATACTAATATATAAAGCTGAAGAGTTTGTTTGTTTGCTTGCTTGCTTGAACGCGCTAATCTCTGGAACTACTGGTCTGATTTGAAAAATTCTTTCAGTGTTAGATAGCCCATTTATCGAGGAAGGCTATAGTGTATATTATATCATCACGCTAAGACCAATAGGAGCGGAGCAGACGAAGTTGCGCGGGTCAACTAGTAAATAAATAAATGAAAAATGTGACGCTTAAAAAATTGCGCGGCCAGCTAGTATTTGCATAAAATAAAGTCTAGTTTCGCATGAATCACTTGCGGCAAGGCAAGCCAAAATGCGGTCTGCGAATCTTGCTATTAGACGCAGATGTATACAGTCAAAAACTAATAAAATAAATAAGACCATGACACATCATCAACACCAAAAAAAAAAACAAATTACAAAAAAAAATCCATGATCAGACAGACGGTACAAAAGTGACATGTGCTATTTCACAGGCAACAATGGGCTTTAGTAGACATGAAAACCAAATGTACCTACAGCACCGCAGTTTACATAGCTATACAAATATCAACCTTGTACGCCATGACAATAGATTCCGGTTTTGTATAAAACTACGGAAAGCTAACTAAATTATTAGCTACAATTTTGAAACTCCATCCAGCGTACATTTATAAAAGAGTTGTCTGGCTGTTGCAATTTCACCTTGAACCCAAATACTCAGTGATTAATGGTTCTAATTCGCATCGCACGTCTTCGCGATGCGCCGCTAACAGAATAGCTAAGATTAGTTTGGGATTTTCAGAACGAAATTGAGTAAGAAATGCGAGATTTCAGAGGAAATATGAAATTCTACTACCTAGTCTAAATGGTTTGTATCAGGCTGATCCAAAAGTAATGATTAAACGATTCATATTTTCTAAACTAGGTAATAATAAAGCTGAAGAGTTTTTTTGTATGTTTGAACGTGCTAATCTCTGAAAACCAGTCAGATTTGAATAAAATCTTCAGGAACACCCAAAAAACAGGACAGCCCAATTCTTGAGGAAGATACTACAGGCCGTTTAACATCACGTTAGGACCCAAAGGCGCCTAGCTAAAAGAAAAATAACTGATTATCATTACCTTTTGATCAACCTAGTATGTTTAGCTTTGCTTAATCAGATGTTAGTTAATCAACCACGCCCGTAAACGATGGCCCGGATTGTCGACACGCGGTTAAAGCCGCTGGTAGTCTTTCTAAGTACCTTTCGCCGACCATGTTGACTAGACAATCGTCAGTCTTGAATGTAGTAAACGAAGTAATCGATTTCCGACCTTAACTTATTTCCTTAAGGTCGGAAATCGGTTACTTCGTTTTGTGTAGATTCGTCCTTATTCTAATGACGGTAGATGTGAAGTCGACCAAGTTCGGCATCGAGGCGGCAGTCCCCTCTGTATAAGTACGAGCCAAGAGTATCATCGGCAATGATAGGCTAGTCGCGACGAAGCTCCAAAGTCTTGAGCATCGACGACGAGTTGCTGGCCTGTCGGTTTACTACCGGTTGCATTTTGGGGAATGTGCGACGGAATTGCATAATTTAATTCCACCAAGCCCGTTTCATCATCTGACCACAAAACGAACGGCGATGCGCCACCGGTACATGGTGGACATCCCACCCACACGCACAAAACGTTTTGGGAACACATTCAGAGTGTACAGCTAAGGAGTGGAATTCCCTGCCGGAGTCTATGTTTCCTGATAGCTACAACCTGGAAGTCTTTAAGTCAAGAGTGAATAGGTTACTTCTAGGCAAGCGTGCTCCATCTTCGACCACAACATCGCTTACCATCGGGTGAGACAGTGGTCAAACGCGTGCCTATCAAAAGTAAAAAAAAAACGTAACGTTTCGACTGAGAAGCGAGAAGACACGCCGAAGTCTGTTGACGACCCAGAGTTTGCAAAATGTGCAAATGGTCTTCAAGGATCGTGTTATAGTTTTTAGAAACCCACCCAGCAAAATTGAAATTTATTATTATTACGCTTAATTTAAAATATTCTTTTCCATCTCGACTTTGAACTAAAAAATCATGCACCAGTCTGCGGCGCGGCACCCACGCTTGTTGCAATTCACAAGCTAAAAGTAGTTCAATTGCGGATATATGGGATATTTCGGTCTTAGTAGGCGGCGGTTTCGGTAAACACTCAATGTTATGAAAAAACCGCGATTACTGACTTCAAACAAAGTAAGAAACTGTTAGAATAATATTACTACTTTTGACCGTGGCTTCGCTCGCGATAACGTAGCCTATCGGGCGGCAAGACTTTGTATGTAAAAAGTCATAATTCGAGGTTTGGCTCTCGACTGTTTTCTCCTCCAATATTGGACTGATATAAGAGATATTTCACAAACTGAATAAGAAGGATGTATACTGTGTCTTTATGTTTTCCTTTTTTGATTAATAGTTGCCAAATTTGTACACTAGGGCTCTGTTGACAGCGATTTAGCGGTAAATTTTAAGCATTTTGTGAGAGTTCTCGTGCTTATACGATTAATAAATCGTCAAAAATAGAGACACAGTATATATCCTTCTTATTCAGTTTGTGAAATATCTCTTAAATCGGTCCAATATTGGAGGAGAAAACAGTCGAGAGCCAAACCTCGAATTATGACTTTTTACATACAAAGCCTCGCCGCCAACATTTACTCATAACCGTCTCCAGGGAACCATCTATCAATCATCAATGCTAATATATAAAATTCTTCCGTTACTGACTGAGTGAGTGACAGACAGACAACGCACAGCCGAAACTACTGGTCGTAGAAAGCTGAAATTTGGCATGTATATATAAAACTAGCTTTTGCCCGTTCCCGTAGGAAAGTTTCGGCTGTGCGGTACTGACTGATTGTGTGTGATTGACTGACAGACAACGCACAGTCGAAATTTTCCTACGGGAACGGGCAAAAGCTAGTTTTATATATACATGCCAAATTTCACGGGATAAGCGCGTACGAAGTTGCGGGCAAAAGCTAGTCTCTGCTATACTAGTTTGTCGCGGTCCAGTGTTACCACCTGACGTTATGCTGAGCTGAGGCCCTTTTGGCACATTATTGTACATAATTGTTATATTCGATATTTGTAAGGTGCTTTTATTATGCCAATAAATGCGATTTTCTTTTTTTTTTCTCTGTATAAAAATTCATCGGTTCGACGTTTTATTTGTGGAAAAGTAACTCACTTTTGACTGTACGATATTAGTTAGGATAGCAGATGCTGGTTTAGCTGCACCCAAACAAGCTAAAATAACGAGTAGTATATCATACAATCTTTTAATTAACACCGAGCAAGGGGATTGGACTGTTTGGACACTGGCTTAGCGTTGTACGGAGTTTCAGTAGAGTACACGGCCTGCTTCTCCTCCTTATCGTGTGGGCAGTAAGGTCTAACGACCCCACAAACCCTAGTATCAGAGTTTCTAAACCGCATCAAGGGCCTCTGACATGGTACCGTCATAGAACGAAGGATTGCCATACTAAAGTGGCAGTGGGCAGGGCACATTGCTCGCAGAACAGATGGTCGATGGGGCCGAAAAGTTTTGGAGTGACGACCGTGTACTGGAAGACGTTACGTTGGAAGGCCACCTTGTGGGAACCGATGACCTGGTGAGGGTCGCGGGTAGCCTATGGATGCAAGACGCACAGGACCGGTTGTTGTGGCGACACTTGGAGGAGGCCTATGTCCAGCAGTGGACGTCTTTCGGCTGATATGATGAGACGGCCTGCTTATTTCCAGTAAGGTGCGGCTTACTGTTTACGCTTATCCATGCCTAGCTTCTGCTAGCGTCTGCGACGAAAATTATCTCAAGGATACTCTTGGGAATAGGATCTTCTTTTTTTCTAGTCGATGGTCAACTCCCTAGATCTTTTGGGCCCAGTATGTGGGTACGTTAATTGCAGCATCGGTGGCATTATATCCCCCAAAGTACAGGTGTTGCGCCCAGTATGTGGCTACGTTAATTGCAGCATCGGTGGCATTATATCCCCCAAAGTACAGGTGTTGCGCCCAGTATGTGGCTACGTTAATTGCAGCATAGGTGGCATTCATTAGATCTCCACAAAGTACAAGTGTTTGGGCACACGGGGTACTCTAACATGTGGCTCATGTTCTGAACAGAGGCACCTCACATTTCGCCTACTCTTGGGATGAAAAGTATCCTATGTTCTATTCCAGGACATGGTACACCCGTTTTCCAAGTTTAATTTAAATCCGTTCAGCCGCTAAGCCATGATGAGGTAACAAAGTAAACAGGGTTCCTTTGTCATTCTTCTTCTTATCGTGTAGGCAGTAAGGTCTAACGACCCCACACACCCTAGTGTCAGAGTTTCTAAGCCGCCTCAAGGGCCTCTGATATGGTTATTTGATGATCGCCATTTGGCGGCAGGGACCACCGGTTTATACGTGCATCCGAAGCACGGAATCATCTTTTTATCAGACAATCAGGTGTATCAAGCCTGCAATGTCCTAAATCTGGAAACAACTTTACAAAGTATGCTTCCCGTGGGAATTGAACCCACGACCAATGGGTCACAAGGCAAACGCCTAAACCACTCGACCATGGAGGCAGTTAATAATATACATATTAGTGTGAATAACGACAGTCCAATAATACAATTTACTAAGTAAAAACTGTTTGTCTCAGAAAGCATACCTTAGAGGGATCCGGCTTATCAGGAAATCTGGCAGCTGTCACCAGGAAGATATCAGGATGTGGTTTCCCAAACTTGACATCCGGGTCCGTGCTGCCCATGACCATATGATGGAAGTAGGAGAACAGTTCCTTGTATTGTGCTATCTTAGTCTCCACTGATCGGGCGCTTGAGGACGTTGCCAGCGCAAAGGGTACTTTTGTTTTGTGTAGGTGACGTATTAATCTTTCTGCACCTGTAATAGAAGTTAAAGAGGATAAGAGTTTGGTCTTTCATGGACTCTTCCTTTTTTAGCAGCAGTATTTTTTGTTTCTGATTCTGGGGGGTTATACTCTCTAAGCCCGAAGTCTGTAGTTTCGGGCTTAGTAGCGGGCGTATTCTACTCCGTATCTGTGTGCTTTCCGAGGCACGGAGGGAATTCGGTACTTATATTAAGATGGTCACCCATCCACAGACCAACCTTGGCAAGCGTTGCTTAACCTTCAAGATCGACCCGTGCGATTGTTATTATTTAGCCACGAGCTAAATAGTACGAGCAACAAAGTATTTCATTTGTAATTTGTTAAAAATATTACAAATCAAAAAAAAAATCTCTGGTTTACAATGACATGGTGGATAGAGAATTTTTTTTTTCGGCATTTACATACAATCTCATCTGATACACTAGCCGATAAGAATAACACATGGCCTACGTTTTATAGGTCAAGTCAAATTACTGTGCAATAAGAAGATAAGTTAACATGAATTCATATGACTTAGGAGGCGTTTCCAAGTGCAAGTAACTCACATGCTAGTTTAATTGCACTGCGTGGCACGATCGAGCGATTTATTACTTTTTTTTTTGGGTTTGCTCTTGTCTCTAGTCTAGGTCAGAAGTGACAGAGACAAAGTCGACGATGGAGTGCGCTTACGCAGAAGAAGCCTGTTCACTCTAACTTTGAAGAGATTAGGGTTGAATGCGTTCGGAAACACAGATGCAGGCAGAGAGTTGTGGAATTTGTTCGAAAGCGTCACCGCGGCCCTGGAACGCAAAGACCATTTGGAGGAACACTAATGGGTTTTAGTCAGTAAGAGTGTAACACTCCCTTCAGCTCCTCCTAGCGTGGAAGCAGTCATTTGATGATTTTACATCCTTAAAAAAAAAGTAGAACCTACTCGTAGTTCGCGGAATTTGTTCGATAGCTCCACCGCGGCCCTGGAACGCAAAGGGCATTGGAGGAACACGGATGGGTTTTAGTCAGTAAGAGTCTGACACTCCCTTCTGCTCCAGCCGGAGCGGGAAGAGGCATTTGATGATTTCCCTAAGTAATTCTCGTAGTACGTAAAGAAATCTATAATACCGGACTGTACAATAGCTATAATACCGGAGACAATAAACGATTAGTCTATTCTATTACGTATTTATTTATTAATAGTGCATTTTCCAGAAGCTAACAACACTATCTGGCATCTTTTGAATGCATTGTAAATAATCAAGAGATATTATATCATTGTTGTCAGCAGATAACGACTGAACGGGATCTTATTTAATTTTAGTATCTTTAGAAACTTTATAAGTGCTACTTAAAATGAAATAGAGTCATCCACCTGGGCCCTGGTGGGGTTCCATAACTCAGAAGGTAAAAACAGAACCCTTATAGGATTACTTTGTTGTCCGTCCGTCTGTGAACCCTCGGTGGGCGAGTCCGACTCGCACTTGGCCGGTTTTTTTAAGGACGGGATATCATCAAATGACTGAGGCAACTAACGGAAAGAGCTAATTTTCAAAAGCTTTTATTTAGCTTGCAATATATGTATGTAAGTATTGTTCGGGTGGAATCTTTGAACTCAATTTTGAAGTAGATATCTTCAACCGATTGAGCTGATATTTGGTATACACGTTTAGTTTGGATGACAATGCACGATAAGGTGTGTTAAATCATTCAAAATCCCAATATGGCGGACCATCCAAAATGGCGGAATAGTTATTTTTAATGCATTTCTGCAATATGGATATCAAATGAAAGGGCTTGTTGAGAGTAACTCGAACAATAATTTCGCGTCATTCTAAATCCAATATGGCGGACCATCCAAGATGGCAGTTAATTTTAAAGCACTTCAACAATATGGGTAAAAACATTAGAAGGTCTCCTTATTAAAGAGCTGGACTGTTCGAAATTAACCGGCAAACGATCTCGCAACATTGATGCGTTGAATGAGATCAACAGACGAGAAACCTAGCCAGCGAAAACTAAAAAATACAAAATAAATAAAAAGCAAGAACACATTAAAAAAAAAGCTTTTATTTAAACGCTTTAAAAAGAAGAAAATATTTTTATCCTTAAAAAATTTAACTATTAACTTATAACCTCATTATATACAAATTATATGATCATAAAAGCTTGTCGCGAGGTTTAATTACCTATCAGTATTTAATTAAATTGAAATTGAAAATATAATAAACTTAGCAGATCAATTTACATAATTAAATTGGTACTAGTTTATTTACTAATCGCGCGACAAGCTTTTATGATCGTATAAATTGTATATAGGTAATGAGGTTATAAGTTGATACATAAAATTTTTGAGGAAAAATTTATTTATTGAAATTTACTTCTTTTTAGAGCGTTTAAACAAAAGCTTTTTTTTAAGTTTTTTTGCTTTTAATTTATTAACAAAATACATTTTTAATTTTCAAAAAAAAAATATCAGCTTAATTTTCAAAAATCAATGATGCAGTTTTAGTTTTCATCAACATCGGGCCCGATAAACTACAACTGTATCATTGGATTTTTTAAAAAATAACAGTTACGGTTTAGATAGGTAGCTTTAGTCAGAAATTTTAAAACTAATTTGTTAAAAATGAGAGCTTTCCTTTAGTTTGCCATGTTTTACTTCCCAGAATTTGAGCCTTATTAGCCATTGATATGTAAAAAACCCAAGATACACAGTCAGCATCTCAAAAACGTCCGCAGAAAATAAGCGCAATATGTATGATTATGCGCAAGTTTCAAACAGTCTCGCATCGCTCGCCATAATGCACTGCTTTGTAAAAACAAGCGATCCGTGTAAGGTTGAATGTGCAAAAAAAGTTGTTTATAGTATAACTACACACAACTCACACATGAAACTTGATACATGTCAGTTTTTGACGACAGTTTCGAGTGTTGCATTTGTTCGAGACTGTGCATCTTGGGTTTTTTTATATATCAATGTTATTAGCTACACTTTCGGATGGTGTATTAATACAGAATGTTTTTTTTTTTCAAAATCAATAGGATCAATTCCTGGGTAGAAACAACGTGCTGCTTTCATCAAAATCCAATCATGCTGTTTTCATCAAAATCGGGGTCGAGACTACTTTCAGTGTTTTTCGATATTCCTCATAGTTTCGGATTTGGCCATGAAGGCACATTTAACAAAATCTTCCTGTATAAGAAACGTGATTAATAATATGGAACCTTTCGTGTTCGAGTGTGACTTGCACTTGGCTGGTTTTTTCTTTATGCTACATTTAAGTATAAAATGCGGGCAAAACCAATATTTTGAAGCGGCCGGTTGAAAAGATATAGTATGAACAGGAAGACGATAAAAAGAATTATGTAAGCCATTGATACAAGTTCTAATTTAGCATATCCTAACCTTGGACATGAACTATCTGCCGCAACGCACATGGATTTATGCCAAGCATCGTAAATTGCGAAATGCATTGTGTATTGTTTGTACTGATCATTAATTAGCATGTTTGTTACTATGCTCGTTTTTAGTAATAAGTAGGTAGGTATACGAAACTACGGCAGCAATATTACAGGGGGGATCTTTCGTCTAGACTTTTCCCAACATTGTTGGGGTTGGCTTCTAGTCTGGTCACAGATGAACACCAGTATTTCACATGGCGTGACTGCCTGTCTGACCTCCACAGCCCCTTACGGCCGGTCTCAATAACGTATCTATTAGCTATCATGCGTCAAATTTGCTATCATCAGTAGCTGAAACATCATGTTTGAGTTTCAATATACCGGTATGTTGACCGAAATATACCAATATGTTCTATTTACTGTGACATGACTCAAGCATTTGACTACGTAGATCACAATATCTTACTACATAAATTAGAAGCATACGGAATAAGAGGAAATATCCTACGGCTTATCGAGTCATATATAAAAAATCGAAAACAATACGTGGAAATCACACAAGAAGATCTAAAACTAAAAACCAAGAGCGAAAGGGTGTATCGGTCGCGTGATAGAACAATCACATAAGGTGTGCCGCAGGGTAGCGTACTTGGCCCCACTCTATTTATCCTTTATATAAATGACCTGCCAAAAGTGACGCAACATCATAATTATGAAGTTATTTGCCGACGACAGCACCGTTACCATTGACTGTAAAGATAAACTAAATTATGACAAACAAATCTATGATAATGACGTAACTTATACTATAAATTCAATAATAAAATGGCTAAATAATAATAACCTGAAGATAAATATTGACAAGACCAAATTAATGGCATTCACCCAATGCAAAAATCTGACTATGAATATTCATTACAAAAACAACCAAATAAATCAAGTCAACATAACAAAATTTTAGGGTTAACCCTAGACTAAAGACTAAATTGGAAGGCACACACGATAGATTTAGCGAAGCGACTTAGTAAATCCTCGTATGCATTATACATATTAACTTGCGCCAGTCACAGGAATGGACGCTATTGTTACAGCATACCATGGTTTGGCTGGTTCTATTTTAAGATACGGAGTTATTTTTTAGGGAAACTCATACAATAGGGAACTTATATTCAAAGCCCAAAAAAAAGTGGGTTAGGGCAATGTTTGGGTTGAAATGTATAGTCATGTAAACATTTTTTTATTAAATATAAAATACTTACAGTACCCTGTTTGTACATTTGCGAATTTGCTTGCAATAAGTTGGTTGTATATATACCGAAACATCAAAGCATTAACTAGGTGTATGATCTGAATACTAAATGCACATTTACAGTCATTTTAAACGCCCATAAAACAATTATATGTCTCCTAAAGGAATACAATTTACAATACAAATTAATTTTATTGCAATCACGGTTTCTTGGATATTCAGATACAGAATTTTAATTACTCATCAATCAAAACATGAGAGAACATGGCAACTTTAGGAAGAACAGATGGGCCAACTTAGGACTTGGCCGATTAGAGGACAAACGGCGCTAAAATGGATGCCCAGTTGGCCGCCTATTCGTCAAATATAAATGTGGCCGGATAGTCGGCAAGTAATCAGTTATATCTCTGTTAATTAATTTTGCTATCTTTGCAATCTGTTCGTCTAATGTACAGCATTTGGACCAAAACCAATACAAAAAAATGTATTGTTTTTGTAACTGATTGAATTCTTGAAATACATGTTTATTGTACTGGCTTTTGTCTGTGAATTCATAGGCACATATCCCATTTATTCGCTTTCCCATAGGAATTTAGAGAAATTCTCTGTTAGTGCTCCACGCAGTTGTGTGGGTCAGCTAGTGTTTTTATTTATACGCTATTTAAATTAACATACCATCTAATAAAGGTGCTCCAGCCAACATTGTATCTCCAAGGACTAACAATTGGTTTCTAAATTCCGTAGGACTACATGGTAACTTCAGTTCTTTGCACAAGATCTCCGATAGACGTTGCTCAGTCCCTCCAAGGACTTTCATCATCAATTCATCTGTGTATTTGTGGCCATAATTTGCACACAACTGTGTTATCATTTTCTTGTAAACTAGTTCTGTATCTGGAAAAAGAAATATAGATATTTTTTAATACACGATCAAAAGTTTTACCTCTTACATGCAAATAATTTGAGACTGTTTTTTTTATTTGAGATGGGGTTGCTCTTGACTTTAGTCTAGGTGAGAGAGACAAAGTCGACATTGGAGCGAGTTTATTCAGATTTCAGTCAGAGGACATATTAGTGTTGGATTGGTTACTATTATTTGCAGTCACTAGTAAGAAGGTTAATTTATTCATTTAAAATATTATTTAAGCAGACAAGAAGACATTCAAATTAGACTTATAGTCCTTTTTATACAAATTATATATAATGTATTTAAAACTATACATTAGGCCCGTCATTAGGCTAGACAACAATCTGCAATGGCAGGCAATAAAAAAAATGTGTGCCAGTAGAATACTAATTAAGCCATCATAATAAGTTTGACAATAGCCCTAATTTGCATGTTACATGAATGCAGCTTTT
Organism: Lacanobia wlatinum; assembly: GCA_947578705.1. Taxonomy (NCBI): domain Eukaryota; kingdom Metazoa; phylum Arthropoda; class Insecta; order Lepidoptera; family Noctuidae; genus Lacanobia; species Lacanobia wlatinum. The sequence continues at coordinate 26,056,423 of OX388027.1, read as the reverse complement.
AGATTAAATCATAATGAAATAAATTATTTTGATAAAGGGTAGAAAACAAAATTGCGAGTTTTAAATTTATTACTGATAGGACTTTAGGACTTATTTATTCATTCATTAAAATTATGAAGCAGGTTTTAAGTTTCGAAACTTATCTTTCTGAGGCTAGAAACATTTTTAAAACCCGTTTTTGAGGTTGAGTATTGAGAAACCTTTTCAACCAAATTTGGTACAGTCTTGCTAATAGAATACATGCATATGTTTGTTATTAATTATGTAAAATCATGACCGCGTATGTAACCTTGCGATCCAATAACATTGACAATATCTGCGAAGGTCGCACTGTTAGCTTACCAAGCAGAAGTCCGTCCATGTCGAAAATACAGTGCGTAACTTTCTTGTAATTCGGTGTAGAGTAACATCTCGCGCCTATCACCCGCGACACACTTTTTAACAAATATATCCTCATGGTGACCGGTTATGTAAAGTTATAAACAATTATAAGCTTAATATATAGTGGTAATTGTATTCTTTAAAAATAGGAATGTATTGTACACTCATTTACTCAAGTTCCACTTATTTTTAGAGATGATTTTATTTTTTAAGCATTAGAAAAACACAAAACGTGCGTTCATTGATTGAATAACATTCGTCTATTTCATGGTGTCATAACTTCGAACAACCTGATAGAATCTTCAAAAAGTTTGTTGCTCTGAACAGTAGATGGTGCTATTTAAAAATTTAAATAAAAATATTTTTATTAGACTGGTATTACTGGCTCTTTTTTTGGTTATGGCTACAACACAACACCATTGACATGTGTTTATTTCATTTCACGCAGACTTTCAGTATTTACATTCTCTTCAGCAGACACTTAAAAACTTATAAAATAGCGAACAAAAAGAAGTAAATGAAAAATTTGTAATTTATTTACTTATTTTAATAATAGATTATTACTAATTGACTTCCATTGAGTAGAATATGTTAATTATTTATAGTCAAAAATAGTCACTCATTTAGGAATGAAACGTTGTGTTATTGACATTGACATTAACTGTTTGTTTTCAAATCTCACAATCCGTTTATTTTCTTCTGAAGTGAACGGATGCGTTTATTGTATTTTGTTAATTTTCAATGACGACCCGGCTTGTTACACTATTTCTGTTCCCGACTGACCTGGCTTTTACTTGGATTCCGATATTACCGCTATCATCGACTGACCTCTGGCTGAGAATTTGGACTTTATTGTTTTGCTTTGTGAATTGGATTTTCTCGACCATGCCTATGAAAAGATGTTGTGCCTGCAGCAAAACTCGTAAGTGCATTTAAAATTATATATTATTATTAGTTAATTTTGGTCCTTAAAGTACTTATATGGGTAAATGGCAAACATTACATTTTAAAGTGATGTGATATCACAACACATTTTTGGAACTAAGTGATATCACAATGTATGAATTTGGATGTGATCTATAGATTCTATCTAAAATTTAACATTTAAAATTTAACATTTTACTTAGAAAGGACCGAGTCAGTCTTACAAATAGATTGAAACTTTGTACTGAAGAGCTGGACCAATGTAGGGAACAATATGATAAAGATACTCAGTGCTTCCAAAATGATATACTATACAACGAGTACTTGCTGAAAAATGTTTATGAAAAATATGAGACCTCACAACAACAACTGAGTGAGCGCTTGTTTGAGGCTGGGGAACTATTGGACTTGGTGAAGTACAATGCTGAAAGATACGAGTCTCTGACTAATAATCTTTCATGCAGCTGTGTAAACCAGCCATCATCTCCCCAGCCCCAACTAGACATGTCTCCACCGGTGTTGGCTCTTCCATTAGAAACATGTGTCAAAATACCAGGAAATAAATCTATATTTTTTTTGTGATGAATTAGGGTCTGGCTTTGGAAAAATACTACATAACTACTTAAGCCATAGTTTTACCAACCATAGTTATCATAATATAAGTCTTAAACAAATGGTTAAAAGAATTATAAATACAAATCTTGATGATTATTCATCAATGGTTCTTCTATTAGGGAATAGTACTGGTATTACCAGAAAGGACATAGTGGATAGTGTTGACTCCTTATTAAAGTTAAACATAGGAAAGCTGATGTTATGTGCTTTTCCTTATTCCGATAGTTTATCAGATGATCAAAACAAGCATATTTTAAAGCTGAATAATACTATTCACTTGCTGACATGTTGTCATAGTGACAAATTATTGTATTTTGACACTAATAAGTTTGTTAGTGGTTTTAAATTAACTCAGGGAGCTTTATCTCTGTCTGGTAAATGTAGACATATGATTGCTATGTTGATAGCATATAATATTAACGAGGTTATAGCTAATATAACAAAGATTAGGTTAAGTGACGAGCCTGTGTTGTCTAGTTGCTCTAACAGCGTAGGGACTTATTTTTATGATTCTTTGTGTTGTACGAAGGAGGACCCACTTAAAATATCAACATTCATGGAGGCCTCTACCCATCAGATAGAGTATTCTCTTCCTGATGGAACCTATAAAGACATTTTAGACTCCTCAATTGTAGCTGTGGAGATCGCTCCGGATAATTCTTTAAACTGAACTGCAAGACAACAGAAGCTACCTCTTCTAATAACCAATTATTATATGTGAATAGGAACAAGGTATCTTCTAGCAGTAGTAATATAGTTCATGGTAAAAATCCTAAGGGAGGGCAGCACACTTTAAAATTGTTTTATCAGAATATTCAAGGTTGCTCTTCCAAATTACTTGAAATAGAAATGTTTTTAGAAAAGACCAAGTTTGATGTAGTTTGCTTAACTGAACATTGGTTAAAAGTAAGTAGGATCTCTTAATTTTGAAAATTATTGTGTAGCAAGCCATTTCAGCCGACAATGTATGATACATGGAGGATCACTTATTTTAATTAAAAGTTATATTAAATCTAAAGAAAGAAATGACATTGTTAAGCTGTCGGTTGCTTCACAACAACAACATGCTTATCTAGCTAAGCATGTTGTTGTATGTGTCTACAAACCTCCAAGTTACCAGAATCTATCTGTGTTTGATTCTGTAATGGAAGATGTGTTAAAAAAAGTTTGTACTAGCAATAAATCAATAATTATATGTGGCGACTTTAATATTAACTTATTAGAAACTAACTCGAATAGTATCAGATTATTGAGTCTATTTAAATCATTTAATTTATCAAATGTTTTTTTTGAACCTACCCGAGTAACACTTTCGTCTGCGACTTGCATAGACAACATATTTTGTAATTGTGATTATTTACATACAGAGATTGTGAATAAGTTGCCCTCTGATCACAGTGGACAAACAATAATGTTTTGCACCTACATACCTTTACAAAAAATTCAAATTAAATTTAGACCAATAACAGATAAAAATTTAGAAAAACTTATTTATTTATTATATACTTTATTGTACACCTCATAACAAGCACAGGAAACTTAATAGTACTTTGGCCAGTAAATTATGTGTTCAAAATTTTAATAACATAGAAGACTCAAATGTGTTTTATACCAAATTTTTTTCATTACTCAACACTCAATTTAATGATAATTTTCCAATTAAGCCTAAAAGTATTTACACTAAGTTTATATTCAGTGATTGGGCGACTCCAGGCATTCGAATAAGTAGAGAAAAGCTATACGAACTATATGGCCTAAAGCAACACGTGAATAACATAAGCTTTCATAAGTATGTTGCAAAATATTCAAAAACATTTAAAAGTGTATGCAAAATAGCTAAAGCTCTGTTTATTAGCAATAAAATAAAATCAGCAGATGACAAAATAAAAACCACCTGGAAAATAATAAATAATGAAACAGGTAGGAAGAAAAAGCGTGAAACTAAATACTCAGATGCAGAGGTAGCTCAGGAGTTTGAAAACTTCTTTGCTGATATTCCACGTAAAACTACACAAGCTCTTAACTCGTCACCCGCGCTCTCTGCTGCCTTTTTAAGGAAGAATGTCAAGGTATGCCCATCAGAGTTCAAGTTTCAACATACAAACCCCTTAGCCATTATAAAGGCTTTTAAAGATCTTAAAATTAAATCAACAGAAGATCTTTGGGGAATGTCTGTAAAAGTCTGTAGATCTGTTATTGAAACTATTGCTCCCTACTTAGCTCACATATTTAACTCTAGTGTAGACCAGGGAGTATTTCCTGATCTCATGAAGCACAGTAAAGTCGTTCCACTGTTTAAATCCGGTGATAGTCAAGAACCCAACAATTACAGGCCGGTGTCAATCCTGCCGGTTCTCAGTAAGGTGTTTGAAAAGTTAATGCTTAACCAGATGTTACTACATTTTAATAAGAATTCCATCTTTCACGAACAACAGTACGGTTTCACTAAAGGGCGTTGTACAACTGACGCTGGTGTCACCCTAATAAAGAACATCTTTAACGCCTGGGAGGATTCACAAGACGCCATTGGAATCTTTTGTGACCTCTCGAAAGCGTTTGATTGCGTTAACCATGAGACACTTTTGTTGAAACTTGAGCATTATGGGATTAGGAATACATCCCTTGATTTGATTGGATCATATCATCATCTGAAAGACAGACAGGTTAAAGTACAGGTAAACGGTGTAAACTCACTAGGGTCTGAAATGGCAATGGGCGTTCCGCAAGGTCCAATATTAGGTCCATTCCTCTTTTTAGCATATATAAACGATTTGCCCCAATTACTTCAAAATGTACCAAAGATGGTGTTATTTGCTGATGACACATCATTGATATTTAAAATAGACCGACGGTCACAAAACCTTGATGATGTCAATTACTCTATTCACTAGGTTCAAGATTGGTTTACGGCAAACAACTTAGTATTAAATGAAAAAAAGAACTAAATGTATTAAATTTTTTTTTACCTTATGTTAAAAGTAACGAATGTGAAATCATATTGAATGGACAAAAACTGGAATTTATTGATCAGACGGTTTTCCTGGGAATCACTTTAGACGAGAAATTGCAATGGGGACCTCACATAACATCTCTTGCGGCGCGGCTAAGCTCAGCCGCTTATGCTGTTAGAAAGATAAGACAGCTAACAGATATAGAAACCGCGCGTTTGGTCTATTTTAGTTACTTTCACAGCATTATGTCGTATGGTATTTTGCTGTGGGGTCGAGCTGCTGACATTGAATCCATATTTATTCTACAAAAGCGTGCTGTCAGAGCCATTTATAATCTTCGTCGCCGCGATTCTCTTAGGGAACTCTTTAAAAAGATTAATATTATGACAGTCCCTTGTCAATTCATCTATGAAAATATTATGCATGTAAGGAAAAATCGACATCTCTTTAGCAAAATTAGTGATAGACATAATCTTAATACTAGAAATAGAAATAAACTAGATCAACCATTTTTTAGATTATCCAAAGTACGAACATCTTTCATGGGGTACTGTATTAAATGTTACAACAAAATTCCTTCTGAAATATTAGAATTAAATGAAAGAAAATTTAAAACGTGTGTAAAATACACACTTTGTGAACAAGCATATTACAAATTAGATGATTATATTCAAGATAAGAATGCTTGGAAACATGCTAGTCCTGCTCCATAGGACAATCTAGGGTGTAGTAGACATAGTGAAACTGGTTGATATTGTTACGCGCCAGAATTAATGTTGGGTACATGGCGGCATTTGCGTACTGCTAACGCCATCTAGTTTCAAGTAACGAAACATTTACGTGCTGCCATCTAGTATCGAGTAGCAGACACTTGCGTGCTGCTGGCGTCATCTAGTATCCAGTAGCAGGCATTTACGTGCTAGAACATTCTCGATGTTTAGACACCTGGTCGGTCGGGACCTGTGTGTGCCTGAACTTTCGAGAGGTTTCCATACAAGAGGGTTCTGGAAATGACTGTCGGTATATAAAGGGCGGACATCCGGCGACGGCAGTCAGTATTGAATTGGCGATACAAACGATAACTTCGAGAGCGATCTTCAACTGCGAATTATAGTGAAGTGAAGTGTTCAGTAGTGCGATTGTGTTTTATAATTAGTGTGTTTTAAAGTGCTAATTAGTGTCATAAATTAAAGTGTCAGTTTTGGTTGTTTAATCGGCTGTTTTTATTGTAACGAACCCCAAGCTCGTAACAATTGGTGTCAGAAGAGTGGATAATCATGCCGATTCTGCCAAAGGACGACACGGAGGGTATCCGTACCCGTAGTCAACGCCAGCAGGAGACGGACCAGAGGCGTTTTGGTGGTGCAACGCCGCAGACGTCGGAAGGTCAGCTACCGACCATGGAGGCCGGCCCGTCTATAGCAGCTCCGGCATCATCAGCACCAGACTTTGCTGCTCTGATGTTGATGTTGCAGGAGCAGGCTCGCCGACAGGAGGAACAGGCCCGTCGGTTGGAAGAACAGTTGCAGCACGACAAGGCGGAGCAGGCCCGACGACAGGAGGAGCAGGCCCGACGACAGGAGGAACAGGCCCGTCGCTTGGAAGAGCAGCTCAAGCTTGACAAGGAGGAGCAGGCGCGCCGCCAGGAAGAACAGATGCTCCTCATGAAGGAACTTCACGCGTCCTTCAGGAAAGACATGAAGGAGGTGAAGGATAAGGTTGCTCAGCATGACAACCGCTTGTCAGACGCTGAAACCAGGATCAGCAAGTTTGATGACGTCATTGCGGATATGAAGAAGGAATTGGGCAACCTTAAACTTGGAGATGGAATTGCTACTTCAGCAGCCACAACACCTTCGCCACGTGGGTTCAAAGTGCCGCCGTTCTATGGGACGTCTTCTTGGTCGGCCTACAAGATTCAGTTTGAGGCTGTCATGAAGGCGAATGGGTGGAGTAAAAATCAGGCCATGACTGCCCTCACCCTAGGCCTGCGCGACCAGGCCTTAACTGTCCTGGAAGCTCTCGGTAAGGAGGTGACTTACGAGCAGCTGCTTGAGGCGTTGGAAGCCAGGTATGGCGACGCTCATTTGGAGCACGTGTTTCGTGCGCAGTTAAGGGATCGCGTGCAACGAAACGGTGAGAACCTGCAGCAGTGGGCCCTTGAAGTGGAGAAGTTGGTGCGAAAAGCGTACCAGTCTGCACCAGCGCTCATTGAAGGGAACCTGGTGCAGGCATTCATCGACGGCATCCGCGACCTTGAGGTTAGGGCTGCAGTGAGGCTCGGGCACCACGAGACGCTTAAGGACGCCTTGGCCCATGCACTGGAGGTGGAAGCTGTGCGGCAAGATCATCGTTCCCACCGCGTCAGGGAGGTTGCAGCGGTTACAGTTCGCGATCGTTTAAAAGGATACAGCCCTAGGTGCTACGGCTGTGGTGAAAGGGGCCACCTTCGATCCAGTTGCCCTAAGCGAACTGCAGAAGGGGAAGGTAGCCGATCTCCAGAGGGCAGGGCGGCTAATAGCACCGCCCAGCAACAGCAGGGAAACGAGTAAAAGCCAGGACTGCGGGGCGGGTGCTGGCTGATGTTCAAGGAGCCCCAAGGATTTCGATCTCACAAACCCGTGACGGGAACAGCCTTATCATCAAGGGCGAGGTCAACGGGACGTCATGTAAGCTGACGATAGACACTGGAGCCTCTCGCACGGTTGTCAGTTCCCAACTTATAAGTCGGTTCCTTGGGGACTCTGCATACAACCGAGAGCGCATAAATTTGGTAACAGCCACCGGTCAGCGCATACCCGTCCGAGGAGAAAAAGAGATGGAGTTGAAGCTAGGCAACAAAATCTACCGGCATAATGTTGTTGTGGCCGATATAATGGACGATTGCATTCTGGGCTTAGACTTTATGAGGAAGAATCGTTGTGAGATCGACGTTAATCAAGGAGTTATGAAATGTGGACAAGAGGAACTTTTCATGGAAGGGGCTTTACCTGGAAATGTGTACAACCTAAAGAAGATTGTTCTTGTTGTGCCGGTTAGTCTTCCTCGGAATCCTGGGCAAACTCATCGTTGCGTACTCGTGGAAAGGGTAGACAATGACCTTCCATGGAAAGTAGCACGAACATTGGTCAGAGCCACCGACATCTCAGGAGTACGTGTGATAGAAAAGGGCACACTGATGGGTACCTGCGAGGAAGTGGATTGGTTGCGTCGATGCCAATATCTATCAACTGGGACCCTCAGCAAGGATGCACAAACGAGAGTGACCACACTTTTAGAAGACTGTCGCAGCGCTCTGTCTCAAAATGAAATGGTCAAGGCGAAGAGGATGTTACTTAAGTACACCGATGTTTTCTCTTTGAACGATGCTGACATCGGGAAGACTGGCTTAGTTCAACACAAAATAAACACGGGAGAAGAATTGCCTATCCGTCAACGGCCAAGGAGATTACCGGTAGCACGTGAAAAGGAAGTGGAAACCATGATCGAGGGAATGGTGAAGGATGGTGTTATAGAACGCGCATGCGGTTTTGTGTTGATTATCGTCGTCTGAACGACGTGACGAAGAAAGACAGCTATCCTTTGCCAAGAATTGATGACACTCTGGACATGCTTACTGGAGTAAAGTGGTTTAGCACACTAGATCTAAAAAGTGGCTACTGGCAAGTAGAAATCGACCCGAAAGACAAGGAGAAAACTGCATTTTCGACAGGAAAGGGTCTATGGCAATTTAAAGTTATGCCATTTGGATTGTGTAACGCTCCGGCAACGTTTGAAAGATTGATGGAACTGGTACTAACCGGGTTGATTGGTGATGCCTGCCTTGTCTACTTGGATGACATCATCATCGTAGGCCGTACGTTTGAAGAACATCTTCAAAATCTGGAACGCGTGCTCATGAAGATCCAGAGTGCCAACCTCAAGTTGAGTCCGAAAAAGTGTTCATTTTTCAAACGGCAAGTTAGCTTTTTGGGTTATGTTGTGTCGAAAGAAGGTATCCGCACGGATCCAGAGAAAATCGCCGCTGTCAAGGATTGGCCAATTCCAAAAGACAAGACGCAGGTCAGAGCATTTTTAGGTTTGTGCTCCTATTATCGGCGTTTTGTCAAGAACTTTGCAGATATAGCCAAACCCCTGCACAAGCTAACTGAGGAAAAGCGACATTTCTGTTGGGATGAAAGTTGCGACATCGCTTTCCAGGAGCTAAAGGACCGTCTGTGCAAAACACCTATTTTGGGGTATCCTGATATCAGCAAGGAATTTATAGTTGACACAGACGCAAGTGATATCGGACTTGGCGGTGTGTTATCTCAGCGAAATGGCGATCAAGAGGTTGTGATTGCGTACTTCAGCAAGTCATTGTCGAAACCAGAGAGGAATTATTGTGTCACGAGACGGGAATTGCTTGCTGTGGTAGTCATTGCAACATTTTAGCAAATATCTACTGGGGCGGAAATTTCACCTACGAACTGACCATCCTGCGCTGAAATGGCTATTGCAGTTCAAAAATCCAGAAGGACAAGTTGCGAGATGGATTGAACTACTGCAGGAATACGACTTTGTGGTAGAACATCGCAGCGGAAAATCTCATGGCAACGCTGATGCACTGTCAAGAAGACCTTGCCCTGAAGACTGTAAGCATTGTACTAGGCAAGAGGGTAAAGAAGTCATACCTGTGAGGATGCTCAAGACAGACCTCAGCAACGAGTGGAAGGAAAGCCTACAACATGCTCAGCACGAAGATTCAGACATCAAGCCGATTCTGGAGTGGATGAAGGCCAGTGCTCCTAAGCCCACGTGGAGTGATGTCTCAGCGATGAGTTCGATCACAAAAAGCTATTGGGCCCAATGGGACAGCTTAGTGATTCAGGATGGAGTACTGTGCCGTAGATGGGAAAATGCCCGGGGAGACAACTGTCATTTGCAAATGGTTGTCCCTAAAGTTAAGGTACCGGATGTTTTACAGCTATACCATGATGGTTGTTCAGGAGGCCATATGGGAGTTAAACGCACTCTACTGAAAATACGGGAACGGTTTTACTGGGTCCATTGCCGTGACGATGTCGAGGACTGGTGTCGGAAATGTACAAGTTGTGCGGCTGTAAAAGGACCTCAGACTCGTAGCAGAGGTGCATTGAAATTGTACAATGTTGGTGCACCATGGGAGAGGATAGCCCTGGATGTTGCGGGACCATTTCCGGAAAGTGATAGTGGTAACAAGTATTTCATGGTTGTAATGGATTACTTCACTAAGTGGCCGGAAGTCTTCGCCATTCCAAATCAAGAAGCTTCAACAGTTGCAGATAAACTGGTTCATGAAGTCTTCTGTCGTTTTGGAGTACCCTTGGAGATTCACAGCGATCAAGGAAGGAATTTTGAGTCACAGATATTCCAGGAAACTTGCCGAGTTATGGGTACTCATAAAACAAGAACATTTTCTTACCACCCACAATCGGATGGAATGGTGGAACGATTCAATCAGACATTGGAGAGATACTTGGCAAAAGTTGTGGAAAATCGGCAACGCGATTGGGACAAGCACATACAACCGTTTTTGTTGTCATACCGAAGTGCTGTTCACGAAAGCACATCAGTGACACCAGCTTTCGCAAACTTTGGTAGAGAATTACGGCTGCCGGCAGACCTGATCACTGGAATGCCACCTGATGCCCCACGTAGTATAACCGATTATGCGAATGACTTGCGGAACAAAATGAATGACATTTATGAGCACGTCAGAGAATCGGGCCAGCAAATGTCTGACAAGATGAAAACCCGCTATGACCGCAAAATGAACAATAAAGGTTTCGATGAAGGTTCACTTGTGTGGTTGCACAATCCAGTTCGCAGTAAAGGGAAATCTCCTAAGCTTCAAGCTAAATGGGGCGGGCCGTACCGGATTGTGACAAAAATCAATGACGTGACCTACCGTATACAAAAAGGTACAAGAAGTGCTCCTAAAATCGTCCACGTGGATCGACTGGCGCGTTATTATGGGGCCGATAATGCTCGGGACGAGCATGTCTTAGGAGGGGGCAGTGTTACGCGCCAGAATTAATGTTGGGTACATGGCGGCATTTGCGTACTGCTAACGCCATCTAGTTTCAAGTAACGAAACATTTACGTGCTGCCATCTAGTATCGAGTAGCAGACACTTGCGTGCTGCTGGCGTCATCTAGTATCCAGTAGCAGGCATTTACGTGCTAGAACATTCTCGATGTTTAGACACCTGGTCGGTCGGGACCTGTGTGTGCCTGAACTTTCGAGAGGTTTCCATACAAGAGGGTTCTGGAAATGACTGAGGGCGGACATCCGGCGACGGCAGTCAGTATTGAATTGGCGATACAAACGATAACTTCGAGAGCGATCTTCAACTGCGAATTATAGTGAAGTGAAGTGTTCAGTAGTGCGATTGTGTTTTATAATTAGTGTGTTTTAAAGTTCTAATTAGTGTCATAAATTAAAGTGTCAGTTTTGGTTGTTTAATCGGCTGTTTTTATTGTAACGAACCCCAAGCTCGTAACAATATGTTTGTGTTTATTGTATTAATATTTACTATGTAAACAGGTGTATTTACTGATTTTTATATTTAATTTAACTCACACACTGATCATATAAATCAATAGTTGCAAAAATTTGTACGTATGTGAGTATTATGTTCCCTTACTATCAAACTTATTAATTTTACCTCTGCTGGCATTTCTTTATTGTACCTATTAGTAGTATATAAGTGTTTTTTTGGGAGCATCGTCCTCACATATAATCAACTGATTGATGTATGCAAATATTGTAAAGCTTATTTTTGAAAAGAGTAACTATGGAGTTTCTTGTCCGTTCTTCTCCATAAGAATCTACCTTTTGCGAACGGACGACTAGAGCCACTATAATATTTTATTTTATTTTAATTTGACGTTCAAAAGTGCCTTTTTTGGTCTAGTTGAAATAAATCATTTGACTTTGACTTTGATTCAAAGCATAAATTTCAGATTTGATGTTATTTTAAGCTACTAGCTATCTGGCTCATTTCGCCCCTAGTACAAGTTTTACAGTTAGCGAAGCAATGTTTGTGTCTAAGTTGAGTGTGTTATATTTAGTATAATACCTATCAGTGCCGAATTAAATCAGCGCGGGGCCTATAGCAAATTTTACCAAGGGGGCCCCCTAAACATAAAACCTTTCTAAAGTGAAAACAAAAATATCCATTCAAAATAATTATAGCCCCTCTCTATTATTTCTCATGGACCCCGGGGCTCTTATGTAGCACCAGATCCCATATTTTTTTGGTTTGCCTACATTATCTGGGGTTGTTTAGATTTCAGACGGTATAGTAGCATGAAATAAAAGAAAGAAAACGAGTTTTTTGCTCGAAGTATGACCCATACCATAACAAAATAAACCAAATTAGTGACTTTATCTGCAGAAAACGGCTGTCGCAGTATAGTGGGAATTAGAAGGACTTGTGTGTGAGAGAGATCCATGGTTTTTACATGATTTTGAAAGTCCAAGGGCAGGGCCCCACAATGCACGGGGGCCTGTTGCATTTACTACTCTTGCTATGGTTAATCCGGGACTGATACCTACAACTTTGTTATTATACACGTGTCACATACCCATGACTATTTGTATTCTGGCTATTGTACTAACTGACAATTCTTTTCACTTAACAGGGGCAGATAATGTTATCCTGCATTTATTTCCTAACCCAAACAAGGAGCCAAACAGATTTAAATTATGGGTTAATGCTATTGGTGGTGATCTTTTTTTAATAAAAGATCAAACTGTTTTTGATTATTATCGAGTGTGCCATGTACACTTTGATGAAAAGGACCGCACCTGGAGTAAGAGACTCAGCCCAAATGCAGTACCTACATTAAACTTGCGAGGTAATAATAATATTGTCTTTAATCTTTCATAGCTATCTTATTACCACATGGTAAATAAACTGCCTCATCATCCCAAGAGTGGCTGTGCAGAAGTACACCTTATGGGAAATACAGGCATGATAGTATGTTGTTGTAGTACATGAAGAACTTAGGTCATGTTTATGCCTTACAGGTTTTCGAACTGCTATAACAAGAACTCCTTTGCAAGTAATATCCAACCAGGATTTTTCAAAAGCTCAACTGTCCACATCAACCGCTCAGCCATCAATATCAACAGCATCAACCCTTAAACAATCAACATCAACAGCATTAATCGCTCAACCATCGACATCAATGGGATCTACCGCTCAACCATCTACTTCAACAGCATCGGTTGCGCAAACATGTAGCAGTCTACCATCAACATCGACTGACAACATACATTTACCATTGACATCTGGATTATCTGGTCAACATACTCTATCAACATCCAAATCTTTGCCAAGGCGTAAGTACATTGTTATTCAAAGACTACTAACTGAAGTTTCACTGAGTGAGTGACTGATGAAACAGGTCCAATCTGATATCCAATTCACTGTTCAATAAAATGACTGGACAGTCTATACAATATTAAATTTATTTACTTGGATAATTTGATAATAAAACTAGAAAAGATATGATTGAGTACTTGAAATTATGAATCTTCACTTCTGTGAAGTTTCAACAACTAATTAAATTTTACATTGTATTTTCACATGGAAATAACTCATGTTGTAGTATAGAGATTAGCCAGTCGGTAAGATCATAGTAAGGTTGTCTGCCCAGACTGCTCAAGATGACAGCTTAAATATTTAGACTTGTCACTTAAGTGTTCACAAATATTTTTCCAGGGAAATTGAAGAGGACTACTTTGTATAATCCTGAGGTGGTTGCTTTGAACAAGAAAATAAAAAATCTTCAAAAGTCCAAAGTCACGATGGCAGAAAAGTTGAAAAAGGCATTAATATTGTCTGAAAACACTTCTTTTCAAAAAGCCATGAAAGAATTTACGCCTGCAGCAACAATATTTACTCACCTTCAATTTAGAGAAATTGGGAAGAAGATATTGGGGAGGCGATTCACCAAAAATGAAAAAGTTATGGCATTAGCCCTTTACAAACAGGGTCCGAGATCATATCGCTGGCTTAGAAGATTTTTTGTTTTACCTTCTCCTTTAACCCTGAGTCGTATGATTACGAGAGCAGCGCTAAAGCCAGGGATGAATGAAGATTTGTTTCGACAGCTAAAAAGCAAAGTGGATAAAATGAAGGACACAGACAAACTATGCATCATACTTTTTGATGAAGTAGCACTTGCACCACACTTCGAATATAGTAAGAGACGAGACTGTTTAACTGGATTTGTCGACGATGGGGAAACCAGGAAGAGAAAGATAGCTGACCATGCATTAGTTTTTATGATTAGGGGGATTTTTAAGAATTATAAACAGCCTTTGGCGTATACATTTTGCGCCTCAACAACGTCATCCATGGAAATAGTGAGTCAAATAAAAACAATTATTAGAAAACTTAAGTCCATAGGCTTAGAAGTATTGGCAACCGTTTGTGACCAAGGTGCAACTAATGTGAGTGCCATAAACTGGCTAATAAACGAGACAAGAACGAAATATTTAAGAAAAGGTAAAGAAATGAAATACAAAATTTTTGAAATAGATGGCAATGAAGTAGTGCCCTTATATGATCCCCCTCACCTCATAAAAGGAATTAGAAATAATTTATTACAGGCAGACTTAAAAGCAAATTTAAATGGGAGAAATGTCACAGGAAAGTGGGATCACATTGTCGAATTATATAAAAAAGATGGCACATATGATGGCATTAGGCTAATACCTAAATTGACAGACAGACATGTGATCCCACATAAAATTTCTAAAATGAAAGTAAAATGTGCCACTCAAATATTCAGCCGGACTGTAGCTGGTCACTTAGGATCATTAGCATGTGAGTATATCTTTTGTTTATATATAAACAAGGTGTTGTGGCTGTACTCATCATTAAGAACAACTTTTACTATTGGACCAGACCTGAAATTGTGAAAAAAATCTGCTTTTCTCTACATTTATATTCGCCTGTCGTCAAAATATATTATAACTAGCTGACCAGCGCAACTTCGCCTGCGTCACAATTTTCATTACTGCTCCGCTCCTATCGGTCTTAGCGTGATGATATATAGCCTTAGCCTTCCTCGATAAATGGGCTATCTAACACTGAAAGAATTTTTCAAATCGGACCAGTAGTTCCTGAGATTGGCGCGTTCAAGCAAACAAACAAACAAATATTTCATATTAGTATAGATGTGTTGTTCATAATGATGAGTACAATGACCCTTTAAAAGGTCATGCGTTATTTAAGTTTTAACTTGTATACAGGGCCAAATTAAATAATTTTTGGTGAGTAGTAGCTATTCAAAAATCATAAAATATAGGCTATTAATCGGCCCTTAGACTATTAATTTAGCCATGAAATTAGGACATTAAGTTTAGCACCGTGTAAGCAGTCAGGCAATATTTTAAAACAGCTTTGTCATTTCAGGTCAAGGAGTACTCCCTCAAGAATGTGAGGAAACAGCTGCACTGCTCAAGTTCTTTGACGAATTGTTTGACTCCGTGAACGGTAGTTTTGATAATTTTAAAAAGAGAAGAGGAAAACTCCTGCTGGGCCCAGTATCGCCAAGATCGAGTCATAATAAAGTATGGGCTCATGCTAAAAAAGTATTGTCAACAATGAGTTTTCAAAAAAAATATGGAAAATCAGTTACTGTACCCTCCATTAAAAACTGGTTACACACTATTGATAATATAGAATATCTGGTAGATACATTACAAAAAAAATATAAGCTTACATCTCTTTGGATGCGCCACTTCAACCAGGACCCTTTAGAAAACTTTTTCGGAAGCATAAGAAGCCATGGGTACCGCAATAATTCTCCTTCTTGTGCTTTCTTTGAAGCAGCTTTTGCCTCACTGCTAATTAACAATATGAGTAGTGTGCATTCACCAGGGTCCAATTGTGAAGTAGATTCCTGCATCACATTTAAATCTTTAAAGATCTTGTTTTTTAAGACAAGTGAGAGGTCAGCTTATACAACAGAAGTAGATTTTGAAGATATTGACAGTGACCACATCTTTAAAGATTTAGAAATCAAAAGGAATGATCCAAAAATAAGAGCACAAATAGATTATGTGACTGGATATGTTCTGCGCAAGTTAAAAATAAAGTGTAGTTTATGTAGAGAGTCATTGTATAATAAAGACATTGGTGAAAGTGCCATAAAGGTTAGAGAATATTTTAAAAACAAAACTTGCCTCACATATCCATCACTTTCATTGATAAAGTGCTTTTCTAATATCCAAGATGTGGTCATGGGTATATTAAGGAAAAAATCCGATATTAACAATTTAATGCAATACCTGAAAACCATATTATCAATAGTGATTGACTACGGTTTCATAAACTGCAATGAGCATAAAAAAGAGATAATTTTAAGAATTGAGCAAATAACTCTTAATTTATTTGTTTACAACTGGTGCAAAAACACTAATAAGTTATTAACAGGGTCCAGGACTGATTATGAACAAAACGACGAAATTCAAAAATTCGCGTATATATACTGTACGAAAAGGCTTAAGAAATAAAAACAGATTTTTGTATTATCTATTTCGTTTTATTTAATTTCCAGTCGCAATATTTTTTTAAAACCATTCAAAATGTAGGTACGAGAAGGCTAGCAGCCTTGTGCGAAAGTTCCTTGCACAAAGCACCAGATGGCGCTATACGCCATACATTCCGCAAAATGACGCGAGTGACGACTCTATACCCTATATAAAATGTACTCTGTGGTCTATTTTGTTTGATTGACACTTGACTTAAGCTTGACACTAGGTTTTGACAATAAGTATACGTCAAACTTGCCTTAATACCAAAACTTTATCCAATCATAGCATAGACGTCTAATACAGTGGTCTTCCATTGGTCAATTAGATTTCCTTCCCGTGTTTGTAACCAATGATTAATTTCAGTGATAATATTGCTAGAGTAAAATAAACGCCATATGACATGTCTGTGTTGCACCGGAATTATTTTTTAAATTATCAAAGAATTTTTAGAAGGCCCAAAGCAGCCAAAAGTAAAAACACGAAAAATTAAAATATTTCAAAAATTAGTTTAACTTCTGCATTTTTGTTTTAACAGAAACAACAAACACGATCAAAATGGCAATGCCGCCGCGCGGCTAGCTAGTCAGTCAGTAGCTTTCGGCTCACTTCAGTCGGCCAGCAGTCGAGCTGCGACCATCATGGTTCGCAGTTGAATCGTCGCGAGTCGTGCGTATGGCGTGTATAGTACCGCAATTTAAGTTTAAATTAAAAATCATTTACTTGTACTTTTATTCATGAACCGTTTATAAAAGTGTATCTCGTTTCACACTTATAAATTCGATCGTCGCGAACATGGCTGTGAATGAGTGTTGTTGTGATAAACTGTCGCCTAACAAAAAATCGATTTTCGGAATGAAAATGCGGAGTCAAATTCTGTATTTACTGTTGGCTTCTTGTTTCTTAGCCGTGGCTTCGGCCGCTGACTCTGAAGGAACTTGTGCAAATGTGAAAACCATATTTGAAAAGAATGGAATGTTGACGGCGGTAGACCTGCAGACACAACCGAACTCAGGTGAGAATCACGCGCTACTCCACAGCTGAATGTGATAATGATTAGCGATAATGCATGATACGATATTCGATTATATTGCTTTATGTCATAACAAACTAGAATACATGGACCTAACTACCTTCGTGAAGCGGTAGGTAACTGCTGAAGTAGTTATTACACCTTTTTTATTTTATCGCTGCAAATGCATTTTACTACCTAGTATTATAAAAGTAGAACAGGCGGCTTTAGAATAGATAATTTCTTAGAAACATAATTACCTTAGTAGGCTAATTGCTTAATCTTATTCAAATTTCTAAAGAGTCCTCACAAATCAGAAATAAACTGACAAAGCAAAACATGTGTAATCTATCAGTGGGTTATCACAACAACGAACTGATAAACAAAATTATACCTACCTTCTGACGACGCGAAACGCCGACAAAGCCACAGGTAAGATTCGCCCACCTGCAATACTATTGTAAATATAATAAAAATACTAGGGAGGAATGGAATATCATTCAGCATCTTACAGCTACCTGAAACAATGTTTTAACTTCTCGATAACGGCTTAATGAGCCTTTGAAGAGATTAGAAGCAAGAATACGCCAATTTTTACAAGAAGTTTAAAACCCAGCCTAAAACCTTTTGTAAACACACCATAATGAAAGGAAAAAGAAACAGAAGCTATTGTTATTTTGTTAAAAGAATAAAGCCTTAGAATCCTTTTCGTTGAACTCATTTTTACCTGATCAGAAACAAGTCAAGACAAGACAGCATGTTTTTTTTACAAGGTAATAATCCCAGAAACTCGCCGTCGACTAATTTAACTTTGTGTTCATTGCCTTTTTGAAGGCACAGACATAAATGGCAGCCAAATACATTATACTTGCAGAAAAAGCAGAAGAATACAATACCTTTCGTTGTAATTAGCAGCATGGTCATTAAGTTAGTCTCTTTAGGTGTTGATGTGATGCCTGACTTCACATTTCGTAACATAATTATTGCAAGTGAATGCATAATCATCAGAATAATCGCACATTAAAATCGTGACTGTAGGTGGATATTATACTATGTACCTATTAGCTAATGAAGGACTTGTTCGATTAATTTTAATTCAACACAACCTTGAACAAATCTTAATGTCCATCGGAATAAACATCTCCGAAAACAATTTGTAACGTGTAGGTGTAGTTGATACAGAGGCGGAGTTGTGAAATGCGTACATTGCAGCATAATGATACAAAATGTACATTTCTGCGAAGCAAACTTCAGCTTAAAATATCAGCATCTTGTCCATAAAATCGCATCTAAACTGACATTTATAAAGTTCAAATTCGTACGAATAGCGATGTCAATGGCAGAAAACATTTAAGTTAAAAGCCTGGCTGCAAGTAGGCAGGTAATGGCTCGCGGAATAAGCGTGGGCGACTACGCTGCGGAAGGTTCAAACGCGATTTGACATGGTTTTCAGACGTTTATACGGATTTATGAAAGCTGTATAACCGACATACTTACACAAAGCTTCTTTGAAGATATCGCATGTTGGTTTTGCTGATAAGTGTTGTCAATTGATTTAGATGTGTATACTAACTGTATTTTAATGAACCTCGCCAAGCCTCTGAAGAAGCCGCCTTAATCAAATTAATTTGGGGGACAACTTGACTGTCGAGATTGAGGAAAATATGGCTTCGAATTTAAGAAATAACATTTCAAGTCGAGGGCGCAAGATATCGAGACATCGATTACATTTCCAAAAATGTTTTCTGCTTGGACCGGCTCGACGGCACCATTCAGTCATTACATCCTCCTTTTTTGGCATTCGAAAGCATGTTCATCGCCGTACTCTTTGGAATAATCGCCGACGAATTATTCCGTGAAAATTTACAGTCACGGACACGGTATTTGGCACGAGCATTTCTTTGGTGCCTTCCCACGAATGTCGTTAACACGAAATGCTACCGATTTGAACATCCAAATAATTATAATTATTGTAAGAACTCGAACCAGTACATATTCAGTGAGCGCGAATAATAAGACATTGTTTAATATAATGAGTTTCCACCACGCACACCTCTTACCGGCGAAAGCATTTTGCGTCAAACCCTTTGAAGTTGGACCCATCCCATTCGTCGCCGTAAACTGATACATTATTAATGAACGACTGCGCCACACCCAACGCATTACCCGTGAAACTGCTAAAGCCTTATATCGACCTAATAACGCTAATTGGTGTTTGTGCAGTCTTAATTGATTCAGGAACAGGCCTTAACAACTCTGGCCTGTGCAAACGTATTAAACATAATCATAATTCGCCACGGCATAATAATTTAAACGCAAATTTTATTCGTCGCCAATGGTAATTCAATGGAAGCGGCAAGATCAGGCGATACGAGTTCTTGCTATTAAGATAGACTACGTTTTAAGAGCGCAGGTTGACGCCACGTTTCCCAATAAGGCTTACTGTCTGATAGATCGGCCGGCATCGCCGCACTATCAGGTTATACAAAGTATTTTGCATAGCTCGCCGGTTGTTTAGCATGCAATACTCGATCGCCGGGACTTCTAACGGAGACTAGTCGCGACAACTACCGGCATCTGTACACGACCAACGTCTGAATACAGATATTTGAGACCCAAACGAACTTTGAACGATGGCAATTTGAATAGCTGAGAAGAATCCATGATTTATGGCACATAACAATAAGATTTTTTTTGGTAACCATCCGTTTTCCACAAAACATAGCTTCAATCTCATAGTTTGCGCACATAAACTACAGCACGCCAAATAAATTCTGTATGATATTGAACACCGGATCATAAATCAACGAGTCGAAAAATAATAAACTGCATTACCAGAAATACGAAGCTGACGTCAGGGAATGTTACCTCATCCCATGATGAATAAAAAAACGCATAAAATATTCTGGGTAGACGGGAATCTCGGTAAGATTAAGGTCAGTAGCCTCAGATTTCCTTAAATAAATTTACCTTCGCCGCACTGTAGAATGTCAAAAGGATGGACATCGTTATCATAGGTTGGGGTATCCTGTTTGGTTAGGTACTTATTTTCTAAACTAACCTATCTATCAAAGCTGTCATAGGAGTTCAAGATAACGAGCATCGACTGCGGGAAAGTCCTACGAACTGCACTCACTTAGAATTCAATTGATCCATCAAAGTAATCATACAACTTAAGCAGTAAGCTACTCGTACATCTTTTGTAAATCATTAAAAAAACAAATATTTACCTTTCAAAATTATTTTTTGAAGGTCTGAGAATTTATGACCAATTAAGTAGGATGATATAAATCTTTAATATTTATGAGTAAATTAAACATGTTTAAGTCGACATTAAGTTATCAAGAAAGTCGGTGTATATTCTACGGAAATAGATAATAAAAAATAAAATAAAGTAACGTATAAAAATATGTAATTGTTTAATAAACTTAAGCTTTACCAAATCAATGAAAGTTAAAAATAAACATGAACAATATTTTTCTTGACATACAAGAAAATTAAATTACATCAAATTAGACTGAAAAGAAATTGGCGTAACAATCAAAACTTCAGTCTAGTGGAGTTTTTCTAACGCATTACATTCCGAGTAACGTGGATCGAAAGCTACCGAGGAACTCTCACCTATCTGAATGTTTGGAATGACATACAAAATCATCCAGTGGGAGGACTGGTTGACAAGCCGACTGGGCATTGAGTAAACACGGGCCTAAGGTCGACAACCCACGGCATCGCTTCAGCCTCATTGATTAAAGTACAAGTGATTACTAATTTATCAGTTACCTCACCGGGAAACTTCGGTAACTAAATTGTGTAAAGATAACTTGTCAAATTCGTTACGAAACTTTTGTTTGGACTTTTGAAGTAGTTCAAATCATAAAGATATGGCTGTTTCTGCCAACTCTTTGGGCTCCCGAGAAAAAACATTTTATAAGCCTGGCATTTTTCCTAAATATTTGCTCTTGGAAAAAATCCAATGCGCAAGTACACATTGCCGGTTTAAAAGATAAAATAAAACATAAAAACCGTACCCCGTTGGCGAATTAGCACATACCTGAAGAAGAAATCCCATTATGCCGACATTATTCGGGCTTTCACAGTGTACCCTTTCAATCAAGCTGGTTGAATGGTGCTCCATCAGTCACAGGGAACGTCAGACCTTTTATGTCGCGTTCCATAACCTCTTATTCTGTAATTAGGCTCGGATAGGGGAAACAGGATGCCGCGTATTAAGTTTTTGCAGATTTTTATTATTGGATGATTCGATTGTTGAGTTTTTAGATATTCTATACGTCTAATGATATTGGCTTTTTTTTAGTGATGCCTTTTGGGATCCTTTGTTGGTGAGGCTTCTAGTTTGGTAGTAGTCACCGCTTTAGCAGATGTATAAAGCCTTTAGCCGTTTAGTTTAATTGTAATCAGCTGTTCCTAATTCATATCTTCGCATTCAGAAAATAAAAGTAGGTACTTATCACTGGGTTGGGTGCTAAACAGAAGCTCGCAATTCCATATTCTGAAATAAAAAAGACCAACACACCTCGGGGGCAATGCGAACCATCACAGAAAATCGGAAAGACATAAATAGCAGATTATAGATCGTTAAATACGTACATATATGCAAAGCATGCCGAAACTATGGCGTTATGGAGGTCATATTATATGACGTAAGCGCAGTGCATGTTTGAAGTTGGAACATCGTGACCACGTGGTATTTTATTTATTTTATAGTATTTGCTTGCGAATCCGTTTGTATTCTACTTTTATTTTCATCTGCTTTTTAACGGCTGTATGTTTCTATATCACGGGTTTTAGGTATTAGGTATGGCAACTTCCAAATCAGTCAAATTAACTGGAATATCATTAAACTTTGCAAAGGAATAAGTATGAGGTCAAGTGTCAGTAAGATAAAATACCACAATATTTTTCGGTGTATCTTCTTACATTGGGTTAGGTATTGCTTTGTTATGCAAAATATACATTGTTAGTCACACGATTTCGTCATCATTCGGAAACATGTACATGCCTAAGATGTTGCTTAGTATAAATACTACGATAATGTACGATGTACGATGCCGTCAGTGAAAGCAAGACTGGTGGAAAATATAATTTCAACAATGCACGAATTTGCAAATTTCAAATAATATGTAACAGAGTCATATATGTATTTATAAGAATTCATTATTGGGGTAATTTTACCCTTCATATTAAAAAAAACTTTATCAATGAACCCCCATAGACCACTCGTGTAAAGAAAACACAACGTTTTAGTTTATTTACCCCTGGGCCTAGAATAAATCAACAAAAAGTATTTGTAGATAGGATGCGTTGAAATCCATTGATCGCGATTCCCAATTCAATGGTGACTAAATTGAGTATTTGCTGTCTATGCTGTCTAAATCGACCTTGAGAAGCAATTTGCGTTCAGAATGTTATTTGTGAGCATAAACAGTTCATTAGTTTCGGAATTCCATGTCATTGAACTAAACTTTATTCAATTGATATCTCATCATTCCTCATTAGTTCATTACAGAGGTTTGATTCAGTGTTTGACTAAATAGATTGATTTTTTTAGCAGTTGAAGATTTTCAGTGTCTTGAAGTCAACTTGCTACAACTGGGGCAGTAAAGAAAAGCTTCTATAATCTATACCTAGAGCGGTTTTATTGAAGCAGTGACTTAATCACCCTATTAACAACGACAAAGTAAAGGAAGGTTTCATTTCTTTAATTGGCTACTGAGCTCATTAAAATGCGATACACGTTTAATGGAAAAGATAAAAACTCTCGGTAATTAGCTGTAATCCGGAAAATCGTCATTGTCCGCGACTAAATAAGAGTATCTCAAAGGTTTTTAATTCGCGGCCGGACATTCCACGCGCGAGGCAGGTGCCGACCTGTCGCCGGCCACCGGACCGGTCCGCACCGGCCGAGGCACTGGCCTGCCAACCATGCGCAAAAAATGTGCATTCGATATTTAAAACCAATGTTACCAATCGTTTATTTAAATTGAATTAAATTTTTGAAGATTCAGAAAGAATAATGTTCAAGAGCGTTTTAAGAACGTTATTTTTAAGCATTTGAAATTTTAATTTAAGTTATTGGATTGCAAATTGCGGTTCTTTGATTTTATGCGACCCTGACATATTTTTATGACGTAGTTTATGTATGTTTTTTTTTACTTCCTAACTAATAATTTCGTAACGAACTCGCAACCGTATGTAGGTTATCATTTTGACAGTTCCACAAAGTTAATGTCACTAGAAAATCAGTCTTCTAGATATACGTAAATTCACACAGTCGCGTCACGGTAGGTACCTATTGCAAATAAGTAGGTAGGTACTTGATTTTTTTGGTTTGGTGACTTCAAGACTGGCGCGAAATATTATAGTCTTTAAATTCCTTAACTACGGATTACAAACGGAAACTTGTCTATGAAGTAGCGTTGCTGGTAGCTTGCACTAGGAAGCTATTATGTATAACTTATAATTGTAATTATAGTACAGTGTTCCCATTAAAACAATATTTTAATTTTCCACATTTCCGTGACCATAGAGGTTGCATTTTATTCCGTTGCCACCAGCAACCAAAGATAACGTATGCACAAACCGTTTTGCCGAATAAATTATTGAGATTTTATCTTAATTGCACTATCGAGGCACTTCAAGATAAACGTAGATTACATAAAATACTCTTTGTCGGCGTGTTTCTCAATTGCATAAGTGTTTGTTTAAAATAACCACCTCTAGCAGTTTTATGGTAAAATTTTATACAAGGCGGCTGCAATTAAATAGTGCTCGTAATAAAGTTAGTTATGATCAGTATTTAGTTATATGGCTACAGTAAGCTAAACTCTCAAACGTGCATAAATTTCTTAACAGTACAAAACTTATTTTAGTCTTCTTAGACTGATTTTAATTCAGCTAGGTAGGTACATTCAAAAACTTCTCAACAAAGGCCGCATTCAGCAATTCAAATACCAGTCATTCCGCCTTATAAAAATAATAAAATACTTAGTAATAAAATCACTTTAAATACTCAGTACCTGTTCGTAAAATATTCATAAAATTCACCTGGTATTTTAATGAAGACCTCGTGAAGTTAAATTTAAATTGTTTTACTTGAGTGGTCTCCTAAGATGGATACAGAACATGAAAAAACACGACGTATGGTCCAGCAAATCAGAAAAACTTTATAATTAAAAAAAAAAAACTTTCGCGCCATATTGACCATCGACAACACATGGACGGACGCTGCACGTCACTCAATGCCCATTTATGTACAATGCACAAGTATCAATTACATTCAGCCATGTTAATATGAGTAGCTATCCACTTTTATGTCCCAGTATAAGTTTCAGTTTCCTTTGAATAAGAATAAATTTTATGTACTTATTTAAATAATATGTTTATTGAAAATGTTAGTACGTACTTCTTTTCTGCAGTAATTATTAGCTTGTGGATTGTCTTTTGACATAGGTACCTACCTATAGGTTTATGAATTGACATAAGATAATTTAATATGTCAAATTTGGTGTGTAATTATTCAATGATACTTATCAACATAAGGAAAGTATAGCGAATTCGGAGGCTTATTATGTTGTAATTTATCTTGATGATATTTCCGAATCCTCCCCTAGTTTTCTTCGTCGGTTTTGATGAGTAGGTACAAATATTTACTGTTTGAATACACAAATAAGTATGTACCTACTGCAAATAAAAATGAAATTGGCTTTTAATTTTCTTGTTTGCTTAGATGAATAGCGTCGTTTAAAAAGGCGTGAAAGAAAACAAAACAAGCGAATAGGGTAAGGTTGAAACAACAAGCCCCAAAAATGATTAGCTTTGCTCCAATTTTTCATTAGCCTAATACGAGTATGAAACGAGCTGACTGATCCAGTGTTAGCCAACGAATAGAGTAAACATTGACGTTAATCCGATTCGCACAATCGCATGCCAATTTGAAAATAGCGTGAACACCAGTGCACATTGCATTGTGTTATATCAACAGCGTTACATTGTCTCCCGTTAAACCAAATTGGTAAACTATATCGATTCAATATTCGAGCACGACCGGGTTCGTGCAGGTCGAGATCGAACATCGAGTTATGACGTGGCGAAAACAAAACGAGTTAGAATCGATTCCGTGCATTCCGACGCTTCACGGATTCTTCGTTAAGAATGTGAGCCCGCGAGATCGTATAATGATTATAATCTCGATTTAGTGGTCGATTCGTCATCGTCTGATTTAGTTAATGGAATAGGCAATAAGCGTGTGAAACGACCGAGATGACTTTACATTGTGATGGACACCCGATTTTGTAATAGATGCTGATAATAGGAACCTTCGAGCTCGGATAAAAAAGCTGTCCTCTGTGACGATTTTCGATTGTCTGTCTAATTAAATTAAAGATAACATCCAGCTACATTTCACTTCAAGAGAAAGTAAGTCAGGTTTTCTGTCATAAGCCTTGAGAGATTACATTTTGAAAAATAAAATAAAATACATTCTCTGAAATGTAATATTTATTCAGCTTTCGATATTTGCTAAAAGTGTGTTGAATTTTATTTCGAAAGTAACGGGTTCACGGACGGACATCTTGCCAAAAGACATCCTTACGAAAGCGAAAACTATCCATATGAACTAGATTACCCGTGAAACCGACCCCACTAATGAGCTCGAAAGATCAAGAATTGCGAGCTCAGTTACTATCAGCGAAATTAATAAAAACATGACATTTTGGAGAGGTCCTGGAGTCAGGAGGATGCAGGACGCAGTCGCATGGGAGCGGAATGCGGTCCGGCGGGCGGGGTCCCTCGAGGTGGAGGAGGAGGGGGGGAGGCAGGCTGCGCGGCCGAGCCGGCCTATAAACTGCGACGAGTGGTTCACGCGCCCCGTAATTATTATGCCGTGAGAGTGCTTGGACGATCACCCCTGCAGCCTGCTGCACCATAACGCCACTGCACACTGTTGATCGTTGACACGAACTCTGCTACAGATGTTTTGAGACGAGCGGTCGTTGCCAGCCGTTCAGCCAAGACTGCAATTCCGGATTTGAAAGTCAAGTCGAGGTAATTTGAGTTCTGGAATTCCCAAACTAGTCCAAGGTTTTGGAGAAGGCGCAGTAAAAGCAAGCGCACCCCTATTTTTTGGAATGTGGATGAACAACAGTATATTGCAGCTGTATCTCCAGAGAATACTAATGAGATGAAGAAGAATAAATGTAATTAAAACACATAACTGAGCGCTGTATTATTTTCTGCGGTCAAAGACACTATTGTTGTGAACAGAAGTGGGTACAGAAATATTTATGGTCATTACTTGACTGGCATAATAATGGCTGCATTTGTGACCAGCCAGCATTAAACGCTTTGATCTTGCGTTGACATTTAAAACATCGGTACTATATCGAGAATATCAAACTGTTTAAAAATGGATTCGAATTTCGACGTTACATGCATGATTTATAAACTGTACCTAGAAACTACTTGGTTGAGATCTTTTTTGTGCAAGAACTTATTTTATTGTTCTTTTTCCAATGGCACTTTTTTTTGGTTGGTATAGAAACCTAGTAACTATTAGGCATGGCATAGACAGAAACGGATATCATTAAATATTCAGATGTATTTTTTGCTCCCTTAAACATTTATTTATAAGGACTTATTGGACATAAATCTAGATTGATCTGTTTGAGTCATAAGGAGTTGCACTTTATTTATGTGTTTGCACTGTTACACACATGATTATAAAATTAACGTAAGTTTCTTCACAAACAAGCATAGAGTTTCCTAATAGTTGTAAAAGGCTTTATAATCTGTGACCTACATAAAACCTACGATAAACGCCCACAATAGCCCACAGACTTAGCTTTACGACCTTAAACTTTATGCATTACTACTCTATAAAGTTTGTTATGAATTACAGAAACTGTCGGAAGAACATGCTATTCCGTAACATTGGAGCATAGTATACTACGAGCATAATAAAAGTACAGTTATTGATGCTGTCAAAGCGAGAAATATATGTTGACGACATCTTAATGTTCACAGCTAGAAATAGAGGTATTGCCTAACATACTTTTCTCTATCCAACTGAACTCTTTTGTCATTAGCAAAGTCAGTTCGATGTTCCATAAAATCCTTTTGTTCTACATTCCACATTAAAGGTCACCGATCAAGACTTGCCTCCCTGAGTCACATTGTTTACCTAAAACAATGTGAGTAATAGTCCATTTTAGAATTAAGACAGGCCAGTCAGCAACGTAGGTGGTTTGTTTTTCTTGGCCTACAATAAATCAAACATGTAAACTAAAACAATTATAGTTAGGTTTGTTTTCGTTTACGTTTCCGGTTTGACAGACACATGTGACCGTTTGAAAAGCTAGTGAAAGAGGGTATCGGCATCACGCCGAGTTATGAATGAACCGGCCCGGCCGCCGGCGCGGGGAGAGACCGCTATCGGAATTCCAAAAACTCGAGTGGGCGATGCCGATGCGCTTGCACATAAAAAACTAGTCGATCCGACACAATAGCGCGAGGGGTCGCCGTCGTGTCGACCTGCGACTGTTTCAAGAATGCCACACAAAACTCACAATATTTATGTGCTACGATATCTCGATGTTGTAAATATTTCTACTGTAGACATAATTTTATTCAAATCGCTTCTGACATGTCACATTCGTAACGTAATAGCCTCATAAAGAGTTGACATACAAATACATGGAAGCCAATACTTCCGTGAAACATTCAATACGAGCGGCTGCTTGAGAATGCCCTGTGCATGTTTAAGAAATGCATTTAAAAAAATACTCGGATGGGTTATATGGTGTATACAGGCAGCCGGTTTACGTATAAGGCAACGCTCCACGGCTAGTTAAAATAACAGAATAATGAGACTTCTGTTTGGTTAACATGACAAAGAGTGGCTGAGGAATGCGGTTCATCTCACCGGCGCCTGCGTCGCGATTGAAAACTCTAGTTTTCCATTCGATCTGGTGTCGTGTCACGTAGGAACGCTGCGGATCGCTTACTAACCATCCTTTAAGTAATGCAACTATTTGAGATGCACTAAGCTCGGAGATAAGGTGTTTCTAATCGCAGGAATCGAGAATAGAGTGTTAATGCCATGTAGGAATGAAGCTGCGGAATAATCTGTTCGTTTATAACGGACTTTTTGAATTTTCGAACATTAAAATCAGTTAAGTGAAAGAAAGACTAAAGATAAAAAGTTTTGCGCTTAATTTCGACTGAATTAGATCTTTATTTGGCTACGCCTATACGTTTCTTTGAACCTCTCACAATTTTAAAAACCACTTTATTCTTAATATTCGTCGGTGGTCCTCATATACTTCTTCATCATCGTATGAAGGTCCTCATACAAGTACATTAATCAACGTAATACCAGCAATATTTACATAATTAAAAGTGTAAAGCCTCCTTTGTGTCAGTCAGGCTCTGAATCAAGCCTGATTAAACACGCGGGACAATATCTGTAATGAATGCGCCACACAAAAGAAATGTGTTACATAGATGACTTGCTACATGGTTGCTACTGACTGTCAGGCTGGCCTTATTCGGTTCATGTTTACGGAAGTATCCTTATAAACGGTAGTGGTTAATAACTTGTTATTAACCTTACTGAACGACAGAATGTCTAAGGTGATATCTTTGCCCAGTTCGAATTTGACAAAAAAGCAAAAATGTCTATGGTTAGCGCAGACCATTAGTCAAATCTCTTTAGTGAAATTAGTTATAAAATAAAATTTGTTTAAAGTTTTCTTAAGTATTAAGTATATTACATTACGAAGTCGTTAAAGTTCAAGTTGGATGAATATCGCAGCCGTTTTAGGTTTAAATTGCGCTTTAGAAAGATGTGCATATTTGATAGTTAGGACTAGTTCACATTAGCCACAATCCGGTTCGGAATACATTCATGGTGTCGCGGTTTTTTTTTATTTTTTCCTTCTACAGCTTTGTTAGTGAATGAATTTTCGCGTCAAAAAAGTAACTAAACAACTTATGCTAAGTGCGAGTTAAGTGATAATCTTTGGATAAGGACAGCTAAACCTGAACAAGAGTCCAGCAAGTCATCTAGATACGGAACCTGCTTCAGCGCTGAACCGTTATGTCTCGCGATCACTGTAATGATTTCTCTATTTTTGCATAAATAAACATAGAATGAAATAAAACAAGTTTCAAGATGTGTCTCTTGACAGTTCGCGCGCTTCAGGGCTGCGACTATTGACATTGCAATTTGACATCTGTCACTTTTAATCTTCGACATCCGGATTTGACGTTCGTTGTTTCCGATTCACCTGGGCTCTATGAAAAGGTGTTTCAAAAATACAGTTCAGAAAGCGACAGACTTCCTTCAATCATCTTTTGAGCTTCATTCGGACCTTTCTCACTTGGATATCCACTGGATGTTTGTTTCTCGTGTGAAAAACAACACAGAGGATTGTTGGCGCGGCACTGTGAACAAGGGGCGCGGGGCAGCAATAAAGCTTACCTGCTCCACGTAGATATTATCTTGTCGGTCAAAGGCGCCGGCGACTAACCTAACCTAACTTTACCCATTGGACTTGAAACCTTAAGTACTCCAAAACAAAGTAGGTTTTCGAAAGAGTAAGAGCGTAATAAAAGTATGTAATGGTGTGGAATTACAACACTTTGTCAGATTGTAAGCTTTTGTCATAGTTTGTGTATAAACATTAGGCAAAATTGCTGGTGCAGTTATGAGGTCATCGAAATTGACGTCCCTGGAAAGTCATCGATAGCTGTATCGAATTCGAATGTCATTTGATATGTTTGCTGATCTGTTTCTGATACCTACCCCCACCTTTATAATGTAAATAGTGCTTTTGACGAAAATTTGATACTTTGCATGTTATTTATGTCTTTCTCGCCATCTCATGTCATTTTCGTTGCTCCTTTTGTTTGTGCCACATTGACGTAGATATTCTCAGAAAAAAATATAATTCAGAGATAAAGCGTAAAGTACCTTTTTATCATGTAATAAATTAAAACATGTAAGTATGCTATTCATTATTTTTACACTTTTGTAATCACGACTTGAAAAACTTCTCACTTATTGATAACCCGGGTTCAAAATAAAACCCAATAGATAACGATAGTTTGGACCGCTGTTATCCAGCTTAGGTAAGACCTGTATCACTAATGAACTGTATTAGTAAAGTCGATTGTCTATCGGCTCTTTCGAGCAGACTAGGTGGAAGTTATTCTACCCTTGCTTGAGTCAACTTGGTATCTATTTTAGTTCTGTGCAATCAAGTAATAGATTTCCATATTTGTAACCACCAAGTAGGTAGCGAAATTACAATTTTTCTTTTCCAACTAAAATAAAGGAAACTGACATAACCTTCCGAATTCAAACAAGCTTTACACATGTACAAACTTATGTGAGTTATAAAAATTCTTTAGGAATTGCCTGATCCTTCGAAAGAGTCCAATAAAGCTTACGGAATGTGGGCTGTGTATCAATTAAGTAGACGTTAGTCAGACAGGGTTGCCAGGTGCAAGGTCCCCCTCGAATGCGGGGATGCAAAAAATCCAACCATAGACAAGTTACGGAAAACATGTAATATAATAGTAGGTAATAATATGTCCTTCCTTATCACTGGCAGACGACATTATAAGAACCATTTATTTATTATATGCCATTTAAATAGATTGAACTACGTACTCAAGTCTTCAATAAAAGGACAACGACCTTAATGCCTCAGTAATGATTTAATAATTACAGTCACCATTGCGGTTTTCTTTGAAGCCGGAATACTGAAAACATCTATCGAAATACTTGTCATTATGATTAACTTAATTGCGGCAACATACTTTAAATATGAAATAAAAAGTAACCCAAAATATCTCATTATGGTGTCTTTTAAAGGGATTTCACTATTATGCTGTTTCTCAACTTTTATTAAGATGTCATTAAAGTTGACACTTGTCTCTATTCAGTATCCAGACAAAAATCAGGTATTTTTAAATGCCTATCTGGCAACCCAAGCGCACAGATAAACGAAACGGGTTGTGGCCAGTATAAATAAACTATGCAGCTGCGTTTAGGATTAAAAGAAATGTTTGGTGAGAGAATTACATTAGAGGCGGCGAACGCATTAGTTCCTGAACGATATTCAATTGCTTTTTTAATAGCAGTGTTAATTTTCGAATGCGTTCTCTTACCGTCTGTTTTATGTTATTTGTAACTGGCCAGTTTCAAAATTTTAAGGGATTTGGGTTTATGTTTTTATTTGGAATTGAAAAGGTTATATTCTTTTTATTTTCTTGTTTTATCGATGCATTCAATATTGAAGAAGAACGGAATTATCTTTAACATGGTTCGTTCATTCATAAAACAATCTGCTCAAAAGATCTTGCAAAAATAAAGCTAACTTTATTTTTGCCGGATGTAAGAACGCAATGCCTGTAAACCAACATGACGAATGAAAATGTAAATAGTGCCAACATAACCATGTTATTATAGAGTGCAGAATTCTCTCGATCATTATTATTGCAAATATAGACTCTGCTCAAGAATTTCTACTAGATAATCTATCGTGCTATTGGAATGTTAACATAATATAAATATTAAAAGCCGGCGTAAAATCAAGCTTGCAGCTCACGCAAATTCCAACTCTAACCGAAGTTCAAAAGGTCGAAAATGGAAATAATATAAGCCTGAACTAATTTTAACCTACGGTTTCATTAGCAACTGACAAATGGCTCATTAATAAATGCTTAAACCCGTAGCTGTTATAATAAATGAGTCAGGTGTAAGCCATAGTTCTATTTCAATGGCCATCTTGTATTGTTGGATGTTCTCTGTGATGACAGGTCTCAGCTGTGAGCTTTGTGGACCTATCAGAGACTTATGTATGTTGAAACGGTATTAATCAATTATAACGTCTTTAACCCGTGAGCTTACACTCAGTTTCTGAAATTAACGTCCGCTACATCAAAGATTTAAGGCAAGTCAATTGAATACGATTGTTTTTAATCAACAGTTTGACGCATTAAATTCGCGAAACTTTTTGTTCTAAATACTGTCTTATTAATATTATAACTGGTGGAGGTTTTTAAAATAAAATTACAAAAAAAGAAAAGGAAAGAGAGAGGATTAGTAACTTCATTTCATCTTACCTACCGTAGACCCACTTACAGCCATGCTGACTAGTTAATACCATGACCAAGACATTTTAGTAGACAGCTCGGATCTACGTGAGACAAAATGTGCAGTCTATCTATTGCAACCCAATGCCAGAGATAGAGCTGTGCCAAAAACGATTGCCTGCTAATCTCAGAATTTTGCCAATCAGGTCGGTTCCATTAACGGGATTTTGATCCTGGCAAGTTGCATGGTTTTCCCATGTTTTGGGAGAATGGGAAAAACCACTATTCTCCCGAATGTGCAAACAATCACTTAAGTACCAATGTCAATAATTGAGATCACCAATGAAATTATCGTATGTTTTCCTGTTCGCTTCATATATTTTCATTCATAAACTCATTGAGTAAATTCTGCTATGAGGAAGATTACATAGGTTACCTAAAATAACAATACAACTGATTTATTTCAGTTATTGTGTAACATATTCGTATTTGTTTTTACCTACTGTTCTTCATTCATAGGTTTTTCAGAACTTTCAGCTATACCTAAATTATCAACTATGACTATGAATCATAGACCTGAACGTTCCATTTCCATCAACCCAGAAATAGTCTAGGTGCTCAACTTACATCAAATAATTCGAAGCCGAAATTCCAGTTTACAGAAACCAGCTTTCAAACCAATGTTCATTTCTAAATACCAACAAACAAGCACTTTGACAGCCCACAATAACACACGACTTATTTTAGACTTAACTTACGCCCTTTCGAGTTTCCTCTAGCGCCAATATCTCATATCGCCTAGACTGCATGACCTACATTGCTGTATTATTTTAGGACGGTCAGTTATAACTACGTGAAACGAAACAGCGACGACTCTTTGAAGTAGGCAGGCTACTAGTTACTTTTTAAAATTGTATCTCGATGTTGACAAAGAACAGACTGTTTGACAGCCTAACAGATAGCGCGGAATTTATGTTGTTATTGTAACATTAAATATGTTACGATCTCCGTTTTATGTTTTTGACATAAAAAATTGTGGATGTGATTTATTGGCGCCAGAAAACCGCTCACCATTTAATCAAATCTCTAATTTTCATTTAACAAAAATAGAACTTGATAATTAAACCAGAGATGATAAATAGGAACAGTAGCATAAAAGCAGTTATTAAAATATTTTTATGACAGCTCTTTATTCAGATGGGCCAGCTGTTATAAAGTAAACCAAAATTGGTGGCTATTATTTCAAATATAGAAACTGCTCCAATACGCACGCAAGCAAACTGCATCTTTGCTCTATGGATGTGACCAAGTGACAGATAGGTTCAATGTTACCAGATGAAAATCCAAGCTCCCGAGAACATGGAAAATCTTGTAATAACCATTGTATTTACGTATTAAATTGCCGTGCTTAGCGATGAGCAGCACAAGTGGTCATTGCTTTCACACTAGTATATTAATTTACATAATGCAACTGAACATTGTAATTTTACATCTTCGTCTCGAGAGTGTTGCTGCGCCTAAGCGGTAGGCGTAAAGTTTACTTAGTAAATGACAAAGAACGCAAGAAAGTACATTTGTATACAAGTGGGTGTCATTTCAAGGCTGTCAGTCTGTCATCATTTACCGCAACTAACTGGATGCCTATGGTAGGCACCACATAAACTTGCAATAAAGTACATTGACCTCTTACCCTAATATCCCTTCGTAGATATGCGAA
Organism: Lacanobia wlatinum; assembly: GCA_947578705.1. Lineage (NCBI taxonomy): Eukaryota > Metazoa > Arthropoda > Insecta > Lepidoptera > Noctuidae > Lacanobia > Lacanobia wlatinum. Next base: position 26,022,129 of record OX388027.1, on the reverse strand, counting down.
CAAAACACTAGAGAACACAGGATGACAATAGAAGTCGATTCAGGGCAGCTTAATGTCTTTATTTCTGTTTTTGATATTAAGTTAATAAATGTATGTGGTTTAATGACCGTTACGCACGTTCATCTGGCGCCTACCATAGAACATTAGTTAAAGATTTTTTTTCATCAGTTTTGGTTCCCAGGAAAGCATGTTAACGATCCCCAAGGCTTCGGTTAGAAATAGTTAGGCTACAGTGAATTTCCTTTTCCGCTTATTCGACGACTAGCTGACCCGCGCCACTTCGTCTACGTCACAATTTTCACTACTGCTCCGCTCCTATTGGTCTTAGCGTGATGATATATAGCCTATAGCCTTCCTCGATAAATGAGCTATCTAACACTGAAAGAATTTTACAATTCGGACCAGGAGTTCCCGAGATTAGCGCGTTCAAGCAAACAAACAAAAAAACTCTTCAGCTTTATATATTAGTATAGATTTTTTCAAGCTGCTTAATAGTTCTTAACGTTTTCATTTACTTTCACACTTATTTTGGAAGAATGAGATATTTCTAGTAAGTAACCCACCTATACCAAGAAATAGTTAAGACGGTAAGCATATTATTTACCTCGTAAAGGCCGGACAGGGACCCTGTGTCATACCGGTCATACCTAGTCGGATGTGTCATATTTGTTATGATAACACGTTCTCAGTACTGCATAAGCTTTCAATGAATTCAGGGCGTTGTTTATAAGACACTATTTCCTGAAACGGGTATTAATAAACGATTCATACACGACTCAGAAGTTCTACCATTATATCTTGACCGACGGCAAAATGTGTAACTAAGTTTAAATGACGGTAAAATGTTCTGAAATTGACACTGTTGACGTTTGAGCTGACAACTAGCGCCAATCCCATCTGTCAAGTTATTCTGGTCGCCCAGTACTAAATACTTAGTGGTATGATTAAGATTTTTATCCTCATAATAGTCAACATTAATTTACATTTTGATAAGCTTTTAATTATGACTAATATACGATGTTATGTCTTTTAATGTAGCCGAAATATTTTCAATTTCCGATACATGAATGAAATGATACAATCTGGCCACAGATAAGGAAAGTATTTTTAGAGGTTACATCGTAAATGGCTGATCTTTATTGGCTTATTTTAAAAGTTTACTGTTATTACAATAATCGCTTAGCTTTAGAAACAGAGGCACTTAATGAAAGAAAGAAAAACGTTTACTGCGACAGATCAAAGAAAACACCGACAAATAAAAAATAATTGTATTAAAAGACCTGTGCGTGGCTAAAAAGGCTCCTATCACAGCGTGTGTCAAAAACCACTCAACACCATTCCGTTTTTTTTTTTTTTAAATTTATTGCTTGATATTTTTAGCTGTGTACTGTTAATAAACTGCACTGCTAATTTGTATTGGATGAGTTATAGCGTCATTTATCAAAGCAAACAGTTCAGATTTAGCGCGGAAACCGAACTGCAGGAAGTATGTTAATAGGGTCCTGGGCTATTTGTTCGAAGAAACTGTTTATTTTACCCATCTATCTATCCATTCATCAGTTGATGTTAGTATCTCATATAATCAGTGGATGAATATTAGTAGCGCAAGGAATAGTTATTCCGGTACCCTAAATCTGATCTCTAGGTAGACCATAAGCGGCGATAGATCCAATTTAGGGACCATAGACATTCGGTCCCGCCAGTCTTTCAAGGCGTTCAAAGAATTCCATGTTTAAAATTAGGTACTCACAGCAAAAAACTGTTCATCAGTCTGTCTAGAACAATCCAAAGCAAGAAGCTCATAGTCTATTCCCAGTCATGGTTCAAAGATCATCGCTCCAACCAGCAAGAAATGCTCTAAGAACGTGCAAATTTACTTTAAGAGTACTGAAACATAAACAGTGCTTCCTCTAAAAGTCTCACAATAATAAATATGGAACCTTTCAAAGAAGATCAAAGCGACGATGAATCGATTTAGTTCGCACAGATAACGCTACACGATGTTCTAGGCCATTTTAAAGTACTGTATTATTGAATCTAATAGGCTTAGGTAATGAAAAACACTCGAGAAATGCTCCAATCACAAATACACTTTATCACATTAAAGTTAAGGTTGCTATTTCTTTAAATGTAGGTAAACTTCTTGAAGATTAGATACACAGGTGGATCCGATTGTGTATTTCAGCGTAAGTTCAGTAGTACTAGCATTGATAATGATAGGTGTATCCAATAATCACGTTTTTGTTCGCCATTCATAGCTTATCTTACCAAAGATACGCGTCAATCGTTTCGGCCTACTTTTGGGACATGATTTGCTGCTTTCACAAGTGACAAGATAACTAGTAACTAATAAAAAGTGTTGAAGATTTGATTAACGAAGAAGACTAGAAATTTGTGCTGAATCCAAGATGGTGACTGTAAAAATCAATGAACAACTCCAAAACAGCGACTCAATGATTCAACTCATCATCATCATAGCAGCCGAAAGACGTCCACTGCTGGACATAAACCTTCCCCAAGCGTCGCCACAACGACCGGTCCTGTGCGTCTCGCATTCATCGGCTACCCGCGACCTTCACCAGGTCATCGGTCCACCTTGTGGGAGGCCTTCCAACGTTACGTCTTCCGGTACGCGGTCGCCACTCCAGAACTTTTCAGCCCCATCGACCATCTGATCTGCGAGCAATGTGCCCTGCCCACTGCCACTTTAGTTTGGCGATCCTTCGGGCTATGTCGGTAACCTTGGTTTGCTTGCGGATATCATCATTCCTGATTTGATCACGCAAGGAAACTCCAAGCATTGCCCTCTCCATTGCTCTTTGAGTGACTTTAAGCCTTCTGATGAGGCCCATTGTAAGCGACCACGTTTCGGTTCCGTATGTCATCACTGGCAACACGCACTGATCATAGACTACTACATGGATTCAACTACTAAAGCAAAATCTATTGATCATCCAGTCCAGGCCCATCTGACCAAAGAAATAAAGATGCAGAAAACAGAAAGAAGAAAAGAAAGTACATAAAACAATGCCCTTTTCTTCAAAGGCTTTAAGTCGAAGCATCCGCTTTAAATGTTGGTCGAGCACACATCACAAATCATCTTCGAACGAACCATCACGTGATACCTTTCTATCCAATCAATACTCATGTTTTACTTCCCATGGATAATTGACTGCAATTGTCTTCATCGACCAGTCCATTCATTCGTAATTATTTTATAATAGCCGCCAATTAATGTGCTTTCTAATAATAGAATCACTATGACTTATGATTAGCTTGTGGATAGCCGCTGCCGTTTACTACAACAGATTATTAATCATCATAGTTCCAGTGAATTGGTAGAATTAGTATTTGTGGAGCTTAGGCTCTACACGAAGTGATGTTTATCAGCTATAACTATTGCGAAACAAGCAAAATGTTTTGCATTGATAGACGCTCCCGATATGTGAATGGTCAACTCTTCGTAATTTGGCTTTTCGACAGTCATTGTCCTTGGTAGAATGTCATTTGTCTAGAGAGTATTGTCGTTGGGCGTAGTTGACAGAGTGACGCTATATTCGCTTTTTTACATGTAGCATGGAAGCATACATGCATAGGGGACCGTGTGCGCTTTAAGTTATTTTCGAGATGGGGCCTTAAGCTTCTTCATCATCGTCAACCTATATCAGTCCACTGCTGTACATAACTCTCTCCTACTGCACGGGATCAACTCGATTTCCGGAAACTCTTATCCAGCTGCTACCAGCCACCTTAAGATTAACACTGTCTAATTTATGTACCTAAGCTAATTCATTAAGAAGCAGCTGTAACTGAGAATCCTATAGCAAAAGGCTACTTACCATTTTTTTTTTATTGATCTGAAAATTATATATAAAAACAATAGTATATTGAAAAAGTAAGACACAAGACAAGAAGAAGAAGGTAGATCCACGTGGTGTTAAAAACCGTTGGAAAATTGCCGTTTCCTCCATCCTCTTCACGTACAATCATAATTATAAATCCTGTGTCCACCATTAATAATTTAAATTACATCCAAGACCGGAAAACGACAGCAGTGCTAAAATTATTCAGAATCTGATCAAGCATTGTCGATTGTCATGCTTAGGTCATATGAACAATATCTTAGTCGCCATTTTAAAAGCTTGATTCATCAATGCGTAACCGGAAACAGGTAACACTAACATCCACGGAATACTTAATATCTGTTTTGCATTTTATTATTAAACGTAAAAAAATATTTTGGTTATAAATTATTGGGGTTTGAGGCCTACACGTGTTTACAGAGGATATAGGTACCTACATATAAAAATAAGTTCTTCAAATATCATTGAGGAAGTCAAGTTTGCGCGTGCAAAGGTTTTATAAGTCACTGTTTCAAAAGCAATTGCTTTAAAAACCTTGATGGAAATATGTTCTGGAAAACTTAACTTCTTCCGTCTTCAAGTAGTACTTACAGTTACACAATAAATCAACGCCAACGGATAGTCTTTCTTTAGTTTCTGTTCTATCTCCGTATTTCGAAAAAGAAGTATTTAAGAAAATAACTTCCTCTTACAGTTTCTCTGCCTGATTTCCGATTTTCGCGCTCGGCTCGAGAACACACAAGGCGAAAATAAACTTAAGCGCTTTTAAGTTACCAAAAGATTTCTTGCTGTTATTTTTGCAGTAAAACTACTCGAATTTATTGTTTCATTCGCAAACCGTAGTGTGAATGCTAACGATAAGATCGTTTTTTTGCTGAAACATTAAAGATATAACAATTCAGCAAGTGAATGGCAGAAATAGTTGGCTTCTTGCCACCAGCTTGGCTTAACTTAAATATAAGCGAACCAAGCAATCGGTAATTTAGCGAAATGTATTTGGAAGATTGCAGTATTAATGCTAAATGAGGCTGGGGAGATTTGGCAAAATTCTTGCTTAAATAACGTATCTTATGGTCGAACAGTGGCCTTAGTACGAGTTTTTTAAAGTTCTCGATCGTGTTAGCGTATACGTCAAGTTGTATTGATACTGAATAAACGCCGTCTGGTGAAAATAACGGAAAACTTTTTCTTTCATACATTCGACATAAGCGAAAGCTTACGTTAACGCGATCGAGTACGTTAAAAAACTCGCCCTCTGAATTCGCAAACATCATTTCTAAAGAGAATCTATTCTTCAAATTTACCAACGGGTACGTCTTCTCACTGAAATTTTGCGCAATGTGCTATATAAACGTCGTATCCTTAAGCCGTCGCAACTTAAACTGTCCCCAAAGCTTCTAAATGCAAAATTTTATTAGAATATTCCGAAGAATTCTACGACTTTGCAAACTTCGATCTTTAACGCTCAATATAACACCGTTTATCGGGAAGTTATTCTCAAAGAATAAGTTTTTGAATTGATAAAACTTCTATCTTCCGATATTCGGTGAATTTCCTTTTACATTTAGTTTACCGATTGGTTCTCTAACAGCTGCTTTCGAATTTCAAGAGACTGATGCGTGAAGTGGCTGCGATATGGGACACTTTATACACAGACAACATTATATCATACATGGCGTCGACGACTAATTTAGATTCGATCTATTGCACAGATAATTTTAGTATTTATTTGATATGCTAATTAGCTATTTGTCGGATCGCTATGTGTTATAATTTATTGGGCCAATTAATTCATAGTTGCAGGAAAGGTGAAGCGTGTAGAATTGGAATAGGAACCTTTTCAAAGTTTGCTTTGTCGTTATGTTGAGTAAGCCGACATTTTTGGGAAACGGTTAACATTTCAATCGGGCGTTTTGTTAGACTTTTTTTAAATCAAGCGCTTTAATCAATTCTTTAAATTTGGTTACTGTATAGAACGATACTTACTAAGTACTACTACTAACGATAATTTTCTTACAATTTCATGCTTTAGCGTGGTTTGCAGATTCATCTAAGCTTTTAATTTGTTAATGTTCTAAGATTGATAGTTTTAATGTTCATATACAAAATTTATCACTTCCTCACTCCATGTTACGTCTATTATTTCGATTCAATATCCTAACACTCATAAATGTCCCGGTACGAATTTCTTTGTAAAACAATTTAAAGGCAGACATTTTCAAATTATCAAGCGGTACTTCTTAGACCTCCCAAGACGCTGTTCTTAACATTAAATACCATTTTACTACGGTTAGGTTAGTGCTAGTAAAAGCTTAGTTAGACCACACTGTTATTAATAAATCTTCACTTTTAACCCAAGTTATAAAGCTACATATTTTAGTACATACAAAGCGGATAACTAACGAATGATCCAAAAGTTTGAACATCTTTTTAGAGGGCCACCACTTCGGTGTCAAAAATATCCAAAATAAATTGTCACTTCTCTCCTTTTTACCATAGGGGTCCACAAAAGGTGTGTGGTAGATCTTCTGTCTCTTTCTAATAACCGTTTCGGGTCCCGGCGTGCGCGCAGGTAGGGTGATTCACCCTTGACGGTGACTCATTGACATAACACTTAATGTTCATTCCATTGCATCTTATGTTCGGCAGCTACTTAAACGTTAGTTGTTTATGTGGCAATGAACACTGAAATTGGAGAAGCTTACATTTTATGTACCTTGTTAAGTTATTCATTAACCTCTGCTCATTTACCTATCTAGGTACAAGTTCGTGAAAAAGCTCTTAATACCTTTTATCAACCTACCATCGAAAATACTGTAGATAAAAAATATCTGCGGTTAGAATTTGAAAAGTGTATGAAATAGCCACAATTTTAAATTGAAAGTCGCTTAAAGTAGCCCGTCTGACCGAACCTTTAGCTGCAGTATATTGGTTGCCAGTCGGCAGTCCCTTAAGTCAGACGGTGTGATTTATGAAGCGCCTGCCGCTTGCTGGCGCCGACGACTCTTAATTCTTATTACAATCTTCAAATTAACCGTTTTATTTCGAAGCTCTTGGTTTATTTGTTGTTGTGTGCGGAATTTATGCGCTCTAAGGGCGGGTTTGGAGGTGGCAACTAATTGTTATAAGTTGGATTTGAAAGGAGTTGGTGTCGGGATACAACCAAATACAATTTAGACGAAAATCATCCATATAGCAATGAGCATATTATTTACATTCTCCACGAAAGGATATAAGTTGCACATTTTTGTTGCTATTAACTTGTTTTCTTAAAACCTCACGTTCGCACTGTTAATATATACACTTAATACTTAAGTATAAACCCTGAACCGGTATCAAATGCACCTGCCGCATTCAACTAGACTGTAAAATTATTCATGAACTAGACTCCTTCAACTTTTATCTGCGAAAGGAGTGCTAAAATTCTTTGAAATATTCAGGACCGAAGTGCAACATGTGCCGGATAAAGTTTAGCTAAATCTTTTAGAAGTTGTTAGTCAGATTTTAACGTACAAGTCATATAATTGAGAAAATGTTATTGAAGATAAAAAATAAAGAGAAAGAAGGAGATACATGATCTTACCTGCCAATAATAACGGAAGGATGGCAACAACAAAGCTTTCGAATCATTCTGAGACAAAGTCCACGAACGGAACTAATCCTAAGGAATTTACCGCGTCTAATGGATTTAATAACTGTGCAATAAAGCCGTATCTCGAACTACATGACTAAAGCGTTCTTTCTATATTTTGAAAGTCAAATAAGGAATGCCAAGTCTTGGAACTCGTTATCAAACCAAAGCAAAACACTGTTATTTACGTACAAGACACTTTTATCAAGAACACACGCTACTGGCACACAAAGGGCCTTTTGATACAATATCGGGCTATCGGATTCAACCGCAGACTACTAGTGTTATCGTGCGGTACAGGTGACATACGCCTAGAAGTAATTGTTATACCATGTATCTTATCTGAGTAGCCGATACGTTTCTCTGAATCTGATCGGTAGTCGTTACTGGTAGTGGTTTACGAGTAGTTGGTGGTAATAGTAACGACTAGTTGAGTGTCAATGATAATGGTCGTTTTGTTATTGTAAATCGATTCAGCCATTTTCGAATAATCGGGGAACATACTTAAAAAAGAAAACAAAAAAAAGTTCCACCGAATTGAGAACCTCCTCCTTTTTTAAATCGGTTAAGAATAAATAAATAAAATAAAATTCATTTATTTCAGGTAAATACCCATAGATATTCATTAATACAGTAACATTAAAATATCAATTTGTCATTTATCACAATTATCACATTTAAATTAATATAAAAAGTCAAAAGTAAATGTCAAATTAAAATAAAGAAAATCTATTAAATGTTAACTACACTACATGTCAGAAAGATCTATAAAATGTCAACTAGGTACAATAAATTAGTAATAAAATAAAATAAATAATAATAACACCAAAACACAGAATTGATAAAAATCATTATATGGAACAGAAATTCAAACATGACAAATTACACTGCCAAGACATGCCTGTCACAACAGTGCCCAATCAAAACGCTTGGCAATCATAGCCAGGACAGTGTTGGAGCTAGCCCGCACCCTGCGCACCAAGGACGCGCACCGCTTGCGCATGGTGTCGTGGAAACAGTCAATAAGGCAGCTACCGCAACTCTTTACTCCGAGCGCGAACATGTATCTATCTGAGGCTCTAGGCAAAAGACATTCTGTCAGCCGAAGCGTGACGAAGGCGATTGTCAAAACGATTAAAATCTAAAGGAATGCAACCACTGTCGAAGTGTCACGTGATCCATCCCTTATATTTTGGCATTTCAACAATAGTATTCGCTAATAGGATAACACTTTGTTTAGACCGTCTGACTACCGATTACTAATCGGTAGTACTTGCGCTAAAGCTGTGATGTTGGTGCATGACGCGTTTAATTCACTGGTCAACAAGGATTTTGCCACAAGGAATGTGCTTACTAATTTTCAATTACCTACCTACCCTTATCACAAAACCATATTTAGTTTCTTCTATTCAGGTCTAGTTTTTTTGTTACAGTTTCTACCAGTGACATCATTTTCCCTTTAGCTTGTAAATTCCTATGTTTTGTTTTTTTTCAGTACCTATTTTTCAGTTTACGGAGTTATTTTATTCGTTTAAAATGTGGAAGAAGTGTCCAAAAGATTCTGACAAGTTCCTTTTCATTTATGATGAAATTATTATTAAAACTCAATAAAGAACTACTGCACGATCAGTAAAACAAATTTTGCTACTGCAAATTATGAACTTAGACAAGTTAAATTTGTTGAAGGTTAAGTTAAAGCGCATGTAATTTGCATTATGGTAAGAAGAGAAGGTAAAGGGAAAATGGTTTGGCTTGGTCTAGTTGAGAAAGTGCTATAGCAAAACTTGAAGTAAATATTATTATAAAGAACACTGATGAAACAAATTAAAAGCTACTAAATGGAATAACATACGTCAGGTCTACCGAAACGTGGAAAAGGACCTAGCCCTTTTTGGACACATCCAAAACGATTTTAAAGACCCTGACGTCAACCTCAAATAAACAGGTACAATACCCTCGATCCAAAAACCTTAATAAATACACTCCAAAAAATCTATATGTTCATTGAAAACCATATATAATTTGTGGACACAAGTGTTGTACGCAGTTGGTCCAAGTAAGGTGCATACAGACATGTACGAGTTTGTAGTACATTGACTACATTCCACATTACACCGTGTTTTGTTTCCAAGTTGTTTGAGCGTGTTTTAATTATACATTTGTTTCCTGGAATGTTTGAATGGAATCTAACGCTGTCGGATTATGTTTGAAACTTGTATGGTATGGTTTTGATCTCGAAAGTTGAACACTTCTTTTGATTATCTGAAGTTTCCAGTGGTAACGATTGATCTAAAGTTTCATATGTTGCCGTTTTGGCTTTCCGATTATTTTCAACTTTTGTGAATTTATAGCACTCTGCAATAATAAATTTACATTTAATGATACAAATATTTGCTGTTGCCTAAATATAATCGATTAAAGCTTTTTTGGTGTGTATAAAAACTGCTTTTGCAACATAACTTGTACAATTACTTTCTCTTAATTAGTCTGTTAATTCAGAACGATACAAACGCTATGATAAATAACTTCAGTAGTATTTACTTTTACCGGCGTAGGTATTACGTTTCTAGGTCATTTGGCACAATTGTGAATCCGGATTTCTCCCAGTTGTAACGAATTTATTGCTTTACTGCTTCACATGTTGTACTGGCACGTATTTGTCCCAATGCATGTCATCGGTCTTCTCATACAGAAAAAGAAAGAGTATAAAATTACCTTGCTTGATCAGAATACGTTGTTTGGCGAAGGCTATTTAATGTTCAGCTTCTCCAGATGTTTTCTCTTCATCATCAGTAAGTGATCTTTAAAATTTTTCATTAAAAGTTTTAGTCATCTTTTTTGTTAATCGGTCAAAAGTTGTCCATTGTTGAACATAGACTACCTCCAAGTATCCTAGACCGAATCCCGAATTCATCGAATTCTCGCCTTGCTTTTGCCAATTTCGAAACAGCATCTTTAACTTTGACAAGCTTAACCTCCGAACGATCAGGATCAACTTTAATTATTTACAGCTCAGCCATTAATTAAATAAGCTATTTAAGTGTCGTTTAACAATTCGACGCGGCGTTTACATGGCGTAGGTTATAAATGACATCGGGTGTAATAAATGGACATACTTTAGAGCCATTCATTCCTTTTTAGGTTTACCTGGGATTACCTATGGTTTTTAATTCAGCCTAGGTGTGTCGTTTCTTTTTAACAGTGTAATGACTGTATTTGTAAATTGAGTTTAATCTCCTGTAGAATTACTTACCTAGTACTTATGAAGCTATCTACCATAAAGGATATTGACGGAGTCGTGCCGTAAAACTGATCATACATACATTCGACCACTTTTACGATAGTATTAAAAAAAAAACTTTAAAACCAAACCGTAAAATTTCAAATTCTTTACCCAAATCTGGCAACTTAATGAAGAATAATGGCAACATTACAAAGCACGCCATAACTATCAACCAAAAATCGACTAAGGAGGTTACAGCATGTTTCTCAACGGTTTTAAAAAGCGTCTCTATCATACCGCCTACGGTATCGGCTTCCGTACACACTGTGGGCAAATTTACATAAGGTTTTGGACAAAACGCGGCATCTATGCGTTTAGATACTGCACTATCTAATCTGCATCATGTATGCGCATTGTTCTCAGCTTTGTGGGGACAGACCGACTGTTATGAAACGTCTTTAATTGTTGACTATTCTGTAATTTGAATATTTGCTTTTCGTAAATGTGTTACGAATTTTTTGTTAGATATTTCGTGTTGAAATGTTTTTTATTGGTGATGCTGTTGTCATCGGTGCAATCATTATCAAATGTGTCTTCAGTGCAATCGATATGATGTAGAAATTACTAACGTTTATTTCATAAGATTAAGGATACCTCTTCCGACTTTTACGTACGTGAAAAGTTATTGAATTGTTACTGCCGCCAACAATTTTGTTTTTCTTTTTTTTTCTACCGCAGTTTTTAATAATAAGCACAGGTAATAATAAATACCCTTACATGAATACCTAGTACCAATAAATCCCATACCCTACAAAATGCCTTAAATGACAGCTCAAAAAAACAAGAGCTCACAGATTATAACCCTTCCGCTGCAACGCATGACACACGGCGTCTATTTGCGGTGGCCGGTGGTCGCTGGTATATCGACCGCGCGCTCATACACCACCTTTGTTTACTTAACACATCCAGATCGCACCGGGAAACGGCTAAAGATAGCGTGCAACGTTAGGGTTGTAGTGTTCGAAATATGAAATGTATTGACGGGTTAATCTTCGTTTAAGTTTGGTGTGTGGTCTGTGGCTATGAATAGTTACTGGCCACTTATAGCCACAAATTTTGAATTTGGAAGTTCTTACTACTCCACTGTTCTGTTTTGATTGATTTCGTTGCGGGGTGCTAGACAGTTGAAACGTTTCTCCGGGACTAATCGAGCTTCATTGTTTTGGCACTATTCTGTTGGTCGCCACTGTTGATACTGACTTTTAGGAGCAGCTTTTTGCAGTGGTTCAGATAATGTGGCGAAATTGCCTAATCTGGAAATCCTTACTTCTCTGCTATTCTTTTCTGATTAATTTCGCTGCGAGATCCAAGACAGTTGAAACTTTTCTCCGGGACTGGTCGACTGTTGATTCTGGCTCGGGAGTTGCAGTTCTTACGTCTAGTATGGCAAAACAGCCATTAATTTTAAATCTGGGAGTGTTTTAAGATGTTAGCCATCTTTGCGAATGCTTTCATCGTTTTGTGGCACTACTTTCTAGTCTAAAGCCTGATGTCATTGTACTCCTCGAGTGGTTGTATCGAATGGGTCAATGTAATCGGTGTTGTGCCTCTATGACGATCGATTTGTTAGTCATATCGGTTTTCACAACACCCTGCTACGTCACTACAGTCTTGTCTACCACTCTCCGTTGACATTTTAGGTATTGTCTACTTATCAACATCGATAAGGATACAATATGAAAAGAAGGGTCACTTTCATTTAGCGATTACACCTATGTATCAGTGTTTACAATCAAGATAAGATATTTTCAGCTAAGATATGGGACTGATATTTATTGCTGTTATAGTAATAGCATGTGTATATTTGGAAAAATCGGAATTATCTTGAAGTGTTAAAACGATAGCAACTGCAAACGAAACGACATGTTCGCAATCCCATGAATACCTAATCTAAAAAGATTATTAAAGGTAGGTAACTAGTTACCCTTCTTCTTTGGATGGGACATCATCACATGACTCCTTCCGCTCTGGGCGGAGAGGAAGGCAGTATCAGACTCTTATTGACTGAAATCCACATGTGTTCCTCCAAATGCCCAATGCGTTCCAGGGCCGCGGTTACTCTTTCGAACATTTTCGCTTCCCTAGCAGGCACTGGCCCTAGCAGGCCCAAAAGTGGATACACTACTGATGAAATTAAGTGCTCTTCAAGATTCCATAAAAGCCTCTCTTTCCATATTATAAAGGCGCATTATCGCATGCCATATTTAGAAAGGAGATCGCTTACTAAGGGATGACCTCTACAAAACAGCGTATCGAAACTTGATGAACTTTTAAAAGTCTTGACCGTACTGACTCTCTAATGAATTATTGACACCTCATTTATTCTCTACATATCACGCCCAGACTATACCGGAATGTTTAACACAGCTTACCTGTTCTAAAATAAGAAAAAGCAAAAACAAATGAAGGAAAAAACGCTTTAGGTAGGTACGTAGTTACCCAAGTTATTAATGAACAGCAGGAAAAAGGAAAACGTCCAATATTATCTGAATTCACCGCAAAAAGCACAGATTTAGTCAGTATATCTATGACTTTTCCATTCGTCATCTCCTCGGGAATTTCCCAAAATAGCGATAAACATCCCAGTTGAAATTGTGGGACAGCCTCAAACACTATTTAAAGGGTTAGGTAGTGCTTGGGTTTGTCGGTACTGGTATCAATGACAATCTCATAATTAACACTGACAGATGTCAAAAATTTTAACCCTGGCAACCCTACAAGATGCGCCCGCGTCGCTCCGGACGGGAAAATAACGTTATCATTAAAAACGTTACGTACTGACACTCCGCTATTTCAAGATGCTATGTAATGTGCTGATGAGTCGGTACATGCTTGAGTAATTATTTAATGTATAATGCAGCTGACTCTTCCAGCGAAAAATATTGCTCCGTACTCCGTAAGAAAATTTGAGGAGGTGTGACTCATACATTTCCAGCTATCCTTAAGGAAAGACTAATTGTTTTTTCAGTTGGCAAGCTATACATAACTACAGGATGTGTAATGTTGACGAATAACTTATATTTTGTGTCAAACGAACTTAATTTGCAGATCGGTCTTAGGGGGTTGTGTTAAAAAAAAAACCGATAGGCCGTATTTCACTACCTTCACCTTACTTCGCAAGCAACTTCAAAGCTAGCTTTGAATGAAAGAATTAAAAAGCATACTTCACTTTTCTAGCAGAATAATCAATATCAAGCGAAAAGATCTCACGCCATCCCCAAAATCCAAAAAAAATAATGCCGCAGCGAGCATTATCTTCCCACTGTAACGTTACCTCAAAATTTGAACAAACATGGCGACAATAAGTTCGCTCAAATGACAAGGTTTAATAAAACCCAGGCCTTTGTGTCGTTCGGCAAATACTCGAATTACTTAGCGATGAGGTAATAAACGCTGTTGAAGTCCATTCATCACCTTTGGTGTGCGAATTGCGGATTATGGCGATCCTTCCTGTAGGGATGGGAAAAGTTACTAACCTTGAAACTCGACTAAATGTTCCTACACGATCCGTTGGTTGCTCTTCATTCCACTATAATCCTAGACATAATTATAGAAAAATTTACAAATATTTGGGGAGAGCATTATTTGATTGTGGATAACAACTAAATAATATCAGAATTTACTGACTGAAAAAGAAACAGCAAAAAACTTAAACAACGTGCGCTATTGTACAATTCCTTTTTCATTTCTGAAAAAGTGAAATTCAATTAGATACTCAGCATCCATAGGCATGTTTTTAACCAGTAGATTTTATAACGAGAACCTCACTATATCTATATCTTCCTGTTTGAACAAATATTTTGTAACTTCTTCCGAAAAAAAAACCAGCATAGACAAAAAAAAAGGTTGTGCATTCTGGAACTTCAAAGTTAGCCCTATCGGAGTTTTGCTCCGATTTTAAGAGATAAGGATTAGTGGGAATACCGTTTTATGTTTTGCAATAAAACGGTGTACAGTCACCGCCAGAAGTGCTCACGAATTGTAAATGAAGATGTATTATTCATTTTATCCGTTCCGCAGTCTCGCTAAATGAAGAAACGCATAAAGTAATTGAGCGTTTTGTTTTAGATGGTACTCTACGTTTGTTTAGTTAACATTCTAGATAAATGAAGAATTTTACGGTTAGTTGTGTTTTTCTTCAAGGTTTCGTCTAATAGATACGAACAATAAAACTTATTGTTAGGAATTGCCGGAGCGATATCAAAACGTACCAATCGGGTTTTTGTCTCAAATATGAATCAACAAATTCCAACTTAATCAACGAATATCAATTACTTGTTTAATTATCATTTATATCAGCCACGCCCACGCATCAAGATTACAACATCGTTCTATATTATAATAAGAATTAATTCAAATTTTATGGCGCCATAAAATATTAAGCTCATCTTAAGATCCGCTTACACAGACATTTATTGTTATCAAGTAATATCTGGCTAAGTGGTCTCTTGATTATTGTATGAAAATCGTGATGTTTTAAGTTTCCCTTATACATATCTTTATTTTTATACAGCTTGTTTTAATACGATATTTTCATGCAATATTTATCATGCGGCCGAAGCAAGAACTTTTTTTTACTATTAAGTGGCACCACTATCTCACCTGATGGTAAGCGATGATGTGGTCGAAGATGGAGCACGCTTGCTTAGAAATAATTTATTCACATTTGGCTCCCAGGTTGTAGCTATCAGGAAACACAGGGAAACAGGGAACAGGGAACTTATATTATAATACGTTCATAAAAAAAAATTCGTGTACTTCATAAAACCGTACTCCTGTACTTCATAAAACCATATTCCTCTACTCGACTGTCCAATATTGTCTATGCCCTGCACAGGCCGACACTCCAACCGTTCAAAGAGCATTCTGCACTTGTCACTATTTTCCGCTCCAACGCATAATGTTTTATTGAGTCGTCCATCCATTTTATAATACAAGTTAATATCCATCGTGCCCTTAATCCGTAGAGCCCTCGACCTACAATGGTTAAGTGATTTCATGTCTTTACGAGCCTGCGATAATACCAACATTTCAACAATGTGTACTTACGAATCTTTTCTTTATTTTCAGGTAAAAACATCGCGAGTTGTTTATGGAGCGCTTAGGCTGAATGTGCTGGGCCAGGTGGTAAGGTAATCTTGAGATGAGAAAAAAACATCTGGCTGAATAGTTACCTTCCATTTTCGCGGGGTCTTAGAAATAATTTATTTGATGATCGCTATCAAGAACTAAAGGTTGAAAATTTGTTTGAAATCTTTCGTAATTTAAAACTGCAATCAAATGGGTGGTTGAGTCGGTTAGGTTAAAAGTGTCAACCATTACTGGAACATTTAAACACAGGAATTTTATTTCAAATCTAAACTGAAACGATTTGCATGTACCTACTACTTTATACAACTTTGTGTAACAGAATTAACACAATACCTCTTACGGGGTCACTGTACTCATCATGACGGAGAATTTTCACAATGGGACCAAACCCAAAATCGCGAGAAAAACTTCAGCTGTTCAGTAACTTGTCGAGTTATACGCACATAAATGTATGGGACAGTCGATTTTTTTTTCGGGATTTCAGTGTTGGTCCCGTATTGAAAGCTCTTTTTTTACTATTGATAGGCTCGCGTTTGACCACTATCACACCTGTTGGTAAGCGATGATGTAGTCGAAGCTGGAGCACGCTTGCCTAGAACTAACCTATTCACTCTTGACTTAAAGACTCCCAGGTTGTATCAGGAAACACAGACTCCGGCAGGGAATTCCACTCCTTAGCTGCACGCACTATGAATGTGTTCCCAAAACGTTTTGTGCGTGTGGGTGGGATGTCCACCATGTACCGGTGCCGCATCGCCGTTCGTCTTGTGGTCCGATGATGGAATGGGCTTGGCGGAATTAAATTATGCAATTCCGTCGCACATTCCCCAAAAAGTTGAAGTTGTTAATAATGATGTACAATGACCCCTGATTAAGAGGTATTGCGTTTATTCTGTCACACGTTGTATTTTAACTAAAAAATAGACCATCCTCAAGTTATGCAGAACCTTGCTACATTATTTGAAGAAACTTTTATCAAGTTCTTCATGTAACCTTAATCCGTAAGACACAGTGTGAAGCCCACATGTGTCGGCTGAGGACTGAGAGGTAATGTTAATGCGTGTAATGGCGTGCGAACCATGATGGATGGCGCCAACTGTTGCGACTACCAACACCCACATTAAGTAGAGTGTGTCGAGTGTGTTTAGGATTCTGTTACTTATCATTCTGTTAGTGACTTCGATGCTTCACAAACCGAGTTTCCTCCGTGAATCGGACAGCACGTTAAGCCGTTGGTCCCGGCTGTCATTTGTAGATCTTTGGCAGTTATTACGGATTGTCTGAAGCCAGAAAATCTAGTGGGACAAGGCTGAGCAGCTAGTCTATTCTGTAAACAACTATTTCGATATCGAGCTTCACCTGAGTGACAAAACTCACAAAATGAGTTATATTGCACACAACATAAAGGTCTTCATTTGAAACTCACCTCGGATTCCACTGTCGAGATACGAAAATGTTGTTACAGAATAGCACTACAGATGATGAGTGGCTTCGATGGATCGTGTGCACAATGGCGTATATTGTGAGGTCTGAGGAATAACTGAATAGATTACATTTTAATTAAATGGCTTTTGCTGTCCAAAATTTCAAATACCTACACATCAACACTTGAATGAAAACTTGCGCCATTCATCGATGCCAATTTCAAAGTTAGACGTTAACATTATGACTTCAATACTTCATCAGCATTGACCGTTATATTTTGGCAAAAATGCCTAAATGAAGTTGCTCGCAATCTGCAAACAACTGCCCTGAAATTTCAGTAGACCATCACACACCTAGTCGCTTAGCCTTTTCTCAACTATACATTATTGTGGTTGGCTTTCAGTCAAATCTAACGCAGCTAAACATCTTCATCATCATCAGCCTATAGCAGTCCCCTGCTGGACATAGGCCTCTCCTAGTGCACGCCATTCCACTCTATTTTCGGCATCTCTCATCCAGCTGCTTCTAGACACCCTGCGAAGATCGTCGCTTCACCTAGCCTGAGGACGTCCTACCTTACCATCAGCTGAATATGTTATTCAGATATTCAGCAGCCACTTGTGTTGAGTTGTTTTGACTACTTTTGACATGTCGAATCTGTAATGTGACGAATCAGAAAGTACGCGATTTCTCTTGGTAAAACTGTCTTATGTTCGGGCCTCACATTAAACCCGATAATCTCGCTAAACCAATCTAAATATTATGTAACATGATTCACTTTCCGAACTATTCACGTTCATGGTTAACAGATAATAATATAATATTTTCCTTGGCCGCTGAAGGCGTCTGTTTTACGCAAGGGGCCCTAAAGTAAACATGACGTGGTGATGGACATGTTCCAACAATTTGGGCTCGAGGAAGGAGCTTCTGTACTTATAGGAGGTACTTGGTGTTCTTAGGAAGACAGGCGTAGGGCTGGTGAAATTAAAACAAAAGTTAATGCCGATACTGGAAAAGTTGGACACAGTAAAGTTTTCAAAACGTTTTGGGAATACTTGCTGGAGTGGAATTTCCTGCCGTAGTCTGTTTCCTGTTAGCTACAACCTAGGGTTCTTTAAGTCAAGAGACATTGGTTAATTCTAGGCGAGCGTTCTCCATCGCCAACCTCATCATCGCCAACCTCATCATCGCTTTTCATTAGATGAGACTGTGGTCAAACATGACCACGATACTCTCTTGTTTGTCTACACTAAAAAAAAAAGTTTTACGCGATACTTACAATTTTATTATCCTCAGTCTCTTGCCCGTATTACTAATTTATTAAGGGCCAAAGCCACATGTCCTTTTCTAAGGCTTATAAGTCTCTCTAAGTTTTTATCTCAATAATAACCCCCTGTCTAGCCTCAAGATCAGAATCGATGGTCAGAATGAAAGCTCTCATCACCTTTTACAGTCCACCAATCGTTTCACGCCAACCAATGTCGTTGTACCGAGTTAGGTAGAAAATAATTCTCCTCGAGTCTTTCGGGACATCAGCAAACAACTTGTCGACTGTTCACGTGACCAGATGACTGGACTTTTCTTCTGGCAATGCTGCCAGTGTTCTGGGCACTTTTGCCATTGACAGCGATGTAGATTTTTTTTATGCCCAATTATTAATTTTGTTTTTATACGCGTTTGTACATAATTTTTTGATAATTAGTGTAGTTGTTTAAGTCTATGTATATAAAACTGTCTTGTTATGACCAGGTTAATAAATATAAGGATGTTTTGGATGAGTGTCATCATCATATCAGCCGAAAGACGTCCACTGCTGGACATAGGCCACACATGGATGAATGTACCTTTACTTAATTATGTAATTTACTTAGTAGGCTGTGCAGCAAATAATATAATTATACTAGCAGTAAAAAATTACATGTTAACAACTTATTTATCATTAATTTGAATAAATTCTCCTCTCACTAACATAAATTCTAAAATACTTTTTATTTATATTTTCAAAAAGCGACCTAATTTTCTAAAGTAAACTCTTACAAATTCAGTTACAGAAGTAGAAAATATTTTCGTTCCGCGCGCTCTCCATCAGCATTCAATTTCGTCCCGCAAATATTATGAAAGTGCTACAATATAAAGCGTCCTACGTGCCGACCTATATACCTTTGTGGTCCAGGTGGCACAATGGCTCCTGGAGTGGCTCTTCACCCAGATTGCTGCGATAGCATCGACCTCGCTACCCGACAAGTACCGAGTTTGCGTAGGATGAAAGTAGTTGGTAACTTTGTAGTACTATGTCTTGGGAGAAAATATGGCGTATCTTGTGACAAACTTAAGTTAATGCGTCTCAAACTTTTGAGAAATACAAGGTGTAACCGAATTATCACAAAAACCTGAAAATGAATAATTGTACTCATCAGTACGAACAACTTTTACTATGGGACCAATCCTGAAAAAGCACAAAAAAACAGCTTTTCAGTAAATTCTGTTTTTTTTTAACTTGACCAAAGAAAACTGTTCTAAATAAAGAGATAGACTATGGACGCTCCTAATTTTTAGAAAATAGTGCTAGTAGCACCGATGAACCAAGTAAAATAAAACCCTAGCTATACTGTAGTTTGGTGTGAGTTCATTAGGAGTAATCAATTTACGAAACCCCTTTCCACCCATGGCGTCCCAAGGGAAAACTAAACATGTGTTCCCTATGTCTTGTTTCAAAGATCCTTTCGTAAAAGGTTTCGCACTAAAATCCCTTATTTTACTAAGCTCAAAGATAAGCTCTGTACCTGCACGGCATATTGCATGAAATTGAGTTATTAAGTCTACCTTCGGCGTCGGATCGATCATCGTTTCGCGCTTTAGATGAGCAAGTGCATATTAATGGGTTCTTATCTCTAGACTGCATGTAAGTTCATAACTATCATTGGCATAATTGATTATTATGAATTAGTTGAACACGTTATGATTGCAGGTGTGGCTACGTATTGTATTTTTCTAATGAGTTTGATGATCCTCGAAATCGATTTTTCTTTCTTTTCATTCTCTTTTTCTTGGCTTTTTTTTCACTGTTTCTTTGATATAACTGACATGCATATCTTTATTCATCGTCATAGTTAAATTAAGGCTAGCAAGTTTTAGTTGAGATGATTTTTTCAAACCCATGTTGGCTTTCAGCTTCTGGATCTATCTCTGTTATTTCTTTGATGATCTTTCATGGCTCAGTTTATTCTTCAGCTATATCTTTCAGACCGTCGATTTTTACTACTTTTTCATAATATGCACCAAAACTGTATTTTGTATTTAAATCCAAGATCAAAAGATAACTCATAAATGAATAATTTCCTTACCTTCCGTGCAATCCAGATATTTAAAATTTTGAACATAAGTTTATATTAAAAGTTCAATGAGTTCATTTAGAATAGCTCTATTATCTAGGAATAAGAATAACATTTTTAATATCTGACTGACAGCAGATGCTGGATGTAGGAAACCAGACCTTGTGGAAGTTTTTCATATTTTATGGTTTGGTTACTAAGAGAAGTCTAGCCATCTGGGAACTTTAAAATTAGATAACACACTAGTTTGAATGTTTGTGAAGAATACTGGTGTTGGCAGATTGCTAGAACGGCTTTCAAAAGTAAAAATACTTCTGTTACTTGTAGTTCAAGTTCATGGCAATGAACATATGATCTGCTTTGTCGCGATCAAAATTTACGTTACTAAGGCTTTCGCAATGGTTCACAACATTACGGTCAAATTCTTGTTCGATGCCAGTAATTAAAAAAAAAAACATTTTGTCTATGCTCCCGGAGTCTTCTCTATCTTTGTTCCTACACCGAGAATATTCTATAATCTTTCCCTCAATGCAACGTTAAATTACTACCTTTCATTCCATTCACAATGTCATTGATATTCCAGAAACGTTCAACTCGATTTCAAATATCGAACGTCGAACTTCTTATGAACTATTCCAATTTGCATGTTCAGGATTGTTCAAGCAAACATCTGACAGTCAGTGCTATTGACATAAGATCTATGACTTTCAAGTAGACATTTTGTATAATTATTATATTTGTCAGTTCGGGTTCAGTCGTCTTTATGTTAGTACCTAAATGTCTAGTGCGGAGTATTTGTAGGTACTGCACATATGTATATTCTGTTCTTCATTGTAGAGAGGTGGGTTAAACTTTCAATGTTATGTGACTGTAAAGTTAAAAATAAATTCGATTGTGTTTTTGACTTTTACTACCTTATGGATCGCCGAGCTTATGGAGTCTTGTACAATTAGCATTAAAGTCTCAAGAAGTAAAGTATTTTTAAAGACTATTGTCTTTCATACGACAAAGACATGACGACAAACGGAACGAAATCTAAAAAGAGGAAGAAGTTTTGAACTTTCCAATTCCATTCCCTGTTCTTCAAACAACCTCTTCGAAATTCAATTTTACGCGGCAAAATCAGCACCTGTCAAACTTAAACTTTTTCATTCATAGTCACAAATTAACAAGGGAATTTATCTATGTTAAGTGCAGTTTCGACTTAACGCCCAGTTTAAAGGCAACGTGTGACTGCGCCTAAAGGGACATTTTGTTACACATTTAGCCACGATAACGAGCTCGTCAAAAGACATATCCCTTTTCTGACTAACGTGTTCGTGAGTTAGAAGTTAAAATATCGTCTAATGACCTCGTAACCGATGTGATTAACTCATAAATTAAATGCGACGTCTGTCTGACGTTTGTCTATGATTTACAAAAAAAGTTTGATTTGTTTTTTATTTGTAAAAAAAGGTTTGGCTAAAGGTGTTGTGCGCTTTTGATTAATGTTTTTTTTACTAGTTTTTTCTCTTACTTCTCTACACGAGTTCGGTAACTGACCACAAGTAGTGATAAATTAATTAACCCTTTCAAAATAACTTTGATCTTAATCTCAAGTCTCACGCTGTTATGTTTATTGTTGTTTATTTGTGTGTTGTATGACATTTATTCAGTATTTTATTCAATGGAAGGGCGACAATAGTTATAACTCGGTTAACGGCCGGATGCGGGCACACACAACTATTTATTACCATATGAATAGCATAACGAACTATGTACCTTTAGATATAATTAACACCTTTTAGTCATGCAAATTCTGCTTTCATTTATATCATTAGAAATAGCAACAGTTTTATCTGAAAAATAATTGCCTATTTAGTTAAAATATATATAACATACATTTTAACTAAATGGCAATTATTTTTTTATCGTTTTGTAAAATAAATATCATTAGAAATAATTATATTTTTAATGATTAATTTTAAGATAAGATAAGATATTGTAACTTGATATTATTAATTAAAACTTTTTGTCATTAACTATTATTTTTGTGTATTAATACTGTGACATAATTGAATTAAAATACACTATCTAATCACACTTTCATTAGTTCAAAAATCATAGCCTATTTTGTGAAATTAAAATAATTTTATCAAAAAAAAAATAACGATAAGCCAGCGGCCTTATTTATAAAACATACATTATTTTTAATCATCAAAAACTAGCATGCCTATTTTTTCGATAACATTAATTAATTAATAAACTGTACGTGTTCGCTCTCGTATAATAATGAATTGGTATTATTTATTCCTTACTCTTACATAAATTTACCTAATATCATTCAATGTGTACCTGTTTGAAATATAATTCTTACCATAGTAACCATCTGCCTTCAAGTTTGTTAGCGCAAAAACATTGAAGTTCAAGTAAGGCGTGTGTCGTAATTTAAGTTTGCAATAACGCATCAAGTAATGACGGGTTGCCAGCCACTTTACGACCGCCATGTAACCATTTACCCTCGGACAACATTTAATACGCGCGCGGGAAAATACGGCGCTGATTTAAAACCTTACCATTTATTTTTACAAAAATAGAATGGCAATACCGGCTTTATTTTGTAGTTTTTCATTATTTGACACAAATGTTTCGAAATTTAATTTTCGCGGGCTGTCAAAATAATTACGAACTTAACTGTCATTTTAAATTTTTCGTTGTCTATGGTACGTGTTTAATTTTTTACACAATCGTGGACATAATGTACCCTGGTACGTATTCTCCCTAGTCCGCGCATAATGTTTTCAAGCATAAAATGTAAATTACAGCTTGGTTTTTGCATTTCTGCGTCGGCGAACAGTAGTTCAACAGTTTAGAACAATGGATAATAAAATGTATTCTATACAACTATGCTTTATGTCTAGTAACGAAGAAGGATCCGCATTTCTTAGAATTCAGTAAATTTGCGTTTTATTTTACCTTTAACTTTTGAAGTCCTGATTTTGGAAATATTATTTCTTAACTGTAGGCTGAAATAAATAAAATTAAGACTGTATAAAGAAGTGCAAACTATTTCGGGCTTCAGAAACTTTTTCTTTCTCCGTTTATTCTCTTCGTCATAATTTATTTTTAGTTATTCCTTATTTCACGTTACATTGGAGCATCAGATAGGATAGCCCGGATGGGTACCGTAGGCCTGCTTCAACCTGAAAAAACCCTCGTACCTACTAGTGAAGCCGCGGGGAACCAGTCCATTTCTTCATCTCCAAACTAACTTGCACATCCTTACAAAACTCCAGAATCCGTGACAAATGGAGGCACTTGCAGTCGTAAGCGAACGACAGAGGAAACGACATACATTTTTGCGTCTTTATGAATAATATATTTGCAGACATGCACTAGCATAGTACTGATACTGACGTACGACTGGTTGGAAACCTCAAACAATACGCTATTCGCATGTTAAATGCAAAATATAAAAATGTGTAGGTACATGTCAAGTGATTACTAAAAAGGAAGCAGAGAAGAATTATTGTCTATGAGAGCTCTGATGATCTATGGGTGACTTTGTCTGCACCGCTGGTACTTTCTATTGCCATGCTTGGTCGTAAAACTGACTTGTAACTTATTATTTACTAGCGAACCGCCCCGGCTTCGCACGAGCGCAAATTATAATATGTCATTGGATTATTGCAAACACCGTAAGATTGTAAATAGATCTTCAATAGATTATAAACTCTCGACATTTTTGGGAACAGACTATTTTAAATATCTACAGTAGTAATCCTATCCAAAATCATTTGTTCATTAAAGTATGTATTTTAAGGCGTATCAAAAAGTAATGATAATCGGTTTTTATTCTTTTGTTCGGCGCCTATGGATCTTAGCGTGATGTTAAGACCCATATGTATACCCATACATAATAGCCTGTAGCCTTCCTCAAGAATTGGGCTATCAAATGTAAAAAAAGTTTTTCAAATCCGACTGTTAAGTTCCAGAGATTAGCACGTTCACACAAAAAAAAACTCTTCCGCTTTATAATTAGTATAGAAAATATGAACCGATTTTATCGTTTCTTTTGGATCATCCTGATAATCGTCTGGATATTTTTAAACTACGAGAAGGGGAGGGGGGTTAAAAATATGATAAAATTAACATCACGTGATTTATGGACGACCTCTAAGAAGTGAGTTTATAATTATGATTCTTAAAAACTTACGGGCGTTTGCAATGACCCGGTGACGTTTACACAATTCTTCCTCGTTTGTCGCTGAAAACCGTATCAAAATCCATTGTTTGGTTTAGAATAATCAAGCTTAAAAACAGACTTTGTTTTTGACGTGATAACGTCTTATAAATCGATGAACACCAGCTGCACGCATGAAAAAATGGCACGGCCACGTTCCGCACGTTCAATTAATTAAAAAAAAAATGTTTTCTTATGACGTTATTACGTAAAATTATCGTCCTTAAACCGACTTTACAGACAACTGATTTTTTTTTCCTAAGTATTTAGAGAAGAGAAGGCACAACAAAAATATTCTAAATCTACCTATCTAATAATGCATAATCCTTTAAGTGAAGGTCAGGTTTTGATCTAAAATTATTGCAAATTCGTAACAGAATATTCATCAAAGTAGATCATTATGTGACATAGTATAATCCAATATTATGAAATTATGTTATTTCATTATACCTATTAGCAATCAGAATAAACTGAAGGATACTTAAATGTGAAGATCATGCACGAATGAAATATTCATACAAATTACGAATTCAAAATGTCGATGCATTTTCTTTGCATTCTAACATGTTTTGGTTAAAGAAAATAGTATTGGAAAAACACATTTACTATGTTAAAGGTCGACATGGATATTGATGATAACATTTAGATTATTTCTTTTGAGATGCACAAGTTGTAGGTATAGCCAATATAACGTGTGTACCTAGGTATAGTTTCCATTATTTCTAAAGGTGGGTAGTACCGGTGGTGTTACGGGGCGTTATGTACGAGTAACATGTTACAAAGCGAGCATTCGTGCAGTCAGTACGTGGAAAAGAGCACGAACTCAAGCAAGTTATACGGATTTTAGGAGACGGCGTGTGGTAACATGCTCGTTGGGAATGTAACATTATGGCTCGTAACACTGGTCAGTACCCAGCTTTAGCAACTGCCCGTGTATTCCGGGTTCATAGAAATCATTTAGAGTTTCGTAATTAGAATTACAGGTACCTAGCTAGATATTTTTTTTTTATATTTTTTTTCTTTTTTTTTTTTCTGTAACTTATATGGTGTACATAATAAAGAGTATTCTATTCTATTCTATTCTATTCCATTTAATAGTTAAACAACAACTTTGGTACAAGCTTTTATTAAATTACTAACTGACTCGGCAAACGTTGTTTTACCAACAAAAAAAAAAAAACTACCCTACCACTTATTCTCATACCTACCGAACATACACACAAAATTTCATGAAAATAGGTCGAGCCGTTTCGGAGGAGTTCGGTAACAAACACCGTGACACGAGATTTTTATATATTAGATTTGTTATTATGAAAAGGTAAATACACAGGTAGTACTTACACGACCCGGAGTATAAGACAGCCCATCGCTACACCCTCCTTATTGTAATTTGTTATTTATTTATTTTATTCAGGTTAACCAACAATTGTTTACACCAGTACATTAGCAGCTTATTATTTATAATAGGATACAATTGCGGGTGCAACAATTAATTATAGGTTAACACCGCTAGCACAAAAAACAGTGGTAAAACCATTAATTTATTAAATAATGACAAATTCATAAAAATACATGTGAATAAAACGTGAAAATTAACTTAATAAATTGTACAATAATGAATCTGTCTATCTCGGATCACGAAGCGAGTTACTGTGTAGTAGCTAATTCACGTGACAGCCAGGGTGAGGGATGGTACTGCGCAGCTAAAAACGAGCTTCAGAACAGCCTTTTAGTTGAATCGACATATAGTCAATAGTAATCATACATGACTTTTCCCCGAACGATTTAGTAAAATGCGCAGCTGGTCAAAACTCGAGCGTCAGAGATGTAAATGCTAATGAAGATGTTGCATGTTGTGTCGTTGATGTAAACGCTGACAAGGCAACGTCCAATCCAATACCCGCCGGTTGCATCGTCAGAATTCTCCTTCTTAAAATATAACGATATGATTAGTTTAAATACTTCGTTCTATATTCGACTTCTTTATAGAAATTTTGAATTAAGAACCCCAGAAGTTGATGACAGAGAAGGCCTAGGACCATAGACAACAGGCATGCTAATAAAAGGAACAAAAAACCGTTTTACCGTCATCACAAATATACAGATATCGAGATTGTCTAAGTATCTCAAAAATAACCGAAACTAAGAAGACGTAAATTCCCCTCCAGAATGCGGCAGCCTCAGCAACAAGTAGGCAATTCGACAATATAATTGTATCTACAAAGGCAATAACATGAAATTTATTGATCGAGCCAATAAAACAATTCAATTTGCTTGTAATGCGTACAACATTCCGACTCGTTAATATTCCCGATCCGTCTAACAACCGATAACAATCTCGGGTGCTCCCAAATTTTACGACATTTTTATTATTTCACAAGCGGCACTTACAAAGTGACTCCGAAAATATAAACATTTTTTAAACATGTGGCGTTGGCGACAGAACGACCAAAAAGGCTGAAACATTTTTTTTTTAAATATGGCAACCGCGTCTTCTGATAACACCCTTTACCACGAAACGATTTTTGTTTAAATAAACACATTATCCGGATCTGATCGTAAAATTGTTTCTTTTTTCTTATTTAAAGTGTTGATTAATTAAGGTAAAACATTGAGTCAGAGCTTTACCTCTCGTGGTAAACCAATAACCAATTGTTTTTGCTACTCATATTTTGAACATAGGTTTTTTACATGTTTCAAATTATTTTTTATCTTCAATTCCGCGTTTCTACGAATAGGTAATGCCCATCACCGAGTGAAAATCGCAACAAATTCACTTTCAATATCCGCGATTAAAACAAACGCTTTCATTTACTTCCGCTCCGAACCATACTATTTTTTTTTTTTTATTATGAGTTCTTATTTTTAATTCTGGCAACATTTTTCCGGATAATCTTTGAGACAAGTTAAAGTAAGCGGCTTGCACGCGACGACACCTTTTACATTGCATGCCACCGAAATCGCAATTCGTACGAATATATTGAAAAAACAAGTGATTAATTTAAAATTTTGAGCAGAGCAGTTTAAGTGAAAAACAACACAATTAGTCGTGTTATGCCTTCTCTTATTAAATTCGTAATATCTAGCGTTTGTTGTCCAGAAAACAGGCGTTTTATTACCATTTATACAATAACAACACGTACGGCAATGCGCCACCGGTACATGGTAGACAACCCACTAATACGCACAATACGGTTTGAGAATACTTTCATTTTGCGCACAGCTTAGTAGTGGAATACCCTGCTGGAGTCTTATTTCCTGATAGCAAACACCTGGGGGCCTATAAGTAAAGAGTGAATAATTAAGTAAATCGGTAGTTACTACATCATCGCTTTCCAGCAGGTGAGATTTAGCCAAACGCGAGCTGATCAATGATAAAAATAGCACGCATTTTTTAGCATATCTTTGTCACAATAACGTCACCTCTTAATGCTTTTTTAGGGTTCCGAAAAAAAAAAGGAACCCTTATAGGATCACTCGGGTGTCTGTCTGTCCGTCTGTCACAGCCAGTTTTCTCCGGATCCACTGGACCGATTCTGTTGAAATTTAGTACACATATGGACTTCTATAACCCAAACAAGGACGCGTTACGTAAATTATTAAATTTTTTGTATGGCGGTCACTTTTGGGGGTCAACTTGAAAATTAAATGAAAAGTTTTTTGAACAATATCGTGTGACATATGAAATGAAAAGGCTTACTGTGAGGATTTAAATTATATTTTTTTCATAATTTTAAAATAAATGATTTAGAAGTTATTCAAGAAATTAGTCGAAAAATGACCATACACCCCTTATCTCCGAAACTGCTGAGCCAAAAATTTTGAAAAAAATGGATATAATAGATCTTTACCTAAAGATTACAGGAAAACCTATTAGAAGTATGTAGTGTTAAAATAACATATTAAAATAAACTAAATTCGTTCGGAACCCTTTGCACGCAAGTCCGACTCGCACTTGGCCAGTTTTTTCTATATTGCAACATAAAAAAAACTTACAAGGCTCAAGATAAATCCGAGAGCCTAAAAGAAAAAAAAAGCCACAGAGCAAAAATAAGCAGAGTTCTAAATAAAATGTCGGGCAGCGGTAGAGGGCGCTCTTATCGCGCTTGCTAAGTGGGGTAATCATTTCATTTCATGCCACTCAGCCTCTCTAAGCGTTAATATTTTCGCAGCAACCCCTCAAACTCAGGGCTGCCACTTATTTAAAATTTGTTTGAGAAAATCGTTTTGCTTGCCTAACAGCCTTTGGTAAATGGTTGAAAGATAAATTACATCATCGTACTCGGACCTCACTTGCATAGTTAGTTGCATTCATAGGGAATACCTAATTATAAAATTGGGTGTTAAACAAAGAACCCGTTCCTTATGATATTAGAAGTTAACAATAACACCCATAATAAAGTGCACCTCAAAGATTGACGGGGCCCGGTATGGCCAGTGCCTGTCAGGCTAGCGAAATTGTTCTAAAGAGATCACAACAGAATTAGGATGACTTTAGCACGTCACAGTAAGGGTACTCCACTAGTCCAGAAATACCTAACCTTTAATCTATACTAATATATAAAGCTGAAGAGTTTGTTTGTTTGTTTGCTTGAACGCGCTAATCTCAGGAACTACTGGTCCGATTTGAAAAATTCTTTCAGTGTTAGATAGCCCATTTATCGAGGAAGGCTATAGGCTATAAATCATCACGCTAAAACCAACAGGAGCGGAGCAGACGAAGTTGCGCGGGTCAACTAGTAAATGTATAAAACGTTTTGCCACTTCAAAGTATTACTTACGGTGTTTAAGATATCAACTTGGTACTAATAAAATTGCCAGCCCTATCTAAGTCAACGCTGTACATACTAAGTTTAATTGAACAGATCGCATTCAAAAGGAAAGTGTGCTTAGTTAAATAGCTTTCAAGCAAACAAGAAGGCTTTGATTATGCTCAATAAATACATAAATTACATTTTGAGCTCGATTGTGTCCATTACCCAGTAAACTCTGCTGTGAAAACGGATACTTCGTATCTGTTTGCAAAACGAAAAACGGATTGTTCAAGAAGAGTGCCGCGGACTGGCTAATTTGGTCAGATATACAGATTTTTTCGTATGTTAATTAGAAGAATTTTGTTTATTTTACTCACTATACACCTAGATGCCACAGAGAGGAAGTTTAAAGAGGGGTAGATTTGTATTTTGGATTTGGCTTGAGTAAGAATTGACGTAAAAGGAGAAAAGGGAGTCAATGATTGCGTGACAGACGACGGTTTGGAGAATGGTAGAAGAAAAGGTGTTCCGTCGACCCCGTTGAGGCACCAGATGTACCTACCCTATGCAGAATCTCTACCTTAATCTCTACCAATAAAGACAAAATCATCTTCACCTGAACTCAATCTGAGTTTATAAAATAAGAAAAAGTCGTATTTATTCGGGACCCCAACACGCACAACCAAGAACAATGAAATACATAGACTTTCTCATTCCAAACCTAATCATAGACTCCATTGTTCACCAGCTTTTCGACACCAATGTTTGGCATCTTCGGTCATCGCACTGTTGAAGCATCGATTATTATCTGTAATCGATAGTGACCCAAACCGATTATCTATAATAGAATGATATAATTTCCAAATAGGTACCTTTGCACGCTGTTTATTTGTGAAAACTACATAATTAGAGACTGAATGCCGGTCGACCACCTGCGTAGGAGACATTAGGTCGAAAATTACCCAGAGAGCACCAACCGCGGTGGAGGTGGTCACTTTAAGAAATGTCAAATGACCATGCAGGTACCATTGGTACAACGCTATGAGTCCGAGTTTGAACTCAGAAGAATTTGTATTCGAAAGTCAATTTTTAAAGAGAAATGTCGATCGCCCAACGACTTTTATAAGTGAGCTTATTCAATAGGTATGTGTAGTATCAACGCGTAAGACTCTTATCAACGGTTTTCGATTAAACTTTCTCCAATAACCCACCCGCGTATTCTAGATAGTAAGAATAAACAAAGACGGTAGATAGTTTCATATCAAGTTGGGGTTTTTTAATCAAAGAAATAAAGTAATTTGCCTTATCGGCTAAGAATACTTTCTCATTTAATAAATATAAGTTGACACTGACACAATAATCTATCGGCGGCCATTGTTTGCATATCTCACGAAAGACGGATTACAGCGATTACCATGTGAGTTAAAATAGTACACGCATTTAATGCGCTATCATCGTAGGTGTGAAAGAGAAAGGGCATATAGAAACTTGGTTGTAATTACATGGACCACCCGCGCGATCTCGAGACTATTACAGAAACGTTTTTGTAGGAAAATAATAATCGACACAATGAAGTCATCAAATGAACTCGAGTTCGTCCCACTAATCGAGTCCGGTCTCATAGTGATGTTGTTGTCCCCCCGGGCCTAGTCATAGACCACCGCTTTTCAGAATTCCGTGCGTGGAACAGGGTAATAAAAGTTAAGGTAGTGCTACTTTGAATTAACGGTCAGTGTTGCCAGCGGTAATTCGTGATACTGGCCGATTGTACTTTTGTATTAGTTCTTTTATTATTTGTTTTATTTTTTTAAGTTTTTCTTTAGTTAGACATTAGTGTTTTATTTAGAACTTCGCGTGTCAAGTGCATATATAATGCAGAACGCGCACATCGGAAACAGTGGCGCTTGGTGATGGATAACTTACTAATTTATTTTAATGGATCTTTTGTGGATATGTAGTATTGGCTTTTTCCTAAGCTTAGAGGGAACTTAAGGCTTCCTGTCACGGATTCTCAGTTTAGCTCCCGTCATTCCATTCATTTTTTAAAGTAGTAATTTCGTAAAGTGGCCAACCATTTCATTAAATGGCCGATTCTACGATGTAGCCACGACAGATGAATGTTTGTGCGATAAGTGTCATAGTCTGTTCAACGTCTTTTGATCTAGTATGAGACAGTCATTGGTCAAACAAACAAAATGATGGATACATATTTGAAAAATGTTTTGCTACCATTTGTTTATCTTATGGCATTCGGTCCAAACCGCAGAGAACAATGCTATATTAACCTCATACATTATTTTCTATTTATTAGTAGAGAGGCAATTATACTTATGTACATAGATATTTCATATTTAGGTCCATAGGTACGTAGTCTTCTAAACTAATATAATAAAGTGGTAAAATTGTTTGGATATATGAACGACCATAGGAACTGTGCCTGTTTATATTCTCATTTAGTCATAATTTGTGGTTTGCGGTTAAAAATGTAATTAAATAATTAAATTGAAATGTTAGATTCGAAAAACAAACATAATTTTCCCTATTTTCAATCCCAGTCTTAATATTCTGGGATTGAAAATAGGGAAAATTATGGATCACACATCTCCGCTTTTAAATGAATAAAATTTTTGTAGTAAACGTTCTACTTTAAAACCTCTAGAAAAAGTATAAGAACCTAGTAACATTATTCGAAAATCGAACCCCGGTTCAATAAAAAGTAAACCACTTGCTAATCGATAATGACTACCAGCCAGTAACAATCGAATACATTAATAGTAAATGATTATAAAAATCGATTCTGATGATCGGCAAGCTTACAAATTAGTCTTTGAATAAACCATCAATGTAGGAGTAAGTACTTGTTCACGTTGACTCGCGGGCGCGGTGGCGGGCGCGGTCACGAAATATCAAACATATGGCGTAATATCCAAGTGTTCACGTACGAAACGCACGTGCGGTATAAGTAGCGGGCAAGCTAGCGACTGGCGCGCGCGCGCCGCTCGCGTCAATATCAAACGCGTGAGATGTTTGTGTGTGTTCACGTCGAACTAGCGGCGGAGCGCGCGATTATCTCGCGACGTCAGGTAAGTTCAACCAGTTTGAACTTATCGCTAGAAACGCTAGCACGTTTTCATCATGTCACACTCGCGCAAACGCCAGGCGGCCAATGTGAACACGAACCCGCCACGTCTTCGCGACCGCACCCGCCACCGCGCCCGCGCGTTCCAACGTGAACAAGTACCAAGTGTGTTTCCGCGGGCGGAAGAATCGTCCGGCTGTGACTGAGCGAGTATTGCCGTTCCGGACGATTCCTCTTTCCGGCAGGCACAACACTGACCCTGTCTTACTTGTTTATGGTGCTTTTATAATATATTGTCAGCTATATGGGCAATGTACTGGAGGAAAACTTAAATGCTGTGTTTATTATTCACTTAAACATTGTTTACTTAGAATTTAATTACATAGCAAATACATAATTGTTAATTAAAAATAAGAAAATATGTAGGTAAAAGGGGCTAAAAAGAGGGAGGGAAGGCTCATAAGGTAACAAAAAATTCATTCTCATCGCTGTCAATGGGATGAGTTCACAATAGTCTGGCAGCATTGCCACGTTGGATGGCAATGCTGATTCATTGGCCGAAAATGGCCAGCCCTCTGGTCATGTGAAGATTCGACTAACTGCTTGCTGATTTAACGAAAAACTGTGAGCACTCGGACCCCATAGCCCTAGTATCAACCCTAAACCATTATAATTACAATTAAGGTTGTTGTATATTTGCGCCGTATGTGGTATACTTACTGAACTAAGTCACGCTGTAGGTACCTAAGTGTACCTATAGGTACTTTTGCTTTTATAGGCTAGACTTTACGCAAGACTTTGTGGTCTCATTTCATCTAAAAGTAACTCGTTGGGAATATTAAAAGGACTTTTTGTTATACGACTACGAGAGTACGCACTTTGTACGCTAGACTGATAAAATTACAAGCATTAGATACTGGAGATGTAGTTACGAATCTCCCAAGAGCACTCAAAGTAATGTAGTGAGGGGCTTAAGAAAATTGAATTTAGTAAATGTTAGTATTTTCACGTCAATTTCACTTGAATGTTCAAACTACTTAATCCTATTACTCGCATGAGGAACTCGCTCTCTTCATACAGCATCTAAAACTAAATATCAATGTATAATTCAAATTCCATATTAAATAGTAAGCGCGATTAATAAAATCAAAACAATTTTCGACTTAACCCTTCTTTTGCCGCGTGGCTCGGTGAGTCATGGACTCGGACTTAATAAAATAATCCCGAGTCAGGCGAGGCGTTGGCGGCTCCTCTGCGCGCCGTCTTGACAACGATACAGATTTATAGGACGACTAATTTACGCAGTAATAAGTGCTTCGGTCCATACAAAGCTAAAGTTAGCGGCTCCCGCGGAGCTAGTTATTTTCCTACCAACCTAACCCCCCAACTCAACAATACCAACCCAACTATATTGGGGTCAGCTTCCAGTCAAACCGGATTCAGATGAATACCAGTATTTAACGTGCTGTGGCTGCCTGTCTGACCTCCTCAATCCAGTAACTGGGTAACACGGTACTTCTTGGCAAGCCTGGTGTCCGATTTTCTGGCTTCAGACAATCCGTAATAACTGCCAAAGCATCCGTAATAATTGACAAATGACAGCCGGGACCAACGGCTTAACGTGCTTTCCGAGGCACGGAAGAATCCCGCAATGTTAAGATGGTTCCCCATCCATTGATCGACCTCGGCAAGCGTTGCTTAGCCTTAAAGATCGAGCCCATATCGACCCTATTCGGCTGTTATTATTTAGGCACGAGCTCCTCAAGTTATTTCCGAGCTCTAATGAGCATAACTGGGCGTATCTTAACGTGCTTTCCGAGACACGGAAGAATCCCGCAATGTTAAGATGGTTCCCCATCCATTGATCGACCTCGGCAAGCGTTGCTTAGCCTTAAAGATCGAGCCCATATCGACCCTATTCGGCTGTTATTATTTAGGCACGAGCTCCTCAAGTTATTTCCGAGCTCTAATGAGCATAACTGGGCGTATGAGTTACATTTTATCTTAATGACTTTATGGTCCCACAGACCCATTAAACTGAAAAGTCGAACGAGTCGAGGTGTCTGTGACCCGTGCTTAATGATAAGGAAGCAGGTTTTAGACATGATGTCTCAATCTCATTATTGGTCTGAGGTCTCAATTAAAACTATTTATTTTACTTGTTACTTTTGACGCGCAAATTAGCAGCTTAAATGTCTTTTGCAAAAGGACAGTCATCCTGCCCTATACTCAGCATCATTGAATAGGTAATAAGTTAACGTGAGCGAAATATAAAGCTATGAAATTGTCTCAAGCTGGAGTTTTGCCCTGAAGAAATTATATTGCAGACCGGCGCCTCGGCAGCCATCTTAGATTTCCCACTTTATATTTAGTGCACAATAAATATGTCGAAGATTAAGTTGCATTTATAGCCCTGCCTTCACACATTGACCGACCAGCGGCGAGGATTAACGTCCATTGCTTTCTTAGTTACAAGTTAATTGAAGGTCTTATATGTAATAGCAGCGTTGGAAGTGGTTCTTTATGAGTACGGTCGTTTTGGAATGTTCAGCTCGAACGTAAAGCTTTGTGGTCATCTGGTGGCTAGCAGGTGAACGGTGTTCTTGTAATGTGGGTTAATATCGTCGTGAATGTTATAAGCCGTGTCTTTTAGATTGTTTTGATGCCTTTGAAAACACTAAAGCTATCACAAAGACAGTAAAATTGACAGGTGTCTGTCTACCGTTCATTTTTACCACACAAGACTTTAATGGTAAATTTACCTCGAAGCGAAGTAGCTTCACTAGATTCAACACTTGTTCAGGGTCAATAATTGTCCAAATAAGGAGACATATCCGTTGGCCAGAGTTACGGCGACACAATTACATCTGGAATTTTGTGTAAGGTTCTTGAGAAACAACTAATGTTGCCTACAGCTAGGTAATAAACTAAGTTTTGTTGTTTATTACCTTGCTTTAAGCACAATCCTAAGTTTAACCATAAACCAAGATACAAATACGGTTCTATCTTTTTCTCTACAATCGCTGTTCATTCGCTCCATACGAACTTCCTTATTTCACACGATACCCATAATACGATAGCCAATTTGGTGAACTGCAAACTTGGAATGCATTCGAACGCCTTTAGTAATAAGCTAACCCGTTTCTTTTTGCTTGGATCGAGATTCCCGCCAGATAAATAAAGAATGACGCATGAGCGAATTCTTTTATAATTAGACAACCCAGTCGGGATGCCGCATGCCGGTCGAAATTACCCATATCTGGCGGGAAAGGGTTAAGTTTGGCGCGAAACAAAGATTGATTATCGTGAAACGAAAGTTCGTAAGGTTTAATTATACGTTCAGTGTGTCGGAGTTGTTGTTCTGTTACTTTTTGCGCTAAAAGCTTTTAATTTTGTTAATTTTTTGACGGGATATTGTTGTATCATAATTACTGTTATGGTAAAGATCCGGAGGGATTATAAATTGGTGTTGTAGCAAAATATACCTCTCCTTTTTGTGTTAATTTCGAGCCAAGTGTTGGATGAGTTGATCTGATATATCACAATTACAACGCTCTTTCAGTAAGCTCAAGATGAACTTAGTAAGCTTAATATCCTAAACATTGAAGTCTGTTCTGTAGCTATTTCTTCTAGTTGTTGTGAGACTCATAAAAGATTTGTTGTCTCCTCTATAAGTGAATCTTCAATTTTATTTTACACAGATAAAGAACTCCTTTCTCTTTACAAACACCGAACACAATACAAAGTTATCACTGTATCGACCGCGTCGCAAGCTTGTAGTGTACGCGACTACGCGTCGTGACAATAAAACGTCAAGATAAAATCTTAGAGCTCCCAAAAACACCGATGGTCGTATCTGTGGTGTGAAGAACAGCATTTAGGGCAAGCCATAGACAAAGCAGCGAGGTAGAGAAGGTCTACTCTATGTTTGGTATAAGTCATGCACTAAGCCTACACCATTGCAAAAAGTGAATTAAAGCGCCCTCTGATTTTCCTCACACGCCTTTTTAAAATATCTTTTAAAGCCGAAGAAACTGCAGCTATTGCGTGAACCGTTGTGACAGCAGTTTACTGAATGTATCTACTGCTTACTTTTACTATAAAAGCAAATGGTAAAGTCTAAAACTGCTGATCAAGAGACTATAACTTAAATGGCTGGAGACAAGCCAAAAGAAGCATTATTTCAACAGAGAAAACAGGAAAAATAGCACGTGTACAGAAAGATTGGTATGGCTAAATAACTTACCCCGTCTTCATCAAACAAAAGACCTTATTTCGAAAAGGTCCTGCCAATGATTGAAGGCAGAAAAATAGGGCATGCAATAGACCAACCTAAACGAAACAGCTACACTTTGTATACGTCGTCTACGTAAAGACATTCATCCATTTTATGAGTTTTCTCTCTATATAAAGAGCGGGTGGGCCTTGAGTGTGAGTGGGCCTTCTTTACCACTTTATTGTGCTCCTGACGAAGTACGCATTTGTCCACGCACGTCACGTAGATCCACACGAATTCCCTTACGAGTGACGGCCTCATACTTATGCGTAGACTGTACGCATTCCGGAATACTTGCTCTTCTTATAACTTTACTTAGGTATAATTTTTTCTACGACAGTAGCAGTTTGTAATGAAATCTCGAATCTGAAGGGCAATTCTCGTATTATTAAGGAAGTTAAGGAGTGATCGCATTCAAATTGCAGTCGCAATGTGTCAAAAATAAATGTGTCCAGAGGCTCTAGACAAGTGACATTCTTTCAGCGGTAGCGTGACGAAGGCGATTGTCAAAACGTCAAAAATGTATGGGATTGACAAAAGCTGTCGAAATGTCACGTGATCAATCTCTTACATTTTGGAATTTCGACAATCGCAGTCGCTAATAGAATTGCATTTTGTCTAGGGCCCCTGGTTGCCTGGAAGAGATCGGGAAATGCGATAAGGCCGCCAATTGTATATATTTTAGTTTAAGGTTTTCTTTATCTACACTAATATTATAAAGAGGAAATATTTGTTTGTTTGTTTGTTTGTTTGAATTGAATAGGCTCCGAAACTGCTGGACCGATTTGAAAAATTCTTTCAGCATTGGATAGCTACATTATCAGGGAGTAACATAGGCTATATACTATCCCCGTACTCCCACGGGAACGGGAACTACGCGGGTGAAACCTCGTGACGTACACTAGTGTTTTTATATTTTGGTGTACAATAAAGCATATATAAATAAATAAGTCTGATTTCCTAACATTTTGACAAGCTTTTGATGTTGATTGTCGCTAAGATGATAATGCGACTTAAATTTGAACGCTTTTAATCGACTTCCAAAAAAGGAGGAAATTCTTAATTCGGTTGGTAATAATTATTATGTATATATTTTTTTTGTACGTAGGTACACCGATTTCTTGATTCTTCTTTACCAAGTTCGATGTGGTACTAAGTTAAAAAACGGTAAAAACTTTTAAGTACCAGAATTACCCTTCTAACAGATTTACTGACTGTTGCTAGAATATTTAAGTCTATCACGGCTATTTGTAAGCGAAATCATGCGTGACAATGTAGATAAGTCTGTGCTTATGCAGACACATTCCTAAGCTAATAGTGTTAGATATTATCGCACGAACGGCCCGAATTGTACACTGCTGCAGTTTAGGGTTAAAGTCCTCCTTGTGCACGACATTGTAAAAGATAACTTAGATTTTAAGCACTTAATTTCTGTGACTAAAAACCGCGATATTCTGGTATAGAACTTAGATGTTAGTCACCAAATTTTCTAATAAAAAACCATCTACTTTAGAGCTAGAATTCCAAGACGAAAATAACTTAATTATAAGCTGATTTAGTAACTGAAATGGAACTTACGTAAAATGCTAATGGAGGACTAAATACTAAGTGGGCGTCTATCACCAAAACGTCCTACTAATTGACGGGATATTCAAGTTAGTAGACTTAATGGAGACATTAAATATTTCCATATCATTAATGAAACTTAATAGCTATCGACAAGTATATTCGTTATATTAAATGGAGCATGAAACTAATTTGAGTCGGTTGGTCGGGTTCCACCGCACCACAGATTATAAATATTTTAAGTAAAAGTTAATGTCAGGGGTTCAGTTTTGAAGTAATGTTGACGTTTACTTAATGACACACCTAGAACGATCGTAGCCCAAGTTGGATTTGTCCTTGATTTCAACCAGAATACAAAACTGATGAATATCTACACTAATATAAAACTGAAGAGTTTGCTTGAACGCGCTAATCTCAGGAACTGCTGTCCGATTTGAAAAATTATTTCAGTGTTAGATAGCCCATTTATCGAGGAAGGCTATAGGCTGTATATAATCACGCTAAGACCAATAGGAGCGGAGCAGACGAAGTTGCGCGGGTCAACTAGTATTCAATATAACTGCATTCATGCAGACAGCTCTTTAATTTTAGATCAGGCATGATAGAAAAAGAAATGTACCAAAGACAATAAAATTTTCTTTTTAAACACCCATCACTCAGACCAAACCAAACTTGCATCCTCAAAGCCCTGTTGCACGAACGCAATTTTACAATGGCCGTAAAACACGCAATGTAAATATAATAAATCACAAAAATAACAAAAGATAACATAACGTTTTGTAAAACTGCTCCCATTTCGTAACAGTATTTGGGTCGACAAACTGTAAACAGCGCTTATCGTATTAGTTATTGCGCTAAGATACCGTTTGTACCTGAATCTCTAACGAGCTAGGACTGACGTAAAGTTGTCATGTAAAGAGGAGACCACTCCATTACAACTGTTTCTTAATCAAATACTAATACGCAGATTGCAGACTGACTTTGAATTCATGGGAAATATTTCAGAGGATGTTAATTTTACACAATCTGCTGAGGCTTTCTGAGGTAGCTGAATATCCTTTGAATAGGGCCTCTAAGTTTCTAAGCATCTTACAGTACCTTCTTATGGATATGACCAATATTATCTAGAGTAGGTAACTTTCAACTAGCAACCAAACAGTACTTGTTTCATACATCAATCATCCACCTGAGTACGAATAACTTTGAACTCATTTCTACGACAAGCGCCTGTCTTTCGATTAGCTCAAGCATTGCGCGGTAAGACTATTCATATAAAACTTGTGGTTATTACACTTTGTAAGGGGCACTGACACCATCAGTCTTCTAGACTTCAAACAATCGATACTGCTGGTACGTCAATTCGTCGGTATCGATACGTCTGTCTATGGCCCATTGTTTTATTAGTATTAGTCTCTTTTTTGGTGTTAAACCTCATTTGGCTGCAGTATTGGCCTGCCTTTAGCGCTATTTACGCTTAAAAATCTAACCGTGATACCTAACCGGCATGAAGTGAACTGTCAATCCCTAGAATAAATTGGAATGACACCTTACTTCATCTAACTTGTGAGTTTTATTCCCGCTTTAACCCTCTGATATTCTTTCTTGTCTCAAAGGTATTCAGACTGGTTCGCAGTCCCGTCGTCTGTCAGTCCATATTGAGCTGTGCTTTCTATGGACATTATGACCAAACAATAATGCGCAAGATGTATCGATTTTAAATATAACGGGCCATCTAACAGAAGCCCGTTGAATTTATCATGATCGTGAGCCGACTGTGGTGACAGGCTGTTATTAGCTGTTCATTTGTTCCGTTCGACGTGTATGGTCTATACCTCTATGGTATCGAAGAAGATCAATAATTTCTCGGTTTGCAGTGTGTCGGGTGACTTGGCATGTTCTATGTTTTTCGAAGGCGTTCCATGTTTAATTTTACATTTTACATGAGTTGGATTTTCTAGGTCGTATTTTTTAATAATAAGAATAATGATGACCTAGTGTTTTCAAGAAGATATGTAGTTATGAATAAAAATAATATGGCTTCTACAAAAGAAAAAAAAAAGTAACAAACAGACAAGCAAAGGTCGTCACACCATACGGCGGAGTTACAACAATATTCTAAAATTTATTCATAAGAAGGAATTCAGAATCAAATCATGCGCAGCTTGTTCAAACAGCCTATCCGGGGGAGATGTTTGTTTGCGTTGCATCGCCCCCGGACGCGAGGGGGCGCTGTGCACGATTATACTTCAAGATTCATTCAAAATACGAATACAAGTTTTAAAAGGAAGCAGCAAAACGGTTTGATGACGTCGCTTGTCTTGTCATTGCTGTCAAATGTCACTTTTTGTTTCGAATTTCGAAAAACAAGCAATAAATATATAGGTATAGGTTAGACTCTATTTTTTTTTCTAAGACGTAATGGATATTATTTGTTGGCACATGAACACACCCAAACATCTTAATTTAATGGACGACGTATATGATAATGGAGCGATTGACGTTGAAGAATGTCCAGACAATGATTGATGTTCCTGATGGCGAATTAAGTCGAAGAAAGGTATCGATTAGACCAACGTCTTGAATATTGAATTTGTTACAATACCTAGCGAGCAAAGTAACCATGACATTAAGCTAGTTCTTGAAATAAGAATGTTGCTTAAACTATTACCAATGCATCTGCTTATTTCGTAAGACATGAATACACATTTTGTTAGAATACATAATATGATATTAAATAAGAACATTATTGACGCCGGACAGAATAGTAAATTGAACGAAATGAAGATGGCATTGAATAAAATCCCAATATTCTGAATTTCTAATGTTCCTAAATACATACAATGAAGTAATATGGCAATGAAGAAGTCTAGGTTACCTAACTAGATTTGAATAAAAAACAGAACAGTTCAAAACCTGGACCATAAAGAATCAAATAAATAAACTGAAGATAAATATCAAACGCTGTCCAAAAACAAATGAACAAACGGACAATCCAACGAAACAAATGAACGATTTCTAAACATTCCCAAAGCCACTGTATCTAATTCATACAACCACAAGAACGTCCCTACAAACCAAAATACTCATAACATTTCCGTGGCGATCACAGTAAACATTAGTATCAAACCTGCGGTGACTCACATTATTGTCGATAGACATGTCCCCCCTAGTTTAGGGCTGTTCATCTTACTGTGTGACCCAAGGTGCGAGAGGAGAGCGGGAATATGAAAGCTCCTAGGAGTCAACTTAATAAATTGAAGAGTAGGTACCTACAATAAGAATAAACTGAAATCTACTGCTTGATGAGTAGTAATAACGGTTCCTTTTACATAATATTATCCAAAACCATTGGAACCCAATCAACTTTCTATTTCTCTTCTAGTTTCACATTAAATAGTAAATTTACGCGTTCATTCAGATGTTTAAATAAATATTACCTGGTTCGCACTGGCCTTGCAATTGAGCTTAGAATTAGTTTATTGTGGATTTCGAAACGTTTATGATCGGTCGTAATGCGCAATGATAGGATTAATGACAGTCTCTGCCCACATCTTCTCTTTGAAACATTGATTTGCGTGGAAGTTGTCATCTAGTAATTCTGAGTCATGGAAGTCGAGTAAAACAATTTAATTGATTCAGGGTTGGCTACAATCGAGGTCTTTGATCTACTTTATCATTAAAATAACCGTTAATTCATACTACACCATTTCATCTTTATTCATAGAAAAGATTTCAATTCGCCTATTCGCTAAGCTTTCACATAGGATCAACTAGCTCCTGGCCGCGATTTCGTACGCGCGTATTCTGTTTTTTCCCGTTCTCATGGGAATTTCGGGAAATCCTTTCTTAGTGCTCCCCTACACTCCCCAAGAAACCTATATGCCAAATTTCAGCTTTCTTCGACCAGTAGTTTCGGCTGTGCGTTGTCTGTCAGTCACCCAATCAGTCAGTAACGGAAGAATTTTACATTATATTGATGATTCACCGCGTTCGTTTATAAATTGTACCACACCCTACAAAGCACTCAATCTGTCATCAAATATTCAATATCAGAATCTAACACCTCACTACAAGGTTGAGAATCCATTGTCTACAGACTATGTAAATCAGTAATTTCGGCTTATCCCGTCTCAGCCGTAGAAAGCACGATCGGAATGAGGTATTAACATTGATTTAGTTATTCAATGGGACATTATGTTTATTGAGCCGTTGTTCACACTGGGATGTGATTGCTTATGCAATTACTTTGTTGTTACACGTGAGCGTCATGTGACAGCTGAGCTGTCAAATGTGCGCCATCTTGAATTCTGGCGGCAGGCTTTTGGTTTTCGTATTTGGTCCGATCTTAATGTTATATTAATTTGCACAAGATTAGGATACCCTTATTCCGTAAAAATTGTATATCGGGTCTTCTACCAAAGACTTTACGAATGATGCTGTAGTTCCTTTTTTCGGGTTTTCCTAACAGAAAAATATCTGTCAAGTTGGTACTTACCTGACGCCTGATTTGAAATTAAAAACATTTATTTAAAAGAGTTAGACCATATACAGGCACTTTATAATTTTATTGTCAAGTTAAATTAGAGATGAAGCTTTGATGAACTCAAAAATGTGCTTCATAAAATTTCAGAAACATGCAATAGACATTTAAATTACATTGTCGAAACACCAAACGCCGCAGAATTACAACATGAACCAACGAAGTCAGTGAAGATGGCAAAATTCAGACATAAATGTTAACAAAATCGAGGCCAAAGGTGAGCTGTGAAAATACTTCAATTTTCACGCCACTTCCCTTTATGAGGCGATAAAATTTCACACGAGATACGTCTAAGAAGTATTGCTAACGTAACAGGTTGCTGTCTGACTGCTAAACCGAGCTATTTTCCTCGAGGAAACGTTATGGAACTTCATCCATCGCCCTACTGATTTAAAGACGTTCTTACAAAGTAGCAACTAATGGAGCGATGGATGTAATTCGTTGGCGTTGAACCAACGAACTGCCTGAGTGGAATAATAAGTGGTTTCTGAGTAGAACATCTAGTCGAGATAGCCGTTAATTGGTATTTCTTTGGCTTGAGTGCAGTACGAATCGAGTTTGAGATGACTGTCACTGAGAAAGGCGGCAATAAAAGTTTGCTCATAAAAATATTGATGCAATTTTTCGTTTCGTGTTGGAGAGAGAAGTTTTCTTTTGCTCCCTCTAACTTCCTCAAACAAACAAAGCCAAAGAAGCCATTTCAGTTCGTTAATCCTGGCTTGAGTGTTTCCCAAAATTTATCGATTTTTGTAGGAATCAAAGAAAACAAGCTCGCACCCTCGTTGCCTCAGTAATGCAATAACGTCCGTACTCGACGGATGTTTAAATTTATTTGCACCCCTCACTTCGCCCCTCTATGGATGCTAGCACCCCATTCGCCCCGTCTAGTTGACAATTATTAACTTTTCCTGATCGAAACTACGGGATGTCATTGGCTCTCTTGCCAGACGAGACGAAATTCATTCAAAAACGGAAATCTAATTTATCTTTGGTCCATAGTTCTTGGTCCTTTGCGGCGATAAGAGGTTATTTAAGTATCTGAGGACTTCTGTTAGCCATACAAGCTTAAGAATTTGTAATTGATAGTTTTTTGACACAGTAGCTAATCTACTCGTACATGTTGATGTTACACAATGAATCCAGCAAGTAACAAAGAATTACAATGTCAAAAACTCAATGAAAAGCAATTTAAAACGTCCATTTAGGAGAGAAAGCTAAACAGATGCTTCCCATCCCACGCAGCCATCAGCTAGCAAATAGGCCACCTTACTGGTCACTAATAGCTTGCAGGCGATGATACTTTGATCTAGCTACCGGTAAAAGTAATTAAAAGCTAATTGAATGCCAGTCTTAACAAGTCAGTGATGAGCTAGGTATCTTGGAACGGTTTTTAGCCACAACTTTGACGTCGCCGTCTGTTGTAAAGATGGCGGAGGATGGGAAGTGAAAACGGAAAATCGGGTCTCTTGTCCAACTGAGGGCAGGAATAGGCTTACTTTGTGGATATGGGCAGGGTACATTGCTCGCAGAAAAGTTGGTCGATGGGGCTGAAAAGTTCCGCGTACTAGAAGAGGCAGCGTTTGAAGGCCTCCCACAAGGTGGACCGATGACCTGGTGACGGTCGCGGGAAGCCGATAGATGCGAGACGCATAGGACCGGTTATTGTGGCGACACTTGGGGGAGGCCT
This sequence comes from Lacanobia wlatinum, assembly GCA_947578705.1. NCBI lineage: Eukaryota > Metazoa > Arthropoda > Insecta > Lepidoptera > Noctuidae > Lacanobia > Lacanobia wlatinum. The sequence goes on along the minus strand of OX388027.1, from coordinate 25,977,380 downwards.
ATTTCCAACTGTGGAGGTCTTTCCGCTGATATAATGATGATGATGATGTTGATTGATCTGTTCAGCTGTTAAGACGTAACTGACAGTCCAACAGACAGACAGAGTGACTTTCGCATGTATAATATTAGTGTGGATATAGTATAGAGTATGATAGACGAGCTCTTAGTCAGGTGCAATTTCAGTTCCTCAATACTGGTGCTGTCTGCTGGTTTGTGGCCTTTTGTCGCCGTCACAGCTTTCTAGTCTTGTACTCTTGATCTATCAGTTTTAATGAGTTCAGAACTGTCTTGTTAATGGCAGAGGTATTAGTGGTAAATTGTGTTAATACTGTTTATTAGCCAGGGGAAAGCTGTTAGATAAAATGTTGCACCGTGAAAACACGACACTGTCAGCTTTACGTCTGCATTTAATCTTAAAAGTAACTTTAATTGTAATCCGAAGCGTATTACAATCAATAAATATCGTGAGGTGAAGTTTTTGATTCCTTTGAAAACGTACTTAGTAGTACTTTTACCGAAACGAAACAATAGTTGGTGCTAGAATGAAGATTCTGTTTCATAGGAGTTGTACACACAAACTACACTAAGTTGGAAGGGTTTGCCAATATTTTGTTGCTTCGCAACTATTGTTCAGTCAAATCTTTGACATCAGATAATTTGCCTCCTTACTCGTACTCATTGTAATACAAACATTCGGCATATAACATTCACCAATCCGCAGTGTGCCCGTGTGGTGGGTTATGGCCCTTTCGCTCTCACATAGTGGTGACTGCGTGGCCTGTGTGCTGTCACGTGCTGTGTGCCAGCAGTAAGACCATTTTAGACTAATTGTGTTTATACTATAGCTGTCACACTGAAGATACCTCATAACTGATGATCACCATTTGAATCACTTTTATAAACCTACATACTGTTCTAAGATCGAGGAGCTCGTGGCTAAAGAATAACAGCCGCAGGGATTGATCTTCAAGGTTAAGCAACGCTTGCCAAGGTTGGTCTGTGGATGGGTAACCATCTTAACATACCGAGTTACCTCCGTGCCTCGAAAAGCACGTTAAGCTGTTAGTCTCAACTGTCAATTATAGTTCTTTGGCAGTCGTTACGGATTGTCAGAAGCCAGTAAAATCTGACTCCAGTCTTGCCAAGTACCGCGTTAAGTACCCATTTAATGGGTTGTGGAGGTCTGGTAGGCAGACGCTCCACGTAAAATACTGGTATTCAGCTGAATCGGGTTGACTGGAAGCGCCGACCCCAATATAGTTGGGAAAACGCTAGGCAGATAATGACAAACTGTTCTAAGGTCACTAAAAACACCAATAAACCTATACTTACCACCGTTTCTTTGTCCAACAGACGCAGACGGACTATGCGCCAACCGCGGCTGCTGCGGCGCGGGCGCACGCTCCCGGCTGACGCAGCAGGCGCGCCAACAGCTCGAGTCCGCGCTGTGGAGCGAGCTCAGCAAGCTGGCCGACACGCTCACCAACAGGGCCATCAAGTTCGACGGTAAGTACACACAACATAGATTTCTATACAACGTGTAAAAGAATAAACGCTATACCTCTTAAGGGGTCATAGAAATCATCATTATGAACAACTTTCAACATTGAAATCGCGAAAAATAAATCAGCTGTTCAGTACATTTTGTCGAGTTATGCGCACAGGAGTCGTTTTTTTTCGCGATTTCCCCTATTTTTTTCCTATGTATTAGTGTAGGTACACTAAAACAAATAGGGGAATTTCATAAAAATATATAAGCCAAGGCTCCATACACATCTGGAACATCTCCTTTCCAACAGACATTCATGTCAATTTGATAAAACTGTTTGAACCAGCCTGTTCGATCAAACTTCTTGAACTTGTATGGCCCGTATAAGGACAAAGTTAAGTTTGACTTTTACCAAGACTCTCAACCTCTGATGTTGGGTGGCCACACTGGCGACTAACCATAGTTAAACCATGACGCAAGTCATAGCAGGGTATTGTGGAAAGCTGTCCTGCTGTCACCCACCTGCGCACTCAGCGTGATGTCATTTTAATTGTCGAAGGCTCCATGATTTTAATGGCATAAGTGCCGATTACTGTCAACACAGCAATCAATACACTGCTGCCTATTATGTATGATTCGTTACAACTAATGTACAATATAACTACCTATTATGTAAAGAAATGATTATAGATACCATTGATTTATAATTGTCACTAGTATCTACCAGCGGCTTCGCGTGGTTGAATGTCGGGAATTTATCTTAATAGAACAGACTCCCGGGATAAGAAGTCGCAAAATAGAAAAATCAAAAAACCCGTCTGCAAAACAGTCAACTTCATAAGCAATGCACTAAAAACAAAAACTTATATGAACGAAAACTGTAGTGCTATTCTGTAACAACATTTTCGTATCTCGACAGTAGAATCCGAGGTGAGTTTCAAACGTTTTGTCACTCAGGTGAAGCTCGATATCGAAATAGTTGTTCAGAATAGACTAGCTGTTTCCTAATTGAACATAAACATAGGGCTTAAATATAATTTTGTAACCTCCATTTAATTTCTTTCATTTTGATACTCTCCTCGATAGGTAACCCTTCCAGTTAGCGGTCGGGTAAAAAGTAGTAGGTACATCTCCAGCACAAAAAAAAACTTAGAATCTGGAAATAAATCATTTTCATTTTTTTTCATAATCTATCTCTGTATCGGTTTCATCCAGATCCGTTCAGCCGTTCTGGCGTGATTGATTAACAAATAATATCTATACAAACTTTCGCATTTATAATAGAAGTAAGATGATTGTGTAGATAACGACACGTCGTTTTAGGAACACATTCATTGTGCGTATAGCTAAGGAGTGGAATTCTCTGCCAGAGTCTGTGTGTGTGTCTGTGTTGTGTCATTAAGACAAGAGTGAATAGGTTGCTTTTAGGCAAACATGCTCCATCTTCGACCACATCATCGCTTACCATCAGGTGAGATAGTGGTACCTATAGTAAAAAAAATGTCCAGGGTTGCGGAATTTGTTCGAAAGAGTCACCGCGTTTGAAACGCAAAGGCATTAGGAGAAACACGGATGGGTTTTAGTCAGTAAGAGTCTGACACTCCCTTCTGCTCCGTCCAGAGCGGGAGGGGTCATTTGATGATAAAAAAAGATAACGGCACATCTAACCCAATAAAGGGAAAACACCATTAGAGACTGAAAATCAAAGAAGACATTTTTATTAGTCTACCATCCTAAGCAATTCATTTCACACATTACTTCCGAACTTAAAAGGGCAACAAATAAGGAAATAACTAAGTAAAATAAAGTACAAATTTTAATTAAAATTCCACAAACACCTCGCATAGTCGCATCGCAGACGAGTATAAAGGCTGGTGTACAATGGACGCGAAAACGGCAATTGTGGTTGCGGCAACCGCAAATACAAATGCAAGTTCCATTTCATATGAAATGAAATAGGTATTGTTGGTTGTTGCACGAAGTAGGTATTACTCACAGTAGTATTTAAAACAGTTTAAGTACAAACAAGACTCATCAAGTCATTAGGCTTATTCATAAAAAAATAAGCATAAAAATATTATTAGTTTCAATACCAGCGGATTCTAAAAATAAATTGAATAAAGAATCTGCTAAACCGTTTACAGACACATCGAATGGTTAGATTTTTTATGAATAAGCCTGCATAATCCAAAAAAGAAGATAGTGATAGCGTGACGAATTACAGGCCTGAAAGGAAGAACCAAATGTATTGTACTGACCCCAAGTAACAAAATGACAAGGGAAGATGATGATGCCATCACATTGATTTTAATGGCTCACATCTTGGGATACATGATGGCAATGAGGGTTTCCTGAAATGACGAGCACCAGGTGGCAGCACTGACGGCGCCATCTAAAACGATAATGTATTCTGACATTTGTTAAATTGACACCAACGTCATGTTTACGTCAAAGTCCGTTTTTCATTTAAAAGTAACTCTCGCCTATGTGGCGCCAACTGGTGGCGTATTTTTTTCTGGAAACCATCAAGCATAAAAAACTTCTCATTCTAAATCATCATAATTGCTTCACTCTACTCAGTTTGTCAATAATTGACATTAATCGTTCTTTTTCGTTCAAAACGACTTAGAATACCACATGTTCCAAAATTACCCTAGGCTGATATTTTCCTTTTTCCCAAATCATCCAAGATTTAAAGTTAGGGTCGGTTTACCCCGGGCCCGAATAGATGTCGCCGTATCTCCTCTTGACAATGACTGCCTCACTACACGTTCGTGTGTCCCGACCTTTACGGCCGCGTCCGGCGCCGGCGCAGTTGCATCAGAACGGGACCGCAGCCTGCTTGTCCAAACATGGCGGTGACACTTGAAAGTGGACTCGCACGAACAAAGTGCAGTGAGTGCCGGACAAATGATCGTGGATACTGACTTATGAGACCGTTGGTGAAAACAGAGTACCTATATGATTGGATATTGGAATCTTGAGATTCGAATTAAAAGCGTTTTTTTTTTGTGTTATAAAAAAAAACATTCTTGGGACGAATTGAAGTTCGATTTTAAAAAATCGAATACCCATAGTTGTTGCTGGCACTTCACCAAGAAACTTAATAAAACGTTACTAATGCAATACAAAATTAAACTTATTTCGAAAATCATAAGCCATTGTTCATATTGCACAAGTGACGTATTTTGATAATTATGTGCCAAGTGACGCGAATATTTTGAAAATTATACGCTAAGTGAAGTACTTACCAGCATGAGGAAAGCGAGATATTTTGTTACAATTTTTAAAATCCGAACTGAACGAGGTCCACTTTGACAAATTCGAAACAATTTTCAAAATTAGAACCAGTAGACAATAATAATATCAAGCTATTAAGGATTTATAATAAGGTTGCAATGAAGCTAGGTACTTGAAACGATTAAAAAAGTAAAAATAAAACAACATGGCGGCAACGGTGCGTTGACATTTGTATAAATGGGTTCACTGTCGAACAAAGGGCACACAGTGTTGGATAAATGGTCGCGAATTAATCGAGCAACTTGTTGGAATTGGAAGAATTTAATTAAGAAAGATGCTGTCCAAATGACACCCACCAAAATGTTTGAGAAGTATTTTGGAATATGACAGAATGGCAAAAAAAAATGAATGGAGTCTATTTATTTACTTTAAAAACTTTAGTTGTTAGCAAACTTGTAATGTAAAGTACGACCACAATGTAGTACAAGTTGTAAAAGCAAACAAAAGGGCTTTTAACAAAGTGGATTGCAAACCCACTCCGTTTGAAGAAAGTTTCGTTGTGGCTTCAATTCAATCATGTTTTAGAATTCAGACGTTCTTCAAATGCTGAAGAAAATTAAAGTCCACATAAAAGACCACTTTCAACTGTAGGCTCTGTTAGTTTCATGTTCAATATCTTAATATCACCAACCGTGTAAAATGATAAAACATCCTTCCAATAAAATTTTAATACGACTTTGAATCGTAGACTGTTAGTTTCATGTTCAATAAGTCAACAGTACCAATCAAGTATTTCCACAGAACAACCGATAAAAGTATGATGACATATTCACATATCATTTAATTTGCATGTTTATCTGACAAACAATCGGATAAATACTTATTAACGTTAACGCCAATCTGCTGACCTTTCCATTTCCCAACGCTTCGGAATATTTCTCAAATTGAAAGTACCTACTACAACATTACATGCAAAAACTAATTTGAAAATAAGGTCGCAATCAGGCGGACACCAAACACTAACCTGAATGTTTATTAAGCTGGGAGTGTAAGCAGAATTGAATGCATGATTATTCATACAAAATGTTTCCAACATGCATTGCATTCTGAGCTTAAACTTTAATATGTACCTAGATACAAAAGCTTTCAACCTTATTAATTTTATTCATTCTTTAATTAATTCTAAGTATCTTTAAAGTGCACAAGCTGCAATGTGCAAAGACAATAAAATTAATCTAACATGACCAACTTCTTCTGTTTGCTTGCTCGGCAATATGAAAACGTTGACTATACATTTGTCCATCACACAGCGTCCAACAAAGTACCTACACGTAATTACGGTGTCCGGTCGGCGACCAGCAACCGGCCAGATCAATATTGACACAGCCACTTTCCAACATTCATTCAAGCGACTTGTGTTTCAATCACACGAGAAACTGTTGATTATTGATAATTTGTACATAACATGAACGCGCTTTTAAATTAGTCATAAAAAAAAGAATGTCGTTGACGCAGACTTTGAAGATCGAGTCACGACTTTACACTGTGTTATGTAGATATAATTGAATGTTCAAACGTAAATTGAGATGTTTATTTGATTTCGGAGGTTTTATGTGAAAACATCTTAAGAATATGCCGCTGGTTATTAAAAAAGATTACCTACTAAGTTATTAGAGCAAAAAAACCGTAATAACACGGTCTTTGTCCAGGAAAATCCTTTTTCCATTTCAGGTGAGAAAGGTCTGTTTGTATCTCTGCTTACAGTGTGAAAATGCTTTCACCAAACTGACCTTACTCCCTCAGGGTATTTCTAAAGCCGTGTGCGGCCCGATAAGCGGCTTACACAATCTATTTTCCTTTTATTTTCCGATCACCGAAGAAACCCGGTGGACTTACCGTTGAGCTTACGTTTACGCGCGATTGCAATATAAATAGAGAATACGGAATATTCAACCTTGTCAATCTGAAAAGTATGCAAGATAACTAGGCTGAATGTCGTAATGCGTTTGCTGTTCTAAAAACAAAAATGAACTAATCCATTGCCCGCCAAAATTACATGAAAGAAAGCTATAAAAAGTTTATAATAACATAATTAAATGAGTTTTTGAGAACAAAAGATGTTATAAGCTACGGGCCGGCCACAAGACTTGAGTGTTATCGTAATAGCAAATGGCAAGACTAAACATTGCCCCTACAATGAGTAATAACTCGACAATCGAAGAGCTGGGACGCAGATGAATCACTGCAAGCCTGGAGTTGTTACCACAGGAACACGAATGTTGGGGCGTTCGGTTTTCAAACTTCAGTTTTGTTTTTAAATATTTTGAGTAGTGTTATTGTTAGGTCTTAAATGCCAGTAATACTTCCTCACGTAGGTAGTAATGCGACTAAACTCGTGACTATACGTTCGAATAGAACGGCACGACACATTTTCAAATTATTTAATAATCGGCAGTCCATTGTACAAGAAGATTTCTTAGCTATCTATGATCCTTTAAATGCCCCGGAACTATATGCCGTGTACAATAAAAGAACCGAAGAGAGTAGGTACCTCTTAATACTGGCAAGGATATACCAGTCCAGCAACCGAAGAATTCGACATCAACTACATTAACTTTCCCACTTATCTTATTAAAAGATGACTCCCGAATAGTACGGGCGTTTGAGGATCCTCAAGACGTCACAAGCTTCTTTCCGCACCCGAAAAAGCTTCACCAATTCCCAAAGAAACCCATAGTAGGGGTACTGAAGTGTGAGTAAGTATTTTCTCGCGATAACCCGCACTGTTCGCTTCTATTTATACCGCACTCGGCGTCTGTCGAAGCTCTTAGCCGAACGATGATAGAACAAAGTGTTCTTACGAAACACACACTGAATAATTGCATAAACACATGATATATAACACAGCACGTGGGAGAAAAAAAACTGGAGCATGTTTTTGCGGGGAATTTGGGGAAGACGGGAAAACTGTGTGGGAGATTCCGGATGTTTTGACCGAGGATACTGCTTTCGTGGAAATATGGGATGCTGCTGCAGTTGTTGATTGTTTGGTCTCGTGATCGTTTATTCAAAGTTTAAATAGGTAATTTTTTGATGATATTGATGACGACTATTAGAGAAGTATAGACAGTGATGGAATTTGGCAACTTGTCATGATTTTTGGGGTTGCTAAAAATAGGCTCGAAGTGCAAATGCACTGAGTACTTTTTCGTTTTCAACAAGCTAGAAATCCTTGAAAATGACTCCCGAAACCCACTCCTCCGACCCCAAATAATATGATGCCAAGAATTGATATGGGCAAGAAAATGATGATGAGGAGATTAAACAGTTATTAGTAGGTATCTGTTTTTACGCAAGTCAACACAACTCACCGGGTGTTCATCTTGGATCTACGGCTTCCATATCCATTCCATCGCCATAAATATGATATTCAAAACATTTCCAAAAAAATACCTCAGTTTTCTAAAATTCTTGCCTGCTATTATGTATTGCGTCAATGATTATTATACTCGACACTTTGTCCATAATTCCATATCATGCCCCAGTTCTACCACTGATACGGGGGTGGACATAATATCGATCTTTAGTATAAATAGGAACACGATAATAGTAGACATAATTGTAGGTAATTCATGCCGCCAACGGACGTGACTGTCAGAATAAACGATGGCGCTACCTGACTCCTTTCTTAGGCGATTGATTTTATTGGAAACAGTAGGCAGTATTATATTAAAACTAAAAAGGAAAATGATGAAGCTATGAAGATATTATTATAGGTGGTCAAAGAGCTTCGTGAGGTTAGCACGGAAATAAAATCCAAATTTGAGGAGCATCTGGTTGGACTGAAACTTCTAGAATATTATGAAGACTAGGAGCATAAAGAGCAAAATGTGGCAAATAATAAATCTGTAGCATCGTCGTATTGTATTTTTTGCGATGAATGCGATGAGCCCCAAACGACACCCAAACTAAAGCGGTCTACAGAATCTTGATGGTCAGAAACCCAGAAGTAAGAAACAAAAGAAATTGGAATAAGCTAACAATAATTCCAGATAAATACCAATCAGAAGAGACTCTAGATTTAATATAACGTCGTATTCAAACTAAAGACGTACTAGAAACTAGAATATAACCAAGAATGATGAAGGTTCATTCACATTTATCGACTTTACGACAATGGCGGCGCACCAGTTGTTTCAAATACGTGCCCCTGCATAAATATCCCTTGCTGTAATGTACACAGTTTCGTCTAAATTAATACAGAGTATGTGCGATCGAATTTTAATACAGGGAATTATAATGAAACTTTCGTTATTGATCGGGAAATTGAATCTTGAAAAGTTGTTAATTGGTTATTAGCAAAGTTGACATAAGCCAATGAGGTTCTGGGCAAGTCTCGACATAGGTCATAGGATCGCCATAGGAGGTTTTATAGTCTTTGCCGATCGCCTACCGACTGAATTCGGTAAGGAAGCCCAAAATCAATGATCTGATCCGTGGATCGCGCTCGAGATTGACTGTGTGTGTGTGTGTGTGTGTGTGATTGACGGCGGCCTTAGAATTTAACGACCGAATTCGATCGGTAAGCGATCGGTAATTATTTCGAGACTTCCCGCCCTGGATCTTAAAGGCTAATTACTTTAAAATTAATCGTTAATGATAGATTCCTGTTTTACCCACCCGCCGGTTAAGACTAACAATCTTATATCTTCGGGTACAGCGGTGCCATCCTTGAGAATAGCTTACAAGTAAAATTGCATTAGTTAAATTGTTTTAAGTGTTTAGTGGGCAGGGCACATTGCTCGCAGAACAGATGGTCGATGGAGCCGAAAAGTTCTGGAGTGGCGACCGTGTACCGGAAGACGCAACGTTTGAAGGCCTCCCACAAGGTGGACCGAGGACCTGGTGAAGGTCGCGGGTAGCCGATGGATGCGAGACGCGCAGGACCCGTCGTTGTGGCGACGCTTGGGGGAGGCCTACGTCCAGCAGTGGACGTCTTTAGGTGATATGATGATGATCTTTGGAGGTAATCTTCATCTGCTTTCAAAGATCGTCGCGGCAGACAAAGACTACGGTGGAGAGATGAGCTTGACTCTTACCGGAATAACTGACCTGCAATGGCAGGGAGAAGTACACGCATCTGTCGTATGTGAAAAAAGGAGAGGGCGGCCTTTGCTCAGCAGTGGGATATCATTTTGCTACAGTGGTACCCAACTGAAAAGGCGCGTCGTGAATCTTCGTTCGCACAGAAAAGAAAGTATGGCCCCGAAGATTAACGAAAGAAAGCAAACTTACAATCAACCTTAGATCACTACTATAAGGTTCATAATACACTGCAGCTGTTAGTTCCATCTCACTCGCAAGTCACGTACATGCCACGCGGCGTGCGTTAACATGGCGGCAGCTGCCGACCAATAGCGGTACAGGAAAAAGAAGCGCGTTGCGTGGAGCGTGCCGATTGGTCAATAACATTTCCCGCGCTTTGAAAATTCATCTTCTGCGCAGGTACATCGGTAATCCAAATCAGTTGGGTACTACTGTACCTTTTGACATATATTTTTTACACAATTTTAAGAAGTTCCTATCAAAAGTTATTATAAAAGTTATCGGAACTTCTTAAAATTGTGTAAAAAATATATGTTAAGGTAGCAAAAAGGTACTAAATATTAACAATGCGGTTAATACAACGCTAAAACTATGAGAACTTGGAAGAGGTCAGCCAACCTGACGGCAGAATGGCCACTTTATTTTTTTGATATTTTTCTAAACACAAAGGTAGCAAATATTTCAATATAGGTAGTACCTAAATAGTAGCAAATAGGTATTAAACAGTGCACATAGTCTTATCTACATATCTCGTTTGGTCCAGCAATCCTGACGACCACCCTTTTGGGACAGCTTTAGAACTAGGACGGTACAGTTTCATCTTTTTGCGAGCTTTTAGGTATGCACTTTGACATAACGTGCTCCATGCTAATTTCCCGGCAACAAGCACATACCTCGGACATGCCCTAACAAGCTGACCCACTGACCTCATTCTTTTACTTTTATACACGCATAATGAACTACAAACATCAAAGTGACGATGAGTGTCGTTAACTGTCGACTGACGGCCATAACCTTGTCACGACATGAGTGGAGATTAACTACGCCTCGGTGTCAACTAACTGCTCGTTAGAGCGATCGTACAATATCGTAGTTTCGTCTTGCTGACGATTTTTGGGGCGTGCTGTAGTTAGTGGTGTATGGGATAGGTACTAGCTTTCGCCCGCGACTTCGTACCGTATTTTCCCGTTCTCGTAGGAATTTCGGGAAATCCTCTCTAAATGCTCCTTACGGGATGCAGGGAAGCTTCATTCCAAATATCAGCTTTCTACGACCAGTAGTTTCGGCTGTGCGTTGTCTGTCAGTCACTTAATCAGTCAGTAACGGAAGAATTTTATATATATTAGGATTGGAATCGAGATGTTAGGTATTTAAAAGGTACGAAAATGATTCTCAAATCTGCATGTACCTTCGATCTACAATTATAATTATTGATCGAAGGCATGCGCGGTAACCTTTTTTTTTTTTTAACGGGGGGAAATCCTCATGGATGTCCTCCGCCCTGGGGCGGGCGGAGGGGTCTGTCAGACTCTTACTGACTAAAACCACCCCGGTGTTCCATCTCTCACCTACGTCGGGGGTCGGGGATGCGCGGTAACCTAACTTAGCTCCAGAATGGAGCTAATTTTATTTAAGAGCTTTTTGAGGAGCTAACATTTTAATTTTATTTTAGAGTTTTTTGAGGAGCTAACATTTAATTTTTATTTTGGCTGAATTTTCGCTCGTCTTTTTAATTTAGGAGTGTTTTGGCTTTTACAAGCGACTTACAAAAATAAGCCAAAATGCAGAAACTTGAGGCTAAGTGCTGTAGAATAATTCGTTCGTCATATTTCAAATTTGTCAGGATAGGGAAAATATGTACCTACTAAAAACAACCTATATTTTATTTATAGTTCCCTATTTCATGACGTAAACATAGATATTGCTTCCTCGTAATTCGATCGCAGAGGGTAGATAAACGGTAGAATATAAAAATATGTATTCTGTTATGGGATTTGGATTTCAAAGGGTGACTAATGGCTTGTTTGCCACAAACGCCTTCGAAATTCAATGGAGCCTTTATTCATGTTACAAACATATCCTTCTGTATATAAAACATGTTAGGCATAAAACGGTTGGATAATATTATATTTTGTTTGATCAACGATATCGGATGAAGATTACAATTCCCTGCCGGAGTCTGTGTTTCCTGATAGCTACAACCTGGGAGTCTTTAAGTCAAGAGTGAAAAGTTTACTTCTAGGCAAGCGTGCTCCATCTTCGACCACATTATCGCTTACCATCAGGTGAGATACTGGTCAAACGTGTGCCTATCATTAGTAAAATAAAATACTTCGAACTATTTGTTACAGTTTTTGCTCATGGTACTATCAAGCAGATTATTATTTAAGGGTTATCAGTATCACAGATTAAATCTGCCAGCTAATAATAGGTACTAGAACTTAGACGCTTCACTATTTCAAATTGGAATAGGGAACTATATAGCCTATAACGGTCTCCAGGGTCCCATTTATATCTATAAGAAGATTCATCAGAACCGTTTCAAAAATTTTGGCGTGAAAACGAAACAAACCAACAGAGTCCCAATTTAAAGCTCTCGGCAATCGCTCTTATTAATTTGCCACTTGATAATGAGCTGCTTTGATTAAATTTTTGCTGAACAAAACAAAACATTTCAAAGTACAAAATAACTTTAATTTCGGACGTCGGTGTTAAAAACACAGCAACAAAATCGAAAAACACCGGCTTAAAGGAAATTAAAAAAAAAGTTTTTATTTTTCACATTGAATTGGTGATACTTGGACGACGTCATCGTCTACTCAGAATTTGAAATAAGCAAAAATGCTCATAAAATAAAAACTACTGAGCCAAACTGATTCATTTTTTTACGGGACCAAATGACAAGTATGCCGCATCGAACTATAAGGAATCACAGAAATCGGATCAAAAACCTCGAAATAATCAGTGAAAACAGAGCTTATGATAAATTTTTGTGCAGCATTAAGACAAAACTTTTATCGTCACCTCTTACCGCCTCAGTATCACCCACATAAACACAGAACCCTCCTCTTAACCTACAGAGTGCAATGTGTCGTATTTCACGTCACGAGACGTCGCTCGGTGTCAGGCAGCTGGATGCGCTCGCGCACGTGCTCCGACCGCACACAACACAACTGATTTAACAGCGCCACTTTGTAAGAAGGGGGCAGAAGAACTACTGTGCCTGATTCTTGAGAATTAATGTATGGCAGAGTATTTGTCTTAATGATGAAAAGCTATTACTACACTAATCACTATCATCATCACTACATAGTATAAAACAAAGTCGCTTTCTCTGTCCCTATATCCCTATGTATGCTTAAATCTTTAAAACTACGCAACGGATTTTGATGCGGTTTTTTTTTAATAGATAGAGTGATTGAAGAGGAAGGTTATATGTATAATAACATCCATTAAATCGTGGAGAAATACTTGTTATTTTTGAGGTTTCTAATGTGATGTCGTAAATAATTACATTTAATGACGCAGACGAAGTTGCGCGGGTCAGCTAGTAATATTATAAAGAGGAAATATTTGTACGTTTCTAACGAATAAACTCAAGAATTACTGGACCGATTTTAACCATGTTTTCACCAAATTATCAGAAAGTAACAAAGGCTTTAATTTATTTTCGAAAACAATAAAATAGAGATCCCTACAAATTTACCCGCGACTTCGTTGTGTTCACATTTTCGAAAAGTTCGGAAAGAAAAAGAGAGAGATTTTTCGCTTTCTCTCTCGGACTCTCTCTGTTTATCTAAACTCTAAAAAAAATCACAATTTCATCATTATTCAGCCAAAAGCCTACAACTGGACACGGCCGAGCGAAACAAACACAAAATCATTCTTTTCACTACCTATTCGAAAGTTTGGCCCAATGTTTCTAAGAGTTGCTCCTTTTCATAACTACTCTCACCCTTTAGAAGTTAGCGTGAACATTCAGAAAAAAAAAACAGAAATTCATGATTTATTCTCTTTCCCTTCTGTACAATGTTGCTTGTTGATTTATCATCATGCACAGATGCGGTGTGCCCTCGACTTGCGTTGCAGAGCGTCTGGTGGATGCGTTTTACGACGTCTTATGATCGTTATATATGTTTACTTACAGAGAGGATGCAAAAACTGTGCGGTTTTTGTGTCTGCACGGATCTTTAGCTCCGTTAATAGCTTAATAGCCATCCACGAATGTTGTGTTTTTTATGTACAGTGTTACTTTATTAGTAAGAGGTCTCCGATTGACGAGCGCGGAATTTCCGTGTTTTAATTAAAATAGTACAAATGCAGGCAATAAAGTTTATTTACTTCACTGTGTTCACAATGTATGTATGTAAATCGGGCTGGTTTCCGCAACTCCACGACTAAGCGTGTATTTTGCGTGCAGGTGGGACAAATGTGTCATTCGATCCACTCCAGCTCCCCAAGGAAGGCCAGCAACGCCTTGCCACCAACTATCTCACAGAGGGTACCTGGGTTTCCGAAGTATTTAGCCCTGTAATCCGCGACTACCGGGCAGCTTAGAAGCAGGTGTGCTGCTGTCTCATTCTCCTCCATGCAGGCTCTGCATAGCGGACTGTCAGTGACTCCTATAGCATAGTTGTGTTTATTAAAAGACCCGTGGCCAGTTGTTACGGCTGTGACTGTACGCAACTGTTGTTTAGTCCGTCTTAAGGCTTGTTTTGTAAATCGGCCATCTACAGAGGGAAGTGCCTCTTTGACAGTGTTCACAATAAATTAAATGTGAGTTACTGTGTTCACAATAACTCACATATAATTTAAATCAACAAAATAATAAATCTGTCTTAAGAATGTTCATGAACAAAGTGATTAATTTTGAAGCCGGAAAATTAACGGTCCGCCATTTTGGGGTCCCAGCGATTAATAATAAAAGGGTCTACAATAATATTAAATCACATTTTTATTAACTTGAACAACGCGACGGGTAACTCGATTCGATTAATAAATTCAACGCGTTGCCGTAAAAAAATGGCGCGGAAAAACTACGCCAGGTTATCGAGCGTTAAAATTGTTAACATATTTGTAACTCGGTAATGGATTCGACATTCGATCCATTCGTATTTTTGTTATTCGTCAAACGAGTGTTGAATGTTTCCTATTTCCTCGATTTCGTGACGATTACTACCGTTTTTACTGTGTTGGGAGTTTTTTGGATTAAGTATAGAAATGCGGCGCTTTTCCTTGCTGGATACTAGGTAACTTGTTCCATGCAATGATAAGCGACAATCAACATCTATACTTCTATACTAATATATAAAGCTGAAGTGTTGGTTTGTTTTCTTGAACGCGGTAATCTCAGGAACTACTGGTCCGATTTGAAACATTCTTTCAGTGTTAGATAGACCATATATCGAGGAAGGCTATAGGCTATATATCATCACACTAAGACCGACAGGAGCGGAGCAGTAATGAAAAATGTGTCGCAGACGAAGCTGCGCGGGTCAGCTAGTGTAACAATATGGAGTTGAAGTCAAATTAAGAATTTCGTTGAATTTCGTTTGGCCGTACCTAAGTTCGTACGGAATTCAAGACAGTTGAACAATTGGACCTAGTTATGCAAAACAGAATCAACCCACACAATGACAGTTTTGAGAAAAAGCGATTTTTGTCAAAATGTTGTATACAATAAAGTTGTTTGTTAATTTGAATAAAGTTTATTTAGAATATTGTACCAAACTAGTTTGTTCTATGTATACAAATATAATATTGATGAAAATCATTAACATTTTTAATAATAATAAAAGGAAAACTCGTTGGTTCCTTATTGCAAAACTGTCTGTGTGTGGATTGGTTCTTTGTTAATTTATCATTATGCCATAAATTTATGGGAAAAAAATGAAAAATCTCATATTTCTTTAAAATTATATCCATTTATTACTTCACTGTATTACATAAAATCTTAATCCAATTCTAAATCAAAATCCGGTTGACCTGAAAAGCCTTCAAGATCGTCTTCGATATTATCTTTTCCGACAAGTTTCACATAAAAATCATGCGAGTCTTGCGGAATCAGGTGAAGCATACTTTTTAGATCCCTTAACTTAGCTTCAGGGACAGGTTTCCCTGTTGGCCAAAGTGGCTCCATTATCGCTTTTGTTATTAAAAATTGTCTACCGCGAATATTTTTTTGAATGTCCACTACCTTAAAATCTTCAACCAAATTAGTTTTCATGTAAACTTTGAACATTTCATCCTTTTTAAGCATAATTTCTTTAGTATGAAGCCATGAAACTTTCTCTCCATCGGCGGTTTTCGCTTCATCGCTGTATAACTCGTATATTTTTGATAAAGTCATGTCTGCTCTCAAAAACTTAGCCCCTTCAGTTTTTTCTCGTCGATAGTGGGATACATATGTCGGCAACCTTTTAATAAGGTTAATAAAGAACTCCTCGCTTTCAGGAGATGCTCTATTGCAACCGCCATGCACACCACGATTATCTGTAATGCAACTGTTTGATCGCATCTTACAAAGCGACGTATTTATTCGTTTTCCCGACGTCTGTAATGTTTTGACAAACATATCTCTACAAACTGATACACCTTCTAGAAAATATTGGCGTGAGTAAGACTTTTTCTTTGAAACTTTGGTTTTATTGTCAGTTGCAACGTAACGACGCTTCACAGGTTCCTCTTTTATTAAAGCAGTTAAAAACATATTTTGCGCATTATAAGATCCTAGGGAATATAACTTATTAAATTGAGCCAATCTATTTTCTACTGAAACATTTTCGTGGCACTTTTTTAGGCAACTGCATTGAAAATCTATAAATTTTTTAGGACTGACAATCTTTTTCCTCGAGTTGACATAAGACAAATTCGTGTACTTTCGTTTTTTCCCGCGATAGCCCACCATATTTTGACTTTCTACCTTTTTTTGGCCTTCCCATGGGCTGTATTTCAGTTACTAATGGTTCAGTTTCGTGAACAGAAACAGATCCTATGCGTAACCTATCATTATTAGATTTACCATTGTCAGATATTATAGCAGACTCTAAACCAGAAGCCATCTCATCATCGACTTGCGCAATTTCCTGTTGAGCACTTTGAGGTCCTAAATTTACTGGTTCTGGTTGATGACTTGCGATCTCGTTTATTCCGTTAGGTATTTGGTTGATTTCTGCATATGCAGTACCAGATATCAAAGAAATTGAATCATTAGAGCTATCATCACTCGAGCCATAATCCGCATTAGCACAGTAGTTAGGATCTCTTACCGAATCATCGCTATCAATAAATAATGGAGCTTCTCCACTTCTCAAGCTTGCGATCGTTGACGTATCAGATAAATCTTCAGTGTTCAAATAATTATTATCCGTTGAATCAGCTAAAATATAAAACAAAGACGCTGTCTCCGGAGACATAGGAGGAAGCGGTGAAACACTTTTTTCAGCAGATGTCTCGGTAAGGGATTTTGAGGTTAGTAAAGCATTATTGGAATTGATATCTGCCCATAAAGCTGAAGAAGATTCATTACTTTTAGCAATGTCTGGACGCGGGGTCAGCGGTGAGTATGGAGGTGGTTCTATGCTTTTTTCAACAGCAGTTTCAATATCATCAGTAGCAATAGAAGTAAGTATTGTTTTATTTTCCTTTACCAAATTAGTAGCGAAAGTCAGCGGAGGAGACAGAGGACACTGGGAAGCTTCAGCAGAGACGGTAAGTAATTGAGCAGACAAATTAGGATCAGATATATCTCCATCACCCCCTTTGCAAATAGTTTTTTCATGCGAATTATTAACCACACCGTGCGTACTAAATCTTCTTCGCTTGCGCAGCAAATCTAGAATAATAGCCCGCTTTTAATCACAAATTGCTAATTACATACAACATACCTGTAGAGTCAATTAAGCCTTTTCTGTTATTTAGATTGTTATTTAATTTATAATTTGAAAAACTATGTTTTTCGTTAAAAAAAAACCTACTAATATTACATGCGAAAGTAACTTTGTATGTCTGTCAGTTACGCTTTCACGCCTAAACCCACAGAACTGAAGTGTAGTTAAGCCCCTTTTCCGTATTACAGAAGAAGTATTAAAGTAACAGCACGCAAAAAAGGCATTCATAAAGCAAAACATACAGAAATAACATAAACAATACCTGAAGAAACCTGCATTGGACTGCTTGGTCGAGAGTCATCATAAAAATCTGAAAAATAATAATATTTGTAAGGCAAACTAGTTTAACATTATTACCTAACTTCCAATAATGTTAACACAAATAATAATTATTATGAATGTTAATACAAAGGATGTGAACTTTTACGACCCGGTTTGTTTAAAACATGATTTATTTAGTTATAATCGTGCAAGAAACTGAAGAAATTGCTAAGTAAAAAGTTTGAAGAAACAACAAAACTTTTTATAACCTCAAAATTATTTACATACCTTGTTTATCGTTCTCTTTATCATCTGAATGATTGAGGCAGCTAGAAATCATAGTTGCTATCCTGGTGTTCACTCTCTTCATTGTTGGAAACAGTAAATCAATTTTATTAAAAAAAAATAATCACACAACGTACCGAACGCTCCTGTTTTTGACACAGTGTTACCACTGACAATAGTACTTTCCTACTATTCAGTTTAGGAAGAGTTGCCATATTCATATTTAGAAAATCTAGTGAATGACAATAATGTATGTAGGAATCACTGATTTGGATAAATAATTTTATCAAAGAGTTTATTACACAACACAGATTCAAAGGACATTACTAATTAGATGTTGTAAATAAAGTTATATCATCAAGGAACCAAGTTGTGTGAGTCTTTGTAAACATATGGGATTATGCCTATTTTAATATGCAAACAAGAACCAATCCGCATGGTTCCTCTTTTTTGATTACAAAATTAAAAAATGCAAGGGACCATGTGGTATGGGTCTTTATAAAATAAAACAATTTGAAGGATTTTTAGGATTGTTGGGTGACTATGAAGCATGGATCTTGTTAGTTTATTGAACAACTGCTGTTATGTTGGTTGATAACCTTGTCATAGAAATGTTTTGTTCAGTCGAAATTGTCAGATCATTTTGATATTTACAGGGTCGATAGAAGGTTCATTTTTGAAAGCTTCTGTGTCCTTATCTCGATTTTGGCATATGTGTGGATTGGTTCCTGTTTGCATAACTAGGTCCAATTGTTTGTTCGGAACTCACCGAATTTGATTGCCTTGTTTCTTTTCTGGTGTTTGCCTCTGCTGACTCCGGCTTTCAGGATGCCAGCGGTTGGAAATAGTGAGGTATAATAGTCCCAGAAATGATTCATTGCTTGTAAATATACTGAAGTGTCTGATTTTCTTCCTAATTAATTAACCTATCAGTTATTGAAAATAAGCGATCACTCTAATTTTCACTAAATGACCTAGTAGCCCAATATTTAATTTCGTTTCGATAGCACTGCCTTCGCAAAACTACTTCGGTGTGAAAATATGCAAACCACATGTCATTTATTCAATAAATATTATAATTTTACGGAAACACTGACAGCTCATCGGTTGCCAGCACCGATGGTCACAAACATACGAATCGATTTCCTTTCGATTCACTGACTTCATTTGCGTGGAATACAGTCATTATATCCGATGATTGTCACCTGTCAAACTTGTCAGTTGGCACCATCGTAGCAGATTTTTTTACAGCTTAATTTTACTTCTTTTGTGGCAAAAACATGGAATTAATAAATAAATACTTAGGTTGGGCGAAAATACACTTTATTTCTCGTTCTTCATTTCCATTGATTGGCTATTAACCTTTTTTTGTTGAATTCTAAAAATAATTGGCACTGTAAAAAGCCGGCAATTCTAGAATTCGATATTCAAATTGAACATGTTCAAAATAGGTCAAAGTTGAAACGGATGGCAAAACATTTCGTAAACTAACCTTACACATCATTTATACAATTTTACGCTAAATATTTATTCATGCAACACTAATACCTATCTAGAATTTATTTACATTTTCAGCTAGCAATGTAGGTATTTATTTTTTGTCTACGATACTTTTTGCACGCGACAAAAATACCGCGGCCATGAAAAAAAAGTGAAGAGTCAATGAACTTGCTGTCGTGTATAATCTATAGCACACATTTACTAGTTAAATACTGTAAATAGCAATTAAAATGCATTGTTTGTGCAATAATAAGACATAGTAATCTGTTATTTTTATACAAGAAACGTCTTGTTTATTCATCGAGCCATTATTGATTGAAAAGGTTGTTCTAATGACTACGTTTTTCTCGATGCCTGCAATTTAAATAGATAAACAATATGTTAAATTACAGCTAATCGATTGGGCTGTGTACTTAGCGCTGCTACATTAACTTGGGAGGTAATTTCGCACAGTCGTGCTAATGTTTTATAGCTAAACTAGCTGACACGCGCAACATAAAGAGAGAGAGAAAAAAATCCAATTTTTGCAATATTTTTCATTGATGCACCGCTTCTATTGGTCGTAGTGTGATGTAGTATGTATATAGCCTATAGTCTTCTTCTATAAAATAGGCTATCCAACACCAAAATATTTTTTCAATTCTGTTCCTGAGCGCGTTCAAACAACCAAACAAAGAAACTCTTCAGCTTTATCATATTAGCAAATATAGCAGGAAAATTCAAATAACAATTGAACTTTAAACATCCGAACAGGTTTTTCTCAAAACTCCATTCGCACGAGCGATTCCAAAAACCTATCCGTCTTCACAACTGGAAATTGTTTAAAGGTAACGTTTACGAGAACCCATTGGTCAATTCTCGCGACCAATCAGCGTCCTTCAAAGCTTACCTCCGAGAAATAAAGCTGGATTTTTCATAAGAACCGTTAGTTTAAAAAATTCCCTGAAGTCTGGGCGAATGATTTGGGTTCCAAGAAGGCTGCCTGTAAACAACGCTTGGTACGAGTGTCATTGCCAGAAATAGTTTACTATTCAACACGTTGTCGTGGACTACTGGCTTACTACAGATGTTTTATATTCCTTGATGAAAATATTTTGATAGTGTAGTCGTAGGTGGATTTTACTACGATAGTAGAGACTCCCCCTTTAGTTCTCCTGGCATAGTTTCTAGGATTTCCAATTATACACTGACTTCTTCTTAGTTTCTTCTTGTTATTTTCATCTGGTTTAATTACTTTGAATAGAGAATCATTGGCTCCTATATCTTGCACTTCTTTCTGTTTCTTCGTCACCGCAATGTGGTTTCTCTTTCATTTTCGACATTTTGTCACATTCGGCTGTCCTTGCTCCCGGGTCGACGGCGCGCTGTGTTCCACGCGCGCCTCATAGAGCTGTCAGCATAGAAGACGGATCCCGCTAGGGTTGACCTGCCGGGGTTGCGGAATATGTTCGAAAGAGTCACCGCGGCCCTGGCACGCAAAGGGTTTTAGGCTTCTCTTTTGAAGCTTTGAATCTGTTTTTCGCGAATTTTGGCTTTACTGCAGCGTTTTACTTGTATTCCTCTCGCCTTCCATTTTATCACAGTCGTTCGTCACTAACATCTCTTCAATCCCAAGAGTTCTTACTGTAAATACAGTCCCTCCGCCATATTGGAATTTTCTGTTATGAATTCCATGGTATCAGATCATCAAATGACGGTATTAAGATTCGTGAGTCACTCACCAGAGTCGTGTAAACGTATCTTTAATATAATAATAGTGTTACGAGCGGCACCACATCTGCTATTAATATTTAATACGCGTATAAACGGCACTATATTAATATGCTCCAATGCCTTCCAATATTTTAATAGATATTCTGACTGGCAAGATCTTTATTTGAGTATAGTTTTTGCTAAGGTCATTCACCTTTTCATGGAAAGAAACACAGTGGTTAGATTTCAGGGGATCTAAAAAGGCCACTTTAGTAGAATCATAATATTAATCACGCATCGATCTGTCAAATTTCATTTTCATCTTTATTGCTAACGCATTAGGTTCAAGATAGATTGGGAAAATTTGACAGTGACGGGTAGCGTGATGTGCTTTCTGATTCTACTAAAGTGGCCGTTTAAGACCCGCTAGTAAAAGTTATTTGACTTTTGAAATATCAACTCTAAGTTAAGATAAATCTTGTCGAATATTACTATGTTACTTCCAGACCAGTGATCCAGATTAAAACAATATGTTCTTCAAATTCATAATCCTACTGTTTTCTGTTCCAGAATTCTTCAGGAGACTACTGAAGCAATCACGCGAAGAGTTCCACATGATGTTCAAGAGAACATACGGCATGATCTACGAACAGCACTCCTATGTCTTCGAGCAACTCTTTGAACAACTAGAAAGGTAAGCTGCTTGATGAATAATTTCTTTTTGATAAGTCACAAACGGTTTTTCTCCTATTCATCTGTGAATTCGGTCAGGATAGCTATATCAAAATAGTATGAGCTGAAGACGCCAGCCGTTTCTGTCTGTGTGTTAGGGCAAGGCTTTGAATCTACTCAATAGATATTGATGCGGTTTTCATCATTATGCAGCTAATTTACCATGGAAGGTCTAACATTAAATTTTAATGACTCAAATAAAGCCGGAGCTGGTCACTAGTATATTAATAAACAGTGTACACCGCACCCTTTATGATTATGACATCACCAATCATGAGCATTAAAGTTTAAACAAGGTTCTGACATCAACAGACGTTGACCACGGTCAGCCCGTACGCAATATTGAATCTTGAATGAAATTCACTGAAGCATAATTCACGATATATTTCTTGTCACGCCATTAGTAAGCCTGGAAAACACGACAAGAGAATTATAGCAAGATAGATTGTTTGTGCTATTTCTCTCATAATAAATTCAACTGAAGCCAGTCGTTCTCATATTTTGCTCCGCATATTGTAAACATTAAGCAAATGAATTCCACGGGAGCAAAGCCGCACTGCAGTTATTCTGAAACGCTTCTTGGAAACACATATTATTCTGATTGGTCAAGGTACTAAAAACGAAAGATTGCTTGAGCGACAGAAAATAACGGTACGGAAAATTATTCTCACAGAGTTCACGATTACAGTAAATCCCTTCTTCATAATGCTGTATGAAAGTTATGTCCCAAAAAAGATGAAAGAAAAAATGGATGGATCGCACAAAGTATTATAAGTCTAAATCTCTGGATTACGATGTTGAAGTCTAAAGAAATTTATGCAAATCCCCGGCGGAACGTCTGGCAGATCTGAGCGTGATCTTTGCCTTTTTATTATTAAAAGAAAATGTATCAGCAGCGTGGCTTATTACGGGTAACTTTTGGTAATAAGATGAAGCTGGCTTGTTTATGAGTCCTGTATATTTTGGTGCAGGATGAATGTATAAAACGTCCTTGTTCATATCATCTTCTTCAAGATTCACACTCCCTTGTTCATTAATGTCAAGGATTTTGTCGAATCTTATAGATCCTGTCGTTGTATGTGACCCAAGTTCTTCATCAACCTGTCGTGTACCTAGATATTCTTACCCATGACAAATTGTTTGTTTGTTTATTGTTTCTTTTGTTTATTTTTAGTTGGGCCTCAGTTGCCTGAAATAAATGATAAATAAATAATATTCTGATCACTTGTATGTTTAATAGCTTCTCCTTTTATATTATCAGTTTTTTGATCATCTTAGTCCTTTAGTTCTGGACTCCTACTAAATCTATCTTTCTCCTCAGGTACTACACACGCGGCGACACCAACTTCGACGTGATGATGGACGGGTTCTTCAGCATACTTTACAATAAGATGTTCACCGTACTCAACTCACAGTACGAGTTTGACGAGAAGTAAGTATTCATCATCAATCTCTTCTTTCGTACTTATTACTGCTTTATATCCTGTAACCGTTAATAAGGCGGTCATTAAGAGTCTCAGTTTAGCAAAGGACGTTCCGCGTACGGATTATGAATCTTATTAATGAGGTCATTTGAAGTGCATTGTACGATCGTATTTTGGTCTGGTGCATTGCACTTTTAATCAATGATAATTACATTACCGTATGCATCCTGGCGAGTGACGACAAGTATTAAATACTACGCCAATAAAAGCACTTATCTTTAATCTGTCCAACTATTTAATGGAGGGGTGTTAGGAAAAGGAATATTTTTAAATGCACATCTGTATAATTTTTCAGCACACTAGGTTACTCCACTAATTAACTGAATGCATACCAGAAAAATGAATGCTGTGCAAAAAACCAATTGATTAACTAAACATGTCCTACAAAAAAAAAAAAAAAAAATAACACAAAACCAGATGACCTTTTTTATCGTATTCACACCAAAAATGTGGTTCGTATGTACATCGCATATATGATTTATAAAACAAAAATACGTTATATAATTGTTTATCAAAAATACAAACTTGCACTCTAAATTGTGCTAGGTTATTAGGTTATTTGTGGAACTTATATAAAAAAGGTTAATTATAAAAGAACATGTTTAGGTTAGGTTAGGTTAGAACTGTGACCTCCTACGCACGAGCCGAGCGAGCGAAACGAGCGGTGCCGCGCAACGGCCGGCGAGTGCCAGAAACAACTAGATTATATAAAAAATTTATTTCTTTTCTGCATTACATTACACCAATTGAATATTAGATAAAATCATTTTTGATAATAGTTATTCGTTCAGTAAAACAGTTCTGCAAAAACCATTAAACAGTATATTTAATTTGATTTATTTAGTGTGCATTATTTGTGTGCAAGTCAGTATTTTTGGTTTAACTTTGAAATTTTGTTTTTCGAAAAAAGGGAGGATACAGATACCGATTTAATTACATGCCTTAGGAAAATCTTTTAGAAGACTACTATCTGCGGGTCTTAAAAGGCCACTTTAGTAGAATTCTATTAGAATCATAATATTAACCACACAACAATCTGTCAAATCTCATTTTCATCTTCATCGCTAACGCATTAGGTTCAAGATTGATTGGGAAAATTTGACAGTGACGGGTAGCGTGATGTGCTTTCTGATTCTGCTAGTGATCCATTCATATATAAAAAACCCAAGATACACACTCAGCATCCCAAAAACGCCCGCAAAAAACAAGCGCAGAATGTATAATTGTGCGCTAGTTTCAAACAGTCTCGCATCACTCGCCATACTGCACTGCTTTGTAAAAACAACTTTAAGCGATCCGTGTAAGGTTGAATTTGCAAAAAAATTGCGCATCACTCGCCATTCTGCTGCTTTGTAAAAACAACTTTAAGCGATCTGTGTAAGGATGAATTTGCAAAAAAATAGTTTACAGTATAACTACACACAACTCACACATGACACTTGATACATGTCAGTTTTTTACGACAGTTTCGAGGGTTGCATTTGTTCGAGACTGTGCATCTTGGGTTTTTTATATATCAATGTAGTGATCTTTTTAGAACGGCTGGTGTAGATGGAGTCTAGTCTATAGTAAGTTGTAATACCTATTTATTAGAAGTCGATAGGTTAGCAAGCAACAAAAACAATTCTAATATGCTGGAATAACATGAGTCCTAGTAGATTTGGTTATCTAGATAAAGATGCATTATTTCATTAAACGATCATAGATCCCTAGGTGCGGCAATTAATTCTTTCATAATAACTCAACCTGCGACCATTACCTTCACGCATCAGCCTCACACGAACTGTCCTTGCGGTTAACATGAGTCCTAAAAGATTTGGTTATCTAGATAAAGATGCATTATTTCATTAAACGATCATAGATCCCTAGGTGCGGCAATTAATTCTTCTATAATAACCTGCGACCATTACCTTCACGCATCAGCCTCACACGAACTGTCCTTGCGGTTAGTGACGCAGATTGCAATTAATATTGAAGACCGCAATCATAATATATAATATCCTCATTCATTCAGAATCATTTATTACAATGATAGGCGACGGAGACTTACTAGGTAACCAAAGCCTAACACAGGGCAACAGAGAGCTATCAGTATTCTGTTTAGTCTGGAGCTCCCGATATGAATCCTTTATTCACAATGCTGATCGTAAAATGGAAGTGTCTGTTCTAAATATCGTTTGGTATTTATACTTTATGTCGCTGTTGTATCAGCTGGATTCGTGGCCTGTGTTTGGTGAGATTGGAATTCTGTTTAGTTTGTGTTGTAAAGAGAAATACTTTCTTATATCTATTGTGTTGTATTAATGAGTTTAAAGAAAAGCCGGCTTGTCGTTTCAACAGTTCCATGTTTGCCAATGATCAGCACCATTGATGCGCTTCTGTTAAATCAGGAAGGGATGCGAGACTTTTCAAGTAGGACTTTTAGTGTTTATTAATATAAGGTTGACTAAGCGCATAAACGTTTCTTGAATTTTTTCTTCTTGATGTTCATGCACTGGTGAGTAGTATTTAGGTATGAGGCTGAGCATCTTTCTGAGATTTCCAAGAGAAAAGAAATGTCACTGGAAACTTTGTATGCGCCAATGAGAGACAATATATTAAGCCTGTCCATTCTATTCCAAATAATAAAATTCTAATAGTAGGCATGTAGTAGCCACACAATGTTGCACAGCAATTAACAGCATCTATTAAAGACACACATATAAAATGTTTACACGACTCCCCACAATCACAATGCACTTCGCGATAAAGAAAGCTCTAAAATGAAACACAGTGTCGTTCAGTTGGAAAACGCCCTCTTTGTTTATAAAGACGCATCAATAAAACACTTTAGCAGACAGCTTTAGTGTTATGGACACGTAAACAAACGATTAGGCCCGATAATAGGGCATAAAGTCTTGATAATAGGGCATAGAGTGGCGTGAAACGAATCATGATAACACTATGAAGGGCTACCGGATAGTTTATGAGTTGTACACAATCAAGTTATTAATGTTATTGCGTATGAAGTGTGTTTTCAGCTGAGTGGCGACGGGTATGTTGAATGAGGGGGTACTTTGCATGCTCTAGTTTTGTGGGCGGTTGTTAAACCATGCCATGTTTAGCGCTAATCAACTTTGTGGTATGGCAGTAATAAAATTGTCGTTGGTATTGTTCGCCATCATCAATTTTGGCCTCTTTATTAAAGTGCTATTCTTCACGTTATTTTATACGAACTTGCAAATCCTTATTCTTGGAAATTAATGATCTGACAGTTATCGTAAGGTCTCATTGAATTTCCGAAAAGAGTAGAGAGAGACAGAAAGAGAGCAATTTTAAATCTATAGAAAGAGAAAAATCACTCTAATTTTCTGAAAACTCTCTTTCGGAAAGGTTCTAAGCTAACTTTTTAGACCTGAGTATCTTGCGTGTGAGTACGTTTTGCATTTAGTTTGATTAAAATAGGTTAGGTAAGGTAATTTATTACCAAGAATAAGGACTTGCCAGTTGAAGTAGGTATGAAATATCGTCAGACAGGGGTGGATTCAGGATTGTCTTATGTGGAGGGCTTGACCCGGGTGAGGGTATAACAGATTTTAGCAAAGTAAACTATAAAAACATACCTAAAATTTAATTTTGTTTTACACATAACAAGCCTACTTGGACTATGTTACGTTAATTCCTCTTCGTTAGATTGTAGACTACCAAAGATATCTAGGTCTTTTAGCGGGGTGGGCACTTGAGCCTTTATCTCCCGATGGATCCTCTAATGCGTGAGAAGGAAACGGTCTTAAGCACTATTACCTCATCACTTAACAACCTTGTTCTCCGTCTTCATTTAAACTCATTTACCAAACCACCACTTGTGTGATGTTCCTAATAGGATGCAATTACCTATTTCCTTCAAAAAATCTGTGCTGAAACACAGCGTATATTCCCGAGTCCCCGAGATTAGCCCGAATACACATCCTGTAGGTAACATTTACACTGGGCTAAAGTTAGCCTGACCCAGTACTTTATGTCCTGGAATTTGAGCTAACATTGTATCGTTAATAAACGTACTATGTACAGAGTTAACACTTTAAGACGTGTTAAAGGGGAATAAAAAGTCAATGTGGGGGAAACTGCGGTGTAAAATGGGCATTTTATAGCTAGCTATATACTAAACAATCATCCTTTACAAAGCCACAAAAGATTTCAAAATAAAACCATAACTACTGAATAAAATATAGATACCAAATATCGCTGCTGTGACTTATGTTATGAAAAACAACGTTTTTATCTTTTGTCATAAAACTGACAAATAACAAATTAAACGCAAAAAATGCAATTAATGATTATCAGTATGTCATAGTGTTAAATATCTTACTAATTGCAAATGATTGTGAAAAAAAAACCGTTTGTCCTTTAACCCACCGTTTGCGAAGAATGACGCAAGGCGACAATCATTTTGATGTTCCGCGCCTAACCTTACTAAATGGGTTCCGAGTATTGGCCGCCATATTTTATTATAGGTACACATCTCATTTAACTAAGGTTATAAATGTCAACTGCTCTTTGGGCCCCTCAATTGATTGCTGTAACAAATTATTCTTGAGTGTTTAACGCTTATATTCGCTTGTCATCATTTATTGTGTCTTTGGCAACTACAATATTTATGATCTTCACCGAAGATTGTACCTACTTAAATGGCAACAATCCCTTCTCATTTTGTGGCAATCCTATCGTTGAATGCTTGGGAGGCATAGGGATTCGGCGGATTTCGTCTGACGTAGGTCTAACCTATGGCGAGCTTTTAGATTTTTAAGATAATCCTTAAGATTTACCATCCAACCCCACATAAATCTTCTTCAACTTGGGGTCGGTAGTTTTCTTTTTCTGACCGTGTCTTCTGTTCCAGGTACTTAAAATGCGTTAACGAACACATGCGCGACATACAGCCGTTCGAGGACGTGCCCAACAAGCTGTCGGTGCAGCTGCGCCGGGCTGTGGTGGCGACCCGCACCTTCCACAAGGCTCTGAGAGCTGGTGCTGACGTTGTGAGGAGTATGATGCAGGTAAGAACTGTCAGTCTTTTCAGCTGTTAGGCTTCCGACTTCGCAGGGTGTCCTACATCTGGCATTCTTGCGGAATTTGCTCGGAAGAGACACTGCGGCCTTGAGGGGCTACTCTCTAACGAAATCCGTAGTTTCGGGCTTAGTTGCGGGCGGGCGTATTCTACTCCGTATCACCTACAAACTTACGATTAGTCCCGAACTCAAACTGAGAATGAATGACAACACGATTTCACAGTAACTGTCAAATCGTGTTATCATTAGTTCTCAGTGGTTAGGTGATACGGAGTAGAATACGCCCGCCCGCAACTAAGCCCGAAACTACGGATTTAGTTAGAGAGTAGCCCCCCTGGTACGCAAAAAGGCATTAGGAGGAACACGGATGGGTTTTAGTCAGTAAGAATCTGACTCTCCCTTCTGCTCCGCCCAGAGCGGCAAGAGTCAATTGTAAAAAAAGGGTGTCCTATATAGTAAAATGCCTGACGGCTTTTCGAATTTGGGAACTGATTTTTCCAACGTCAAATATTTTTAATTGTATTTCGAAATTTAAAGTTTTGGGATAGAAAATCTAACATTTTTAATATTAATCCTCAATGATATTTGATCCTTCTAAAGTGAGGCAACTTAGTTTCGGTTTAAAAGCCAAGACCTCGTTTTGTAGTCCCTTACTCGGGACTCTGTCCTCTAACTTGTGTGTAAATAAACGCCAAGCGTTGTCGAGTTCCCACCTATGAATAAATATGAATGCAAACTAATAACAATTCCGCCTACCAACCATGAATAATGCTAGCGAAACTCCGTTCGGAGCCTTTAGTATATGATTAGACATTTACGAGCCCTCATGTTAATGTGTTTCTGAATTTGTGATTCACTCGACAGGCACCCGGAAACAGTGACAACATATAAATCAACTATTATCTAACATCTTCAACACATATGGCTCTCAGTTTCTATTCTCATTCCAAAAAGGACCTCAGCCTTCAGTAATGATAATTGGGCACTCATATTATATCATCGGCAAACATTTTTCGCGACGTTCTTGGCTTTACTGACCAACATTGCCAAACTACGCACACGTTTTAATTTGTCGAATGTTAAGCGTGCTATTAGAATGTAAATATACGCTAATCAATGCGAATATATATTCTGTTGGCCGCTTGACCTTCAACTTGCGAGTGTCTGAGGCTTGGGTATCATATTAGAAAATGACTCATTATCCGCAAATCATTTGTCGTGCGTTGATCCTGTGCCTGGCGCCGCCGGTGACACATCTGAAGACCTTGGCTTTATTCATTGTAATTGTTATCTCAGCTTTTGATTTATTTTTATTAATTCCACTTGCTGCCCTAGCAATGTTATTTAATTGGCGCAATGTAACAATAATTGGTTTTATTCATGTGTTTGCTCCGCGTTTATTAGATCAACGAACTTAGTAGATAACGCGGGTTCGTTTGAAGCGTCAATTACTTATTCTCAACGCCCACTATATCTGACGTCGCTACTGGACTTCGCTATGACTAGATATCTTTGCTTCAAATAGAACTATCATCCTTTTGATGTTTTGCTTCATTCAATTATTAAAATATTCTTATGATTTATGTTTTAAAACTATCTTCACCGCAGTTTTTTTACTATAACCTATTAATGAGGAGACTCGTATAAGTTTTTTTTTTCGAGATTTAATTATGAAAAGCGACCGTTCTAACATGAAATTGATCGCCCCAGGTGGCAGTGACGACAGAATGCGTGAACGCGTGGGCTCGGCTGCGCTACTGCGGCAGCTGCGCCGGCCACCAGCCGCCCGCGTGCACCCGCTACTGCCACAATGTCATCCGCGGCTGTCTGCCTGCGCACGCCGACCTCGGCGACCAGTGGGATGCCTATGTCGGTGAGTAAACTGAACGATACCGCCACTAGGGATATGTTATCGGTCCTATTGCTTTAGAACTAGGATTCAAGGAAAAAATAACGTTCTAAAATGTCTATCATTTGTTTTTCAGACGCCGTAGACAAAGTGGCCGACAGATTGCTCGGTCCATTCAACATAGCTATGGTGGTCGAACCTATAGACATCAAAATATCTGAAGCCATAATGAGCTTCCAAGAGCACAACCGGGAGATCTCGCAGAAGATATTCACGGGATGCGGCAAGCCAGTGCT
Source organism: Lacanobia wlatinum (assembly GCA_947578705.1). Taxonomy (NCBI): domain Eukaryota; kingdom Metazoa; phylum Arthropoda; class Insecta; order Lepidoptera; family Noctuidae; genus Lacanobia; species Lacanobia wlatinum. Next base: position 25,946,510 of record OX388027.1, on the reverse strand, counting down.
GGGAGGCGGGGGCGGGGCGGGCCCATTCTTTGCTCCCGGCGGTAAGACGCGCCGCTCCGTCCGCGCCATTCCGGACTTCGACTGGCCCCAAAAAGTCGATGATGTAGACGACTTCGAGATCGAAGCTTCATTCGAAAGCCTGGTAAACGAGGACCCTTCTCTAGTCAATTTACGGACACCTGAAGGCATCCGCAAAGCTACAGAAGATATGGCCGAACAGGCGAAGCTAAGAGATCGGTTCTTGGAGTACATGCGAGGGAATATTGACCTTCAGGAGTATGAGGAGCATGAGAGGAAGCGCCGTGATGCGGACCCGGAGCCCGCGGCCGCTGGCGCGATGGATATCGACTTCAAGTCGTACGATTTTGATGAGAAGAAGGGACCGAAGAAGAAGAAGCCTTCTGTGAAAAGCGAAGAGAGTCGCGGTAGGTTGAACCACATATTGTTACGTAGCAAAGCTGTAGCTTTATGATGCGAAAAAGGCGCCTTTACGAAACAAAGCTGAACACAACCTTCCTTTAACAAACACCGCATCACCGGTGCCTATGGTCATATATTAGTAGGCCAATCGTAGTAGTTTATTGCTCACCGACTGAAACAATAGCCTTAATATCACAAAGCCAGTCAGGCCATTCGACCACACAATCGATCTAATCTATACCATTTATGTCGTACAGGATCAGATTGGGGCGGGCCGGCGCTAGAGAAGCTCGTCCGCGAAACGCGAGTGCGCATGCGCAACACGCGCCGCTACTGGAACCACTTGCCCGCGCTACTGTGCACCTCCACTAGCGTCACTAGCTCGCCCTGCTTTAATGGAACTGATGTTGCAAGGTAAGGAGAAAATACTTCTTGATTATTCAAAACACACCAACTCCTAAGCCTCACGAATGAGACTGATTTTTGTTTCATCAGTTGAGGCTTTGTAGATTAAAATTGTATGGAAATACCATTAAGTGGAAACTCTACTACTTGGCGCCCAGCATGGGACCAAAATAATATTCTTAGATTAAATTGAACCTACAATGCCATCAATAACAACCACACCAAATACATTAAACGTTGCTAATTTGTTCATTCGTTGTGTATACTTTTCAATTTGGCGCCCAACATGGGACCAAAATGCTTTAACATCAAACTGAACGTACGTAATATCATAAACAAATATAATTTGACCTTTTACTTGTTATTATATCCAGCAACAAAAGGAAACTTACCTACTTCTAAATTTGGCGCCCAACGTGGGACAACATGTTTTACACTACCCTCGTTTTACAAAATCCCCAGCTACACACTAAACCCGGCCAGCGAGGGTACGGCCGGGCTCGCCAGCAACCCGGAGGTGCGCGGCGCCGCCAGCCCCTTGGCGGCCGCCAGCGTGGCCACGCAAGCCGAGTCGCTAAGGACGCTGACCGCGAGGCTGAAGGATGCTTATAATGGAGTTGAAGTGCAGTGGTTGGATACTGAAGGGAGGGGTGAGTTACCTGTTGAATTTAGTTCTTTTTAACTTAAGTTTCTAGGTTAACCCGTATTTTTTTTGTCTGTAAACTCCATAACATAACCAAATCACCCAAATAATTATGTCTCTTAATTCGGGTGCATTTAAGAAATTCTGTGACATTATATTTATTTATGTTTATACTTATATATTAACCCATGAACTCCGAATACAACTGAAAACGTATTAAAAATTTAAATCATTCTAACTTTTTTCTTCCACTTCTTTTTCTCCACGACAATAACTGCAAAACGAAAGAAGAAAACTAATGTATCTCCGTTATGCCTTTACAGACTTGGTAGCAGTAGCGAGTTCGTTCGGGCGCGAGACCATAGAGGATGTAGAGTCGGGCTCAGGGTCCGGAGACTGGGGCACCGACGGAGGTCTGCCTGATGATGATGAGGACAGGCTCAACGGCTATGATACAGGTATGTGTTTGATACTTGCTGTTTTGTGGGGTTTTAGAAAACTATAGAACTTTTACTCTTTCAATGGACTTTTGAATTTTGAGGTTAGCTAGAACAAAATTTTGGGTTAGAAGTTGATGTAGAATTTAAACAAGATATAGGTAATTAGTTAAACATACATTCACAAAAGGACCTTTTTTATAAAAATCTCTTAGCTGTTTAGCAACAAAACATTTGAAATCAACATCGGCTAATGTCACCAATAGTTTAGTTAACAACTCCCTCGCCTATCTTTATGAACTTTTTAAAATTGTAACCCACATTTCCAGGCTCAGGCGACAGCCCACCAGATGTAGAAGAGGAACCAACCGAACGCGAACCCGACGTGGTCCCCCAGCGCCCCGTCACCGAGCCGCCCTTCGTGCCCAGCATCGTGGACACGCCCGGGACCAACAACGTCAACGTGCGCGGCCGCGCCGACGACGACACCGCGGGAGACGTCGTCGTCACCGACAACACCGAGCAGGACACCCCTCGCCCACAGGAAGTACCCACGCGAGAGCAACCTGTCCCAGGATCAGCCGACAGACCTTCCCTACAGAAAGCACTCTTCACATACGCCCTCCCCGTCGTATGCGCGTGGTTCGGCACCATAGTCACCGACCTGTTCTAAAAATCGAATGCTTTATTCTTAAGGGGTCAACAAAGTGTACAGAAATCGATTGGTTTGTATATAGCCTAGTCAGTGAGCGACGAAGAATGTGTTACAGCGCAAACGCGCTACTGTGATAAAAAGTGGACAGGTTATACTCGGGATGTTACGGAACGGAAACAACAGACAATGACTATCAACAAATTAATACACAGTGCATTGTGTAGTGAGTTAATTTATTATTTTACTCAAATTTTAATGTTCAGTTACACCCTTATTCGAAGTGAACGACAATAAATGGGGAGTTTTTTTTTTATTCTGGCAATTAAATATGGCATTATATTTTTTTTAATTTAGCAAAAATCTAAATCAGCCAAATTATGTATTTATTAAATGATCTTTTTTCGTGTAAATAATTTGTAAATTATAATGAGGTAGATAGTGAATGTATGTTTTATTTTACAGTAAGTTGTAATGTTTGTACGATGCTGTATAGTCTGTGGGTTGGCGCCAAAAACTTTACAATGGCGGTTTTTAATTGCGAGATCTTTGAACTTAGACCTTGGAACTAAATGCCTTATTTCCTCTTTTGTTGATTATATTTCAATCGACATACTTCACCTACCTTCTTATCGACGAAAATGTTTTAAGCGCGATTTTCATTTTTGGTTCCAAACGACAGATTAGCAAGAACCTAAAAAAACATGTCTAAAAATGTACATAAAACTTAGTCATAATTCTAAAAGTAAGTTTATAGACTGATTTGCTTTCGATTTATATTTTTTACATGCAAATTATAATATGTATTATTATTTCATTCGGACTAAGATAAATACTAATCATTTAACCGACTGATCTAATGATAATTTGAATTATACATTTTTTATAATAATAATAATATTTTTTGTTAAAATATTTATCTTTATCTTCGATTTTGGCTTCAGCTTTACTTTGCTAAGTATAGAGTTTTGTTTGCAATTTAATGTCGCAGGCAATGTTATAAATTAGGCAAATTGTTAAACGACCGATAAATTGCAAATTAATATTTTTTACGCTAGATAAGTCACACCAGTGTATAATATTCTAAGTGTTATTTCTTTTTATACGTAATGTGGCGTCGTATATTGTATGTAGATATGTCATATACATATATGTCGCAGCTGGTAAAAGAAATACATTTTTTTTAGTAAAATACCCATTGATGGGTAATTTTTGTATAAGTTTGTGTTCACAAACGAATAGAAAAGTTTTGAATGTCGACGTTTGGCTAAAATCTAAGTCATTTTAATATTACGTAAATCAGTTCGATACATTTTAGTGTGTTAGACGGCTGCGACGGTAACGCAATATTTTTTTTTAATATTTGAACAAGCAGAGGAAGGTCTTGTGTAATAAATAGAAAGTGTACAATTTTACACGTTTTCAACTAATTTGAAATAATAAAAGATATTTTTTAAAGTAGTCTTGTTTTTAATTTTGTGATCTTGACCTATACCTTCCTTTGTGCTTTTTATGAAGTGAAACTTCAACCCGTAGGTCACGCATTAGGTCATTTCATTTAAAAGCAATAGTCAATGAAAAGAAATGCATTTATGGTGTTATAAAATTTGTATTGCATTTGAAAAGTAAAAGATATAAGTTATTATTTATATGACCAAACCCTGTCAAATCATAAACGGTAACATTTTCAGTAAAATCAATATTATTAAAAAATGCAATATAAATTTTATACCCTTCCAAAAGTAAATTAATTAATACATATTAACAAAAAAAAATGACATCAATACTATACGTATACCGAGAGTAAAACAAGAAAGTACGGGGACCAAACTATAAGGTATCGCTATGTGCCATCTATTTAAGAATAATTTAGCGCACAAATACTGCCATGCTTAACGACCCGTGTTTTATTTCAATTTGTATGTACGTTTGTCAGGTGACTAGTCGCAGTTTGAATATTTTACGTAGAGTAAGAAAAGTTTGACAAAAATTTTACGGCATAACGTCATAAGAAAACAATTGAACTCTTAACAAACAAGCTGAATGTTTAGGCCGATCGTGCCTCTCTATCGCTTGTACCGCGCTCTCGTTTGCACGCTCGGCTCAGGCGGAACGTGACACTTTTTCGTGCGTGCAGCCGGCGTTCATCGATTTATAAGACGTTATCACGTCAAAAATGTCTGTGAAATTAGCTAGCGATGTCACAAGAATCGATAGTAATGAGTTGATACTACTGAAAAAACTTAAGTTATTAATCAAAATATCTACTGCTAACCAAAGTAGAAGATGACTGCTGCAAAGGTTCTTGAACCTTGGACATCGCTAAAAGGTAAAACAAATTCTCAAACAGAGAAAATGTTTCACCTTTTCCGTATTAAATCAGTTAAAACTTCAAGAGACACAAGAATCATCATGTTTTAAATTAATTATTTTGTCTGAGTACTTTAGTCAAGCTATGCAGTGCACATAACATACCTACCTAATTTAGAGATTTGCTAAACTTAGGACTAAATTGGCACGCAACTATTCCAAATAATTCTACGTAAAATATTGAACTGCCGCTCTATGTAATGTAAATAATCATGTTTAACATTAGTTACTGGAGATATAAAGATCTTAATTAATTGACGCGTCTGCCTCACGGGTGGTTGGTTACAAACAGATTCTACATCCATTGAAAAAAAGTGTCAATATTTGCATGTAAGTAATTTACATACATGAAGCATAACTTCAACTGTTGTATCAAAAAAGGGCTCTATGCTAGAGCAAAAAAGTACACTTTCGCTTGTAGGAACCACCAGTGAAGCCGACCGTACTAAATGTTGCTAGAAAGTTGTAGTTTTTATACAGTGTCATGAATTATTGTGTAACAGGGTACCGATATGAATAATTGCATGTATCTATTGTACGTATAACGAACTCATTAAGAAGTACGATTTATTAATCGCAACATATGAACAATGATTTCCGCGGACACGATTGACCATGCGCGAAAACGAATGTCAAGAAAAACTTGAATAAAAACGACAGAATTTAATTTACGCACTCAACGGATACGATTTGTAACAAAAACGTCATGAGAATAGAGCGACGCCTATATGTTACTGCGAAAGTAAAAGTAGCTGTTTGCAGAGCGTATTGTTTGGTATCAAACTTAATTACTGGAACGAGGAATGCGTTTATATAATTCTAGTTTTATTGGCGGTATCATTTACTTGCATCTATCATTCTATGTTCATTTTTAACTGTCAGACGTTTTACGACATTACCATTTGTCCGTTTTGACTGCGACGTGTCTGCGGGCATTAAAGATTTAATTACCATTATAATGAATTGAATGAATAAACTGCGGGAAGTATCTATAAATCTTTCGACCTAAAAAGGACGTGAATTTTCTATATCTGGCTTCATTTAAATGAACGAAGAGTGAATGTTTTGATATTTTCTTCAGTTTATTGATTAAACGGAAACTTATTGTGTATTGTACTTTTTGAACCATATCGGACTTATTGTAATGAGTGTTACATCTGTGTTTTTAAATCAATGGGAATTATTTGCGATCTGTAACTCTAACTCCATGAAGTTAACTAAATTAATTTAATGAAAAATTGGGAATGTTCTCAAATCACTGTAATATTTTATCCTTTATGTGCTTATTTAAACTTGACTGGTACTGACATTTTTTTTTATGCCAAATGTTCAATATTTCACAGTTTCATTTTACGTTCCCAATTTTTTAAGTTATAAGATCAGAACGTAATACATTCTCTTTGGTTTGAAAACCATAAACAAGTCACACGTCTACTGGGAAAAAATCTAGTCAGAACTTCTTTTAAAACGGTGCTGTGTTCGCGAATTAGCAAAATATACTACTGCGGCTTTTTCCCATCAGATATGTGGCTGTACCTACTTATATACGTAACGTATGAGCGGCCATCTTGGGTATTATTTGAATTTAGAAGCACTATCACATTAAGGTACAGACTCATTTGGCGTATTACTTACTTTTTGATGAAATATCAACCTTATCCCGATTATTTTAGGGTACATTTTCCATTATCTAAGTAACGCGAATATTTTTGACAAAAACGCCAAGTGCCAGTTTACGGGCACATATGGAGTAAAATAGATGGCGATATTCGTTCTGTATAGCTTTGTCTCTTTCTCGGATAGAATCACACTTTGAATACTATTTTTTTTTTAATTTAGATGTACCATAATTTTACACGTTTAGTGAAGATTGCATGGCAATATTCGACCCGTATATCGCCTTTTCTTTACTGCTTACGAACGTTCATGACTTGAACTGTCCCTCTTACAACATAAAGACATACTAGTGTTTGAATGTGATTTTGTTTTTATAGGGGTTCTTTTGTTAAATGAAAGTATATATTCAAGGCATAATCATTTTGTTCCAAATTCCAACCCAATCTATTTTCGTGACTACAACCAAACTTTCGTATTTCTAATAATAGTTTCAATTTTGGCTTCAAATCTGATAAACAGTTTAATGCATTTTGAACCCTATTTTCGAGGAGACAGATTCCTTTATCATTGTTGGAATCCACATATCAATGATATACGGGTGTGGTAAGAGATATTGGCAGAGTATTTTGCTTATTTATTTAATTAAATAATACCCAAATATGGTGCTTTCAGTGAGTGAATAATAGTGAAAAGTGAGTTAGGACGAGTGTTTAGACTAATAATTTTTATAAAGATATATTATTACGTAGATTTATAATGTGTACATACAATAAAAATGATAACATGTGTAATGAGGCTGTTTTATTTATTCCCATTTCAAACAATTTGGTCCGAAGGATCGCCAAACTAAAATGGCAGTGGGCAGGGCACATTGCTCGCAGAACAGATGGTCGATGGGGCCGAAAAGTTCTGGAGTGGCGACCGCGTACCGGAAGACGTAACGTTGGAAGGCCTCCCACAAGGTGGACCGATGACCTGGTGAAGCTCGCGGGTAGCCGATGGATGCGAGACGCACAGGACCGGTCGTTGTGGCGACGCTTGAGGGAGGCCTATGTCCAGCAGTGGACGTCTTTTGGCTGATATGATGATGATGATGAAACAATTTGGTTAGCCTTTTCTCGATTATGATGCGGTCCAGTCTAACCTTGCAGCTTAGAACTGGCATTTAAAATGGAAAAACTGCCCATCTACCCCAGTAACGGGGTAACATGGTACGCCTTGGCAAAGCTTGGAATCAGATTTTCAGGCTTCTGGCAATTATTCCACATCCGCGGATGTGAATGTGGATGCAGATTTTTGAAGGCTCACATCCCCGAACGCGGATGTTTAAGATCTTATATAAATATGAAGAACTAGAACAATGATAAATTAATTCTCAATAACACTCAAAATGCCTATCATTACGATGTGTGCGTAGTCCCAGCGGAAAAGTGTCGTTTTTCTTATTTATTTTTTATTTATTTATGTACACGCAATAAACTTAAAAAAAAGATAATTAAATACAGACAAAAGAGCACAAAGGTACTGCTTATTTCAATAGAAATTTCTTCCAGCAGACCTGCGACAGAAGAGTGGGTTATGAAACGTAGACTTAATTTCAGTTTAGAAGATATTTAGTGTATGACGTCCTGTAATTGTGTATGGTAAGTACGAATTTGTGCATCCAACCATTAGGGAGTTATTCAACAGAAACAGTTTCCGCTGGGATGACGTCTTACACTAAATATCTGCTAAACTGTAATTAAAAAAAAACGAAACTTCTCCGCTGGGACTACGCACACCTATACGATAAGTAATCCACAGCGCAAACAAACACGTAATGATTTATTTACAAGAAACAAATGATGTACCACAAAAAACGCGTCCGATCTTTGGGGCTACTCTCTAAGCCCGAAGTCCGTAGTTTCTGGCTTAGTATTCTATCTACTCCGTATCACCTTAACCACTAAGACTGAATGACAACACGATTTGATAGTTACTGTCAAATCGTGTCAATCGTGTTGTCATTCATTCTTAGTTCTGGTTCGGGACTAATCGTAAGTCCGTAGGTGACGCCCGCAACTAAGCCCGAAACTACGGACTTCGGGCTTAGAGAGTAGCCCCCCTTGTCACCAATATTTTCGCTCCCATTGGTCAGTCACGTGCGAACGGCACGCGCCATTCGCCGGCACCGCCAAATTTGTTTCTTGTCGCAACTTGTATTTTCGCACCCGCATGAACATTCGCATTGATTATTGCGGAGGCAGATGTCCAAATCTATGCGGAAGCTACGAATATTCGCAACATCCCTGCAGTTCTGACTATGCGCAACGACTCGACTATCCGTAACGACTGCCAAAGATCTACAAATGACAGCCGGGACCAACGGCTTAGCGTGCTTTCCGAGGCACGTATAAGTCTTAGTATATGTATAAGGGACTAGCTGACCCGCGCAACTTCGTTTGCGTCACATTTGTCATTACTGCTCCGCTCCTATTGGTCTTATCGTATACCTTCCTCGATAAATGGGCTATCTAACACTGAAAGAATTTTTCAAATCGGACCAGTAGTTCCTGAGATTAGCGCGTTCAAGCAAACAAACAAACTCTTCAGCTTTATCTATACTTTTACACTAATATTATAAAGAGGAAAGATTTGTTTGTTTGAAATGAATAGGCTCCGAAACTTCTGGACCGATTTGAAAAATTCTTTCAGCAATGGATAGCTACATTATCAGGGAGTAACATAGCCTATATTTCATCCCCGTACTCCCACGGGAACGGGAACTACGCGGGTGAAACCGCGTGACGTCCACTAGTATATTAGTATAGATGGTCAGTGGTCAACCTTCGACAGACCGACCTCGGCCAGCATTCTGCAAAACCGAACCGTGTGTTTGTCCATATTCAAAGATACCTGCTTTTCCAGAGGATCAAAATTAAAAACAGTTATAAGTATTAAAATTATTGTTGTATTCTTATAAACTTATGTATGAATGATATTTACAAATATACGAGTTTCTATCTTAAGACGTATACAACACATTTATACTGTACCATGACGATTTTAAGTCAACATCGATCACTATGAAGTTCCACAATATTATTTCGAGCCCTCTGAGGCTTAAGAATTTAGTCACTGAGAGTCAGTATTTAGCAAAATGTTCATGTCCAGGGCGGGAAGTCTCGAGCGACCGAAATTCTGTAAAGCCTTTACACAGTCAATAGGGTATTTTACAGAAAAAAAAAAAAACGAATTAGTCCATCGGATAGATTCCCAAAAAATATTGAACAAGTATTTTTTCTTAAATCATGTAAACAAAAAATGACGAAGATACAGTGCGTTGAAAACTCGCGTGAAGTCACTACGATAGTACAATTTTACTGGCGACGTGACGTCACGAGCCCTCTCTCCCGAGTTTTGATGCGTTTTATCTTTGTCAATATTTATTGATTTACAAGAACCAAAAAATACGTGTCCATTATTTTTCAATACTCTAACTGACGGACTAAATAGATTTGCAATTTATTGATGGTGGATACTAGCCTATTTCGAACGCGATCCACGGATCAGGGGGGCTCTGGGGGGCTACTCTCTAACGAAATCCGTAGTTTCGGGCTTAGTTGCGGGCGGGCGTATTCTACTCCGTATCGATAGGCCTGTCGGTTTTCTACCGGTTGCATTTTGGGGAATGTGCGACGGGATTGCATAATTTAATTCCGCCAAGCCCGTTCCATCATCGGCCCACAAGACGAACGGCGATGCGCCACCGGTACATGGTGGACATCCCACCCACACGCACAAAACGTTTTGGGAACACATTCATAGTGCGTACAGCTAAGGAGTGGAATTCCCTGCCGGAGTCTGTATTTCCTGATAGCTACAACCTGGGAGTCTTTAAGTCAAGAGTGAATAGGTTACTTCTAGGCAAGCGTGCTCCATCTTCGACCACATCATCGCTTACCAACAGGTGAGATAGTGGTCAAACGCGTGCTTATCAATAGTAAAAAAAAAAATTGCTGTCATTCATACTTAGTTCAGGTTCGGGACTAATCGTTAGTCTTTAGGTGATACGGAGTAGAATACGCCCGCAACTAAGCCCGAAACTACGGACTTGGGGCTTAGAGAGTAGCCCCCAGATCATTGATTTTGATCGTAGATCGCGTTCAAAATTGACTGTGTACAGGCCCTTACCGAATTTCAGTCGCTAAGCGATCGGTAACTATGTTCCCGCCCTGGACTCTATTATTGTCTGTTTGGCAAAAGATGTCTTCACCAATGTTGAATTCCAAGTAAATTAAGCAAATTTCAAGTCGAGATTTTACACTCAGGGGCCTGATTCACTATATCTCTTACATTAAAAAACAGCACAAAAACTGCTAATAATTGATATAAAACACCTAGTACAAAAAATACATTTATGCTTACTTCAAATCACAGCTAGTACACTCAACACCCAACCTTACAGCACACACCACAAGGTTCTGTTTGCGTTAACCGTCACTTTCGGAGTCACTATCGTCGGAGCCGCTGTCGGAGCCGGTCTCGTCGTCTTCGGAGTCAGATCCGAGCCAGTCGGGGAGTGATGGCTGTTCTATTAGTGTCTTCCATTCGTTAAGTTTGTGTAGATCTGTGGAAATAAATGTATTGCATGTAGTGACAGTTTTACAGCCATTTTATCTACGAGTTTTGACTCAAGTGATGACCCGGCTGTTCCTAGTAATTTAAACGACACGGTTGGCGCAGTAGTTGAGCGATTGGCTGCTGCGCTGCGTGTCGCGGGTTCGATTCCCGCACGGAACTAATATTTGTATTGCCTACAGATAGTTGTTCCGAGTCTGGCTGTTTGTGTATGTTTGTGACCGCACCCACGATACAGGAGATTTTTTTAGTATGGGGTAGCATTTAAAAAAAAATGTCTTTCGCTGTTGAGTATTTTTTACCGATACCACCGACCACCGATTTTTCACTATAACGCGAATTTCAATTTTCGCGTTCAAATGCTTCCCTTTACGCGAAAGAATGTGTATAAACATAATGTAGTCATTAACTTCTCTTTGGTCGCGGGAATGCTCGCTTCCTCTGAACATTCTGATTGAAGAATTGGGGATTCCCCGTCCCACAACTTTGTTCTATGGGGATTCCCTCGTTCGTTTCGTTTGTTCCGTCGTGTTTAGCTCGGCTGGCAGTCGTGTCTTAACATTTATTAGAGATACATACATAATTTAAGTTTTCTTAGAATTAAAATGATTGATTAATATGATTCGTATTTTTTTTTATATTAAACTAGCTGACCCGCGCAACTTCGTCTGCGTCACAATTTTCATTACTGCTCCGCTCCTATTGGTCGTAGCGTGATGATATATATCCTATAGCCTTCCTCGATAAATGGGCTATCTAACATTGAAAGAATTTTTAAATTCGGATCAGTAGTTCCTGAGATTAGCGCGTTCAAGCAAACAAACAAACAAACTCTTCAGCTTGATATATTAGTATAGAAAGACTTTGACTATGTTTAAAAATAAACCTCGAAATATATGAATTTCAGTTAACGTGATTTTTTCCGCAACGTATCCCTCGCGTAAAGCGGGGTATTACTGTACAGTTATATTTTTAGAATCGTATAATGGAATCTTTTATTTTAATCGATAAAGGAGCACGATATGTCTTGTGACAATATTACACTAACCCCCAGATAAAACATCCATGAACATAGTTGTAGTAGTGAACATTTTCTCTCCTTTTAAGTCAACCAGATATAAACTCGAGAAAACTATTTTACAAAAGTGACTATTTTCTATTCACTCACCTAAACTATACATATCCGACAGATAGAACTGCTTGTCGTCCTTCTCGAGCACGCCGCCGTACACGTACAGCGTGGAGCGCTGCACCGCCATCATGGCGGACATGCGGGCCCCCGGGCCGCCGCGCGGGGCCCCGGCGCAGGGGGCCCCGGCCGCAGGCGCCCCGCTCGAGTTGGCCGGTGCGCCGCCCAGCTTCATCGTGAACACTGAGTCGGTTACCACTGTAAATAAGGTTAATAAGTTCGATAAAAAAAAACAATCATTCAATGATGGCCAGCAGTTTGGACAACTGGGTATTTTCCTGAAAATGAAAACGGATTCGTCCGCCAGACGTATTTTTTCTTTTATTACTGAAACAAAAATGGAAGACGATATTAACTAATATTGATAACGTACTGTACGTTGAAAACCCGCGTGACGTCACGTTTTAGTATACTTTTTATAAAACGTGATGTCACCAGCCAGAATTATAATCAGTTTGAAATGGCAAAACATATGGTGTCGTTTTAAAGAAAGTAATACATTTGAAGTTTTCTTTTTATTGCCTCTGAACCTCGAGTGACTCTGCACTGATTTGCATAAATGCTTGTGTTCTACGCGGATACAGCGGCATCGACTCCGCCACAAGAAAAACCACCGGAGTAGTGCTGCTCAACTCCGACTCACTGGAGCCTGCACTCCTGCAGCATCATACCGACTCACTGCGATATCATCACCTCGACTCACTGGGGCACCATAAACAGTTCCGACTCGCCATGAACTCTGCGACTTCCGGATCCGACTCACTGGAACCAACCTTCCACAGTACAGTATTGTACAGTTTGATCAAATATCTAAGTTTTTCATATAATGCCCATAATTTTCAAACTGCATGGGATAGATTTTTTTTTCAGATTTTTCTCGTGATGGTTATGATCAATCCTGTCACCCCGTTTCGGCTTGACGTTGAGTTCTGGGACACCCTGTATATAGGCATACGTTTGACCACTATCTCACCTGATGGTAAGCAATGATTCGGTCGAAGATGGAGCACGTCTGCCTAGAAGCAACCTATTCACTCTTGTCTTAAAGACTCCCAGGTTGTAGCTATCTGGAAACAGACTCTGGCAGGGAATTCCACTCCTTAGCTATACGCACTATGAATGTGTTCCCAAAACGTTTTGTGATACCAAAGATACCGGGTTTTAGCAAATCATTAATATGCAGCAGGAACAATGTTGCCGAGAGCACCGACCCCTGAGGAACCCCGGCCTTAATATCCAGCAGTCCGGACGAGCAGCCATCTATAACTACTCGTATAGACCGATCCCTCAGGAAATCTGCAATCCAATCACACAATCCGGCGGGCAGACCGAAAGAAGGAAGCTTACTAATAAGGCTATCCTGCCAGACCCCGTCGAAGGCCTTCGAGATATCAAGGGAGACCGCAAGTGCTTCCCCGTGTTTCTCTATGGCCTCACTCCAGATGTGAATGGCATACGCTAGAAGATCCCCAGTAGACCAATTTCGGCGGAACCCGTATTGTCGGTCGCTAAGGATATCATTCGCTTCTAGGTATGCTAGGAGCTTACAATTCAGCACGCGTTCAAGAGTTCCAGTGGTTGGAAATGTGTGGCGTAAAAAAAAAATACCCTCCAAACGTATAATTTAGCTAGCCTCCGTTGAGCTAGTACCTGTGACAGTCTCCTCTTCCTTCACATCCATGGGTTCCTCTGGAGCTGCCGCCTGCGTCTGCTGCTGCTCCGACCTCAGCGTCACGTTGTGCCACTTGCCGGTCTCCAAGTCCAGCAGCTGAAGGTCATCGCTCATCTCTCCGCGGAGCTCTTCGTCGGTCTCTTCTACGTCCTGTTGACAAGATTTATATGAATACGTACAGAATACAACAAATAACAGCTTGACCGAAAGATATACCGGTACATGGTGGACATCCCACCCACACGCACTAAACGTTTTGGGAACACATTCATAGTGCGTACAGCTAAGGAGTGGAATTCCCTGACGGAGTCTGTGTTTCCAGATAGCTACAACCTGGGAGTCTTTAAGACAAGAGTGAAGCACGTTTGCCTAGAAGCAACCTATGCTTCTAGGCAAACGTGCTCCATCTTCGACCGCATCATCGCTTACCATCAGGTGAGATAGTGGTCAAACGTATGCCGATATTTAGTAAAAAAAAAAAGAAAAAATATACACGGTGCCATTTTAGTAGTCTTACAGCGGCAGCTCACTTCATCTATCCAATGACTACTAGCATTGATATATAAAAAACCCAAGATGCACAGTCTCGAACAAATGCAACACTCGAAACTGTCGTCAAAAACTGACATGTATCAAGTGTCATGTGTGAGTTGTGTGTAGTTATAATATAAACTTTTTTTTTTCAAATTCAACCTTACACGGATCGCTTTAAGTTGTTTTTACAAAGCAGTGCAGTATGGCGAGTGAAGCGCAATTTTTTTTTGCAAATTCAACCTTCCACGGATCGCTAAAAGTTGTTTTTACAAAGCAGTGCAGTATGGCGAGCGATGCAAGACTGTTTGAAACTAGCGCACAATTACACATATTGCGCTAATTTTTTGCTGACGTTTTTGAGATGCTGAGTGTGTATCTTGGGTTTTTTATATATCAATGACTACTACATATTCTTTAAAAATATATATATTTATGAACATTTCAATTGTTATTGTACCTATCATCTTAAGGCACTTGTCTCACCGCCGGCGAGCAGCGAGTAGCGAATAAAGCTTCAAACTCGAAACAGTTGGCGAACAGTGAGAAGCGAGTGAAGTTTCGATAGTTTTGACGCTCGGCTTTCAGCGAGTGCTTTTGTGCGACGGGCTTTTTTACTCGCAATACTCGCTCCGGCCCGCTCTATAGGTAGAAATTACCGCTGTTTGGTGAGTTCCGATCGCCAAGCGAGCATCGCCGAGCGAGTGTCGCTGAGCGAGTACAATCTTTGATAGCTTTTGTCGCTGCGATCAACTAGAGGTAAAAGCCGCTCGCCGGCAGTGTGAACAGCCAGCTATCGACTATGAATGTATGTGTCTCTTTTACTCACACGAGATATTTTTTGTCCCTTTCCTCAGCGAGCAAATGGTCGATAACTACTCGCTTCCTCAGCGGCGGTGAGACAAGTGCCTAAAGAATTATTTAAAAATAATCGTGCCTAGAGGTAGTTTACATCGGGTACATTAAGTTGGCCGCCTTTGTAAGACGACTAAAATTACTCCGTGTATTAGGTTTTAAGTTTCGAAGGAGTTGCTTTTTAATAAAATCTTATTGGGTCATCCCCATTCAGACGCAAGACTTCCAATGAAGTGCTGAACATTGGCATTTGCCAACGCCTTGATACTTCAAACGGATTAAGCTTCTCTTGGCCTTGACTAGTTCATTAGTTTGCTTTTCGTTCCTGCTTATGGCCAGCCCAGTGTCAAATGTAGCTTACCGATGTACCTGCGCAGAAGATGAATTTTCAAAGCGCGGGAAATGCTATTGACCAATCGGTAGGTTCCACGCACCGCACTTCTTTTTCCTGTACCGCTATTGGTCGGCAGCTGCCGCCATGTTAGCGCGCGCCGCGTGGTATGCACGAGACTTGCGAGTAAGACGGAACTAACAGCTGCAGTGTATTGTGAACTTTATGGTAGTAATCTAAGGTTGATTGTAAGTTTGCTTTCTTTCGTTAATCTTTGGGGCCATACTTTCTTTCCTGTGCGAATGAAGATTCACGACGCGCCTTATCAATTGGGTACCACTATACTTCTTAATTGTTTAAAGGGGTTTCTGAGGCAATAAGAGTAGTGTTACATACGAAATTATCCATACTTGTAAATAATCATATTTGTTCAATGAGAATATTACAGCTTTCTAGATGACGTCCTTCTTCTTATGTTTTTTTTAGTTGAGATGGGTTTTGACTCGTCTAGGTCAGAGGTGACAGAGACTAAGTCGATAACTTTTGTGTACCTTAATTATTTTATTATTTATGTACACACAGAAAAACAGTAAAAGTTAACATTATAAATATGAGTACAAAGGAACTGCTACAACAAAATTTCTTCCAGCAGACCTGCGGCAGGAGAAATGCAAAAAATATAGCTCAGTATATAGGGCACTTACACTGACTCCACCGAACACATATCCCCTGTTGCTGTGCACGTTGACGGCCGCCGCCTGGCCGGCGCGCGCGGGCGGCGCCAGCGCCCCGCCCGCCTGCGCGCGCCACGCCCAGCCGCCGCCCGTCCTGAGCGTCAGGCGGAACAGGTCCGTGTGCGTGTGCGTGCGCTCCGTGCGGCCTTCCCGCACGCGGGAGAAACCGCCGTAGATTAGAAGCTAGGGAAAAAAAGTTTTATTAAACGTCAAGAAAGTTAGCAACGGAAATCATAAATTCCTTTTCTTGTACTGCAACTATCAATCGGTATTAAGCATAAATTTTCTTTAAAAATTGGGCCGTGATAAAACAAAACCATTTTTAGGGTTCCGACAAAAAAAAACGGAACCCTTATAGGATCACTCGGGTGTCTGTCTGTCTGTCCGTCTGTCACAACCAGTTTTCTCCGGATCCACTGGACCGATTCTGTTGAAATTTGGTACACATATGGACTTCTGTGACCCAAACACGGACGCGTTACGTAAATCATTAAATGTTTAGTATGGGGTTCACTTTTGGGTGCCAAACTAGAAAATTAAAATAAAAAGTTTTTTGAACAATATCGTATGACATATCAAATGAAAGGGCTTACTGTGCGGGTTTTAATTAATTTTTTTCATAATTTTAAAATAAATGGTTTTGAAGTTATTCAAGAAATTAGACGAAAAATGACCATCCCCCCCCCCTTATCTCCGAAAGTACTGAGCCTAAAATTTGAAAAAAATGGAGATAACAACACACAGAACACAGAACAACCACAGATTACAGAAAAACCTATTAGAGGTCTGTAGTGTTAAAATAATATGTTAAAAAAATTAAATTCGTTCGGAACCCTTTGCACTCGAGTCCGACTCGCACTTGGCCAGTTTTTTTTTATTGAGGAATGGGCTTGCTCTTGACCACAATCACGCCTCATGGAAAGTGATGGATGAGGTCTA
The DNA here is from genome assembly GCA_947578705.1 of Lacanobia wlatinum. Classification (NCBI taxonomy): domain Eukaryota; kingdom Metazoa; phylum Arthropoda; class Insecta; order Lepidoptera; family Noctuidae; genus Lacanobia; species Lacanobia wlatinum. The sequence continues at coordinate 25,929,095 of OX388027.1, read as the reverse complement.
TCATGGAGCGTGCCCAGAAGATGCCTGTAGCCCAAGCACGAATATTTGCGAAAAGTTATTCGTATCGAAATCGAGTAACATTTGTATGAGAATTGTACAGCGCCCCTATCGGGCGTAAAAGGAAACAAAACATGGCAGCAGGAATGATTTTAGCGCGCTTTCGAATCGAAATCGTATCGACATGGTAAACGAAACTCGAAACTTATAAACAATTGTGAGATTTTTGATAGCACGAACATTGTTTTGACGTACGGTAATGTAAACTCTCGAAGGCTGGCTATCGAGTATGCTCGAAACATTATTCACTTGAAAATAGTCGGTGAGAAAGGTTTCGAAAAGCGTTAAAGTAAAGTTTTAACCGTGTTTATGTTTTGTTTAGAGTTAGTTTTGTGAATTAAAGTTGTAAAATTATTGTTTAGTTATTGGAACAATTATTAATAGCTCCAAAATAATTTAAAATGCAAAGACCGCCACTGTATGAACATAGTACCGTATATTATTTTCTGGCGGCAAATTTACTAGAAAATGATGGATATCAATCAAGAGAAACAAGGTAAGTACATGAATCTTATTTTATTTATTTGCGTACCTATAGAATTAATGTGTTTGAAAAAAATTTGAGTTACTTACTTGTATGTTTTTTTTAACAATATAGAGAAATTACGCGCAGAGCTAAACTTAGGAATAGAATTAACCCACTGGACATAAATGAAACCGAATTTAAAAATAGATATCGCCTAAATAAAGAAGCTTTTATGTTCCTCTGTGAGCAACTTCAACAAAAAACATCATTAACATCGAGTTCTCGAATCAGTCTAGAACTTAAGGTACCCACTTATATGTTACATAATTATACCTATTCAATATCTTCTACTTGTATTTCAATACCTAACTACAACTTACCTATTTAGTATTTAATAAAACAAAATATCTATAAAGCTAATAGTTAATTGTTACATCCTAAAAATCAAATAAATATTTTATGTTACAGGTTCTTTGTGCATTATCTTTTTATGCCACTGGGTCTTATCAGCGAATAGTGGGAATGGCTAAATATTTGGGCCAAACAACAGTGAGCAAATGTGTGAAGGAAGTCACTGATGCTCTTGTAACTCCAGCAATCCTTAACACCTTTATACGGTTCCCAAGTACTCGAGCTGATAGAGACCTAATAAAAAGCAAGTAAGTATGAACATTGCAATATCTATTAGGGAAAATGTAAGATTTTTTTTTTTTTTGTAAAAAAAAATTATCCTGTATCTAAATATTATTATACATAAAATCATTTATTTTGTTTATTTATTATTGTCTTACAGCTTTTTTGCGAAGTACGGTTTCCCTGGAGTTATAGGATGCATTGATGGATGCCATTTCCATATTTTTACACCCAGTAAAGAAATTGAACATTTATTTTATTGTAGAAAACATTTTCATTCACTAAATGTACAAATGGTAAGCATTTATTTTTTGTATCTAGGTCTGTGACTGTGCACAACTAATTACATAAGAGCATTATGTATTCTACCACTTTATTAAGGTATACCAGTGTACCTAATAATGGTTTTATTTTTATTTTAGATATGTGATAGTGACTGCAGAATTTTAAATGTGAATGCAAAATATGGAGGAGCAACCCACGATGCTTTCATATGGGAAAATAGCCTGGCTAATAACTACATGCAGGAGTTACATCGAAATAATGAACGTGTATGGTTATTAGGTTAGTAACAATCAAGTAAATTCATCCATCTACATAAATAAATAAAAATGATTAGCCAAATGTATGTAATTCTAATCTAATGTAGGTGCATAATTTTCAAACGAGTATACTAATAGTAAATTGGATAATTCTTTGTTGGTTGTATTTGTTTTAGTCAGAACACGGTTTTTACTTAAGTAAAATAATTGAAAAATCGGGTAAAAAAATATAGGGACACAAAGTTCGCTAGGTCAGCTAGTTTACCTATGATAAAAACAATTTGGGAATGACAAGTTTTGAATATTTACAGGTGATTCAGGCTATCCACAACGTCCCTGGTTAATGACACCAATTCCGGATGCTGCTGAGGGGACTCCAGCATACAAATACACAGTAGTCCATGGAAAGACGAGGGTGGTTATTGAAAATACCTTTGGTCGATTAAAAAACCGATGGCGTTGCTTATGCAAAGATCGCACACTCCACTATGGACCCGAGAAATGTGCAAAAATCATTACTGCGTGCAGTGTGTTGCATAATTTAGCTCTAAAATTTAACGTACCTGAACCGGAACCAGCAGAACTCCAAAACATGCCTTTATCTTTTTCTGACCATCTTTTTCAGGAAAATGGAGGAGATGACTTAATTAGGGGAAGGGCGATAAGGAATATTTTAGTAGATAGAATTAATAGATTACACACATAACTTTACTTTTTATTAATAATGTTAAAAAATAGAACATTTATATTAATTAAAAAATAATCTTAACCTAAGACTTTTTTTCCATAAACCTTACAAAAACTTCCATAGCCTCTCTCATAAAGTCCAACCATTGAGCCTGTAATCGCAATTCATCATCTCTCTGTCTCACCCTTTCTTGCATCTCTAATTCTCTAACTCTCAATTCCTCTCTCCTAATCTGCAACCGCTCTTTCTCTAATTCTTCATAGGCCCTATCACGCTCTCTAGCATACTCCCTTGCCTTTCTATCCGCTTCTAAAAACATTTTTCCTAATCCTAAATCCTTCTTAGCCTTTTTTTGTGGTGGTGGTTTCCACGTCTCTTCTTCTTGAGAAGATGGAGGATGAGCCTCAGTTGATGGGAGAGCTGGGGTTTCATCTGGTGGACTCGGTGGTGGAGGAGGAGCCACTGTTGGCTGGCTACTCGTGCCCGGAATATTCCAATCTGTAAAACATATATTAAAGTTGATTAGAGTAGTCCTTTTTCTTATTAGCAGAAACTTGAATTCTTATAGAAACATTTACCGTGTAATGTGACATTTATGTGTGTATAATGGGATTTTTATATAAATAATCTATTTTTCAAGATTTGATTGAATAAAAATGATGATGCTTTTATGTAATTTAGGGATGCATAAACATACGTTACCACAAGATACTAAATATTAATCGATTAATGATTATAAAAGTAATATTCATATTTACCTATTTCATAATCATCGTCACGTGCATCAGGAACTATCATCTCTGATGGTTGGGAAATTTCAGCAGCCTGAAAAAAATAAATTAATTACCTACTAGGTAATAAAAAAAAAAACAAATTTTAAAAGTAAGCTAACCCGTTGAAACCCTGCTTCTTCCACCACCATGCCAGTAGCTGCTTGCACTCCAATTATCTGCATGACTCGGTTTTCTAAATCGGTCAAGGTTAATTGGAGTGCTGGCCCTCCACCAGTGCCACTAACGGCCCTATTAATTTTGGCACACTTCTTCTTGCAATTATTTTTGTAATCGCTCCACACCTTGAATTAAACAACAATAATTTAAGCAGGAATTCTCAGGAAAGATATTGGATAAGTACTTAAAGCAGAGACTTAAGAGTGACTTAATTCAAGTGCCCCAACAACAAAAAAAATAGCGTCACTTGAGTTAACATACCTTCCGCCATTTCTCCTCAGACCTAGATTCGCCTGTGCCTTCACTATTCAATTTATTTGTGAGTTCCTTCCATTTCATTTGTATAAAATTCCGGCCTCGTGGGCCGCCTGAAGGTTTAGACAAATCTCCATTTCTGGAATAGAAATAGCATTGCACTTTAAAACACTTCACACTAAAGTTTATGCCACTCAAACTTATTAAAAGTGTTTACTCACGCTTCCATGAATTCAACCATCATTTCATATTGTGTTTGACTGGTTCTCATAATGATTAATATTCACAAATAACCACTTAATTATTTAAGATAAGAAAAGAAAGATACTTTTGCTGTGGAAGTGTAGCAAAATATAAACAAACTTAGCCTTGGCTTGGCGCCGTCGCGCGTCGGAAGTCAAGTGGGTGCGTTCGGAACCCGGATTTTTTTAAAAATCAAATCTCCAAAACTCTGTCATATTGTCGAAGATAATGCCACTTTATAATGTCTAATAATTAACTTTGGGTCTCTTCTTTATATAACATTAAGTTTTTATTTAAATTTAATAATAATAAAACGTTTAATCAAAGGTGAAAAAAATATAATCAACTTGATTTAGTTTTCGAACGCACTATCCATTCAACAATCGTTCATTTTGCTCACTATGGCTCGTCCCTATTTACATTAGTGTGACGTCACCTTCGAATTCGAATCGAGTGTTCGATAGTGCTTCGAATGTGCTTCGTGCTGCCTACTATCGACAGACTCTGTTATCGAATCGAGGCCTCGATACTTTGTCGATTCGAAATCGTTTGATATTCGTGCTTGGCCTACTGTAGCCCAAGCACGAATATTTGCGAAAAGTTATTCGTATCGAAATCGAGTAACATTTGTATGAGAATTGTACAGCGCCCCTATCGGGCGTAAAAGGAAACAAAACATGGCAGCAGGAATGATTTTAGCGCGCTTTCGAATCGAAATCGTATCGACATGGTAAACGAAACTCGAAACTTATAAACTATTGTGAGATTTTTGATAGCACGAACATTGTTTTGACGTACGGTAATGTAAACTCTCGAAGGCTGGCTATCGAGTATGCTCGAAACATTATTCACTTGAAAATAGTCGGTGAGAAAGGTTTCGAAAAGCGTTAAAGTAAAGTTTTAACCGTGTTTATGTTTTGTTTAGAGTTAGTTTTGTGAATTAAAGTTGTAAAATTATTGTTTAGTTATTGGAACAATTATTAATAGCTCCAAAATAATTTAAAATGCAAAGACCGCCACTGTATGAACATAGTACCGTATATTATTTTCTGGCGGCAAATTTACTAGAAAATGATGGATATCAATCAAGAGAAACAAGGTAAGTACATGAATCTTATTTTATTTATTTGCGTACCTATAGAATTAATGTGTTTGAAAAAAATTTGAGTTACTTACTTGTATGTTTTTTTTAACAATATAGAGAAATTACGCGCAGAGCAAAACTTAGGAATAGAATTAACCCACTGGACATAAATGAAACCGAATTTAAAAATAGATATCGCCTAAATAAAGAAGCTTTTATGTTCCTCTGTGAGCAACTTCAACAAAAAACATCATTAACATCGAGTTCTCGAATCAGTCTAGAACTTAAGGTACCCACTTATATGTTACATAATTATACCTATTCAATATCTTCTACTTGTATTTCAATACCTAACTACAACTTACCTATTTAGTATTTAATAAAACAAAATATCTATAAAGCTAATAGTTAATTGTTACATCCTAAAAATCAAATAAATATTTTATGTTACAGGTTCTTTGTGCATTATCTTTTTATGCCACTGGGTCTTATCAGCGAATAGTGGGAATGGCTAAATATTTGGGCCAAACAACAGTGAGCAAATGTGTGAAGGAAGTCACCGATGCTCTTGTAACTCCAGCAATCCTTAACACCTTTATACGGTTCCCAAGTACTCGAGCTGATAGAGACCTAATAAAAAGCAAGTAAGTATGAACATTGCAATATCTATTAGGGAAAATGTAAGATTTTTTTTTTTTTTGTAAAAAAAAATTATCCTGTATCTAAATATTATTATACATAAAATCATTTATTTTGTTTATTTATTATTGTCTTACAGCTTTTTTGCGAAGTACGGTTTCCCTGGAGTTATAGGATGCATTGATGGATGCCATTTCCATATTTTTACACCCAGTAAAGAAATTGAACATTTATTTTATTGTAGAAAACATTTTCATTCACTAAATGTACAAATGGTAAGCATTTATTTTTTGTATCTAGGTCTGTGACTGTGCACAACTAATTACATAATAGCATTATGTATTCTACCACTTTATTAAGGTATACCAGTGTACCTAATAATGGTTTTATTTTTATTTTAGATATGTGATAGTGACTGCAGAATTTTAAATGTGAATGCAAAATATGGAGGAGCAACACACGATGCTTTCATATGGGAAAATAGCCTGGCTAATAACTACATGCAGGAGTTACATCGAAATAATGAAGAATCGAAACAATCAAGTAAATTCATCCATCTACATAAATAAATAAAAATGATTAGCCAAATGTATGTAATTCTAATCTAATGTAGGTGCATAATTTTCAAACGAGTATACTAATAGTAAATTGGATAATTCTTTGTTGGTTGTATTTGTTTTAGTCAGAACACGGTTTTTACTTAAGTAAAATAATTGAAAAATCGGGTAAAAAAATATAGGGACACAAAGTTCGCTAGGTCAGCTAGTTTACCTATGATAAAAACAATTTGGGAATGACAAGTTTTGAATATTTACAGGTGATTCAGGCTATCCACAACGTCCCTGGTTAATGACACCAATTCCGGATGCTGCTGAGGGGACTCCAGCATACAAATACACAGCAGTCCATGGAAAGACGAGGGTGGTTATTGAAAATACCTTTGGTCGATTAAAAAACCGATGGCGTTGCTTATGCAAAGATCGCACACTCCACTATGGACCCGAGAAATGTGCAAAAATCATTACTGCGTGCAGTGTGTTGCATAATTTAGCTCTAAAATTTAACGTACCTGAACCGGAACCAGCAGAACTCCAAAACATGCCTTTATCTTTTTCTGACCATCTTTTTCAGGAAAATGGAGGAGATGACTTAATTAGGGGAAGGGCGATAAGGAATATTTTAGTAGATAGAATTAATAGATTACACACATAACTTTACTTTTTATTAATAATGTTAAAAAATAGAACATTTATATTAATTAAAAAATAATCTTAACCTAAGACTTTTTTTCCATAAACCTTACAAAAACTTCCATAGCCTCTCTCATAAAGTCCAACCATTGAGCCTGTAATCGCAATTCATCATCTCTCTGTCTCACCCTTTCTTGCATCTCTAATTCTCTAACTCTCAATTCCTCTCTCCTAATCTGCAACCGCTCTTTCTCTAATTCTTCATAGGCCCTATCACGCTCTCTAGCATACTCCCTTGCCTTTCTATCCGCTTCTAAAAACATTTTTCCTAATCCTAAATCCTTCTTAGCCTTTTTTTGTGGTGGTGGTTTCCACGTCTCTTCTTCTTGAGAAGATGGAGGATGAGCCTCAGTTGATGGGAGAGCTGGGGTTTCATCTGGTGGACTCGGTGGTGGAGGAGGAGCCACTGTTGGCTGGCTACTCGTGCCCGGAATATTCCAATCTGTAAAACATATATTAAAGTTGATTAGAGTAGTCCTTTTTCTTATTAGCAGAAACTTGAATTCTTATAGAAACATTTACTGTGTAATGTGACATTTATGTGTGTATAATGGGATTTTTATATAAATAATCTATTTTTCAAGATTTGATTGAATAAAAATGATGATGCTTTTATGTAATTTAGGGATGCATAAACATACGTTACCACAAGATACTAAATATTAATCGATTAATGATTATAAAAGTAATATTCATATTTACCTATTTCATAATCATCGTCACGTGCATCAGGAACTATCATCTCTGATGGTTGGGAAATTTCAGCAGCCTGAAAAAAATAAATTAATTACCTACTAGGTAATAAAAAAAAAAACAAATTTTAAAAGTAAGCTAACCCGTTGAAACCCTGCTTCTTCCACCACCATGCCAGTAGCTGCTTGCACTCCAATTATCTGCATGACTCGGTTTTCTAAATCGGTCAAGGTTAATTGGAGTGCTGGCCCTCCACCAGTGCCACTAACGGCCCTATTAATTTTGGCACACTTCTTCTTGCAATTATTTTTGTAATCGCTCCACACCTTGAATTAAACAACAATAATTTAAGCAGGAATTCTCAGGAAAGATATTGGATAAGTACTTAAAGCAGAGACTTAAGAGTGACTTAATTCAAGTGCCCCAACAACAAAAAAAATAGCGTCACTTGAGTTAACATACCTTCCGCCATTTCTCCTCAGACCTAGATTCGCCTGTGCCTTCACTATTCAATTTATTTGTGAGTTCCTTCCATTTCATTTGTATAAAATTCCGGCCTCGTGGGCCGCCTGAAGGTTTAGACAAATCTCCATTTCTGGAATAGAAATAGCATTGCACTTTAAAACTCTTCACACTAAAGTTTATGCCACTCAAACTTATTAAAAGTGTTTACTCACGCTTCCATGAATTCAACCATCATTTCATATTGTGTTTGACTGGTTCTCATAATGATTAATATTCACAAATAACCACTTAATTATTTAAGATACGAAAAGAAAGATACTTTTGCTGTGGAAGTGTAGCAAAATATAAACAAACTTAGCCTTGGCTTGGCGCCGTCGCGCGTCGGAAGTCAAGTGGGTGCGTTCGGAACCCGGATTTTTTTAAAAATCAAATCTCCAAAACTCTGTCATATTGTCGAAGATAATGCCACTTTATAATGTCTAATAATTAACTTTGGGTCTCTTCTTTATATAACATTAAGTTTTTATTTAAATTTAATAATAATAAAACGTTTAATCAAAGGTGAAAAAAATATAATCAACTTGATTTAGTTTTCGAACGCACTATCCATTCAACAATCGTTCATTTTGCTCACTATGGCTCGTCCCTATTTACATTAGTGTGACGTCACCTTCGAATTCGAATCGAGTGTTCGATAGTGCTTCGAATGTGCTTCGTGCTGCCTACTATCGACAGACTCTGTTATCGAATCGAGGCCTCGATACTTTGTCGATTCGAAATCGTTTGATATTCGTGCTTGGCCTACTGTTCACTCTTGCTTTACCTTAGTCCGTTCATATTTTTTATAACATAAAACCAGGCCGACCTCGAACAGGGTAGCCGGCTACTGGGAGCCAGCTTAGTCCACATCCGCGAGTCCAACCAAAAGTACGTAACAGTAAGTATTCAACGATGTATTCATACATCATCAAAGTAGCGACATTTGCGTCCATTGTCTGCATACTCTGGGTTATTCACCACAGACCACAAAACCTTATTAAATTAACCTTACTTATAAACTACATAATACTCACTAAATTACTCAGAGTATCATTCATGGCTAACTAGCTCTGCATCCAAACAACACCATATTCCCATAGTCATAAGGTTCAAAATATTCACCGAATTACTGCCTACTGGTAACATAACGCAGGCCCATCTCGCACTGGGTCCCCATCCACTGAGGGCCAGTTTATTTCACAACCGAAAGTCGAAACAGAGCCTTATTCCATTAAGACATAAAGTTCATAACACTTGCCAAACCACTGTCAGTTGATCGGACTAGCTCCACATCCGAACAGCATCTTATTATCATGGTCATAAAGTTCAAAATACTCACCGAATCACTGCCAGCCGGTAACATAACACAGGCCGACCTGGCACTGGGTCCTCTACCACTGGGGGTCAGTTTAGTCCACGTCCGCGTGTCCAAACAGAAGGTGTACACATCGTCGAAGTAGCGACACTCGCGTCCATCGTCTGCGTAGCCACCGAACACGATGATGTTGCGTCCGAGGAGACACATGCGGTGTCCTGAGCGCGGGGAGGGACCGTTTGGTGCTACCACCTGAGAAGAAAAGGAGTATTGTAAGTAGGCTTATGTTTAAAATCTTTACCAATATTATAAGGCTGAAGAGTTTGTTTGTTTGGTTGAATGAGCAAAGTTTTAGGAACTACTGGTTCTTTGGAGGTAGCGGAACAGAGAGTAAAGTCCCGCACACCTCCATTGAAAAGGGAGGATCTTCCGACCAGACGGTTGTTGTGTCTGGTGTGGGGCAACTGCCCGATAGTTGATATTCGGGCTGATGTATATGTTCAAATCGCACGGTAAACTCTGCTTGCGCGATGCAGGATTTCGACGTAGTAGTTCGCTGCTAGTTGGATACGATGGTGTTGCGGTTCTATTTGTTGCGATGTTAACTTACTCCGTTGGTTTTTCTACATATCAAATTGAAAAAATTATTTTAGTTTTGGATAGCCCATTCATCGAGGAGGGCTATACACTATACAACCTGTTTTTTTTGATATCCCATAACTCTAGGGTTATATTCTGTAGGTAAAAATAATACTAAAACTCCTAGAATAGGTGGTCCAAAAATGCATCGTTTCGGAGATATCATCAATCATAATTAAATTAGGTCAAAAATTGTCACCAGTATGACGAATCTTTACTTTTACGAGGTTGCCAAACTTCGCAGTAGTGTAGTAAAATAAATAGTAAAATAAAATATGTAGGTATGTTGGTATCGGAGCTTCCCGGCGGCAGCTAGTGAAGGGAAAGCTACCTTGTCGACATCGATGAAACCTCAAGTAGTTTGAATACCTATCTAAATTACGAAGCAAAATTTAAATGACATTACATCTTATTTAATATGCGTTTCAACTAAGAATAGGATGACCTTGACGCCATATTGTGATTTAATGCACGCTTTTCTAATACTTACACGCTCTTAAAAATATGAAAGTAACATTAACAAGATAATAACGATAATAAATACTATTGAAAATTAATTTGCAGTCTTTTTTAATGTAATTGTCGTCACAATAATTATAAAGGTCATCCTATTCTTAGTTGAAACACATTGTACGCTTTAGTAGAACTACTACTGCACCAAAATGATCGGGTATGCTACCTAAACTAACTACAAATTAGCATCATTAATTAAGGTTTCAACTCGGTGAAGTGCACCTGCTACGACTCAGGTTTTTCACTCTCTCATTGGCGCTTGTCGCTTTGTGTAAGTAAGATAGAGCTATTGAGTAGGTTCCTGCGTAGCGTCACGGGCTCGGACGGGACGGTTTACAATGAGTACTATGTGTGTGTAGTGCTCGGAATATCAGGGTTGTCACCTACGAGTTTATAATGCGTAGGTAGTTATGTACGTAAGATTTTTTAGTCTTTCATTCATTAGGAGTCATTGGCTTTTTTCTGATTTATCCTAAGTTAATTCTTCTAAGCGAAACGAACGGCCTGGATAGCCACATCACATGTACCTAATCTGTTTTAGATATTCCAAATAAGTAACTGAAGAAGATTTTTTTGGAATTTATTATGTAGGTTCAAATCAATAAACGAATTTAAAAATGTTTATGTTAGTTTCCATGAGGTATCTATCCTAGCTGTTTACTTTTCTGAAACACTAAAAAGTTTTTCATTCCAATGTGCAAAGTTGAAATGACGTCATTTTACAAGGATAGTATCTAGTTTGCGTGGCTAAACATAACTAAAGTTGAGCTACACAAACTAGATACTATTGTATGATGTTAAATTGTTGAGTAACATTAAGTACCTGGATCCCTTAGTCCTTTTTTATAATATCCATACGCATTTTACCAAACACGAAATCAAACCTGTCCTGATCGAATCTCACTTTCACAACTAGTTTATGACTCAATTACCTACATAAATATTGACAACCCTACTAATTCTTTTATCCGACTCCGACCTGTTAGGTACTGAATACAATGAACGCACACATGGAACTCGTAGCGTTAGCAAAAAGTGAAATTATTTTTAGCAAGCCCTTTGTTTAACACTTGTTTCCTGACTTTCGTCTCGCTTACAAGTTTCTGTGCCACGTAAAATTGTTACGGTTTTGCTGTTATTTTATTGTTGTTTTTTATTAAGTTTTCTTGTTAATTTGTTTTTGTTGAACTTTGTACATTGAAGTGTTTTGGGTGTTAACTCAGTTACAATGCCGAGGCACAACTATCCGCCAGAACATCAAGCAGATATTCATTTTGTGTATGGATACTGTAATGGAAATTCCATGGAAGCTATGAGGGAATACCAGCGTCGATTTCCGAATCGCACTGTGCCGGACAATCAAACCTTCATAAACGTAAGTTCACATAGTTTATTTATTCGTTTTAGCCCTTAGTATGGTCTCTTTCAGTAATAATAACATACATGAAGCAATACAGTTTAATAAAACGTCTTTTATAACACATTTGCTCGTAAAGGGTCTCTTATTGCACCAATTTCAATATCGTAATGTATCTCATTACGTACTTGTGCGTTATTGTAATGTAAAACGCACGGTTTATCAAGATGCCCCGTCTAAAACGAATGGTACTTTTTTAAATCATAGCAAAGAGTTTTTATGTCAGAAAAGTGGTCAACATTTTATGAATAAAATTAACTTTGGGAGATTAAAAATAAATGAACATTTAATTCTTTAATTTAATTAATTTTGACAATACATTACAACCATTTATCTGTAACAAAAACACAAAATTATTAATTTACTTTATTAATAATACTGGCTTTTTTTGTGCCTTTGCCTTAAAAAAAAAGCACTGATGCGCGCGCATCGCTAATTTGTGAACAAGTAAAAGATTTATTCGTGAACAGTTTTATTTATTTACTCGCTATATGTATAATATGTTATAAAACGTCGTATGACATACGTGCGCTTTGATAATTACAGCCTCTGCTTTCTTGTAGCAATATCGCCTCGGCTGTAATTTTCAACTTACCACACTATCATAATGTACTATTACATGACAGTTAAATGTAATGAATGATTTATTTATTTATTGTATCATTTATGTACACACAGTAAAATACATAGGATGAAATGATCTTTTTTTAAATAAAAATAATTACAGAAGCTTCTTAAGAAGTGTTACAGTTGCAAAATACACAGCGTCTGTCCGTACCGGATAATAGGTTTCGCTTGTTGATATTATTGAAAGGTTCGAAAAAAATTGTACCTAAATAATTCTGCTATGCTCCTGGTGACTTACTAATTTAGTATCGGACACGAGGGTTTGCAAGCCTATTGCCATTAACCGGACACAAATCCAGACTCGGTGGCTGCTACTCAGAAATTTTTAATGGCAAAACCCAATAACACTGCTCGACCTGGGAATCGAACCCAGGACCTCATGCTCAACAGTCGCGTTGAATAGGTATGTGATGTGCAGGCGAATGCCGATTTGAATAGGTATATGATGACGTGACGAATGACATTTAATTGTTGTTCTAGGAGAGATGCTGCGTGTTTAATTTGAAGCCGGCACGGTTGGCACAGTGGCTGAGCAATCGACTGCTGCGCTGCGTGTCGCGGGTTCGATTCCCGCACGGAACAAATATTTGTATGACCTACAAGTAGTTGTTCCGGGTCGGGTCTGGGTGTTTGTGTACGTGAGTTTAAATGTTTGTAAATGCACCCACGACACAGGAGATATTCCTAGAGTGGGGCAACGTTTTTTTATAAAAAAAATAGGCAAAAAAGTCCCCGGTTGCCTTTGTTCCCACTCTTACCTATGTCACATTTTAAGCGCACCTTTACTTGTTACAGATACATAGACGATTTCGGGAAAATGGTTTAAGATCATCTTCTCACGAAAGAGTCTTGAATTTGACTCAGGTTCAAGAAATGAGGATCATGAACCTAATAATTGAAGATCCAACATTATCTACGAGACGTGTGGGTGTAATAGTTGGAGTGTCTCACAACTTAGTGTGGAAATTATGGAAAAGATATGGGCTCCACCTTTACCATTATCGCAAAGCTCAAGGCCTATTACCCGCGGATAACTTTTCTAGAATAGCCTTTTGTCAGCGCATGAATGAACTTTTAATTCAGGACCCAAATATGATAAGTAAAATTTTATGGATGGACGAAGCCCAATTTACGCGCGCTGGGGTTTTTAATTCAAAAAACCAGCATCAATGGAAAACAGAAAATCCGCAAGCTGTGTGGGAAACTTCTTACCAACATGAGTTTTCTGTCAACATGTGGGCGGGAATTTTAAATAATAAATTAATAGGTCCCATAGAAATCCCGCACCGCCTTAACTCAGAAAATTATTTAACGTTTTTACGCAATCTAATATTCTTAGATTTTTTTGAGGATGTGGATCTGGAGACAATTCGCACAATGTGGATCCAACACGATGGCGCGCCCGCCCATTATGGGACACAGGTACGGGAATACCTAAACGAACAATACCCAGAACGTTGGATCGGGCGTGGAAGCCCGACTATAGCGTGGCCGGCGCGATCACCAGACCTTACCCCACTAGATTTTTATGTGTGGGGTACATTAAAAAGTAAGGTGTATAAAAAAAAAATTATCAAGGGACCATTTACTTAGGCGAATTGAAGAAGCAGCTAATGAAATGCGCCAAAATAATGTTTATTTAAATAGGCAGATTCGCACCAGGCTAAATGTGTGCTTGGAATACCATGGCGGACACTTTGAAAATCATTTAAATTAAATGGATTACTTCAACAAAACTTGTTTTATTTATCATACCCTAAACCCATAAAACACACACACAACACATCAACTTACCCAAATCTGTCAAATCCCCGCAATTAATTTTCAACTCAATATCTAACGATGACATATTTTGACATATTTGGATAGGCAGGTAAAAAATATCAGTTTAGTTTACAAGTTAAGAAAAATAAAGCCAGTGCTATACCAAATTGCCAAAAGTCCCAGGTTTCATAAGTTTCTAAAACTTAATCAAACAATGAAGTGATAACATTTAGGCCAGTTTGTTTTCGCTTAAATTATTTCAAAATATCCTATCCATCATCCTAGCGTTGTCTTAGTTGCGTCCTTTAAAAACACTAAAAGCTGAATTTGATGAAACTAAAATATTAAGTGCACCTACCTAATTTTGTTTGCTTACCGTACAAAATAGACCCTCGATGTGTCTAGGTATCTAAGTTTCATTGATAAATACAAGTAATTCATTTTTATTCAAACCAATCATTCATATTTAAAGCTAAGAAAATGCGACGTTGTCATATTTCACGTAAGGGTGTTTTACATTAATAATCGTGACTTTGCCGAATTATTTTGTATGAAAAATGAAAAAAAAAAAAACGAAGGATTGGAACATAACTCATATGCCAGTTGATTCTTTGATATGGCCTCAATCATACCCTAGAGTTATGGGATATCAAAAAAAAACACGTTGTATAACATCATGCTAAGACCAATAGAAGCGGAGCATTCATGAAAAATATGACGCAGACGAAGTTGCGTGGGCCAGCTAGTGTAGAAGAATAAGCGACTATGCGTGCTGGCTGTTTAGAGTCAAACGTGGGCTTGGCTGTCGACTTTGTAGAGCGTCGTCTACGTCACTCATACATATGTGACCTTACTCTCTTTCCACACTTATCGATTCATTTTCGACCGATGGCATTGGTCGACATTGATCGACGCGATGTCAAATCGAAACTATCGATCGAAAGCGACATCGATCGGTGACATTAATCGTCGATTGATCGAAGTTGTAACAACCCTTAAGTTCTAGATAAGGTAAAGGACAGAATTCAAAATTAACGCAGATTTTATAAGAACAGCAGAAGGTGTACCTTTTCCCATTTCTTCTCAGCAAGTGAGAAGCACCATAGATCCTTGTAATGATGGAACTGTGTTTCTGACGGACTTGTGAATTCGCCGCCAAACACCCATAGTTCACCTCTGAAGCCAAAGCAAAATGATCATTGGAAACACATGGCATGAGTGGACTCTGCATGTACGATTTTCTTTAAATCAAGATAGTAGAATTATAGGATTTTAACACTTGAACATAAGGTTTAAATTCCAATGCTTTCAACAAATACAACAGTTATAATGTTACTTATTAGCTGGTGTAGCAACAGCTTGGTGAGCACTGCGTGGAGGCGGTGCGCCGGGAGCCTTCAGCCTTTTCCAGGAGTTGTTGATTGGGTTGAAGAACAGGAGCTCATTGTACACTTCTGTCTGTTAGAAAAAAATATATGTATTACTCTATTTTTATAGAGATATGGTTGAAAATAAGCTATCAAATGTTATATCATTACCAATGTGTGTGT
The DNA here is from genome assembly GCA_947578705.1 of Lacanobia wlatinum. Classification (NCBI taxonomy): domain Eukaryota; kingdom Metazoa; phylum Arthropoda; class Insecta; order Lepidoptera; family Noctuidae; genus Lacanobia; species Lacanobia wlatinum. The sequence continues at coordinate 25,913,266 of OX388027.1, read as the reverse complement.
CATTGTTGAGGTAGATATATAGAGATAATACTTTATTGTAGATAATTATAGAGAGAATACTTTATTATACACGAAAAATTGTATTTTTTTTTTGATGGAACATCATCAAATGACTGCATTCGCTCTGGGTGGAGCAGAAGTTCCAGTTCCAGGACCGTGGTTACTCTTTCCAACAAATACCTCAACCCTGGCAGGACCAAAACTAGTTACACTACTTTTAGAGGTATAATGTGTTCATCAATTCTTCTCCTAACAAAGAAAATTCAACAGAACCGTGATAATACATTCAAATTTTTATGCACAAAGAGAGAATGACAAATTGGAGCAAGTTTGTTCCTATGTAGAAGCCTGAATATTTCTTTATTTGGTGAGACACTATATAGCAGTTAATCCTTACTAATATTATAAATGCGAAAGTAACTCTGTCTGTCTGTCTCGCTTTCACCCCAAAACTACTCAACCAATTTAAATTAAATTTGGTACACAGATAGTCTAGAGCCTGAGAAAGGACATAGGCTACTTTTTATACCGGGAATAAGTTCCCTAGGGACCACGCAGGCGAAGCCGCTGGCAGAAGCTAGTTAGATATAAAAATAGATGTACCAAGTGTTTAATGTACACAAATTTAGGACTTCAAAATCAGCAGATGCCTGTGTTTCCAATAGTTTGGAGATATCTAGTCTGTCTGATGATGATGTTGATAACTTACTTTCTGTCCATTATGATATTCTCCGCCAAATACAATTAGCTCATTGTTAGTAGGGTGTGGTGTGAGCGAGGCATAGGCCCTTGGTGACGGCGGACCAGGCAGGGTCTTCTCTGAAGCTGCAGAGCGCTTTGATTCCTCTTTCTCAATCTCTGCTAGAACTTTGGCTATATCTTCCTAAAAACAATCATGAATTTCTTTTAAACATGGGTAATAGCTAACAGCACACCTGTACTTTCCGCATGACTAGCAAAAGGTATGTCTACATATACCTCACCCACATTCTGTTACTTATTTTTAAGTCCCACACACTAGGGAGTAAACTTATTTGTGATCAACGAAGCATAAGACTTCAAGCTGCTATGGTGTAGTGTGGCCTAGCCCTTATCTAGAATTTCTAATCTAGATAAGGGCTAGGACGCACTACACCTAAACAGCTGCGGTTTTTAGAGTTTTGTGAGTCAAGGAAACTGATACAAATGGCCTCACTTGCGGTGTTTCCAGCAACTGATTCCCGTGCTTCTCGAGCAGCTTCGCAGTATAGCGATTAACAGCTCATGGGAAAACCTGTAGTGCGGCCTTAGCTTTAAATAAGTTTTTTTTTCCTATATCAAAAATACAATTTATTTTTAGTCTCATGTAGCAATAGGTACCAATCAGATGGAAAAGTCCAATTTGATAATACTTTAGCCAGAAATCAAACCTATAATTTTTAACTCGAAATAAAACTAGATCTATAAGAGACATTTTAAACCTGCCATAGTAGAGTGCTTAAGTACAGCTATTGAAAATACTAGCTATGAATTAAAAGTCTACAATTTTATTACATCAACATAGACAAATATGTAGAAAATAATGTATCTTTTTGTGATCGGCATGTTTTGCATGCGGGCAGATGAGACATTTTACTCAAGTTTACAATTACAAGGCAAACAAAGCGTGACCAACAGATATCCCGGAAGCATGTATTATATTTACTAAACTTATAAATTGTCACATTTCACTACACAATACTTCTCAAAAGGATGTACAAATATAGCTAACCTCTCCAAGATTTGCCAGTTCTTTCTTCAATTTATTTGCAAGTTTCTTTTCGGTTTTAGCAGCGGTCTTCACAGCACCGCTAACCTTATTTTTATTCTTCTTTTTACCCATTTTTGTGGCTCGTATTTACTAACGCTTGGCTTGTTAAGAATCAGTGAAACAGGACGATAAATAATATCAAAACAAAAAGATGTACATTTGTACAAAGTACAAATAGGTTAGGTCGTTCAAATATCTTAATTGAATACATTGACACTTCAAGTTGAACTTCCATTAACATTATTGGTGTGATTTCAATAGTTTTTGACATAATTATTCTATGAGTATTTATTTTATTTACAAATTAATTAAATGAATGGTTTCTGCTGATGTAAATATCGAATTTATCTTGTTATTTTTTCTGTAAAAATTATTCAGTCAATTTTCAAAACGCACCCTTGTCACATTCTATCCTTGCACTCCGTAGCATGCAATTTTGTTTTGTTTTGCCTTTGTGCTCTGGTGTTTAACTTTGAAAATAAGTAACATTGCATATAAATAATTAATCATACATTTTTCAAGTAATAATTTGTTGTAAACTTTTATTTTTTATGAGTTTTAACATTACTTTCCGTCCCAAAAACCCACAACCGACAAAATAACGAAACGTATTTTGTCAATTTGGCATTTGATTTGCAAAATGTCAGTGTATCGTATCTGTATCTGAGATCTCAGCCAGCAGAACGGTAATGTCACCCTAGGACGTTACTCTTTATTTTCCTGTTTCACTATTTCTATAATCTTAAGTAATGCATAGTTGTAAGTGCTAATATGTAGACAATAAAAGCAATAACGCATCAGTCAGTATTTGAATCTTATTTCCAGTGTGTGAAGAAGTGAAAATCATTACGAAAAATGACGTCCCCTGGACCATCGGTACGTATTTGTTTATTTTTACAATAAAACCACTATTTACAGCCATTTTGCTAATTACACTTAACATACTGTTTAGGTTATTTGTGAACAACCATAGAATATAAATAAAGAAAATTTAAGTTGAAGCAAAATTATGCTTATCAGCTCACAGCTGTAGCCTGTACTATTTATCTTCTTGAACATGTTTATGCGAGAAAAGTAACTCCGCCCCTAAGACGACCCACTGACCAAAGTATATTTTTTATTAACTTTTTTTTAACTTCGCCCCTAAGATGACCCACTGACCAATTTGTCTGAAGAATGTTTATAAACCATGTCACTGGCTATGTAGTGTACGGAAAACTGATTAATAGAATTTAGTATTATTTTGATTTGATATGCATATTTAAAACCTTACACGATTAGCAAAACTGTTCTTGACCAAGCACATATAATATTGCACAACATAAACACAACTACATTTTTGTGACAAGTATTTTCACAAAGAAAACCATTGGCTTTCAGAATTCTTTTCAGCAGACATCAGCCTCATCTGTGCAAGAGTTTAAAATCAGAGTACCAAAGAATGTGAAGAAGAAACACCATGTAATGCGGTTCAATGCCACACTGAACGTAGATTTTGCAAAATGGACACATGTCAAGATGGAACGAGAGAATAACATCAAAGAGTTCAAGGGAATGGACGAAGATATGCCTAAGTGAGTTATTGTCAGTTTCGGATTAGCCCATAAGCAAATTAAGCAATTGCTTAGGACATCATGTCTTAGGGGCAACATAAACAGATAAACTACATAAATGGACTCTGTCTGAAATATAAGTTTTTTTTTTAAATTATAGTTCGTACTTATATTGGTCATTTGGGACTAAATTTTGTCAACCTCTGTTAGAAGTCATCAAGATGTTACAAGACCCGGAAGTCAATGCATGTGCCAATCTAATGAACCGCCAATGGGCATCAAGTAGTCTTAATCAGGCACTGGTTATTGTGGATCACAGATATGTTGATTCTTTTCTTGATGTTGGGTTATAAAAAGTTATGGGCTTTTACTTGATCTAGAGATTTGGTGTGGGGTGTGGTAATTTAAAGTAGTTAATAATGGCTCATGGTGTTATCTGGAGAGATAAAACACAAAATAAATCTAACTTTCTCTTTATGATGCTAATTAATTTGTGGAACATTTAAAAATCAAAATCTATACTCAGATTGAGATTTTTAAAAGATTATTTTAATAACTTAGTCAGATCTTATCCTAGTAGTATGTTACCGTATATGTATAACCTGACTTTGTAATTTCAACCATTGAGACACTTATCAAATCCCAATAAGATTCGGCGCTGGTTCAGAGTACGGACGCGACGTGCGCGAGGAGGCTCGTCGCAAGAAGTTTGGCATCATCTCACGCAAGTACAAGCCTGAGGACCAACCCTGGATACTGAAGGTGGGCGGCAAGACTGGCAAGAAGTAAGTATTTGTCAAATAGATCCTAATCTAAAAATTTCTTCAGTTACTGGTGGCTGGCATGTAGGTTCTTTGGGGAGTGGAGGGGAGCACCAAGAGAGGATTTCCTGAAATTCTTACGGGAACAGGATAATACGGAATAGGTATGCGTGTACAAAGTCACAGGCAAAAGCCAGTGATATTAAACTCTGTTTTGACCTAAAAAGTGTTCCGCAGCGTGCAATAACATCCTATTTAGGTGTTACTAACAAATTTTGCATAACTAACAAATTAGATAATTATAAAGGAGGTCACTTATTGATTGCTTAAGCAACATATTTGTTGTTTTAACATTAAAATTGTTTGACATAGATAAAGCTAAATAAGATTTCCTTTTACATAATATGTGTTAGAGGTATGCAGAACAGAGAGTAAAGTCCCGCAAACCTCCATTGAAAAGGGAGGATCCTATGACCGGACCGTTGTGTCCGGTGGGCAACTGCCCATAGTTAATATTCGGACTGTTGTATATGTTCAAATCGCGCGAACTATGTTACTAATTCGTTGGATTTCGTTAGTAGTTCGCTGCTGGCCGGATAGATGGCGTTGCGGTTCTTTTTGTTGCGATGAAGATTTTGCTACGTTGGTTTTTCTTGTGTGCATTCATGCCGCTACAATGTAAAAGGAAATCTTATTATTATTTATGTATGTTAATATATTCTTTATTTTATAATGTTTAAACAAGAAGTAATTTTCACAGATTCAAAGGCATCCGTGAGGGCGGTGTATCCGAACACGCGGCATACTATGTGTTCACGCATGCAGCTGACGGCGCTATCGACGCGTACCCGCTGCAAGAATGGTGAATATCTAAACTGCAGTTTATTCTTTATTGACAAAAAAACCTTGGTAACCTTATACAAACAAGAAAAGGAGTAAATACTTTTTGATATTGTAAAGTAACAAAACATTCGTTTTCAGGTATAATTTCCAACCCATACAGCGATACAAAGCCTTGTCTGCTGAAGAGGCTGACGAAGAATTCGGAAGGTAAACACATTTCTTTTAAATCCGTAGAGATGTACAGTAAACTACTACACGTGAAAAGTTCAACACCTCTGCTTTCTATGGCTAATGTGATATGCTACGCATGAGTACCACCCTCTAATTAGATCTCAATGAACTTAATCATGCTAATACTGTGCTTATCCAAAAATTGATAACTTTTTCGGTTTGCAGACGCAACAAAGTTCTGAACTACTTCTCTCTCATGTTCCGTAAGCGCATGCGCGGTGACGACGCCGCTGATGACGCCGACGACCCTGACGACAAGAAACTTAAAGGCGCTAAAGCTAAGAAAGGTAAGAGGGTTGCCCTGATTTGACATTACTCTGACTACGCTAGAAGAAAACTTCAAATAGTTCACTTGTAGCGGCATCAATGTCGCTACAAGAAATAACTTAGACGAGTATCCGCTGCTGCCTAACTAAATGTCAACAGTGCTAACCGCCAGTCGTGATTTTTCCTCGAAATTAATGTCGATTCAAAATTAATGCAAGACTCAGCGTCCCATACAATACTTTTTCCAAAACTCCCTGTTCAATTAGCTGAGTACTATTATTATGTCTACTGAAGGTACAAGTTCGTAGCCGACTGCAGGCAGCAGTAGGCGACGGGTTGCCGCGTCACTACTGGTTTTTATGTATTTCTATGAAATACCTTTCGTAGCTAGCGACACGTCGCTATTTCATATAGAAACACAAAGAAACCTGTGCTGCGCGGCGACACGTCACCTGCTGCTGCTGCCTGTAGTTGGCTACGAACTTGTACTTTAAAACTTATTTACATTATACGATGTTTGAAATGCAACTGTTGTTTCAGATCTAAAGCTATCGGAGATGGACGAGTGGATAGATTCTGACGACGACTCGTCCAATTCTGAGAACGACAAAGAGAAGGACAATGACAGCGACGCCGGCGATAAGAAGAAGAAGAATAAAAAGAAAGGTAGGTGGCGCCTTCAGATGGAGCTATTAGAAGTTGTGAGAGTAAATGAAAGAAAATGAACTTAGGGTATTTGACTGATTTTTTTATTCATCATCATTATCATGCCAGCAGAAAGACGTCCACTGCTGGACAAAGGCCTCCCCCAAAGGAGGGGTTTGCTGGTGGGTTGGCGATCGCAGTGTGAATTTTTTATTACATTTCTCAAAACCTAGAGCAGACTAGACGCAGTTAAAAAATATTGCTTAAAAATCTCAAAAAAAGGCAGTGTTGTCAGCGTTTTCTGGCATAAACAGAGACAGCACTAATGTCGTGTGACGTCACTCGCAAGTCTAACCTATGACAAAGAAAGTTTTTTCTCCAACATTTTTTTTTGTACCAATCGTAACTATTCATTCATGTATGTTTTTCATAGTAATCAAATACCCTATTCCTACCATATTGAATATTAGCCCACACACTCGGCTCTTTTGTAAAATAGATCAGCAAAAAAAAAATACGAATTTGGCGTGCATAAAACAGGCAGACGAAATAACTCATTTTTCAGTCCTTTAAAATATTCGAACCGTGTGGATTCGATACCCGTAATTCGTCATGCAGTTGTTTGTTTATTGTCTTTAGAATTGGTGGCTTTATTGACATTTCTTCAATCAGTCCTATTAAAATTGCAACATTAACACAACCGTATTTCAAATACCTTTCTCTTTATAGCGGCTGCTGCGAATAAGAAAAAGAAGAAAGTAGAGGATGAAGCGTTTGAGGAGAGTGACGACGGAGATGAGGAGGGAAGGGAGAGGGACTACATATCTGACTCCTCAGAGAGGTAATAGAGCCCGTTATAGTAATAAAACACAGAGCAGATTAAGACCCAGACACATTTAGCTGTTTCTCCGGAACTCGTAGATATTCCTAGGCCCTTTGCTTCTATGGTGGTCGCCGCCGTTGATTTTGGAAGGGTTGCAGTAGTTGGGAATGATGTTGCGGGTTTGTCACATTTAACTGGGGATTCAAATTCCGTAAAATAACTTCACTGTAGCTTAAGTTAATGATAACATAAACGTAATTTTGTTACAGTGAATCAGACCATGAAGGCAAGACTAATAAGGAGCTCAAAGGCGTTTCAGAGGAAGACGCGCTCAGGTAAATACAAACACAGTATAAGAAATTTATATTTTACAACCTAAGCTCAAATAAAAAACTTCATTTCGAAGTTCTCAACAATCAACAAGATAAAAATCTTACCCAAATAACTTTACATAACACAGAAAACTGCTGGCCTCAGACGAGGACTCAGAAGAAGAACAGGAGAACAAAGAGAAGGAGGAAGATGAACAAGAAGACGAGCCCACGAAGGAGGGAGAGGAACGCGCCAGCAAGCTTACTAAGAAGAAGAAGAGTAAGCCTGACGACGCTAAGAAAGGTACAGTACACAATGTTATACATATAGCAATAGAGAGAGACACCGTATAAGTGACAGATAAGGAAGATAAACAAGAAGACGAGCATTTTTCCGGTATTTTGCCGTTATAGGGTAACAAGACGTCCTGCCTAAGTCTAACATACTTGGAGACTGTAAAATACCTTCATTGCATTGTCATATAATCGAACACGATCACTCATTTTAACAACTCAAATGATCTAAAAAGATCAATATTAAGAATATGCGACATCAAACGAATGTTCCTAATAAGAAGAAACTACATTTTCAATATTTTTTTCCAGACTCAAGCAGCGAGTTAAGTTCAGATTCGGACACGGATCCGGAGACCAGCGCCCCCGCACCGGCTAAGAAATCCAAGAAGAGTAGTAAGGGAGGTGATAAGAATGGACCCGCTGCTAGCACGTCCGGTATGTATACTAGCATGTTTTCTAATATACATAAAATCAAAATCAAAATAAAACAAATCTACCACTTGCTAGCACATCCGGTATGACTGAAAATGAATATAAACTTACTAGGATTTATCTTCTTCTTACCGTGTGGGCAGTAAGGTCTAACGACCCCCACACCTAAACTAAGATTTATAAAAAATCGTATTTATATTAAATTCAAAATTATCATTTATTAATTTTTTTTTTGCTTAGGCCTAAAATGATGGGGTTGCCTTCTAGAATAATCGTTTGCAGCTGTAAAACAGTGTCTAATATAGAGCGATAGTTTTGACCTCCGCACTCATTTATACTTAATTATAATTCGTGATATTACAATTTGCCGCTGCATTAAACGCTAAAATCAGATTATAAATTCAAGAATAACGTCTAAATCCAGCAATTATATACCAACACCAACCTCCTTTTTAATTTTCACTGCCAAGCATGTCCAGAACCAAGCGACTCGCCTGGCCAGTAGCATGCTGGAACCTTTGTACGAAAATGTTCGAAATCGGTAGCATTACGCGCTTGGTCTTACTCAGCTAGACTGTGTTAGCGAGTGCTGGACTGCTGGCTCTGCAGAGTGCTTTGATATAACTAGTGTTATGTTCCCCTCCCCCCAGCGGCGGGCAGCGCGGCCACGTCTCGCTCGGGCACGCCGCAGCCCTCCGCCGCTGCAGCTGCCGTGGCCGCCGCCAACGCCGCCAACACCAACATGCCGCCCGCCAAGAGACCCAAACTTGATGCGTCCTACATGTGAGTATAAAAGCCATTGTTCTGGGGAGTTGCGTTGTTTAGGGATTTCAGGCTATAATTACAGGATTAAAACTCATTATTCACATATTGGAATTCTGGGAGAATTCCTAGCATGCAATTGGCATATTTTGTAACCTCTCCAAAGCCTTTGATTGCGTTGGCCACATTTACATTGATTTAAATTAAACCACTACTGATTTCGTGGACTAACTGTTGAACATGTTTTTACTTTATATCAAACAGGCAGCAAAATGTAATCGTAAACGAGGAGACATCCTCGGGTTCATTAGTCAAGATGGGCGTACCTCAAGGTTAAATTCTTGGCCCTTTTCCTTTTTCTAGTTTATATTAATGATGGCCAACTTCTCCAATCCTAATATATACATTTCTTCCGTTACTGACTGACTGACTTAGTGACTGAATGACTGACAGACTACACTCAGCCGAAACTACTGGTCGTAGAAAGTTGAAATTTGGCATGTAGGTGTACAATCAAAATTCGTCCTTGGAATTACCTATTCCCTCGTAAAATCACGCCCGTTGGGTCACCACCTTCATATTTTACAAGTAGTTTCCTAGAGCGGCAATAAAAACTACTACTAAATAATAAAACAGCACGTTCACGAATTCATCATAACCCACTACTAAACTGTACCAATCCTTACAGCGAATGCGGCGTAACAGAAGAAGCAGTCCGCCGCTACCTCGCGCGCAAACCGATGACCACCACCGAACTGCTCACGAAGTTCAAGTCCAAGCGTACTGGGGTCAGCAGTGAGCGTCTGGTGGAAACCATGACGCAGATACTGAAGCGTATCAACCCCGTCAAACAGAACATCAACGGGAAGATGTATCTTAGTATAAAGAACAACTGATTTAGTTTAGTTAATAAATGAATTGTTTATTTTGTATGTGCGTTGATTCAATTTTTATGGCCTGGCCTGTTCCTTTTTCTCACGACTTCGCTCCTTTTTTAGAGGAGCCATTCATTTTAGGACATAAAGGATGTGGTAGTGTAGTTTTCTAGCCGTTTATGCATTGCAATCGGTCCAGTAATTTCCAGTTACTTATTAATAACCATTTAAAACCTCATCTTTCACAAAATATTTTCCTTGGTAACAGTTTAGAATTTATCACCTCTTAGCAGTTACTGTACCTTCATACCTGCTTACTTTCCATACCAGTTGTCGATCGTCACACGTCAGTTTGCGATGAGATACTCAAACACGAATCGGCTTTCGAATTGGATTCGAAGACCCGACGCCCGCCATGGACCAAATTAGTATGTAATTCAAGATGGTGAAGTTCAGCATATTCAGCTGATCATGGGTAAGTTAATTTATCTTATCATTATTCTCTGTCCATTTATTTGTACTTAGTTGGTGCAACTTGTCTTTCGAACTTCTTGATTAATTGAATTTTATTTTGTTAGTAGGTTGTATGTAACACTTACACGTCAATATTATTTAGTCGTTTAAATCAAAATCAGAGGTCGAAGACTTAAGTCCATGCAATTGTACCGGTCAAATCATGTCTGAGGTAGTATTTTGAGTACTATACAGATTTGAGTGGACCTGTCCAGTCAGTGCAAGCCTTGATCAGTAGAGTAACTCAACTTAGAACGAATAAGGAGCTCAACGACTCGACGAACAATGAAAGGACATTTGGGTAGGTCACAAAAGTACTCAAACTGCCAGATGATTAGTCGTCATGTTAGCATTCATCCCTCTTTCTAGCCATATTATCATTCAGTCTTTCCATAGTCAGAAGTAGCGGTAGGTAGTTGGGAATATTTTAATGAATTGGTCTGCCCCTCATAAAGCCATCCACGTTCCCACCCAAACAAGTTTTTTAATTAAAACAAAATAGAATATCATAATTTATACTTTTATTAAAAGTATTGTACAACATGTTTAGGTAACTTATTATTTTTATACAATTACTCAGACTTATGCTAAATTAAATTTATTTCACTTACAATATTATTATTATAAATAAACAATTTAAAATCTCTCGATTTTTCTTCAAGAAAGTATTCATATTTGTGATACGAGAGTCCATGGTTTTTAAAGACTAATCAACACAAGAACTAAAAATTCTCAAACTTATTAGACACGCTTATGTCAACTGATTTTGTAGGTCTTTTGTAAACGCAACCAGCCAATCAGATTCTAGAAAGAAAATTATCAAGTGATGCAATTGGTTGTTGCAATTTATCAAATTAATTTTGCAATAATTTCTGTTGCAGAAACTTGTTGACCATTTTTTTTTTGTTTTGATTGGCCTCTCAAAAACTGGACATTTTATTAATATTACAAGGAAAATTTCTACCTATTCACAGGACCAAAAATATAATGATCTCTCTCATTTTGTACAAATTCCCGCGGGTACCGTATTATTTTTAATTCAATATAACATTTAATTGAATTCAATAATATCACAGTACTTTTTGTTCTACTTCGCTGTGCTGCCAACGCAACACACTATAACTACCTATTAATAATAAAATTATTATCGGATCTGGTAACAGCCTAAATTATTTAAATGAGCGCAAACTCATTTTTGTAGGCACATAATGTGAATATCTAATAAATAAAAATAAAGTATTATACGATAATACAGCGCGGTTTTACACAGTGATTGCATTTTAAAAACTGATTGTTGCATAAAAAAGTTTTGTAGGAGCACTTACCTACTTTTTTCCTACAAATGTCTATAGGGCGAAATTCACAAATCACTCATTTACACGACTTTTACAGTAAAATAAAACTACTTACACTTTTTTTGATGCTATGTTTATTTTGTAAGTTTGGTGTTTTTGTTAATTTTATTTAGTAAATTTGTTAATTTTGATATAAATATGTAATATGTAATATGTATATATTCGTTAAAAAAAAGTAGATGGGTAAAGTCAAAGTGTGATTTGTGAATCTCGTCCTTGGAAAGACAAGAGATTTCGGATTTCAGACGTTTTATATTCGTGAAATGTCCTGTCTACATTGTCTTAATACATTACTACTTACAATATGAGAGCATGAGGCAGGAAAAAATCGTATATTGTCGATTATTGTTTTGGTAACCCCCACACATAGGCTTCCCAAAATTGATGATATTTGAATAGGGTTGGTTAGACCATCCACATTTTTGTATGACAATAATGTACAGTTTTATAAAAACTACAGTATTAGATATCTATTAAAACTATGTATTAATAGACCTATCAATTGACCAAAGACTTCTGAGCAAAATGTGTGTCTAACCAAATTCTAAACTATTGAGAGATTTGAATATATTGTATCTACCTAGCCTAGGTTTGTGTAATCTAGCATTGAATATTAATGTTATTTAACAACCTTAAAATATTGGAAGCTTGATCTAGATCCTAGATCCAGTTAATCTTAAGAGCTAGGGCGGGTCGCCCTCTTTAGATTATTTTTACAGGTGCAAATGACAGCATTAACAATGTATTTTATCATTTGCTTTTTTATTCTCAAAGAGACAGGGAATCATGCCTGATTTAATTTATTTTAAGCGCCATTTTAATATAATGTAACAGGGTACTGTTTTTGCACTGCATAAAATTGCAAAAATATGTGGGCATTTAATTTAGGTATGGGTATTACCTACATGGGGTAAATCTGCACTTCAGCAGGTGTCTGATCGGAAAGTTGAACAAGTTCTTGATAATTGCGCAAACTGGGCAAAAATGTTTTGCTTTGCCCAAATTGGGCAAAAATGTTTAGCTTTGCCTAAATTGGGCAATAATGTTTTGCTTTGCTCAGTTTGTAGCATTAGTAGGTCGTATCAGTATCTAGTTTAGTTCGAGTATTTAAAATGAATAAGCCTGATTCGAGTGCGACGCATAAAGCATTCATAAAAAGCAATCACAAACTTTACCTTTTCAGTAAACTAAGATTCAATCCCAATAAATTATGTAGGCACCTTGGAACAATGAGGCACTCAGTGCATACCATATTAGGTACCCATAATTTAGGTACTATCAAACATGTGATTGTTTCTCGTTTAGCGTGCCTCATTGTTAAAAAATATTTACATTATGCAACTTTAATGTTTTAATTAGCACAATCGTTTAGTTATTTGTTCTACTACTTAGATACAAACAGCAAATGAGTCAGTTGTTCTACCTCGCTACTCGTGTAACCCGCATTTATATCAAACCGTTAGCTCGCAATATAATTGTCGGCAAACTAAACCGTTTGGCTGTGTATCCCTACAGAAGTTTAATACTAAATTACTAGTAAGTATAATCGACATTTCAAGGCAAAGTATTAACAATAGAATATTGTTTAACAACTTCAAAAATATTCTGAAGTCCTTCTACATTAGGTTTAATAACGTATGCTAAAAGAAAGCACCTTTAAGTACATCTGTAGGCAGCCCTTAAGGATACATGGAGTATGTCTACCCTCGGTAGATCTCGTTTGAACCGTAAATACGAACTATAACGTTATGTGATTAAAGCCTTTTCTTTCTCGTTCTTCCATTCCGCTTCTTCAACGTCTTCAGCTTTTCTGTAAAAAGAAAGATACCTATTAATAAATCCATCTGTAAAGTCTAACAATTTTAGTTACGAACACAACTTTCGAAAATCCAAATAAAACAATTTTTTTTTGAGGGTAAAAAAGTTTAATAACTAAACTAATAAAAAATGAGGTAATAAACATCTCCCCGCTCGGGACAACCAGGTGGTGGTAACTTTAGGTAGTGTTTTGAAGACTTATACTAAAAAAATGAAACATGCGTTGAATTCGATTCCATGTGTGGCCCGCTGATGATGTTGCCCACACCCATCTGTAGTACCTATGCTGCTTGTCCCCCATCATTATTACAGATGATGACTGGCTTCAACTATTGTTGGTTTAGAATCTATAATAACAACAGAATCTTTCAAAGTTGAGATTTTTTTGCTTCTTCCTTCATTTTTGTTTGTGAGCAATTTTGGTTTTCTTTTTCTTATTCTATCGATGCACCTAAAACAAAAATAAAAAAGTTTTTAACGAAATTCTCCAATAAATACAAAAAGTTCTACATTTCCAACGCGAGTCCATTAGATAGAATTAATGTAAAATGACTAAACTTTTTGATTTTCTAATGCATTTTTAATTTAATTGCCTTAAAAAAATCGCTTCTAATAAACTCGTGCGTTAACTGTAAGTAGTACTTCTGTTCTTTACAGGGGTAGTACAGTTCAAGATTGCTTTTATAAGCAAAAAGAAGGAATTTTACTTGTTTATACTTAATTAAATTTTATAACTGCTAAGGTACTTTTAAAAACATGTACAATATTTAAATTACTAAAAAAGCTTAAGCGACAAAAATCCAACGAAAAGTAAAAAAAAACTTACCTTGTCGATTTTGTAGCAAAAACGACACATTTCACAAAATGCCAAAAAACACAAATACACAGTTCTTATCTTAGTAGTTTCCCAAAATGCCCATTTTTCGTCGTCATATCCACTACATTTGCCCATCATGCTACTATTTACCCTTGGCTCTAACGATGTGATTGCCCATTACGTATTTTTCTCTTTGCATAGGTACATGTTCCGATAGTGACCAATTTTAACCCTTGTCCCCCATAGTGATAATCCAAAATGCTCATTTTTACCCTTGCTTTTTACCCGTCCTCTTTATTAGGCCCATAATACCCATAGTGGCTGAAATTTAGTCGGATTATAAATATAATTCGACTAAATTTCAGCCACTGTGGCCAGCATCAACGGAAATTGATCAAGAACGCAGGAGATGTTGTTCACAGATAAATGCACAAACATAGGTGCACTCTCTGTTGTTTATCTTTCATAGTATAGTCCGATCGGACGACAATCTGACACGACCGGGGAGAGATCGGGGGACCAACGGCTTTACCTGCTGTTCGAGGCAAGGTGGTATCACACCACCGCCTTCTAAACTCCTGGCTGTTATTAAGAAATTCCTTATGGAAAAACTCACAACACTGCCCGACCTGGGAATCTAACCCAGGGCCTAACGTTTAGCAGTCGTGGTTTGCGACAACTATACCAACGGACCTTGCATCTTGCACACCAATTTTTTCCGTTCTCAACATGTCTTAATTTTTACTCTTAGCTCCTCCCAGTAATTGCCCAAAAAGCACAATTTACCCTTGTCACAGAACATGCCATTCATACTGCCCATTATAACGCTTGTCACGGATCACACGATTGCTTTTATCCCTTTTGGACACATACACCCATTTTTACCCCCTTGTTCCCCTTTTGAATTGCACATAAACCCATTTTGTACCCTTTTGTTTCCCTTAGGGACTGCACAAACATCTTTTTTCCCCTCTTAGGTATTGCACATAAACCCTAGTTTATATACCAACTCTTTTGTTCCCCTAAGGGATTGCACATAAATCAATTTTTTTCCTGTTAGGGATTGGACATGAACTCATTTTTACCCTTTTACTACCCATTGGCATTGTACATGAACCCATTTTTACTATTTTGTTCTCCTTAAAGATTACACATAAACCCATTATACCCTTTATTTTTGTTCCCTTACTAGATATAGTAGTATATATCTAAGTTCTAAGCAACCCACACTACAATTATTCCACTTACCCGCACAGCGACTGTTCCTGGACGATCCTCTCGCCGTCCGCCATCGTCTGCGGCATGGGCCGGCCTTTGGTCTCTGGTAGCACCAGACTGATACTAGACCCTAGTAATGACACTATTCCCAGTATTAACAGAGGTAGGGACGTCCACAATCGCTCCTGTGAAATGAAAACGTTGGGGTTTAGATCAACATTGGTATCGTTATTATTTATTATTTAGTTAATTGTACACCGATAATAATAACATAAAATGAAAACTACAAACTAAAACAGATATGTACAGTGGGCGGTCTTATCGCATTCCGCGATCTCTTCCAGGCAACTTGGAATGGACTGTAATTGCCTGGACATAAAATAGGGATCTCGGTCAATATTTCTAAACAGGATACAGTATTTTAACTCCAAGGCTGAGATTGATAAAAGCGTTACTGAGGCTTAGATACATCATCATCAGCATCAATTTTACCCGAAATATATCCACTGCTGGACATAGGCCTGTCCCAACATTCACCAAATCGACCGATCCTGTTAACCTCGCATCCAGCTCGATTCCCTCCGCCTTCACCAGGTCATTGATCCGCCTTGTGAGAGTCCTTCCAGTGCATCGTCCTCCGGTATGTGATCACCAATCCAGATCGTTTCGACCCCTTCTACTATCTGTTGTGCGAGAGCTACCCCTGAGGTCCTTTGCACACGGCGTTTTTTTATCGCGCCGACGACGCGCAGAAGACGCGGGCTAACGCGCTTCAGACAGACAACACTACTTTTTGTTGGTCATCTACAGCGCCATGAGAGCGCGTTCGAAAAAAGTGCATCGTCGGCGCGTTAAAATACACCGTGTGCATAGGTTTTTAGAAATAAGTTCGCCATCAAACTAATAAGTTTGCCGAGTAAAATTGTAAAAAGAACAACAAGTGTACCTACCTAAAAATATATACCTGTCTTTCTTTTTCACTTGTAGTTTGACTGTTGTGTTGTGCGACAGTGACGTGAATAAATTGCTTCTGAGTAAACACTCAATAACAAAAAAAATTGGAGTTTGGCCCACCAACTTACAGAATACACAATGTAAGGCGACAGCACGGACGCGACGTAGCCGCTCATGTGCAGCGTGGCGGAGCCCGACGCGCGCACGGCCGTGGGCAGCAGCTCCGTGGACCACTGGATCACCGCGTTGTACGACATGTTGATGCAGAACCGCGCCATTATCGCCATCGACGCCTGGGGGATGCCTGGGGATGACTATGCGAGTGAGCAACAGTTTTGGATCAAAGTTTCTTAATGCGGTAGGTGTGACTCGCTCGGGTGAAATAGTAACGTCTCGTGATGCTGCCTCCACACGCTTGGTGTTTGCCACAAACTGACAAACACCTGCAAACACCAAACACGTGCCAGTCATCGACCACAAACACCCAACACAAACACGGCATCCACATGCTTGGCGAACATGCCAGTATATTCCGGATTACTTTTGGGTTAATAGTACTCCCGCAGTAAAAAAATTACGTGTCTATACAAAACAAAGTACTCGATTTCCGATCTTAAGTTATTTTCTAAAAGTCGGAAATAGGTTACTTCGTTTTAAGTAGATACGTCCTTTTTCTTATGACGGCAGAATAGCGAGCAACAAAGGATAACAAGCGTTTGGATACATCGCAAACACGTTTGTCGAACACCCTTTTTTTGATTTGTGCATAAAATTAAAAACCGACACCGATGCCGATCACTGCCAGACACATACACAAACAGCAAACACCTATCCACACGTTTGTGTTTGTTGTTTGGTGTTCGCTGTTTGCCATTGTTTGCCAATCATGTGGAGCTTAAGATTTTACGTTATATCCTCTCCGTATCTCTCAGTGCTTGTTTCTATGAGCAGCCATAAACGCACATCGCGCGCTCTCTTTTCCTTTTTCTTTAAAGGCGAGGAGAACGTCGTTCCTGACAGGAGTCCCTTGACCGCAAGCGTTTTTTTTTCATGTTACAAGAGTAGTACAAGAAATTATTTAAAAGTAAAGATACCAACCTTTAGGCACAAACAAGGCGACACCGATGAGGATACCCGCTACGCACAACGGACCAGCTGTGAGATTCCTGCGACCCCATCTGCAAATCAACATTTTTGCAATTAAATAAAACTGTTGACCACTAGCGATTTAGCTGTCGTTAACTTACTTTACAAATTATTTCTCACAGATTCTGTTCAACTTTGGAATTTATTTGGCAGGTTCAGAAAAGTTCAGAACGTAGACCCAGTAGTGCAATTCTGTAAACCTCTTACCGTGTATACTTAGGTGAAGTGAACTATGAAGTGAGCTGTAAGTGAGTAAGTGAATTTGACGTGAAAGATGTAAGTGAATTTTGAATGTGATAAACTACAACCCCATAGTATTTTGGTTTAATTTTATGGGACATACACAATTTATATCATTCAATAATACCTATAGTATCTAACTCAAATAAATATTATGTGCGAAATATTGTAACTATGGTAAAATTTTACGTTACGTTACTTTGCGTCAAAAATATTTGTGCTAGGCCCTTCGTCCACCTAAGTTTACACTGTGAGATGAAGTCAGAATAGGCCGGCTGATTTGAGTACAGAGCTCTCGTTTATCGATGGAGCAAAAAAAGACCCAAATTGAAGTCTTGACGCCTATGGCTTCTAATAAAAGATGAAGATTCTCCTTACCTGTCAAGCACACACGCCAGCAAAGTAACCGAGGGTATTTCCGTCGCTGACGTCAACGTGAAACTGATGAAGAAGTCCAGCCCGAACGCGTCCGACATCCTGACGAGCCCGTCGAAGATCACGGAGCACGCCATGTAGACGATCAGCATGAGGATCATGGTCAGCCGGAGGGGGGCACTCTTCATGAGGACCAGGAGGGACTCGTTGGATTGTTTGGTCTGGTTTGATGATACCTGTAAGGAAGTTGTGTGATTTAGAATGTTTAAGAGTTACAGGTAGGGTCTTATAAGCAGATAGAGAATCGATAGTAGTTGCAAAGCGAAGTCAGGCGTCAGTCAAGTCAGGCGTAGTATTTGATTTATTATGAAATTCTATACAATCCTTTCCTATTTGTTTGTTGTTAATATGTTGTGTGAAATATTCTATAACCGACAGAAATGATGAGATGTGTAGAAAAGGAGATCATCGGAAATTTCTTTACTAATCCACACATATTGGACTTGTATTAGATGGAGCAGCAGCAGAGTACAAAGCAAAAAGGTTCTTACAATAAATTCATCCATGACATCATCTGGGATCTTGGTGCCGTTGACTTTCTCGAACCTCCTGAGGACCTGCACGGCCTGGCTGGTGCGACCCCGACTCACGTACCATCTGGAATACACATGGATCATAAGCATAACTTAACTTCCCAATCTGTAACAGCAACATACGATACGATGCAGGGAGCTAGTCTTACACAAGATAGAGACGGCAGATCACAGGAAATAGGTTATCCTGCAAGTTTGCCCAAAAATTTCTCGGTACAAGTTCATTGGTTCTGTAGCGACATCTGAAGCAAACTCAAACGAACTACAAAAATGCCTGATGGCACACATGTCCTGCATCGCGATATATAAGTTCTCCGCGCGATTTGAACACATACAGCACCATGACAGCAATTATTGGGTAGTTGTCCTCCAGACAACAGCCGTCTTGTCGGAGGATCCTCACTTTTGAAAGAAGCTTGGACTTAGCTCCCTGTTCTGCATACCTCCGTAGTTCAGTTCAACAAAATTGGCCAACCGACTTATGTAAATACATAAAATGAATCATGATTAAATATTTGGAAAATATATTCTCCGCGCCATTCCCATCACTTTTCGAGGGTGTCGTAAGTGGCGACTAAGGGACTTGCCAGAGAATGGGCAGCAGCGTTCTCTGTAAAACTCAACACCATACACTGCGATCGCCAACCCGCCTGACAAGCGTGGCGATTATGTCAAACCTCCCCAAATGAAGACAAGCACAACCAAAAAATGGCCCCTAGTGCCCGGCAGCCCGTCTACCCTTGACTCTGTCAAGGTCGCGGGTAGCCGATGGATGCGAGACGCGCAGGATCGGTCGTTGTGGCGACGCTTGGGGGAGGCCTATGTCCAGCAGTGGACGTCTTTCGGCTGATATGATGATGATGATGATTTGGAAAATCTATGGAATTGTGTTGGACTGAACTTCTATAATGACTAAACCCACACTCACCTAGCACTCTCCGGCAGAACTAAAGGCGCGAACACAACGAGCAACATGGGCGTGGAGGTGTACCACAGCAGCTTCCTCCAGTCGCTGATCCACAGCGCCAGCCACGGGAGGCACAGACAGCCCATGCCGAAGTACAGGGCGATGGACATGTTGGCCACCCACGTGCGGTGGCGGGGACCCACGTACTCCAGCACTGGAATATGAGTAATACGGTTATTCGACTGTACGGTACACTATTCTGTTTATTGTGTTGTTTATTTTTTATAGAAGATCGTTGTGTCCTAACAGGGTCTATATTGGCTTTGAGATCTACCTTAGCCTAGTTAAAATCTTACGTTGTGCAACGCAAATGATCGAACAATAAATATTTTGATATCAATAGGTAGGCAAACTATACAGGGTCTCTGTGTAGGTACATGATAAACAGAACTGGCGAAATATCGGTGTACTATTATAGGTAGAGCATCTCTGCCTAGACTTTCGAGGAATGCAGGCGTTTATTAGTCCCCGTATTAGTTCTTAAAATGCCAGTATTAGTATAGGATTATGCCGAAGATTTATGGGTCTATTGGGAATACTTTTCCCTGATTACCTAATTTGCTTGGTTATGAACCCTATAGTGATCATAACCATTTAACCTAGTCGCACAAAGTATGCCAGGCGTCGTACATTTCTTTACTTCGATACTCACCCAAAATGTAAGTCATCATGAATGCGTTGTCGAACGCCATGCCGACGAGGAACCGGCAGAGTGCGAAGTCCCACACTCCCGTAGTGAAGATGGTCGCTATGCCACCGATACCACCGATCACATTGGCACCTGGAAATTCATAATATAATATTGATTTAGGTACCTTGATTGACAAGAAGCAACATCAAGGGCCTCCACTCCTATTGCTCTTGGTGTTACTTGTGTTCTTTGCCCAGAAGTAGGACAGTTCAGGCTAGATTTTGCAGTATAAAACTGTAATCTTACTGGGTCTTATAACAAAATTAAATCGGTTTCGGGGGGAGATTGTGAATCCTGATGAATCTCTAAAGATCTATATTGAAAAATAAATCGTTTGGTCTCTTATCGTGTAGGAAGTAAGGTCTAACGACTCCACACACCCTAGTGTCAGAGTTTCTAAACCGCCTCAAGGGTTTCTGACATGGTTTATTTGACATCCGCCATTTGGCGGCCGGGACCACCGGCTTATACTTGCCTTCCGAAGCACGGAATCATTTTTATCAGATATTCAGGTATGTCCTAACCAAACTGGAAAACAACTTTACAAAGTATGCTTTCCCGTGGGAATCGAACCCACGACTACCGGGTCACAAGGCAAACGCCTAAACCATTCGACCACGGAGGCAGTTTGGTAAGACACAAAAACAGCTTTTGAAAAAAGAACACAATGGAACAATAAAACTGTGAACCCAAATAAATTATTATAAAATTATCTGGAATTTATGTAAACAGATGCTTCCCATTCATCATGTCACAAGTCTCCCAAAAATGACGTCAACACGAGTTTACCGACCCGATAATGTCTGAAAAACTAACAAATGTTTATAAAAATGGTGACAAACACAATGTAAAATGTGTCAAACAATGTCGCGCTGATTCCCACAGTATACAACAATTATTAAACAAATATGGACATGATGTTATTATCAAACATCTGTCGCGGATGACGGACAAACAATAAGATCATGTCTGGATATTACTGCGTTGTGGATACGGAAATCATCCTTAATTTTGCGTTTTTAAACAACTTGTTTGATTGAAAAATGTTACTGCTGTTTACTCTACTCCACTGGAGGACACAAGTAGTGCTATTCTGTAACAACATTTTCGTATCTCGACAGTGGAATCCGAGGTTAGTTTCAAATTAAGACCTTTATGTTGTGTGCAATAAAGCTCATTTTGTGAATTTTGTCACTCAGGTGAAGCTCGATATCGAAATAGTTGTTTACAGAATAGACTAGCTAGTCGGCAATTTGGTGCCGGGGTCGCTCTTAATATCACTTGTTCCGATCGCCATCCTCGAAGTCTACTCGTATCTTGAACAAGAACATGAGCAGCTGAAGAAAATTCTTAGTTCGTAATGAACGATAGGACTGATTCGAGAGAAAGAAGTCTCTAAATTGAAGTCTAAGCTGTGCAAAACAGGTCTGGGTGTTATTGTTTCAGAGGTGGTTAGTACCTAACGTCTCAATATAGTTTTATTCTAATTCATGTCCTCCAACTCCACTCCATCTCGTATCATCAAATTGACAGTTCAGCTTGTTAAGCAACAAGCGTATTTTTGGGGAATGTGCGACGGAATTGCATAATTTAATTCCGCCAAGCCCGTTTCAGCATCGGACCATAAGACGAACGGCGATGTGCCACCGGTACATGGTGGACATCCCACCCACACGCACAAAACGTTTTGGGAACACATTCATATTGCGTACAGCTAAGGAGTGGAATTCCCTGCCGGAGTCTGTGTTTCCTGACAGCTACAACCTGGGAGTCTTTAAGTCAAGAGTGAATAGGTTACTTCTAGGCAAGCGTGCTCCATCTTCGACCATATCAACGCATACCAACAGGTGAGATAGTGGTCAAACGCGTGCCAATCAATAGTAAAAAAAAGTGTATTGCCATTTACCGAAGGTTGGTTGGTTGGAAGCTTGGTAGTTTTCCAGTTTGGCTAGGTCATTGCAGGCTTGAATCACCTGATTGTCTGATAAAAAAGATGATTCCGTGCTTCGGAAGGCACGTACAAGCCGGTGGTCCCGGCCGCCAAAATGGCGGTCGTCAAATAAACCATGTCAGAGGCCCTTGAGGCGGTTTAGAAACTCTGACACTAGGGTGTGTGGGTGTGGGGTCGTTAGACCTTACTGCCCGCACGATGAGAAGAGAAGATCGAAGGTTATATTTTCTAACGTCTCAATATAGTCTTATTCTAATTCATGTCCTCCAACTCCACTCCATCTCGTATCATCAAATTGCCAGTTCAGCTTGTTAAGCAACAAGTGTATTGCCATTTACCGAAGGTTATATTTACCTCTGTCGATTTGAGTGAGTCCAGAGATAGTTCTACAAACAGACTTGGAATATTGGCGTGTCGCAATACTACTTACCTATCACAGCAGGAACTCTTCCGAAGTGGTCAGCTAGCCAGCCGAGGATCAGACCGCCCATGAAGGCGCCCGCGAAGAACACGGCCTGGGCCATCGGCACGTTGCCCGCGTGCTCACACACCCAACCTCTCTAGAAAAGGAAGAGAACATTAATTAAGGTCCTTATGCTATCAAACTGCCTTAGTCCTCCGCGATAACCAGTTCTGTCATGTGCTTTGCTTAGCTATAGAATTCTTTATAAAACAAACTGGTAAAAGTAATTTCAACCATTATTATAAGATTGAGTAAAATAGCGCCAGAAAAAGTATATTCATATTCAATCATTGAGCAGTGGTCAAGCAGGTCTGTGTCTGGCTTTGAAGGTTAGCATAGCATAGTTGGCCTTATAATGTTCCCACTGTTGGGATTCAGGCGTCCTCTCTAGGAGAGGGAATGGGCCGTAATCCACCACGCGGGCCCAATGCGGGTTGGTGAATGTCACATGTCTTCGAATTTTTGGTTCTAGGACATGCCGGTTTCCTCACGATGTTTTCCTTCACCGTTTTGAAGCTTAACCTTTAGTTATATTCGAAGTAAGAAGTAAATGGGGAATTTAGAGACGTTTGCTGTCGTTCAAAAAGTGCTGACTCTCAGCCTTATTTTAATGAATAACTTTATTTCGACGTAACTGATTTCTCTGCACCTTAAAAAGCTAAACAAAAGCCTTTTGTTCTTACCTCGCTAACGACGGTAGCATATGGGATATCAGTGAGCTCGAAGTCCCAGCCGTGCCGACAGGGTACGGTGGGCGTGCCCGGGGGTGGCGGCGTCATGGTCTCCAGCACCTGGGTCCAGTTCACGTCGAAGGTGGCGCACTTGTCCCACTCGCCGGTGGCGGCGCCTGGCGCTGATAGGTTGCGTCTGGAAGGGAAGTAATTGTTAGTTCTAAATAGCTAGGGAACTAAGTCACGGGAGAATAGGGGGATAGGTACCTCTAATCGATTATTCTGTTTAAACTTGGATCTTTTTTAGGATTCCGTACCCAAAAGGTAACCAACGAAACCCTATATCTAAGACTCCGCTGTACGTCTGTCTGTCAGCGGGCTATATCTCAAGAACCGTAATAAGTAGACAGTAGAAATTTTCAGGGTGTTTTTCTATTGCCGTTATAACAACAAATTATAAAAACTAAATTAAAAATGAAAAACACAAGAAATATGTTTTGTTTTTCAGTTTATGCTTATTTCGTGTTAGAGTCCGACTCGCACTTGGCCGGTTTTTTTATTCTTCTAAGGAGGTCCACCCATATTCGTACTCAAACTCAAACATGAGCTTGAGAACATGCCGAAATCACGACTAATTTCGGCATGATGCAACTTACCCACCCCCGATTTCAATTTCAAAGACAAGTAAAAAAGCTTTTCTCATGCCCAACTTTTGCCTGTAAAGATATTTAGCATATATGCAAGGATTGATATGTTTTCAACTCAAAATACTCAATTCAGAGCCCGCAAAAATTTTAATGAAGTATCATTATTATCCACGAAATCCACGAACTCTTTTTATAAGCTAAGAGTAACTAGTTCAGAGCTAAACTTGTATGTATTACACGTGCCTTGTCTAAACTGCAGTTGCAGTGGTTGGGAATGTGTGGCGGGCTTTCAGGAGTTCCTGAAAGCCAGAATCAACAGTGGCGACCACCAGAAAAACGCCGAGCCAATGAAGCCCGACGAGTCCCGGAGAAACGATTTAACTGTCTTGGATACTGCAACAAATTTAATCAGAAAAGTACAGCGGAGGAGTAGGAAAAAAAATATATATAATTTCCACTTGGGATCCTTATCAAGCAGGAGACAGAATAGAGCTAGGCCAATAGGCACCAAGGGACATATACAACTGGGTTAAGTCCAGTTGTCAAGCACCACGGATTACATATTAATTAAAAACTAATGGGTCCTAAATTAGTTTTACTCCACCTACATTACCTACTACCTGTAACAGACCATCTGGCCCCATAACCTAATTCCAAAATACTAGGTTCGTTCGTGACTTTCCGGGTTCCGAAGTTCTAACACCCGTAACAAAAGTCATAGATATTCGTTAATTTCCGGGAACGACGGTTTAATTAACGTGCTCTCTTAGGCCCAGGGCCGACGAGTCTCTGTGTAAAATACTTAGTTTATTGTGTGTGAAATAAGGATAGGCTTTTAAATTTAAGAGGCCTGCGGATTAAGATTTTTCCATAGACAATACCTACCAAACTTACGATTCGAACATATTTTCAACTTATACTGTTTTCCAGATTAATTGTAGGTACAGCATTGTATCTTGGTTCTTTTTTTTTCAAAAGGGCATATTGTTAACATATTGAATTTTGTATATAGTTACGGTGTAAACAGAAACATGTGTTATTTATTTACAGACAAAAAGTTGGAAAAACATGAAGTTCTCATTAATAATTTTTCGAAGAACGGAACATAACCAAGTTTATCATAAAACCGCTGACCCGCGCAACTTCGTCTGCATCACATTTTCATTAATGCTGATGTTATATAGCCTATCTCGATAAATGGTCTATCCAAACCTAAAACATTTTTCTTAATTCGAACCTTTAGTTCCTGAGATTAGCGCTTTCAACCAAACAAACTCTTCAGCTTGATATAGGTAAGTATAGATAGGTATAGATTTGAATGAATGCTGTAGGCTATCGCATCGAGCACGAGACTCGAGCGGGGGTGCAAATCTGTTTTTTATATTTCTATGGTGCAAATAGAATATTCAGACAATATTTTCACTCTCCTCGATTTCGATTGCGAGCCTTCTCCGCTTCGCTTTAACCTGATAATTTCACACATGATATTGAAATGGCAAAAGGCAATTAATTAAAGAGATAAGGGAAGTAAAAACAACTTTATTTTTCACTTTTAAGTGGTGATACTTGGACGACGTCTTTGTCAACGCAGAAATTAAAATAAGCAAAAACGCTCATAAAATAAAAACTACAGAACTAAACCTTATCAAATTTTTATGGGACCAAATGGCAAGTATACTACATCGAACTAAAAAAGAATCATAGAAATCGGATCAGAAACCTCGGAGTAATCGGTGTACATACATAAAAAAAAAATACCCGCCGAATTGAGAACCTCCTCCTTTTTTGGGAGTCGGTTAAAAAGAGAGCCTTGTTACCCAAATACTCTTGTTTGGCTACAAATCACAGCATATTATTGTGTCGCGCGACCCTGAATCTAAAATCTAATCAGTCTCTTGCATCTCCTAATCGAATACACATTCACGGATTAAAGATTTTGTACCTATTTATACACCTACCTCTGATAAAACTCTATCATTCGATTTGTCATAAATTCACGATTGTATCTTGATTAGCCTTCGGGCTTTTCAAGATAAGGAGAGCGCCACGAAAGTACGAGTAACATCAGATATCCATCTACCTACCGACAGCGTTATCTACCCCTCACTATCACTACGTATTATAAAACAAAATCCCTCACCGCGTCTGTCTGTCTGTGCGCGAAAAATCTGATTTTCACACGATTTTTACCGGTCGACGGAGTTATTCATGAAAAAGGTTTAGGTGTATTATTTATTGTGTGGAAGAAAAATGGACCTAAACTAGACACGATATTGTCAATTTTGTGTGACGAGCCACGGAATTTATTTATTACAATGTTTAAAAACAAAAATTTTCGAAGACAAATTAAACTAAAAAAAATAAAATAATAATAAATAAACTTTACCTGCTGAAGATGAAGGAGTAATCCATCTGTGGTAATTATTAGTTACAGTTAGTTCAGTTCAATTTTGCCGCAAAATGCATCGAAAAGCTGCTTATTTTTGTCAGCAAATTGACTTGGCTGAAATATGACGAAGATTGTTGAAAATGTCGCACGGAAAAACTTGCCAACTGAGTGCTTATAATTTATGCTGCACTACCCGAAACCGGGACGATTGCTAGTACCTTAGTAGAGGGAGTAACCAGTTGATGATGATGCTGTGTCCCTAAATCACGAGTTTTTCCCTGAAGAGTGCGGCAGAGATAGAGGTGAAGACACACCAAAATATATTTTTCAAGCTTTTTCCCATGGATGGTACGGTACCTATCTATAACTTATCTTAATCTTAATATATATAAATCACGTGTCACGTTGTTTGTCCGCGATGGACTCCTAAACTACTGAACCGATTTTAATGAAACTTTGTAACTATCTGTTATTTGATCCAACTTAAAAGATAGGATAGTTTTTTGGAACGGGAAAAAACGGGATACGGGAAACAACGGGATATGCGCGTACGAAGTCGCGGGCAAAAGCTAGTGCTAATATATAAAGCTGAAGAGTTTATTTGCTTGAACGCGCTAATCTCAGGAACAGCTGTTCCGATTTGAAAATTTCTTTCAGTGTTAGTCCATTTATCGAGGAAGGCTATAGACTATATATCATCACGCTAAGACCAATAGGAGCGGAGCAGATGAAGTTGTGGGGGTCAACTAGTGTCTAAATAAAAGCCAACATCATCATCTGCCTAGCCTTTTCCCAACTATGTTGGGGTCAGCTTCTAGTCAAACCGGATTCAGCTGAATACCAGAATTTTACGTGGAGCGACAGCCTACCAGACCTCCACAACCCATTAATTTTTTAGACATATTGTTTTTTGAATTTATTGACATTTTAAATTTAATGTACTGCCGTTTTGAATTTTAATTTAATTAGCATTGTCAAATTTAAGTTATTAACTTATTGATGATATTTTAATTTATTGTTCTTATTTTGAATTGTGATTTTATAATTTTTGTGTAATGGGTTTTAATTACTTCAATAAATAAATTTATTATTATTATTATTAACTGGGTAACACGGTACTCCTTGGCAAGACTGGAGTCGGATTTACTGACTTCTGACAATCCGTGACGACTACCAAAGATCTACAAATGACATGCGGGACCAATGGCTTAACGTGCTTTCCGAAGCACGGAGGAAACTCGGTATGCAAGCGTTGCTTAACCTTGAAGATCGATCCGTGCGGCTTTTATTCTATAGCCACGAGCTCCTCCTAAATAAAAGTCAATGAACCTTTTAAATTACTTGATAGTGTTTATTGCATGAAAACAATCTAATCTCACTATGATTTATTTCTGAATGTCGAAAATAAAAGTCAGGTACTTCTGTATTTTGGCAAGGGCCGTCTTTTGCCTAATGGGGGCCCTGGGCATATCGCGCACATTAAAATGGGGCCTCATTATCTTAATGTGCGCGATATGCCCAGGGCCCCCAATAGGCAAAAGAATGACTTTTTCTAAGGACTACTTTGCTAAAACAGGCAAAAAAACAGGGCACATTAAATAAAAAATATGTATTATCTAGAACAAAAATATTTAGGCCATTGCAAGTTAATGCTTAAAAATTTTTAGTTTTGAGACTAAAAATTTTTACTCTTCTTTTCTTCTCTTCTTTATTTCTTCTCTTCTCTCTTTTATTTTTATTTTTTATTTTTTCTACTCTTTCTAGTTTTGAGATATGAAAAATCGTCAATCACTAGATAGAAGTCTGGCTTACGCACTTTTGCATATTACATTCTGGCAGAAACTAATGGGCCCCATTGATCGCGGGGCCCTGGGCTCGTGCCCAGAGTGCCCAGTGGAGAAGAGGGGCCTGATTTTGGCCGATGTTCTTTGATTTATTTACTTATCACTTATGTGATAAAAAGAGATAATTATCCAAAGACGATTAAGTATATGTATGTAAACTCTTTTCGTAATACTTATTGAGTCACAAAATAATCAGCGATATCGTTATCACGTGCCAGCGAGTATGTATATCAGTATTAAACAACCCACACCTATAATTTCGAAGCTTTCCATTTTGCCTACCAACAGGTATACGGTTTACGAAACTGTAGGTACGTACTTACACAATCTGTACCATCTATAGGTACTAATATTATAAAGCCATTGTTTGGTTGAACGCGCTAATCGCAGGAACTACTGGTTCGAATTTAGAAATTATTTTAGTGTTGGATAGCCCATTTATCGAGGAAGGCAACATCACCGCTGATGAGGCTGCTCTCTCGAAAAAAAACTTTATACAAAAAAATATAACTGACTTCAAAACAAAACACTACAAAGAATAAAATAACGGTTTTTTAACACCGACTTCCGAAATTAGGGTTATTTTATTCTTTGTAGTGTTTTGTTTGGAAGTCGGTTATGTTTTTTTTTGTAAAAAGTTTTTTATTTTTCACTTTTAAGTGGTGGGTGATACTTGGACGACGTCTTCGTCAACGCAGAAATTGAAATAAGCTAAAATGCTCATAAAATAAAAACTGCTGAACCAAACCGAATCAAATTTTTATGGGACCAAATGGCAAGCATTCTGCATCGAACTAAAATAGAATCAGAAACCTCGGAGTAATCGGTGTACATACATAAAACAAAAATACCCGCCGAATTGAGAACCACCTCCTTTTTTGGAAGTCGGTTAAAAAAGCTTAAAATAGCGTGCAGATGAAGCAGCTTTTCGTCGGCACTTACAGAGAAATTACATCGGAAAAAATAGGAATCTACATGATATGATTCGTAATTTGGTTTAGCCAGAATTTTTCAATCGGTATCACTTAAGTAATAAGAAAAAAAAAACCACCAAATCACCTCCTAATCGTTGAGATGAAAGCATTTTAATCCTTCATTTTTTATCAAAAGAGTATAAAAGAAAAAATTACTGCTTTGCATACAAACCATAGTGGTCAAACGCGAGCCTATAAATAGTAAAAAAAAAACAAAAATGATTTGGTTTTGTTACTTTTTAAAAACATGTTTTATTTTATTATAAAAAAAAATAAAAATGCGGGTAGCGGAGTGGCGCGTAGAGGGGTAGTTTGTATGCACAAGGTCATTGCCATGAATATATCACCGGAAAATGGCAGACTCCGTAAAATTGTAATAAATCTTGATTAGATTATAATTTCTCGATAAATTATGAAAAAAATCGTTTTGTATTTAATATATCCTATACAAATTCAATAGTTTCCAATACATCCATGTCTTATTTAGAAAAAAATAGTTTACAATTTCACGCGATATTTTACAATCTTACGGCGTTTGTCATTTTCCGGTGACAAATACAAGGCTTGATGAAAAATGTGACGCAGACGAAGTTGCGCGGGTCAGCTAGTTATTTATACGTATGTATAGACTAGCGTCATTGGACTTTGGTGCATTAGTAACTAAATGACATTATTTATCAATGAACAAGAAAGGAAGGTAGCAAGATACCAATCATACCTACCTAAGTTTTTTATTAATTAGCCAATTAGTACTTGGCCAGATTACGGATATGGCAGTAAATTCAGCAAGAAAATGAGGAAAATTTCATAATTTTGTAAAACTAGCCTATGGTAGCGGCTTCGCCCGCGTTGTCCCTAGGGACGTGTTTCTGAATACAGAATTTTGAATTTAGAACGTGTGAAACCCTACATTAATGCAAAAAATATCCAAACTTTTATGTCATTCAGTCGAAGAGCTGGCAACCCTTTTGGTGGCGGGAAATGAGCTCACCTAACCGTGCCTGTTTTCACAGGCTTTCAGGCTAAAGTAGACTGAGAAATACTCAACTTTAAAAGCTGAATTCAGAAATAAGTGGTTCATAGCAGATAGGTTGATGCCTTATTAGAGAGATGTGATTTCAGCCAAGTAATGTCCCATGACCCTCCTGATTCGTTTTAGGGGCCGTGCACGGCGTTGACTATGCCATCTAGTGTTGCATATTCGAAGCCATTTACCTGTATGTGCGATATACTGCGATATGACGCAGGCTTTTGACTATGTTGACCATAGCATATTGTTACAGAAATTAGAAGCTTACGGCATGCGGGGAAACATACTAAATCTTATTCAGTCATACCTTACAAATAGAAAACAATATACAGAGATTGAGAGAATTAATATAAACACAAAGAAAGAGGAAATTTATGTATCAAGCGAACGCACACCAACATACGGTGTGCCCCAAGGCAGCGTACTCGGATCTTTATTATTCATAATACACATCAATGACCTGCCTAGTGCTATTGACCACCCCATGACTCTTTGCCGATGATAGCACTATGACTGTAGCATGTAAAAAAAAATACGTATATGAAAGTGACATAAATGAATCTTTGACAACAATCATATCATGGTTAAATAGGAACAACCTAAAAATAAATCTAGACAAGACAACTGTTATGCATTTTAGACAACGGACCCAGGCTATACTTGACCTTAAAGCAATATACAAGGACACAGTACTTAATAAAGTCGACGCCACAAAATTTCTAGGAATTACGATTAACTCTAAATTGAACTGGAAGTCACACATCGAATACTTATGTAAACGGTTACATATTAGAAAATCAAAACTTTTCTGAGCAAATTTCAAAAGAACAACGTACAAATCAACAAAGTTTAAAATAACGATGGTCATTTGATCAAAAGTTCAGCTGACCAAAGTCTGGAATATCAATGTTTATATTATTTATTACACTGTAGCGTAGCTACTTCCGTACAACATTAATTTTGTGTATATTTAAGGTTAATTTAGTATTGTACAAACAAACTTACAAAATAAGTTTTATTACACTTTTATACATTTTATAACTATATGTTATACAACTTAAATCTAATTATACATAGCTAAAAACTAAATTACAAACTAATATTAGAAAACTTTATATATAGTTAAAATTAAAATTAAGACATCACTACAAACAAATAATTTTGTTAGTAGATATTTTTTATGTGGTTTTGTGGAATGCAGACCGGTTACCTGCGTGCGCCCGCGCCATATGTATCTATCTTATTCACACTCGCGGTGCTCGCTGCGCACCGCGCTCCTCAGTCGAGAATCCTTACTGGACGCAAGCGCACGTCGCTCTGCTCGTTCCCGCCGGTCCACATTCGACAATACCCACTCGTTAACGTAATAAGAACTTGTAAACTGTGCTTTCTATAGTCGTGTACTTTTAGTGCTGAACTGTGCCTATCGCTTCCTTGCTTTCTTTCTGTGCTCTTCATTTCGCCTTCTAACTTACTATCTGTGTCTGTGCATACCTATTGTGAACTGGACAATATATTCTTCCTTTCTGTAAGCTGTTGTGTTCGCTTATTCATTGCAACCCTTTACCGCTTCATTGGTGACCCCGACGAACACGAAATATGAACGAGCCGAAAGACACTCAAAATGGCGGCGACAACGCGCCACCTAGTACATCGCAGGATATCCAGCGAGTTGACATACGAGTACCTCCATTTAACCCAGAGAAACCGGCTATGTGGTTTTACCAGCTTGAAAGCCAATTTTACCTGGCCAAAATAACAGCTGACACCACCAAATACCACCATGCTATGGGGCAGTTGGACCCCATTTATGCGTCGGAGGTGGAAGACATCATAACCGGCCCTCCGGCACCCAATAAGTACGAGCGGCTGAAGTCGGAACTCATACGGCGACTCTCTGCGTCCAAGGAGAAGAAGATCCTTCAGCTGGTTACGCGTGAGGAACTGGGCGATCGGAAGCCCTCCCAATTCTTGCGCCATATCCAGCATCTTGCAGGACCCGATGTCCCAGAAGACTTTCTTCGCACCATGTGGTCCAGCCGCCTGCCGTATAACATCCTGACCATTGTAGCCTCGCAGTCGAGGGCTACTTTGGACGAGGTCGCAGAGCTGGCTGATCGCATCCACGACATCGCAGCCTCAACCCCGCACGTGGCAGCAGCTACAGCACCAAGCGCATCACCAGAGTTAAGCTGTCAAGTAGCAGAACTCACACGCCAGGTGCAGAAGCTGACGACCAAGTTGGACAGAATGTCACGGTCGAAATCAAGGAGATACCGGTCTGAAAGCCGTGGTCGCAGCAGTTCCCGTTCCAGCCGTTCCCATTCCAACGACCGAAAATACCCTTTGTGCTGGTACCACGCAAAGTTCGGAGAAAAGGCGGGTAGGTGCATGAAACCGTGCGAATTCAAGACAAAGGGAAAAGAATAGGGCAGTCCGTGATGGCGACTGACGGCTGCCCAAATCCAGGTCGCTTGTTCATAACCGACCAACGGACAAAAGTGCAGTTTTTAATCGATACAGGCAGTGACATTTGTGTTTTTCCTCGAACATTAACGAAAGGTAAACAATGCCAAACGAACTATCAACTGTTTGCTGCTAATGGGTCCGTTATAAACACTTATGGTTATGCTCATTTATTAATTAATATAAACTTGCGCCGCGACTTCGCTTGGCGATTTATTGTAGCGGACGTAACGCGGGCCATAATAGGTGTAGACTTTTTGTCATATTATAATTTAATTGTGGATGTACGAAACAAATGTTTAATTGATGGTAAGACTATGCTCACCACCGCGGCTTCGGTCGCGGGTTTTTCTGACAATGTTTCTTCGGTGAAGGTAACGTCGGGTGACAATAGTAATTCTGTGTACCATGCTATACTAGCAAAATACCCTGACATCACTCGACCCTCAGGCATACACCGCACACCTAAACACAACATAATGCACCACATACGTACTACACCTGGACCACCAGTATTTAGCACACCACGCAGGTTAGCGCCGGATAGGTTAAAGGTTGCTAAAGCAGAATTTGAGGCCATGTTACAGATAGGTACGTGTCGACCATCAGAATCACCATGGGCTTCTCCGCTTCACCTCGCCCTCAAGCGGGACAACAGCTGGCGCCCGTGTGGAGACTACCGGATGCTGAACGCCAGGACGGTTCCGGACAGGTACCCCATTCGCCATATCCAAGATTTTTCCCACAACCTTGCGGGATGCTCAGTCTTCTCGACAATAGACCTGGTGAAGGCATATAACCAGATCCGTGTCAATCCCAGTGACATCGAGAAGACCGCCATCACCACGCCGTTCGGCTTATACGAATTCCCATTCATGACGTTTGGACTTCGTAACGCCGGACAGACGTTTCAACGTTTCGTTGATGAAATGCTGCGTGGCCTAGATTTTGCCTACTCTTACATCGATGACATTCTGATCTATTCGAAAGACCAGGCGACCCACTTAGACCACCTGCACCAAGTTTTCAGCAGATTGGCGGAGTATGGCATGGTCATCAATACGGCAAAGTGCGTGTTTGGAGCAGCGGAGGTAACATTCCTTGGTTACAGCATCTCAGCAAATGGTACCAAGCCCTTACCAGACAAAGTGGTGGCCATCAATAGTTATCCCATCCCGAAAACGGTAAGAGAGTTGCGCAGATTCCTCGGAATGATAAATTTTTACCGTAGGTTCATTCCCGACGCTGCCACACACCAAACACCGTTGAACGCTCTTTTGACAGGTTCCGTGAAGGGTTCCCATCCCGTACATTTCACGCCACGAGAACAGGAAGCCTTCGAGGCGTGCAAACGGGGTCTGTCTCAAGCAGCCATGCTCGCTCATCCAGACTGCGATGCAACACTTGCCCTGGTTACCGATGCTTCGGACGTAGCCATGGGTGGCGTGCTCCAGCAGTCGAAGGACACCATGTGGCAACCTCTAGCGTTTTTCTCACGCAAGCTGAGTCCTTCGCAGACCAAATATTCCCCATACGATCGCGAGCTCTTGGCGATCTATGAGGCGGTCAAACACTTCCGTCATATGATCGAGGCACGTGACTTTGTGATATATACCGATCACAAGCCACTTACATTCGCATTTCACTCCAGGAAAGAGAACTGTTCTCCCAGGCAATTTCGCTACCTGGACTATATTTCACAGTTCTGTACTGACATTCGACACATTTCAGGGAAGGATAATGTGGTAGCTGATACTTTATCTCGCATCGATGAGATCATTTTACCTCTCGATCTGCAAAAATTAGCTGCCGCACAAAACACCGACCCTGAACTGAAACAACTGCTGAATGGCAGTAACTCTCTACATTTGGAGAAAATCAAACTGCCTGGCACGCACTCAGAACTGTTTTGCGATGCAAGTGGTACTACGCCTCGACCATATGTGACGAAGGAGTTACGACGACAGGTCTTTGAGAGCCTTCATTCTCTCAGCCATCCAGGTGCCAACGCCAGTATCCGACTGATCACCGACCGCTATGTATGGCCTGGGATCAGGAAGGATTGTAGGGAATGGGCGCGTACTTGCCTAGCATGCCAACGGGCTAAGGTACATAGACATGTATACGCACCGCTGGGTACGTACAAGCTTCCACGCGCCAGGTTCAGGGACCTACATATTGACCTCGTCGGACCCCTACCACTATCCCAGGGATACCGGTATTGCCTCACAGCAATCGATCGCTTTACTCGATGGCCTGAAGCAATACCCATACAGGATATTACAGCCGAGACGGTAGCTAAAGCCCTCCTTAGCGGGTGGATATCTCGTTTTGGCTGCCCCACGACTGTCGTTACAGACCGTGGGAGGCAGTTTGAATCAGCCTTGTTTTGCCACTTGTCGCAAATAGCTGGATTTCAGCATAAAAGGACGACGGCCTATCATCCAGCCTCTAATGGGCTCGTGGAGAGGTTTCATCGGCAGCTAAAAGCTGCCATAACCTGTCACGCGGATAGCAGCTGGGTCGAGTCCCTTCCCCTTGTACTATTAGGTGTACGTAGTACCTTCAAAGAGGACCTTAAGTCAACGCCAGCTGAGATGGTGTATGGCGAATCACTACGATTACCTGGAGACATTCTCAGCCCAGAGGACCAAGGAGACCCTGACGTCACCAGTTACATCGCGCGCCTACGGAGTTTCGCAAATAAATTGCAACCTACTCCCGCGTCACGTCATGGTGGGCGTCGTTCACCCTTCGTTTTTAAGGATTTGGCCACATCTTCACACGTTTTCCTTCGCGATGACACTGTGGCCGGATCATTGAAGCCTGCCTACACTGGTCCTTATGAGGTCGTACAACGAGGAGACAAAGCATTTAAGCTAATGGTGAAAGGTAAGATGGTCACCGTATCAATCGACAGAATAAAACCTGCCTACATACTACGTGATCCAGATACCACAACTCAGTCAAGTCAACCTCCACTACCTCACACTACTACTCACACACACACCCCAATCACAAACTCACCACAGAATTCCACTCACACTCCAACTCAGAATACAAGTCATGATGACTTACCTGACGCCGGAGAGAGCACGGTCAGAAAAACTCGTTCGGGCCGCAGAGTGAGATTCCCGGAATATTATCGCCCGTAGGACGGTCTCTGGAGGGGGGTGGTGTAGCGTAGCTACTTCCGTACAACATTAATTTTGTGTATATTTAAGGTTAATTTAGTATTGTACAAACAAACTTACAAAATAAGTTTTATTACACTTTTATACATTTTATAACTATATGTTATACAACTTAAATCTAATTATACATAGCTAAAAACTAAATTACAAACTAATATTAGAAAACTTTATATATAGTTAAAATTAAAATTAAGACATCACTACAAACAAATAATTTTGTTAGTAGATATTTTTTATGTGGTTTTGTGGAATGCAGACCGGTTACCTGCGTGCGCCCGCGCCATATGTATCTATCTTATTCACACTCGCGGTGCTCGCTGCGCACCGCGCTCCTCAGTCGAGAATCCTTACTGGACGCAAGCGCACGTCGCTCTGCTCGTTCCCGCCGGTCCACATTCGACAATACCCACTCGTTAACGTAATAAGAACTTGTAAACTGTGCTTTCTATAGTCGTGTACTTTTAGTGCTGAACTGTGCCTATCGCTTCCTTGCTTTCTTTCTGTGCTCTTCATTTCGCCTTCTAACTTACTATCTGTGTCTGTGCATACCTATTGTGAACTGGACAATATATTCTTCCTTTCTGTAAGCTGTTGTGTTCGCTTATTCATTGCAACCCTTTACCGCTTCAACACTATTGACCAAATCGTTTAAAGGTCGAAATGGATTACTGGCGACTCACCATAGTTCTGGGTGGTTCGCTCCCGCCTTAGCCTTCTAACCTAACCTATCCGAGTCGGGGAAGTCTGAGTCGGGGATATTTTAAAATTACATCTAGCAACTTTTGATCAGTCGTTCATTTGATGTCACATACATTGGGATTCTAAAATTTTTCTAAATAAAACATTTGGTCATTTAAATTTTGTTATTTCGTATATTGTTCTTTTGAAATTTGCTCAGAAAAGTTTTGATTTTCTAATATGCAACCATGTAAACGGCTGAGCTCCTCTGCGTACGCCTTATATAAACTGGCCCCAGAGCTAAACAAAGATGCCTTAGTAACGGCTTATAATGGTCTAGTAGAATCGCTAGTGCGTTACGGTATTATATTTTGGGGGAATTCCACAGATAAAGAACTAGCATTTAGGGCACAAAAGAGATGCATTCGTGCTATGTTTAATTTGAAGTCGACCGACAGCTGTATGCCTTTGTTTAAATTATTAACTCTACCATCTATGTATATTTTTGAAATTGCGACATTTGTGAGAATGAATCTATTTCTATTCCCAAGACTAGCTGACACCTTCCCCCGGAACAGACGTGACAATAAACAACTGTGTTAACATACGTCGAAGACTGTATTAATGGGAAAAAGCGTTTTCTGTATGGCTCCTAAAATTTATAATAAAATACCACAGTCCTATAAAGCATTTAAATAAAAAAAAGATGCCAGATTTATTAACAGACAAGTGTTACTATCACATAAATGATTTTTTGAATGATACGATTTGACATATTTTAGTTAATTAATTTGTGTGACATTTTATGACTAATGTATTTTACTGACATCAATATTATTTGACATTGTCTTTTATCCTGAGTTTTTTGTGACATTTTATGATTACTTTTTATTTTTATTTTACTGACTTACCTATCAACGCAATTTGACATTTCTATTTTTTTTTTGTTCTACATATTATTATTTTTTCTCTTGTAATTTTTATAAATTTGTATGCCTTTTGGGTGAAACATGTACGTACGAAATTTAATATTGTGACATCTTGCATGCTTAATGCGCATGTTTACACATGTTTTGACAAATAAAATTATCTTTATCTTTACGTTAAGAATACTTGACATTGACGCTTCTGTGCGGCAGCACGCTTATGTGGTATGGATCCTGCACGCTCCTTTCCATCTAGTTTTTCAAATTCGAAACTCATAAGTAAAATATACTTGACAATCTGACACGTCTGTGCTGCCACCTATAGTTCCTGCACGTTCCTTATAGAACCAATAGTCATTGGTTGGACTGGCAGTTGGTCAAAAATCTATAACAGTGTGACTTTAATTCTTTGGCAATCTTTCAGCAAGTGAAAGTTATTATGAAAATATACAACTTTAACTATGTGAATAACTCTGAAATTAGGTAAAAATCAACTGTTCTACACATGAGTATCTCTAAATCTATATAAAGCTGAAGAGTTTGTTTGTCTGTTTGCTTGAACGCGCTAATCTCAGGAACTACTGAAAAAAAATTTCAGTGTTAGATAGCCCACTTATCGAGGAAGGCTATAGGCTATATATCATCACGCTAAGACCAATAGCAGCAGGGCAGACGAAGTTGCGCGGGTCAACTAGTTAACATAAAATGTAGTGAACCGGTCTTAGTGGAGAGCATAGATATTATTATATTTTTATGGTGAAGAGCACTGAATGAAACCTGTACCGTCTACACAGCTGTGGAGAAATAATTGTGCAAATAGGTATAAATGATTCACTGTCTGGCATCTAAAAAAAAAGTCTCCAGATACTATCTCATAACGAAATTCTACAAAAGAAGAAAAAACCAAACAAAGATAGCGATATGAGTCATCCATAGACAAAATTGTTACGATATTTCGTAAGACGTAACAGGTAAGTTCTTAGATAAATGGTGCAATCGTTTTTTGTCATCCTTGACAAAAAGTTCAGATCTTTTTAACGTTTCGTAATATTTGTAAGAAATTTCTCATACTTATGAGAAACTAGCTTTTGGCTTTGTCTTCGATCGCGTTAGTGTGGGGTATTTCGCAAAAAACACCCTAAAGTCGTCTCCAGGGACCCTGTCTATCTCTGATCCAAAATTCATAATTAGTTCAGCGTTTAGACGTGGAAGCGTAACTAATAAAACTTAATTGTAATTAGGATACAGAACGAACATAAATCTGACATTATCACATCTATTTCAAGTGTTTCGATTGGTATTTTAAATCGCAATAGGTATTGGTATTACGAAACGTTTTGGCTAAAAATAAATGTACACGTGAATTGATATAGAGGTATACTTACGTCATTTTGATATTATTTATCGCTTTCGTAGTTGGTTAGCCCATTTTTGTTCAGAGATTATCATAATGAAATCGATACCTTTTTATCCTCCATCCTTAGATGGAAGATCTTCACATGACTCTTTACACTCTGGGTCGAGCGGAAGGGAGTATCAGACTCTTACTGACTGAAGCCCATCCGTGTTCCTCCTAATGCCCTATGCGGTCCAGGGCCGCGGTGACTCTTTCCAACAAATTCCGCAACCCTGACAGGACTCCCGCAACCCTAGCAGTATGATATCGATACAAGAAGGACTACCTAGTTTTATTCTTTCAAACTTTTAAATTTTGCGTTCGACTCCATTTCTGCGACTTTTAACCAATATTACTAGTTTGGGGCCGTTCAAGTATGACGTAAGCAGAATTTTAGTAATTTTAACCCCCGCCCCTCCCTTTGTCAGCGACAGTAATCAAAACTCTTACCCCTCCCTCCAATGCCTACGTAAGCATTGGTATAGTTTTTACTCGCGCGAAACCTATTTCCCCCACTTCTTTTATTTCTTACTTAGCTATGAAACATCAAAGTCAAAGTCAAAACGTTTATTGCGAACCAAGTGTACAATGGTGTTGTTTTGTTAGTAGGTACTTATGACTTAATAGCCTTTTACAAGCATTGCAATAGGTATTATTATTATTCTTCTTCCTTTTCCATCCTAAATTAGCATGTATTAAACATTACTATTCCTTAGTTATTTTCATTTAGATTAATACAATTAAATTGAGAGAGAGAGAGAGCGCGAGAGCGCGAGAGAGTAAAAACAAACTACTAGTAGCCATAATTATGTCAAATTAAAATCTACTAAGATTTGCAAACAAAAAAGGAAGTAAATATTGCTGCCGTAACCACCATTTAAACCCCCCCGCCCCCCATCATCATCTTCCTGCCCTCATCCCATTTAACTTGGGGTCGGCGCAACACGTTTTTTTCTTCCATTCTGTTCTATCAGTCGTCACTCTATCACTAAGTCCCTTTTCTTTCATATCGCTCCTCACACAATCCATCCATCTTTTTTTGGCCTTCCTCTCCCTCTCCATCCATCCACATTTATGTTCATAAACCCCACCGCCCCCCATGTCATCAAAAATAAGCATGGTAAGGACCCTCCCCCACCCCCCATTGATGCTTACGTAATACTTGAACAGCCCCTTTCGTTGAACCATGTGTCATTGACGTACTTAACTTCTTCAGTCATTTAATTTATGTAAAATCATTACTCTTCCTACTTGCTCAAGTGACACATTCAGTTACTTTTCCTCGTTTCGCATTTACGTTCATCTATACTAATTATAAAAAGCTGAAAATTTTACAAACAAACTCTTCAGCTTTATAATTTTAATTGTTATAGTTTGTTTCTTGGTTGAAGCGCTAATCTCAGGATTTAAAAAAAAAAAATTTTAGTGTTGGATAGTCCATTTAGTCCAGCATAGAAGTAGACATGGAGGTAGGATAAAGCATCACGCTACGACCAATAGGAGTGAAGCATCAATGAAAAATATAGCAAAAGCAGTTTTTTATGTGACGCAGACGAAATTGTGCGGGTCATCTAGTAAACCCATAAAACAAAACCTAATTTAACGTCTTTTGTCTACCTAAGCTAAGGCTAGGGAAGCCTCGCAACGGAAAATGAGCTTAGAAACAAACAAAGGATCTTGCGTACTGAAAGGCTAGGCCTGTTCTATTATGGATGCGAACTAGACCCCCCGAGTCCACAGGACTCTTTTAAGGACATTTTATAATCTTCCGCGCAGTACTGCCACTGTTTTGTATTCGACGAAGCCCGACTAAGGTTAGATCTTTTAAAAGTTTGGCAGGGAAATATACCAGACAAATAATGCGTTGATTTTTTTCCATATTTCTAGGCTTTAACCAGATTGTAGATTTCATCAAAATGTAATATTTGGTATATTTATAATTAGGTTAAATTCTACCTTTTAAAAAAAGTCGCAGTCCATTCTATCTCAGACTGTTTCTCGGATTCAGTACTTCTTCGGCTACGGATTTTGACACGATAAGTGCGATGCCGGGGTAGGTCGATAGGGGGGGGGGGGTTATGATCTGGAATTATCGACCTACCCCAGCTTGATGAATTTATCAACTCTTCAAAAATTGGTGCCGAATCCTAAACATCGATGGTCGAAAAATCGTGCTCAATCTTGTTGCAACATTGTGTGTTTGTTGCATTTACAGGTTGGTAAAAAAAGTGAATAAAATCTTGAGATCAATTTTGAACAAAACAAAAATTCAACGTTCCACCAACCTGACTTCCATATCCAGATGCGCCAACTCGGGCACGCTGCACCAGTGGCGCTGCGGCGTCGCGGCTATGAACATCTGCACGAAGTAGATGAACGCGAAGAATATCCCGAAGGGCATCATGAAGGCA
Organism: Lacanobia wlatinum; assembly: GCA_947578705.1. Classification (NCBI taxonomy): domain Eukaryota; kingdom Metazoa; phylum Arthropoda; class Insecta; order Lepidoptera; family Noctuidae; genus Lacanobia; species Lacanobia wlatinum. The sequence goes on along the minus strand of OX388027.1, from coordinate 25,871,950 downwards.
AACAGGAACCGCTGATAGCGGCCCATGTCGCCGACGTGGCCCAGCACCGCTTCCAACGCGTCCGCGTCATTTTTTGATGACTTCTTGTTCAGCTCGTCTTTGGCGTCCTGGAGAAGAACAGTAGTTTTAATTAATTGGAAGGTAAGGCTGTGTTGTGGAGTGGGTCTTTTTGATACTTATTTTTTTTTGTTTTTATTTTTAATTTATCTGACTATGTAGGTCAATTCGTTGTTTTTTTTTTATATATACTTTTCTATCAATATCATAATGTGCTAGCGAAGAAGTTATAAATTTCGTGTCATGTATTAATTACTTTGCATACTTTTATATAGATTCAAGTTCTTAAAACATACTCGTAACAGACAGATGTGTTGCTGGGGAGTTTGTTGGCCACTTCTTCTCCACAGCTAAAACACTAGGAAGTGGTGACGGGCGGGCGTTTTGGGGGACTGTCTTTTGTAAAACTTGACGTTCAAAAAGTGCTGGCTCTCAGCCTAATTTGAATAAACGACTTTTAATTTTGACTGTATTTTTGAAAATCTGAAACAGGCCTGCCTGTTGTACGTAACGGCTTTCTGTACCCATAAGTATAGATCCTGCCAGGGTTGTGGAATTTGTTCGAAAGAGTCACCGCGGCCCTGGAACGCAAAATTTGAAGCAACACGAATGGGTTTTAGTTCGTAAGAGTCTAACACCTCCTTTCGCTCCGCCCAGAGCGGAAGAAATTCAATTAGATGTTGCTATCCAATTGAATTTGAAACTTAATTATTACTTAAGTTTTTTATAAGACTATTTCTGAAGTTGGGTAAAGGACCAAACTCCTTGATAAAGTCCTAAACTTCAGTTGGCCTTACAACACATTATTGAAGGCGATACATAAAGGAATAATAAATACTGTCCAGAATAGCCTCAGTATATCTACTGTAAATAAATAAAGACGCTTTTAAGATTAGATAAGAATACCTACCTTATACCTAACAGTTGGATCGAGGCGAGGGTGATCTAGCAATTCCTGAACCTATTGTCTAAGCATAATAAATGGTTTTCCGATAGCAGTATATCAATGCCGTAACACGGGGTAAATAGAAACGCAGGGGTGAATAGAAACAAAACTTTGAAGGGGATTGGTAAGGAGTAAGGACTCAAATTTTTAAGTTAAATTCATTTTATAACAGATTGATTGTTTTTTGGAAACCAATAATGTGGCATTCAAGTGAAAAAAACCATTCAAAATGTTGTTTCTATTACCCCCTTTTTACTGATACCTGCGTTTTATTCTCTCGATTCCGTAAAGAAACAAATAAGGACATGTACCAAGGTATTTTGGAATATCTGCGAGTCCACCTTGGCCAAATAATTTTTCTTGAGAGAAATTACTAAAATTGTACGTAATTCGAAGCAAAAGTGAATGTTGTCGTCGTTTTGCCGATAGGTATCTTAACGATTTTCACCTTTTATAGAATGTCTGCAGATATTGTTTCGATTGGGTTCTTTATTTGCATTATTCTTAACGTTTATAGACTTTTTTTTTTTTTTTTTTTTTTTTATTTGTGATTTTTATTTAGACTTTGTACTATTGAGCCAAATTATTATACCTACCAAAGTCCTTCGTGGTTTTTTTTAAGGCTGAGAAATCATCAAATGACTCCTCTTGCTCTGGGCGAAGCAGAAGGGAGTGTCAGACTCTTACTGACTAAAACCCATCCGTGTTCCTCCTAATGCCCTTTGTGTTCCAGGGCCGCGGTGACTCTTTCGAACAAATTGGAACTGGAAGTCCTTAGTCCTAAGTTAGGGCTGCTTGGGGTTTGACCAATCCTTCCGGGGGACTTATTTATGGGCGTGTTTGGACAAATCCGATAGGTACCATGGGACACACGGAAAAATAGGTACTTGAAGAGTCTCACGCCCGATTTTGATGAAAACTAAAACTATCATTCGGATTTTTGTTTTTTTTACTTGGTATTCCATAGTTATAATGCGTTCGCACGACACCGACTTATGATGTCTGAGCAGACTTTGAACTCTGAACAAAAAATGTCTACCCAGACTTACAACGAAGTCTGCACAGACTTACGACGAAATCTGCGCAGACATAGGTCGGTGTCGCGTGTACTCACTATTACCGATTACGGATTTGGCTATTCACGCTTGTTTGAAATAAAAAAATCAAAAAAAGCAAAATCAAAATGGCTCGCGGGTAGCCGATGGATGCGAGAGGCACAGGACTGGTTGTTGTGGCGACGCTTGTGGGAGGCCTATGTCCAGCAGTGAACTTCTTACGGCTGATATGATGATGATAGTCGTGTCGATCTTTTAGGTAGCAGAACCAATGCCATTGTTTTATTAAGAACTAGCTTCTGCCAGCAGCTTCGCCCGCGTGGTCCCTAGGGAACATATTCCCGGGATAAAAAGTAGCCTATATCCTTTCTCAGGCTCTAGACTATCCGTGTACCAAATTTCATTTAAATAGGTTCAGTAGTTTTAGCGTGAAAGCGCGACAGACAGACAGACAGACAGAGTTACTTTCGCATTTATAATATTAGTAAGGATACAGATAACGATGGGTGGGCAACTAGGTAACCAAAATACTATTCTTTTTTCATTTCTATCGCTATTCATTTCAGCGTGCAATGTCAGTGTGCTAATGAAACTCTTTTGAACTTCACCTTGAAACACCGTTTCGCTATTAACATCAAACAATTGACAATCGTCGTCGCTTAACTAGAAAAGCTATACTAATATATAAAGCTGAAGAGTTTGTTTGTTTGCTTGAACGCGCTAATCTCAGGAACTTCTGGTCCGATTTGAAAAATTCTGTCAGTGTTAGATAGCCTATTTATCGAGGAAGGCTATAGGCTATATATCATCACGCTAAGACCAATAGAAGCGGAGCAGCAATGAAAATTGTGACGCAGGCAATGTCGCGGGTCAGCTAGTGAATAGATACAGTCAACAAAGCTATTTGGTGTTTGATGGTATTTGGTGGTGGTTTTTGTTTGGTTTGGTTTGGTTTGGTGGCATGTAATGTACATACCTACCATGCTCAGACAAATAAACGATGGTTGATTGATTGCAGGCAGGTAACTTGCAGCTAGAGATGCCGATGCATTCCACCAGCTTCTCTGACAAATCTTTTACAATTCAGGCGGTGCGGTTATGGAATGCCTTGCCGGTGTCGGTAAGGCGTGCTCAATCTTTGTCTACTTTTAAAACTATGGTAAAAAATCATTATCTCTCTCCTTAATCGTCTTTACTTGGGTTCTCTGCTATATTTTTTATATGTATTTATCTATTATGTAATTATTATATATATAAATAGTACACCTAAGACTACAAAGTACTGTCACTCCTCTCTTTAAACTCCATCCAAAGGTTGTCTTTAAAATATCGCTTTTAGCGATAAGGCCGCCCATTGTGTCACCCTATGTAATGTTTTCTTCATCTATTTTTTTCTGTAACTTAAATGGTGTACATAATAAAGAGTATTCTGTTCTATTCTATTCTTTTAAACAATGTTGTGAGTGTGCTGAGTAGACAATTATTGTACAACGTACTCGTAAGTATGTCAGAAACTTAAAAAGTTATAATGCACACACTAGAAATAAATATAGGCAGTGCAGTGGAAAAAATAATATCCTTGCCTGTATAACAAACTAGTGGACGTCACGCGGTTTCACCCGTGTAGTTTCCGTTCCCGTGGGAGTACGGGGATAATATATAGCCGTTGTTACTCCCTGATAATGTAGCTACACAATGCTAAAAGAATTTTTCAAATCGGTCCAGTAGTTTCGGAGCCTATTCAATTCAAACAAACAAACAATTCTTTCTTCTTTATAATGTTAGCTTTGTTGACTGTACCTACATATCTACCATTATCTATTAGTACAACCTACATACATATAGCAATTTCTTATTTTACGGCAAAGTCGTGAATTAATGTCGTTTGTTTCAAAATAAGGATGTTAGGAACAGTTATGGTCCTCAAGGGAAATATCTTATGGCTTAGGTATTCATACGACAACATGAGGAGGACAGTGTGCCAAGATGGTAATTTATAGATCTCTTGAAAGTAGGGTTGCCAGGTCCTAAAACTAATTTAAGTAAAAGTTAGTGAAAAGAACGGAAAACTTATTCTATTCAGGATTGTGTCTTTATAATAATATTTAGTAGCATTATTGTAAGTAAATCGTGCAATAATCAGTGAAAATCTGGTAAAATATGAAAAGCCTAAAAAAAGCCGGATAGGCCAGACGGTATCCTAAAAGCCTGACTATGTCCGGCTTCATCTGGACGCCTGGTAACCCTTGCAAGTGATTTATTTCTTAATAATATACTTGTGTAGAAAAATAATAATAATAATAAAATCATAAAAACACCATTAAAATAAATGTCAAAAATAAAATGAAAAAATAAATATACCTACCTAAAAAGATCAATAATGTCACATATGCAATAAAAAAGATAATAATGTAAATTCAAATTATTCAAGACAAAATAAGAAAAAAAGAAACAATGTCAAAATTAAAAAGTCAATAATAATTAATTTATTAGCAAATCAATAAAGTCGCATAATAACAATAATCCAAATTCCACTTTATAATAATTCAAGTCAAAGAAAAAACGCACGTACCTGACGTACCTACCTAAATTATTTAGCACACTTTCAAACTTTCGCTTCTAAAATCTAGCTAGACGATAACAATAGTTTTATTCAAATTATTTTGGAAGTTATTAACCCCAATCTTCCCAGCCTTTTTCCCAACTATGTTGGTGTCGGCTTCCAGCTAGTCTATTCTGTAAATAACTATTTCGAAATCGAGCTTCACCTGAGTGACAAAACTCACAAAGTGAGCTTTATTACATACAACATAAGTCGTATATAAATACGAATCTCGGATTCCGCTGTCGAGACACTTACAGAATAGCACTACAGTTTAACCGGATACATCTGAATACAGTAGTACCCAACTGATATGGCTTACCGATGTACCTGCGCAGAAGATGAATTTTCAAAGCGCGGGAAATGCTATTGACCAATCGGCACGTTCCACGCACCGCACTTCTTTTTCCTGTACCGCTACTGGTCGACAGCTGCCGCCATGTTAGTGCGCGCCGCGTGGTATGCACGTGACTTGCGAGTGAGACGGAACTAACAGGTGCAGTGTATTATGAACCTTATAGTAGTAGGTTGATTGTAAGTTTGCTTTCTTTCGTTAATCTTCGGGGCCATACTTTCTTTTCTGCGCGAACGAAGATTCACGACGCGCCTTATCAGTTGGCTACCACTGTACCAGTATTTTACCTGGAGCGACTACCTACTCGTATCTGACCTCTACCACCAGTTTATTGGATAACACGATATCCAGGGGCGTAGCTACCGCTGTATCAAGGATACGGGGCCCCCGAACTACAAGTGCCCCGATTTGTGGACGCAAAGCTCCGCACCGAGTGGACCCACCATGCTGCTTCGCCCTGCTGTGCCTTCGACGCAGCTATATATTTCGCGTCTGCATCACTCCACAAGGGTTGAGGAAGTCGTGCAGTTCTTGAAAGAGAAGACCAATTGGACTCTGAGGGTCGAAAGGTTGGAATCGCGTCACAACATCAACTTTACGTCGTTCGTGGTTCGAGTTCCAACCCACCATCTACAGATCCTCTTAAAAGAGGACTTTTGGCCGAAAGGTGTCGTATTTCGTCGTTTCTGAGGACGTTTACGCGACACCACGCAGCGAAACACGACGCCGACAACGTTTCGTGTTTAGTTATAGTTTTAATAAAGTTTTTGCTATAATATGTATTAGTTTATTATTGTTTAAGATAATTTTGTGTATTGTATCTATGGGCCTCAGTTGCCTGATAATAAAATGATTATTATTCCTTTTATTCTTTTTATCAACATTTATTTAACATTTTTAAATATTTCATTAAAAAAATATTTAAAAACCAAAATATATATAAAAATAGTAGCCCACCGGTATCGGGAACAGGGTTATTATTATTATTATACATTTAGACCTGCCATCTCCTTCGTGGCCTACCTACCAAGACAGTTCTGAGCTAGTAGGCCCTACTATAGCTCACTGTTTTAGCAGGCATTTTGTTTAAAAAAACAACACACCTAAAAAGGGCCCTCAAAAATGTAAATGTGTTTTTTTGAGGATGGAAAATCATCAAATGAGTCCTTCCGCTTTGGGCGAAGCAGGAGAGGTGTCAGACTCTTACTGACTAAAACTCATCCGTATTCCTCCTAGTGCCCTTTGCGTTCCAGGGCCGCGGTGGCTCTTTCGAACAAATTCCGCAACCCTGGAACGCACTGACCCTAGCGGGCCCCGTCTACTATGCTGACATCTCCTTGAGGCGCGTGGGGAACACAACGCGCCGTCGACCCGGGCCGGGAATCGCCCTGCGACTCCCGACGCCTGGGGCGTGTTCTTCTGTTAACACGATATCCCTTGGCAAGACTGATATCAAATTTCCTGGCTTCTGACTACCCGTAGATCTACAAATGACAGCCGGGGCCAACTTCACGCCGAGACACGGAGGAATCTTCAAGATCGACCCGTGACTGTGACAGACAAACAGACAGACTAGTGATCTTAGAAAGGTTCCGTTATTTTTCCTTATGCACGTTCAGAACCAAACAAAGTTGCAAATCAGTGAAAATTTGACCAAGGAGGATATATTTAAACAACCGTTACTTACTGAGGCGAGATCACGTCTTCCATATAAAACAAATTTTTTGCATTGCACGTAAATGCATACTATGGTCAACATCAGATAAATTTGCAATAACGGTCAATTGACTCATTTATAAACATAACTAAGTACTTAATTCCGAAAACAGAATTATAATGCTAACTGACTCGTGCCTACTTCGTTGGGCGGTATTTTTCGGGTTAATATATAGCCTATGATATCTACAAATAACGTGGCTGTCTATTGGCAAAAGAATTTTCAAAATCGGTTCAGTAGATCCAGAGATTACCCCTACAAACTCACAAACTTTACCTCTTAATAATATTAGTATAGATAAAGCCAAATAAAGCTTCTGAATCGACATCTATCGGGATCCTTTACTTTTTCTAGTACGTAATGAAAAACTATTCATAATTAATTGTCCGGGTAAGACGCAGAGAAATTAAGGAAAGGGCAATATACTATATTTCAAATTATCTGGCGTCTACCGTATAACTGTTTTGTACCTAACTACGTGTCCAAAAAGTTCGACATTCTAAAAGATTCCCGAGACTTTTAAGCAAGACCGAGGTACACTTTAGGTTTTATGATTTATTCAGGTCTTTCGGAGGTTAACCGCGAATTTTAAGTAGGCATGTTATTCGCAAACTTACCGAGGAAAAGATAGTCTTTAATTGCATTTTATAAATTTCGTCTCGTATACTTTTCAGTTCATTTTATTTTATGTATAATCTTGTTTTTATATTTTGGTCCAGGGGCCACGTGATAACCTACAGTTGCTTACTCGAAAGCTACTAAGGTTCTGTCAAAGATCAGAAGTGCAGGTAGGTGCAATCAAATTTCCACAGCTGATTTAATCCTGCTTCGTCTGTTTCTCCGTTTACTTCTAAACCACGCAACGGATTTTAATACGGTTATCTACACTTTATCTATACTAATATATAAAGCTGAAGAGTTTGTTTGTTTGTTTGCTTGAACGCGCTAATCTCAGGAACTCCTGGTCCGATTTGAAAAAATCTTTCAGTGTTAGATAGTCCATTTATCGAGGAAGGCTATAGGTTATATATCATCACGCTAAGACTAAGAGGAGCGGAGCAGTAATGAAAAATGTGACGCCGACGAAGTTGCGCGGGTCAGCTAGTAATTAATTAATTAAGGGAAAAGATTTGTATGTTTTTAACAAATAAACTCAAAAACAACAGGACCGATTTCAAAAATTCGTTCACCATTAGATTTATTTCGAATAAATAGAGAGATCCCTACGACAATTGCAATAAGTGCAATAAACCCGCGCGAATGAAGTCGCGGGCGAAGTGCTACTATAAAGTGTGAAGTAAAGATGTACCTACCTCACTAGTCTTAGACCCGTGGACCAGTAAAATGTACTATAATAAATACAGTATACTTCAATACTATTTATTTAGCTTTGGGGGATTGCGACTGTACTTCTGACCCTAGACTGCAACAACTGCAGCATCTTGCAAGCTTTAGGAAAATAGTTGAACGAGGTCTTCTTCTTATCGTGTGGGCAGTAAGGTCTAACGACCCCACACACCCTAGTCTCAGAGTTTCTAAGCCGCCTCAAGGGCCTCTGACGTGGTTTATTTGAAGACCGCCATTTGACGGCCGGGATCACCGGCTTATACGTTCCTTCCGAGGCACGGAATCATCTTTTTATCCGACAATCAGGTGATTCAAGCCTGCAATGTCCTAGCTAAACTGGAAACAACTTTACTAAGTATGCTTCCCGTGGGAATCGAACCTACGACCACCGGGTCACAAGGCAAACGCCTAAACCACTGGACCACTGAGGCAGTTGAATGAGGTGAAAGAACTAATGCGGGTAGCAAAGAGGTCAATGAGTTTAACGACCTCCTGGAATTCAGTTAGGTATCTACGCACTATGCAGGTTACGCATTTCTTCGTTTTAATTGTTAGGGACCGTCTCCACGAGCTAGAGAATCGCAGCGAGTTGACGTTTTTTCACTCATCGAATCGCCGCGATAATATCGCCGTGTAGAGACACGTTCATAGAGTTGTTATAAAACTATGTGGCACGGACGATAATATCGCCGCGATTCTCTCGCTCGTGGAGACAGTCCCTTAGCGGTAATATTCTTCAGTTACGGTCTCCATTAAAAAGTAATTTTTTAACTGCCGCCCGCGTGTGCCCCGATAAGCTCGTGGAATCACGCCTCCGTTGGTGCGGCCACGTCATAAGAAGACCCGACGAACACATGACAAAACAAGAGCTTCAGCTTGACTCAGGATCAAAGAGCTGCGGCAGACCCCGACTAACATAGATGTCAGTTATAAAGGAAGACCTCGCCATAGACAATATAGACCCACAGACGACCCAGAAACGACATCTCTGGAGAACAACGGTTAGGAGAGCCCACCCTGATTAGATGGGCTGGAAGAAGAAGAAGCTGCCGCCCGCGTTTATGTCGAAAATTATCCCAAGGGAACATTGTAGCGGCATCAATGCCGCCACAAGAAAAACCAACGGAGCAAATCAACATCACAACAAAAAGAACCGCAACTTCATCTATCCAACTAGTAGCGAACTACTAGGTCGAAATCCTGCATCACGTAAGCAGATTTTACCGTGCGATTTGAACATATACATCAGCCCGAATATCAACTATCGGGCAGTTGCCCGCCAGACACAACATCCGCTTGGTCGGAGGATCCTCCCTTTTCAAAGGAGGTTTGCGGGACTTTACTCTCTGTTCCGCACACCTCTTAAACATAATCCCGGGATAAAAAATCTGTGTTATTCCCACGCTTATTATGAGGTGTAGGTACAATAAAGTTTATATTTAAAATAACTTAGGTACTTACTTGTCAACAAAAAAAAAATACTTAGACGATCTTTAAAAATGGCGGTAAAAAACCAAATGTGTTTGACATTTGATTTAAATAAACAAAAAACCAGGAAGTAATCTTTGATTTAGGCAATACATAGTGTTTATATTATGTATTACATATATAGGTACTTAATTGAATTTTAATTAAAATAGATTTATATTAAGTGCGACTCTAAGGACCAACGATTATAGATATGATTTTGTACCGATTTGATTGTAATTTTAATTTAAGGTGTTTGGGAAAGTAAGCAAGTCTTTTTGAAATAACTAAAAGCCTTTAATAACCAACAACTTTAATTTTAATTTAAGCACCAACCCTGAAATCACGGATACAAATAATATACCTACATCTTTGTTATATACCTATATTTATAGGTAAAGTTTGTGAGGTTGTAGGCGGTAATCTCTAAGCTGGATCTACTGAACCGATTTTGAAAACTCTTTTACCAATAGAAAGCCACGTTATTTGTGAGTGTCATAGGCTATATATTAACCCGAAAACAACCGCCCAACGTAGTGGCCACGGGTCAGCTAGTTAGATACCTATATTTTTATTTTCGCAGTACCTACTTAAACGTGGGTTACGTTTTAGCAGTGCGAACATAAAAAAATTGGGCCGCACGAGGCAGATGATTTAAAAAAAAAATTGTTGGTCAAATATTGCAACAGAGATTTAGGGAATATATCTCTACTAAGTACGAATTAATCAAGTTCTAGTGATCGAACGATGTAAATAAACAATTTAAGTATAGTACCTAGTACACTTAGCTGTGCTCTAAATATGTAAGTAGCACTCCACCTGAGAACGGATGTTATAGGTAATAAATTAAAAAGACTTAATTACGCCATAACGTGCACACAGATAAATAACCAATGATACCTAGTTTTACCCATAATTAATGCACTAAACCAAAGCTGAACTAATTTGATGTTATAGTAACAGTCAAAATTGTTTGTTTTAAATATGGTTGTAAAAGTTGTACCTATGAAAATATACCTACACTGATTTAATTACGAAACATTATTTTGTTTATTTATTTTTATTCTTTAATTTCTTTTTTTCTACCAAATTTTATTTTTTTATTATTTAGATATTGCCTACCTTCAAACAAAACATTTTAACTTGGTACTCAACAATTTTAATTAGTCTCATTTACTCGCTTCCTGTAGGAAAGACTTCGGGAAAACCGCAGAATACACTAGTGCTACAAAAATTGTACAAAAATGCAACGTACCAAGAGAAAATTCTCGCCAAATTGGTAGGAAAGTATCAGGTGAACGTGAACCAATGACAATAAGCGTAATTTCTTGCCAACTTTTGGCTAGTTTTCAGGTTGGGAAGGTTTTAAATGTCAAGCAAAATTTGTGCCAAATTGAAGCTTTTAAAACTAGAATGACCACCACCCAGGTTTTTTTATGCTTAATGCGAAGACCCATTGTCTTGATTTTATAATGAACCTAAAAAATTTCGTAGTATGGAGAGGCTATGGCACAGATCGTGGATGGGTCATATTAATAATAATAATGTTTATTTAAAGAAGAAATTTAGACAATTAGATAATACCTAGTGGTTTATTCAAGAGATATGTATATAACATGTTAATATGTTAGAGAATCTGCAATCCATAATTCAAGAACAGACATATACTAAAATGTTAGGCCTATTTGAGTCATGTTCTTTTCGACTAGGTACTAAATATATTTTTTATTAAGTATTAATTTTACAACTAGCAATGCACCCAAAAATCCGCCGTTTACTTCAGATAGCTTAAAACGATTAAAAATAAGCTGCCTACCTATTACCCTAATCTGACACAAATTAACCACACGCCGGGGACCGTAAATCAAGACCGCATAAACTGGCATAATAAATACATTAAAGTAATGTCGACAAACGGCATGTTTATACAAAAACCGGTCGATATACATAATTTATATTTAACACGCGGAAAATATTTCGCCGGGTCAAGGACGCTATTTCCTATCTTCTACACTAATATTATAAAGCTGAAGAGTTTGTTTGTTTGGTTGAACGCACTAATCTCAGGAACTGCAGCTAATCTATTTTGTTTGTAAATTTCCAATTCGATATCGAGCTTCACCAGAGTGCAAAGCTCACAAAGTGAGCTTTATTGCACACTAGTGGACGTCACGCGGTTTCACCCGCGTAGTTCCCGTTCCCGTGGGAGTACGGGGATAAAATATAGCCTATGTTACTCCCTGATAATGTAGCTTTCCATTGCTGAAAGAATTTTTCAAATCGGTCCAGTAGTTTCGGAGCCTATTCAATTCAAACAAACAAACAAACAAATCTTTCCTCTTTATAATATTAGTGCAGACGACGTAAAGGTCTTATGTTTATACGAATTTGTTACTCACCTCGGATTCCGCTGTCGACACACGAAAATGTTGTTACTGAATAGCACTACGCAGTGCGATTCTGTAAACATCCCACCGTAAAAAACACAGGTGAAGTGAAACATAAAGTGAGCTGTCAATCTATACAAACAAGATGGAATGACAGTAGTGCTATTCTGTAACAACATTTTCGTGTCTCGACAGCGGAATCCGAGATGAGTATCAAATTCGTATAAAATAAGTCCTTTATGTTGTGTGTAATAAAGCTCACTTTGTGAGCTTTGTCACTCAGGTGAAGCTCGATATCGAAGTGGTTATTTACAGAATAGACTAGCAGTTCAGTGTTCACTTCACGCTCACTTCGGTGGGACGCTGTCAGTGATCACGCAGTGAGCTGTCATTCCATCTTGATTACTTAGATTGACAGCTCACTTCGTAATCACTTCACCCAAGCTTTTATTTCGACATGTTTACAGAATCGACCGGTTGGTTTGAATTGAAAAATTATTTTAGTGTTGGATAGCCCATTTATCGGAGAACGTTATTTAATATCACGCTATCGCAAATAGGAGAGGAACATTATTGAAAAATGTGATGCAGACGAAGTTGCGCGGGTCTTCTAGTTATTTATATTTGTGATCTATTTTTCTTGCTATTTTGGAGGAAAAAACACTTTAAATTTTTGTTGTAGGATTAATTATATTGAATAGCTATACAGAGTGACTTTTATTTCATTGGTAATCTTTTAGGCGATGAAAGAATCATTTATGAATATGTGGGAACAATCGTGAAATCGTATTTTTAACCGACTTCTAAAAAAGAAGGTGGTTCTCAATTCGACCGCGTATTTATATATTTTTTTTAAATGTGTTCGCGGATAACTTCGTCGTTTATGAACCGATTTCAATGAATCTTTTTTTATATGAAAGGGTATGCTGCCGAGGTGGTCCCATTGCCACCACGTCAGGATCTGATGATGGAAACCCTGAGAAATCGAGGGCAACTCTCGAAAATTGTAGGCACGCATCTGGTAAAAACTTGATATTCGTGTGTGTATTGGGTGATACTACAAAAGAATGAAAGATTGGATTAGACCTGATGATGGAGACGACAGAGAGTTAAGGGAACTCCACATCGGTATGTAGGAACTACCAAGTGTTTGGGCTTATTTCATTTGTATTGACGAGACCTTTACACCGAAATTATTTTCATAACATAACATCTCGCCGGTACGCTGTGAATGGGTACGCAAGTACCACTAAAAAGTGAAAGATAAAAAAACTTTTTTACAGAAAATATAACCGACTTCCAAAAACAAAACACTACAAGGTATAAAATAACTTTAATTTCGGAAGTCGGTGTCAAAAAACGAAATAACCAATAGTTCTATTGAATAGCTATACAGAGTGACTTTTATTTCATTGGTAATATTTTAAGGGATGACATTAACATTTATGAATATGTAGGAACAATCCTGAAATCGTATTTTTATTATATGTAGATACATATTGCAGAGTTGTGCGATTATAAGACTACTACTGAATCGCTTTTTTCAAATTTCTGAGTACTAATCTGATCACTAGATCTAAAATAAAGGATCTAAAAATTAATGTTTGTGTGGTTGGAAGGATGGATGAATGAATGTTTGTTTCCTACTCTTTCACGCAACAAATGCTGAACGGATTTTGATAAAACTTGATAGTAGTATAATTTAGACTATTTGTTTATATCTATTTATACAGCTATTTTTATACTACATCAGAATAAAATAAGGCTATTATTTCTTAAGTAGGGAAGTAATAATTACACGAGGAGGTACGGGTTGACTCTTAATTTATTGGTAACTATCTGGCTAGTTACTAATAAAATTTATTGGTAACTATCTGGCTAGTTACCAATAAATTAAAAGTCAACCTGGTAGATTACACAAATATACGGGATTAGGTAATTAATGGTGAACGTGGTGGTTACATTTGTCTTATCCTCATTAAAATGTATGTTACTTTTGTATACCGCCTAAAGACCACTTGAACAAACGTATTTTAAAACAGGCGGCTCGTAAATAGTACGGTTATCGTATTTAAAATGGGTCAATGACCCTAGATTAAGAGTTTTTTTTAAACTTATCGATAGGCACACGTTTTTTAAGAACATTGTACCAAAACAAGAGAGAATCTGTATTCCTACTTTTACATTCAGAGAACGAATGTTTAATGTTTTGTTTATATGCTACTCTATAAGTACCTATAAAATTTATTCGTCCGATTTACAACGTATTGTATTGCATAAAAAATAATATCTGATAACGTATTGATTAGAAACATATGTTGCCACATTTCGAATCATACAGTTAAACGGTAGTAGTATTTGGGGTTATTAGACAATGTGTACCTACAAGGTGACTTGACTTCTGAGAAATATTTCAGGGGGTGAAAACAGCAGAACAGCAGATTGTTTTGTATTTCCGAGTAGTTCCCGTAGTGAAAATTGCTTCATGAGTGGTATCTATTTCAACCACCTGACACAATTTTACAATTTTACCCGATTTAAGAGATATTTCGCAAACTGAATAAGAAGGATATATACTGTGTCCCTATCTTTTCCTTTTCGATGATTTATTAACCGTATAAGCACTAGAACCCTCACAAATTGTCCGATAAATTGCTGTCAACATAGCCCTAGTGTACAAATTTGGCAACTATTAGTAAAAAAATGAAAACATAGGGACACAGTATTATATCCTTCTTATTCAGTATGTGAAATATCTCTTAAATCGGTTCAATATTGGAGGAGAAAACAGTCGAGAGCCAAACCTCGAATTATGACTTTTTACATGCAAAGTATCTTCGCCAACATTTCCTCTTAAAATCACCCCTTTTCTTTGGGATATTTACATTCAGAACCAATATTTTAAAAACTTCCGTTTTAATTGTTTCATTCGTAAATGAATGTTTTTAATATTCACCATTCAGTTAAAAGCAATCAAATCAGACCAAAAGAAAAGAAGCGTCTAATTCTACCAAAATCGGTGAACATTAATAAAAAATACATACAGTCGAACATAGAACTTCCTCGTTTTTTGAAGTCGGTTAAAAACCGGATCATAAAAATTGAAAATAGCGCAGATATTATTATCAGCAATATCTTAAATAACACAGGAACATTAAATAAAATTTATGAGCCATCTAAACGTCTAAAGTAAAACAAATAACAATAAATACAGAAAGTTCCGCAGGTGAGTTCATAAAAATGCACTATGCAATGCACATCTGTAGTACTATTTGGCACTTTGCCAGCTCAACATCTCTCCCCTCAATGTTTTCGGGAAAAAAATACGAATAAAACTTTAATTGTTATGATTCTTGAACCCGTAAATTAACTTCTCGTGTTTTGACGATGAGTAAATAAAAAAGAATGTAAGCACTAACCATCTCCTCCCCGGAAATAATCTTCATTTCGTGCACCGTCCCCATAGCACGTGCTTATCACCATTCACCACTTTTAAATATAGAACACGCGTGTTTCCCCTTCGGAGTCCGCACACCGAGTGATAAGATCCGGCGCCTGATCATATATTTACGAGAAATTATCGAAAACGAATCATTGTCCTGTCCTGTAATCTCGTACTTCAAATACTGATAACTTTCTGATAGATACACATTTTCAAGGTAAAAAGTTAGGAAATGGCGAGTGTATTAGATAGCTGATTATGTTTTTTTTTACTATTGATAGGCACGCGTTTGACCACTATCTCACCTGTTGGTAAGCGATGATGTGGTCGAAGATGGAGCACGCTTGCCTAGAAGTAACCTATTCACTCTTGACTTAAAGACTCTCAGGTTGTAGCTATGAGGAAACACAGACTCCGGCAGGGAATTCCACTCCTTAGCTGTACGCACTATGAATGTGTTCCCAAAACGTTTTGTGCGTGTGGGTGAGATGTCCACCATGTACCGGTGGCGCATCGCCGTTCGTCTTGTGGTCCGATGATGGAACGGGCTTGGCGGAATTAAATTATCCAATTCCGTCGCACATTCCCCAAAATGCAACCGGTAGAAGAAGATGTTTTTGAAAGCCTACTTTTTTATCGGTGTATTTGTTTAATTTTAATCTGTTTATCAACTTATTAATGGTGTGATTGGTTGTTGTTATCCAACCACACTAGCTTTGATAGCGGATTAGCTGATCGTTAGATCTGCAAATCCGGTACAGCCTGCTGAACCGGATTTGCAGATTTTTCAACCATTTTCGCTGACCCCTAGGCCAGCAAAAATGGTAGATGGATCATCATCTGCAAGCCTACTTTTTTATCGGTGTATTTGTTTAATTTTAATCTGTTTATCAACTAGTTAATGGTGTGATTGGTTGTTGTTATCCAACCACACTAGCTTTGATAGCGGATTAGCTGATCGTTAGATCTGCAAGCTTGCTGAACCGGATTTGCAGATTTTTCAACCATTTTCGCTGACCTCTGGGCCAGCAAAAATGGTAGATGGATCATTATCTGCAGCCTAGGCAAGTAAATGATACATCTAAAATTCTAGGTTTTTTATCACCTCATCTTCTTCCATTCGTATAGGTACCTACTGTGTTCTCATAAATACAGCGGAGTGAGAATCAAACAAACTTCAGTGGTAATTGATTTATGTTATGAAAACATACCTAGTTTTCTTCAAACAATGATTTATTAGTGTTCCTTACCAGATGGGTAACCATCGGAACCCTATTACTAAGCCTCCGCTGTCCGTCCGTCCGTCTGTCTGTCAGCGGCCTGTATCTCAAGAACCGTAAAAGGTAGACAGTTAAAATTTCCACAGAGTATGTGTTTCTATTACCACTATAACATAAATAATAAAAAATAATTTAAATTAAAAATTAAAAAGGCTCCTCCCATACAAGGAAAGTGTTTTTTTTTGGTTTATGGTACGGAACCTTTCGTACGACAGTCCGACTCGCACTTGATCAGTTTTTTTCCTACACGAGGCAATTTAGGTACCTAGGAACTGTCCAAATGTCCGTAACTATCGCAGTAACGGTTCTGAGAAGTCGCTCCTCTGGGAAAGTATGTAAGTGCCTCATATTTCTGCCGCCAATTGGTTGTTGCTAGCGCTACGTATGGATGTTGACCAATGTACCTAATTACAGGCACATGAAACATTTTCAGGCTTATTAAAAAAAAAGAAAATGTTAAGAAAAACGATCAAAAACTACCCAGACCATCATCATCCATTAGTACGACCGCGACGGTACGGAGACGGTATATGCGTTTGAGGTGAGAAAATGTTTGTTTGTTTGTAAAAAAAATCTAGGTATATTTTAAATACTGATTAGCGGATTCTAAATCTAAATTCTATATAGTGAATAAAAATTGGTTGTCTGTAAAGTTGGTTTACGGACGTTAATTTTACGTGATAACGTCATAAGAAAACAATTGAATTCTTAACAAACAAGCCGAACGCTTAGGCCGATTGTGCCTCTATATCGCTCGTTCTGCGCTCTCGCTTGAGGTACGTAACAACTATTACGTGCGTGCAGCCGGATTCATCGATTTATAAGACGTTATCACGTCAAAAATCTGCTAATTAGTATTTTATCTTAGCAACTTTTTCAGGGGGGTGCATCGTCGCCACTCTCAAATAGGATAGGTTTTCTTTCGCCCATTCATACAAAGATAGAGCTCACTTTGCCGACTAATGCAGAAATGCTTGGGAATTAAAAAGAGCAATGCAAGGACGAGCGAATCGAGCTCAAAAATTTTAGCACCTCGCCTCGTCAACCAACCTATACCTAATGCTAAGTTTTCTTATATAAGGCTTTTTATCCTAGAGCGCAGTTTTCTTCCATGAAATCAGTATTGTAAATAAAAAAAAATTAAAACGTAATTAAAATATTTATTTTTAATGATCTTGCTAGACATTTGGTGCACCCTGTATTTCTATAAACAAAGAATTTAAATATTTATTGGAAGCCGTTTGCCTGTCCTCCTGCCGACCAAGTCTTGGCGTGAGTCTAGTATTGCAGACAACTATGATTCATCACATAACACAACCCTATCACAGAAAGATAATAATCTACGGACTACCTGCATACCATTTTTCCATCTCTGTCAAATCCATGCAAAGGTTGTCTGTAAAAGATCGCTTTTAGCGATAAGACCACTCTTTGTTACAGCTTTTCTACACTAATATTATAAAGAGGAAAGATTTGTTAGTTTGTTTGTTTGAATTGAATAAGCTCCGAAACTACTGGACCGATTTGAAAAATTCATTCACCATTAGAATCCTACATTATCCCTGATGAACATAGGCTATAGAGTATTTTCAAAAAAGCTAGGGATCCGTATGAAAACTTCGATAATGTAACCCAAGGTGTAAAAAAATACTAAAAAAAGAACCTTATTTCGCGTACGCTGCGGAAATTATTGACAATAGAGCAAAGTGATGTACTACAGTTTTATAGAGAACATCAATATCCACAAAAAAGTTCGCGAGGGTATATATATCTAACTATTATGGTTAAGTCCCAATAACCGCTTTTTGTTTAAATTATTCGATCAAAACCCGGGTGGAATGGAATAGTTCTGATTTTGGTATCATGATATTAATCCTTATCCATTTAAATGGTTTGGTAATTTAGGCTGATTATGTATACGTAAATTACACTTTAAATTATGCAAATCGGACCTTTCGTTTAAAAATTACGACGGGTATAAAAATAATTTAATCTAAGTAAGAAAAATGTCGCGGATTGAGCGAACAGCCCTACGTTTAGTCTATTAATAAGTAATTTACACGTTAGCTTATATAGAGGGAGGACAAGGAGATGAAGTTCGTGGAGTACCTCCTAAACCCGTGCGAACGAAGTCGCGGGCGAAGTGCTAGTCATATATTTTAAGCCGTTATTTGTAGGTTCTTATCAACAATAACGAGTATAATCTTTCCTGAAGATTTCTAGAACTTTACTATTCTTTAGGTGCATGATGATAATCCAAAAATCGTCACCCATCGCCACCCAAAGACAATGGAAAGGAAATGAATGTAATTAACGAATAATCGTCGTTTGACGAAATTAAACGTTTGTGTCCAATCGCGATTTTTCACGCAGAAATTAACATGAGCTTTTAAAACAACAACAAAACGTATCTATGGAATCTGACGGCTTATTGCGAGATTTTTAACGTACTCGATCGCGTTAACGTAATTGTTAGCTTATGTAAAAATTGTATGAAAAAAAAGGGTTTCCGTTATTCTCACCAGACGGCGCTCATTCAGTTTATTACCCCGGTATGCGGAAACCCGGAAAGAACAAGTGTTATGGGTTTTTCCATCTTAAATTTCTCAGTAGCACGTCCGGACGAGGAGGACGAGAAGCTCGCGGCTAAATTAACAGCCTCACGGTCGGTGCGGCTTATTATTTATCTTGTAAAAGGCATTGTATAATAACAACCATGTAAAAGGCTGAAATACTTTTTTTAAGTTCTCCGTAGAGTTTCACTATCACCAGCTGGTCTATTCAGTAAGTAATAGTTTCGATATCGAGCTTCACCTGAGTGACAAAGTGAACTTTATGGCACACTAAAGGTCTTATGTTTATACTCACCTCGGATCTCGCTTTCGAGACTCGAAAATGTTGTTACAGAATAGCACTACAGGTCCTATTCCGGCTCGAGATGAAGCGAAATTGGATCTCAAACGAATTTCTTACGAAATTATATGTGGAAATTTTAGGAAAATTATTAACATAAGCCTGACTTAGTCAGCGAGGGTTTCAGAAATTTTAGGCTTATTTTCATATTTCGTGGCCAATTCCGTTCTGCGTGACGAACGAGGATTGCGTAGGTAATTTAAACTTTATTGCATTATGTTAAAATTGAAATGATCCCGCCAATTTTAAAACAAGATCTTCCTACACAACCTAAACAGTATATATTTAGTCTCTGACTAATTCAAACTATGTATAGTAAAACTTGAATATTATAGTGCAAAAAATATCATTAACACATTTATAAATAAACATACAAAAGCTACTTATTATTTATCTTTATTAATTTATACTAATACTTTAAAGAGGTAAAGTTTGTGAAGTTTTAGGGGGTAATCTTTAGATCTAAAAACCGATTTTGAAAATTCTTTTACCAACAGAAAGCCACGTTATTTGAGTACACTCACAAATAACGTGGCTTTACATATATATGTATTTACCTGAAAAATACCGCCCAACGAAGTGGGCACGAATCAGCTAGTTCAATGATATATTGATATATCAGTGATGTAATTACTAATCTATGCATATTAAAAAAAAATACGGTCTATTCAAATTCTGTTAATTCCATTGCCTATTCATGAACTTGTTATTTTAAAATGCCTTGTTCTAAATGCAACAATATGTCCTAATTTAAATGCGATTTACGATGTATTTATTTTGGCAAAATAAATTTGCGTTGTACCAGGAAAAGACTGCGAATAGTAACGTTTGCATCTAATAAAAATCCGTAATAGGTAGGTACTAAATATGAAACTTTTGATTTTATGAAATTATCGTCAAAAGATTTGTCCGCATTGCTGTCGACTGGAAGAAATTGAAAAAATCCTTGTATTACGCATAAATGAGCTAAGTTCAGTTTTGCTAGTGAAAAGCAAAACGTACAGGAAAGCTAGTGCAATAAACAACTACTTCAAACTGGCTTCACATATGCTAGTTTCAGCATTTTCAGTTAGTTTTCCGAGCGAGCTAATATTAGCGCAGTTCGTAACTGCTGAGACGTCTGAAGAGCACAATCTGCTCAGAATCAGAACAGGGGGGCTAAAAAGGCCACTTTAGGTGAATCATAACAGAATCATAAAAATTAATCACTCAACAATCTATCAAATTTAATTTTCATCTATATCGCTAACGCATTAGGTTCAAGATTGATTGGGAAAATGTGACAGTGACGGGTAGCGTGATTGGCTTTCTGATTCTGGTGAAGTGGCCTTTTTAGACCCGCAGTATGTAAGTTTCGACGTAGCATTCCAATTTCGAATGCACTATTTTCGAAGGCCCAATCTCAAAGGATAATGGGCACTTTTGTATGATCCGTGGTTTCGTCCCAAGTGGTGTAAAATAGAATTGAATAGAATAGAATAGAATACTCTTTATTATGTACACCATATAAGTTACAGAATAAAAAATAGATGAAGAAAACATACGAAACAAAGCAAACGAACGAACGCGAGCGAATGAAGCATACTTTTAAAGATAAAGGTAGTGCCGTCCGTGCGTTTGCATAAACACGTTCACTATACAAGAAACACAACGTTTTAGCACTATACATACTGTGGTTTTAGTGTCTCGCGCACAGGACCATGCCTGAAGATTGCCGACCATTTAGTTGCTTTGATCTAGACGGGCTGATTACGGGCCAATTTGTGCCGGCAAAAAAACCTGTCGCCACAAATTGACCCTTATTTCTGACTGTCCTTGCTATATACCTAAATAAATAAATAAAAAAATTCAATAGTTGTAAGTGTAATAAAATTTCATGGCTTATCTAAACTTTTTCTAATTCTTAGAAGAAGAAGTAACATTATGATGTGTATCTTTTTTGTTGGTTTATTCTTTATAATTACTAGCAGTTAGTAAGTAGTTTATAATTTTAGTCTTGAGAATACGTTTACCAACGAAAACGGTGTCAAAAATCAATGTCACGAGGCTTGTGTTCATTTTAATCGATTAACAACACGGTCATGTGTCGGTTTTACTCAAAGGTCTACTTAAAATAATTAAAAATCCATTATTACAATATCAACATGACATTTTATTAATCGGTGTAGTTTTAATGACAATATCTACTTATTCTGTGTACTGTCTATTAATAGTATCAAGAAGAACCGTGAACCGGTTTATTTTTAATTAACATACTTATAATGCAGTTCTTAAATAATAAGTTTCTTTTTATTTAACCTTTTTCATGACGTTAGTTTTGATTTTAATATTTGTTGGAACGTTGTTTTTTAGCTAAAGAAAAAACGTAACATGCTTCAGCTCATAAACATATTTTTGCCGTTTAGTACAGTAAATAAATGCGATGAAAAATTAAGGAAAAACATCTACGTGGGAAAAATTATAAGTACAACGGTCTACTTAATTATAAAATAAAGAATTCGAAACTATGCGGTCGACTGAAAACGAACACCATACAAAATGGGGTCACATTTTTTCGCGTAAGGGCGATTTCTTTCAATGAGAATACCACCACCACCATAACCACCATACGTACCATTGCGTACCAGAAGTAGGTATGTGGCCAAATCTGTGAATGAACTAAAATAAAAGCCAATAACTGCATCTGATGCTTGAAAAGTGAATAATTTTGGAAATTAATCGTTTTTTGCGGTCGGTTTTTTGGTACAAGTATTTTTTTGCCATTGTTTCTTTACTGTTTATCAGGCACATCCTGTATAGAAACATAAACCTAGCTAAACATACAGAGGTCGTCTAGCACATTTCCCCCAAAAACTACAACTACACAAAACCTTGGCTATCGGAACTGTTTGTGAATTCAGCTGGCATCTACCCTACTTTACTCTGCTTCACAAAATATGCTAAAAGCGTCTCTATCTAGTAACCTTTGACCTTGAGTTATCACGGTCGTTAATCTCTTTCCGGACCAGGAGACATTGCCTAAAGAAGTTTGTGTAAATTAGGAAGGTTTATCTGACGAAATATTGCAGTGTATTGTATTGTTGTGGGCTAGAGGCGAAAAACATAGACAATATCTAATACCTTTTAACGAGCAATTCTTGTATGTTTATATAATCTGAATCTCGGAAACCGCTCCAACGATTTTCATGAAATTTAGTATGCAGGGGGTTTCCGGAGCGATAAATCGATCTAGCTGGGTTTCATCTTTAGAAAACGTCGTAAAAAACCAAAGCGAAGCTTGGTCATCCAGGTACTTATCATTAATGCTACAGAAAGTAAAAGACCGGTAGTGGAAAGATTGAAGCTGTGGCCTTAGTGCGAGTTTTTTAACGTTCGCGATCGCGTCAATTTGTATTGAAACTGAATAAGCGCCGTCTGGTGACAATAACGGAAATCCTTATTTTTTCTATACAATTTGACATAAGCGAACGTTTACGTTAACGCGATCGAGTGCGTAAAAAAACTTACACTAAGCCCTCTGTAAATCATCATCATCATCATAACCATCGCTCTTTTACTCTCTTCCCTTATTCACATGTCTTCTTTTTCCTTGTCTGTAAGTCGTTAATTGAGTATTCACCTCCTTCCCAAATAATGGTGATAATAGTTTAAATTTAATTCAAATCTCGACTGAATACGTTACTTTACCAAGCGTGTACTACCGTCGACCGCATCACCGCTTAGCAACAGATGAGATAGCGGTCAATCGCTAGATCTATAATTGCAATATATTTCATCATTTATTCAAGAGTATCTTCAAAAATCTTTCGTCTGTTTTACCTGTTGTGAGTGTGACTCAATGACGGATACAAGATATTATTTACACTAGCAGTAGCATGTATAACCTTATCGGGAGATGATATGTCTGATTGTATTTTTACATAATCTTTATCGAACACGCTGGTTTGTTAGGTACCTACTTTCTTTTAATCTTTATTGTTTAGGTACGTAATCGTTTTTTGGTGCGTTGCTAGGGAAAACTTTCATTAATAAATATTGTGTCAAGGGTTGACTTTTTCTCGCATGTTAGCACGTGTTAGTGCGTACATTTAGAAAGCGAGTTGCAGTCGATTTGCCAGCGCTTGTCTGTGCTGGTCCGCACAGGTCGGAGCAGGTAATTTCTATACTGTGTGTCGAACCAGCGTTGATAAACTCCGAGCATCGCTGACAAGTTCCGACGCTCCGATCAGCGCTGGTACTCTGGTAGGCCGTCATTTATTGCTGTATTTGCAAGGGAACAACGGGAACGCGTATTTTTGTTAAAAATGGATATTGACATTTTGGTTTCCCTAGTATTTAGAAAACCACATTTTGCACGCTACTGAGACAGCCAGTCCCTGCATCTACCTTCTTCTTCTATTATATAGCAGTTATCTGCACGGACCAACACCGATAAGTGCTGGTAGGTCGGCGCCTGGTTACCTGCTTCCTGTCCCTTACATGCGAGAATATATCTAGGCAAAATAAAGTAGTACCTAAGTCAAGGCACTCGATGGTTGTATATGAAGCTAAAATTATTCAATATCCAGACTACATCAGAGGCCAGTAAGCAGTAAAGGCAATGAATAACTCTAACCGTCACATAGTCACTCATCGACTTTATAAATTCTTTGCGCAACTTTGCCCGTGACTGTAAAATTTCTCACGGTGGCGGTGTTTCGTTACGTAATTTTATACATTTGTTGTTTCACATGGTTCAAATGATAGCTGATGGAAACCAACCACACCATACCTCAGAAAAGACGTAGTATTTGGCTAAAACGAACAGGAGGTACAGGGGGGCTACTCTCTAACGAAATCCGTAGTTTCGGGCTTAGTTTCGGGCGGGCATTTTCTACTTCGTATCACCTAACCACTGAGAACTAATGATAACACGATTTGACAGTTACTGTGAAATCATGTTGTCATTCATTCTCAGTTCGGGTTCGGGACTAATCGTAAGTCTGTAGGTGATACGGAGTAGAATACGCCCGCCCGCAACTAAGCCCGAAACTACGGATTTCGTTAGAGAGTAGCCCCCCTGGTACAAATATGTAAAGCGTGATGTATGTAAGAATTATATAATGCCGAATCTAATATATCGAGACTCCACCGTCCCTTGGAAAGCACGTGGAGCCGTTGATCCCGCTTGTCATTTGTAGATCTTTGACAGTCGTTAAGGATTGGCAAGGAAATCTAAGTCCAAGCTTGCCAAGAAGTACCATGTTATTAGTCGAAAGGGGCAAGCTCTAAGAGGCGAGCATAGCCTACACCGAGACCACCCAGTTACTTGGGTTGTGGAGGTCTGACAGGCATTCGCTCCACGGTACTGGTATTCAGCTGAATCCGGTTTGACTGGAAGCCTAAAATAGTTAGGAAAAGGCTAGGTACGCCAAAGGAACAATAATTATGAAACGTTTAATTTATCAATGGATAATTTTTAATCAATGTGATCTAAAATGTACCAACTAATTATATTTCGATTGCTCGATATCGGGTTTTTCACGGTTGTGATAAGGAGGTAGGTAGTCACGCAATTGTAAATGCCTACAATTACTGTCGGTGGGTAAATCCAATGAGTCATGAAAATGCTGAGCATCATAGGAATTCCTCCCATTTTGTACTGTGCTCCGACTCCCCATTGACAAATAACAAGACGCTTTTCGGACATACTGATAAGAAATTCAGCGGGCCCGGAAGCATGGAAGACGTACAAAATGATTATTTATTTAAACTTTATGTAACCTCTACCAGTCAACCTATGGTTTAAAAAAACTGCGGTAGGTATGTATGAGTACGATATGTGCGGTATGTTGTACCCACTTACCTAGGTACAACAAAGAAATAATATTTTGTTTCGTAAATAAATGCTAAAAATACACGTTCAATTTAAAAATTCAAGACAAACAACTTTGTGCTGGTACACCATTCATGCACCGTGAAATCGTAGTAAACAGCTCGCTACACCGGCGCAGGATGACAAGTTGACAACTGACGGCATTGTTTTATAAACATACGGACGGGTCTTGCTTGAATGATGCAATCTCGGATAAAGTACTCAGTTTGAGTACGGTAGTTGTGAACGTTTATGTCACGTGCGGTAGATAACTGAAGTATTCAACACCCAAATATTTTAGTAGGTAGAAGTTGCGCAGTGGCAATAGCTATTATAATTTTCTGAGACCCTTAGGGCTTGTTTCACGATCTCCGAGCCACAACTCACTGAACAAATGCGATAATGGAACATAATATGTATAGAATAATCTGTCAAGTAAATTAACGGGAACTTATTTAGTAAAGTTTTCGTTATTTTTAATTTTGTGTTTGTGTGCGTTATTTCTGGCGGAATAAACGTATTTTCTTTCTTTATTTTTTCTTTGTCCTTAAATAAATAAATAAACAGTTTTCAAGACAAATCCTCCCGATCCCTAGGCAGGTACTAAATTTTATTTTCCATCTTGCGCATTGAATTTCCCAGATTGCATTATCTTTCGGCAGTATTGCGAGGGGAAAACCCGCGTTATTATTAAACAAGTTGAATTACATTAACCTTTTAAATCACTCTGGCCGTGAAGTTTTATGTCTGTACCTACATCAAAAAGTTATTGTACAAGTTACCTACAATTTGTATAAGACTGGTCTGGGTAGGGCCAAGTCAAAAAAACCGGACAATGCGAGTCGGACTCGCCCACCGAGGATTCCGTATAAATTTGTAGGTACATATTTCTTTCATCATCATCATCATATCAGCCGAAAGACGTCCACTGCTGGACATAGACCTCTCCCAAGTGTCGCCACAACGACCGGTCTTGTGCGTCTCGCATCCATTGGCTACCCGCGACTTACTTTAAATAAAGACTATATTTTTATGATTTAATTACAAATGTATAGTTTTCAGGTTTTATCCTATAAGTACTTGTAGTATAAGACAGTATTACTTGCCAAATTTCGTAGTTCTAGGTCAACGGAAAATACCCTATATAAATTTTGATTCCCTTGAGTGTCGAAATATACGTTTTCCGCGGCATAAACGGCCGTATCTTTTTTTACGTAAACTTAGAAGTTTGAGTTTTCACAGCTTCAAGGGACTGTAGACCTGAGTATATGACTTTATTTTCAACTCGACGGGCGGACAGACGGACAACTAGATGATCCTATAAGGGTTCTGCTTTTTCCTTTTGAGGTACGGAACCCTAAAAATAAATGAAACATCTAGGTTAAATACTTAACATGAGCTGTGGATAAAAATATAACCAGAAATACAATAATGACAAGTGTCCATTACCTCCTGGCTATTAATCTTCAGTCATGGATAAATTATTAAAAATATAAGTTGACATATTAATAAAAACATAACATTTTAACAGGGTAAGTACGGGTAAGCAGATGGGCTACTCTGAGCTTATAACTCAACTAAGATATTAATAAAAATACTGGTATCCATCAGTCACACTCACGTAGGTCGTTTTTATAAAATTAGATACATTAAACAATGGGCACCTATAAATCTTTACGACACTGTATTTTAAATGGAACTAAACAAGACATGGCAGTGAATATATTGTATTATTATTAGTTCCTTTACAATTACACTAATTCCGACATGCATTTTTTACATACCTACTTCATACCTGGTATTATTTTTAACTGGACTATAATAATTAATTATGGTGAGGCGGTATCACCAGTAACTTGCCGTGGTACTTCGGGGACACCAGTATGTGGAACAGGGTGTAAAGTCCCGCAAACCTCCATAGAAAAGGGAGGATCCACCTACCAGACGGTTATTGTGTCCGGTAGGTAACTGCCCGATGATTGAAATTTGGGCGCTTGTATGAAAACTCTGATACCGTAGTGCAGGATTTCTTTGACGTAGTTCGTCCCGGACAGTAGGTATAGATGTCCCTGTGTTACTTTTTTTTTCGGTATAGATTTCGCTAAGTTATTTTTTGTGGCAGTATCAATACCGCTACAATGGTGTCTTTACAGCAGCTATTTAATTAATAGGTCTCCACCTAGGTATTCATTAAATAGCTGCAGTAAAGACACCAATTAGAGCCCTAGTATTTAATTTTACACACTATGGCGCAAGCGTTAAATTGACACTTATCTGTTTGACTATACATCGTTTTTACGCCTATCAAAACAGAAATATCCAAATATTATTCTTTGGGTCGAGTTGGTACCGACCCATTTAAGAGGAAATGCTGGCGGCGAAACTTTGTATGTAAAAAGTCATAATTCGAGGTTTGGCATAATTAATAAATCATCAAAGTCAAAGTCAAATGATTTATTTCAACTAGACCAATAAAGGCACTTTTGAACGTCAAGTTAAAATAAAATAAATATTATAGTGACTCTAGTCGTCCGTTCGCAAAAGGTAGATTCTTATGGAGAAAAACGGATAAGAAACTCCATAGTTACTCTTTTCAAAAATAAGCTTTACAATAGGAAAACATAGAGACACAGTATATATGATTCTTATTCAGTTTGTGAAATATCTCTTATATCGGTACAATAATGGAGGAGAAAGCAGTCGAGAGCCAAACCTCGAATTATGACTTTTTACATACAAAGTCTCGCCGCCAGCATTTCCTCTTAACGCTTGCTTTAGATAAAAAACTCACACTGGCTATCATATCTCATTTCTGATTTCAAGATACCCAACTCTAGACAACGTGAATTCTGGCATAGAGACTGGAAATCCAATATTTACTAACAAAGAGTTGACGAAGAATCAATTCACCAACAAGTTACCAACACCCATAACATAGAAGATAATAATGATAACACACAACAAACACTTTAACAAAGAGTGGACCATACTCATTAAATGTTTATCATTTCCTTGGCCCAGTTAATTCACAGAACATATAACTATAGTAAGATTAAAATACTACAATCAAGTATGTGACTGCTCACGAATGTTGGCCAAGAAGGAGGTTGTCACCATACTTGGTAATTAGACCTACTTGGTCAGTTCGGTGCTAAAAATAAAAGTAAAATAACTACGGTGATGGAAATGGAATTTATTGGAAATAATTTGGAAGTGGTAGACCTTCGTTACAGGTTTTCAATGTTAAGACATTTTGAGCTTGAAGTTACAAATAAGGGCAGCAGGATTGGCACTGAACACAGAACTTTAGAAAACTGCAACCATATTATTTATCATGTCGTGGTTTTAAGAAAATACCAATACCTACTAACAAAAACAGGACAGATGTTCCAAGTAAGCCAACGGAACAATAACTTGATGATACAAATGTAGATTGTCGTACAAATAATTGCTATTCTTATGAGGGACTCCAGTCGGTAACTCTTGGGCTTTTCTCCATACAAACGCATTCCGCTGTTTTCTTCGTGAATGCAATGTTTTTTTTCCAAAATATCTAAATCAAATTAATACGTCAAACATTCCTCTAACATTTTCTTTTTTCCAAAATATAATTACTTAAAGAATTATGACAATCCAATAACCCGAAAAAACAGCCCTTTTTACCGCCATGTTCAGACAACTATCAGACAAATTCGATAAGTTTTTAACAAAATAGTAAATAATAGAAGCATAGATATAGTCTTCCTCCAAATTTGGATATATAATTATTATAGATCAGTACAGTTTTTAAGAAGAAAACAGCGGAACACAAATCGTCTTTAGGTCAAGGTTTTATAGGTAAAGGCAGCCTCTGTTGCAGTTGTCGCTTTCGCACTTTACTTGATAGGGCGCAGCGCGACGGCATCGGTAATAGCTTCTTCAAATATATATTTTTCAAATTCCTCGGGACTAGAGTCCACTCTTAAGGATGAAGTGATGTGATCTAACGACGAAAAATATTCTACGAAAACCATCGCTTGCTAGCAGCATTTGAATGCATTAACTTTTTGACTGCTACTTCTCAGTTTTCACCTTCGTTTCATGCCGATCGCTTATAATTGAAAACAAATTCGCTACATACGCCGACAATTACAAACATTTCACGGTTGTTTAACCGTAAACATTACACAATAGCCTTAAAACTACGTGCTGCCTCACACAATTGCTTTAAGATTATAGTTTCTAGCTGTCAATAAGGTATTATTACTAAAGTAACATGATAATCGCGGCTCACCCTTAGCCATTGTTGATCGGCTGACCTCAGAGCACCCTGCATGCACAGGACGGACGATTACGTACAAATTGTATGCTAATTCTATAGCCTGTATTACGTTTGACTATTCAGTAATCGGTTTCTGTTTGTTAATAAGTATTTTATTTGTATTACAAACCACAAACATTGTTAATTTTATCTGAGAATTGGAAGAGAGATCAATTTTACTTGTTTTTTTTTAATTTTACCCCACACTAGGAATTTCTCCTGTATCGTGGGTGCGTTTACAAACATACAATTGCACATACACAAACAGCCAGACCCGGAACTATCTGTAGGCCATACAAATATTTGATTCGTGCGGGAATCAAACTCGCGACACGCTGCGCCGCGAATTTAATTAATTAATTACTGCGCCAACCGTGTCGTCAAAAAAGTATAACTGAGAATGTTAAGAGCGAACAATTTTACTTGAAATAACTCTTTTACAAAAAAATACAACCGGCTTCCAAAATCAAAACACTACAAAGTATACTCGTAAAATAACTTTAATTTCGGTATTTTTTTGTAAAAAAGTTTTTTTTAATTACTTTTTAGTGGTACCTATGTGGCCGTATGGTGCTGTAAAAGAATAATACCATCCCTTGACTTCCCGTGGGTGTCGTAAGAGGCGACTAAGGGACTCACCAGAGAATGGGCAGCAGTGTTCTCTGTAAAACACAACACCATACACTGCGATCGCCAACCCGCCTGACAAGCGTGGTGATTATGGCAAACTCCCCCCTTTGGGGAGGCCTATGTCCAGCAGTGAACGTCTTTCGGCCCGATCCCGATCCATTTGCTTTCATTTATTGAAGAGTTCCGTTGCCTACCTCCAAAGTTCTCTATGAGATCTTCACCAAATTGAAGTGGGACCAATCCGGGAAAATACTCTCCCAAAAATAAAAAAAGAATCATTCAAATCAGTTGTCAATTGGCGAAAATATCGCTGAACAAACATTTTTCATGGGATACCATCATCAGATCCTAACTTATGCCTTCAATCATCGGCTCAGCAACATGAGATGATGATTACCAGACACAAATATCTGAATTGCGTTAGAAAGTTTATGAAAAACATTGTATGTGCCTATAAATTTAAGGGTTTCCCTCCTCGATTTTCATAGGATTCCATCATCAGATCCTGACTTGGTGACAATGGAATCATCTCAGAAGTAGAGGCATTCGAATAAAAAAACACCGGTAGCACTCCGGGAGTGCCGGCAGAAGTGAAAACTTTAGTATTAACGTTGTGTTTAATTATAAGTACAAAAATACTATCATTTATGAGGTAGAATACAATGTTTATTTATTGCGCTATCGTACACAAATATGACAATTTACATGTTATTATTCATAATATTATATCGTTATTTATTTATATATTACATTAATTTTTATCTCTTAGAAAAAACAACTTTCATCCATAATTTCGTAATTCCGTAATTTCGTATCCTTGGATACGCGTGGCACGCTGTACATAAACACAGACGGACATTCGCGCAAGCGCCCTGTGCCGCCTAAGCGGAGCAGCACACTCAGGCACGGTAGAAAGAGTGGGAGATACTAGTTCCTCTCCCTTCCCCTCGATCTTACGCTTTTTCGATCAGCATCACGTGACCCTGACGCGAGTCCGTCTTACGCTTTTTCGATCAGGTCACGTGTCCTGACGCGAGTTCAAGATTTTATACCCATTACAGAAAAAGTGCTCAACGCCGCTAAAGAAGTTTTCACTTCAAAAATAATTTTTAAAATCGGTCTACAATTGGCGGAGAAATCTGTGAACATACATAAAAAAACTGGCCAAGTGCGAGTCAGACTCGCGTGCAAAGGGTTCCGAACGAATTTAATTTTTTAACATGTTATTTTAACACTCGAAATTCTAATAGATAATCGGAGATAAGGGGGGGGGGGGGGGGAATGGTCATTTTTCGTCTAATTTCTTGAATAACTTCTAAACCATTTGTTTTAAAATTATGAAAAAAATATAATTAAAACCCTCACAGTAAGCCCTTTTATTTGATATGTCACATAATATTGATCAATTTTTTTTTTTTAATTTTCTTTTTTGACCCCCAAAAGTGACCCCCATACTAAAAATTTAATGATTTACGTAACGCGTCCGTGTTTGGGTCAAATAAGTCCATATGTGTACCAAATTTCAACAGAATCGGCCAGTGGATCCGGAGAAAACAGGCTGTGACAGACGGACAGACAGACAGACACCCGAGTGATCCTATAAGGGTTCCGGTTTTTTTGCGGAACCCTAAAAAATACATACAGCCGAACATAGAACCTCCTCCTTTTTGAAGAAGTCGGTTAAAAATATAGTTTCAGACAAGAGATCATATAAATATAAGCCAAAAAACAAATGAAAACGCATAAACATGCGCCATTTTAAGACATCCACTTGACCAGCTCCAATTTATAAACAAGTGGCTTACAGCTTATTCTAACTAATGTATTAGCAGCAAATATAGCCTGCCAACATCTGGCTAGCATCTGCAGCTAGAAGGCATCTTTACAATATCTGTTTCTTTACAAGTTAATCGAAGACGCAAGAGCATAGTAAATAAATGAATTAAAATAGATTAATGGGGTAATTAAATAACCAGGAGGTATAATTATATAAATAAATAGAGTACTTATTTATAAAAAGTTATTCTCACTATGTAGTAAATTGATTTAATCGTCCATCTTGCGCGTGATTAGGTGGCATAATCAGGATTTGTTTATGGTTCGACGTGATTTTTTTCTCTAATGGATGAATTATGTCCACGTGACGTGATTCTGCGTGCTTTGTGGCGCCAACTTCTGAATATCAATGTGCTAAGGCAGGAGTTTGTAGTGTGTTTTATGAGGCGAACTGTCGTTGAGGTCAGTTTGGCTTCCAAAGTCTACGAGTTATGAATGCCATCGAAGTAACCATCGAAGTAACAACATAAACTGTTGTCGCGAAAACTACGATAGTATTAATCGATCGAATGCTTCTTTTGGCATAACGCCTTCCAAGTTGATAAAAACGTTTTTAGTAAGTGCGGCCTTTTATCTGACCTCGCTGATTTTTTTGCAAACCATCTTAGACCAGGTTGGACCTATCGAATAAAGCAAAGGCTAGAAGCTTGTAGGTTGTGGATGTTATCAAATACTAACTTTCCATACATAAAAGGACTAGTTGGCCTTTAGCAACACATTTGAAACATTAGCAAAAAAATGGCTTTGTATTTAGCGATAGACTACTTTTTAGCAGAGCTTAGTTTTATACAACAAACATTGAGCAACGTGCGTAGGTTCTAAGCAAATACCTTTTGAACCAAAATTTGTAAGTCTGACTGCGTTAGGCAAAAACGCCCATTATACTTTGACATGTCATTGTAGCGCCACTTTCAAAAACAAGCGACGAAAATTGGAATATTTTGTAAAGTTTTTTTTTTCCGCATATCAAAATAAATTGGTCGCGTCTTTTCGAGGAGAATCTGTCAAAATCGGTGCTAAATTGTTGTGTAAACTGTATTCCTAATAAGTAATAAGTGATGTGTTAACGAGTTGAATAAATGTTGAGAAGCTAAATGGCGCTTGTGATGACAAGTCCTCACTATTTTGGTGATAACTAATGAAATCAGACGTTACTTTGCGGAAACCATTACATACTAAAATTGGTGTGATAATTCCGTCCACAGGCACCTATAGTATTTTTATCTTCTGAACAATTGTTATGTCGTTCGTTTTTGAGATTATGTTAAACGGCGGTATGTCGCTTCATTTTTCAAGTAGGTACGGTTATTTTAAAATGAGTAGTTGGCTTTTAGCAACACATTTGAAACATTAGCAAAAAAATGGCTTCTTGGAAAGTCGAAGAATACCCAATTAATCTTAATTTATCTAATCCTTAGACATAGATTTTTTATGTAGTTTATTTATCTACTCGAAAAGATTTTTAACCCCCGACCAAAAAAAGGGGGTATTTATATAAGTTTTTATATTTACCCTACCAACCGAGCTTACTAACATAATAATTTTTTAGTTCATGAAATTTAATTAATTTATCATGAGGCTTTTGCTCATTAGTTTAATGTATGTGATAAATCTTTTGAAGGGCTGAAATTTTAAGCCTTATCGTTATAAATTACGATATAAAGTTGTCACTAGCGAATGAGCTAATTTACATTTTCACTAGCTATAGAACTTGTCTGGTTATTAAAATAACTAAGATTCTTTCAAATGATAATTCTATAAGTGCAAATAATTAAAGAGTAAATGACTACACAAAGCATTCCTTACGTGTGCATGTGAATGAAACTGCAGATATATCTAGAATAATAATGTCAGGGTGAGAAGAATACTGCCGTCATAAGAATAAAAACTTTTTAACATAAAATTTAAACCTCCGGAAAATTTTTAAAACGTTTTATTATTTTATTAAAAAAACAGGCTTTATATACTAAAATCTTTGAGTTAACAATAATCACCCCTATTTTCCCACCCTTAGGGTAGGATATTTTTTAAAAATATATATGTGACCAACTTCAACGTATAAATACTCTATTCAATAAAAAAGAATTATCAAAATCGGACTACTCTGTAAAGAGTTATGCGTGGTCATACATAAAAAAAAAACAAAAATAAATACGCGTCGACTTGAGAACCTCCTCCGTTTTTTCGTCGGTTAAAAAAGGACGAATCGGTACAAAACGAAAAAACGATTCTTACCCATAATATCTTTTTCTTATGCCGCCGATGCAATATAATCTTATGAATGCCCACAGTAGAAGTTAAACGTAGATTTGACTGGTTTACCTTTATAAACCGCGCCCAGAATACGTAAACAGAGTAAACGAGTAACTTTTGAGGTTACTTATTTATTTAATTTAAAATTTATGAACTGTAGTATTTCTTTTAGGTACATAACCGTCTGTGTACCAGTCATCATCATCTGCCTAGCCTTTTCCCAACAACATTGGGGTCGGCTTCCAGTCACGCCGGATTTAGCTGAATACCAGTATTTTACATGGAGCGGCTACCTACCAGACCTCCACAACCCATTAACTGGGTACCAGTACACAGACGATAATTTAACTAAAAGACATTCAACAGACAACCTTTGAATTCTTTACTCAGGTTATGTTTGTGCAGTTGTGCTTCAAAATATGTATAGTTTGCGAAAGCACTCAAAAGCTTTTAAGTAGCTAATAAGTAATGTTTGTTTGTTTAATAGGTAATTTTTAAGTAGGTGGTACCTAACAACCTACAGCAGACTAGTCAATTATTACGTTTAATGTGCTAAATATTCGTATGATGTGGGAAATCTGCCAAAACCGTGCGGTTTTCCCCACTATCGATTCAAGGGTTAACTGTTTTCCTCATATGCATGTTACTACTTCTATACGGATTTGTAAGTGCGTTAAGAATCTATGTACCTAAGAAATAGAATTTAATATTGGTGATGAAATTAATATACCTACATATATATGTAAATGTGACTGACAGATAACGCACAGTCAAAACTACTGGTCGTAGAAAGCTGAAATTTGGCATGTCCTTGGAGAATGCAGGGGAGAACTAGGATTTCCCGAAATTCCTACGAGAACGGGAAAACTCGGGATGTACGAAGCTGCGGGCAAAAGCAAGTAATTAATAAAGTAACTGGTGATCGAGTCTACACCTGCTTATAACGACATACCTGCTGCAACGCTTAGTAGTTTAGCAATACCTTTAATATTTACGAAATATTGTTACACACTTAAATAACTCATTAAAAACGCAACATAAACATTCCATCTTTGAAAATGTCATCACAAATCAATGTACCTAACAGCGTGACGCAAGCGTACCTTCATTGGAGCCTTGCCCTATGACCCGCGGGGTCGTTGAACTGCGAACAACCCAGGTACAAACCTGAGGTTGTCGAGATAATCTACACTCATTACAGGATTGCTATCTCGGAGGTAGGTACTCGAGAAAATGTGTTTTGTAATGCAGGTTTTGCAGTTTAGGGTGCTTTAGTAAAATGTACGGTGACTGTCTGAGAAACACTGTAGGTAGTGTGACGCTAGAACCTGTACAGTAGTGCTATTCTCTAACAACATTTTCGTATCTCGACAGTAGAATTCGAGGTGAGTTTCAAATGAAGACCTTTATGCTGTGTGCAATAAAGCTCACTTTGTGAGTTTGATCACTCAGGTGAAGCTCGATATCGAAATAGTTTCTTACAGAATAGACTAGCAGCATAGATCTATGCTCTACAGCACCACGCAATGGACAGGCACCCTTAGGCACTTGTCTCACCGCCGACGATCAGCGAGAAGCGAGTAAGGCTTAAAACTGCATACGAGTTGGCGAGCAACGAGAAGCGAGTGTGTAGTTCCAATAGTTTAGTTGCTCGGCTATAAGCGAGTGTTATTGTGCGACTCGCTCCGGCCCACACTATAGATAGAAATGACCGCTGGTTGGTGAGTTCTGACCGCCAAGTGAGCATCGCCGAGCGAGTATAGCTGAGCGAGTATAGATCTTGTCGCTTCGACCAACTAGTGGCAAGAGCCGGTAGTGTGAACAGTCAGCTATCGACTATAAATGTATGTGTCTCTTTTACTCACACGAGATCAATATATTTTGTCCCTTTCCTCAGCGAGAAAATAGTCGATAGCTAATCGCTTCCTCGTCGGCGGTGAGACAAGTGCCATTGACTGAAATTTTGAACTACCATTTGTTTAGGGGGATAACACTCAAGGGTGTAGTAGACGTATACTGAGCTAAGGAGTAATGCTTCATAATAAAAAAGCGGCCGCAGCGCGGCACTTTGCGACAAATTTGAAGGCGCCCTGAGGTATTCCTTAGCTCAGTATACGTCTACTACACCCTTGAGTGTTTGAAAATCCCTTTTGAGAGATTAGAGTTCATTCTTTTATTTTTTCTTATACATAGGTATAGAGGTAAATAAGTAGTGTGTGATATTCCAAGATTCATATGAAATTAATTATAATTGCAACTGGCTGGCAAATGGCCTTCTGTGGACAGTAAAATATTAAAAATAATATTATGACTTATGAGCCATGGTAATAATTTATTCATAACATAGGAAGATTTCGTATGCCAGGCTAGGTCATGAGCTAAGGCCGTTAGAAACTATTTGAGGCATCAAGGTTTAGACGAAAAT
The DNA here is from genome assembly GCA_947578705.1 of Lacanobia wlatinum. Classification (NCBI taxonomy): domain Eukaryota; kingdom Metazoa; phylum Arthropoda; class Insecta; order Lepidoptera; family Noctuidae; genus Lacanobia; species Lacanobia wlatinum. The sequence continues at coordinate 25,835,084 of OX388027.1, read as the reverse complement.
ATCTTCGTCTGCATCACATTTTTCATTAATGCTCCCCTCCAGAGGTCTTAGCGTGATGTTAGAATAGAATAGAATAGAATACTCTTTATTATGTACACCATATAAGTTACAGAAAAAAAAAAAAAAAATAGATGAAGAAAACATTACATAGGGTGACACAATGGGCGGCCTTATCGCTAAAAGCGATCTTTTAAAGACAACCTTTGGATGGATTTTAAAGAGAGGAGTGACAGTACTGCAGGTAGTCTTAGGTGTACTATTTATATATACAATAATTACATAGATAAATACATATAAACAATATAGCAAAGAACCCAAGTTAAGACGGTTAAGGAGAGAGATAATGACTTTGACTTTGACTTTTGACTTTTTTAGCCTTTCTTGATAAATGGACTATCCAACACTAAAACCAGGCCTCGCTGCTAAACAGACTCCGGGGCAGCCCCAGCAGTATTCTACGTGCTATAGCCGATAGGCATGACAGCCCGTACGGTCACTTGTCACCTGTACATTGTCGAAGTTATTAATTCAGTACACATGGGTTTAATAAGACTTTTGTTCCTAACCCAATGGATCCTTGTTATCTGAACTAAATGTATACTAATATATAAAACTGACGAGTTTGTTTGTTTGTTTGCTTGAACACGCTAATCTCAGGAACTTCTGGTCCGATTTGAAAAATTATTTCAGTGTTAGATAGCCCATTTATCGAGCAAGGCTATATCATCACGCTTAGACCAATAGGAGCGGAGCAAACGAAGTTGCGCGGGTCAACTAGTGTATTATATTGTTATAAACGAATTTTCTATTCGAACCAATAGTTCCTGAGATTAGCGCGTTCAAGCAAACAAACAAACTCTTCAGCTTTATAATATTAGTATAAAATCAGATATAGATAGAAGAACGTCAAAATTAAACGTCTTCAGTCAGTTTATTTGTGGCGTTCCAGTGTTTAAAAATAGCTGGGAAGAAAAAGTGGCGCAACAAACTCTCCAGAGCAATACATCTGTCTATTGACAGTAGTTCTGTATTATATTTCTACTAAATTATACCCGAAGGCATTTCGGGAATTCCTCTCTTAGTGCTCCCCTAAGGATTGTAGGGAAGCTATGCGAAATTTCCTACGACCAGTAGTTTCGGCTGTGCGTTGTCTGTCAGTCATTCACTCAGTCATTCAGTAACGGTTGTATTTTATATATTAGGATTGATGAAGGGCACAGATAATATAATGCTACGTGGGGGTTAAATAAATATTGAACTGAAAATCGTGCATATACATATGTGATTGGAAAATAGTAGTATATCTTTTGGTAACCATCGCCTGTAGATGACTTTATATTTAATTTTAGACCATTTAAATTGGCCTTTGAAGACCGAATTGAAATTTTAAAAACGTTTTCTCTTCGCGGTGTTTCATACAAATTTTCAAGTCGTTGGAAATGCATGAATCGATTTGAATGAAACTTGGTACCTACGCATATCCAGTTCTAAAAAGTTAGCTACAAACAACATTTTCGAAACATTTCTATTTCGAAAAGAGCTTAGAAGGAGAGCGAATTTAAGTTTTCCATACAAAGTGAATAATCACACCATCTTTCCCTGAACGTTTTTTCGAAAATGTTCGATCATCATCATCATATCAGACGAAAGACGTCCACTGCTGGACATAGGCCTCCCCCAAGCGCAGTCCAACGACCGGTCTTGCGCGTCTCGCATCCATCGGCTACCCGCGACCTTCACCAGGTCATCGGTTCACCTTGTGGGAGGCCTTCCAACGTTACGTCTTCCGGTACGCGGTCGCCGCTCCAGAACTTTTCGGCCCCATCGACCATCTGTTCTGCGCGCAATGTGCCACTGCCACTTTAGTTTGGCGATCCTTCGGGAAATGTTCGTTAGATACAACTATGAAATAAAAATTAAATTAAAGTAAGTAGTAGTAGTAGTAAAGTAAGTAGTAGTAGTAGTAGTGTAGTAGTAGTATTAAGTATTTAGACCTAGCGACATCTACCGAATGTCTGAAAACCTACCGAATGCGTACCAAGATTCATTTAAATCAGTTCATTCATTACCAAGAGTAAGAACTTGAAAGTTTGTATGAAACACCGTGAGAAGGAAACGCTTTTAAATTCCTTTTCAAGTTCACCACAGCGACTAAGAAAAAAAACACGTTCTTACAATATTCCGAAGCATTAAAAGCAGATACTTTCCATCCACAATCGGACCAGGGGGGCTACTCTCTAACGAAGTCCGTAGTTTCGGGCTTAGTTGCGGGCGGGCGTATTCTACTCCACCTACAGACTTACGATTAGTTCCGAACCCGAACTGAGAATGAATGACAACACGATTTCACAGTAACTGTCAAATCGTGTTATCATTAGTTCTCAGTGGTTAGGTGATACGGAGTAGAAAATGCCCGCCCGCAACTAAGCCCGAAACTACGGATTTCGTTAGAGAGTAGCCCGCCAGAATCTTTCAATGCTCTGACAATCGGTTCCTAGTTCCTATCCACTGAGTAGAGGTAGGTTGCGATTTTATTTTCCATTCATTTCTAACTAGGTGACCGAGTTGAATGAATGAATGAATGGAGTTAACTGACCTGTTAGTTCTAGGATTTTATCGATTTCCATTTATTATTTGCGACACTCATGACGTCATGACACATGCTACTAAGAGGTATATGGAAAATGCAAGAGCGTTGACTAATTTCGAAAAAAATTTTTTTTTACAAAAAAAATATAACCGACTCCCAACCAAAACACTACAAAGTATAAAATAACTTTAATTTCGGAAGTCTGTTTTTGGTTTGTTTCTTTGTTTTTTAACACCGGCTTCCGAAATTAAGTAATTTAATACTTTGGAGTGTTTTGTTTGGAAGTCGGTTGTAGGTAATTTTTGTAAAAATAAGTTTTTTTATTTTTCACTTTTAAGTGGTGATACTTGGACGACGTCATGATCGTCTACTCAGAAATTGAATTAAGCAAAAATGCTGAGCCTAACTGAATTAAATTTTTACAGGACCGGGCAAGTATGATCGAGCATCGAACTAAAAAAGAATCACAGAAATCGGATCAGAAATCTCGGAGTAATCGGTGCACACACATAAAAAAAATACCAACCAAATAGCGAACCTCCTCCTTTTTTGGAAGTCGGTTAAAAATAAAAACAACTTCAAATAAAAAAAAAACCTTACAATTATAATAACTTTTAACTTTAATGTAGGAAGTCAGTATAATTTAACTGTTTTTGTTTCTTGGTTTGTCGACACCGACTTTCTCAATTTTCACAGACATATCACCAGACCCTCAAATGATCATTGATGAAGTGGCTTTGCAATGCTTCTACGGCAACAACAGTGGAGCTGAAGTAATCGCCTTGGCTAAAAACTTTTTTACAAAAAAATACAACCGACTTCCAAAAAACAACACTACAAAGTTAAAAATAACTTTAATTTCGGAAGTCGGTATTTTTTTGGGTGCTTTTTGACACCGACTTCCGAAATTAAAGCTCCGACGACTTGGGAACCTCCTCCACATCACATCATCATTATCATTACTAACAAAAAACGTCTTTAAACACTGTCAAGTTATTTACATTCGTTCAGGAGTTCCACTCTTCCTCTCCAGGATCAATATGGAGACTTTCTCTATATCCTACTTCCTAACTATCTCTACTAATATATAAAGCTGAAGAGTTTGTTTGTTTGTTTGTTTGCTTGAACGCGCTAATCTCAGGAACTACTGGTCCGATTTGAAAAATTCATTCAGTGTTAGATAGCCCATTTATCGAGGAAGGCTATAGGCTATTTATCATCACGCTAAGACCAATAGGAGCGGAGCAGTAATTAAAATTGTGACGCAGACTAAGTTGCGCGGGTCAGCTAGTCGTTTCATAATAGACTAGCTTCTGCCAGCGGCAGTCCAGCATACTTATGTATGTACGTAACTTAGTCCAGACTCCAATGGCGAAGAATAAGCGAGTTAGCAACAAGATTTAAACCTAACTTGTTACAGAATAGCCAGTCACCCTAGACAAATTAAACGCGTTAGATCGCAGAAAATTGTACCATCCTGATTTTTTGGGTGGTCGTTAGGATAGATGCCAGTAGTGTCCTCCCAATTTTTCAACCTCGAAAGACCTGTGCTAAGTGCGTGGTGCTCAGAAGACTTCTTACTTTCGGTAATTTTTAAGAACTAAGCTTTATTCATCTGCCCTAAAAACATCCCAAAAAGCTGGCCAAGTGCGAGTCGGACTCGCGTGCAAAGGGTGCCGAACGAATTTAATTTTTTTAACATTTTATTTTAACACTACAGACTTCTAATAAGAGATCTACTATCTCTATTTTTTTTTTAATTTTTAGGCTCGGTAGTTTCGGAGATAAGGGGGGAATGGTCATTTGCCGTCTAATTTATTGAATAACTTCAAAACCATTCACTTTAAAATTATGAAAAAAATATAATTAAAACTCTCACAGTAAGCCCTTTCATTTAATATGTCACACGATACCTATTGTTCAAAAAACGTCGACGGGTCATAGAAGTCCATATGTGTACCAAATTTCAACAGAATCGGTCCAGTGGATCCGGAGAAAACTGGCTGTGACAGACGGACAGACAGACAGACAGACAGAAAGACAGACAGACAGACACCCGAGTGATCCTATACGGGTTCCGTTTTTTTTTTTTCGGAACCCTAAAAATCAGGATGGTGCAAAATACTGCGACCTAAAATGTCTTGTATGACTGGCCTAGAATTGTTAAATGATTTGTTGACAGCATAAGAGTTCCACTACAATATTACCACACCTTGGCAATTGCAAGTGCAGAGACTTGTAAACAATAACGCGCCATTGACATCTTTTAACCCAGTGCATTGTAATGTAGGACCTAATGGACGTCGTTATGTGACCGGCGGCTCTCGTGTTTGTAATCGGACGAGAGTGAAAAATTATGCAGTTGTTTCAGCATGGTAGATTTAAGAGTAAACGCAGGCGGCGAGAGTTTGTATATAAAAAGTGATAATTCGAGGATTGGCTCTCGTCTGTTTCCGCCTCCAATATTGGACCGATTTAAAGCTGCTCTCTCGAGAAATGCTTAAAAACAGCGTGCAGACGAAGCAACTTTTCGTCGGCATTTACTGAGAAATTACATCTGAAAAAAATAAGTAGTAATCTACATGATATGATACGTAATTTGGTTAAGCCAGAATTTATGTATCGGTATCACATAATAAGAAAAAAAATACCAAATCACCTCCAAATCGTTGAAATGAAACCATTTTACTCCTTCACTTTTTAACATAAGTCAAAAAACAAAATATCTACTGCTTTGCAATACAACGAAAATAATTTGGTTTTGTTACTTTTTTAAAATATGTGTTATTTTTTTTATAATAAATTAAGCATGCGGGTGGCGCGTAGAGGAGTAGTTAGCTCCGTTTGTATGCACAAGGTCATTGGCATGTATACAAGCCTTAAAAGATAATTCATAAACTGGCGGCCGGGACCACCGGCTTAAACGTGCCTTCCAAAGCACGGAATCATCTTTTTATCAGACAATCAGGTGATTCAAGCCTGCAATGTCCTAGACAAGCTGGAAGCAACTTTACAAAGAATGCTTTCCGTGGGAATCAAACCCACGACCACCGGGTCTTTTTTTTTTTTACTATGTATAGGCATACGTTTGACCACAATCTCACCTGATGGTAAGCGATGATGTGGTCGAAGATGGAGCACGTTTGCCTAAAAGCAACCTATTCACTCTTGTCTTAAAGACTCCCAGGTTGTAGCTATCTGGAAACACAGACTCTGGCAGGGAATTCCACTCCTTAGCTGTACGCACTATGAATGTGTTCCCAAAACGTTTAGTGCGTGTGGTTGGGATGTCCACCATGTACCGGTGGCGCATCGCCGTTCGTCTTGTGGTCCGATGATGGAACGGGCTTGGCGGAATTAAATCATGCAATTCCGTCGCACACTCACCAAAATGCAAGCGATAGAAAACCGACAGGCCAGCAACTCGGCGTCGATGCTCAAGGCTTTGGAGCTTCGACTCGACGAGCCTGTCATTACCGATGATCCTCTTGGCTCGTTTCTCGATTGACTCAAGGGCATCAAGCTGGTATTTGGCAGATCCGTCCCAAACATGAGAGCAGTACTCCATACACGATAAAAAAACGCCAAAAAAAAACGCCTAAATCACTCGACCGCGGAGACAGTTATGAGCCTTGCTATAGGCTAGCTAAATGAAGCGATTCTACTGGTTCTTAATAAACACATCCCTCGCACATCTTTGGTGGGTGGAGACACAGCCTTACAATGATCACACGAGTGGTACCTTTTTTTTTTAAGGATTGGAAATCATCAAATGACTCCTCCCGCTCGGGGTGAAGCAGAAGGGAGTGTCAGACTCTTACTGACTAAAACCCATCCGTGTTCCTCCTAATGCCCTTTGCGTTCCAGGGGCGACTCTCTCGAACAAATGCCGCAACCCCGGCAGGCACTGGCCCTAGCGGGCCCCTTCCTTTATGCTGACAGCTCCTTGAGGCGCGCGTGGAACACAGCGCGCCGTCGACCCGGGCCTGGTTCTGATCAGACGGCGAGCCACCCAATGCTCGCCGTCCGCAGGCCCGCGCGCACGAGTGGTACCTACTTAACCATTGCGTGTTTCGACTTCCTATATACTACTACTATTATCTATCTATTCTATAGTACTGCAGTCGACGAGAATCAACGTTTGGTCATGCGAGCTGTAAAGGCTATGTCGTACGTTACTTCAACTCTTATAAATGTTTTCGTGGCGCTAGGATCTATTTTCTGTACACGCAAACACATGAACTCGAAGAAAGATTGGGCAGAGGTCTACCTTTACTACACCCACAATGAGGGCTACCGTTTTTGAGGTTCTTAATCATAGCATTAAGTTGTTATTACGCGCATGTGAACAAAATTAGAAGGAAAATCTATATATCATCATCTGCCTAGCCTTTTCCCAACTACATTGGGGTCGGCTTCCAGTCAAGCCGGATTTAGCTGAATACCAGTATTTTACATGGAGGAAAATCTATATACTAATACTAAAATATAAAGCTAAAGAGTTTGTTTGCTTGAACGCACTAATCTCAGGAACTCCTGGTTCGATTTGAAAAATTCTTTCAGTGTTCGATAGCCCATTTATCGAGGAAGGCTTTAGGCTCTTATATATCATCACGTTAAAACCATAGGAGCGGAGCAGATGAAGTTGCGCGTAAAACGAGTAAGTAAATAAACTCGCGTCAATAGCCAACCAACAGTGTTTGACATTTAAAATCTCAAGCTACACTAGCGCCTCTAGCGGCGAATTCAAACGCCCTTATTCGCCAGTTATGTTAATCCTATGTAAGTACCTAAGGGGCGAAAATCCAGACATGCTACTGCTACTGAAAAATTCGACACCCATAAAACGGATTTGAACTGTCAAAAGCATAGAAGTTTGTCCTACACACTGTTCGCTAGCTCTTCAGCCAATCAGTCTATTCAAAGGAGTGTGGGCCTTATGGCTTATTAATCAATTACGGCGCTTTACTAGAGCCCGCATTAATCTTGCCTTAACCTTCAGAAGACTAGATTCTCATGCAACCACTTAAGGCCAGCCTTGAACTCTGCCAGTGTGTTTGAGTACAAATTAAATGCCCTCCTAATTTAGCCCAGTTTAAGTGCGGAAACTGCACTGCGCTAGACAGCACGGAACTCTGAATGAATTACATGTTGATTAGTCTTCCTATGACGTTGTTCACGACATTTTGTAGTACTTAACAGAGTCCTCCTGACCGATTTTGGCCATGGCGGCCAATCTCAACCGAGACTAGCCATTGGCACGGGACATATTATAGTGCACAAGTGTGTACGCAAACACAGGTGCACTCCCTCTTCCTTCATTCTCATATTCCGATGGGACGACAACTCGACTCGATCGGAGAGAGATCTGGTGCAGGAACAACGGCTTTACGTGCTTTCCGAGGCACGGGGAAAGTGTTAATCTACACTAATATTATAAAGAGGAAAGATTTGTTTGTTTGAATTGAATAGGCTCCGAAACTACTGGACCGATTTGAAAAATTCTTTTAGCATTGGATAGCTACATTATCAGGGAGTAACATAGGCTATATATTATCCCCGTACTCCCACGGGAACGGGAACTACGCGGGTGAAACCGCGTGACGTCCACTAGTACTTAATAGTATGGTGCCGAATAATCTCATCACGATCGCCAACCCGCCTGCCATGCGTGGCGATTATGGCAAACTCCACTTGGGGGAGGCCTATGTCCAGCAGTGGACGTCTTTCGGCTGTTATGATGATGATGATGATGGTGCCGAAACCTCATGACCTTTATAAGAGAGTAGAGCAGGGACTCTGTCATCCGTGCTTTGACTCCCATTCGGTCCTATGTGCGTGAGGGTCCTGGCTAATATAGTCAGCCTAACTCCGTCCAGAAGCTCAGATGTATCCTGACGGCTTTACAGGTTATTGGTAAATGTCACTTGTCTTCGATTTTTTGGTTCTAGGTCATGCTGGCTTACTCATGTATGATTTTTTTTGGAACAAATCCGCCACACATTCCCAGCCACTGCAAATCCTGAAAGCCAGAATCAACAGGGTCGACCACCAGAAAAACGCCGAGTTAATGAAGCCCGACGAGTCCTGGAGAAAGGATTCAGTAGTCTTGGATCCCGCAAAACAAAACTGAAAATAACAGCGGAGAAGTAGGAAAAACAATAATTTCCTCTCCCTTCTTTATCAAGCAGGAGACAGAACAGAGCTACGCCAATAGGTACTAAGGGACATTATGCAACTGGGTTAAGCCCAGTTGCCAAGCACCACCGGATTATTTGTATATTAACACTCACTCACTCATATGCATGATGTTTTCCTTGACCGTTCGAGAGCAGTGGTATTGAATGGAAATTATGCAAAGGCAACCCACAACTTGTAAGTCATGACAACTTGTAAGTTACCACTGGGCCAACGCTCCTCTTTAGAAAGCTAGGCTGCAAGGCAATGCGGAATTGTTTGAAAGAGTAACCGCGGCCCTGGAACGCAAAATTTGGAAAAACACGGGTGCGTTTCAGTCTAACATTCCCTTTAGCTAAGCCCAGAGAGAAAGGAGTCATTTGATGATTCCATCCAAAATAAAAAAACGTCCCTATTGCCCCTTTACATTTCTCATGTCTACTGAAATGTACTAAGTACTAGCTCTATACCTGTCTTGGCCTACCGCACATCACCTAAGTTAATAATATAATTTATTATTGGAAAAATCTCGACGAGGCACTGTGTTGTTATGTATTTCATAATCGTTTATAATGCTTTCCATGTTATCCACTATAACGATGTGATTGTTACGAGTTAAAGTAGGTTTGCGTTCCCATTAGGTTGTTATGGTTAGATGCTGCATGCCTGGCACCTGACTCCGATAGGTATGCATTAATATTGTGTATTCTCACCGCTTTGCTGCCACGCCGATTAATACTTCATAACACGGCCATAGGGTCACGTATTGTTTGCGAAGGGACATGTAAACTTGTCTTCTCAAAATGCTCATTAACCTCCACAGTGAACAGTCACGATATTGGAGGATGCATACTTAGAAAGAAGATCATCAAAACTTTGTGATGCTGGCTGTTCTTATTTGCCTATCATCCATTACTTTATAACCCTTCAACCCTTCAGAAGCTCAAAAACTTGTCAAAATGTAGTGAATTTCAGGGCCCTGTTTAATATAACTGACAATGCGACAAAGGAGATGTTTCAAAATTGGCCAAGTCTATGTACACTGCCTCAAAAATAAGAGAGAAATCTATATAATTCCGGAAAAATACAGTTAATTTATTTAAATTTTGACTGTTGCGATAGTTAATTTTGATGTTTATAAATAACTTTTATCGATTTTCAACATGGCGTCGCACCGGTTTAGTGCTTAAAAAAAATGACAGTAAACCATACCTAGATCATAGAAAGATAACTGTCAGCTGTCTTAACAATGACACTTCAGTCACTTTCGTCTCATTGCCGGTAAATAAACATGTCAGAAATGAATGTCAAATGTCATTAATTAATCAAAATGACTGCTTACTGACATGACGGGTTTTTATTGTGTGTTGCAATTTCAAGTGTAATTTCTTGTGTTTTAGCAGCAAACAAAGCCATTTTAAAGAAATTGTACAATTGAGAACTGTTTTAAATGTATTTCTCTATTTTTAAGTATAGTGTACAAGAACCTGGCCCAGGCTTCATACATTTTAGAACATCTCCTTTGTCAAAAGCTGACGTATTTTTTCGATTTCGCGACAGGTGTTGTTTACTAAGGCAGAGAATGTATGAAATATACTTTGAAAACTTGTCGAAATGAGATTGTCACTTGTCGCCTGTCGGTTTTATAGGCATAGGCCCCTGATGTTTTTTTTCTCTTTTTACTATTGATAGGCACGCGCTTGACCACCATCTCACCTGTTGGTAAGCGATGATGTGGTCGAAGATGGAGCACGCTTGCCTAGAAGTAACCTATTCACTCTTGACTTAAAGACTCCCAGGTTGTGGCTATCAGGAAACACAGACTCCGGCAGGGAATTCCACTCCTTAGCTGTACGCACTATGAATGTGTTCCCAAAACGTTTTGTGCGTGTGGGTGGGATGTTTTTGATAGTAAAAGGAACTGGGATGCGAATGTTTCTTAAAAATTCGAGACTGATGGCCCCCCTTCAGATGATTTATTTCCATTTGTTTTTATGAGAAAATAAATTCAAAAATAATAAACCGATATTTTTTGCTCACAATGATCCTAAATTAAGCAACGGCCTTGTCTAGTTTGTCCACCGATATCCTTGAACCGGACATGATAAAAAAGATAATTATATTCAAATGCCTGGCCAAAGATAAACCTCTGCAATGTATGTAGCACATGAGCGAGTCTACTCAATGTTATCCTGTGTGTACCATAGAGCACAAACGGGCTAGAGACGGCAGTGCCAAAACTTTCCATTGAAACCAGACGATCAATTCTGCAAACATCTCACCGTGATGGTGTAAGGAGGTTGAAGCGAGCTGTCATTCCACGTTGCTGAATGGATTGACAGCACAATTCATGTTGATTTCACAATACCTCTAGTTTTCGAAGTCATATTTTTACAAAACAGCACTGAAAACACACCGCTTAGGTCTCACTCATTAAAATTGGCTGCCCATACCAATTCCGATTACGCCTAGACACCTAGACGCCGGTTTCTGAATTCTGTATTTGAAGTTAAGAACGTGCCAAACTTGACTGCCAACGTTTCACTAGATTACAGACAGAGAATACCTACTCAACTTCAAATTCTTTATTGACAATTCGGCGGTAGGACTGCCGAAACGAATGCTCAAACGAAAGCCTTATGGCGCAGGGACAAATATATTAGATAGCAATGGCATCTCCAGTCTCTAGTTTCTGCCGGCGCTTCGGCTCCGTGCTCTATGCTGTATGCCATTCGGAATAGATAAACACGTTTGTCAACTACTGAATGCCGTTAACTCATCGCCATTCAGTTCTTTAGATGTTAAAATGTTACGAACGACAAACCCATTGTTTAAGCAAGTGGAAACTGTTACGATCTACCCATTTTGGGCCACCTTAATAAGTTTGCGGGAGTTACAGTGTCGTTCAGCTATTATTTGTAGTTAGGGACTAAGTAATGGGTCTAATTTCATGACTAGGGACTAGTCCCTTCAAAAAGTTAAAACATTTAGGTACTTCGTGTAAACATTTTAAACAGGTACTTTTAAACTGTCGGAGTTAACGTAATTCATAGTTAACGTTAAGTTGACATTCCAAAACGTTGATTGCTGTGGAGGAGAACTTGCAAGAAGAAATAAAAAATTAAATTTAATTATTTTAGGCAATGTAAAGTCTCATGATAAAGGATTTATGAATTACTAAAGAGGTTTCCTGGGGGGCTACTCTCTAACGAAATCCGTAGTTTCGGGCTTAGTTGCGGGCGGGCGTATTCTACTCCGTATCACCTACAGACTTACGATTAGTCCCGAACCCGAACTGAGAATGAATGATAACACGATTTCGCAGTAACTGTCAAATCGCGTTATCATTAGTTCTCAGTGGTTAGGTGATACGGAGTAGAAAATGCCCGCCCGCAACTAAGCCAAAAACTACGGATTTCGTTAGAGAGTAGCCCCCCTGGTTCAAACTAAGAGCTTTTAAAGTAGAGTGTAATGATCTACAGTTGGCATTAGAAGGGATATGGGATTATCAGACAATTCGTTTATTTTTTAGGGTTCCGAACAAAAAACGGAACCCTTATAGGAATTCATTCGGAACCCTTTGCACGCGAGTCCGACTCGAACTTGTTTCTGAAAATCCCTTCCCATCGAGTAGTCTGTCGTCGCAGTCTGTCTGTTTACCAACCTTCTCTTTGCTATCATAAAAGTGCATCAAATCGCTATCTTTTATTGAATAAATATTTACCTAACGTTACAATCGTATGTATTGGTCTCACTAACAGGCTACGGAAACTATTGTGATTATGGCGACATCCGGAAGGCTGGTAAGGTTGTTTATTTTTCTCATCGTTCAACGGCGACAATGAGTTTGGTTTACGTCTGTAATTCAAACTTGAGTACGCAGAACCTTTAATTTTTAACCGACTTCCAAAACAGGAGGAGGTTCTCAATTCGGTGGGTATTTTTTTTTATGTATGTACACCGATTACTCCGAGGTTTCTGATACGATTTCTGTGATTCTTTTTTAGTTCGATGCGGTATACTTGCCATTTGGTCCCGTAAAAAAATTGATTCAGTTTAGTTCAGTAGTTTTTATTTTATGTTTATTTTTGCTTATTTCAATTTCTGCGTAGACGAAGACGTTGTTGTAGTCGGTGTTAAAATAAAAAACAAAGAAACAAAACCACAAACACCGAATTCCGAAATTAAGGTTATTTTATACTTTGCAGTGTTTTGTTTAGAAGTCGGTTATATTTTTTTGTAAAAGTTTTTATGGATGTGGAATCATCAAATGACTTCTCCCGCTCTCGCTCTGAGCGGGTAGTAAAAAATTTGATGTCTTTGCTCTGGGCGGAGTGTGCAGTGGGCAGTGCTAGGCCCGTATCCGCTCCTCCCCCTACTTTTCTCGCAGTTCCGTTCATGGATCCGCCAGAGATCAACTGAACTCCATAATAACAAATGGTCACGGGCTACAGACTGCAGACAGTCAAAAGAGCAGTACCAAGTCTACATCCGCGACTAACAAAACGACTACTCAGCCTAAGTAGAAATAACCTCAGAATAATTATAGGGACAATCACGGGCCATTGCCCTTAATAAACATCTCTTTAACATAGGCGCCACAGACAGCCCACTCTGCAGGGGCTGCTTTGACGCCGAAGAATCGGCTGTCCACGTCATCCTGCAATGCGAGGCAGTGGCTACCCAACGTCAACAAATCCTCGGAATGGTGAGGTCGCTCCGCGAAGCCTGTGAAGCTCCCAGGAAACTTCTGTGCTTCTGGGCGGAGCTAGGCTGGCTAACTTAGCCAGGATAATCACGCACAACGGAACGAACGAGAGTCTAGGTGCGGAAAATAGAGTCCCCCACTACTACTACTCTGGGCGGAGTGGGAGTGTCAGACTCTTACCGACTAAAACCCACCCGTTCCTTCAAATACCCTTTGCGTTCCAGGGCCGCGGGAACTGTTCGGAACAATTCCGCAACCCTGGCAGGCGTACGCAGAACTTAATTATTTGTTTCGATTTAGGGTTCCGACCATCCGTAAAAACGGAACCCTTATAGGATCACTCGGGTGTCTGTCTGTCCGTCTGTCTGTCTGTCTGTCTGTCAGTCACAGCCAGTTTTCTCCGGATCTACTGGACCGATTCTATTGAAATTTGGTTACATATCCAGGATTACTGCAACCCAAACACGGACGTGTTACGCAAATGTTTTTTTAGTACGGGGGTCACTTTTGGGGGTCAAACTAGAAAATTAAAAATAAAATTTTTTTAAACTGTATTGTGACATATCAAATGAAAGGGCTTACTATGAGGGTTTTAGTTATATTTTTTTTCGTAGTTTTGAAATAAATTGTTCTGAAGTAATTATTTGTTTCGATTTAGGGTTCCGACCATCCGTAAAAACGGAACCCTTATAGGATCACTCGGGTGTCTGTCTGTCCGTCTGTCTGTCTGTCTGTCTGTCAGTCACAGCCAGTTTTCTCCGGATCTACTGGACCGATTCTATTGAAATTTGGTTACATATCCAGGATTACTGCAACCCAAACACGGACGTGTTACGCAAATGTTTTTTTAGTACGGGGGTCACTTTTGGGGGTCAAACTAGAAAATTAAAAATAAAAGTTTTTTAAACTGTATTGTGACATATCAAATGAAAGGGCTTACTATGAGGGTTTTAGTTATATTTTTTTTCGTAGTTTTGAAATAAATTGTTCTGAAGTAATTTAAGAAATTAGACCTAAAATGACCATTCCCTTCCTTATCTCCGAAACTACAGAGCCTACAATTTTGAAAAAAAAAAATGTAGATAATAGTTCTATACCTAAAGATTACACGAAAACGTATTAGAAGTCTGTAGTGTTAAAATAACTCATTAAAAAAATGAAATTGAACCCCCAAAATCCGGAACCCTTTGCACGCGAGTCCGACTCGCACTTGGCCAGTTTTTGGTAGATATCTAACCAATACTCGGAACAAAAATAGGTATCATCTTATACTTAGTAGATGGTCGTTAAGACCTTCTAAGTTTATATTATTTTTCTTAATAGCAGGTTTGACTACAATCTCAGGGAGATTGTAGTCAAACCTGCTAATAATCATATTCATCCTTTAATTGTAAATTGAATTATGTCTTCAATACCTAACGTTGAGATTGACTAAGTACAAACGCCAATCGAAGCGTCAGAAATTCAGCAGTTGAAGATCTTTTTTGCAGAATTTTTGATCAACGTTGCTTGATTGATATGATCTGTTTTAGGGTTCCGTACCTGAAAAGGAAAAAACGGAACCCTTATAAGATCACTTTGTTGTCCGTCCGTCTGTCTGTCAAGACCGTTTATCTCGGGAACGCGTGGAGGTATCGAGTTGAAATTAAAACCATATACTTAAGTCTATGGTACCTTGTAGCTGTGAACAAATCAAACTTCTAAGTTAACGTAAACAGAAGATACGGTCGTTTATGCCGCAAAAAACGCATATTTCGACACACTCAAGGGAATCAAAATATAATAAGGTATTTCCCGTTGACCTAGAACTATGAAATTTGGCAAATAATACCGTCTCATACTACAAGTATAGGGAAGAGTCTGAAAACTAAACATTTGTAATTAAATCATAAAAACTATAGTCTCTATTTAAAGTAATTTGTAGCAACAAATTTGTACGGAACCCTTGACCGGTTTTTATTATAAAGTCCGAGAAAAATGTTTGTCTGCCTCACTGTTCGAATGGGTGCCATCATGGCGTTTGCGTAAGTCCCGAAACGTGTAGAACTTAGCACACGTAAAAGGACGTGTCAACCAATGTGTATCAATTTAAATAAAATGTAAATGTTACATGTGTCGCTCAAGATTTGGCACAATCGACCAACATGGGAGCAATATTATGCAAGCGCAAAACACCAGAAGGCTTATTCACATCACTACCATTCGGTTTGGGAGTATTTCGGGAAATCAATGGTTTAGGTTCCGTGGTCAACAAAGAACCCTTATAGTTTCGCCATGTCCGTCTGTCTGTCCGCGGTTTAACTCAGGGATGCACTAGAAAGTTGGATTTTTTAAGTTTATGTTGCGTCAATTATGCCCGTAGACCTTCACTCATCATCATAATACCAGCCGAAAGACGTCCACTACTAGACATAGGCCTCCCCCAAGCGTCGCCACAACGACCGGTCCTGTGCGTCTCGCATCCATCGGCTACCCGCGACCTTCACCAGGTCATCGGTCCACCTTGTGGGAGGCCTTCCAACGTTGCGTATTCCGGTACGCGGTCGCCACTCCAGAACTTTTCGGCCCCATCGACCATCTGTTCTGCGAGCAATGTGGCCTGCCCACTGCCACTTTAGTTTGGCGATCCTTCGGGCTATGTCGGTAACCTTGGTTCCTTTGGAACCTTTGAATGACTTTGAGCCTTCTGATGAGGCCCATTGTGAGCGACCACGTTTCAGTTCCATATGGCAACATGCACTGACCATAGACTTTCGTCTTGAGACACTGTGGTATGTGGGACGAGGTACCATGCAACTTACCGAACGCTGCCCAGCCGAGACTCACTACTGCTATAGACCAAAGACAGACTTTATAATATTCTACTGAGTTTCCAGAAACAGCCAGTGAGGTCAATGACTTAATAACATGTTATAATTGATGTTTATCCTCTGGCCCTTGATTAAAGGAACCGTTGATTAAGTGTAATTGAACTGCATGGCGCTTAGGTATTGAGCTGGGAAACACTGCAGTAGAGCTGTACTGTATGCCGATCTCGTTCTCAGGACAATTAAGAGCGTTTACGGGGTAAGGTATTTCAGGCAAACTTAAAGTTTCAAGATCTTGTAAATTAATTAACCAATTTTATTTTAATGGAACTTCGAACACAAAAAGCAAGATAGGTTTACAAAAAGTCTATGTAAAAAAAACCGGCCAAATCCGAGTCGGACTCACACACGAACGGGTTCCGTACCATAAACCTTAATGTTTATATTTGTTGTTATAGCGGCAATAGAAATACACAATCTGAAAACTATAAAAAATTCAGCTGTCTACCTATTACGGTTCTTGAGATACAGCCCGCTGACAGACAGACGGACGGACGGATGGACGGACAGCGGAGGCTTAGTAATAGGGTTCCGTTGGTTACCCTTTAGGTACGGAACCCTAAAAAGACGCTCTATTTTTGACATGCTCGTATCTTATGCGTATCAAATTCTGTTCAATTTGACACCAGTCTTGCAAAGGACCCAGGAGGGTCTTGCGTGTTACTCCGTTGCGGACGTAAGATAGGCAGTCGCTCTATGTAAAATACAGTCATCATATCAGCCGAAAGACGTCCACTGCTGGACATAGGTCATCGCCACGCTTGGCAGGCGGGTTGGCGATCGCAGTGTATGGTGTTGCGTTTTACAGAGAACGCTGCTGCCCATTCTCTGGTGAGTCCCTTAGTCGCCTCTTTTACACCCACGGGAAGTGATGGGATGGTATTATTCTTTTGCGGAATCACACGGCACCGGCTATATAAAATAGGGTATCATTTAAGCTATCACCAATTTAATTAGTTTTGTGTTTCTTAAATAATAGGGTTTGTCCTCCAAATAGTAGATCTGTCACCAAAATGTAGTCACCAAACAATATAAAATCAATTCCACAATAAATCACCTAAAATCATGGAGATATAGGGTCTAGTACCAAATAAATGTTTTTGTATGTATTATAATAGGTTTTTCCTAATAAGTATTTAAGCAAACTAATTTAAAGAGATCACCAATAAATCATAATATTATGTCACTAGAAAATTTCATAAAGTTCCAAAAAAAATTAGGGTTGTTATCATCATATGACTCCACCATCCACCATCAGACTCCACCATCGTTTCAACCTTTTGGTTGAAACGATGGTGGAGTCTAGCATAATGTTATAAACGCATATGGTTTATAAAAAAATAACCACGAAGGGGTCTATTCGCTCGCTTCGCTCGCTCACTCGACCCCGCCATCCCCTTCTAACCTAACCTGTCCGAGTCGGGGTGTCCCAAGTCCAGAGCTTGCTTTGGTCGCACTTGCATAACTCCGACTTATGCCAAAACATATTAGACTAAACGATAGTTATGATCAATTTTTCATTAAAATTATATTACTTCGCTTCATTCTTCAGATATAGTATAACCAGGTAGTCCTTTTAAGCCTACAAGATAGCATGCACACTTTTAAGAGATTTATGAAAATCGATATAAATATCGACTTTTAAATCGATTCTATAACGACTAGATACCACACCACTAGTCAGGCTGTCATTTCTTTTTTCGTGCACGGTAGCAAGCACACGCGCGCTTTGTTTCATCAAAATGCCGAAAAAACGTACTCGAGAATCTTCACAAGATAATATCGAATATTATCAGCGAAAAATCAAGAAGCTGGAGGAGGAACGGAAACGAAAACGTCGAAGGATTTTAATTGCATCTTCATCTGATTCCGGTATGTATATACCTACCCTCAAAAATAAATAATTGCAATATGGTGTTATTCATTTTAATATGGTTCTTGCCTGGCGGTTTACCGTGAGTTAACACGAAGGCATTATTATAATAGTTTTTTGCCCGGCGATTAACCGTGAGTTAATACGAAGGCTGTTTCAAACTATGACTTAGGCCACATAGTGTGATTTAAGAAATCGAATCGCCCAGCGGTTAGCCGAGCGCTAACACGACGGCCGTAGTAATGAGCTATTACCTACTGTATACAAAATTAGTTTAATCTAATAGTCATAATAAATTGACCCACAAAAACGGATTTTATTCATAATTCTAGCGGTTAACCGTGAGTTGACACAAAGAATAAAAACGTGTTAATAAAAGTTTCGTCTTGTACATTCCAGACGATATCGAATCCTTACGTTCTGCCCCCTGCGCGAACGTAGAAGATGAGGTAACGGTGATTGGACACACACCCAATGACTTGCCTGACGAGACTCTCATGCCAACTGTGGAGGCATCAACTCCTAGTCAGGAAGATAATACCTGCCCGCAGCTCGATCCAGAGTTACTCATAGCACTCGGAGAAGAAACAGACAATAATCCGAAGATTGGTGATAAAATACATCACAGCTTAGCTCAGCGATGGGAACCCATCCTGAAGAAGGGATTATCAAAGGAGTTAAAAGATAAAATATTCAAAGAATATCTTGTGCCTGAAAATTGTAGTCTTCTTCAAGCGCCCAAGCTTAATCACGAAGTTGCGGCCGCAATATCAGAAGCGTCTCGCCATCGAGACAAACGTAAAGAAACTGAGCAGCAACAATTGGGTGTTGGCGTCTCAGCTATAAATAAAGCTTTGACAATAATGCTTACTAGCGACAATAAAATTGAAGCAATTAGGATTATAAGCGATGGATGTCGTATCCTAACAGATCTTCATTACCAGGAAACGCAGTCGCGAATTAGCGTAATCAATTACGCGTTAGCTAAACCCTTTCTAAATGTCGTTCAAGACTGTGAAAGAGACGAAACTTTATATGGAAACAAATTAGGGGAAAAAATAAAAGCTTCCAAAACAATCGAAAAGCAAGGTATGGCGATCAAAAAGTTTCCCAAAGGTCAAAAGGGTACCACCACGACAGAAACAGTGACAACTAATTCACGTCCTCAGTATCAATTTCGACAACCAGGCGCCTACCAGGGAAACTGGTCGGGCCCCCCGCGCTTCCAACAGAACAGGGGGGGGCGGAGAGGTTTGAGCAGGGCGAACCCGGCCACGAGTCGCCGGCCTCCACCTCAGCACCAGCAAACATCGAGCGCGGCCGGTGCGAACAAGTCGAGGGGATTTGCGACGCGCCAATAAACCAGGTACAACACGCTGGTAGATTATTTCATTTCTATGATTTTTGGCTCAAAATAACATCTAATCCTGTAATTTTAGATTGGATACGTAGAGGTTTTCCAATACCCTTTGAGTCTAATGTAACACAAACTCATGTACCTTGCGTTTCTAGGTCAGCGATTGAAAAAGTCGACATGTCTTTAGCTATCCAAAAATTATTACAATTAGGTGCAGTTAGCCCTTGCCAACCCACTAAAGACCAGTTTATTTCAAAAACATTTTTAGCTTTGAAGCCCAATGGTGACAAACGGTTCATTTTAAATTTAAAAAACTTAAATCAATTTGTTTCTAAATGTCACTTTAAAATGGAAGACTACCGAACGGCGTCTAAGTTATTACCTATTAATGGCTTTATGGCGACAATAGATTTAAAAGAAGCATATTTCCTTATACCAATTCGTAAATCAGATCGCAAATTTTTAAGATTCCAATTTGAAAATGAGAACTTCAACGTAATTACCTATGAGTTCAATTGTATGCCATATGGCCTTTCGATAGCTCCCAGAGCCTTTACCAAGGTTATGAAGGAAGTGGTTTCCTATTTACGCTACCGAGGTTTCAAAAATGTTGTCTATCTTGATGATATTCTTTGTATGGGAGAGGATTATGAAGAATGCCTCAAAAATGTTGAAGCCACTATAAATCTTTTAGAAAGTCTTGGGTTCGTAGTGAACTACGAAAAAAGCTCTCTTACACCTAAACAAACGTGTAAATTTCTTGGATTTATGTTCGATTCAGTAAATGAATCAATATCTTTACCATCGGATAAAAAACTTAAAATTATTAACCTCGTTGATAAATTCTCAAAATTGCCTAAGGGCTCAGTTAGACAATTTTCCCAGTTAATTGGAGTTTTGGTAGCCGCATGCCCTGCGGTCAAATATGGTTGGTTGTATACCAAAATTTTAGAAAGGCAGAAATATCTAGCCTTACAAAAAAGTCCCAGCTTTGATAGACAGTTCAACCTTCATCCTATCATTTTAGACGATTTAAATTGGTGGAAAATGAATGTGCTGAATTAAAAAAATACCATTAAAACAGCTACCTTCGAATTAGAGATTCATACGGACGCTTCACGAACCGGTTGGGGAGCTGTGTGTAATAACGAGCGAGCTCATGGAGCTTGGAAAAATAGTGAACTCGATTTACACATCAACTATTTAGAGTTGTTAGCTGTTTTCTTGGCCTTAAAGTATTTCGCAAACAAACAATCTAATTGTTCTATTTTACTACGTGTTGATAACACAACAGCCATCAGCTACGTAAATCGCATGGGTGGCATCCAATACCCCCATTTAAATAACCTTTCCAGACAAATTTGGCAATGGTCTGAAGAAAGAAATATCTGGTTATTTGCCTCATACATCAATACTAAGGCAAATTACGAGGCAGATGAAGAATCTCGAAGGATAAATCCCGACACAGAATGCGAACTATCAGATGTTGCCTTCGAACGAATATCAAAACATCTCGGACAACCCGAAATCGACCTATTTGCTTCTCGGGCTAATGCTAAATGCCAGGATTATATATCATGGAAAAAAGATCCTGACGCTCTTTCTATAGATGCCTTCACAATAAACTGGAACAATAATTTTTTTTATGCCTTTCCTCCTTTTCCACTTATTACAAAGTGTCTTCAAAAAATAATACAAGAAAATGCCACTGGTATTTTAGTCTTCCCCTTTTGGCCATCCCAAGCCTGGTATCCCCAATTAATGAAAACTATAATTTCCGATATAATTTGGATATACCCCAACGAGCATCATATCAAATCATGTTACAGATATCCCCTTACCCTGGGTGCCGCAGTACTCTCAGGCAGGCGTTCTCGCTACGCGGCGTTCCCGAAGCAGCCCTGGACCTGATGCTGGCATCGTTATCAAAGAGCACGATGCAGCAATATAACGTGTCGTTCAGGTTGTGGTGGCAATATTGCGCAAGTAATGACTACCAATTTTTTGATGGCTCTGTTCCGATAGTATTACATTTTTTGAGCGAACAATATAATAATGGGAGTTCGTACGGAACTCTAAATAGTCATCGATCCGCATTATCCCTCTTATTAGGCAATAATATCGGATCTGATGACCGAATTAAACGGCTACTAAAAGGAGCATTTAAATTAAAACCTAGCTTCCCCAAGTACTGCACTACATGGGATCCACAGATCGTTCTTAATTCGTCGTTAGTTACTAGAATTGGCACAGCCGTGAATGTTGAAATTGGATCGAAAGACTTACGAGACGTGTATCGCATTCCCGGAAAAAAAGGCACAAATAGGGGCATTGTCGCCGAATTTGCTACAGTCAATATGAAGACAACTTTACTTTCTGCAGTGAAAAACTACAACAAGACCCAGAGCTCGGGAAGTAAACTGAACACGGAGATGATAGCTGCACCGGGGACACGTCAGCCTGTTTATGTTACAGAATTCTTGCCTCCTTCCATGAGGCAGATTTTTTATGCGGCACGAAACTTCGCTAAAAACAATAAATACGACTTTTGTTGGGTGTCTAATGGCAAAGTATTCATTCGTAAAGAAGTGGGTGCCAAACATATACTCATTGAGTCCGAAAAGTGTCTACTTAAGTTGGAACCCCAGCTTTGACTATGTAATCTTAATAACTGTTCATACTATTTCTATTGTTTATTTTACAAAGTAAAAGTTAGCATGTCAATAACTTTCTACTCAAATTTTCGAAAACTTATGTCTTTAATTTTAATTTTTGGTATTTTTTGTAAAGCGTATCACACACATTTCATATTCAAAGCTATGTTAACCCATTACACACACACACTGACTCATTCAAATCCTGGCCCAAACGGCAACTTATCGACTTCCAAACGTATCAATTTTACTTTAACATTCTCCTATTTCCGATTTTCGATTATCATCCCGTGCCTCATATTTTTGTATCATAATCTTCACATTTTTGTTAACAGTACCATTTTATTCAACGATTATATATTCTTTTCTTGTATCAAATGGCTAATCTGGATTTAGTAATTAGTGAATTGGACTCGCTTAATGTGTCTAAGTCGCTTAAATGTCAACCTGAGCAGTGCTTGCAGGTCATAGGAAACCCAAAAAACGGATTGAAAATATTACACCTTAACATACGAAGTATTTCAAAGAATTTTGAAGAAGTATCGGTGCTCACGCGGTTGTTGGGTTTCCCATGTGACGTGATCGTACTCTCGGAATGTTGGTTAAGCAAACTTGCACACTTGCCGACTCTGGATGGCTATACGTCTTATTCAACTAAAAATATATGTAATCAAAATGATGGGTGCGCTATCTATGTGAAATCTTCCCTTAAAGCTGAAGTTACGGAACCACATTTCGCTGATGCAAATTGTCTTATTTGTTGCATAGAGGACATTACAATAGTGGCCATTTATCGCTCTCCTTCTTTTAAAAATATAAAGAATTTCGTTGATAGTCTCGATAACGTTCTCAAAGCTCGTACTCCTACGGTGGTGTTGATTGGTGATATCAACATTGACATTAAGATTGATAATAACGATAGTCACTCAGATGAGTATCTTACCTGTGCTGCTTCAAATGGACTTCTACCAGCTCATTTATTTCCGACACGGCTTGCAAACTGTTTGGACCATATCCTACTAAAAACAAATAAAAACGCTACTTCTTTTGTAATAGAATCGTCCATTACAGATCACGAACCGCTGCTACTACTTCTTCAAGGCGGGAATGCCAACATGGATGTTTCACGTACTAGGTCAAAAATCAATTACGACTCCGTCGTAGAGGATATCAAAAGTTATGACTGGTCTCCAGTGCTTGCAATATGTGATCCTAATCAAGCTGCTGATACATTAGTAGGAATTATTTCATCTATCACAAAAAGACACACACAGGAATATACCGTGTCTAGGAGTAAACATAACCTGAAGCCCTGGATTACGCCAGGCTTACTCCGCTGTATACGTCACCGTGATCGTATGCATGCCAAACTCAAAAAGTCTGAAGATAATCAATTATTAAAAATTACATATAACCGGTATCGCAACTTCTGTAATTCCCTCTTAAGTAAACTCAAACGCGCTTACGAAAAAGAACAGTTTACCAAGGCAAAAAATAACATTAAGGCGACATGGGATGTTATTAAAAAAGTATCAGATATACAGACACGTGGCCCTCCCTCTTTTGAGCTGTTGCAATTAACTGATACCCCAAAATCTTCGTTAAATTACGTAAACAACTTTTTTGCGAATGTCGGCAGTAACTTAGCGTCTAAAATTAAACAACCCGTCATAGGACCCAACTATGTAACTAACTCCAATTCTTGCAGTTCAATGGCTCTCCTTGAGGTAACTGAGGAAGAAGTTGATTCAATAGTTTTGGGCCTCAGGTCTGATTGTGCAACTGGGGTGGACTGTATACCCTCTAAAATTATAAAAGCCTCACGATGTGTTTTAGTTCCGATTATTACTCATGTCTGTAATATATCTATCGGTGCTGGTGTCTTCCCGAAGTCTTTTAAAAAAGCAGTGGTTCACCCTATCTATAAGTCTGGGTGTAAAAGTGATGTTAATAACTACCGTCCAATTTCGATATTAACGGCTATGTCAAAAATATTGGAGCGTGTATTGAACAGACGTCTGACTAGTTTTTTGAAGGCGAATAGTATCCTGGCCGATAACCAATATGGTTTCCAAACCGGAGTAAGTTCCGAAGACGCAGTTATAGCTTTATCCGATCACACAGCTAGGGCACTTGACAAAAAACGCAAGTGCTTAGGAATTTTCCTTGACTTATCGAAGGCGTTTGACACAGTTTCGGTCCCAGCCTTATTAAAAAAAATGGAAAACATTGGAATTCGAGGTCTCCCCTTGAAAATCTTTGGAGACTACCTCAGTGATCGTACCCAAACGGTGAAAATCGGTCCGCACGAAAGTGACGATCTCTCCATCACGTATGGTGTTCCGCAAGGCAGCATATTAGGGCCTACCCTCTTTCTCATTTATATAAATGACCTATGTCAACTACCTCTAGAAAATAGTCGGATTTTTACGTATGCTGACGATACCGCCCTCATAATAGATGGTCCTGACTGGTTGCAGACATATCACAACGCCGAGGCTGCGCTATCCAGCGTGATGATCTGGTTGGCTGATAATTTACTCACCTTAAATCTTGACAAAA
The DNA here is from genome assembly GCA_947578705.1 of Lacanobia wlatinum. Taxonomy (NCBI): domain Eukaryota; kingdom Metazoa; phylum Arthropoda; class Insecta; order Lepidoptera; family Noctuidae; genus Lacanobia; species Lacanobia wlatinum. The sequence goes on along the minus strand of OX388027.1, from coordinate 25,810,296 downwards.
CGGTGTACATTCCCTTTTTCATTAGGTCAAGTCTGAGCCCACCAAATTCCCTTACCCTCCAAGCTCACACATGTATGTCTGTAACGCAATGTAGCTGCCTCTATCTTACTAAATCTTCTTGCGTAAGGTATCTAGGAGTAGTCATTGATCAGCATCTAAAGTGGCACCCACAAATTGATAAAGTCTCGACACGAATACGAAAGCTGATCTACGTGTTTAAGAAGCTTCGAAACTCTGCTGACCGAGATACCCTTAAATTAGTATATTTTTCATTGTGTCAGTCCGTCCTAACATACTGTTTGCCTGTATGGGGAGGTGCCACTAAAAACTTTTTCATCCGCCTAGAGAGGGCGCAGAGAGCTGTCCTGAAGGTGATGTTCTTTCGTCCACGACGGTATCCCACTGTGCAGCTATATGCTGACTGCAAGGTACTCACAGTCAGGCAACTTTTTGTGCTGCTAACGACTCTTCGCAAACACTCAACACGTCCCTCTACGGAGCCGACTGGCAGACATAAGCATAACGTTTTCCCATCGGAACGACATAGAACAGCCTTTGCCAAACGTCAGTACTATGTCATTAGCGTTAAACTGTACAACTGCCTAAACAAAAATTGAAAATTTATTCGTACACAAAATCCCAATGTAAAAATGAACTTAAAGATTATCTTCTAACCCTTGATTTTAATTACACTGAGAATCTTCTGCTGGGTACTTTACAATGATACGTACAAAAATTACAAATCACAGACACATCTTACACACAAACAAACCTTATCATACGCTTTATTTTAAATTTAACTGAATGTTTTTCTTTTTTATGTTATTATTATTATTATTATTTTTTAATTATTCATTATTATTGTAATCCTAATCATATGCTATTATATTTTTTTTCCCTTTTTACACCATTTATTGTGATAATCTTAAAATGACAGCAACATTTATATTTTATGGCTTTGTTACCACGGAGGATCACTGACTCCTAAGACACAGGTACATACACCTAGTTTAGGAGTCAGGGTATTTAAAATTACCTACAAGTGTTTTAAGCATTGTTTTAGCCCTTATGAGAAATATCTGTAATTTGTTTTTTCTTTTGGTGAAATAAATAAAAAAATAAAAAAAAATAAAAATAAAATTATGTTTCTAATTTGTACCCCAATAGAACCCTCAGTAGGGAAAAAATTACAAAAAAGTTAGTAATTTTGTTAGCATTATGTACTGCGCAACGCGTTCAAACTTTATCGTTAATAAAGCTTGAAAATATAACCATCGGGTCTAGTGGTATAAACATAGCTATCAAAGACATTATAAAAACATCCGCAGTAGGTCGTGAACAACCGACCTTAATTTTGCCTTACTTTAGAGAAAACCTTCGCATCTGCCCCGCGACTGCTCTCGAGGATTATCTCAACGTCACAGACAGAGATCGACCCGCTGATGTGTCCAATCTCTTAATAACTGTGAAGCGCCCTTTTAAGGGTGCGACAGCACAGTCACTAAGCAGATGGATAAAGCAGATTTTGGCTGAGAGCGGCGTGGAAGTGGCGAAGTTTAGTGCTCACAGCACTCGTCACGCCGCAACGTCCGCGGCCGCCGCGGCCGGGGTCTCTGTAGACACTATAAGGAAAGCCGCGGGATGGACTAATGCGTCTAAGGTTTTTGCTCAATATTATCATCGTCCAATTGTAGCCGACAATAACTTCGCACAAGCGATCTTACATAATGATGATTAGGTTAATATGACACAATAATGATTTTGAGACTGATTTAAGTTACAAGATTTAATTAAGTAATTAATTTAAGAACAAATTATCATTAAGAAAGAGAAAGATAAATACATTTTAAGTTTGTTGTATGCTATAATTATGTATGTTGATTGAAAATTAAAACCATATCTTTTTTAACAAAAACTATTGGTTTTAATTAAATAAAATGCAAAACTTATCTCTAAACATCTACCTGGTTATACTATATCTGAAGAATGAAGCGAAGTAATATAATATATGATCAAACGAACTTCTTAAGCGAAGTTCGATCAATATTATATGAGTCGCTTCATTCGAAGATATAGTTACCCTCCCAACCCAATCCCGCAGATAAAGTTTTGCATTTGCCTAACCAATCTCTAAAAGAATGACAGCCTGACTAGTGGTGTGGTATCTAGTCGTTATAGAATCGATTTAAAAGTCGATATTTATATCGATTTTCATAAATCTCTTAAAAGTGTGCATGCTATCTTGTAGGCTTAAAAGGACTACCTGGTTATACTATATCTTCGAATGAAGCGACTCATATAATATTGATCGAACTTCGCTTAAGAAGTTCGTTTGATCATATATTATAAATTGATGTATTAAATTGGTAACGAATACTATTAATTTAATATCTGAACGAAATAAAATGTTACTACTGTATTGGTGACAAAATATTAAATAAAAAGGAGTCGCAGTCAGGGATCGATAATCGATTTATTTGGTGACAGATCTACCATTCTGAGCACAGAGCTATTATTTAAGTAACAAAACTGTTATTATAAGAACGAAGTTTATATTCATGTAATGCAATATAATTATATTGGTTATCGATCTCTTATTTTACACATATATTAACATTAATTTGATAATTCATACCTGGGAACAATTTTTGTTTATCTGAGAACGAAAATATTTCGTGGCGATAGATCTATTTATTAGGTGATACAACTTGATGACAAATATAAATTTTGGTGATAGAAAATATAGTTCCCTATAAAATACTAGTATTCAGCTTCATCCGGTAAGACTACAAGCCGACTCTGACGTAGTTCAGGAAAGGCTAGGCAGATTGGTGGATGGTATGCGTATCAAATTTCATTAATTCATGACCAAGAATCAATTAATTCATGAAAAAGATTTTGGAATTGATAGTTTGTATGACATATCGTTCCCCGAAAACGCTCTTGAGGTGTGGAGCCGTTCAAGTATTACAAGACTTACGAACCTACGGAAGTTTATGACCATTTAATATTTGATTAGAAACATATACATTTTATAATCGTAATACAAAAAAAAAATTCTCACTAAAATATGGCGTCAAAAAATTGGTCCACATTACTGTCGACTGGAAGTGAGCCCAAAAGATTAGCATAAGACCTTACGATAATATTACTACGAAGTTACACCTAACCAATCATGAAATGGGGTCCGAGTGCTCATCGAGTTTATCGTGATATCAGCAAGCAGTTAGTCGACTCTTCACGCGACCAGAGGACTGGCCTTTTCTTCGGCCAGCGAATCAGCCATTGGCATCCAACGTAGCAATGCGGTTAGTGTTCTGGGCACTTTTCCCGTTGACAGCGAAGGGTACTTAACGGAAACCTATTACTCAGCCTCCGCTGTCCGTCCGTCCGTCTGTCTGTCAGCGGGCAGTAGCTCAAGAACCGTAATAGGGAATATGCATGCGATTTTTTATTAACAAAATGAAATACTCAATACATAAACAATTATGAAATTATTTTTTAAATACCTTCATCAGCGATGAAGTTATAAAGCTTCAAAGTTTACAATTAGAAAGAGAAGTCCGATATGAATTGTGACGTCAAATTTCTTGGCGCCTATACAGCTGCCATAGAAAACAGCGTTTTCGCGAGAGGGACAGATTCATTTGTTTAAAATAATTATATCTCTTTTGTTTTTCGAGCAATTTTGATTCTATTTGCACTGTTAGTATTATATTTGTGTATATATTTTTAGATAAACTGTAAAGATAATAAAAATTTTTTTCGTGCATATTCCCATCTTCACAAAGTGTGTTTGTCTATTGCCCCAATAAGAACAAACAATAAAATTTAAATTTAATTAAAGGTCCCATACAAGAAACGTGTTTTTATCCGTTTATGCTACGGAACCCTTCGTGTGAGGGTTCGACTCGCACTTGGCCGGTTGCTTGCTTGTATAAACTATCTAATAAGTTTTTATGTATTTGTAAACAAAAGAGGAAGATTAATACATAAAATAAAGTATGCCATGATGGTCAACAAGAAAAATAGTGACGGTCATACACTAGAATATTCACCTATGTTGTGAGTTTATGTTAGAACTACAGGTAAGGGGTTTGAAATATTTATGTACTCGATGTACGCATACATTGCATTGTATGTCAATGTCACAATCTGAATAATGGTATGTGGAGATAGATTGTAGGCATGTGGGTGTTTAGTTCTATGTAGGAGCTGCTGTTTAAGTTATGTCGAAGAATTGAAGTAAAGTTTTAATGGAGCGAGACTGCAATAACAAATGTCGATATGTTTCAAACGACGTTTTTCAACATATTTACTCGAAAAAAAATAATTTAAATTTTGTCTGTTCCGCCTCTGCTGCAAAGACAAGGTTTGCCAATTTGCATCAGAGCGTCCCCTTTTTTATGGATGGGAAATCATCTCGCTCTGGGCGGAGCAGAAGGGAGTGTCAGACTCTTACTGGCTAAAACCCATCCGTGATCTACCTAATGCCCTTTGAGTTCCAAGGCCGCGGTGGCTCTTTCGAACAAATTCCGCAACCCTGGCAGGCACTGACCCTAGCGGGCCCCGTCTACTTTGCTAAAATCTCTTTGAGGCGCGCGTGGAACAACGCGCCGTAGGCCCGGGCCTAGGGGACTACTCTCTAACGAAATCCGTAGTTTCGGGCTTAGTTGCGGGCGGGCATTTTCTACTCCGTATCACCTAACCACTGAGAACTAATGATAACACGATTTGACAGTTACTGTGAAATCGTGTTGTCATTCATTCTCAGTTCGGGTTCGGGACTAATCGTAAGTCTGTAGGTGATACGGAGTAGAATACGCCCGCCCGCAACTAAGCCCGAAACTACGGATTTCGTTAGAGAGTAGCCCCCTGGTTCTGATCGGACGGCGAGCCACCCAATGCTCGCCGTCCGCAGACCAGCGCCTACGGTGGCCGGGAATCGCTCCCGACACCCGAGCGTCTTCTTCTGTTGCGGCAGATCAGAGCGTACTCTACTATTGTTTTCAAAGGGTGATGTAAATGTTTTAAAATACTTAAAAGAATAAATATTTATTTATTTAAACTTTATGTATGATAGTGGTACATGGGCGGACTTAATGCAACAAGGCAAGCAAGCAGCATATTATTTTAAATATTTTATTAGCAATGTTTCGAATCGTTTTGTATCAATTTATATTTGATGCCATGTAGGTATAACCTGTTTCAAAGTAACAGTTTCATTAATCGATTTTGGTTGCTAACTGTAGTATGGTATTACTGTACCAACAGCTTACTTTTTTGTATTGTTAATTAAACTAGAATGACTGTGTGTATTTTCATGAACTTGACCCTGTTTTACTCGTACGTACGAATATTATACGATGGTCATAAAAGTATGGATTCAGATAAGACATTTATAAACTTCACGTTATTCACGATTTTTACTGTGTAGCGATTAGCGGATTACAGTAACCTTACTTATGTCATTAAAATTCCTGAAGACAGGTGCGACAACGTCAACAGGGGAAAGCGACGACGATCATGTTATCATAAATTAATATCTCTATCCCCAAATAACAGATTGGCATCTGTTTGCAGGGTTCCGAACAAAAACGGAACCACTATAGAATCACTCGGGTGTCTGTCTGTCTGTCCGTCTGTCACAGCCAGTTTTATCTGGATCCACTGGACCGATTCTGCTGAAATTTGGTACACATATGGACTTCTGTGACCCAAACACGGACGTGTTACGTAAATTAATATTTTTTTTAGTAAGGGGGTCACTTTTGGGGTCAAACTAGAAAATTTAAAAAAAATTGTGAATAATATTGTGTGATATATAAAATAAAAGGGCTTACTGTGAGGGTTTTAATTATATATTTTTCATAATTTTTAAATAAATAGTTTTTAAGTTATTCAAGAAATTAGACGAAAAATTACCACTCCCCCTTATCTCCGAAACTACTGAGTCTAAAATTAAAAATAATGGAGCTCTTTACCTATAGATTACAGGAAAACCTATGAGAAGTCTATAATATTAAAATAACATGTTAAAAGAAATTAAATTCGTTTGGAACCCTTTGCACGCGAGTCCGATTCGCACTTGGCCAGTTTTTTTTCTTCTTCTATAGGGAAGAAGAACAGTTCTTCCCTCTCCTTTTTATCCCGCATGTACATTATACATGTTTTTTTACTTGTTTGTATAAACTATCTCATGTACTTTACTAATATTATAAAGCTGAAGAGTTTGCTTTTTGTTTGGTTGAGCGCGCTAATCTCTGAAACGGCTGGTTCGAATAGAAAAAAAAAGTAGTTTGGGTAGCCCATTTATCGAGGAAGCCTTAAGGCTATATAACATCACGCTACGACCAATAGAAGCGGAGCATTTATGAAAAATGTGACGCAGACGAAGTTGCGCGAGTCAGCTGGTTTGTAAATAAAAGTCGCAATATTTTTATCATAGAACAAGAGGTAGTTTAATGCATAAAATAAAGTAAGTGCCATGATGGTCAACAAGGAAAATAGTGACGGTCATACACTAGAATATTCACCTATGTAGGTCGGAGTTTATGTTAAAATTATAGGTAAGAGGTTTGAAATATTTATGGACTCGATGTGCGCATACATTGCAATGTCACAATCTGAATAATGGTATGTGAAGATAAATTGTAGGCATGTGGGTGTTTAATGTTTAAACTACTATGTTGGAGGTGCTGTTTAAGTTATGTCGAAGAACTGAAGTAAAGTTGTAATGGAGCGAGACTGCAATAAAAAATGTCCACATGTATCAAACGACGTTTTTCAACATATTTACTCGAACATAAATAGTTTAAAAATTTGTCTATTCTGCCTCTGATGCAGTGACAAGGTTTGCCAATTTGCATCAGAGCGTCCCCTTTTTTTATGGATGGGAAATCATCTCGCTCTGGGCGGAGCAGAAGGGAGTGTCAGACTCTTACTGGCTAAAACCCATCCGTGATCTACCTAATGCCCTTTGAGTTCCAAGGCCGCGGTGGCTCTTTCGAACAAATTCCGCAACCCTGGCAGGCACTGACCCTAGCGGGCCCCGTCTACTTTGCTAAAATTTCTTTGAGGCGCGCGTGGAACTTACGATTAGTCCCGAACCCGAACTGAGAATGAATGACAACACTATTTCACAGTAACTGTCAAATCGTGTTATCATTAGTTCTCAGTGGTTAGGTGATACGAAGTAGAAAATGCCCGCCCGTAACTAAGCCCGAAACTACGGATTTCGTTAGAGAGTAGCCCCCCTGGTTCTGATCGGACGGCGAGCCACCCAATGCTCGCCGTCCGCAGACCCGCGCCTACGATGGCCGGGAATCGCTCCCAACACCCGAGCGTCTTCTTCTGTTGCGGCAGATCAGAGCGTACTCTACTATTGTTTTCAATGGGTGATGTAAATGTTTTAAAATACTTAAAATAATAAATATTTATTTATTTAAACTTTATGTATGAAAGTGGTACATGGGCGGACTTAATGCAACAAGGCAAGCAAGCAGCATATTATTTTAAATATTTTATTAGCAATGCTTCGAATCGTTTTGTATCAATTTATATTTGATGCCATGTAGGTATAACCTGTTTCAAAGTAACAGTTTCATTAATCGATTTTGGTTGCTAACTGTAGTTTGGTATTACTGTACCAACAGCTTACTTTTTTGTATTGTTAATTAAACTAGAATGACTGTGTGTATTTTCATGAACTTGACCCTGTTTTACTCGTACGTACGAATATTATACGATGGTCATAAAAGTATGGATTCAGATAAGACATTTATAAACTTCACGTTATTCACGATTTTTACTGTGTAGCGATTAGCGGGTTACAGTAACCTTACTTATGTCATTAAAATTCCTGAAGACAGGTGCGACAACGACAACAGGGCAAAGCGACAACGATCATGTTATCATAAATTAATATCCCTATCCCCAAATAACAGATTGGCATCTGTTTTCAGGGTTCCGAACAAAAACGGAACCATTATAGGATGACTCGGGTGTCTGTCTGTCTGTCCGTCGGTCACAGCCAGTTTTCTCTGGATCCACTGGACCGATTCTGCTGAAATTTGGTATACATATGGACTTCTGTGACCCAAACACGGACGCTTTACGTAAATTATTACATTTTTAGTATGGGGATCACTTCTGGGGGTCAAACTAGAAAATAAAATAAAACTTTTTGAACAATATTGTGTGACATATCAAATGAAAGGGATTACTGTGAGGGTCTTAATTTTATTTTTTTCATAATTTTAAAACAAACGGTTTTGAAGTTATTCAAGAAATTAGACGAAACATGACCATTCTCCGAAAGTACTGAGCCTAGAATTTTGAAAAAAATGGAGACAATAGATCTTTACCTATAGATTACAGAAAAACCTATAAGAAATCTAGTGTTAAAAAAACATTTAAAAAAAATTCGTTCGGAACCCTTTGCACGCGAGTCCGACTCGCACTTGGCCAGGTTTTTCTGTTACATTTTATATATTTTTATGTCTGAAGGTGTCCCTGCACATTGATGCAGTTTAATTGAACGTCAGTGTACCTATGTCCGAAGAAAAATTTCTTTAAAAATGTTTACGGGTTGCTGTCCCACTGTCGCGTCGCCCTTGCGCTTGTCTATGGGGTCTTAACATGCCCAACACAATAGCTGAAATCCGTTTACACATACGTCCTACTTAAAAAAGTTAGAACATTATCTCCGTAAAGATGAATAGGTAGCGCGAAATATGAATATTTCCGTGAAATCATTTGTATCCTTTTCGCTTTGTCAGTAACAAGGTTTTAAACCAGCTCTAGTACTTGAACGGATTCGAGATTCTGCATTACAATAAATCAGTGTGTCAACCTTGGCGCTAATATCTTCTAAAGCGAGTTAAATAATCTTAATAAATACTTAACTAACTATGGCCTTACCTATGCCAAAAAAGAGTTTTCCTGTATTCAGCAGAATTTTCACAAACACATGTGAAAAGTTACTAAGGGGGTGGATGACCTAAGGATGAAAGTTATTCATTTTGATCGATGGAAAGTCCTATATTGCGTACAACTTGTACCTTGCGCTAAAAGCACACATACACGGACCGCAAAAAATACCTAAAGCAAGCCAGAAGCTCGGTGCACTCCTAATATTCCTACTTATACCTAACCTAATCGCTTAAATCCGTTTACATATGTATACCTACTTCTCACCAGAGAATGGGCAGCAGCGTTCTCTGTAAAACGCAACACTGAGATTTCCAACCCGCCTGCCAAGCGTGGCGATTATGGCAAACCCTCCCTTTAGGGGAGGCCTATGTCCAGCAGTGGACGTCTTTCAGCTGATATGATGATGATGATGATGATGATACCTACTTAAAAGTTAGAACATTATCTCCGTAAAGATGAATAGCGTGAAAGATAAATGTTTCCGTGAAATCAACAAGGTTTTGAACCATACTCGTAATGTACTCGTACTTGAACGGATTCGAGATTCTGCATTACAATAAATCAGTATGTCCTTAGCCTTGACGCTAATGTCTTCTTAAGCGAGTTCGGTAATCTTTAAATGGCTAACGACATTTGGGAAAACAGCCTTTGTCTTCTCTAAAAGAGTATTTTCCTATATTCTGCAGATTTATATTATATACTAGCTGACCCGCACAACTTCGTCTGCGTCACAGTTTTCATTACTGCTCCGGTCCTTTTGGTCTTAGCGTGATGATATATAGCCTATAGCCTTCCTCGATAAACGGGCTATCTAACACTGAAATATTTTTTTAAATCGGACCAATAGTTCCTGAGATTAGCGCGTTCAAGCAAACAAACAAACAAACTCTTCAGCTTTATATATTAGTATAGATATAGATTTTATCGGCGATGATAGGCTCGTCGCAACGAAGCTCCAAAGTCTTGAGCATCGACGACGAGTTGCTAGCCTGTCGGTTTTCTACCGGTTGCATTTTGGGGAATGTGCAACGGAATTGCATAATTTAATTCCGCCAAGCCCGTTCCATCATCGGACCACAAGACGAACGGCAATGCGCCACCGGTACATGGTGGACATCCCACCCACGCGCACAAAACGTTTTGGGAACACATTCATAGTGCGTACAGCTAAGGAGTGGAATTCCCTGCCGGAGTCTGTGTTTCCTGATAGCTACAACCAGGGATTCTTTAAGTCAAGAGTGAATAGGTTACTTCTAGGCAAGCGTGCTCTATCTCCGACCACATCATCGCTTACCATCAGGTGAGATAGTGGTCAAACGCGTGCCTATTAATAGTAAAAAAAATATAAAAAAATGTGTAAAGTTACTTAGGGGGTGAAATCTAAGGATGCCGCGCTGGTATATCCAGCGCGGCATCCAAAAAGCAAAACATAGGGACACAGTATATATCCTTCTTATTCAGTTTGTGAAATATCTCTTAAATCGGTCCAATATTGGAGGAGAAAACAGTCGAGAGCCAAACCTCGAATTATGACTTTTTACATACTAAGTCTCGCCGCCAGCATTTTGTGCGCAGTAGGTGGCCACGTAAAAACTATTAGAGACCGGAAACTGAAAGAAAGCGTTTTATTCAAACAAAGCTTGTCTTCAAAAGTTCTCCATGGAAATGACCTTGAAGGTAGCCCGACCCCAGCCATCTGATAACAATTCATGGAACTGCTAAGTGCAAGCTCAGCACGCACCTTTAGTCGGCAACTGTACATCAATACCTACTTTATTGTTAACTGTGGAGGCTTGTAAATGGCTTGTTGTGAATTAGCTTACTATTACCCCTGTACAAATAGCTGTAAGCCACCCAAACATAATAAAATAAAATAATCCAGACTAATATTATGAAGCTGAAGAATTTATTTCTATTTGTTTGGTTGAAAGCACTGATCTAGGAACAACTGGTTCGTATTGAAAAAATATTTTAGTGTTGGATAGCCCACGGAAGGCTATGCTACGACCAATGCGACTGGAGCATTGATGAAAAGGGTCGGCTAGTGCTAGAGTAACAGTAACAGTCTTGTGTTACAGATTCGAGAATATACATCACACAGTAAGTAAGGATAAAGTATCCTAATTACTAATTTACTAGTGGACGTCACGCGGTTTCACCCGCGTAGTTCCCGTTCCCGTGGGAGTACGGGGATAATATATAGCCTATGTTACTCCCTGATAATGTAGCTAACCAATGCTAAAAAAAAAATCCAAATCGGTCGAGTAGTTTCGGAGCCTATTCAATTCAAACAAACAAACAAATCTTTCTTCTTTATAATATTAGTATAGAGTATAGACTCATATAATAGTTACCAATATTACTAATATACTTATACTAATACTAGCTGACCCGCGCAACTTCGTCTGCGTCACTATTTTCATTACTGCTCCGCTCCTATTGGTCTTAGCGTGATGGTATATAGCCTATAGCCTTCCTCGATAAATGGGCTATCCAACACTGAAAGAATTTTTCAAATCGGACCAGTACTTCCTGAGATTAGCGCGTTCAAGCAAGCAAACAAACAAACAAACAAACAAACTCTTCAGCTTTATATATTAGTATAGATACTAATCCTTACATTCCTTACTATTATAAATGCGAAAGTAACTCTGTCTGTCTGTCTGTCGTGCTTTCACGCCAAAGCTACTGAACCGATTTAAATGAAATTTGGTACAGAGATAGTCTAGAGCCTGAGAAAGGACATAGGCTACTTTTTATCCCGCCCGAGAATATGTTCCCTAAGGACCACGCGGGCGAAGCCGCTGGCAGTAGCTAGCTAACAGTATTTTTGATGTTTTGTATTGTAGTAATGATACAATACTTGGAGAATTACGTAAGTTCTCGAAAGTGTCAAAAGGCAGGTAAGTATATCTAAAGCACTTAACTGTACCGTTGAATAAGGGCGTGTTGAGAGCAATTATTTCATAATTACCATAGCTTGGCACCGACAGACGGATCAATGTTCGTCCTAGCACTGACTTTTAGTTTTACTAAACAACTATGATACCTATTCTTACGTAGGTACCGTGGATTCTCGATTCTGGGCTGCGTCGTTATTTTCCCGACTTCCCCAGAACGAGGGTTATGGTTTTCAGTCACATTCGCCATGATAGTTATCAATCAACTTGCGATTACATCGCGTGCTGAGCCATGCTTACGGGCCCCCTTCGAAATTAATACGCGAATAGTCATTATTTGTACGGGAAAAGGAAACATTAATTAGTAAGCATACTCCATAGCTCTCAAGTTCTTCAAAGACAAAAGATTTTGATCACAGAAATATAAGAAGTAGGTTCTTTAGCGTAACATTATCCATGTATCTACAGAAATCGGCCTTTACTGAAGGATCCGCTCAAGGCCTGTTCAAGGCAACTGAAAGGTAAGGTCATTCACCTTACTCCCTCCAGTAGGCATCTACCAGTCGAGGCCGGTTCCCGCGGGTGAAAAGATTATTTGTAGCAAAGAAAACTAAAATATTGTGTTGTGAGAAAACCAATCACAATTCAATCCTTATTTATTTACCCGCAGTAACCTTATGAGGGTTTATTGTATTTAACATGATCGACGAAAGAAATGCGATACAGTAGGCCAACAGTTTTATTTGCAGTAGGGAGCGAAAAAACAATTCGAGCAATAAATAATTTCGTCGTGCATTTTTTAAAAAAAAAAAGGTAAGTAAGTACTTACCTACAATGAATTTTCGCATTGACGCAAAGTAACTCGTTAATCTCTTGTAATTTATATTCTTATATTAATACCTACCGCATATTTTGGATTTTTATTTTGTTTTGTGAGTAACAATGGTGGACTCGAGACGTTATTTCCTTGGCTTGTTTTTTTTTGATGCAAAATTATCAACTGTTTCTTTTTCGCGTCTGGCGTCTGAATGTCAGTGGCCAGCATGAGTATTGTTTTTTTTTTCAGGCCTTTGTCGTTAGTAGAGGAACTTATATTTCCGACATATTAATACCTACGTTTATTGACAGATTATTAATATGTATTTACATTAAAATGTTGGAGTTGGTAAAAATAAACGATTTCTGAAACATCTAAGAGCTAAAGTTGAGTATTTGTCAAACTTATACTTTAGAATAAAATCCTGTCAAAGTTTGGCGTTAAAGTACCTAAGTTTTTTAATCCAAATTATAAATTCAAAAACGGCCCGAAATCTTTAAAGGTACTTAACCTATCTTAACTAAGTGGTGGAATGTGTTTTGTACCTACGTGTATTAGCATGCACATGGCATGCACCATCATTGTATACTCCTGGCAGCTAATGTTTTGATTTAAGAACAACATGCATTGTTTTATGTTTGGCGAGTCAACGCCTCGATGAATCAGACTGAAATCGGTGTAAATAGTGCGTAGGTTTTACTTGTATTTATAACTGAGGTTAATGTTCTAATGAACTAATTCAATGTTTGATTGTAGATACCTATATTTATCTTGAATATCGTGTAACACTTAGGTATAGGTATACTTACTTATAACGTTCTAAATACCAGCTCAGTTTTGTTTGAATTTACAATAAAAAACCCGGAGTAGTTTGCATGTCGAGCTTTAATGAAATATGTAGGTATCTACCTATCTGTTCAATTAGTGAATAAAAAAGTAAGATCTGGCGAAATATGTTGTTTATTAAATTAATCTTCAGTGAACACGTGTTATACAACCCAATCAAAAGATAAGGTCATCTTGAAATTAGAATCAAAATGTGGGTTAAAAATATTAGGTAGGTAGTTAGTTACGTAGGTATTCGTCCTGACTGTGGTGGGTCAGAATTTTAAGAAGATTAGTTATTAATAATATGGTAAGTAATTCAAAGCATACAAAAAGGAAAATACCTATCAAAATACACTTTGTTAAACATGAATAATATGTATGAATTACTTGACTACATACCTACATAATTTAAGAATTAACAGATAGTAGTGTTTAATATGTACTACATGCTGTTCACCAAATTGTTTTACGTAAAAAATGATACAGTTGATCTTAAATTCAAAAACTGGATTTTTTCCTTCCGTCCCAAGACTGTAAATAAATATTCCTGAGCCTATTTCCCCATTGATAGACTTAAAGAAAACACACAAATAAAATTGGAACATGTGCCAACTTACCATTTTGGTGATAACACTGTTTTAAATTTAGAATAGCACAGTTATTTTGAGTTCTATATACAGTATTAGTTTGATCATAAACAAAAATCCTTTGCCACTACAACTGTCACTTGAGTAAAAAAAAAACAAACGTGTTCGTAATATTTTTTTTAAAACATTTGGCGCGACCGCTCCATGGTACCACGCGTGTGTACTGCCAGATGTGAGATGGCACAACACATGAATGACTGCAGTAGTATTTACATCGCGGGCCAAAGAAATGTCTACTCTATCGTGTATTTTTAGAGCTTAAATTCGGTAATTTTACAAGCGAGACGGACTACCTATCTCACACAGCTGTGCGGGTAAACACGTTTTATCTGTTTCAGAAGAAAGTTCCGTTTCACGTTCAGCGCAATGCCGCATTGTCGGCTCAGCTGGCCAATGAGGTTAGACCCGGTAGGTTTATCGACGAATCAAGAGTCAAGGGCGCTTGAAAATTTTACTACAGTTCACCTTCTTCGTAGGTACATTTTCGCATTTCCGGCTTTGTTTCGAAAGCTATAATGATTGAGTTAAAATATTCATTGTAGTGTCGGCCGCAAACACGTCGGCGTTAGCATCCATTATGCAACGATTAAACGTGTTGGATCAAAGTCCGTGTTCCTTTGCTTACTTTCACTGCATGTTTTGACTTAAAAATAAGCTTATATGTTTAGTGTAGCAAGTTTACTAAACACTTGAAGCGCGACTTGTAAATAAATAAACCTTGCTGTTCTCAATGCTAGTACCTAGGCAGGTACATAGGTTGATCATACAAAAAACCTAGATGTAGCAATATAAACTCAAGCGGTTATTGCTCTTTTCCTAGACCAATACGTTGCCCGTATTTGTATGAATCCGAACAATGAACTACCTACCGTTTTTCATTCGTAAAAAATTTTCACGGCTTTATGATACCTTTATTTTTATAATTAGTTAAATAGATACTCTGTGTCAATGACCATGCTAAGACGAATCATCTATACCAATATATAAAGCTGAAGAGTTTGTGTATTTGTTTGTTTGCTTGAACGCGCTAATCTCAGGAACTACTGGTCCGATTTGAAAAATTATTTCAGTGTTAGATAGCCCATTTATCGAGGAAGGCTATAGGCTATATATCATCACGCTAAAACCAATAGGAGTGGAGCAGTAATGAAAATTGTGACGCAGACGAGGTTGCGCGGGTCAGCTAGTTTATAATAGTAGTCTAGTTCATGTAGTAGGTACTACATAAGGTTGGTTTACCAAAATAAAGTAACTGCGATTGCTACGCTCTGACGAATAGTGACGAATGACGATGCGATGATACAAAGACAGCATCAACAGCATACTCCGGTGTGCTGTATGAGTCGCTACGCTACGCGGCTACGCCAGTGTAGTTTCGCTACGCCGTAGAAGCTACGCTAAATCCGTAGAAACTATGCTACGCGATAATAACTGTTACTACGACACGCGTCTACATCAGTGTTACTACGCTACGAGCCAAGACGCTACGCTAAATCCGTAGAAACTATGCTACGCGACAATAACTGCTTTACTACGACACGCGTCTACGCTAGTGCTACTACGCTACGAGGGAGGACGCTGCGCTACGAGCGTAGACGCTGCGCTGCGTTCGTAGATGTTATGCTACGCTAGTGCAGGCAACGCTACGCTGCAATTCATGTGAAGATAGTGAAGAGTACGCTTTGGAAAGCATCGTATCAGATTAATACGTACAGTAGCCAATAAAAACATTTAGTGTTTTATTAGTGAAAGTATTTCTTTAGTCAGTTAAAACTTGTTGAACGACTTTCAAAAAACCTGCTTAGTCAACTAAATCGAACATTTTAAATAAAAACTGGCCAAGTGCGAGTCGGACTCGCGTGCAAAGGGTTCCAAACGAATTTCTTTTTTTTCAACATGTTATTTTAACACTACAGACTTCTTATAGGTTTTTCTGTTTCGGTAAAGATCTATGATCTCCATTTTTTTCATAATTTTAGGCTCAGCAGTTTTGGAGATAAGGGTGAGGGGAATGGTCACTTTTCGTCTAATTTCTTGAATACTCCTTTAGGTATAATACGCTTATAGTACGCCCCATTTCACCGTATAATTATGTAAATGTCACCGGAAAATAGCAGACACCGTAGGATTGTAAAATATCGCGTGAAATTGTGAACTTATTTTTCTCAATAAAGCACGTATACATTGGAAACTATTGAATTTGGATGGTTTTGGTTGGTTTGGACGGCAAGCGACCGGAAGGTATGTCTTTGTTTCCATGGAAGATGGGTAGGCCTTTAGTATGGGACGCTACTTGTGTCGCTTGCGCCATCCCATCTTCCTAGCTCGTCGTGCTGTGCTGGTTCTGCCGCTGCGGCTGCTGAGAACCTCAAGCGGCGGAAATATAATAACCTTGTTGGCAATTATATTTTTTAAGCCGTTTGGGGTTGAAACTCTTGGACCGTGGGGTCCGAGTGCTCACGTTTTATTTAAAGAACTAGCTAAACGCTTAGTTGACACTTCGCGGGACCCAAGGGCTGGCTTTTACCTCGTGCAGAGGATAAGCATTGCCATACAACGTGGCAATGCCGCCAGTCTTTTGGGCTCACTTCCAGTGGACAGCGATGCGGACGAATTTTTTGACGCCTTATTTTAGTTAGGATTTTTTATTTCAAGTGTATATTTTATATTTAGTATAGTTAAATTGAATAAAGAAAAGAACCCAAAAAAAGATGGTTTTATTGTATTCAAAATGATATAATCACAATATATCGAGAAATTATAATCTAACTAGCTTCTGCCAGCGGCTTCGCTCCCTAGGGAGCATACTCCCGGGATAAAAAGCCTATTCCCTTTCTCAGGCTCTAGACTATCTGTGTACCAAATTTCATTTAAATCGGTTCAGTAGTTTTGGCGTGAAAGCGCGACAGACAGACAGACAGAGTTACTTTCGCATTTAAAATATTAGTAAGGAAGTATGGATAATGTTTTATTACAATCTTATGGAGCTTGCAACTATCCGATGACATATATAAGCTCCCCAAGTAGGTAACAGGGGCAGTGCGAGCCTATTGCCATCAACCGGGCACAAATCCAGACACAACTGCTACTGAGAAATATAGAAAATCCCATTAATCACCAACTGACACTAATTAACTGCCTCCGTGGTCGAGTGGTTTAGGCGTTTGCCTTGTGACCCGGTGGTCGTGGGTTCGATTCCCACGGGCTACCACTTGGCAATCGCACTAACGGCCAAGATTAATAATCAACCCTGATCCAATTTTTGCCATCCAAGATCGATATTCCAATCCATTTTTCGAGAAATGCTTGCCTATAACCAATCTACAGATTGTTTTTACTATCCCCGGATTCGATGAATCTATGGGAGGACGGATCACAGTTAAAAGATTAGCCTCTGTTCGGAAATGACAGTTTTTGGTTGCCAATAACCAATCTGTCCATTTTGACATTTGTTTCGATCGGTGCAATCGATCGCAGTTTGCGATCCAAGAAATTTCGAGGATTTAAATTTTAAATGTATTACTTGTGAGATCCATTGTGTTCTCATGCGATGGCCAAATCAGACTATTTATTTAAACCATAAAAGATTTTCAAAGCCGTGTACGCACGAGCGAACAAAACATGGTGAACATGAACGTTGCATCACCAAATTGGATGGCCACGAACATTTTTGACGAACAATGTTTGATGTTCGTTAGTGGTACGCACGTGCGAACAAAGTGTTCGATGTTTGTGTTCACCATGTTTTTGTTCGTTCGTGCGTACACGGCTTAATGTTGATATGATCACTATAAGATTTTGTTAGGTTAGCTAATTACTTAATAACTTAAGACAGAAGGACGCTTAAGTAGGGACTGAATAAATTAACCGACTTGGTATTACATGGATCTCACAACTTTTAACGGTAGATGAACTGAGTTGCGAGACTTGTTTTTTTTAACATACTTCCAAAAAAGGAGGAGGTTCTCAATTCGGCGGGTATTTTTTTTTATGTATGTACACCGATTAGTCCGAGGTTTCTGATCCGAATTCTGTGATTCTTTTTTAGTTCGATGCAGTATACTTGCCGTTACTTTGGTTCAGTAGTTTTTATTTTATGAGCATTTTTGCTCATTTTAATTTCTGCGTTGACGAAGTATCACCACTTAAAAGTGAAAAATAAAAAAAACTTTTACAAAAAAATATCTTTTAACAAAACACTACAAAGAATAAAATAACCTTAATTTCGGAAGTCGGTGTTAAAAAACAAAGAAACAAAACCAAAAACACCGACTTCCGAAATTAAGGTTATTTTATTCTTTGTAGTGTTTTGTTTGGAAGTCGGTTATATTTTTTTGTAAAAAGTTTTTTACAATTTATGTTTTTGATGGGATGAACTTTGAGCGACCCAGGAATCGAACACAGGAACGACCTCATACTCAGCGGCAGTACTCGTAACCACTAGACCAGCAAGACAGATAAATCTTATTTCACGCCTAATATTTTTAATGCACCTATTCTTAGAACCAACTCTCATGCAGATCCGCTTAGCAATTAACTAGTTGCGGAAAATCAACTTAATTTTCAACGCTTTGTTTTTCTAAAGTGATCACTTAATTAAGTGTCTAATTAGTTGGAATTAATACCGTCTCACGGTTGTAATGACTTGATAAGACAAAGAGGTGCTATCCACAGCTAATTGTTACTAATTAATACGGTTATTTTAACAAATTTGTTTAAGTAAGTACCTATCTTTATAAATTAGTTTTGAGGGAGGTGACTTTTGTGTTTATTTTTGTTTTACGTTAAGTAGATACATACGTTTATTTTTAACCGACGCGCGACGTCCCCACAAGGAGGGTAATGTTTTTTGTGAGTATGAATGTATGTTTTTAAGAGCCCTATTACAAAATTGCGTCTTCACTCACAAAACTGCTGACTCATCGCAATAGGTAGAAATTAGACAGTTGCAATTACGTTTATTTTCGGGTTTATTATTAATTTATTTCATTAATATTTATTAAATTTTCATTTCTTATTAACTTTGGTTTATTTTGGTAGAAATTTAACGTAATAATATTAATGTATTAAAGAGAAATTTCATTCTTACTCAACTTAACCACTTTATATGGAATATTATGATATATTTTTCATTTCATTTGGTTAGTACAGTAGTTCAATCCACGAGCTTGAAAAAGTGCCGTTACGCATTTCATGAGGAACTTACTTCGGAATTTCGGCTTTTTATAAATACATAAGAGAAAAATGCGAAAAGTGAGGCCGCTATGAACTAACTAACCTACACTAATAACTATTCACAACTAATCAATAAGCCAAAGTTGTCTAAATATTTCAGTTTCATATATAAATAAATAAATAAGAATGCCAAAGTTGGCCATTTAACGCAAAAAACACAGTCTAATTGTAATAGGCCTCTTAACAACTCGTGTGGTAGTCGCGGCGTCATGAAAAATGTGTGGGTACTTCTGTAATGATTGTTGTTTTAAGTTCATACTTGCAATGGCACTCGTTAATTCTTCAATAGTAGGTAGACCGATAGCTTAATGTTATTTAGGTAAATATAATTAAAATGTATTAATTACCCCGGTTTCTGGAAAAAAATGTCAACCCCTTGAAATTATTCGCAAGTGTAGAGATGCAATAGACCAGCTATACTCAACCTGCGGCCCGCGGGCCGCATGTGGCCCGCTATAGCTTTTTGTGTGGACTGTGGACCCGTAGACTAGCATGAATTATACATATTATTATTGATATATTTACTCAGTGTCTTATTAATACTGTACAGATCTCGGTTTTCTGATTCGCCAAGTTAATTAACGCTTATGAACTGCTGTCATGTACCTAGTAATTTTATCTTAAGCCGTCCATTATACACATTTTCAAAAATACCATTAATGTAGATACCTACCTAAATGTAGAATTATATTTTAATGTTGGTTATTGGCCCAAGATGAAAAAAGTTTGAGCATGGCTGTAATAGACTGTTGAATAGTCATTCAACCAATCACGGCCTATAGAATGTGCGTTTGACAATTTGTTTTGTGATCATTTTCATACGATAAACTGGACCTAAGCCTGTTATTCGGAGTTAAATGTATTGGTTTACCTCTCAGTTAAATGCAGCAACAATAATAATATGAACAACGAATTTGTTTGTTTTGAGAAAAACGCCTGAAATAAAGTATACCATAAGTAACTCACTGATACAAAAAGCTAAACGAAAATAGTCAGGCGCTTTCGAGGAACAAAATTAATAATATTATGAGCTATAAAGCTAATTCATAAAAAGATTTTAATAGGTAAACACATTATCTATATATTTAGGGCTATAATTATGCAGTTCCTTATAAATACCTACCTATAAGGAATTACGGTTTAAGAAAATTATTTCGCTCATAAAGAATACAATTATTCAGTTATATGAGGAAAAACATAATAATTAAGATAAGCAGCGGTTTCGCTTAGTAATAAACTAAAATTAAGTTACAAAAACGGTAAAACTACGATTCATACATTACTCAGGTGGTGCTTTAATTGAATTTAGAATCCGCCAATCAGTATTTAAAGTACCTACCTACTTATTTGGTGAATTTTTTAAGGAAAGAAAGAAAAAAAAAAGAAAGAAAAATTGTTTATTCCGCCCAAACAGACGCACATTAATAATACACAAATAAGCAAAAGCGAATAAGCTTGTGTAGCTCTTATCTTCAATTCATGAAAATTAAAATATGTCAGTTTTTTTATTTCTTTGTGCGATGTGTTTATACAAAAGTGGTATCAAGGTATATCATAAAATAATAGTCATTACATTGCCTATTTAACTAATTGTTGATTTAACGCTAGATTAACAAATAATAGGCACAAAATCAAATAACCAAGTTAATTTTCTATTGATAAGTTAAATATTTGTTATTGACAATTTCGACATGAATACTGATGACCCCAACGTGCGTTCTGAACATGGACAACGTTTCTTAATATTATCGCCCCAAGTAAATAGTTAAATAATTCCCAAATAGTTCCCATCTGTGTTTTCTCTCTATATTAGCAATCATTGATGTCAAAGTCTACTCTTTAAAATTAATGCTCTTTGCTAATAAAATAAGATTTTGGAAAAAATTAAAAGGTATTGAATTTTTATTCGCTGTTACCAGCTGTTACCGAAACTATTCATAGTGACAGTTATGACAAGTAGGAAGATTTTAGAACGCACTTCAGTTTGACGTTTCGCTAATTTTCCTGCTCGTAACGAGGAATGAATTAGTCGTAATTTGCTATTTTTTCCTTTTAGTTTTGTCTAAATTCTTATAATAAAGTGTGTTGTGGACAAACGTAGTGGATTCTGACCAAATCGGATGAGAGAATTTCGTTAAATAAATCGTAAGTAGAGTAGCGTTTTGTCGAACAAACAAACTCTTCATGCGTGTATTCCATGATATTTGCAGTGTTCTATTTTGTGTGTGGACATCTCAGGAAGTTATTGTTGTCGATAAACACGTGATCCAAGGCCGACACTTGTCGCAACTAATAATTGAATTAACTTATTGTCTCTATTCTACTCCATGACATTTTGCTATTTTTATATAAAACTTATTCTGTAGAATGTTTTGATTACGAAACTGTATCGTTATCATCCGCGAAACGTTTCCTTTGTGCATCATTGTGCTGTTAACGGTTGCTGGTTTACTAGGAACCTGTCAAACCAGTTCCTGTTGTATTATAAATATTTTTATTGGGTTATTGATTGACATAAAACATCCCTGACATAGTGACCACATTGAGAATTGAAGATAAAGCTTAGATAGTGTGAGTGATTTGAGTCCAAACCAAATTTTGACTGTTTTATAGTGTAATTTAATATGTTCCTAGCAAATCTGGACCAGTTATGAGTATTTTTTCACCTTGTGTGACATTGTGATTATAATGAACTACAAAAGTTGTCAAAACAAAGAGGTAGCATATGTTTTAATTTTACATATTGTTTTTATGCCTCATATTAAAAGCTTCCATTGTTATAAACCATACTTCTCTACTTAGGAAGTCAGTACCTACCTTCAAATTATATCTATTTTCTTATTTACACCATCTTATAAGGAGCAACTAAAAGATGGCAGATAAAACTAAATTGTTCATATAGATTTGTTTTATGTTTGTATTATTAATTTATTTATAATTCATTACAAACACACAAAGAGCTATCATTAAATTATCTATACAGTTGTTTAAAAAAAAAAACACATTAGCAAATAATAATTCAGTTAAATTAATCAATAATATTCAATACAATACAAATTCAATCAACAGAATACAATTCAATAAATGCAATCAAGAATATAATACAACTCTCAGCCAGTCAATTTGAGATTTCCCTATAAAAAAAAAAACAATGAGTATGGGTATAACCCACCCTCATAAAAATCATGCAACTTTATAGCTTAGTATTGAGTTCATGGCAATAGTAGTTTCAGTTGCATCCAGTTGGACAGGAAGCTGACTCCAACATAGTTCCATCATAGTTGAATTAAACCTAAACACAGATGATGATTAATGTTTACAATTCAACTACCAATATTATAATTATGCACTCCAATCTTCTATCCTACAGTAAATTGACTTGTTATCTATATGGATTATTATGCTATTGACACGAATATAACATTTTTCATTAACAAATAGTGGCGCCTTTGTAATATTGTAACACGCCGTATATCCCTTTGTGACACACTCACTGTAATTCGGTCTTTTGTCATGTAGGGTTGCGAATTAAAAGTAAAAGATTCACAGCTAAAAATCAAAAGTCACTCTGAAAAACTTTACGGTTCTAGAACCAAATAGCATTTATATAGCCCTGATAATTTGTCCAAACCGTAGTCCATCTATAGGTTTATTTTATACTGTTGCTCTTACAGGTGCAAAACCATGCAATCAGCTCATCAGCCTACACCCACTTGCGTAGGAGTACATGAGACTTGAGCACAGTCAGCGTGCAGCACATGTAACGTGCATCCACCATGTTGGGCATAGTCCTCACCCTGCATCTGGCGCTGCTGACGGAGACCTTCGGAAATGTCATTGTTTACACGCAGGATACACCGCATGTGGTAAGTTGAGGTTTTGTTTTATTTGGCTTGCTGGATTCTGTGTTTCATGTTAGCTGTGAACTATGAGTTATGTCAAGAGTGTATAGGTTACTTCTGGGCAAGTATAGTCCATCATGAACCACACCATTACGTGAGAGATTATAGACTATTAATAAAAAAAAAATAACATTTTACTTTTGATATATCAGTCTGTCAAGGACTGAAATGAATTATTCTTTCTGGGGTGACTACACAATATTCACACTGGGTGCCACACAGTCTAGCTAGCTAGCATTTTACCTCTGCAATAGTATTTTAGTTACGTGTACATGATGTCATTGCAGTAGGTAAAATTGGTTGTTGATAATAATACCTCTGTTCTAACTTATCAATCCTATCCTAATAAAAAAAAATTCTTCCATTACTGAGTGAGTGACTGACAGACAACGCACAGTGTAAACTACTGATCATAGAAGCTGAAATTTAGCATGTAGGTCCCTTGGGGAGAGAAGCACTAAGAGAGGGTTTCCCGAAATTCTTACGAGAACGGGATAAATGGGACGTGCAGGTCCGATGGTACGGTCAAATGCTAGTTTGAGAATAATGGTGGTCCTTATCGGGTGACGAGGATAATGTTATCATGTAAATCACTATATTCCATACAATTTGACTAAAATAATATTGCAAACAGGTAAAATGATTTTTTACTAATATTTTTTTTATTGCATTTAGGTACTTATTGTTATTGTTTAATTTCAGTAGTTTATTGTTGGCCAAAATATGTTTTCGACTTTATTTTAAATGCAATATCATTGATTAAACAGGTGTTTTAAAAAAAATAATTACATCAATGTATGACTTCCTTTCTTTAACAGTTGTTGTAGCTAACATCAAATAAAACAGCCAAGTGCGAGTCGGACTCACAAGAAGGGTTCCGTATCAAAAACGAAAAAAAAAACACATTTCTTGTATGGGAGCCCCATTACTTTTTAATTTAATTTAGTTATTATCATCTGTTATTATAGCGGCAATAGAAATACACACTGAAAATTTCAACTGTCTACCTATTACAGTTCTTGAGATATAGCCCGTTAACAGACAGAGGGACGGACGTACGCGTACGGACGGACGGACAGTGGAGGCTTGGTAATAGGGTTCCGTTGATTACCGTTCGGGAACGGAACCCTAAAAATGTAGGTTTTCAAATTGGTGGGACTAGAAACCGATATTTTTATACGATACTTTCTTTTCAGAAATAGTTAAAAATAAGAGAATTTTGACTTCTCTTTAAAATGGCCTTTAAGTACTTACTCATGTATTGCACGCAAAAATGATGACTGTTAATTGTGATCCCACAGGAAGTGTTAATTTATTTGTTAGTGGGGTTAACACGCGTGTTAGCACTTGTAACCTCGTCATCAATAATAATACAAGAGGTCAGGAAGCAAGTAGGTACCCTGGGTTTGTTACCCCCTTCGTTGGCAGAATTAAACTCAATAACAGATGAACGCCATCTTCATTCAAGAACTCATGAGATACGTATATTTTGCTTGTACCTACTTTTTAGCACATTGGCCTATTTTTAATTGTGATGGGTTTGCTCTTGACTCTAGTCTAGGTCAGAGAAGACAGAGACAAAGTCTACGATGGTGCGAGCTTACCCAGAAGGAGCCTGTGCACTCTAACTTTGAAGAGATTAGGGTTGTAGCCTTATTTTTACAAACTCCTTGCTTCTTTCATGTGTGTCCGGTTTCAATTTTTGATCCATGTTTGTCCAATCTTTTTATTAGGATATGACAAAGTGATTTTAGGGTTCCGTACCCAAAAGGTAACGAACGGAATCCTACCTATTACTAAGCCTCCGTTCTCCGTCCGTTCGTCAGTTTCTCTATCAGCGGGCTGTATCTCAAGAACCGTAGAAGGTCGACGGTAAAATTAGAAATATTAAAAATTCAATTCAATCAAAAATTAAAGAGAGCTCCCATACAAGAAACGTGTTTGTTTCGGTTTATGGCACAGAACCCTTCGTGTGGGAGTCCGAATCGCACTTGGCCATTTCTTTGTCGTTATATGGCCTGCTGAGTACAGGCCTCCCATTTCTTCTGACAATTTTCTCTATTTTCCGCTATTACTGGCCTTGACTTCCATGCAAACATGACCGTCGTCACGTTCATTAGTACTCGCCACACTTTTAGCTAAAACAAACACAATAATCTGAGCAGTAAACAAAATAGAACTTTCCAATCAGGACCATTTACTGAGAAAACAATGAATTTGTTGTTTCGAGGTAGCAAATCGATGATGTTTATTAACTTAACTGCGCGTAGCCCGACACGCACTTGGCCGGATTTTTTCGTTAGCTATCCTGCTGAGCACAGGCCTCCCATTTCCCCATCCAATCCTTTCTATATTACGCTACTACTGGGCTTGACTTCCATGCAAACATGGCCGTCGTCACGTCCATTAGTACTCGCTACACTATACATACAAACACAATAATCTGAGCAGTAAACAGAATAGCAGTAGCAGCAGCAGTAAACAAAATAACACTTCCCAATCAGGACCATTTACTGAGAAAACAAGGAACTTGGCCCGTTTTTAGGGTTCCCTAAAAAAAAGGAACCCTTATAGGATCACTCGGGTGTCTGTCTGTCTGTCCGTTTGTCACAGCCAGTTTTCTCCCGATCCACTAGACGGATTCTGTTGAAATTTGGTACACATATGCACTTCTATGACCCAAACACGGATGCGTTACGTAAATTATTAAATTTTTAGTATGGGGGTCACTTTTGGGGGCCAAACTAGAAAATTAAAAAAAAAAGTTGTTTGAATGACATCGTGTGACATATCAAATGAAAGGGCTTATTGTGAGAGTTTTAATTATATTTTTTTCATAATTTTAAAATAAATGGTTTTGAAATTATTCAAGAAATTAGACGAAAAATGACCATTCCCTTCCCCCCTTATCTCCGAAACTAACGAGCCTAAACTTTGGAAAAAAATGGAGAATAGATCTTTACTCAAAGTTTACAGGAAAACCCATTAGAAGTCTGTAGTGTTAAAATAACATGCTAAAAAAAAATTCGTCCAGAACCCTTTGTACGCTTGTCCGACTCGCACTTGACCGGTTTTTTTCGTTAGCTATCCTGCTGGGCACAGGGCTCCCATTTCCCCATACAATCCTTTCTATATTCCGCTATTACTGGCCTTGCTTTCATGCAAACATGGCCGTCGTCACGTCCATCGGCACTCGCCACAATATTAGCTAATACATACAAACACAATAATCTGAACAGTAAACAGAATAGCACTTTCTTATCAGTGTCATTTACTGAGAAAACAATGATGTTGTTGTTTCGAGACAGCAAATCGATGATGTTATTAACTTATTAGTCATAGGAAGTGTTGGTATCATTGTAACAATGGCGCACATTTCGCTTGGTCAGATTCATCTGTTCCCCGTTGAATGGCCTGCAACTGTATTGCTAGTTTTGTTTATATTTCTTTCGCTATCTTGTTGTTGAATTGTACATGGTTGTTTTGGCCATCCATCTGTGTCAATTTGCTTGACTATATTTTACAAATATGCTTTCAAAATGGCATCTACTTCGACTATTCCTCTGCGGACGACATAATAGCTGATAGATCATCTTCCTGCCCTTATCCCATGTTACTGGGGGTTGGCGTAACACGTTATTTTCTTCCATTCTGTTCTATCAACCGTCATGCTATCACTAACTCCAGCGTGCTCGAGGAGCTGCTTCGATATGGTGGTCGGTGGTGGTAGCGGTGATATAGTGGTTAAAAGCATGTCTATCGAAAGTAAAAAAAGAACTCTCTTTTCTTCCATTTCGCTCCTCATACAATCCAGCCATCTTTTCTTTGGCCTCCCTCTTTCTCTCCATCCACGTGTCTACGCGTGTGACCAAAAAATGTGATGTTTTCGCCGCTGTTAATAAAATTAATGTAACATCTGAGTCGTTCCTTAATCATCACTAATAGCTTTTATGAGCCTTCTTCCTATATTCACTGTATCTTCAAAAATATAAAGTTCTTACAAATAAGGAACAATATGTTATTCTTTGTTCCGGGCTATAAAGTAAATGAGTGAATCAGCAGCAGCTGTGACATCTTGCACAAGTCAACTGGGGGCAATCAGTTACACAAATAGTTGTTAGGAACAATTGTGCACCGAATTCTATCAACCTGTCTTGAACTTTGATGTCACGTGACCCGGGAAGCGCTTGATTTAGCGTCGATAGTTCATGAGCAAGGACAACTTCATTAGTAGATTCGGACAGTCTTGCCTGATTGATGATTCGTAGTGTTTTGTGAGCATGGTCATCTGCAAAGTCGTGGTTTTCCCGGTTCATGATCAAGGACATTTTATTTGTAGACTAGCTGACTCGCGCATTTTCGCCTGCGTCACATTTTTCATTAATGCTCCGCTCTTATTACCAATACCAACCAACCAATACCAACTAACCAATACAAATACCAACCAATACCAATAGGAACCAGCAGATCCTGAGATTAGCGCGTTCAACCAAACAAATTCTTCATCTTTATAATATTAGTAATTTAGTACAATTAGTATGATAGATAATAGATTCGGACAGTCTTGCTTGATTGATGATTCGACGTGTTTTGCAAGCCTGGCCAGATGGCCACCGACACACACAGCTCATTTCATGTTGGTCAATTGGGTTTCCCGATCCTTTAATTTAAACCAGTAGTGCTATTCTGTAACAATATTTTCGTGTCTCGACAACGGAATCAGAGGTGAGGTATCAATCAAATTATATTATCGTATTAATATAAGACTTATATTATCCTAATATATAAAATTCTTCAGTTACTGACTGATTGAGTGAATGACAGACAACGCACAGCCGAAACTACTGATCGTAGAAAGCTGAAATTCCCGAAATTCCTACGGAAACGGGAAAAAACGGGATATAATACTGTTATAAAATTGTAATTTTGTTTTATTTAATTTTAATTTTTTTGGTATGCGTCATGTTTGGCGCAAATAAACGCTTTTTCTTCTTCTTCTTCTTCTATATGCGCGTACGATGTCGCGGGCAAAAGCTAGTTTGTAATACAGCTCACTTAGTGAGCTTTGTCACTCAGGTGAAGCTCGATATCGAAATAGTTACTTACAGAATTGCACTGTAGATCACCCAGGTGAAGTGAACTTGAATTGCGCTGTCAATCCATCCAATCAAGATGTAGTAACAGCTCACCTCAAGCTTGCCTCACCTAAGCTTTCACGATAAGAGGTTTACAAAACCGACCAGCAGATCTACTCTTATATTGCAGTGTAGCAGTAGCAAAACTCTCTGCAACATATTAAGTATATTTGTGTAAACTTAGACCCTCTATGATTGCTTCTGCATTGTGGATGCGTTTACAAGTACAAACAACGAAAGAACTTGCTGCAGACCATACGAATATTTTGTTCCATGATAAAAGCGAATCACAAGTTTTCCACTGCTGCCAATCGTTCAGTTATTGCATCCACCAAACCTTGTAAGACCATTATCATCACTTATGTTAATTTCTCTATCGAAGAAGTCCCCGGACAAAAAAAGGCCAATATTGTCGTCACTCGCAGGGTTATCTTCGCAGTGAATCTCTTGTGTCGAAGGTCGCTACAGGTGTTATCTGTTGTTATCTTCGGACACGTACGAGTAAGTTTACACAATCGATATTGTTTGTATGAGACACAATGTCGAGTCTTAGTACGGTAATCGCCTTTGACGGAACTCATTCGAAAGAAGTACTGGGTTCTTCAAAATCCTGAACTTTGAGCACATTAGTCTCCTTCTTCAACTTTATCATCTGTGCTAACCCCCTATCTAATGGGATCTATAGTCCTGGTTTCTTATTGTATTCCACTTTTATTTTATTCCTGCCTAGATAACTTATCATTTATTGTGCAGGTCTAGTCTCATGCTAAGATTGAAATATGTATTTATTTACAAGTCTTTGATGTATTTAACTGTTGGTGCAACTGAAGACAACTAGGACCATTACTTACGAGTAGCCAGAAGCCTACTTCTAGTCTTTGATTATGTTCAAACACTTAAAAATCATAATTCATGTAATTGCATTTTATTTGCACTTGAGTTTTAATTTTGCCCATGGTTACGGCAGTACGTACCTAGAACAATGTATATTTATGACGTCATAACCTAGTACAAACCTATCATGAGTATATTTATTAGCCTCGTTATTTTAGAGCTCTATGATATTACGGAAAACCTAATTTGCTGCAGAAAATACATAGTTTTTACAAGTGTAGTATACATAGTTGTACTTTTCCTCTCAAAGACGATATTATAGTGAATACTCGAGTATGGCGAATACAGAAATAACATAATAAAATAAAGTAACAATAATTTTGTGCATTGTCCTTGTGCAGCGGTGCGCGACAATATTAATGACACGGTTGCATGGAAACGACTACATATGCGGGTATGAAAATGTAGACACTGACGCATAGTAGGGCGTTTGTCGAAGTCTTTTCATTCAAGCGAACCTTGCTACAGAACATGACACTGCCGCAGACGATTTGCTAAAATCGAACTTTGAAATATTGGGTGGTGAAAATTGACGAGTGCTTAGACGCCCGAAAGTCTGAGCACCATTCTTATAGTCTTGTGCAGTTTGCGAAAGAACTTAGTCTTTGGAGCGGTCTCACAGGCGAACTATGCGAATGAGGGTTTTCAGGAAAATTTAATCCACCAGTTGGCGCAACATAGGCGGGAGGTCCTCTTCATTGAAAAAGTAATTTTACCATTAAAATGACGTCGACGTCAGCTTAACAAATGTCAGAAAACAAGTGTTTGGGACTGACGCCTCAGTGCTGCCACCTGGTGCTCGACATTTCAGAAATCCCTCATTGGATTCCAGATCCGACACTTTGGATCGATATGACCGACTTGTGTGTTTTTGAACGTTCGCTCGTTCAGTTGTCTGTTCAATTGATTGGATACTAATCTATGGTTAACAGTAGCAAAGCAAGTGAACGATCTGCCTTTATCTGTCTTTAACCGGGTTGCGGATGTTATAAAGGCAGTCCCTGTACAATACTGGTATTCACCTGC
This sequence comes from Lacanobia wlatinum, assembly GCA_947578705.1. NCBI lineage: Eukaryota > Metazoa > Arthropoda > Insecta > Lepidoptera > Noctuidae > Lacanobia > Lacanobia wlatinum. The sequence continues at coordinate 25,779,978 of OX388027.1, read as the reverse complement.
TTCCGGTTAGACTGGAAACCCTTTTTTTTTTTGTTACCGGCGTGGAACATCCCTCATGGATGTCCCTCGCCTGGGGCGGGCGAAGGGGTCTGTCAGACTCTGGCTGACTAAAAACCACCCCGGTGTTCCTTCTCACCCCAATCCCCCCGGCTTATGTCACCCGCTCAGTCGTTTATGTCATTACTAGCTGACCCGCGCAACTTCGTCTGCGTCACAATTTTCATTACTGCTCCGCTCCTATTGGTCCTAGCGTGATGATATATAGCCTATAGCCTTCCTCGATAAATGGGCTATCCAACACTGAAAGAATTTTTCAAATCGGACCAGTAGTTCCTGAGATTAGCGCGTTCAAGCAAACAAACAAACAAACAAACAAACAAACTCTTCAGCTTTATATATTAGTATAGATGACTTTTCATACCATAGCGTCCATAGCTCAAATCAGTGCTAGACCACATACGCCTATATAGTTATGTGTTTATCTTTTATTACAGCGTAAGGCTGGGTCGGTGCGTGTCTGAATCACTTAGCACATGAATCACGCCAAAAGTTATTTAATAGAAGTATTTCAGTTATGTGAATACTGTGTTATGTGTGTTATGTGCCTGGTATACATAAAATCTTCTTTTCTTCTGATTAATTTCGTTGCGGAATCCAACGAACTTGAATAGAATAGATGACTCAAAAATGTAATTAGTACGTCAGATAAATTTCCAAAAATATTGGGCATGTACTTCTTTTTTCACGTGACGTGAACTCAAAATTAAGGCGTTAACTCAGCTATCATCCCTATTGTTTCCACCGGGATTCGTCACTTGGTGCTTCTGTGGTGTTTGCCACTGGTGATGCTACCTTGCAGGAGTTGTGGTGGATGGGATGAGTGTGGCGGGATTGTTCTGAAAAAAAAAAAAACAAACTACCATAGCTACCGTAATACTAACTACTGCTACGAAATTCTCTCCTCTCAGTCTATCTGAGAGATAGTGAGCTGTAGTCCACCGCATGGGCCAAGTACGGGTTGGTGGATACCACTGTACTGTGTTGCTCTTGAAACATTAGTCTTTAAGTCAAGAGTGAATAGATACTTCTAGGCAAGCGTGCTCCATCTTCGACCACGTCATCGCTTACCATCAGGTGAGATAGCGTGCCTATCAACAGTAAAAAAAAACATCCCAATATATATAAAATCTTGCGTTACTGAGTGATTAACAGACAACGAACAGCTGAAACTACTGGTCGTAGACAGCTGAAATTTCGCATGTAGGTTCCTTGGGGAGTGTAGGGTAGCACTAAGTTCCGATTAATTAGAATTTCCCGTTCCGATTCCTAGGGGAACGGAAAAAAACGGGATATGTGCGAACGATGTCCAGGCAAAAGCTAGTATTGTAATACTTTCTTTTATTAGTGATAGGTTCACGTTCAAATTAAAGTGGACGTGGGCAGGGCACCTTGCTCGCAGAACGGATGGGCCATGGGGCCGAAAAGTTCTGGGAGTGGCGACCGCGTACCGAAAGACGCAACTTTGGCGCGGCCTCCCACAAGGTGGACCGATGACCTGGTGAAGGTCGCGGGTAGCCGATGGATGCGAGACGCACAGGACCGGTCGTTGTGGCGACGCTTGGGGGAGGCCTATGTCCAGCTGTGGACGTCTTTCGGCTGATATGATGATAATGAGGTTCACGTTTGACCACAATCTCAACTGTTAAAAAGTGATGATCGAGGATTGAGCAAACTTGCCTAGAAGTAACCGGTTCACTGTCGACTTACAAGACCCCCAGGTTGTAGCCCTACTTGCCCCATATATGATTTTCTTGACCGTTTTTAAAGTCACAGTTATATATGGAAGTATACTTAGATTGATCAACTCGTATGTTTGTCGCGCAAAACCGTCTCGCCCCCAAATAAGTTCATTCACATCGAGCAAATTGGTTTACTGAACAACGGACGTCACTCAGCTGTTTATAATAACCAATGTTTCGATACTGCATCGTAAGGTGGTCGATTCGCATACAAGAATACCAATAAAAGTAGCATGTTATGCGTTGATTGTGAACCAGGATTATCACTGATATTTATCGAATATTAGCTCTAAATGAAAAGCTCAAACATTTTTAACCGACTTCAAAAAAAGGAGGAGGTTATCAATTTGTCTGTATTTTTTTTTTATGTTTCTTACCTCATAATGTTAACCGACTGGATGAACCGATTTTCATGATTATTTTTTTATTTGAAAGCTGGTGCTTCCCGTGTGGTCCCATTGCCATTTTTTGTAAAAACGTCTTTTATTTTTCACTTTTTAGTGAAAAATAAAACCTGATTACCCATTCACAGCGTACCGGCGTGATGTTTTGTTATGAAAATAAAACTAAGTGCTTTCGGTTTAAAGGTCTCGTCAATACGAATGAAATAAGCCCAAACACTTGGTAGTTCCTACCTACTGATGTGGATTTCCCTTGACTCTCTGTCGTCTCCATCATCAGGTCTGATCCAAACCTTCATTGTTTTTAGTATCACCCGATATACACACGAATATCAAGTTTTTACCAGATGCGAACCTACAATTTTCGAGAGTTGCCCTCGATTTCTCAGGGTTTCCATCATCAGATCCTGTCGACTAAATCGGTTCATAAACGATGAAGTTATCCTCGAACACACATAAAAAAATATAAATATATACGCGGTCGAATTGAGAACCTCTTTCTTTTTTAGAAGTCGGTTAAAACAATAACAATACGCGGTCGAATTGAGACCCTCCTTTTTTTGAAGTCATTTAAAAAAAACTAGCTTTTGCCCGCGACTTCGTACGCGCCTATCCCGTTTTTTCCCGTTCCCGTAGGAATTTCGGGAAATTCTCTCTTAGTGCTGACAACGGAGTGTAGGGAACCTACATGACAAATTTCAGCGTCCTACGACCAGCAGTTTCGGCTGTGCGTTGTCTTTCAGTCACCAGTAACGGAAGAATTTTATGTATTAGGATGTTGTTAAAAAGAAAGGTACACACCACAACTGAGTCATAAAGAGTTGGTGCAGCTAATAACAAAACAACCATTCCTTGTATTCGATAAGGATGTAAAAATTACTGAATAACATTAACTTTGCTAATTATTTTCCTCAAAAATAATGTTTTTATACCGCGACCACATGCCACAGTGACGTGGCAGGTTGAAAGATCAATATGCGTCGGCTATACAATAAAAACAAGTTGCCATCCCTTTGGATGGTGACTGTAAGGTGACTCATACCCTCATACCGCTTGCAAGGGGCGACTAACGACTGCATTGGCAAATACGGCTCAACAAAAATGAAGATGTTTTTATTTTTGTTTTTTATTTACGCACTTTTAGAACGTCCTCGAAAACATGATTTTCAATCTCAATGTGAAATTCAAAAGTCTTTAATTCAAATTAAGCTGAGAGCCAGCACTTTTTGAACATCAAGTTTTACAAAAGACAGTCCCCCAAAACGCCCGCCCGTCACCACTTCCTAATGTTTTAGCTGGGAAGAAGTGGCGCAACCAAATCCCCAGCAACACATCTGTCTGTTACGTTTTAAGAACTTGGATTTATACAATAGTATGCAAAGTAATGTGAGGTTTGAGATCTTCCGATTCCCTGCGGTTTCTTTCAATATATTTTTCTTTACGTCATATTGTGGCTATTTCTATACATAGCCTTCCATTCCTTTGTTGCAGTCCTCAGTTAGTATTTTGTATAGAAATTTTATTTCTCACGGCTCCGTTTCTTAAGGCTGCCTCGACTACGGTTTCCGCCCTTAGGCACCAGGTATTGACGACCTTTGGAAGGTCGCCCACGGCTTTGCATCGATTCAGTTGGGCGTTTTGTAATGCGCCGCTGCTTTGCTACGTTTGTCGAATTTGCAACGTGCAAATGCATTGATGCAAACGCGCGTTGACACTGAATCGCTTCTAACGCGCGACTGCATTTATGCTTAAAAACAGCGTGAACAGGCGTTTACACGTAGTCACTAAAGCGCATGATTGTATCGATGCTGCATCGCGTCCTGTACCCATGCTGTTTTGCGATAGTTGCCATGTAGCGTCGTTTTCTACCGGTTGCATTTTGGGGAATGTGCGACGGAATTGCATAATTTAATTCCGCCAAGCCCGTTCCATCATCAGACCACAAGACGAACGGCGATATGCCACCGGTACATGGTGGACATCCCACCTACGCGCACAAAACGTTTTGGGAACACGTTCATAGTGCGTATAGCTAAAGAGTGGAATTCCCTGCTGGAGTCTGTGTTTCCTGATAGCTACAACCTGGGAGTATTTTAAGTCAAGAGTGGATAGGTTACTTCTAGGCAAGCGTGCTCCATCTTCGACCACATCATTGCTTACCAACAGGTGAGATAGTGGCCAAACGCGTGCGTATCAATAGTAAAAAAAAAAAATTGTTTACATGGGCAAATGAGTAAGATCGGCGATAGCTCCGCGACTGTATCGATCGCGATTTATTTGCGATTGTATCACTGAATCGCCGTGGCCCGTGAGCGAGATGCCATAGATCGATTCAATATAATACGGAATACATATTAAGTATATTGCATTATAGTGTCAATACAACGAATCAACTCTGTTGACACTCGAAATATAAGTCAAGAACGTTCATTACTCGATATCGGGTACTCTCAACCACTAATACATTTGACAGAAATCGTCTGATAGTACTCATTGCTCAACACTAAACCCTAAAATGACGACGATAAAATATGCATTCGTTTGGCAAGTGCAGCAATATAGTAACTTGATATAATTGTTCAAACTATACAATTACTCGTACTGGTATATGCTTCGTTTAGTATGCAACATTAATTAGTTGTGCATAAATCATAGGCAGTCCATTGGTTTCTAAGTATGCCTTCGTGAGAACTTATATGACGCTCTTCTTTCGATTAGGTATTTGTAATTTTGTCACTTAAAATAGCAGTAAGTAAATAATCCATAGCTGAAAACTGTTACCTGGTCTTGTTCATCCATTGTTTTTCCTGCCTACATGTAGCATGCCAGACTTGGGAGCCAAGTTTCAACCCAATCCGCTCAGTCGTCAAGGGGTAACAAACAGACAGAAAGAGTTAATTTGGCATTTATAAATTTAGGTATTGCCAGCGGCTTCGCCTGTGTGAATGTCGGGATAAATCAAAATCAAAATTCGTTTATTCAAATTAGGCTGAGAGCCAGCACTTTTTGAACGTCAAGTTTTACTAAAGACAGTCCCCCAAAACGCCCGCCCGTCACCACTTCCTAGTGTTTTAGCTGTGGAGAAGAAGTGGCCAGCAAACTCCCCAGCAACACATCTGTCTGTTACGTTTTAAGAACTTGAATCTATATAAAAGTATGCTAAGTAATTATACATGACACGAAATTACTTGTTAGCTAGCACACTATGATACGGATAATGATAGAAATGTATATTAAAAAAAAATAACGAATTGACCTACATAGTCAGATAAAAAAAAAAAAAAAACAGATAAAGCCGCGAACCCACCGCGGTGCACGCTATCCACGGCCACGCAGTGCATTTTAGCTGCATGGGTTCATTTGTTTGACAACGTGAGTCTACGTTTTCACTGCAGTACACGCTACACGCCCACGACTAGAAAAAAATCGAGAAAAATAATCTAAAGCAGTTTTCCTCTCTCCTAATTATTTAAAGTTTTGCTGTGCCCGACAGGGTCCATAATTGTTTCTATTTATTCATTTTACCACCTGTATGTGTACATTATGGATTTCAATAAACAATTTGATTTGAGATTTGACTATGTGCAACTGAAGCGTGGCCCACTGCGGCACACGGAGAGGCTGCGCACGTTTTTTGCAAGAATATGGTGTACCGCGTGCACAGCGTGAATGACGTTGACAGCGTTGAGCTACGTGGGCGCCATATTCGAGCAACCCACGCGTGTGCCAATGACGTCAAAAGATGCGTAGCGTGTCCGTGGGTTGCAGTGGAAACAATCTTATACGTTGTCATGGAAGGCGAGGCTTCACGCACGTGCATAGCCTTTCCGTGCGTTGCGGTGGGTTTCCGCCTTAAAAGTCTATGACATACTCCTGACTTATAGATCCGTTCAGCCGTTCGAACATGATTTAGTATCCATCCATGCAAACATTCGCATGTGTAATAGTTGATGGATAATATACACATTTCCCTTAAACAATGTTCTTCACCTACGATGAAATGTAAACAGCTCTAACCAAACCCACAAAATAATTTATTTTTGGCTAGACATGTCTAAAGCTTGTTCGAGTATTTATATCGTGTCGTTCATGACCTATTTTCACGAGTGGAGGCTTCCATGTTAAACTCTACCTGCAATACGACAATTTTAAACTAATAATAAAAATGTTGGACACGTTATCACGAACAACTAACGGAGTATCAGAAAGAGGAAACATTAAGTACTACTTATTTCTGATTGAGACTGCTTTTAAACTAAAGTTCTCTAGCTTTGTTAATATATCAACGAACTTTTGCCCACGACTTCGTACGCGCACATCCCGTTTTTCCCGTTCCCGTAAGAATTTCGGGAAACCCACTCTTAGTGCTCCCCTACACTCCCCAAGGAACCTACGTGCCAAATTTCAGCTTTTAACGACCAGTGGTTTTGGCTGTGCGTTGTATGTCACTCAGTCAGTAACGGAAGAATTTTATGTATAAGGATTTGGTCTTTAAATTCTTTATACACCATTTAACAGAATAAACACAATACCTGAAGAAGGGCAATTTTACCTATCATTATGAACAACTTTTACTACTGTGGGTGTTGGGACAAACACGGAAATCGCGAAAAAAAAAATCGACTTTCCCATACCTATATTTATGTGCGCATAACTTAACAAAATGTACTGAACAGCTGTTTTCTTTGCGATTTCGGGCTTGGTTCCATCGTAAAAGTTGTTGACACGGACTCTGAATTCTTTATACATAGGTCAGTTCGCGCGTTCTTGTTTTGTAGGAAACATGCAATAATCCATTTAAAGCAATAATCATAATTTTAATGGCCTAATGAATCGGCTACTTATCTCCGCGATAGTGGCCTAGTGTCCTTAAAACAATCTCAGCTAAGATAATAATAAAGATAAAATGCAAGGTCACTGCATCGCAATTTGTGTGTAATGTTGTAGATTACATTTTGTGCATAGATTAAGCCCAAAGTCGTTACGGATTGTAAGAAGCCAATAAATCTGACTCCAGTTTTGCCAAGAAGTACCGTGTTACTCTGTTAATGGGTTGTGGAGGTCTGGAAGGCAGCCGCTGTACGTAAAACACTGGTATTCACCTGAATCCGGTTTGACTGGAAGCCGACCCCAATATAGTTGGGAAAAGGCTAGGCAGATAATGATTAAGCCCAAAGTGATGCCAAGCTTCAGTGGCAATGTATTCCATTGGTCGCAGAACAAATGCGCGATGGGGGGAAAGTTTCTGTAGTGGTGGTGGCCGCGTATCGGAAGACGCTGCGTTATAAGGCCTTCCATAAGGCGGACCGATGACCTGTTGATGGTCATGGGAGTTCTCTGTATGCGAACAGCACAGGGCTCATGTCCAGCAGTTGACCTCTTTCGGTTGAAATGCTGATCACCATCAATCAAAATGTATAATTAAGAATTAAGCTACAAAATAAAACAATCAAGTCATCTAGTTTAAAAATAGTATTCCGTTAAGACTTAGTGATAAAATTAATCCACTCTACATACTGGTAGTTGTACGCTTATCCATGTACTGGTCTAATCTTATCTGTAATCTAAACAATGCAGACTATTTTGTTTTCAAACAATACCACGTATTTTCATTGAACTGGACATGTTTCTTATATTTATAATTATCGAAGGACGAACAATGAAGTGTAAGAATTTAATTGACGATAATATTATGTAAATAAAACGTTTTTCTTGGACATTATGTTGTAGCTACTTATAAAAAGACTTTTTTGTGAAGTCAAAGTGTATCACTTTGTTATTATTTCTTGTAAAATGTGTCATTTCGCCATAGGAAACTGATTGCGTACTTAATTTCATTGATTCGGTGTCTAGGTGTGGAGCTAGATACCTAATCAATCAGATGGTATAAAAGAGATTTTCTTGTATTTACTTTGTCACTACAGAAAATGCACACGTTATTGCCCTGACTTTAGATGATATAGATAGACGAACCTTTTGAGAACAACAAATTGCAAAAACAATATCTTGAGATTTCTATATGTTTAAGGCCCTGTCCGCACTGCGATATTACATTACGTATTAAATTCCGTGATCGAGCTTACATTTTGTACGCACCGCGAAATAAATTTCGTACGATTTTTGTCAATTCCATGCAGTTCCCGACTGAATTTAGCCACACTATTTTGTATGCCTTCAGCGGAACATAGGATGGACCAAACATTTGTTATAAAACATCTTTGCGCAGTGCGGACATACCCATAAGTCCTTTATACTTTACAAAACATTCGTGCTGAAATAATCCGCACCGCATCGCATTCTATTTGCATCAAATCACAGACTTTTTCCCGCGCGATTTTTTTACCGCCATTGCCGCTACTCGTATGGATTCAATGTGTTACAGTATTGCGAGAAAAAATCGCGCGGTGAGACATCGCAGTGCGGACAGGGCCTAATAGTTTCGTAGGATTCAATGTGTTACAGAATTGCGAGAAAAATTCGCACGGTGAAACATCGCAGTGGGGACAGGGCCTAATAGTTTCAAAGTAGGAAACTACTTTGAAATGGAGAGGCGATAGATAGACACTGCTTATCTGAACTGCTCTTAAAAATTCTAAAGAATCTCACGAATAATTTTGCCGAAGGTCCCAAGATAGTACCTACCCGAGAGGACACCGTTTAGATTCGATGTTTTTGTTGGCTACTATAATATGCGTTTAGAGCTGCGACCTACACATTTCCTTAATTTTATTTATAAATCGTAAACTACCATATATACGAATAATATACACATGTTTTCGCGTTATTAATAAATACACTCACACCTGGAACGGCCAATCCTTGCCAAGTTACGCAGTGAGTACACAAGAATGTTGTACAAGTCTACTTCATAAATAAATGGCTGCTGTTCTTGTCTGTTAAAGATTGTTTGTTCATTCAATATTTTATAGGTGATAAAATCGCGGTGTATATCACATAAATATTTACCCGTCTTTATTCAACCGAGCATAAAATGAGAATTGTCTGTATTACCAACCTCGAACATTGTGCAAAAAAACAATCAAAGAAAATAAATTATGAACAAGGAATAATCCATATTTCAGCACCGCTATTTATCATGTCATGTGCTGTCTATTTCAGTGAGCTTTGCACATCTTTTTTAGGGTTCCGTACCCGAAACGTAACCAAAAGGACCCTATTACTAAGCCTCCGCTGACCGTCCGTCTGTCAGCGGGCTGTATCTCAAGAACCGAGTTAGACAGTTGAAATTTGCACAGAGTGTATTTCTATTGCCGCCAAAACAAAAAAAAATAACAATTAAAGGGATTATAAGAAACGTGTTTTTTTTTTGGTTTATGGTACGGAACCCTTCGTGTGAGACTCCGACTCGTACTTGGGTTTTTCCATAATCGTCTGATAGGCTGAGAAAAACGTTTGCTTTGGAATCTGATATATTGATAAATTTGAGGATGTGGAGTGGGAAATTTTAAGAGAGTTATGCACTTCATGCACTTCTGATATTATCTGAGGTAACATGAAAAAAACTGAATAAATTAGAAACCTCGTTAGAAGAAGCCGCGGCAGATGCTAGTAAATTAGACATAGTAAACAACTACGAGTATTAATCTTATCTCACGTGGGGTATATTTCCATTCGATAACTAAGTTAACCAACCACCAGTGCTCGTATTAATTTAGACCAGTCTTCGGTTCCATTTTCTTACCAAACGACATGTGAATGGTCGTTTCTTTTTTAAATAAGGCTCAAGTATGTCTATGGTAGACTTTGGATCACAACTGCCAGTGTCGCCTATAGTGTTTTGTGCCAGTAATTTCATAACTGTGTCGATTTGTAGCGGAATTTATATCATGCGGGAAGCATAATTTGATAAAGCGAATTTAATCAAAATAATTCAGATATCTACTTATGTAAAAATTGTGTAATAGAATTTTATAAATTGTTTCAAATATTAAATACGATTCAATTGGAATTTTCCATCCATCTTTTGTTTATGAATTTACCTGAGGTTTTTTTATTTTTATATTTTTCAATGCAAGTTATATTTGACAGATTATTATCACAACACCGTCATTTTATCCCTCCCGCAGTATCGCTAATTAAACCGAACGGAACAAATAATCAAGTTAATACCAGTTATTATCAGTGACTGAACAACCAACGTACATGGACAACGCATGTGCTTCGCGTAGAACTAAAAGTGGTATTGGCTGAACAACGAAATTCCTTTGCCGGATAATGTAAATAAATAAAAATATTGAAAAGTGTTTCGCGCCAAAATAAAGTGACATATTGGCTGTTTTTTTCGGCAAAGAATGTAAATAAAATTTAAAAGAGTGCTTTTTATATTTATTTGGCTGTGTTTAAAAAATGGAAGTCGCTCCGCACCTGAATATAAATGCAGTACAAGTACTGTATCTTGTTGGAATGCAGCATTTCGTTAGTATTATTTCTTTAACTTTTTATCTTCTTCAGTGGGTCAGCTCCTGTGATAAGACTCGCATTCGACGTGATATCGTTTAGTAGTAATCTGTTAATATTAATATTGTAGTAACTTTTTTTTTAAGTTACTTTGAAGTTTGATTTTCACAGCTGCCAGGGGCCATAGACCTGAGTATATAGTTTTAATTTTTAATTTCGATACCTCCACACGTTCCCGAGATAAACGGTCTTGACAGACAGATGGACGGACAATAAAATATTCCTATAAGGGTTCCGTTTTTTTTCCTTTTGAGGTACGGAACCCTAAAAACAATAAAGTATCGTGCAGCGCTTTTTATCACTAACAGTAAGTTTATCACTAACTGCTAAACGACACTAATATACACAAAATTTTATCACGTATATTTATTTCCTCTACTTTTCCTCTTTTTGCGTTCAAAATTATTTTAAAATTCGTGATTTTTTAAAATATCCAGACTGTTACATTTATAATGTTCGCATAGGACAATAGTGCTGTTTTCTATTTTTTCTTTTTGTTATTATACCTAATACTAGCTTTTACCCGCGACTTCGTACGCGCATATCCCGTTTTTTCCCGTTCCCGTAGGAATTTTGGGAAATCCACTCTTAGTGCTCCCCTACACTCCTCAAGGAATCTACAAGCCAAATTTCAGCTTTCTACGACCAGTAGTTTCGGCTGTGCGGTGTCTGTCAGTCACTCAATCAGTCTCGGAAGAATTTTATATATTAGAATTAAATCTGCTTCTTTTTATCTCAGATAAAAATAATACAGCATTATTTCTGTCTATCAAAATAGCTACCTACCATGTAGATGAAATGGCGTAGTAGGTTGCATACAGCCTGTGACAGCATAAACGCAGTACCTCTTTAGGGGTCATTGAACTCATCATTATGAACAACTTCACTACGGGACTAACACTGAAATCGCGAAAAAAAATCGACGTGTTGTGCGCACATAAATGTATGGGGGACCATACATTTATGTGCGCACAACTCGACAAAATGTACTCAACAGCTGATTTTTTTTTTCGCGATTTCCATATTGGTCCCATAGTAAAAGTTGTTCATAATGATGAATACAAAGAGGTATTGCGTTAATTCTGTAACAGGTTGTATACCTCCTGCCAGGGTTGAGGAATTTGTTCGAAAGAGTCACCGCGGCCCTGGAACGCAAAGGGTATTAGGAGGAACACGGATGGGTTTAGTCAGTAAGAGTCTGACACTTCGCCCCAGAGCGGAAGGAGTCATTTGATGATTTGCCATCCTTAAGGCTTGTATACATGCCAATGACCTTGTGCATATAACCGGAGCCAAGTACTCCTCTACGCGCCACTCCGCTACCCGCGGGTAGCGCATTAATTTATAATAAAAAAAAATAACACGTTTTAATAAAGTAACAAAACCAAATTATTTTCGTTTGTAGTAGTAGATATATTTTTTTAGACTTTTGTTAAAAAATGAAGTAGTAAAATGGTTTCATCTCAACGATTTGCAGGTGATTTCGTGATTTTTTTTCTTATTATGTGATACCGATACATAAATTCTGCCTAAACCAAATTACGAATCATATCATGTAGATTACTACCTATTTTTTTTTCAGATGTAATTTCTCAGTAAATGCCGACGAAAAGTTGCTTCATCTGCACGCTGTATTTAAGCATTTCTCGAGAGAGCAGCCTTAAAAAAACACCGTCCACGTGCAAGTCGGACTTGCACACGAAGGGTTCCGTACCATACGTAAACAATGCAAATACCTTTAATGGAGGCCATTTTATTTAATTTAATTTTATTATTTGTTGTTATAGCGGTAACAGAAATACACACTGCGAAAATTTCAATTACGGTTCATGAGAAACAGGTACAGCCCGATGACAGCCGGGCGGACGGACGGACGGATAGCGAAGGCTTAGTAATAGGGTTCCGTTTATTCCCCTTTGGATACGGAACCCTAAAAAGGTTACTTATACGTTATACCTAATACGTCCATAACGGGTATACTGTGTTACGTGTTTAATACAAAATCGAACAACGTGATGTGCAAATCTACTGCTCAACATTGTTCTAGTACAAAAGCAAACCAGATTGTTCTAGACTATTTATTAGTTTATCTGATATCATTGTAATTAATTATCAAGCCTTTTAAATGTCTATTGTCTTCCATTTGTTCACAGGACTTGTGTTTGTCCTTAAAAAGAAAAAGAGCCTTGTATGTTATATGTATTTATTTTATATTCACACATAAACTTGAAATAATTTAATGATTTTCCTTATTATTGTATAGTGTCATTTAGCGAGTAATTTTAAAAGGAAAAATAAATATAACTTATTACTGTAGTGTATCAATATATAAAGCTGCAGAGTTTGTTTGTTTGCTTGAGCGCGCTAATCTCAGGAACTACTGGTCCGATTTGAAAAATTCTTTCAGTGTTAGATAGCCCATTTATCGAGGAAGGCTATAGGCTATATATCATCATGCCAAGACCTAGGAGCGGAGCAGTAATGAAAATTGTGACACAGACGAAGTTGCGCGGGTCAGCTAGTACACATAATTTTACCTGAATAAATAAAAATTATTCGCGATAAACTGCTTCGACTCCGATATACCCGATGGGCTTTTTTATAATGCCCTTTGCGTTACGGGGCCGCGGTGATTCTTTCGTACAAATTCCGCAAATACCCGATGCCCTTAAAAAAACATTTAATAGGGTCGTTGAAATAAGTAATTGAAAACCTATCGACTTTTACCAGTTGTTCCCTACATTTGATTGATGAGCTATGCAACCAAATGTTCATTCAGGTTCTTTACTAAAGGATAGTACAAGTTGTTTTATTGACGTACAATGTAAACCCTTGAAAAGTTTTCAGATATTCAATTACACTATTTTCTATAACAAATTATAAATCTGTGTTTTCTCATTTCCTAAGATAATGGAGGAGTTTCGTGACATGCCGGCCAGCTTCGGCAACGACCTTCCGCCCGAAGGCCTGCGCGGCTTCTTGGTGGCAGGCGAGCCGCCGGACGGCTGCGCCCCCCTCCCCAAGCCGCCCGCCACAGTGGACAACTTCACTGGGAAGTGGATCGTGCTGCTCGCCAGGTAACATACCTACATGCACAACGACCTTCTCTGCCTGTCGGCTGCCTAGTCAGGTAAATTAATTAATTAAAAAATTCTGACTTAATCGTCAGCGTTACATATGTTAATGCAAGTCTTTGATCCTCAAAACTTGGAGTATCCGCCTTGAACTGCAGTTAGTATAAAATGGGGATATAGTCAATACTTGCGTTCGTTTTCTGCTTCTACTATCGTCACACGCATATTTCATGCGCAACCGTTAGTTACTCTTTGGATGGCCCCACCTTATTATACTCATGTTAGGTAAATAAGTGATGAGGAAAAATGTTTATATCCAACATAAAAATAACAACAATTCTATGTTTGAATAAGCTTAATCTGTCCCTTGGATACAGTGAATTTGCACAAGGTCTTCATCGCGTTCCGTGGAAATAACACTGGTCAACAATAGTTTTGGTGCCAAGAAACTGTATTTTTTTAAGTTAGAACCGCATACTGATTACATTCATACCAAATATTTTGACTTCCTGTGTGTAGTTTTGGATTTACACACACAGTCATCTTGATCAATTCTCAGAGAATCTTGGATCCCATAGCAAAGAACAATATGTCTGTGGAAGTAGTGCACTTTGATAGACATATCTATTCTAAGTTCTTAAACTTCCTGTAATTTACAATGTTAGAGTAGTTATTTGAATTGTGATTTCCGAGTAAGTTTTTAGTGACCTCAACAAACAAAATCCGCGCAGGTAATTCCTAATTGTTAATTGAACTTAAGAATTTAGTATGTTATATACAGATATTAAAATCAATGTATTTATAGAAATGTACCGATAAGTAAACCAACCGAACACATGAAAGTACTGATTACTGCCAAAATTCACACATTAAACTGAGGGTAAATCCAAAACTACACGTAGGAAAAAAAATAGAGTTACCAATGGACACTTAATAAAAAACCATTAACTGTCTGCACTTTTTTTTCGTATTTTTGTTGACCTGTGTAATCATGCATTTTTCGCAGAGTCCTCCACCTCATCTGTTAGACTACATTAGCACCTTACGAAATGAGGTGAACATCTGCGCTGCACTGACCGCCTAAGCCTATCACTAGCCCTTTCGGTGCCCAGAACTCAGCAATACTCAGCATATGGGTCGTCATATGGGTCGACGACGCGGATGCGAGTTGTGGGCACAGGAACAAATTATGTTTCGACCCATATGCTGAGTGATGGGCACCGATGGGCACTAATAGACGTAATCGAAAAGCTAGTGCTACGTCGATAATGCACTCCATTCGAGAGGTGTCTCTCCGACGTCACAATGCGCTCGTTGAAAGATAACACCCTTTTGTGATACTATAACTATATTTAAAGTCACATTAACTTCAGTACTCGTCGAGCAATGAGCTCAATTAGTGGAACATTTCCTTGATAAAGAAACTATGAACAATTTGAATTGGAAGTTGGTATGAAACATCTAAAGGATTTACTACGACCAGTAATTTGTGAGTGTAAAAAAAGCTAGTCTATTTTGTAAACAACTATTTCGATATCGAGCTTCACCTGAGTGACAAAACTCACAAAATGAGCTTTATTGCACACAACATAAAGGTCTTAATTTGAAACTCACCTCGGATTCCACTGTCGAGATACGAAAATGTTGTTACAGAATAGCACTACAGGAGAGCGTTATCGGGCAACATGTGGTCTTCGTTTAACGTTTGATTGGCGTACCATGTTGCACCATGTAATGCAAACAATATGGTTGTGAAAGGCTCGTTTGGTTAGCTTAGCTAAAAAAAGGCTGACTCATTTAACTTGTATAGCTTAGCGAGGTAAGAGTATTTTTCTCAGAAACGAGGACTGTCCATATTGTACAACTTACATTAATATTTCGCAATATTTCTCTTCACTTCAACACATTCACCATACTTTCGTGGAGCCCAAGCGGGGCATTAGTCTTACAGATTAAGACAATATTTTTCCTTAACCTATAGTGTCTCGGCGCTGGGCAAAAGCCTACCGTAAGTCCTTCAAGTCTCGACATACTTACCGATCGCCTAGCGACCGAATTCCTTAAAGTCACTCGTACACAGTCAATCTCGAACGCATTCCATGGTCAAAATTATTGGTATGATCCGTGGATCGCGTTCGAAATTTACTGTGTACGGGCGGCCTTAGGACTTAACGACCAAATTCGTTATCTATGTCGAGACTGCAGGCCCAGGAATAATTCATTTATCGGGCCTCCTCTGACCAGCCCCCACGGTACGCGTCCAAAGGCCCTAGACGTGTAGGTAGCGTGGCCAAGGTGGCTGATAAAACGACAAAAATCAGCTAAATTCGAGTCGGACTCGCACACGAAGGGTTCCGTTCCATAAACCTTAACTTTCATTGTTTGTTGCCATAGCGGCAATAGAAATAGATAATCTGTGAAAAACAGCCCGCTGACAGACGGACGGACGGACAGACAGCGGAGGCTTAGTAAAAAATGTATAGAATTGACAAATGCAGTCGAAATTTCACTTGATCAACTCCTTATATTTTAGCATTTCGACCATTGCACTAGCTGTTAGAATGGCACTTTGTTACAGCCTCAGGTACTTTCACCACTTGTTTCCAGGCCAGTGAATTTAAAGTTTCAATTGATGGGTTATTTTTTCCTCATTCAGATACAACTGCAGTTTCGAGGTGAAGGTGCGCAATGCTCAGGCAGCTGGCTACGACTGTGCCATCGTGCACAATGTGAACTCCAGTGATCTCGGTGAGTATCTTCACTAACAATATGGTTACTCTTAGTCCGATCTATTGACATGGTAGTTATAAGCTCAGAATTTTATTTCTTTAATGACAAGGGCTAAGATTTCTTAGGCTGAAGCTCGGTGCTTTTTTTTATTTGATGTGGTTGTATTGGTTGATGTATTGTGATGGGTTTGCTCTTGACTCTAGTCTAGGTCAGAGATGACAGAGACAAAGTCTACGATGGAGCGAGCTTACCCAGAAGGAGCCTGTTCACTCTAACTTTGAACTATAAAAATAATAATAATAATAATTTATTTTCTTACCACAATTTTTTTTATATATAATAAATAATAATACAGGAAACGTTATCACATAGTCATCAGACACAATTTCATAATTAATTTGTAGAAGATTGGTGCCTAAACTAAGTTTTAGGAAAGCTGTATGTCAGGTCACCAGGCCCTTAACAACTTTTATATTATAATTTTTATGCTGGAGACGATAAGATTCGCATAAAGTATTCAAATAAAATCTCTAACATTATTAATTGAAATAGTGTTCATAAAATTCGATTTACAAAAATAAAAATAATAGTGAAATAAAATTATTTAAAAAGGAAACATGCAAGGGAGGATGTTTGTGAATGTGAGTAGTATTTGGGGTGAGTGTGTGTGATGAGGAGTGAGTGTGTGGTTTGGGGGAATTGTGTGTGCATTGTAAAGAGAACATTTTGTTAGGTTAAGGTTTTGAAAAGATCTTCAATTTGGGTAAAATCTAAAGTGATAAGCCAGTCAGTTATTTTTCTTTAAAAAGATTTTTTATTTTATTTCAATAAGGTGTCACCTAACGATGTTTTCCCGCCACTCGCTTCTAAGATAATTTCAACATAGACCTTAGTATCATAGTCATCATCATCATTTCAGCCAGGAGGTATACTCCTTTGCCTCGTTGCATCCCGCACCTAGTTGGTAAAATTTTAACTATCCTTAAAGTGCGGTGACCCTTAAATAAAACTAGTTATGCATAAAGCAGCCATGTCGGAAAAATAGTGTCCTTTGGCTGTTCATTACTCAAACGTAGAATAAATCAGAAATTCAATAAACAACGGAAGAACACCTATTGACAGAAAAATGCTCATATCTCTGTTTGTACTTTTTCCCGACATGGCTGCTTTATGCACTACTAGGTCTCACTATAAATTATGTTTAGGAAGACACATCCAGTAAAGTCACCAAAATGTAATAAGTCCGATGTGACAGCTGAGTAGAGAGGGATAGCAGATTGCTTTACCACTAAGTGCGAAAGAGATTTATTTTTATGTCTCTTTCATACTTACTAGTAAAGCAATGTTGTATCCTGCTGTCAAAACGGGCCTTTTTTTTCGACAACTATAGTATTCGATAGCAGAAGTATGCATGACAGTCAAATACCGATAGTAACATGTGAACTCGGAACGGGCGGATAAAATATGTCGAGTTATAGTTTCGACAAGCTTATGGTCGTAGTTGCATAACATGACAAAACATTGCTTAAAAAAAAGAAACAAATTTAAAATGAAAATTCCTTATACCAAAAATAAAATTGTAATTTAAGCTCCCATTAAAATGACAAACTTTAAGAAATCTTTCAGACCATAAAAATAAGGAAAATGTTAAAAAATCCTACTTAATATTATAAATGCGAAAGTTTGTGACATACGGAACTGAAACTTGGTCGCTCACAATGGGCCTCATCAGAAGGCTCAAAGTCACTCAAAGGGCAATGGAGAGGGCAATGCTTGGAGTTTTCTTGCGTGATCGAATCAGGAATATTGATATCCGCAAGAGAACCAAGGTTAGCGACATAGCCCGAAGGATCGTCAAAGTAAAAGTGGGCAGGGCACATTGCTCGCAGAACAGATGGTCGATGGGGCCGAAAAGTTCTGGAGTGGCGACCGCGTACCGGAAGACGCAACGTTGGAAGGCCTCCCACAAGGTGGACCGATGACCTGGTGAAGGTAGCGGGTAGCCGATGGATGCAAGACGCACAGGACCGGTCGTTGTGGCGACGCTTGGGGGAGGCCTATGTCCAGCAGTGGACGTCTTTCGGCTGATATGATGATGATGAAAGTTCGTGAGGATGGATGGATGGATGTTTGTTACACTTTCACGTCAGAACGCCTGAAAGGATCTTCATTAAATTTGGCACAGAGGTAGATTATAGTCTGGACGAACAAATAGGCTATATATATCCCGGGAGTATGTTCCCTAGGGATCACGCGGTCGAAGCCGCTGGCAGAAGCTAGAAATAAGATAAATGGGAGTACCTATCCACAATATTGTGTTTAGTCTATTGTGCCGGCAATTTATTATTTTAGGTCAGAATCACTTAAATCAGTGTTTTTAGGGTTCCGAACAAAAAACGGAACCCTTATAGGATCACTTGGGTGTCTGTCTGTCTGTCCGTCTGTCACAGCCAGTTTTCTCCCGATCCACTGAACCGATTCTGTTGAAATTTGGTACACATATGGACTTCTGTGACCTTCTATGACCCAAACATGGACGCGTTACGTAATTATTAAATTTTTAGTATGGGGCACTTTTCAAAATTTAAAAGGAAATTTTTTCAAACTGTATCGTGTGACATATCAAATGAAAGCACTTACTGTGAGGGTTTTAATTATATTTTTTCATTATTTAAAAATACATCGGTTTGAAGTTATTCAAGAAATTAGACAAAATATTACCTTCCCCCCCCCTTATCTCCGAAACTACTGAGCCTAAAATTTTGAAAAAATTGGAGATAATAGATCTTTACCTATAGATTACAAGAACACCTATATGAAGTCCATAGTGTTATAATACCATGTTAAAAAAAATCGTTCGGAACCCTTTGCACGCGAGTCCGACTCTCACTTAGCCAGTTTTTTTTTTTGCTTGGATATCTTTGGTTAAACGTACTGCCGTTTTATCATCATCATCATATCAGCCGAAAGACTTCCACTGCTGGACATAGGCCTCCCCCAAGCGTCGCCACAACGACCGGTCCTGTGCGTCTCGCATCCATCGGCTACCCGCGACCTTCACCAGGTCATCGGTCCACCTTGTAGGAGGCCTTCCAACGTTACGCCTTCCGGTACGCGGTCGCCACTCCAGAACTTTTCGGCCCCATCGACCATCTGTTCTGCGAGCAATGTGCCCTGCCCACTGCCACTGGTTTGGCGATCCTTCGGGCTATGTCGGTAACCTTGGTTCTCTTGCGGATATCATCATTCCTGATTCGGTCACGCAAGGAAACTCCAAGCATTGCCCTTTGAGTTACTTTGAGCTTTCTGATGAGGCCCATTGTAAGCGACAACGTTCCGTATGTCATCACTGGCAACACACACTGATCATAGACTTTCGTCTTGAGACACTGTGGTATGTGGGACGAGAAGATACCGCGCAACTTCCCGAACGCTGCCCAGCCGTTTTATAGAGCACTTATCCTCCTTTCATATTTTATCCCGAGCCCTGCAAGCTTCCTCGCACAGTAACTGAATTATCTGCGCCACAGTAGCATTACTTTGATAAACTTGTTTTCGAACGGACGCAGGAGGCGTTTACTCCTCGCAATTTATTTTTATTAGATATTAATTAATTTAATTTACAATGGAAATAATCTGTGAACTGTTTTTGTTCCTAGTAAGTGATCAGTGTTTGTTTTTTTTTTCTTGTGAGAAAATATGACTGTGTTGTGTTATGGAAAATCCCAAGGCGTCTTGAGGCACCCGATAAGGATTTGCAAGTGCTTAAATGTACTAAAATTCCATAAGTTGGACTGGCTGTTCGCTTTGTTTTTTTTTTTCGTTTTAAAACACCACCTGATTGTCTGATAAAAAGATGATTCCGTGCTTCGGAAGGCACGTATAAGCCGGTGGTCCCGGCCGCCAAATGGCGGTCGTCAAATGAACTATGTCAGAGGCCCTTGAGGTGGTTTAGAAACTCTGACACTAGGGTGTGTGGGGTCGTTAGACCTTACTGCCCACACGATAAGAAGAAGAAAACTCAAAGTATTGTAATTATTCCACATAGGCCTACAAATACATCGAAACTCGTAAACATACACGAAAGAAGCTTGTATACGGTTCTAATTGGTCGTTTCCCTTGGATAAGAACAGAAAAGAACACCACGTTTAGTCTTTTCAAAAATATTTTGATTTTACAATGTTTCGGCGTAAGGCGTGTTTTACCGTGGCATCGGCCACCGCGTACTCTCTGCATGTTGCCAATTTTTTATCAATTTCAGGTTTTAAAAACCATATATTCAATCCTCCGTATGGTGTCGGGCGGTGCCGTAGGGTGCCGTAAAAGAATAATACTATCCCATCACTTCCCGTGGGTGTCGTAAGAGGCGACTAAGGGACTCGCCAGAGAATGGGCAACAGCGTTCTCTGTAAAACTCAACACCATACACTGCGATCGCCAACCCGCCTGCCAAGCGTGGCAAATCAAATCAAATCAAAGCAGGCCGAGTGCCAGCACTTTTTGAACTTCAAAGTTAACATATTGACAGTCTCCCAAACCACCCCCCGTCACCACTTCCTAGTGCTTTATCTGGGAAGAAGTGGCGCAGAAAACTCCCGAGCACTAGCCCATGAGTCAACCAAAACAAAATTCTGTCAATGCCTAGGAAGAAAAATAAATAATGAGTTTAAATACTCCCAGCAAATATTTACACTCAGTACTATTGCACTCAATTAAGATAAAAATAATTTCCCTAGTCGAACTATAAATAGAACGGAAAGATGATAAGTTTATCGCCTTGTTTGTAGTGTAAATAATTACTAACAAGTTAGGGGCAGAAGTCCTTTCTCTAAACGGTCAATAAATAATGAAAATATTCGGAAAAAAATAAATAATATAGTTTTATGCTGTCAAGTCAGATATCAAGTGATTTTATCGGCTTGTGTTATTTCAATCCGTTTAGTTGTATAATGCCTAATACGCAAAATGGCACCCGAGTCTCGAAAGGACTGATTCGCGAATGGACAAACTCTCAAAAAGACTTATTCGCGAAAAGGCTAACTCAAAAAGGACTTAATAGTGAAACGCCTACTTGTCAAAAGGACTTAATAGTGAAACACCTACTTGTTAGAAGGACTAAATCGTGAAAGGACTTATTCGCGAAATGGCTAATTCTCAAAAGGACTTAATAGTGAAACGTCTACTTGTTAAAAGGACTAATTCGAGAAAGGACTTATTCGCGAAATGGCTAATTCTCAAAAGGACTTAATAGTGAAACGCCTAATTCTCAAAAGGACTTATTCGTGAAATGGCTTATTCGCGAAATGGCTAATTCTCAAAAGGAATTAATTGTGAAACGCCTAATTCTCAAAAGGACTAATTATGAAACGCCTAATTCTCAAAAGGACTAATTCGTGAAATGAGTTATTCAGAAAAATACTAATTCGCGAAATGGCCAATTTTTACCAACGCACACTGAGTTAAATATGGATACTCATTCATTGAATCCCCGCCTCAAACGTAACATAACGTTTCTCCTTCTTCTTCTTATCGTGTGGGCAGTAAGGTCTTAAGACCCCACACACCCTAGTATCAGAGTTTCTAAACCGCCTCAAGGGCCTCTGACATGGTTTATTTGACGACCGCCATATGGCGGCCGGGACTACCGGCTTATACGTGCCTCCTTAAATTAGTAGATTATTACAAATCAGCCAGTCACAACAGTTTACTTGAGCCTCCACAGCAGTTCTTGCAGAACAGCGGATCTAAAAAGGCCACTTTAGCAGAATCAGAAAGCAAATCACGCTACCCGTCACTGTCAAATTTTCCCAATCAACCTTGAACCTAATTCGTTAGCGATAAAGGTGAAAATGAAATTTGACAGATTGTTGCGTGATTAATATTATGATTTTCCTAAAGTAGCCTTTTTAGCCCCCCAGGATGCCAGAAACCTTGCAATGCATTAAATATTCGTTACCCGCATACTGTCGGCACACAGTCCCTACTTTATAAGGACACTGTTGCAATGTATGTCCCTTTGTACAAAAGGTTATACTCTAATATCTTTCCTGGTATTCATGTTTGGTCGAATTGTGCTATAAATTACTGTGACACTGAAGTAATCGATTTCATACAATGTTAGAATTGCGCAATTAAGCGAAATTAATATAGGTCCAGCCAGCTTCCACATCCCTAGTTATGCGGAACACAGAACAAAAGACAGATAAATCAAAAAGCATGTTAAATACATGCATGGAGGCCATATACTTGCAAAAATAAATATAAAAAAGTTAACGGAAAAATATCCGTCATCAACATCACATTCGTGCAAAATGGTTATCGTTCACAGCCTAAATTAAGGGCCAGCGCATATCACTAGACTACATGACAGTAGATTTCAAATTATCAAAGTATATTAGTACTTATCTAATCGAGATAAAGTTTATATTTCAGGGGTAATCCCCATCAATGTTGCATTACTCCAGTTGCTCCCCGTGCATTGGATTTTAAACTTTACCTTTTATCAGGTAAGGTTTAGGTAACTTGTTTAGATTTACATTGATTAAAAAAGTCATCGACCGTATCGTCTGCCGACCTGCGATGAATTCAGAAACTGTTACAAAAAGTCCCGAATACGCCATAGCGATGACACACGCAAAAAAAAATCGCAAGTAGCATAACCGGATAGCAATTGAATCTTTACGGTCAATGGTGGCGCTGTACGTCAAGGCCATTTCACACCAAGCTGTCATATTCAATACATTTACAATATTATATGTAGTTACACAGTCCAATCACAGTTATTTTAACTCTGACAAGAACCTTATGGCTACGGGAATAAAGACCATTGTGATGCAAATGTGTTAAAATAATAGTAGACGTTGAGCCGCGTGGCCAAAATCGGAACTAAAACCGCCATCTTGAATTTCACAATTTCCACAGACAATTATTGCAAATTTTCACCTACAGTGTACCCCTGACAATGTCATTAAAATGCCAAAATATCCTTGTAGCTCTTTAGTTCCTTATTTCACCACCGGCAAATTCATGTGGTAATTCTACCGCATTGTTCCGTTTCGCGAGTTGTGAATGATGTTTGTTTACCGCCGTTTTTTGCAGAGACTATGTCGGCGAAAAACTCTGAGGGCATAGAGATTCCATCAGTGTTCGTGAGCGACCTCGCGGGGCTCATACTGGCCGACGAATACTTGTATACAAGCGGGTGAGTCAAAGATAATGTGTATAATATATAATGATCGTTGTGACGTAATTTCATTTGTAATGAAATAGTAATATTGACTGTCGATGATAGTGATTTTAGTGTTGTGTCTGTTTTTGTGAGCGCGTGGTTTCGTTTGGTCGTGATGCAAAGTTGTGTTGGTAAGCGATTTAATTTTGTTGTGCAATTTCTGATTTTCAATTGAAAGGATTTTTTGGTAGTCATTTTATTACTTTTATAAAAGCGCAGCTGCCAATAGAGTATAAAAGCGCAGTTTTTGTAGTTATTTGCATTGATAAATAATTATTAATAATAAATTTCGTAATTTTAAAATGTCTATTATTCGTCATTTTTATTAATTTTATGAAGTGATTGTTATATTTTGAAAATAGATTTACTATCCCAGTTTTGAAGCTTAAAAAATCTGTGTGAAAGTATGGAAATACTAAATGTTTTTCAGTTTTTTGAAGAAAGTTTTTTTTTATTTTTTTATTTGACATGGGTTTGCTCTTGACTCTTAGTCTAGGTCAGAGAAGACAGAGACAAAGTTTTCTAAAAAACAGTCTACGAACTGCCCTTTTCGCCTAATTTCTCTAAAGAAAGGTAAACAAATACTTGTTTCTGCCTTTTTCCATGTTTAAATTCTTTTCTTGTCCAATGTTTCAGTTTCTATATAATGGTGAACGGCGACCTCCCGTTCAACATCAACACACACCTGCTGCTGCCGTTCGCGATTGTTGTGGTGCTGTGTCTACTCGTCATACTTGTATTTATGGTACGTATGCTCTTGGCCATAAAGTGCACTTTTGAATGGAGTGGTAGAAAAGCATAGAATTTTGTACAAAATTATCATCTTCTCTTATAACATATACCTAATGTATTAGGCAGAGGGTGAAATATAGGAGTTCCCCCTCTTTTTCGGACAGCTTTGATTAAGAGGAAATACTGGCGGCGAGACTTTGTATGTAAAAAGTCATAATTCGAGGCTCTCGACTGATTTCTCCTCCAATATTGGACCGATATAAGAGATATGTCACACACTGAATAAGAAGGATGTATACTGTGTCTCTATGTTTTCCTTTTTTGATTAATAGTTGCAAAATGTATACACTAGGGCTCTGTTGATAGCGATTTATCGGACAATTTTGAGCATTTTGTGAGAGTTCTAGTGCTTATACAGTTAATCATAGGGACACAGTATATATCCTTCTTTTCAGTTTGTGAAATATCTCTTTAATCGGCCCAATATTGGAGTAGAAAACAGTCGAGAGCCAAACCTCTAATTATGACCTTTTAAATAAAAAGTCTCGCCGCCAGCATTTCCTCTTAAGGCCCAGAATGCAATATTGGTCTGCCGTTTGCGAAGTAAACAAATAGAACTTACTTTAGTCCTCCATCGTTCGTAAAGTTTTCGATTACTGAATTCAGAAATTTATTTGTAAACTGCTCTTTTAAGCGACCCATCATCTTTGTAGATATTATTGTCATAGCATATAGTAACGTTTATCATTCCACTTCCAGATAGTAAAATGTATAAAGGACCGTCGTCGCGCGCGTCGCCACCGGCTGCCCAGCCGCGCTCTGAAGAAGATCCCCACCTGCAAGTTCAGCAAGGGCGACCCCTACGACACCTGCGCCATCTGCCTCGACGACTACCAGGAGGGGGAGCGCCTGAGGGTGCTGCCCTGTGCACACGGTGAGTGAACACTACTAGTAGTACTCAGTACGACACTGCCCAGCCGCGCTCTGAAGAAGATCCCCACCTGCAAGTTCAGCAAGGGCGACCCCTACGACACCTGCGCCATCTGCCTCGACGACTACCAGGAGGGGGAGCGCCTGAGGGTGCTGCCCTGTGCACACGGTGAGTGAACACTACTAGTAGTACTCAGTACGACACTGCCCAGCCGCGCTCTGAAGAAGATCCCCACCTGCAAGTTCAGCAAGGGCGACCCCTACGACACCTGCGCCATCTGCCTCGACGACTACCAGGAGGGGGAGCGCCTGAGGGTGCTGCCCTGTGCACACGGTGAGTGAACACTACTAGTAGTACTCAGTACGACACTGCCCAGCCGCGCTCTGAAGAAGATCCCCACCTGCAAGTTCAGCAAGGGCGACCCCTACGACACCTGCGCCATCTGCCTCGACGACTACCAGGAGGGGGAGCGCCTGAGGGTGCTGCCCTGTGCACACGGTGAGTGAACACTACTAGTAGTACTCAGTACGACACTGCCCAGCCGCGCTCTGAAGAAGATCCCCACCTGCAAGTTCAGCAAGGGCGACCCCTACGACACCTGCGCCATCTGCCTCGACGACTACCAGGAGGGGGAGCGCCTGAGGGTGCTGCCCTGTGCACACGGTGAGTGAACACTACTAGTAGTACTCAGTACGACACTGCCCAGCCGCGCTCTGAAGAAGATCCCCACCTGCAAGTTCAGCAAGGGCGACCCCTACGACACCTGCGCCATCTGCCTCGACGACTACCAGGAGGGGGAGCGCCTGAGGGTGCTGCCCTGTGCACACGGTGAGTGAACACTACTAGTAGTACTCAGTACGACACTGCCCAGCCGCGCTCTGAAGAAGATCCCCACCTGCAAGTTCAGCAAGGGCGACCCCTACGACACCTGCGCCATCTGCCTCGACGACTACCAGGAGGGGGAGCGCCTGAGGGTGCTGCCCTGTGCACACGGTGAGTGAACACCACTAGTAGTACTCAGTACGACACTGCCCAGCCGAAGCACTAACCAAGTTCATGTATATTCCCGCAGCGTACCACGCGGTGTGCATCGACCCGTGGCTGACGCAGAACAAGCGCGTGTGCCCCGTGTGCAAGCGCCGCGTGTTCGCCGCGGGCGAGCGGCGCCGCCTGCACTCCGACTCCGACTCCACGGACACGGAGCCGCTGCTCAATGATAACAATGCCACGCAGGTACACTACCAATTAATCATTAATAATATTATTAGAGAAACCTGTGGCTCATGACTATCAGCGGTCAACTTTGACGTCTGGGACATCAGAATGACTGCTTGTGCCACATAAGCATTGATATATAAAAACCCAAGATGCACAGTCTCGAACAAATGCAACACTCGAAACTGTCGTCAAAAACTGACATGTATCAAGTGTCATATGTGAGTTGTGTGTAGTTATACTATACAATTTTTTTTTGCAAATTCAACCTTACACGGATCGCTTAAAGTTGTTTTTACAAAGCAGTGCAGTATGGCTAGCGATGCAAGACTGATTGAAACTAGCGCACAATGTATAATTGTGCGCTAGTTTCAATCAGTCTTGCATCGCTCATTGTTTTTTGCGGACGTTTTTGAGATGTTGAGAGTGTATCTTGGGTTTTTATATATCAATGCACATAAGTCAAAAATTGAAACACCATTGTCATGTTTTTGACGCAGACACTGAAATGTCAATTGTATCATCTGAGCGGGAAGTCTCGATATAGTAACCGACTAGCTTTTTCCCGCGACTTTGTACGCGCATATCGCGTTTTTTCCCGTTCCCATGGGAATTTCGGGAAATCCTCTCTTAGTGACCTCTACACTTGAGAAGGAACCTACATGCCAAATTTTAGCTTTGTAGGATCAATAGTTTTGGCTGTGCGTTGTCTGTCAGTCACTCACTCAGCAACGGAAGAATTTTATACAACGGAAGAATCCTTACTTCCTTATTAATATTATAAATGCGAAAGTGACTCTGTCTGTTTGTCTGTCTGTCGCGCTTTCACGCCAAAACTACAGAACCGATTTAAATGAAATTTGATACACAGATAGTCTAGAGCCTGAGAAAGGATAAAGGCTACTTTCTATCCCGGGAGTATGTTCCCTAGGGACCATGCGGGCGAAGCCGCTGGCAGAAGCTAGTCTACACTTATATATATAATATTATAAAGAGGAAAGATTTGTTTGTTTGTTTTTATGTTTGTTTGTTTGAATTGAATAGGCTCCGAAACTACTGGACCGATTTGAAAAATTATTTTAGCATTGGATAGCTACATTATCAGGGAGTAACATAGGCTATATATTATCCCCGTATTCCCACGGGAACGGGAACTACGCGGGTGAAACCGCGTGACGTCCACTAGTTTTATATATATTGATTGATTGATTGCCTTTCGACCGAATTCTGTCGTTAAGTCCTAAGGCCTCCCGTGCACAGCCAATATTGAACGGGACCCATGATCAAATCAATGATCATCCGTGGATCGCGTTCGATCTTAGGACTTACGACCAAATTAGGTCGGTAGGTGACTGGTAACTATGTCGGGACTTCCTGCCCTGGTTGTGTTAGCACAATGACGAATTTGTAACACGGAAACATGTCGTTCATGGCACCAAAATGACCTTTATAACATCAAAAGATTGTTTGCGAAACCAGAATTACCAATCCGCCGGAATAAGTGACAACCAGAATAACCATAAGGCCGCGGACACTATGCGATGTATTATGTAACTGGCCGCGCCGCCCGCCGCGCCGCTGAGTTCGTGTCCGCGGCCTTAGTGTAAAACGTTGTACTAAACCGTGTGATATTCCAGGGCGGCACGTTCGAGGAGCAGCGAGAGAACCCGTTCGTGCGCGCCGCCAGGTTCATGTCGCGTCTGCGGGCCGGCAGGGGGGACCACGCTGAGGTAACACTTCTTTATTTATAAATATGTTATCGGCTCTAAAAAGGCCACTTTAGTACAACCATAATATTAAGTTTATTCAAGTGGATTTTTTCCTCCGCTGTACTTTTTTTATTAATTTCATTGCAGGATCCAAGACCGTTGAATCGTTTCTCCGGGACTCGTCGGGCTTCATTGACTCGGCGTTTTTCTGGTGGTCGCCACTGTTGATTCTGGCTTTCAGGAGTTGCAGTGGTTGGGAATGTGTGGCGGGCTTGTCCCATATCAAACAATCTGTTTAACTTCATTTTCATCTTTATCGCTAATTGGGTTAGATTAGGAAAATTTGACAGCTTCGGGTAGCTTGATGATTCTGCTAAAGTGGCCTTTTAAGACCTGCTGGAATCATCCGTCAGCATCAAATAATGGACTCGAAACGAATTCCGTTTGTTCATTGTTGTCAAATATAAAGCTTTAATTTCAGGTAATTTCAGTGAGAAAGCTTCAAATTCCTTATTATCCTGTTACAGGTAGCAGCACCTACAGAAGACAATGACGAGACAAGTAATGTTAATGACGATACGTGAGTTTGTTTGGTTTATTCTTACTTAATACTCTTAAGCACCGCAAGTATGCCGTATGGTGTCGGCCGATGCCGTATGGTGCCGTAAAAGAATAATACCATCCCATCACTTCCCGTGGGTGTCGTAAGAGGCGACTAAGGGACTCACCAGAGAATGGGCAGCAGCGTTCTCTGTAAAACGCAACACCATACACTGCGATCGCCAACCCACCTGACAAGCGTGGCGGTTATGGTAACCCCCCCCCCCGCCCTTTGGGGTAGGCCTATGTCCAGCAGTGGACGACTTCGGCTGTTATGATGATGACTCCTAAGCACAGGGTGATACAGTACATCGAGAAAGGGAAATAATAACTCATCATCTGCCTAGCTTTTTCCCAACTATATTGGGGTCGGCTTCCAGTCAAACCTGATTCACCTGAACGCCAGTATTTTACGTGCAGCGGCTGCCTACCAGACCTCCACAACCCATTAACTGGGTAACACGGTACTTGTTGGCAAGACTGGAGACAGATTTACTGGCTTCTGAAAATCCGTAACGACTGCCAAAGATCTACAAATGACAGCCGGGACCAACGGCTTAACGTGCTTTCCGAGGCACGGAGGAAACTCGGTATGTTAAGATGGTCACCCATCCACAGGCCAACCTTGGCAAGCGTTGCTTAACCTTGAAGAACGACCCGTGCGCCTGTTATTATTTAGCCAAAAATTCAATTAGGTTAATAAATTAGAATCACAAAAATAAATTAACTGGTATCCAAACTAGTCGGAACTTCAGTGTGATGCAGTTTGTGGATTTTATTTTAGTACTTTTTGGTTTGTCGCTTGTAAAAGCTGTTCATAATCTTCCAATTTATGTTAGCTATGAATTGCCTGATAGAACGTGAGGTCTTGGATTCATTTATTCTGGAATTTCTTAGTAGACCGCAATCTGAATTATGAATGTTTGATGGCTATAAATTCGCTTTGTATTCTTATTTTACATAACATGTTTAAATGTTTTCAATAGCTCGGCTTATGTTCAAAGGCGAGTTAAATCTAGACTTAGGTTTAATTATAGTAAATCTTAGTATATGACACTCAAACGTAACTGGCGAAATACTATTAGAACTTTGAAGGATTCGGCAAACCTACTGTGTGAGGGTGCAGTGTTTGCGTTATCGAAGGTTCGTAGAATATGACATACTACTTATTGCTACGAAGGTTTGTGAGGATGGATGGATGTCTGTTTCTCTTTCACGGCAGAACGCCTGAAAGGATCTTTATGAAATTTGGCACAGAGGTAGATTATAGTCTAGAATAACACATAGGCTATGTATATTCCGAGAGTATTTTCCCGAGGGTACACGCGGGCGATGCCGTTAGCAGAAACTCGTATGTATGTGTGGTGGACATCCCACCCAAGCGCACTAAACGTTTTGGGAATACATTTATAGTGCGTACAGCTAAAGAATGAGAATTTCCTGCTGGAGTCTGTGTTTCCTGATAGCTACAACCTGGGAGAGTTAAGAGTGAATAGGTTACTTCTAGGCAAAGCGGTCAAATGTATGCCTATTATAGTAAAAAAAAGTATGTTCCCTAGGGTACACGCGGGCGAAGCCGCTGGCAGAAGCTAGTATGTCATATTTGAACTTGTTTAATTTCCCCCCCACCTGCCCCCTATCTGCCTGCCGTATCAGTAGTGGCCACAGTAGGCGTGACGTCATTTTTTTTTAAACGTTGCCCCAATAAGAATTTGTGTTGTATCGTGGGTGCGTTCACAAACATACAAACTCACATACACAATTCCCCCCCAGCGTGGAGGCAGGCGACACCTCGGCCCTCCTCCCCCCCGCGGCGCCGGCGGTGGCCACGCTGGGCGTGACGTCAGAGCGGCGGCCGCGCCGCTCGCGCCGCGCCCGCTCGGCCAGCGCGCGCGGCACGCCCACAGACCACGTGGCGCCGCTCATGATCTCCGACTCGCACTCGATCAACACGGAGACACAGGGAGAGATCGGTAAGTCGATTTTAAACTATCTTCACGGAAACCGAGCATATGGTACCCCGCCCATGTGGTAGAATATGATGAAACAATACTTTTAAACTTAAGACCATATAATGTACATACCAACCATATTCTGACAAATAAATTATGATTATGATGATTATGATAATCGTGCAAAGCTCAAGGTCTATAACTAAAACTTACATGACTTGTAAGTTTAGGATCAACGAATACAATCATCATCGTTTTCATGTGGTCTTCTTATCATCGTGTAGGCCGTAAGGTTTAACGACCGCACACCTAAGTGTCAGAGTTTTTAAACCGTCTCAAGGGCCTCTGATATAAATTATTTGGTGGCCAGGACCACCTGCTTATACGAGCCTTCAGAGACAAGGAATTGTTTTTATCAGAAAATCAGGAGATTCAAGCCTGCAATATCGCCGCGTATTTCCCTTTCTGTGAATCTAATGAAGCCGCGTATTTCCCTTTCCGTGTCCAACTGGCGACACCGGTGTCGCGAAATCCACACTTTTGTATTACTACGGAATAGGGAATATGCATGCGATTTTTTTATTTGCAAAATGAAATACTTATTAACTCTAATAAACAATTATGAAATTATTTTTTAAATACCTTCATCAACGATGAAGTTATAAAGCTTCAAAGTTTACAATTAGAAGGAGAAGTCCGATATGAATTGTGACGTCAAAGTTCTTGGCGCCTATACAGCTGCCATAGAAAACAGCGTTTTCGCGAGAGGGACAGATATATTTGTTTAAAATAATTATATATCGTTTTGTTTTTCGAGTAATTTTGATTCTATTTTCACTGTTAGTAGTATATTTGTGTATATTTTTAGATAAACTGTATAGATAATCAATATTTTTTTCGTACATATTCCCTCTACTAGCCTGTGTTCAATTCGCGTCAACTTGATACGTTTTTGCAATCAAGCAACGTCCCTAGACTCGTCGTTTATACAAAAAAGGTTTACAAAAACGTGTGCAATAATTGTATTGAACACGGTTTTTTAACTGGTCTGTTCGAAACAAATCCGTGGTGATTTAGCGCGTTCGTAAATGTTCGGAATAATTTGTGCGGGCCGAAGCAGGCGGGACCACCGCCGCCACCGCCGCCGCGCGCCGCGGGAACGCCTGAGGTTGGATACGCGCGCTTTTCATTGCGACTTGGTTATTTGCTTGTTACTGTGCGTTTGAAGTTATGTTTCTTGTTTACATAGCGCATAATGGAAAAGTTTAAAAGGATTTTCAGTGAAATTACCATTGATATATAAAAAACCCAAGATACACACTCAGCATCTCAAAAACGTCCGCAATAACAAGCGCATAATGTATAATTGTGCGCAAGTTTCAAACAGTCTCGCATCGCTCGCCATACTGCACTGCTTTGTAAAAACAACTTTAAGCGATCCGTGTAAGGTTGAATTTGCAAAAAAAATTGCGCATCACTCGCCATACTGCACTGCTTTGTAAAAACAACTTTAAGCGATCCGTGTAAGGCAGAGTTTGCAAAAAAAAAAAATATAGTATAACTACACACAACTCACACATGACACTTGATACATGTCAGTTTTTGACGACAGTTTTGAGTGTTGCATTTGTTCGAGACTGTGCATCTTGGGATTTTTTATATATCAATGCTCTTAATATAAAATTTTTGAAAACTACACCGAGTACTCTGAGAAGTTCAGCTCTGCTGAGAAAGGGTTATAATGTTATAGTTGACATCCATTTCAGTCATTCCCATAGGGAGCGTGCAGAAACTATAGGTGGCAGCACAGAAATTTCACTGTCAAGTGTGTTTCAAGTATAAAATTTGAAATAGCTACGCTAGATGGCACAGTCTGCTTCGCACACGTTCCCCTAAACTGAGCGTGCAGGAACCGCAGGTGGCAGCACAGAAGCGTCAATGTCAAGTATTGTGACCCTTAAAACTTCGAATATGCGACACTAGATGGCATAGCCAACGCCGTGCACGGTCCCTATAGAGTTAATGTAGTTCAATCTTTATCCTTGCTCCGATGTTCGAACGATACGAAACAAATATTTATGTCTTATTTCGATACCAAGGAATAGGTTATTTAGTTTGTAGTTAGTTTTTAAGTTATTTCCTTTTAATTTTGTGTTTTGTGTGTCGCTTTCGGTGAAATAAACGTCTTTTCTTTCTTCTTTCTTTCTTTCTTTATAGAGGTTTGCCATGAATTAAATATTATAAGTAATTATGAAAGCAATGCGTACAAAATCTTAGCTAACGCTCAGCATAACCCTCCAGATCGACAAGTTGTGTATCTTTACGAACAATGGCGTAAACAAAATTATGGAAATGAACTGTGTTACAAAATTTGAAAATGAAACAAGACGAGGGAAGTTGGGTATAGACTTGACCATACTGGAGGATCCTACTATTTGTGTAATTATCACACCAAAAATGCAGCGAGTTTTCGCTCAAAGCCTAGCCGACGAAATTGTCTTTATACACTCGCGAGCAAAAATATGGAATCACTTACTTGGTATTGATTCCGCGTGATCTTGAGCACTTAATAACTAGTTAACTGTTCTTCATTGACCTAATCAGCTTTTGAATCGATTCTTGCGCGATACCTTCCCACTCCTCTATCAAAGCCGATTTCAGCTCATTACACTTGAAGGAGCAGGATTTCTGGAACGAACCCTCCTCTTTAGTTTATCCCACACGTGCTCAATGGCGTTCAAGTCCGGGCTGAGCGCTGGCCAGTCTAATGTGGCGATACCGACTTCTTCGAGGTATTCAGTTGTGGCACAGGAAATGTGACAACGAGAGTTATCGTGCATAAGGAGGAAGTCATCACCGATATATCCCGCTTAAAGAACGACATGTTCCAGCAGAATATCGGAAATTAAGCGGTCTGTTAGACCGCCTCCTCGTCCCCCGCCAGTCGCGAAAATAAGCTCCATTTTACCGTCGAAGGAAATGCCGGCCCACATCATACAAGAATCGCCCCCATAAGCCACTGTCTCAGCGAAACAGCACTGCGCAAATCGCTCCCCAGGCCGCTTGTAGACCCGACCCCTTCAGTCGCTGCCGTGCAAACACATTCTGCACTCATCGGAGAACAGGACTCGCCTCCATTGCTCCACCTCCTCACGATGGGAGCGAGCAAATTCAAGGCTTGCTTGTCGATGACCTGCGGTCAGTTTCGGGCCCGTGGCAGGCCTTTTTGGAGTCAAATTAGCTTGCTTAAGTCTTCGACGAACTGTCCACTCGCTGGCAGCTACCCCACGAACATTTCGGAGCTCCTGTTGGACGTCGACACCAGTCAAATGTCGATTTCGGAGAGAAGTTGATACGATAAAACGGTCATCCCTCTCCGATGTGCACCGACGCCGTCCAGATCTTGGTCTCTGGATAAAGCCACCAGTCTCCCGAAAGCGTTTATACACTTTCGAAACACAGGACTGGCTTATGTAGAGCTGACGTGCGACAGCCCGCTGGCTGAGCCCTTCTTGCAATAAGGCGACGATTTGTGCTGCTTCTGTAGGTGTAGTATCCATTGTCGTCCAAGTTCAAGGGTCAAAAGTAGCGGAGATGTGTACCAGTCAACGTGTGAAAGCCGACTGATAAAGAAACCGGTGGAGTTCGCTGCGTCCCCGTAAGAGGGCGCGGCAAGCGTTGTCGGGGCGAAGCCCCCTGTCCGCGGTGGCGCACCTCGGCCCGCAACGGCGGGCCGGTCACTAGGTTGCCTGGTAACGGCATGAAAGTGTTGGCGTGCGCCTACCAGAAAAATCATAGCTATAAGAAGCACGCCTGTTGTGTAACTGATGTGTTTAACTACAGGCACGCCGCGGCACTGATAAAGAAAATCCGATAACACGTGCTTTTATAGGGGGTCAATAGGCCACAACTCGCGGCGTATCAAACAATTGAAACATATCTTTTTCCTTACTTCTTCACGTAATCCGGGATAGCTTCTTAAATAATGGCGTGATTTGAATGGATTTGGAATCAATTTAAAGTTAACAACTAAACCTTTAAAATGGTATCATTTTTATTATTCTTAACTAGTTATTAAGTACTCAAGATCGCGCGGAATCAATTCCAAGTAAGTGATTCCATACCTTTGCTCGCGAGAGAGCGATACTAGCGGATCATGCGATCAATCAAACACATGTGTAACATTTATTTTTGGACTTCTAATATTGGTGCGTTGCCTGTTGCAATAATTTTACACAGTAATCAAACAGAAGAACAATACACTTTAGCGTTCAAAACTGTTAAAGAGTTCCTGGAAAATAAATATAGCAAATTATTTCAGCCAAGTGTAGCCATGACCGATTACAGCAGAGCTGAAAGAAATGCGTTGAAGTCAGTTTTACCTAACACCCGGCTTTTGCTTTGCATATTTCACGTTAATCAAGCCATATGGCTTTGGCAAACAGAGCATAATGTTAATAAAGACAAGCAATACATAATGAAAATGTTCCGCAAAGTCATTTATGCACACACTTTAGCAGACGCCAAATTAAATATGTCCATATTAAATGAGGATGTAAAAGTCGTGACAAATTATAAATTAAACAATTATTTAACTAATATTTGTGCCCGACATACCGCCAATGTGCCGCCGTATGGTGTCGGCCGGTGCCGTAAAAGAATAATACCATACATCACTTCCCGTGGGTGTCGTAAGAGGCGACTAAGGGACTCGCCAGAGAATGGGCAGCAGCGTTCTCTGTAAAACTCAACACCATACACTGCGATCGCTAACCCGCCTGACAAGCGTGGCGATTATGGCAAACACCCCTTTGGGGAGGCCTATGTCCAGCAGTGGACGTCTTTCGGCTGTTATGATGATGATGTGCTCAACGAGAAGAATGGTTTTTGTCTTATAGGCATGACATTATTAAAGGACATAAAACAGAGAGCGAAAGTTAACAGTAAGCTACGAAAAATTTTGTCAAAAAAGTAAGTCGATAACTCAAATATCACCACTTGATGACACGTCTTACTTCATAAAAGAGAAAACAGACGGGTATGTAGTCGATTCTGATATGGGAACTTGTGACTGTTTATCAGGGAAAGGTGGACGCCACTGCAAGCATGTATGTACTGTGGAACTAAAGTTTGGCATAACGGTTACTACATCGTTAAATTTGACTGAAGATTGCGGCCAAATTGGCATTGGGAGACGAATATAACCTTCATTTCTTCCAAAATATAACCCTGGATTCAAAAAACGTAGAGGTGACCGAAAAAAGTCAAGGCACCTCACAGCAACAGTTAACGTTGCCGATAAGGATTATTAATGAACCTGCTAACACAGAAAATATTATTTCCACAGAGCCTTCAATTCTAGAAAATAATATGATTACTGTAGACGCAATTGATTCAGAATTTATGAGAATAATCAAAGTACTTAAGACCCAAATCCAGTAAATACCCAAATCATCATCATCATCATATCAGCTGAAAGACGTCCACTGCTGGACATAGGCCTCCCCCAAGTGTCGCCACAACGACCGGTCCTGCGCGTCCTGCATCCATTGGCTACCCGCGATACCCAAATACTGAAAAAATATTCGTCTGAACTATCTCGATTGCAGACTCCTGCCATTATGGTTTCATACATGCATGATAAGAAAATACGACGCTCACGAAAAATAAAGGTCCAACCTCATTGATATATAAAAACCCAAGATACACACTCAGCATCACAAAAACGTCCGCATAAAACAAGCGCACAATTTAGAATTGTGCGCTAGTTTCAAACAGTCTCGCATCGCTCGCCATAGTGCACTGCTTTGTAAAAACAACTTTAAGCGATCCGTGAAAGGTTGAATTTGCAAAAAAATTGTTTATAGTATAACTACACACAACTCACACATGACACTTGATACATGTCAGTTTTTGACGACAGTTTCGAATGTTGCATTTGTTCGAGACTGTGCATCTTGGGTTTTTTATATATCAATGTCCAACCTACATCTATTTCGAGATGGCATCTAAAACAATTACCCAGCAGCGGTAGAATACAGTCCGGCCGTCCTGATAAGAAGAAAAGTACACACAATATCGCTATGAACATAGACCAAAACGAGCGCTCCGCAAAATAGTTGCTTTGTCGTTTGTTTTTTGTGCTAATAATAAATGTTTCATTAAATTGATTGTAATGTTTCATTGAAATCATATAGACTACTACCGTCGCTGATGCAAAACCAATTCCGCTGCATCTTTCCGAGGTGCAACCGTGCCGATAACCGACCAACTTGAGCTTCTTGGGGTTACATTAACATCTACTCTCAATTTTGGCTCAATTTTGGCAGCTCAGTGGCTGCAAAGAAGTTGGGGATCTTAGCAAAGGTGAGACGGTACTTTACGCCGGAACAGCTGCTTAAACTCTATCAAGCGCAAGTGCGATCATGTATGGAGTACTGCTCTCATCTTTGGGACGGATCTGCCAGATACCAGCTTGATGCCCTTGAGTCAATTGAGAAACGAGCCAAGAGGATCTTCGGCGATGATAGGCTCGTCGCGACGAAGCTCCAAAGTCTTGAGCATCGACGACGAGTTGCTAGCTTGTCGGGTTTCTACCGGTTGCATTTTGGGGAATGTGCGACGGAATTGCATAATTTGATTCCGCCAAGCCCGTTCCATCATCGGACCACAAGACGAACGGCGATGCGCCACCGATACATGGTGGACATCCCACCCACGCGCACAAAACGTTTTGGGAACGTATTCATAGTGCGTGCAGCTAAGGAGTGGAATTCCCTGCCGGAGTCTTGTGTTTCCTGATAGCTATAACCTGGGAGTATTTAAGTCAAGAATGAAT
Source organism: Lacanobia wlatinum (assembly GCA_947578705.1). Taxonomy (NCBI): domain Eukaryota; kingdom Metazoa; phylum Arthropoda; class Insecta; order Lepidoptera; family Noctuidae; genus Lacanobia; species Lacanobia wlatinum. The sequence goes on along the minus strand of OX388027.1, from coordinate 25,742,290 downwards.
AGGTTACTTCTAGGCAAGCGTGCTCCATCTTCGACCACATCATCGCGTACCATCAGGTGAGATAGTGGTCAAACGCGTGCCTATGAATAGTAAAAAAAAAACGCGTTTGAAGACTCAAACAGTCAAGAGTCTAGTCAAAAAAGTGTTCAGTTCAACTGCCCACTAATTTTTCAAACCTTCCCCAGCGTCACTTGACCACAAAGGCGTGTCCAGTTGACGCGAATTGAACATGGGCTAGTAGACTTCCGTAGTAATAATAAAGCGTGTGGATTTCGCGAGACCGGTGTCGCCAGTTGGACACGGATAGGGAAATACGCGTCTTAGCCGAACTGGAAAACAACTTTACAAAGTGTGCTTCCCGTCGGAATCGAACCCACGACCACCGGGTCACAAGGCAAATGCCTAAACCACTCGACCACGGACGCAGTTAAAGATCCAATGAAGTTGTGGCCAAACGTGATCCTATAAAAAAACCACTACTAAATTATTCTTCTTATAATTTATTATTTGAATTGAGAATTCTATAATTACAATAATTGTAACATTTTGGAACTGCGTACTCATACATAAAAATATGCAAATTATTCCATTACATCATTTACTAAACTTAAACTTTAAATACACAACACTAAAGTCGATACTTGAGTTGGCGGCAACGGATTTTATTATTTTAAATTACGTAATTGAAAAACAGACACACCTCACCAAAAATGTATTCCCTTCTCAGGCGTAGCAGCACTACCCGCGCAGCAATCATCCTCCACGCCACACCACCTGGACTTATGAACATCTGACTGACAGTTGTGAAGGTCTGCCCTCTGACTGCAGCGAGTGAGTGCTCCGTCACCGACGCTCTGCGCCCGCCCAGTGTGTATGTACCTTTATCGTGTGTTCATTTGAGCCGCAGCGCCTGTGCGTAAGATACGTTTTTGATTGACCTCATTGATGTATCTTACAACTATAGTACCCTTCACGAGAAGCTATAAATTTTGTAAGCAAAGAACTTCTACTAAGTTACGTAGCGACGGCAAATAATCCCAAATTCAAGCAAATCAAAGTAAAATACATGTAATATACGAAACTAACTAGCAATTCCACTTGATCGGGTTATATTTTATCGTTATAAAGCGCTGTCGTCTAATGTTTTTTGTTACTGGAACGCTTGTGACTCATGGAACAAACAGTTGAATGTGTGTTTACAAAATTTATAGCTTCTCGTGACGGGAACTATTTTGAAATAAGTTTGTACCTAATTTGTCTCTAAAGATATCGATACTTTTATGAATAATCATGTCGAAAAGTATCGATATTTTTATCGATTCAAGATCGAGTTATGACTGGGCGAGCGAGCAAAGCAATCAGATATTTGTAGGTATTTCGAATATTGTTTATTTAAAGTGCTGTAAAAACTGCTTAGAACACTTTGTATCTTGACAGCTTCCGTGCTATCCTTTCAAATGTGACTATGTTAAAAAATATTATTGGAATTAATAAACTAATTATTCAGGTTATATCGTCAATTTAAATAATCCTTTATGTATAGATTTATAATCTTACACAAAAACTATAGAAACGAGGTGTAAGCAGGTTGCATGTAATAGTCTGTATGTTAAAGGAATAAGTACTAGATTGGCTTAAAAGCCTCATGTCTGTTAAAATTATACGCAAATTAATATCAAAACTGACTTTATGAAGACGGGAACTACCACTAACCACGGACTGACAGAGGAGTTCATATCACAAACAATGTTCTTCTAAATATGCTAGATGTTGATTAGAGAATGGCTGGTAATAATATACCGCCGTATTCAGAAAAAAAAAACTTACCTTATGATTAATTTGAATACTTAAAACAAATTCTCAATTCAAATTTTGCATGATTTGAATTTAGAATCAGTGTTTTAAACTAATCATATGGTTAGAGTTTTTTTATATGTGAGGTTGATTATCTTGGAAAATAAATTAAGTTTGTATTTTCAGTCACTATTTTTAAAGATCGACACTAATTTTTGAATATTTGTAACACAGTAGAACAAATGAATCGTTGTTGCATTGTTCCTTAGCGAATAAGAAATATTCAATTTGCTTGCTATGTGACAAAAGCTCAAAAAAATACGTTGTAATACTGTGAAAGTTAATTTTACTATAGCTTTATCGTTTTAGTTTCGCTATAGCGGTCATAACCCCACTTACGCTTCTTGTATTTTTTTACAAACGGGAATTTAATCCAATACTATAAAGCTGAAGAGTTTGTTTGGTTGAACGCGCTAATCTCAGGAACTAGTGGTTCATATTGAACATTTCTTTTAGTGTTGGATAGCTCATTTATCGAGTAAGGCTATATAACATCACGCTACGACCAATAGGAGCGGATCATTAAAGATACATGTACCGCAGACGAAGTTGCGCGGGTCAGTTAGTGAAGACAGCTAGCCGTCCTGAATAGATATCTATCACGATCTTCAACATTTGTTCCTATTGAAAACCATACATACTTTATAGTTCGGGTTCCTACAAAAAGAAACAGTACAATCCGGTTATAACGTCACTCAAGGGACCGGTGATATTACGTCGTAGTATTCGGACGTCGTACTAAAGAAGTCATTTTTTACGTTATTTCTTAATGACATATGTCTATACCTTCGTCGCTAAAAGCGGTCGGTCGTTATAAGCGACGTCATATTAAACGGATTCTACTATAGTTAAAGGTCGATGACTGCTATTACCATTCTAAAAGGACAACTATAGTTTAAAAGTGCCTCATGCATTGAAAAAGTCGAGCAAATTACTATATTTTCTAGAAACACTTCGAATAAGGGAATCGGGGATAAATTATAAAGGTGCAATAACAACTTGAGTATTTCTTTCCTAAAATCCATATTAATAAAACATTATTTTAATAGATTGTGACTTATTAATGTGGATTTAGTTTTAATAATAAAATAATATGTTACTATTTATCTATGCTAAAAAATAGAACTATACGAAAATCATTGTAGATAGATTTGGAGTCAGTTATTAAAAATATTAGATCGTAATTGAAATAACAATATGGTAGCTATAATATTTGTTTACAATTTGGTAATTTCCTGAAAAAATCTAATGAGTTAATCAGATAGATTTCTAAAAATATTGGACACGTTTTTTTTTTCCTTTTTCACGTAAATTAAAAATTAATACGATACAGTACAGTGCGTTGAAAACTTGTGTGACGACACATTTTACTACTCTTTTTATTGGAATGTGACGACACCAGCCCCCACTCTTGAAGTTCGATGTGCTTTCATTATCATATCAGCCGAAAGACGTCCACTGCTGGACATAGGCCTCCCCCAAAGGGCGGGGGGGGGGGTTACCATAATCGCCACGCTTGTCAGGCGGGTTGTCGATCGCAGTGTATGGTGTTGCGTTTTACAGCGAACGCTGCTGCCCATTCTCTGGTGAGTCCCTTAGTCGCCTCTTACGACACCCACGGGAAGCGATGGGATGGTATTATTCTTTTACGGCACCATACGGCACCGGCCGACACCATGCGGCGATGTGCTTTATCTTAATCAATTTTTATCGATTTGAAATGGCAAAAAATACGTGTCCAATATTTTTAAAAAATCATAGTGACTGACTTAATAGAATTATTATTTTTTCATCTAGGAAAGTACCGAATTCAGTGAAGTCTCGAAATTATTTATGTTTAATCTGTCTTAATTAAAACTGTGGAATGTTACTAAAAAAATCGATTAAAAAAGCTTTCGTTAACAAGATTTCGTTTGCTTTTCCTATTTGTTATGAAAATTATTTTAAGCTTAAGCTACCCAAGTTTTTCTTAACATTTCGCAGTTTCCCAGAAATAATTTAAATTCCATGATGGGTTGTGAGTCGAGCCGTTTGCAATTCATCTAAATCCCACTTAGTTATCAAATTATTATGTATTATAAGATAGTTATGTTACGGTAGACATTTTGTAAGTAAGTTAACGTAAAATTTTAGTGATTACGGTTATATTTAGAACGTTTTTATTATTACTCGTTAATTCATAACACAGAATCCTCTGTTCTGAACTAAAATGTCAACTTTTGATGTGCTTAGTTTCTAAAGGTATTTGGAGCAGGATGTAAAGACCCTCAAACCTCCGTTGAAAAGGGTGGATCCTCCGACCGGACCTTGTGTCCGGTGGGCAACTGTCCGATGGTTGATATTTGGACTATTGCATATGTTGTGTTCAGCAGAAATCAATTGCCTAGCCTTCTCCCAACTATTTTGGGGTTATTCTAACCGGATGCAGGTGAATACCCGTGTTTTACATACACTACATGAACTCCAGAAAGCATTAAAGATAAGCAATCCAAATGTTTCATAATTATATTGTCATAAGATCATGGGCTTTCTGCATCTTATATTTTCCTGGCACTTTGATTGTTGGACTATAATAAAAGTAGGTGTTACATTTTGGGTCATCATTTTACAGCTTTTTTTCATCCACTTTTTAATGGATTGGTTTGCAAACTGTAGCAAAGAATGACTATCAGCATTAAAACGTTGTATTTTAGTTCAGTACCGAGGATCAACTCACATTATATATAAAGATAAATAAATCAGCCTGTATATAGGATCAGTTGGACTGTAGGCATCGCCATAATACTGTGACTAAACACCGACTTACTCTTTGATTAATACTTAAATATGTTGACGTAGACTACTCGTGCATATAACTTTGTGGAATCTTTGAGACAAAGTAAACAAAATTATGCGTCTTTTGCGGCTGAAATAACACGTTTCTGTCACACGTAATTGCGGCAGATTTCAATGAGTTTTCGAGAGTGTTAAGAGGCATTTTTTAACTCCTTTTGAGCCAGTATAGGAAGGCAACGCAACTGACCGTAGATTGTTTACATTATCTTAAAGTTCAATAGACGAGAAGTTTAAATACATATTTCTGGTAAATTGTTTGGTTTAAATCAAAGAAAGAAAATTGCAACAATGTAGCGTAATAAATTTTAAATTAAAAAAAAAACAAGCTATCCCCATGAACAAAATTTGTAGAAATATAATTTGTTCAAGCGTTTAGTTACTTAATTATTTTTGTAGATTTATTATTTCTAGAACATTCGCTATGACTCGAAAAATAATTATGTTTGTAAATATTTAAAATCTTGCTGAAATTTATTTTTAATGGAACATATTTTCAAATAATCTTTTCGGAAAGGATAGCTTGTTGGTTTTATTTTACAACTGATAAAACGCTTTATTCACTTGTGATATATTTGTATGATTAAAAACAGTCGGCGAATTGAACTTTGATTTTAGTGTATGTACGCTGAATTTGTGGTCAGTGACCGCGAAAATGATTCGCAAGTTAAGAAATAAAGCCAAAGGAAATATTGAAACGATTTTTATTTAGAAGTACCTCATTCTCCGTGTGATAAAAGGCGCGATTAGGCCTACATAGCGTCTAAAAATATGTTTTACGATAATGTTTAAAACTTTTTAGACAAATCAGCATGTCTAATAATACATACTTCTGACCCTTTGATCCCACAATCAGATATTCTACATTGACCTGAAACACACGAGTTGTATAGGTACAAAACAAAAAATAATTACCTACCCAGCATACAATGTTTTAATTAATTCAATAATAACAGATGAGACAATATTATCTTTATATATTGCGTCTGGTAATGTTCAAGTAAATAAATTTGTAGTGAATCGTGCGACACGGAAAGAAAAAATCGTCCATGAACACAGCAGTAATTTGTTTAAGCTGTAAGTGAAGACACGGCTGCTACAGTACTTAACCAACTTACTGTTTAATCCAAGCAGGCACGCATTCAAAAATTAAATATTAAAATGAAGAAGTTGATATTAATTTTGGGTATAATAAAATGTATAAATGGAGATGCGTCGGAAGGGCCTGTAGTGAACACGCCGAAGGGGACAATTAAAGGTTTAAAGGGGGATGGAGAGTATGCAGTGTTCCTGGGGGTGCCATACGCTGTGGTGGATGAGAGCAATCCTTTCGGGGTAAGTTCAGTTTTTTGTTTAACTTTACCATGTAGTAGCAGACGCACAGGATGTCATGGGTTGGTCTTATTTAAGAGTTACTTAATTGAGAACAGTTCTCTCTTTTATTCATGTACTAACTCTTGCCAGCGGCTTCGCCCGCGTGGTCCCTAGGGAGCATACTCCCAGGATAAAAAGGTGCCTATGTCCTTTCTCAGGCTCTAAACTATGTGTGGACCAAATTTCATTTAAATCGGTTCAGGAGTTTTGGCGTGAAAGCGCGACAAACAGACCAGAGTTACTTTCGCATTTATAATATTAGTAAGGATACTTAGTTTTCATTATTTATATTCTGAATTTTTAAAGTGTGCGTGGATGGCCAAATCCGATACTATGAGGATTAGTGAACAACACTGAAAGGAGTCTCGAGCACGATTTTAACGAAAACTAAAACCGCATCATTGGAATTTTGAAAAATCGGTTTTCAAAATCAACCGGTTGGTTTTGAAAAAAAATACACCTGTATTATTACGGCATCTGAAAGTGTCGCTACTAAGAATCAAATTTTGGGAAGTAATAACAAATGGCAAACTAAAGAAAAGCGCTCGTTATTAACAGCTGTATAGCGAACTATTTTTAACCCCCGACCAAAAAAGGGGGGGTTTTATAAGTTTGACGTCAATGTCTATCTGTCTGTTTGTGTATGTGTCTGTCTGTTGCATCGTAGCTCTCAAACGGATGGACCGATTTGGATGCGGTTTTTTTTATTTGAAAGCAGGTTTTCTAGCGGTGGTTCTTAGATAAGTTTTATTAAAATCGATTGAGCCGTTTGAAGATCATCAGTTCTTTTCTAGTTGATGAAGGCATTTAACCAGCTTTTACGGGTCTGATCGATGCGAAATTTGGTACTGTGTCAATGACATTGCAAAAAAATAGTTATATTAACTTGATGCTGTAGCATAACCTGAGGCCTGCAGAATACCCAACTCCTCACTAAGTTACAGCAGACCTTCCGTTTTCGTATTCATTTAAATGATCGCAATGAATAGGTTATAAATAGATTGTGATCAGGGTCTAATGATGAAGCAGAAATGAGAAATGAGTGAGATTCAAAGCTACTTTCCAAGCTTGTAGGATGTAGTGCCGTTTAGGTGAGTGTAGATCATCTGTGGATGGATGGAGAGGGAGAGGAAGGCCAAAAATAAGATGGATGGATTATGTGAGGAGCAATATGAAAAAGGGAATTAGTGATAGCGTAACGGCTGATAGGACAGAATGGAAGTAAAAAACATGTTGCACCGACCCCAAGTAAAATGGGATAAGGGCACGAAGATGATGAGATCATAGGTTTTCTAGTAGTACCTATTAGGTAAATTAAGTTTGAAAAGCATGAAATAAAAATTAAATTAAAAATTTAAAAAACCCCCGATTAAACTTTTAAAAGTGGAAAAATAATACGTATTGATCCTTTTAATTTAATATAGGTACGATTGTTTGGACCAAGCGTCATCGCGTCGGGGGACCGCTAATAATATAGAGTTACTTACAAAAAATTGCGGTCTCCCGAAGCGATGACGCTTGGCCCAAAGAACCGTACCTATATAAAACTAGGTTTTGCGCACGACTTCGTACGTGCATATCCCGTTTTTTCCCGTTCCAAAAAACTATCCTATCTTTTAAGTTGGATCAAATAACAGATAGTTACAAAGTTTCATCAAAATCGGTTCAGTAGTTTAGGAGTCCATCGCGGACAAACAACGTGACACATGATATACATTAAGATTAAAAGAATCAATACGTATTATTTTTCCACTTTTTGAAGATATTTTTAGTCGGGGGTTTTTTAAATTTTTAATTTAATTTTTTAGGTACAGTCGCCTGCAGATAAAACGGACCCCCCCCCCCCGCCCCGCCTTACAAATAAACTATGAGCAGTGAGCGTTGAGGTCCGTTTTATCTGCAGGCGACTGTACTAAACCTAACTAAGTAGGTATAGATATACAAAAACACATAGATATAGGTACATAAACATAGACTTAGGCGTCACATAATCTCACTTCTCCCTATACTTGTAGTATAAGACGGTATTACTTGCCAGATTTCGTGATTCTAGGTCAATGGGAACTACACCTTGTCTTCTGGGACCATATAGGTTATCGACCCATAACCTGTAGGGTCCGGTTGACCCAGAATTGCCAATTTTGGTTATAAGCAAGGTCTTACAGCACAAGTAAACGACAGTTCCGAAAAAAAAAAAAGTTGAAAAAAAGCTAAATTTTGGTACTTACAAGTTTCCGCGAAAATCTAAATTTGCCCAATCTTTTTATCGTGTTGACTCGAGACCTTTATTTTTATACACCTAATAGGGACTATATACCTCAGTAACTGGTATAAATTTCAACTTGCTAGGTTCACCCGTTTCTGAGAAAATCGATGGTGACACACGGACGGACAGACGGACAAGAGAGTGGTCTTATAAGGGTTCCTTTTTTACCTTTTGAGGTACGGAACCCTAAAAAGTACAAAATCTTGAGAAACTGTTCTCCACTCATTATCACCTTCGATTATCACATGCATACTTAAGTATATGTACAAGGAAAAAAACATAAGTGCGGTTTCTAATTTTTTACCTCAACCATCTACTTTGGTTGTTATAAAAACATATTATTCGTAGAATTTTAATGTTGACGTACTTGTCTATTCTACATATGTGCAAACATACGCAACTCCGAGTCTTGGAAATTGTTGCCATACGGAAAACTAACTTAATGTAACTTTGCGAATATTTACACAGCAGCCAGACAATTCGTCAAACAATTTAATTACAATGAGTTTTTATTTCTTTATTCAAATAGATAAAATGGTTTGACCAACTGTTTTTGTAATTCAATGTTAGTCCTTTAATAAATGTTGTTCACAATGTTGAATTCAATTACCTCTTTATCGGATTGCAGGCTCTTGATGGCCTCAGTCAAGTATTTTCCGTGACTTTAAAAACTCCTGAACAAAGAGATGCTTTCTTCCTTTTCTTACTTACTTTCACATGTTCCAGGCTGCTACACCTCATCCAGGTTTCAACAGTACTTACGAAGCCAACGACGACAGCGTAGCGTGTCCTCAGTACAGCGGGAGCGGCGAGCCGTTGGGCACAATACAATGCCTCCAACTCAACGTGTACGTACCCGACGCTGCCAGCCCTACCAACAAACTACCCGTCATGGTGTACATCCACGGAGGATCCTTTGTTCTAGGACGTAAAGCTATGGCAGACCTGTCGCCCAAATTCCTAATCAGACATGACGTGGTAATCGTCTCTATTAACTACAGAGTGGGACCTTACGGTTTCCTATGTGTCAGCGAACCTGGTTTCAGTAACCAAGGCTTGAAAGACCAAGTCTTAGCGCTAAAGTGGATTAAAGACAACATCGAAGCGTTTGGGGGAGACAGCAACAAGGTTACAGCATTTGGTCAATCAGCCGGCGCCATGACTCTAGATGTTCAACTGCTTACTAACGAAGATTTTGTGCATCGAGCGATCATGCAAAGTGGTTCTGCACTGACTACTTGGGTCATCGCTACGCAAAATGATAGTATACCCCTTAACATAGCTGGGAACCTTGGATACAACGGCGAAGATGTAAAAGGAGCACTAGATTACTTAAGCAATAAGGATCCTTTAGAAGTTATGCAAGCGACGTACAACGCTCGTATCGTGAGCAGCCACGATCATCCACTCACCCGGCCTTGCGTCGAAACCGTCGGAGAAGATGCACATTTGACTGACTTCCCAGTCAACCTACAACCTAAGGTCAGAGACATGGACCTCATGATCGGACATACCAATAAAGAAGTCATGTTTTTATACCCAACACAATCTGACAAAACGTATTATGAAAATTACAATTTCAGAGACGAATTAACTAAAGATTTTGACGGAATTTATGACGAAGATACCATCCGACATTTCTACATTGCTGACCAAGCTCTAAGCGTAAATGTACAAAACGATATTTTCGATTTTGGAACTGATTTTGTGTTTTGCTATCCTGCTGACAGAACTGTGGACAGATATCTGAAGGCAAAAGCAAACAGGGTTTACAGATATGTGTTTTCGTATGAAGGTGGTAGAAATAAGGCGAAAATTTCAAGGAATTTTACATCGCCCGGGGCTTGTCATGGAGATGACCTGGGCTATCTGTTCGAAATGACTATGTTCGCGAACAAGGTGCCCAATGAGGAGGACCAGAGGATGATTGATACTATGACGACTATGTGGACTAACTTCGCTAAATATGGGTGAGTAGAAATTTGAATAATTTTTGAATGAATTTATTCCCACGCAACTTTACTAAACTATCAAAAACTAAATATATACTCAGATGCTTCAAACTCGTCCACTTTTCACATAGCTCGGTCTCAAGGATCTCAAGAATAATTTGTTACGCCTTCTACCAATTAATTTTAGATTTATTTGAAAGATAGAAAAGTAAGTTATTAAAAATTCTTAGGTACACACAGACTGTGACAATGCGAGACATTTTTTGAAACTTCTATTTATAGACATCAAAAATACGCAGCGCTTACTTTATTGACGTAGTGATAGTAGGTACAATGAAAGTTTACCATTACTCGTTCCAGCCATAACGTATAAAAAGCACGAACAAATGAGTAAAAAAACACTAGAGAAACAATAACTTCACACTCAATTAAACAACGCACATGACTGGTTATCTGATTTTAAAAAATGTCATATTTGAGAGCAATTCAAAGTTGTTTCATTTACTAAAGATATTGAAGAATTCAAAATACCCTTGACTTTGTCGCAATAAGACACCTTGCTTGTTTTGAATTTCTGGCGCTGGAAACACTATAGACTACTGAACTTTCCCGCGCGGAAAAAAATCTGTGATTTGATGCAAATTGAACGCGATGCCGTTTGGATTATTTCCGCGCGAATGTGTTGTAAAGTATAAATCAGATGATGATTTTAGACGTTCGTCTCAGCCGGGAACTGCATCGAATTGACAAAAATCGTAGGAAATTTTATTCGCATTTTAATCGTACAAGGTGTAATTCCGATCACGGAATTTAATACTTCTAGTAGAAACGCACCCTTACTGTGGCCTAAGAAAGGGTTTTTGAAATAATACCAACTTCATTTCCTCATTCCAGAGACCCAACTCCATCGTTGACAGATCTCATTACCGTGCAGTGGCCACCAGTTGACGTGTCGCAGCGGCCATACCTGCACCTGAACAAGCCAATCACACTAGAGCATCGGCCGTTCTCCAGGAGAATGGCTTTCTGGGAACTGTATTACAAGTTGCACAGGAATCATGAAAAAGGATACAAAGAGAATTGATTTCGAATTTTTTTTTTTTTTACTGTCGCTGTCTGCCTCCGTCTGCTTTCCCCCTTACTTAGGGGCCGTCTCCACGAGCTTCAGAATGGCGGCGATATTATCGTCCGTGCCACGTATTTCTATAACAACTCTATGAACGTGTCTCCACACGACTATGTTATCGCGGCGATTCGACGAGTGAAAAAACGTCAACTCGCGGCGATTTTCTCGCTCGTGGTGAGGGCCCCTTAGTCACGCCGTCAAATAAAGATACATTAGATCAACCATTTTATAGACTAGCTAAAATAAACACATCTTTCATGGGGAGATATTAGAACTGAATGAAAGTAAATTTAAAACGTTTATTAAAAGAACACTTTGTAAACAAGCATATTATAAATTAGAAGATTACATTCAGGATAAGAATGCTTGGACACTTGCTGGTCCTGCTCCATAGGACAATCAAGGGTTTAGACAAAATCAAAGTGGTTGATTTATTGTGTTTACTTTATTTAATTACTTATGTACTATGTTTGTTTTTTGTTGTTGTGTTTTTTTTCATTTTATTAATGGTTCCAATGTTTGTAAATATGTGAGCAATATGTACTTATTTAGAAAGTGAATAAGTTTACCTCTGCTGGGAATACTTTGTTCCTATAAATAGTATATTCCATGGGTGCATGGTACTCACATATATTTAATTAATGTTGTACATCAAATATTGTAAACCATTTATTTGAAACGAGTAACTATGGAGTTTCTTGTCCGTTCTTCTCCATAAGAATCTACCTTTCCGAATGGACAGTAGAGTCACTTTAGTATTTTTATATATAATTTTAAATGTAATGATGACGTTCAAAAGTGCTGTTTAATGGCCTAATTGAAATAAACGTTTTGACTTTGACTTTGACACGCAACGGATTTTGATAAAGTTTCCACAAAATATGAGAAGAGCGATAAATGAGGAAGGTGCGAAGCTAGTTTATTATAATACTAGCTGTACCTGCGACTTCGTTCGCGTGAATGTCGGAAACAAAATTTACGTATATAATTAATACCTTGCATAACTTGACCCCTCTCAGAAAATAGGAAGAGGCTAATGCACGGAACTGACTGTATCACCTCGTTCGTTCGGTTTCAAATGCCGACTAGCCCAGAAGCGGGAAGTCTCGACATACCTAGTTACCAACGAGTACGAGTCGGCATTTGAAGCCGAACACTTAATATTTTTAAAAACCTAGCTTTCGAATCCAATAAGTGGTTTCTACGTGATGCTTCCACAAACATACAGACAAAAATTGAGACAGAAAGTGAGGGTTTGAAATTTTTTTTTTTTCATAATTTTAAAATAAATAGTTTTGAAGTTATTCAAGAAGTTATACCTAAAACGACCATTCTCTCCCCTTATCTCCGAAACGTTGGGGGTCGTCTTGGCGGTGTCTCTCGACATCGCCAATGCCTTCAATATTCTGCCCTGGAGTTGCATCAGGGAGGCACTTCGGTATCAACGGGTGCTGAACTACCTCCGTCCGTCTTGTTGAGGCTTACTTGACGGTCAGGCCCGTCATCTACCCCGGTCACCTGAGAGAGTGGAACCGGCGAGAGGTGTCGTGCGGTGTTCCACAGGGTTTGGTTGTGGGGCCGCTCCTGTGGGACCTCCCTAGTGGCGTCAGCGTGGTCTGCTACGCTGACGACACGCTGGTCCTGGCGCAAGGGAGTTCGCACCAAGCGGCGGCCGACGCTATGACACACGGGGTTGCGACGGGAATAGAGAGAATCCCCAGTTGGTTCTCGAGGTGGCCCTACACAAGTCCCAAGTAAATAACGGTAAGAGGGGTTCACATCGGCGTCGGGTCGACGATGACGTACCTGGGTCTCGTCCTTGACAGCCGGTGGAACTTCGTCGAACACTTCCGACGTTTGGCTCCTAAACTGGGGCGGGCCGGGGCTGCCTTTAAGCAGCTTCTGCCCAATCTAGGGGGTCCAAACGCCTCCTGACGCAGGTACTCACCGGACGCGGATATTTCGAGAGATACCTGTTTTGGATTCGGCGGGAGGACACGCCTGGGTGTCAACATTGCGAGGATCGACTGGAGGACACGGTGGAGCATATAGCGGAGGTCTGCCCTACATGGGCGGAGCACCGTCGTGTCCTCGTCGAGGCGATCGGCGGCGGCAACCTCTCGCGTTCGGCCCTGGTTCAATCTATGGTCCGGAGCGAGGAGGCATGGGTCACCTCCTTCTGCGAAGCAGTGATGCTAGCGAAGGAGGAGGCCGAACGCGTGCGAGAGAAGGAAACCGCACGCCCCAGCCGCCGCAACAGAAGAAGACGACCCGGGCGTCGGGAATCGCAGAGCGATTCTCGGCCACCGTAGGCGCCGGTCTGCGGACGGCGAGCGCTGGGTGGCTCGCCATCCGATCAGGACCAGGCCCGGGTCGACGCCAGTTTTTCAGATATATTGTATACATTTTTGAATATTCCTGTATAAAAGCTACATAAAAACATAACATTACGACTGTAAGGCCCGAAGGGTTAGGCAGAGATGTACCTAATAGTACACCCACATAAAAAAAAAAAACATTTAGTAATATAAAAAATTGTAGCTCACCAGCTACGGGAACAGGGTTTGAGCTACGTTGTCAGGGCTCTTGAGAGAGGAACCTCCTAACAATACGTGCCGTGTCCAGTAAGTAGTGCTTTCTTAATCAAGCCCTTGGCCCAGCTTCCGATCGAGAGCCTCCTCAGAACAACCAGCAACTCAACGGGACCGTTATATCAACAATCATTGAGCGACGCTCCAATCGATCTATCCCCACAATGTCAGGCTTATTGGCAACAATAGTCCTGTCAGAAACGATAAGTCGATCCCCATACATTGTGATATCATACCTTCATCTAGAACTGGGTCGGACGCATACAAAATATTTTACATAACTTTTTTTCAATTTCCATATCTCTTAATACAGTATTTAAGAATTGTGCCGGTTGATTCATAGGTTCTGGATTATTTCTCATCCAACCTAAGAAATATATGTATGATGGTTATAATATGGGCGCATACTCCCAATATATCCTGCGCCCATGTATGCATGAACAACAATGTTCAATTATAGCATTTCTTCCTTGAAGTTGTAGGTATAGAACTTGCTTCTACGAATGTGTCGTGATTGTATCCTGCACCTTATGAGGACATTATTTTCAAAACCATTCATGTTTACAGCCTCTGAGTGCCTATGAAATTCAATTTCATATACACTTATTGTATTTAGATGTTCACTGCAATACGAACGAGCTATTCTTCGGTGCATAGTGTGTTAAAACACCGATTTTTGTGTCATCATGTTCTTATTCAAGTAATCGATAGTATCTCTCTTTTCTGGTACGGAAGTAAAACTCCGGCTTCGCTACGACTTGTAGTTTTTTTTTAATAAAAATATCAAAGTTTCGTAATATCGAAAATATAGAAAAAAAAATATCTCGCGTCCCATTCATACTAAAGCAACAGAAATTGGTGGAACGGTAGGTTACTGTACATAAAATTAATGGAATAAATATAAACTGGAATATGTAGTTCTGTTTTTTAAATAAGATTTTTTTTCGTTTTTCATGATGCGGATATTACGAAACTTTGATATTTTTTAATAAAAAAACTACAAGTCGTAGCGAAGCCGGAGTTTTACTCTCGTACCAGAAATGAGAGAATATATCGATTACTTGAATAAAAACATAGTGACACAAAATTCAGGTTTTTAACACACTGTGGGGTGGTATGTCTCAGCCGCTGGGTGACAGGAATGTACCGGCACCAGTGCTTAAGCTCATGCAGTATTGGTATGCGAACCAAAGGTAAATATAAACCCCGTTCAGTAACGTACAGACCTCTTAAACAAATAAACATGGAAGTACTTGATGGTGACTTATCGAATATTGATTGGGACAACATTTGCGACTTGCCTCGGGTGAATGACAGGGTTGCGGAATTTAATAAATAAATTCTGACAATTTACGACGTTCACGCGCCGGTTAAGACGTGCTTAATCAAGGAACCATCATACCCTTGGATTACGGATACTATCAAACTAATGATGCGCCTGCGAAATGATGCCTTGGCCAAGTACCGTAAAACAAAGTCCGATTATATTACAAGGAACTAAAATCTTTGGTTTTAAGCTCAATATTTAGAGAAAAAGAAGCATACTTTAATTTTAATATTAATAATAAAATAAAAGACCCCAAAACATTGTGGAAAAATTTAAAAAACACTGTGCTACCGAATAAAGAAATTGATGATCTTCCTACTCAGTTCAGAGACCCAGACCGAATAAACAATTACTTTTTGAGTATTCCCGGCAATCCAGTTTGCGATGTTGAACAACGTTTATTTTTCGATTCTCATCGTTTTAGGGATGATACTGTTGCATTCGGATTACAACCAGTAACCGAAAGTCAAATTTTAAAATACTTTCGTGAGCTTAAATCAAATGCAGAAGGCTGTGATAAGGTGACCTTGAATATGCTTTTGCTAAGCCCCCTCATACACAAAGAGCCATCAAGGACATTGTAAACAGCTCAATCGACTCAGCAACATTCCCTGACATCTGGAAAATTGCAAACGTTAGACCAATACCCAAAAAAGCGAATCCAACAGACCTAAAAGATCTCAGACCCTGTATTCTTCCATGCCTATTCAAAATTGCCGAGAAGACCGTTTGCCAGCAGCTGACCCAACATCTGGAAAGCAATCAAGTACTACCTGAGCTACAATCGGGCTTTCGTAAACAGCTAGGTACTGCTACGGCACTTTTGGATGTCACAGACAATATATTGGCAGCTCAAGATAAGGGCTTGTGTACACTCCTTGTTTTGCTTGATTTTTCGCGGGCTTTCGACTGCATCAATGTAGAACTTTTCCTCTCAAAGCTGAACTATAAATGGTTTCATAGTTATCTCACTAATCGGCAGCAGCGTGTGGAGATCCGGTTGAGCAATGACTCATCCATTATTTCTTCGCTCACCCCTATTAGTAGGGCAGTCCCGCAAGGCTCTATACTGGGTCCCATTATTTTTATCTTGTATTGTGCAGACATTATAAAGTCTTTGAAGCACTGTAGGTACCATATTTATGCTGACGATATACAAGTTTACATTTCTTTTAAGCCTAGTGACTACAATAATGCGTTAAAGGATCTCAACGAAGATCTCGATCGAATAGCTTGCTGGGCTGAGAACAACGGTTTGGTACTTAACCCTACCAAAACGAAATATATGCTTTTTGGAACAAAGAACCAAATCACTGCAGTGCCTGCAACACTAAATGTTAACCTGCTGGGTGAGTCGGTCAGTCGAGTTAGTGAAGCACGAAATCTGGGTCTGAACATGGACGCTGAGTTAAGATATGAATCGCATGTGGCAGCGGCAGTTCGTACGTGTTTTTACCGGCTGAAGGTCCTTTATAACATAAGGCCATATCTGTCAGAAGAGCTGCGAATCCAATTAGTTGAGTCACTCGTACTCTCAAATTTAAATTATGCGGATACAGTAATTGGCCCGCGACTTTTGGCAAAAACTGATCGGCTGATCCAAAGGGTGCAAAATGCCTGCGCTCGATTCTGTTCCCAATCCCACCAAGAACACACGTTACACCATTTTTAAATAAACATTCCATCCTCAAAATGAAGTCGCGTCGTAAGTTGCACTTGGCTTGCCTACTATTTGGTGTTATAAAGTACAAGCAACCGAGTTACCTTTACGACAAACTTAGCTGGATCGCTGGTAGAAGAGAATGCACAAGCAGACAATGTTCTCAACAACTCTGTTCTCAGCCGCCTTCAGAGGCAGTTTCAGGTACGCTGCGTCCAAGTGCTGGAACGATATTCCCCCGCCAATAAGAAACACCAAAACACTAAATACCTTCAGAAGCCAGCTTCGTCAGTTCCTTATCAACTCGCAGAAAGAACTGGGCGTGGCGATTTCTAACACGTCGATAATTTAGGTTTAGCGGCCAGCCGGCGCAGATTTAAAAAAAAAGAATTAAGGACATTCTGTTGATGGAGCCAATCTTTCAGTATATTTAATTTATTAAAAAAATATCGTTTTCAAATACTACACACTATTGTAGTAATTATTGATCGCAGCCACTATTATATTTATTTTTTATATTTATTTTTCATATCGTTTGAACACTACACACAATCATATAAATTTCTATTCCCGTATCTATGAATGCCTGTGCCTGTTGTTACATTCCCACACCTACACATAAATAAACAAAACACAATATTTAATAATCAATTTTCAAATAAATATGGGTAACTCACCGTGCAAAACCATTATTCAAGATTGCACTTACTAACTTTTTAAATTTTTCTGCAACTGCTCGGCGTCCGTAAGCGCCACAGGGATCCAGCAGAATATCAGCGTCAGGTAAACTGCCTGACACATGCTGAGCTGGACTCCCATTCGGTACAACTTGAAGACACGAACCGCACAAGG
Source organism: Lacanobia wlatinum (assembly GCA_947578705.1). Lineage (NCBI taxonomy): Eukaryota > Metazoa > Arthropoda > Insecta > Lepidoptera > Noctuidae > Lacanobia > Lacanobia wlatinum. The sequence continues at coordinate 25,724,456 of OX388027.1, read as the reverse complement.
ATTTTACTTTGTCACACAATGTAATCTTAAGGCTGTAGGTAGTTTGGAAATCCTACCGAGGATTGCCATAAACAATTCTTTCATTATGTTCTCGTTTTCTTTTTTAATGTATACCTATGTTCTTTATGTTCTAATCGACTTGTTTCTTTTTCTGTTTTATAATTTATATAATCATGCTTTTGTGTTGTGTCTTATTGTGTTGTACTGAATAAATGTTTTATCTATCTATCTTATCTATACTTCAGCTTTTAATCTTATAAATGGCACTCTTCGCTGGTTGAGGTCATTGTCCTGCACATAATCTGCCAAAAGATTTGGTTTGTGTAAATTGCGGTGTATTATTTCGATGAAGGCATCTGTATATCGATTGTCATCAAACGGCTCCTGGAAACATTTTTACACCGAATCATTCGGACGGCAGCCATTGTACCTTCGGGTCTATGAATTCAGCTGACGTTTGATTTAAATAGCCGATGTTATAATATGTTGTGATTATTGACTGTTAAGCTCCTCGAATATATAGCGTGATGGTTACGATTTCTAAGGATATGTTTTTAAAGGCTAGTTTTATACTAAACTGAAAGAATAATTGAAAGTTGAACAAAACTTGTCGAAAAACGTTGAAACGTAATTTTCAAGTCTCTAAATGTCCATATTTTTTTTTTCCGGCCTCCAATTTTAATAAAACAAAAACGAAATGTTGCTCAAAAATAAGCGTAATCTAACTTGCACAATAACCCCTACAAAATCAGTTCAATATTTCCGGAAATTAGCTTGAACAGACAGACAGACAAAAAAATAAAATGCTCTTGTGTGTTCTATAGCATTTTTTTGATCGCCCGATCGTTTAATGTACAGAATTTATGGTTTCTACTGGTTTATTATACAACGTGTTGATTTGCATCCTAGTCAAATTCAAGGACGTAATTATGCTAATGATTCTCGACCCAAATCGACAGTAAAATGGGTAGGTATTTTTTTAATTTTATTTTTTTATTTACGGAAATCCGTAAGTGTAAAACAGCCGCGGCCCGTCTGTTACTAGCCTTATAATCGCGCTTTCACACACAAACAAACGCAAACAATACATACACAACGCATACGCAACGATCATTCGATAAATTCGACATTTTATTAATCATCTGATAACAGGTCAGTGAACTTTTCTTTGGCGCACTAGTATTATTTTCATTAGTAAGATTTCCGTATTCCAATGATGCTCAAAGATGAGTTAATTATCAAGCGAAATTTATGACAATAATGTAAGTGATTTTCTAAATAAAATTAGGTAAAATTATTGCTACCGGTCATTGATCGGTCGCGCTCGCGCGCGCTTGCATTTCGTAGGTAAGACGTCGACACTCACGCACACAGCTGCATTGTCGCTGTGTGCGTAGTCGGATGATTCTGTTTTATTTGTATTGAATTAAGGGCTTAATTTTGAAATACTGTTAAATTTCAACAACAAAAAAAAGCAGCGCTTATTACTTATTGCCCGCTACCGTACTTTCGATTGATTATTTATGTCTTTTATGACAACCTCCTGAAATTTGACGAGGATGCAAAACAACACGTTGTATGTTTAGAAGATGTATGCCTCAAACACCTTTTATCCTTGTCTGTGTACCACTAAAATAATTGCTGTTCGAAGCGAATAAATAATTAAAATTAAATTGCCCGAACAAAATTCGCTATGCGTAATGCTTGGCCTAATGTTCTATTGCATGTCCTAAAGGTAGGTTTAATAATTAATCATAATATGACAAACAGGAAAGTCTGGAACGGAAACTGTTCCATGAAATCTTGCATTTAATTTGTTCGAATATAAATAACTATTGCTTCATTGACAGTTTTCGAGGCAACAACTGTGTTAAGGTAGTGTAAAGTGTCAATAAGTCTACTTAATACTTCGTCGTGAACTTAAACTGGACCAACGGCTTTACGAGCTTTCCAAGGCACGGGGGCGTCACACCACCACTTCCAAGCTGTGGGCTGCCCTCTGCCCGTCCTGAGAATCAAACCTGGACTCTCACGCTGAGCAATCTCTCAATACCGTGAGACCAATGAGATAGTTACAATAATTGATTTAATACGTTTTGACCAAAACTTGAAACTACAATTCTTCGACAGCTGTTCTGGAGGAAAACAAAACAGTGCATCAATCTAGAGTGTGCCAGTGACATTTTTTATCATCATCTGCCTACCCTCTTCCCAAATGCATTGGGGTCGGCTTCTAGTCAAACCGGATTCAGCTGAAAGCCCGTCTTTTACGTGTAGCAACTGCCTCTCTAACCTCCATATCTCAGTAACTGGGTAACTCGGTACTTCTTGGCAAGACTGGTGTCAGATGGTCATCCACAAAACGACCTCGGCAAGCGTTGCATAACCTTGAAGCTCGACCCAAATACTGCTTCCTAAAATGTAAAAGTGAATCAATCAAGACTGCGTCAGTGTCATTCAAAATGGGAGATCATACTGAAACATTTGTATTAGTTCTAGTTCTACAGAACCTTTCCTTTGCGGTGTTAATACCTGCATTGATATACAGTGTTACGTCATGGTGTCTCATTAAGAAGTTTCGCAATTACAGGAGTTACGTGTGCCTCAACCTGATGTTGGTACAGTTTTTAAACTGTTTACTTTTTGAAATTGACTACTTTCTCGAAGGAAATGTTCTCGAATCAGAAGATTCTATTATTTCTATTCTTGGTGATACAGAGTTTTATTTATTATCAGTGAGAGGCCATTGGTTAGTTATTATGAGCCATATGTTTTACAAGGACTTTGTTAAAGTATTAAATGGGCACATCCGAAGAAGATATTTAATAAGTGGTATTTTTAGTTGGGTTGCACCTTTAGTAACAACTCTCATTGCATGTTTACTTACTTCAATCGATGTTGTAAATAGCGTTTTATTGTTACCATTCATGCTAAACAATTTGCTTTTTATTATAATTATCGTTTGTTTACTCCGTCGCGGTTCCGACTCGAGCGCACCTACCGATAGTAACAAATGTCGTCGCATGTACATCGCCATTTTAATATTTATTTAAGTGACTTCTCATTGTTTTCTACTATTTTTGTCATGTTATATTTAGTGGAACCTAGCGTAATTTTTATTTTTATGTTCCATTTACATCCCATACTATTGTTAGTTTTTGTAGTCGTAGTTAAAAGTAATCGAGAGCTTTGGTATACTTTTTATGTGAATAAATTAAGACAAAAGGCTGTCAAGACATGAGGATCACGGTATTAACATGCAGGGAAGAGTTATTCGAGAGCCTGCATATACCCGGCCCCAAGTTCTTGATGTACCTATATAGGTAGGAATAATAGGAAAATCACTGAAAATTCTTTGCTATTATGTAAACATTGTATTTATGGTTAATTTTGGCAATAAATATATGTAATTAAGATTTATAGGTACCGTATGTCGATGTAATAGTAGCATCGCATTGGTGCATTTTTTTATAAGTACTTACAAACATTATTATAGTTTTTTGTAGTTTGTAAACAATATATTTTTACAGTGATTTGTATTCACTCATTTCATGATTACTCACATGTTTATGAATTATCTTTGCCCGCGGCTTCGCCCACTTGAGAAACGTTTTTGACGGAACCCTAATATTTATTCTAAAATAAAAGTAACATATGTTACTTCGTGGCAGGCGGACAGGCTACAGACCTCTGCAGAAAAGCCGGCGATATGCCACCGGTACACGGAGGACATCCTACCCATAGGTACACACAAAATGTTGTGGGAATACTCTCATTGTGCGTGCAGCTAGGGAGTGGAATTACTTGCTGTTTCCTGATAGGTACCACGTGTAAAAGTGGTCAGACGCAGGACCAACGAGCTTTCCTAGACACGGGGGTGTCACACCATCACTTGCAAACTCTGGGCTGTCACTGAGTTATTCCATAAAGCACTTTGCCCTTCTTGGGAATCAAACCTGGAACCTTACGCGCAGCAGTTTCTTAATACCGCGGGACTAACAGGTACAATTGATTTAATATATTTTACTCAAACTTACAACTGTTGTTCCATCGACAGTTACGTGCAAGTGCAATGCAGTGTTAAGAGCGTTTACGACATGCAGCATTTCATGCAAACTTTCAGTTTCAGTCGTTGTTTTTCGAAATGTTTGAACCGATTTTAATGAAACTTCATACGTATAAGCAGGATACACAGGTCTTAAAAGTTAATTGAGAACATTTTCGAACAATAGTGTTACAGCCAAAACCAACCAATTTCAATTTTTCCATAGAAACTGAGATTGGCAATTTTTTTTTTAAATAAGATATTTCGAAAAAAGTTAAAAAAGATGTCTTTATCCTAAAAAAGTTAAAAAAGATAAGTCTTTATCCTACTTATGCGTACGAAGTTTCATTAAATTTTATGTTTTCAGAGTAAATTAGTGAATGTCTCGCATTTATCAAAAAGTCGGTTCAGTAGTTTAGGCGCTATGGTGGAACATACATACATAGACAACTAAAATCATGACCCTTCTTTTTGGCTTTGCCGCAGTTGGGTATAAAAAATCTTAAACAAAATTAAGATGTATTATAATTTACAGACAAAATTTACAAAATCCAAAAAGCACGCTGTTGCCACGCGTTCGATTTCGCTTTATTTCTGGGATCACTAGTGATCATTGTATCACCTGTCAGATGCAAATTGTACCAACCAATCACTATGTTAATTTCGCCGTTTTCTTTCGCAGTTAGGTTCACTACATAGGGCAGTTTTTCGAACACATCACGGTAGTTATTGAAGTCTATATATTGTCAACAACAATTGAGATTCTGACATATATTTTTAGTCCTCCTACAAATGAATGACTTCACTGTAATAAATTACACCGAAGTAAGCCAATCGCTTATGTGTGCCACGTTCAGAATTATTTTGGTATCGCCAAGTAACTTATATTTCTTGTTAAGTTCTTCGTAACAAACATCGGTGACGAAGAATTCAGTTGTTTCCTTGAATTAAATTCTTCCAAGCGTGACAAATAGACTAGAATATACTCGCCAAATATCCCAGGGTCAATAGCATGAGTTAGCAATATAAATCGGGTCTCATAAATTCCTAAGGTGTTCCTAAGGGTAAGAACGACAGAAAGTTTGTTGATGAAGGCGACTCGTTGCGCGTAGTTGGGTTAGGTTAGCATTCAGCTAGTCCAGCCATCGTCGTGGGTGTTTCACAGACTAATAGCTGTGAGATTGCACTCACTCGAACAAAAAGCCAATAGTCCTCTTCCCGTTTCAACATCTAAGTAAGTATTCACAGCAGGAGTCACACAATTCCTAATAGCTTTTCTGAAAGCCTCATTTCGAATCCTGTCATTCAGATATCTAAACTGAGATCCCGGAAATAAAAAATACTTGGCGTTGTTCAAATTCTTCTCAATGATAACAAAGCCACACATACTTCAGAAAATTGGTCTGATCACCATAAAACACTTTCGCATAAGGAATGACCATAAACGCCATGCTCTCAACGAAAATGTTGCTCCTTTTCGTGTAGATTTCGTTCCATTCATCTAGCAGATGGACCTTGTAACAGCATAGGACGGCGCAACATTCCCCATCTTCGAATACATTCGTGACCTCAGATTGCATATCAGTGCAGCAACTGATTGTAATCTCTTCAGACAATGTTTCGTATTCCGTGCGAGATAAGTCTCTCTGGATACTTGGTGTCGATTCATTAGTTTAGCCATCTTGTCATCAACGTTTTCATCCAAAACGCGGTTGTTTATTTCCAACTATTTACTATGATCAGCTGCCCCATTTCAGTCAAAAATACATAATAAGCCTCCAGGAATAAGCTTCAAAAATCCAGCCATTTCATATTTTTTTTAATAAAAAGTTTTGAAGTTATTCAAGAAATTAGACCAAAAATGACCATTCCCCTAACAAACACCGTGACACGAGATTTTTATATATTAGGTGTATAGATATATATAATAGAAGATAAAAAGCAGAAGTACCTCATACCTCACTTTTCGACACTTGCACACACCTTCCAATGTCATTATCCCCCTTCTGGGGCAGTCGAGTTAATACGTAGCCATTTTAAATGGCAAACAAGCGTCATCATACAGTCACCCAAAATGTTACTTCTTCTCAATAATGAAATCAATCAGTATTGATCACAGTAAATAGTACACTAATGAGTAGTGTCTGACCAAAACTAAACAGCAGAAACCGTATCGAGAACCGAGTATTTGGCGCTTGTTCAAGTTTCGGCCGAAACCAATTCTTCGTAGGAATTAATAAACTGCCAGAATTTTAATTTTTTGGGTTCCGCACCTAAAGAGTAACCAACGGAACCCAATTAATAAGCCTTCGCTGTCCGTCCGTCCATCAGTCTGTCTGTCAGCGGACTGTATCTCAAAAACCGTAATTTGTAGACACCTGAATTTTTAACAAAATATGTGTATTTCTATTGCCGCCATAACAACTTGTACGATCAACTCAGTCTACTAGCCCCCTAACATACCATTTTTGTTCAATATAACAACTAATTTCGAAAATAAACCGGTAAAAATAATTGTAGGTGACTTTAATAGTAACAGCATAATATCTTGGGGGTACTTCGAAACTAACGCTGATGGTAATTCTGTCGAGGAATGGGCTGATGCCTCCGAGCTAACCCTCGTTTTTTTTTTTTTATATTTTTTATTCATGACCATAGATACAAGTCTTTCAGTCGGATACATTGATGGGTTTTTACAATGTAATATTACAACGAATTAATTTATATATATTTATAACATGAATTAAATTTTCTCTACTGTATTACAAATATATTTAAACAACACACTAAAATATTTCTTATTTACTAATAAATCCTGAACACTGCGGGGAACACTTTGATGTTCAGTATGTTCACTAATGTCATTTAATTCATTCAATTCATACTCTTTGCTCAATTCACTGACCAAAATCAAACGTTGAATGTTAAAACTTGAACAGTTTAAGATAATATGATCCAAATCAGCATCCTCTGCTCCACAATGATGACATCGGCTATTGTTAATTATGCGAAATCTGTTCAGGTGAGCTGGAGTTAAGCAATGTCCTAATCTCATGCGTGATAAAATAGTTATGAATCTTCTTGTAATGTATTTGAAGTTATAGTACCAAGGTTTAATCGGTAATTCTTTTTGTATTCCAGCATACCATCTGCCTTTCGTTTCCACGGTTATGTCCCAATACTCCTTCCATAACTGTCTATTACGTTCTTGAAAAAGGCTATAGTAATCGGTGAATGGAACCTTGATTAACTGGGATCGATCTTCGTCATGGTCTGACCGGGCAGCAGTGTCAGCTACTTCATTTCCACGAATGCCACTGTGTGAAGGTACCCATACTAATTCTACTTTTGTATACTTATCAAGCAGATTTAGGATTATAAGTCTAATATTACAAATAATATAATTTAACTTAAAAGAAATATTTACATTATGTAGAGCAGACAAAACACTTCTGGAGTCTGTAACTATCAAAATATTATGTACATTATGTACAAGACTATTTACATGCTGCAGTGCACAATAAATTGCATAGCATTCTGCAGTGAAAATGCTACACACCCTGTTTAATTTAATACATTTACTGAAATCTAATTGTGGATCATAGAAAGCTGCATTTACATTATGATCTGTTTTAGATCCATCTGTGTATATAATATAATATTCTGGTCTATTATCTTTAAACAGTAAAAAATCAAATTTATTTTTTACCACATCTAAATGGATTGAAAAGCTGTTAATAATACCATTATAAGGTATTTTGTATATAGGCCAAATATCATTTTGAAAAATATCTTTTGAATTATTTTTTACTTGTTCAAATATTGTTGGCATTTCAGGTAGAGTTCCACTAACCAAAGAAGAGGCAGAGATGGCATTGGAAGCAATTGACTGTGAGATTTCAGGATGTATTGTTAGTTTCTTAAGTAAAGGATTATCATTTGACGTCATGACTTTTAATAAAAACCTCTCAGCCAACAACAACCTTCGTAAAGTCAAGGGAGGTATACATGTCTCAACCTCTAATGAATTAATAGGTGTGGAGCGCATAGCACCACAAATAAGTCTCAGTCCCATATTTTGAATTACATCTAATTTTCGTAACAAGGTGCTATTGGCATTCATGTAAGCTAAACTGCTGTAATCAAAATGGCTTCTCACTATACTTTTGTACAGCAAATCCATAACTTTGGGGTCAGAGCCCCAAAAACTGCCTGCTAAATGCCTCAATAGATTAATACCTTTTAATGCTTTGTTACTTATATCTTTAATATGTTCTTCAAATTTTAATCTATCATCAATAATGACTCCTAGGAATTTATGTTGCTTAACAACAGGAATTTCTACATTATTGTATAAAATTTTAACATTGCTATGAGTGTTTACATTTTTACTGACAATTAAAACTGAACTCTTTTCTGGACTTATTTCTAATTTAAGTTTATTATGGTAATAGCTGTATAATTGAGACAAAGCCTTATTGATATTAGACATTGCTATATCTATGTTTTGATTTATGCTGTACAAAAGCAAGTCATCTGCAAATTGCAGGATATTTACGCCTGGTGTATCTACATATTTTAATATTTCAGAAGTATACAAGTTATAAAGTAAAGGAGACAAAGTTGCCCCTTGCATTGTGCCTTTGTTAACAGTCCTGGGTCCATGTAATTTATTATTATATTTAACAAATACAGTCCTATTGTTTAAAAAATTATAGAGCCATTTTAGAGTATGACCAGGTATACTAATATCATGACATACTTGAATGAGTTCTTCTATGTTTACATTGTCAAAAGCACCTTTTACATCTAAAAACACGCAGATTGCATTAGAGTGGCTTAATTTAACCTGTCTTACATCTGATAATAAAGATACAAAGCTTTCAGAGCAACTTTTACCTTTTCTGAAGCCAAACTGCATAGAAGGAATTAAGCTTTGTGATTCAACAAAATAATCTAATCTTAACTTCAACATATTTTCAAAGAGTTTACCCAAACAAGATGATAAAGAAATAGGTCTGTATGAAGAAGCACTATTTATAGGTTTATTGGGTTTTAAAATTGGAATGACACACTGTGTTTTCCAAGACTCGGGTATTACTAATTCATTCCATAGTTTATTATAAATATTAAGTAATGTTGTTTGTGCATTTAAGTGTAATTTTTTGATTAACATATAAGGTATGTCATCCAATCCCGGTGTAGTATCTTTCCTACTCTTTAAAGATGTTTTCAACTCTTCTATAGTGAAATTGTTTTTGAGAAATACATTTACATCATTTTCTGTAGCATTTTCGAACAAATACTCAAGCCTATTGCCATCTATTTCAGTAGAATCTGCCAAGTTATCTAAAAAACGTGGAACCCACTCATCATTTATGTTTTTGTTTCGATTTGATCCAATTTTTTTAAATTTTTTAATGTATCCCCATATCCTAGAAACTGGAGTTAGCCTGTTGAAGCTACTACATAAATTACGCCAAGAAGAAGAACTTTCTTCCTTCAGAATTCTTTTCTTTTTCGCATCTAATTTTTTATACTCTATCCAGTTTTGAATGTTCGGTTGAGAAAAATAATACTTTAATGCATCTTTTGATTTTGCGACAGCATCACTACATTTTGCATTCCACCATGGTACTGGTTTTTTAATAGCTGTGTTTGCACATAATTTTCGTTTTGGAATTGTTTTATTCCTCAAATCGTTTAATGTTTCTATAAAATGGTTATATGAATTGATAGGGGAATCATTTATTGAGTCCAAGTGGGAAAAACAAGTTTCAGATAGGCTATAATATTCATCCCAATCTGCCTTACTATAAATATATTTCTCTTGATCCACAGGAGGTGACATGCCATACATAGATGGCTGAATGTTGATCTCAAGTAAAGTTGGAAGATGATAGCTACCCATGGGATCGTCATGAACATACCAGTTACATAAATGAGCTATTGAGGAGCTAACAAGGGCAAGATCTATCGCTGAAGCATGTCTATTAGGATAAGGAACAGTTGTTGGTGATCCATCATTCAAAATACATAAGTCAAATTCATCAATTATATTATATAAACATCTACCTCTATTATTATCACTGTGGCATCCAAAGGCTATGTTATGAGCGTTAAAATCACCCATAACTATACAAGGTTTGGGTATGTTATTGATTAAGTCCTTTAACTTTGCTGAATCAAACCTGATACTGGGAGGCCTGTACACACAGAGTATTGCCATTGCTCCAAATTGTGTTTCTATAGTGATACATACATTTTGAATAGATTCTGAGAAGTGTGTATTAACTACTTTGTACTTTAAACGATGATTCACCAAAATGGCTACTCCATTATGAGAATTTATGGAATTTTTGTGGATTAAATTATATGTGGGAAAGTGTGGAATTATAGAATTAGATTTGAACCACGTCTCATTAAGAAGACAGACATCTATGTTTTTTTCAAACAATAAATTTTGTAATAGGGTCTTTTTACTCTGCAAACTTTGTATATTATACTGTAAAATATTTAGATAACTATCCATGTTTAAATTAAATTTGATAAAAATATTTCTTTTATTTTCTTATGTGTGAGTGGCCCATCAGAGTCACTCTTGTTTCCTAATGCGACCAACGATTTAACAATTGCATTAATTATAATATCATTATTTGCTATTTGCTTAGGATCTAAAGTATCATTGATTTTTTTAGGTTTATCAGTAACTTTGGGTAGAACAGGGAAAGATTTCTCATTAAATGTAGGGGGTGAGTTCACAACAGTGGCATATGATTTCTGCTTAAGAAATTTGGCCTTTTTCTCTTCAATTTTTTGTTTTTTAATGGGACAGTCTCGTGAAATGGCAAGATGATTACCTGCGCAGTTGATGCATGTGATCTCTTCGACATCGCATTCTTTGTAGGAGTGACGACCAGCACAAGAAGAGCAATGTTGCTCGCCTCTGCAAGCCTTAGCAGAATGGTTAAATTTAAGACACTTATAACATTGCAATAATGGTGGTATGTATGCTTTGACTTCGTATCTAAATAGTTTTATATAGGCGTATTGCGGTAAAGATGTTGATGCAAAGGTGACGGCAACTGTATTGAGGGGCACTAATTTTCCCTCTTCTTTACGCATGAATCTTTTAATAGAAATAACTTCAGAGTCGCACACTATATTTTTATATATTTCCTCATTGGAGAGTTCTTTAGGCACGAACCTCAATACACCAATCCTTTCAGTCAAATACGATGGTATAAAGGCTTTAAACTTATTTTTCCAGAGGAAGTCTTCCATCTTCAGAAAATTGTTGGCTGCAGCCGCTTTTCTGAATGTTATTCCTATTTTGTGTGCATTTATTCTATGAACTCCTAAGACTCCTTTAACATTGTCAGATATTAAGCTGGTGAGTGTGATAGGATTTTTATTCCCTATCTTCTCCTGCTCTGTTGACTCGACGTATACTACGTATTCAGAATTGGTGTTTTCTATAAAGAGTCTTTTATAATTTGGTTTCGTAAAAATTTTATACTTATTTGAATCAGGGCCGATTGTTCGAGTATTGTTGTACTTGCGTTTCTTCTTTTCCCCCGGCTCTGGCGGCTCCTCACCGCCACTGGTGACACTCATGGTTGTTTGAGACCTTATTCGTTTTTATTTATGTAATATTTCCGTACGTTTATTTAATTTTAAACTTTTGGCAAAATCAAAATTACCGCCTCGTTTGACTTCCCGCCAAAAAGTCGCTAACCCTCGTTTTTTTTTTTTTTTTAATATTTTTTATTCATGACCATAGATACAAGTCTTTCAGTCGGATACATTGATGGGTTTTTACAATGTAATATTACAACGAATTAATTTATATAAATTTATAACATGAATTAAATTTTCTCTACTGTATTACAAATATATTTAAACAACACACTAAAATATTTCTTATTTACTAATAAATCCTGAACACTGCGGGGAACACTTTGATGTTCAGTATGTTCACTAATGTCATTGTCATTTAATTCATTCAATTCATACTCTTTGCTCAATTCACTGACCAAAATCAAACGTTGAATGTTAAAACTTGAACAGTTTAAGATAATATGATCCAAATCAGCATCCTCTGCTCCACAATGATGACATCGGCTATTGTTAATTATGCGAAATCTGTTCAGGTGAGCTGGAGTTAAGCAATGTCCTAATCTCATGCGTGATAAAATAGTTATGAATCTTCTTGTAATGTATTTGAAGTTATAGTACCAAGGTTTAATCGGTAATTCTTTTTGTATTCCAGCATACCATCTGCCTTTCGTTTCCACGGTTATGTCCCAATACTCCTTCCATAACTGTCTATTACGTTCTTGAAAAAGGCTATAGTAATCGGTGAATGGAACCTTGATTAACTGGGATCGATCTTCGTCATGGTCTGACCGGGCAGCAGTGTCAGCTACTTCATTTCCACGAATGCCACTGTGTGAAGGTACCCATACTAATTCTACTTTTGTATACTTATCAAGCAGATTTAGGATTATAAGTCTAATATTACAAATAATATAATTTAACTTAAAAGAAATATTTACATTATGTAGAGCAGACAAAACACTTCTGGAGTCTGTAACTATCAAAATATTATGTACATTATGTACAAGACTATTTACATGCTGCAGTGCACAATAAATTGCATAGCATTCTGCAGTGAAAATGCTACACACCCTGTTTAATTTAATACATTTACTGAAATCTAATTGTGGATCATAGAAAGCTGCATTTACATTATGATCTGTTTTAGATCCATCTGTGTATATAATATAATATTCTGGTCTATTATCTTTAAACAGTAAAAAATCAAATTTATTTTTTACCACATCTAAATGGATTGAAAAGCTGTTAATAATACCATTATAAGGTATTTTGTATATAGGCCAAATATCATTTTGAAAAATATCTTTTGAATTATTTTTTACTTGTTCAAATATTGTTGGCATTTCAGGTAGAGTTCCACCAACCAAAGAAGAGGCAGAGATGGCATTGGAAGCAATTGACTGTGAGATTTCAGGATGTATTGTTAGTTTCTTAAGTAAAGGATTATCATTTGACGTCATGACTTTTAATAAAAACCTCTCAGCCAACAACAACCTTCGTAAAGTCAAGGGAGGTATACATGTCTCAACCTCTAACGAATTAATAGGTGTGGAGCGCATAGCACCACAAATAAGTCTCAGTCCCATATTTTGAATTACATCTAATTTTCGTAACAAGGTGCTATTGGCATTCATGTAAGCTAAACTGCTGTAATCAAAATGGCTTCTCACTATACTTTTGTACAGCAAATCCATAACTTTGGGGTCAGAGCCCCAAAAACTGCCTGCTAAATGCCTCAATAGATTAATACCTTTTAATGCTTTGTTACTTATATCTTTAATATGTTCTTCAAATTTTAATCTATCATCAATAATGACTCCTAGGAATTTATGTTGCTTAACAACAGGAATTTCTACATTATTGTATAAAATTTTAACATTGCTATGAGTTTTTACATTTTTACTGACAATTAAAACTGAACTCTTTTCTGGACTTATTTCTAATTTAAGTTTATTATGGTAATAGCTGTATAATTGAGACAAAGCCTTATTGATATTAGACATTGCTATATCTATGTTTTGATTTATGCTGTACAAAAGCAAGTCATCTGCAAATTGCAGGATATTTACGCCTGGTGTATCTACATATTTTAATATTTCAGAAGTATACAAGTTATAAAGTAAAGGAGACAAAGTTGCCCCTTGCATTGTGCCTTTGTTAACAGTCCTGGGTCCATGTAATTTATTATTATATTTAACAAATACAGTCCTATTGTTTAAAAAATTATAGAGCCATTTTAGAGTATGACCAGGTATACTAATATCATGACATACTTGAATGAGTTCTTCTATGTTTACATTGTCAAAAGCACCTTTTACATCTAAAAACACGCAGATTGCATTAGAGTGGCTTAATTTAACCTGTCTTACATCTGATAATAAAGATACAAAGCTTTCAGAGCAACTTTTACCTTTTCTGAAGCCAAACTGCATAGAAGGAATTAAGCTTTGTGATTCAACAAAATAATCTAATCTTAACTTCAACATATTTTCAAAGAGTTTACCCAAACAAGATGATAAAGAAATAGGTCTGTATGAAGAAGCACTATTTATAGGTTTATTGGGTTTTAAAATTGGAATGACACACTGTGTTTTCCAAGACTCGGGTATTACTAATTCATTCCATAGTTTATTATAAATATTAAGTAATGTTGTTTGTGCATTTAAATGTAATTTTTTGATTAACATATAAGGTATGTCATCCAATCCCGGTGTAGTATCTTTCCTACTCTTTAAAGATGTTTTCAACTCTTCTATAGTGAAATTGTTTTTGAGAAATACATTTACATCATTTTCTGTAGCATTTTCGAACAAATACTCAAGCCTATTGCCATCTATTTCAGTAGAATCTGCCAAGTTATCTAAAAAACGTGGAACCCACTCATCATTTATGTTTTTGTTTCGATTTGATCCAATTTTTTTAAATTTTTTAATGTATCCCCATATCCTAGAAACTGGAGTTAGCCTGTTGAAGCTACTACATAAATTACGCCAAGAAGAAGAACTTTCTTCCTTCAGAATTCTTTTCTTTTTCGCATCTAATTTTTTATACTCTATCCAGTTTTGAATGTTCGGTTGAGAAAAATAATACTTTAATGCATCTTTTGATTTTGCGACAGCATCACTACATTTTGCATTCCACCATGGTACTGGTTTTTTAATAGCTGTGTTTGCACATAATTTTCGTTTTGGAATTGTTTTATTCCTCAAATCGTTTAATGTTTCTATAAAATGGTTATATGAATTGATAGGGGAATCATTTATTGAGTCCAAGTGGGAAAAACAAGTTTCAGATAGGCTATAATATTCATCCCAATCTGCCTTACTATAAATATATTTCTCTTGATCCACAGGAGGTGACATGCCATACATAGATGGCTGAATGTTGATCTCAAGTAAAGTTGGAAGATGATAGCTACCCATGGGATCGTCATGAACATACCAGTTACATAAATGAGCTATTGAGGAGCTAACAAGGGCAAGATCTATCGCTGAAGCATGTCTATTAGGATAAGGAACAGTTGTTGGTGATCCATCATTCAAAATACATAAGTCAAATTCATCAATTATATTATATAAACATCTACCTCTATTATTATCACTGTGGCATCCAAAGGCTATGTTATGAGCGTTAAAATCACCCATAACTATACAAGGTTTGGGTATGTTATTGATTAAGTCCTTTAACTTTGCTGAATCAAACCTGATACTGGGAGGGCTGTACACACAGAGTATTGCCATTGCTCCAAATTGTGTTTCTATAGTGATACATACATTTTGAATAGATTCTGAGAAGTGTGTATTAACTACTTTGTACTTTAAACGATGATTCACCAAAATGGCTACTCCATTATGAGAATTTATGGAATTTTTGTGGATTAAATTATATGTGGGAAAGTGTGGAATTATAGAATTAGATTTGAACCACGTCTCATTAAGAAGACAGACATCTATGTTTTTTTCAAACAATAAATTTTGTAATAGGGTCTTTTTACTCTGCAAACTTTGTATATTATACTGTAAAATATTTAGATAACTATCCATGTTTAAATTAAATTTGATAAAAATATTTCTTTTATTTTCTTATGTGTGAGTGGCCCATCAGAGTCACTCTTGTTTCCTAATGCGACCAACGATTTAACAATTGCATTAATTATAATATCATTATTTGCTATTTGCTTAGGATCTAAAGTATCATTGATTTTTTTAGGTTTATCAGTAACTTTGGGTAGAACAGGGAAAGATTTCTCATTAAATGTAGGGGGTGAGTTCACAACAGTGGCATATGATTTCTGCTTAAGAAATTTGGCCTTTTTCTCTTCAATTTTTTGTTTTTTAATGGGACAGTCTCGTGAAATGGCAAGATGATTACCTGCGCAGTTGATGCATGTGATCTCTTCGACATCGCATTCTTTGTAGGAGTGACGACCAGCACAAGAAGAGCAATGTTGCTCGCCTCTGCAAGCCTTAGCAGAATGGTTAAATTTAAGACACTTATAACATTGCAATAATGGTGGTATGTATGCTTTGACTTCGTATCTAAATAGTTTTATATAGGCGTATTGCGGTAAAGATGTTGATGCAAAGGTGACGGCAACTGTATTGAGGGGCACTAATTTTCCCTCTTCTTTACGCATGAATCTTTTAATAGAAATAACTTCAGAGTCGCACACTATATTTTTATATATTTCCTCATTGGAGAGTTCTTTAGGCACGAACCTCAATACACCAATCCTTTCAGTCAAATACGATGGTATAAAGGCTTTAAACTTATTTTTCCAGAGGAAGTCTTCCATCTTCAGAAAATTGTTGGCTGCAGCCGCTTTTCTGAATGTTATTCCTATTTTGTGTGCATTTATTCTATGAACTCCTAAGACTCCTTTAACATTGTCAGATATTAAGCTGGTGAGTGTGATAGGATTTTTATTCCCTATCTTCTCCTGCTCTGTTGACTCGACGTATACTACGTATTCAGAATTGGTGTTTTCTATAAAGAGTCTTTTATAATTTGGTTTCGTAAAAATTTTATACTTATTTGAATCAGGGCCGATTGTTCGAGTATTGTTGTACTTGCGTTTCTTCTTTTCCCCCGGCTCTGGCGGCTCCTCACCGCCACTGGTGACACTCATGGTTGTTTGAGACCTTATTCGTTTTTATTTATGTAATATTTCCGTACGTTTATTTAATTTTAAACTTTTGGCAAAATCAAAATTACCGCCTCGTTTGACTTCCCGCCAAAAAGTCGCTAACCCTCGTGCACAATTAGTGTTGCCAGGTGTCCCGATTTGCGCGGGACGTCCCGATTTTCAGGGGTCTGGGGACGGGTCCCGATTTGTACCTGATCGGGACGCTAAATGTCCCGATTAAACAAAAAATTAAAAAAAAAAACAAAATGTATATTTACGCTACGTCATTTTTTTAACACGGAACGCCATCTATTGGCTTTGGATATATTCAAATAACTTCATTCGCTGCTACGAGATGGCCTTGCATACTTATACTTCTTATTCCTTATTCGAATTATTGTAGAAACACCCTGACAGTTTTGTTTTCCAGCGGGCCGCGGGTGCGCTGTTATATTATAAATATAAATAATTTTATCTTGGAGATTCTTTGCAGGTTAGAACTATGTGAATTGTGATTGTGAATGTTTACGCAACAGCTTTTAACAATTATCTCGCATTTTGATATTCATATTATAATTTGCGTTTAGGGATTTTAGGTTATGTTTTTGTTGTTGTACCTAGCTGGTTTTTGCTGTTGGTTTATTGACATGAATGTGAGTGCACGGCGTAAATATATCAATTTTAATTTTTTTTTATGCTTCCTACACAAATTCATTAATCTACGCTGGCGAAAGAGTTAATATAATAAGTAAATATTATTTACGCATGGGTGTGTGTGTTCATGTGGTGGTGTTGGTTTCTTTTACTTTCAGATTTTCTTATAATGAGTGATCCGGAAACTGATTCGGTGGAAGCAAAAACCGATGCTTCAACTTCGACTCCGAAAAAGAAACAAAGAAGAATGTGTTCTTTTCTTGAAGTTTGGATGAAAAGTTATTCGTTCATCAAACCCGTTCCAAATAATAAGTGTAGGGTGCTTCGTACATTGTGCCAAAAAGAGTTTAGCATATCTCATGGTGGCAAGAATGATATAGAAAAGCACCAAAAATGTAATAAGATAAGATAAGATAAGATTTTATTACTAAACACAAAAAAAAAAATAAAGAAATGCTAGTTTATCTACATCGCTGAAATTATTTTTGAAAACAGATCAAATGACCACTCAAGAAGAAAAAGTGATTGCCGCTGAAGTTACTAAAACATACCACTCGGTCAAACACTGTTTATCATTCAATTCATTAGATTGTGATACAAAACTCGACCATTTTTGTATGATGATTCTAAAATAGCTGATAAATTGACGCTTGGACCAACTAAGGCCAGTGCCATTGCACACAACGTTTTAGGACCAGCATCGACTCAAGAGGCCGTCGAAATTTTGCAAAACGACACATTTTATAGTGTAGCTACTGATGCTTCCAATCATGGTGCTATAAAAATGTTTCCACTGATGGTGAGATTTTACAGCCCAACTACAAATTTAAAAACGTGTGTTCTTGACTTTTATGAAGATGCTAATGAAACTGCATCAGCCATCCATATGAATTTAGTAACACGACTGAAAGAGTGCAATATTGATACTAAACACCTTACTAGTTACTGTGCAGATAATGCAAATGTAAACTTTGGCTGCCGCAATTCAATTTTCAATTGTTTAATTTTGATTTAGAGAATTTTATTCTAAAGCTTCATAACCATTTTTCATATTATGCAAAACGAGTTGACTCTTTGAAAGATTTTTACGTAATTCACGAAGCTGGATTTGCTCCCGTCCTGCGACATGTGAAGACAAGATGGTTGTCACTTCTACCTGCCGTAGAACGTGCTACTAAATCTTTTGATATCCTGAAAGATTATTTTATATCAATGGGAGAAGACGAATGTCCCAGTGCGCTGTGGCAATTTTTTAATTCTGACGAAACAGAACCTTGTTTGACATTTTATCGAAATGCACTGAAAGTCTTACAGGATGCAGTGATATGTCTTGAAAACGAAACATTGCTGTGTTTTGAAGGTCACAAAATAATGCTAGAAGTTAGTGAAAAATTGAGGCAGAGAATTGAAGATGAATTTATGGGATTTACGTGTAGTAATGAATTTGATTAAAAAGTTGCCTGCTGATAAAGTGACTAAAATAAAAAAAGACTGTTGTGCGTGGTACAAATATGTTCTTCATTACATAGAAACTAAATATGATCTCAAGAATAGCAGATTGGACTTATTTAAACCATTTTCTCTCCAGGATGATTCATTTACTTACACGTCAATGGTTAACATTATTGAAAATCTAAAAATTGATACGTTTTTCGACATGGATCAACTTTATGAAGAAGTTTGTAAAATCAAAGAATTAGTGAAGGCAGCAGTGCAAAACAAAGAATTAACGCCGCTACAAAAATGGCACATCATTTTTAAAGACAATCAAGATTTAGTAAATGTTCAAAAATTATTTTCTTTTATGGCTTCAATTCCAGTATCAAATGCGACAACAGAAAGGGTATTTTCCCAGGCTAACTTAATTTGGTCTGAGAGGCGAAACCGTTTATCACTCGAGCATGTGAAAGCAGAAATTCAAATTAAAACCAACTTTAATATGACATGCAATGAATTTTATAACTATGTTATAAAAAACAAGGGCATTCTAAAGGCAGCAAAGTCCAATAAAAAATATAATTTTAATAAAAACAAATAATTTACATTAATACTTAGGTACTTTATTCTTCTGAAGTGCGTCAATTACATTTAAAGTACGATTTTATTTTATAATTTCTACTAGTCTAGCAAGACTGGTTACTTGTTATGTAAGATTAAATAGACTTAAAACCCCTTGTTTTTTTTTCGTTTATTGTCCCGATCTGCAACCCAAAAACAACAAATCGGACCTGGCAACACTATGCACAATGCAAAACAACCCGCTTCCTTCAACAGTTGGCGTTGGCGACGTGTTTACAACCATTATTTAATTTTTGTTAGTAACAACATTAAAACCCTGTGCTCAAAACTTGTTTGCAAGCCTATTCCAAACACACAACACAGACCCATAACGTGCGAGGTACGAGCTGCAATCAAACCATCACAAGTTCCTTTTAGGCCTCGCTTTAACTTTCTAAAGCAAAATGGGAAAGTTTTTAGTGGAAGTTGATGCAAAATTAAGTGATGTAGAACCCACAACTTCCAACTACGACACATTTGTTGATGCTATATGGATTGCATCACGTCAATGCATACCTAGAGGATGTCGAACTTCATATATACCTGGTTTAGATCCAGAGGCCGTGAAACATCTTAAAAATTATGAAGATCTTTATGACAATGACTCCTTCTCAGAGGACACAATGGCAGCAGGGGAAGAATTGTCATCAATGGTAGGTAATAATCGAAAACAAAAAATGGGTTACAACAGTTACAAGTATCAACATGACCCACAAGAGCAAAAAAGCCTGGTCTACTATCCGAAGACAAACTAGAGACCCATCAGAGCCCGTCAACCAAGGTCACTTCACAGCAAACCAAATTGCCCACCAGTTGCTACTCAATGGCAAACCACCACGTAGGCTTCCAAAACCACGGAGAACCATAAACACTGACGATTTCGCAAATATCAGTAAGGCTTTCACCCTCACTGACGTAATATTGGCCATAAAGGCATTAAAATACGGTAAGGCTGCTGGAGTCTATGATCTAACAAGCACGCCACACATTCCCAACCACTGCAACTCCTGAAAGCCAGAATCAACAGTGGCGACCACCAGAAAAACGCCGAGCCAATGAAGCCCGACGAGTCCCGGAGAAACGATTTAACTGTCTTGGATCCTGCAACGAATTTAATCAGAAAAGTACAGCGGAGGAGTAGGAAAAAATATATATATAATTTTTCACTTTCCACTTCCCTCCTTATCAAGCAGGAGACAGAATAAAGCTAGGCCAATAGGCACCAAGGGACATATACAACTGGTTTAAGCCCAGTTGTCAAGCACCACGGATTATTTATTAATTAAAAACTAATGGGTCCTAAATTGTTAGCTACTTTTGATTCCAGTTATAGGTATGGCAAAATCGCCTGAAAGCACGGAAATTTGTTCTGGTTTCTACAAGGTCCGTGTAGTAAACTACTCCAGATGTAACCTGAATACTATCTAACATAATATTGCGTTCAGTTTGCCAAAGAATACACTCCCATAAGATGTGGTGTGCGGATTGTTCGTATTCATAGTCGGCTGTAGAACATTGACATAAGGCGAGACCACAAGCTTAAAGGAAAATAATTTACTCTTAAAGTTGCCATGACCTGTGAGAAATTGGGCAACACAATGATCCACCTCCAGCCATGTCCTATCCAGCCGCTCACGAACGGATGGAAAAAACTGGTGGAGTTGACGGCCTTCAATGGAATTTTCCCACCTACATTGCCATTCGGATAAAAGTTCCTCCCAGACGTCAGTCTGGGGTTTTAGTAATCTACAGATCTTAGCACGGTCGCGTTGCGGTAAAAACTCTGGTTCCGTGATCTTTCTAGCGACTGGGAGAACACCCGCCAGCACCGGTAAGGCTTCAGTACTAACCGTCCTATACGCCTTGCATAAGAATATCAAAGCCAAAAGCTGGCTTTGCAGCTATTTACGGCGTACCGCCCCTATGGTGGCCCTGTCAGCCCAGACAGGTGCCCCGTAGCACATAAAACCCAAGTAAGTAGCCCCATAGATAGTTTTGAAGGTTTGAAATGAGAGACCCCAAGTAGCTTTGGATATTCTCGTCAAGGCGTAGAAGTTCTTTTTTGCTTTTTCACCTACTGTTTTTATATCCTTATCCTTACTTCCTTACTAATATTATAAATGAGAAAGTACCTCTGTCTGTCAGTCGGTCTGTCTGTCTGTCTGTTGCGCTTTCACGCCAAAACTACTGAACCGATTTAAATGAAATTTTGTACACAGATAATCGAGAGCCTGAGAAAGGACATAGGCTACTTTTCATCCCGGGAATATGTTCCTTGGGGATCACGCAGGCGAAGCCGCTGGCAGAAGCTAGTGATCAATAAATGAAAAGTTCCTTTCTAGTAGCATACCGAGGTAGCACACGGAATATTTTCTTTTAACGGGTACGTTATTATATTTAATACTAGTGGACGTCACGCGGTTTCACCCGCGTAGTTCCCGTTCCCGTGGGAGTACGGGGTATATAGCCTATGTTATTCCCTGATAATGTAGCTATCCAATGCTAAAAGAATTTTTCCAATCGGTCCAGTAGTTTCGGAGCCTATTCAATTCAAACAAACAAACAAACAAATCTTTCCTCTTTATAATATTAGTGTAGACTATGCCAGGATTTTAGATTTCCTTTTAAAATAAGTTGATAAGTTTTATCCGATGCAAAGGTTTCGATCGCCCCACTGTGATATTAAACGTAGACATGTGTCAGCCAAGTTCTCGAGTCCAGCCAGAGTGCTTGCCTCAATAAGCAGTAAGCCATCGTCCGCGTAACCGGTTAATGAACAGCCGCATGGGAGCGGAAGGGCGAGGACATCATCGTAGCCAAAATTCCATACATATGGACCGATAACTGAGCCCTGAGGACATCCCATGGTCTCTAACCATGCCGTGCCGTGCCGAGAGCGGAGCCGTTTAGAAAATACGAAAGAATCAGATTATAGATATTTTTGTAGCAACCACGGGTTTTCATTTTAAGTAGTAGCATCGGCCACCATGCGTTATCAAAAGCGCCAGATATGTCGAGAAAGATTCCAACCACGTATTTATGTTCCGATAAGTTAACAATTTTACGGAGAGAGAGCCGCGTCGACTGTGGATTTACCAATAGTGAAACCAAATTGATTAATATGAAATTTAGGTCCATTCGGCAGCAAGCGCGGAACGATTAGTGGCTCTAAGAGTTTCCTCAAAGATGGAAGTAGTGTTATGGGCCGGTAGGACTTAGGGTCATCCGGGGGCTTATCGCCACTCTTTGGAATAATGCGTATAAAGCCTTGCCGCCATATTCGAGGAAAAATACCTTCTGCAATGCATCGGTTATATACGGATAAGATCGCGTCGCCCGCTGTTTTACACGCTTCTATAATCATTCTATTCGATATTTTATCTTCACCGGATGATTCTTTGAGAGGTAGTCTCTTGACAACGTTTATGAATTCGTCAGTGGATGGAAGGTCTGACTCCGGTGATTCAGGTGGCACGGCGGCCCACGCTCTAATCTGTTGGTGGTATTCATTATCATTTACTGATGAATCGTCTGGTATTGGAGAATCAAGCAAAACATCGGTTGTTATCGGATCGGTTGTGTTGTCTTAAATGCCGGTGGTATGTTTATTATTTACTTTAATGTTCTGAACGTACGCAAGTTCGACAGATCTATTAGCCTTGAACTCGTGGTACAAAGGAGACCACGGTTCCTTATCAAGTTTATCAACAATTTTCCGGAGTAAATTACCCTTAGATTTTTCTGTAGCGCGACTTGGCAACTCTAAAAGTACTTAAAGCAAGATTAAGGGGTTCCCCGATAACCTTACGTTTTTTAAGCTTATTAAGTTGTCTGCGTGCTCTGCGATAGCTTTTACGTTGTTTAACAAGGTAGTCATTCCACCAATCACATCTACGAATATTGGTCAAAGATGCGCGACCAATAGCAATGTCAGCACAGTAAGTGAAGGTGTCTGACATTATCTCAGCACTTTCCTCAGCTGACAGTCCATCGTGAGTGAAGTCTTTGGCATGACGAGCAAAAAGTGAGCTAAAGAATTCCCAATTCGCGCCCCTATTTTTTTATCTAAAATTCCCAATTAAGTGTGACGAACCTTGAGTAAACAATAGGAACAAATTCGTACACGATCAGGCGATGATCACTACAAGACGCGTCAGGAAGGACACGCCACCTATCCAAGCGTGCGTCTGCACTAGACGTCAATACAAGATTCGCCCATTTGGCTACAAGAAGTAGGCGGTGCGTCTGGGGTGTTATGAATTGATAAGTTCATCTCAGCAATAAATTCTTCAACGGCACAACGTCTTTCGTAATCAGTAGCCCGAACTTTGCCATACCACAGGGAAGAAGATGCATTCACGTCAGCACCCACTATAACTTTGCAGCCCGCGAGCGACCGCAAGACGTGACGGAGATTATGTATATGTGGAGTAACTGGGTCTGAATATTGAAAGTAGTAGCTCACAACGTAAACCTTAAAGGTAGGTGATGATACTTCCGCCACGGCGCAATGGGGCGTCATGAGATTACATAAAGATGTTACAGTAAAGCTCGAAGAACGCGCAACATATATTCCGGATCGCGCCTTGCAATCCAGCTGAACTACCTTGTGACGTAAGCGCGCGTTTTGATATTGTTCCTGAACAAGTACTATGTCAAGGTTATAATCCACAATCAATTTATCCACCTCAGATGTCGCCACCCTATCGTTGTGGAGATTTAATTGTCCTATGGTTAAACTATCCATTTTTAGTAATTAGTGTTTAGGATTAATTAAAAAACAAAAAAACACTAACGACCGTTGTCTAACGAGCGCCTATGGATAATTTTAGTAGACTTAATAAAGTCATCACTTTCATTTGAAGCTCATCTTTAATATTTTGGCGCGATCAGAAAAGCGCCATCATCCATTGAAGATGGTACATCCTTAACTAATACCGCGCCGGGCGCCTACCTTTTGGTTTTTCTAGTCGTAAACCAGCGGCCTTAATTGCGTCCACGGATTCCAATTTTTTAAGCTGATGTTCACTAGCGACACGTAGAACAACACCGGATTTCGCGGTTTTTTTCACGCTACAATTTGAAAACCGTCATCACAGGGCTTAATTGCTTTCATTAGCGCTTGTTTTGTCGCGGACGAAGTGCTATAATCAGCTGATCGAGCTGCGGTTGGATAAGCCACCACACACGGCAATGGTGGACGGGATTCCATAATTGCTGGAGCTACTTTTGGCAAACGTAGTTTCAACGAGTCCGCATACGAAATTTTACAATTGTTATTTCCTTTATTCATTAACTTAACATAATTGTTATATTTTTAAATATTTCAAAAAAAATATATAAAAACATTTAAAAATATAAAAAATAGTAACCCACCGGTATCGGGAACTGGGTCCAAGCTATCGGCAGTCAGGGCTCCAGAGAGAGGAACCTCCTGACAATGCGAGCCGTGTCCAGAAGTACCGCTTTCTGAATCAAGCCCTTGATCCAGCTGCCCAACGAGAGCCTCCCGAGGTGTTGGTCGAGGCTCGTGGCTATTAAGCCATTGGCCGACACGACTATCGGTACAATTGTTATTATTATTATTATTGACAGGATTGGGATTGACACAGTTATTCGACTTGATGTTTTCTACTTCGCGTTCCGTATTGGCTAAGTTCGTTTCGTTGCATGATGATTTTATGGCCAGCATAGAAACGATGGCCGTGACACGCTGTGTCATATCCATGATGGCAGATTTATTTGCAACGTTAATGCGAGAGCCCTGATCATTGACTAAGTCGTTAATTTTTGACAGGTAGGCTGACGCCTCGGAAACTAAGTCGCAGTAATCGGTATTGCTCACATTACTGATATTTAAAATCAGCGAGGATTTTTCCACGATTGCGAAAGTTTGATGAACCCGTTTTGACCTATCATCGGGCGAAATGTATGATGGAGACATTTCGCTGAACAAGCGTTTCGAATTAGCGGAGGTCGCCACGGGCGACCTTTGGGTTTTTGTATTTCGACGAAATATATCTCCGCCACGATCTGGAGGGTCATCATTTGTTGACATCATGAATTACGTTATAACAACACGGATGAATTAAAAAATCAAAAGAACTAAACAAATAGATAACGATCGACTAAGTTATTTCGCGTTACCCACACACAAGAAAAATAAATGCACTTACCGAAGGCTGGAGAAATTGACTAATTACCAGTAAATAAATAAACAGACACCTTGAAAAACTTACAAAACACGCACTTACTACACTATAGCACCGCTAGGAACAATTCACAAGCCTTAAAATAAACACACAACGCGAATTCCGAATTTACAATACGGAGCGATATAATAAACACCGCAGTGCGCGCGAGTGGGGAGGGATGATCTAACAGTGGAACAATTAAAACATCTGGATCCTGTAGCTGTGTCATGGCTCCTCGCTTTCTTCAATGCATGTCTGGAAACCACGAACATTCCCAAACTGTGGAGACGGATTAAAATCATAGCATTGCCGAAACCGGGGAAGCCTCTTAATGACACCAAACGCTACCGACCAATATCGCTGCTATGCCATACCTATAAACTGTTTGGAAGGTTGTTACTAAATCGCCTTACGGAAGCCGTTGAGCCAAAGCTTATCCCCGAGCAAGCCGGCTTCAGACCCGGTAAGTCTTGCTCTGGTCAAGTCCTCCGACTTGCCCAACATATACAGCGTGTAAAGGACATCGACGCACATACGATTTTCATGGGTCCAGGACATGATTCTGGACACCCCCGCTTTGGAATTTTTTGTCGGCATTTTCCTCATTTTTTCATTTTTTTCAGGAGTTTTTTTACTTTAGACTGCTCATAATCGTTATTCTGACCTAACCCAATAAGATTTTTAATAAAAAATCATTAATTCTCTGTTTTCACCAAAAAAAGCAATGTAAATAAAACTACAAATAGGTATCTGCTCAGCTGTGCAAAGTTCAAACGAAAGGTCAACGCATGCCTAGTACCTGCCTGCATTCTAACGAGTGTGCGTGTGTGTATAGCTCAACAAAAGCGCCGCTCAAACATACCGTCTAAAGACTGCCGTCATTAGAAAATAATACGTATCACAACAAAATGAAGTTAGCGATTACCAACATTAAAATAATTGCTTAAAGACGCAAATCGGTTACTTCGTTTTGTGTCGCTATGTCGTATTTTCGTATAGCGGCAATACGTAGCGCACGTCTTTTGCACATGCCGCCGATGCTGACACAAGAGCCGATCTAGGTATTATGTTGCCTTGATAGAAGAGAGGGAAAGGGGCGGCCCACAGTGTCTAACTCGCTTAGTGGTGAGATACCCGACCGAGAAAATAAATCTTTTTTTTTACTATTAATAGGCACGCGTTACACAAACCATAATAAGGCTTAAGTTAAAATAAGTAATGTCACGCTTATCTCAATTGGCTCTTGCTATACCCAATTTACGCTTTGATTCATCAATGTGACAGAATGTAAAATACGGCAGCACTAAATTATGTACACGGTGTTGAGACTTAATAATGATAAGTGATGACGCTAATTTGTTTGTTTTAATTAAATAAAATCATACTTCCATTCAGTGGCGAAACTTGTTCGCTTCGTTCGGTTCTTGCAGCTTGGGTTCTCTTAGATCCTATCTTTTTTGAAGGCGACCAACTGCATAGTTAAGTTTTGAAATGAAAAAATCATTCAATAAATAAATAAAAACCAATGATAGCTCCGCCACTGTACTGATGCACGTATGTCGGCGAAATCAAAGGAGAGTTCGAAAAGAACATTTCGTGATGGATTTTTTTTTTGTTAGTTCCTCGTTGACGTTAACCGCGAACGAGTGTGCTTTTTTTGCGAGATTTTTTTTTCGGAACGTTAGAAAAGATAAGTTTTGGTTTGATACCAAAACTAATTTTCTCTCAATGTTTGTGTGTGTTTGATTTAAAAATGTCATCTGGACTTAAGACGCTGCGTGAAGAGTGTGCTCAGGACCCTTAATTTGACGGCGGCCACTTCGAACCCAATCTGGTTAAGGGTGAGCGAGCTTAAGGTGATTTAGTAGTAGGTAGGTACTTACACTATCGGATCTCAATGTACTTACAATTAACCATCGAATCTCTTTTACTAAGCCTCCTCTGTCCATCCGTCCGTAGGACTAGGTAATTTAAGGGGGACTCCCATACAATAAATGTATTTTTTTGGGTTATGGTACAGATCCCTTTGTTTTAGAATTCGACTCGAACATGGCCGGCTTTTTTATCAATCCTTATCGGAATCATGTTCGTGATTTGAAGAGACTAAAGCATGTTCTAGACAATGTTCCACAAGGATCCAGCAACCCATCCAAGGTGACCTTGCTTGTTGCCGTCCGTGAAGATGGCAGATACAATCCAAATTCATTCAAAATTCGCGGATGGAAACCAAGCTCCCACCAAGGTCACCTTGGATCGGACATTGGATTAGGTACATCCGTGTGGAACATGCTTAAGCTTATGGCTCCTTAACTTCTGCATAAACATGTCAGTTGTTGTTGGCGAAGGGCCGATATTCGTAGGAACTTAGGTACATTCAAAGTGAGTTAGGTAGTTCATTCGTTATCTACGTTACCGGATCTCAATGTACTTCCAGCTTATTTTTTAAAATCAATCCTTATTGGATTCGATATTTTAAGAAACTAAGCTTATCTTATCTTATATAAACTAGGCTCCTCTTAAATTGTTCAAAAACAAGTCTTGCTATCACGCCGATAAACTCAACATTCTTAGAAAACACGGATGATACGAATACAAATCATATACAACCAATGCAGTGTAATAAAACAATGGTGGAAGTATTAATGCAAGGTGAATGGCCTTAAAATCGGCCTGAAGATGGTTGGACGCTGGTTCAAAATAAAAAGTCAAAGAATCGGTTTGAGGGAAAAACGGGAACCGCAAATGCGAACTTTAAATTTAAGGCCGCTGATTAAAAAAATCCGCTTTTTATTACTAATGTTGACAAAGAGACAACGGAACAAGATATTTGTGATTATTTATACAAAATAAGACGCAAGAAATAGCACAGCTTCAGAAAACTGAGCCCTGAGGACATCCCATGGTCTCTAACCATGCCGTGCCGTGCCGAGAGCGGAGCCGTTTAGAAAATACGAAAGAATCAGATTATAGATATTTTTGTAGCAACCACGGGTTTTCATTTTAAGTAGTAGCATCGGCCACCATGCGTTATCAAAAGCGCCAGATATGTCGAGAAAGATTCCAACCACGTATTTATGTTCCGATAAGTTAACAATTTTACGGAGAGAGAGCCGCGTCGACTGTGGATTTACCAATAGTGAAACCAAATTGATTAATATGAAATTTAGGTCCATTCGGCAGCAAGCGCGGAACGATTAGTGGCTCTAAGAGTTTCCTCAAAGATGGAAGTAGTGTTATGGGCCGGTAGGACTTAGGGTCATCCGGGGGCTTATCGCCACTCTTTGGAATAATGCGTATAAAGCCTTGCCGCCATATTCGAGGAAAAATACCTTCTGCAATGCATCGGTTATATACGGATAAGATCGCGTCGCCCGCTGTTTTACACGCTTCTATAATCATTCTATTCGATATTTTATCTTCACCGGATGATTCTTTGAGAGGTAGTCTCTTGACAACGTTTATGAATTCGTCAGTGGATGGAAGGTCTGACTCCGGTGATTCAGGTGGCACGGCGGCCCACGCTCTAATCTGTTGGTGGTATTCATTATCATTTACTGATGAATCGTCTGGTATTGGAGAATCAAGCAAAACATCGGTTGTTTCTTAAATGCCGGTGGTATGTTTATTATTTACTTTAATGTTCTGAACGTACGCAAGTTCGACAGATCTATTAGCCTTGAACTCGTGGTACAAAGGAGACCACGGTTCCTTATCAAGTTTATCAACAATTTTCCGGAGTAAATTACCCTTAGATTTTTCTGTAGCGCGACTTGGCAACTCTAAAAGTACTTAAAGCAAGATTAAGGGGTTCCCCGATAACCTTACGTTTTTTAAGCTTATTAAGTTGTC
This sequence comes from Lacanobia wlatinum, assembly GCA_947578705.1. Lineage (NCBI taxonomy): Eukaryota > Metazoa > Arthropoda > Insecta > Lepidoptera > Noctuidae > Lacanobia > Lacanobia wlatinum. The sequence continues at coordinate 25,694,911 of OX388027.1, read as the reverse complement.
TGCGTGCTCTGCGATAGCTTTTACGTTGTTTAACAAGGTAGTCATTCCACCAATCACATCTACGAATATTGGTCAAAGATGCGCGACCAATAGCAATGTCAGCACAGTAAGTGAAGGTGTCTGACATTATCTCAGCACTTTCCTCAGCTGACAGTCCATCGTGAGTGAAGTCTTTGGCATGACGAGCAAAAAGTGAGCTAAAGAATTCCCAATTCGCGCCCCTATTTTTTTATCTAAAATTCCCAATTAAGTGTGACGAACCTTGAGTAAACAATAGGAACAAATTCGTACACGATCAGGCGATGATCACTACAAGACGCGTCAGGAAGGACACGCCACCTATCCAAGCGTGCGTCTGCACTAGACGTCAATACAAGATTCGCCCATTTGGCTACAAGAAGTAGGCGGTGCGTCTGGGGTGTTATGAATTGATAAGTTCATCTCAGCAATAAATTCTTCAACGGCACAACGTCTTTCGTAATCAGTAGCCCGAACTTTGCCATACCACAGGGAAGAAGATGCATTCACGTCAGCACCCACTATAACTTTGCAGCCCGCGAGCGACCGCAAGACGTGACGGAGATTATGTATATGTGGAGTAACTGGGTCTGAATATTGAAAGTAGTAGCTCACAACGTAAACCTTAAAGGTAGGTGATGATACTTCCGCCACGGCGCAATGGGGCGTCATGAGATTACATAAAGATGTTACAGTAAAGCTCGAAGAACGCGCAACATATATTCCGGATCGCGCCTTGCAATCCAGCTGAACTACCTTGTGACGTAAGCGCGCGTTTTGATATTGTTCCTGAACAAGTACTATGTCAAGGTTATAATCCACAATCAATTTATCCACCTCAGATGTCGCCACCCTATCGTTGTGGAGATTTAATTGTCCTATGGTTAAACTATCCATTTTTAGTAATTAGTGTTTAGGATTAATTAAAAAACAAAAAAACACTAACGACCGTTGTCTAACGAGCGCCTATGGATAATTTTAGTAGACTTAATAAAGTCATCACTTTCATTTGAAGCTCATCTTTAATATTTTGGCGCGATCAGAAAAGCGCCATCATCCATTGAAGATGGTACATCCTTAACTAATACCGCGCCGGGCGCCTACCTTTTGGTTTTTCTAGTCGTAAACCAGCGGCCTTAATTGCGTCCACGGATTCCAATTTTTTAAGCTGATGTTCACTAGCGACACGTAGAACAACACCGGATTTCGCGGTTTTTTTCACGCTACAATTTGAAAACCGTCATCACAGGGCTTAATTGCTTTCATTAGCGCTTGTTTTGTCGCGGACGAAGTGCTATAATCAGCTGATCGAGCTGCGGTTGGATAAGCCACCACACACGGCAATGGTGGACGGGATTCCATAATTGCTGGAGCTACTTTTGGCAAACGTAGTTTCAACGAGTCCGCATACGAAATTTTACAATTGTTATTTCCTTTATTCATTAACTTAACATAATTGTTATATTTTTAAATATTTCAAAAAAAATATATAAAAACATTTAAAAATATAAAAAATAGTAACCCACCGGTATCGGGAACTGGGTCCAAGCTATCGGCAGTCAGGGCTCCAGAGAGAGGAACCTCCTGACAATGCGAGCCGTGTCCAGAAGTACCGCTTTCTGAATCAAGCCCTTGATCCAGCTGCCCAACGAGAGCCTCCCGAGGTGTTGGTCGAGGCTCGTGGCTATTAAGCCATTGGCCGACACGACTATCGGTACAATTGTTATTATTATTATTATTGACAGGATTGGGATTGACACAGTTATTCGACTTGATGTTTTCTACTTCGCGTTCCGTATTGGCTAAGTTCGTTTCGTTGCATGATGATTTTATGGCCAGCATAGAAACGATGGCCGTGACACGCTGTGTCATATCCATGATGGCAGATTTATTTGCAACGTTAATGCGAGAGCCCTGATCATTGACTAAGTCGTTAATTTTTGACAGGTAGGCTGACGCCTCGGAAACTAAGTCGCAGTAATCGGTATTGCTCACATTACTGATATTTAAAATCAGCGAGGATTTTTCCACGATTGCGAAAGTTTGATGAACCCGTTTTGACCTATCATCGGGCGAAATGTATGATGGAGACATTTCGCTGAACAAGCGTTTCGAATTAGCGGAGGTCGCCACGGGCGACCTTTGGGTTTTTGTATTTCGACGAAATATATCTCCGCCACGATCTGGAGGGTCATCATTTGTTGACATCATGAATTACGTTATAACAACACGGATGAATTAAAAAATCAAAAGAACTAAACAAATAGATAACGATCGACTAAGTTATTTCGCGTTACCCACACACAAGAAAAATAAATGCACTTACCGAAGGCTGGAGAAATTGACTAATTACCAGTAAATAAATAAACAGACACCTTGAAAAACTTACAAAACACGCACTTACTACACTATAGCACCGCTAGGAACAATTCACAAGCCTTAAAATAAACACACAACGCGAATTCCGAATTTACAATACGGAGCGATATAATAAACACCGCAGTGCGCGCGAGTGGGGAGGGATGATCTAACAGTGGAACAATTAAAACATCTGGATCCTGTAGCTGTGTCATGGCTCCTCGCTTTCTTCAATGCATGTCTGGAAACCACGAACATTCCCAAACTGTGGAGACGGATTAAAATCATAGCATTGCCGAAACCGGGGAAGCCTCTTAATGACACCAAACGCTACCGACCAATATCGCTGCTATGCCATACCTATAAACTGTTTGGAAGGTTGTTACTAAATCGCCTTACGGAAGCCGTTGAGCCAAAGCTTATCCCCGAGCAAGCCGGCTTCAGACCCGGTAAGTCTTGCTCTGGTCAAGTCCTCCGACTTGCCCAACATATACAGCGTGTAAAGGACATCGACGCACATACGATTTTCATGGGTCCAGGACATGATTCTGGACACCCCCGCTTTGGAATTTTTTGTCGGCATTTTCCTCATTTTTTCATTTTTTTCAGGAGTTTTTTTACTTTAGACTGCTCATAATCGTTATTCTGACCTAACCCAATAAGATTTTTAATAAAAAATCATTAATTCTCTGTTTTCACCAAAAAAAGCAATGTAAATAAAACTACAAATAGGTATCTGCTCAGCTGTGCAAAGTTCAAACGAAAGGTCAACGCATGCCTAGTACCTGCCTGCATTCTAACGAGTGTGCGTGTGTGTATAGCTCAACAAAAGCGCCGCTCAAACATACCGTCTAAAGACTGCCGTCATTAGAAAATAATACGTATCACAACAAAATGAAGTTAGCGATTACCAACATTAAAATAATTGCTTAAAGACGCAAATCGGTTACTTCGTTTTGTGTCGCTATGTCGTATTTTCGTATAGCGGCAATACGTAGCGCACGTCTTTTGCACATGCCGCCGATGCTGACACAAGAGCCGATCTAGGTATTATGTTGCCTTGATAGAAGAGAGGGAAAGGGGCGGCCCACAGTGTCTAACTCGCTTAGTGGTGAGATACCCGACCGAGAAAATAAATCTTTTTTTTTACTATTAATAGGCACGCGTTACACAAACCATAATAAGGCTTAAGTTAAAATAAGTAATGTCACGCTTATCTCAATTGGCTCTTGCTATACCCAATTTACGCTTTGATTCATCAATGTGACAGAATGTAAAATACGGCAGCACTAAATTATGTACACGGTGTTGAGACTTAATAATGATAAGTGATGACGCTAATTTGTTTGTTTTAATTAAATAAAATCATACTTCCATTCAGTGGCGAAACTTGTTCGCTTCGTTCGGTTCTTGCAGCTTGGGTTCTCTTAGATCCTATCTTTTTTGAAGGCGACCAACTGCATAGTTAAGTTTTGAAATGAAAAAATCATTCAATAAATAAATAAAAACCAATGATAGCTCCGCCACTGTACTGATGCACGTATGTCGGCGAAATCAAAGGAGAGTTCGAAAAGAACATTTCGTGATGGATTTTTTTTTTGTTAGTTCCTCGTTGACGTTAACCGCGAACGAGTGTGCTTTTTTTGCGAGATTTTTTTTTCGGAACGTTAGAAAAGATAAGTTTTGGTTTGATACCAAAACTAATTTTCTCTCAATGTTTGTGTGTGTTTGATTTAAAAATGTCATCTGGACTTAAGACGCTGCGTGAAGAGTGTGCTCAGGACCCTTAATTTGACGGCGGCCACTTCGAACCCAATCTGGTTAAGGGTGAGCGAGCTTAAGGTGATTTAGTAGTAGGTAGGTACTTACACTATCGGATCTCAATGTACTTACAATTAACCATCGAATCTCTTTTACTAAGCCTCCTCTGTCCATCCGTCCGTAGGACTAGGTAATTTAAGGGGGACTCCCATACAATAAATGTATTTTTTTGGGTTATGGTACAGATCCCTTTGTTTTAGAATTCGACTCGAACATGGCCGGCTTTTTTATCAATCCTTATCGGAATCATGTTCGTGATTTGAAGAGACTAAAGCATGTTCTAGACAATGTTCCACAAGGATCCAGCAACCCATCCAAGGTGACCTTGCTTGTTGCCGTCCGTGAAGATGGCAGATACAATCCAAATTCATTCAAAATTCGCGGATGGAAACCAAGCTCCCACCAAGGTCACCTTGGATCGGACATTGGATTAGGTACATCCGTGTGGAACATGCTTAAGCTTATGGCTCCTTAACTTCTGCATAAACATGTCAGTTGTTGTTGGCGAAGGGCCGATATTCGTAGGAACTTAGGTACATTCAAAGTGAGTTAGGTAGTTCATTCGTTATCTACGTTACCGGATCTCAATGTACTTCCAGCTTATTTTTTAAAATCAATCCTTATTGGATTCGATATTTTAAGAAACTAAGCTTATCTTATCTTATATAAACTAGGCTCCTCTTAAATTGTTCAAAAACAAGTCTTGCTATCACGCCGATAAACTAAACATTCTTAGAAAACACGGATGATACGAATACAAATCATATACAACCAATGCAGTGTAATAAAACAATGGTGGAAGTATTAATGCAAGGTGAATGGCCTTAAAATCGGCCTGAAGATGGTTGGACGCTGGTTCAAAATAAAAAGTCAAAGAATCGGTTTGAGGGAAAAACGGGAACCGCAAATGCGAACTTTAAATTTAAGGCCGCTGATTAAAAAAATCCGCTTTTTATTACTAATGTTGACAAAGAGACAACGGAACAAGATATTTGTGATTATTTATACAAAATAAGACGCAAGAAATAGCACAGCTTCAGAAAATCAGTATGAAATCTGAAAGACCGTATAATGCCTTTAAATTGTTTGTCTCTAAATACAAATTAAATAAATTTTTAGATGACAAAATGTGGCCCGAGGGTATACGGTTCAGACAGTTTATTTACTTTAAGAAAAATACGATAAAAGTAAATAAACAGCACAGTGTTGATAATTTAACAAACATGTAGGCGTATTATCAGGATTGGATATTTTAAAGTAAAAAGTAGGTAGTTTACTTATTAATCAATTTTATTCGATTAACTCACTTAATTTATAATAACTGTGAACTCAATTATCATGCCATACTTATTAACTAAAAAGTTTTAACACGATATTAGCAAATCTAGGCGCTATGACAACACGTGTATCGGACCGAGGTCTAGAATAGAATGCCCCGATCTTTTTTTTTTTTTTTATGTGTGGCCTCTCGCAGGTCAACCTAGGAGGTTGTCGACTGCTTAACCGGACTTTCCTGTGGTGGCCTTAATATAAATATTAAAGCCTCCAGCCAGGGCTTATTTTAAACTTACAAACTAAGCGACTACACGCTAAGGGCACCCCCTGTGGGGTACGGACCTCGGCTTAGGGCGTCGCTGGGGGGAGGACAGCTAGGGTCGGGCTGGATCGAATATTGATTATTTAGGGGCGAATTTAAAACAACAGGCTCAGCGGCGCGGGCTGCCTCGAGCAAAGGTCGGGGTGGACATTGAAGGAAAGATCGCGACGGGCCTCGGCGGCGAGGGCGAAAGGACGGCGGTCTTGTTTTGAGTGTGCTAGTTTCTTTACGACTTTCTTGTAGAAGAGTGGTATAGTCATCAGGAATGGTTAAGGTGTGCCTCGGACGGCGGATCTTTGAGATGCGGGAGGGTTCGTATCGGGCTGCCGATGCGATAAGGGGGTTGCGGTGTTTGACAGCAGTATCGAAAAAACGCTTAGTAATGCGTTTCATGAACTGCTGTATGGTGGGCAATTTGAGATCTACGTGGAGAGTCTCATTGCGGACATAGTAGGGGGCTCCCGTGATCTTACGGAGGAAACGGTTTTGGAGCGTCTGCATCCTATGGAGGTGATGAGGCTTTGCGTGTGCAAAGACAGCGCAAGCGTACGTCATGATGGGACGGATGACCGCGGTGAACAGTCGCAATTTGCACTTGAGTGACAATTTGCTGCGGGCGGTCGTGATAAAGTGAAGCCTTCCCTGGGCGAAGGCGGCGCGTGAACGGGCCTGCTTTATGTGCTCAGCGAAGGTGAGGTGTCTGTCCAGGATGACCCCCAGGTATTTGGCTTGCTTCTCCCAAGGGATCGGCTTGCCATACATGGTGATCGGACGGGGGGAAATGCCCCGATCGCTCCGCGCGGTCTCCTTTTACGTCCGAGCACAAACAAGTCGAGTAGTGGGGGAGGTGGGGATGGCGACATCGCCTGATCGGTCCGGTGCACGTGCCGTGTATAACCGTACGATGACGTAGCGCCGTCACGGCCATTCTGACGTGCGTACGTCCTCGGACGCGCACTTTAGAAGCACTTAGGTATCTTTAATGAGAACCACAATTTTACTGTTCGTTCATCCTGACATTAAAATCTTATCTCATGGTCTGGTCCGGTCCTACGACCCTTCAGAGTAATAATCTTCTGGTCCGGTCCTAAGACCCTTCAGAGTAACATCTTCTGGTCCGGTCCTAAGACCCTTCAGAATAACATCTTCTGGTCCGGTCCTAAGACCCTTCAGAGTAATATCTTCTGGTCCGGTCCTATGACCCTTCAGAATTATACTACTGGTCCAGTCTGATGACCTTTCAGAGTAATATCTTCTGGTCCGGTCCTATGACTTTTCAGAATTATACTACTGGTCCAGTCTGATGACCCTTCAGAGTAATATCTTCTGGTCCGGTCCTATGACCCTTCAGAATTATACTACTGGTCCAGTCTGATGACCCTTCAGAGTTATAATTTTCTGGTCCGGTCTAAAGACCCTTCAGATTTGTAACTACTGGTCCGGTTCTAACGACCCTTCAGTGTTAAAATCTCCCGGTCCGGTTTAACTAGCCCTTCAGGATTATTACTGCTTGGTCCGGCCATGGAAGACTCTTCAAGCTGTTTTAATTCTTTTTTCGTTCCTTGTTTTTCTTTTTTTTTCTTTCCTTTTAAACGCTGCCCCGCACTAGGAATCTATCCTGTTTTGTGGGTGAGTTCACAAACATACAAACTCACTCGCACAGACCAGACCCGGAACAACTATCTGTAGGCCATACAAATATTTGTTCCGTGCGGAAATCGAACCTACGTCACGCAGCGCAGCAGCCAAGCGCCCAAGTACTGCGCCAACCGTGACGTATCTTTTAATTTAAACTGTTCCTAGTTTTGCTAGGCCGGACTAAACTGGTCCCTGTAGCTAATATAATAATAAATTAACTCGTGATTTGTCCTTGTTCTATTGAATCAATTTTCTCTATGAATTTAAAGCACTTGTCGCAACGTTAATTGGTTTAGGATCCAAAAACCCTTCCAATGATGTACCTACATGATCTATTAAGTTAACTACTGCTACTGGCTTTTTAAGTACGAGAGTCGGCATTTTTTTTTAAAGTGTGAGCCCTAAAATAGTACCACTTAAAACTATTTTTATGGGAAGTTTCATGAACAAGTTCTTCATTATTATTCGCCGTCACGTCATCACTGATATTTTCTGCATCTAACGTTCATGTGAGCACTCACGAATTACTTTACGTTAATCTACAATCATCAAAATCATCGCTGCGCTGTGCGGTTCGAATCAATCAATGTTATTATAATCTCACCCGTATTAAATTGCACAAAATGGAAAATCTATTTAGAACTTGTAATAGCTCAGAATTCTCTGTACCTTTAAAGCTTTTATCAATGTCATTAAAATCAAATTGCTATTCATGATAGTTTTGATACTATCAAATTTACTAACTGATGTTATGTATGGCAAACTGCCTCCGTACGTTAATACGAAAGCCTAGATCCAAATTTTCACAAAAAAAAACGTCTAAGTTGAAACATGACCTTGTGGTACTTGCTATGCGATAACTAAACCTAAAGCTCACACTGAATAAAATTTTGACACTATTACCGCCAATGGGAAACTCTTTTAAGTACTCGCTTTGTGCTAACTATGTCAAAATTACCTAGCACTATCAATGCAACCACCGAATTGGTATCAACCCCTTTAAAGCTTCGTTTGCTATTCAAATAAAACTTGAGCGACTCACCAAGTATTCCAGTCGGCCTTGAACGCTCTTAACCCCACAGATGTTGACATGATACTTGGCTACTGCAGTTTGCCAACTGTTTGCCAACCTTCGGTCTGTCACGCTCAGAACCGCTGAGAAGTTGCAGCTGCTCAGCAGTTGTTGCAACTGCTCAGCAGTTATGGCAGCATGCCAACCGCTAGCCTCCTGCTGGCTTTATACACCATGATACGATGTCTGAAACCGAAAAACGCTACGACAGTACAAGTCCAATAAAAGCTGTGGTGGGCCAAAAGGTTTCAGGTAAGTGTAGTAGTCACAGTATCAAAGTTAATAAAAATCTAAATTTTATCGGACCATTGGCACAAGAAAGCGGCCTATGCCTATGAATGGTGATATAAAATCAAAATATTCAAAATAAAGTGTTAGGTAATTAAATCGCTCTTATGTCCAAAAAAATAAAAGCTCTCTGGTATTTCACTTCATGACTCGATCAGCGATAGCAGAATAATATCGCTTCATCAGCATTATTTGACCATTGACCAAGGCTTTGTGCCCATTTCAAGCGAACTCCTGTGCAACCGCCACTTCCAGGTATGTGCTTCCAATTCACCAAGAGTAGATAGCGACGGCAAAAGAATGGTCTCCCTTAGGGCGTTGGCGCCGACGCTTTTTTTAACATCTACGCGAACAAACTGCCTTCCACCTAACACACGGAGCGGTTCTTGTACGCGGATTACCTGGCACTAGCAAACCAAGCAGCGACTTTTATGGACGTGGAGCATAAACGTACAATGGCACTCAGTGTACTGCGAGATTAGTGTGACCGCAACGCTCTACGGCCGAACCCATCTATGAGACAGTTGTGCGCCTTCCATCTCTGCTATAGGCCCGCAAATCGAATGCTTAACATCACATGGCGTAGAGCCAAGGTCCAACACTGCTCGAATCCAAAATATCTCGGTGTGACGTTAGATATGGCCTAAGCGTAAAAGTCAAACTGTTACAATACTTAGCTCCGTCGAACCCGGAATAACTTGCTCCGTCACCTAATTTCCATCAATTGGGGAGCGGCACCCGATGTTCTCCGTACAACCGGCATGTCCCTATTTTTTCTGCTGGCGTGTTTGCTTGCACAGTGTGGCACCGACCTGCTCTTTCTTGGAAAGTAGACATTGCCCTAAACGAAACGTGTCAGATAATATCAGGCTGATAAAAATAGACTCCACAAAACAAACTCTACCCGCTTGCAGGCATCGCACCTCCTGCTGTTCGAAGGATCAGAAAACCGATTCCCGACATCCCTGTATGGCCACATGCCAACTTCGGGAAGACTAAAAAGTCGCAAGAACTCTATCTACACAGGCGATCCTGGATATGCCATCTAAAGGGAGAAGCAGACTGTGGGAAGAGAAGTATCCACCACCTCACGACTTCATAAAACCCAAAGAGCAATTGCCCCTGGTAGTGAATCGCAAGGGCCTTTGGATAGCGTTAAATCGCGCGCCAGCGCAATTTGCGCATCCAGGTAGGCCGCTGCAAACACAACTTGGCGAAATGAGGATGTAATGATCTGTTGTATACCCAACGTGAGTGCAGTGCCCGTTTTCAGAGCACGAGCCATATGTTACAGTGCCCCAAGTGCCCATTCTCCTGTAATTTGGAGTATCTAATGAATGCCACTGTTGCTGCAATTAACGTAACTACCTACTGGTCCAAAACAATAAAAAAGTTAACGATTGAATCGAAAAGAAGAAGTATTATTGAAAATGCTATCGCTTAATCAGCAACACTTATGCTATCCCAACTTACCATTTTACGTCGTTCAAAAGTTTAGTAAACGTTATCTTAATACCATTGATCGTAATACCTAAGTCGCACTAACGTTATAATAACGTTTACTAAACGCGAAAATGGCCCCAGTTATACGACCTACATTGTCGTATAATGGACATACAAAAGTCACAAGCTGACTTCGTTTACGTCTTTCAAAACTCGTATGAACGTTATGTAATTACCACTTTCCGTTCAGGCTCAAAATGTCCCTTTCCCAAAATGTCCCTTGGTTTCAAAAAGTCCCTTTCCCGAAATGTCCCGTCCCCATAATGTCCATTTCCCAGAATGTCCCTTTCCCGAAACGTCCATTCCGCAAAAACCCCTTCCCGAAATGTCCCTTTCTCAAAATGTCCCTTTCCCGAAATGACACGTTCTCAAAATGTCCCTTTCCTACGACAGCTACGCGTTAAACTAGGAATATTTAAATGACATTAGCCAAGTAGTCAATCAACTTTTAATCACAAAATTAAAATATAAAAACGAAAAAACCAATAATTATCCACGTGACACCTAACTGTTAACATAATTGTATTATATAATTTCAAATAACATTATAGAAATCAAGAAAGTCTTAGTAATTAATTTAAGAAATATTTAAAAATTTTCAAGAAATAATCACAATCAATCAGTGGTTGAGGTCGACCGCGGCGAAGGTGGTGTGACGATCTCATCATGTTTGCAGGACAAAATTGGTCAGAGATCGCCCAAGACCGAGAGATTTGGAAGGAGAAAGGGGAGGCCTTTGCCCACTGCTGGGCAAAGGCCTCCCCAAAAACAGGCTAACAAAGGGCACAAAAGCAGGCTAACAAAAAGAAAGCACAATCTCAAAAATATTTGAGTTAAAAACTGTGCCACTGTGATATGTTTTGTTTGTAATTTTCGTAAGTATTTTGTATTTGTCGAACTCGATGTCTCTCGGCCTTCTTCGATTTGCCATATATTTTATTAAATAAAGAATTGTTAATACGATTTATGCAAATAATGGGCTTTTATATAATTTTCAATTTAAAAAAATAAGTGATTTTTTTCATATTTAGTACTCATATTCCCGATTGTGATTATTTCATGAAAATACAGAATATCAATTAAATTTATTACTAAGACTTTCTTGATTTCTATAATGTTATTTGAAATTATATAATACAATTATGTTAACAGTTAGGTATCACGTGGATAATTATTGGTTTTTTCGTTTTTATATTTTAATTTTGTGATTAAAAGTTGATTGACTACTTGGCTAATGTCATTTAAATATTCCTAGTTTAACGCGTAGCTGTCGTAGGAAAGGGACATTTTGAGAACGTGTCATTTCGGGAAAGGGACATTTTGAGAAAGGGACATTTCGGGATGGGGCCATTTTGGGAAATGGACGTTTCGGGAAAGGGACATTCTGGGAAATGGACATTATGGGGACGGGACATTTCGGGAAAGGGACTTTTTGAAACCAAGGGACATTTTGGGAAAGGGACATTTTGAGCCTGAACGCCACTTTCGTCGCGCAGAAGTCGCATCATAACTTTACAACGACTCGTTTGTTGTATTGTCGTCATACAGGTGTTTTTGAATTACTAAAACGTTTTATTTGAGTCAAGGAACAACACCTGTAAGACTTATTCATTTTTCTTGTTAGTGACACGGTGTTTGTGGTTTTGATTCGAGAATTGAGTGCAAAATAAATAATTACAAGGAAATAAAAGATGAGTGTTATTTAACTTATATTTATATATCTCGCTAATAACTATCTGTCGCTCATGCCGTTTAGTTCGACTGGGTATTAAAGTTATGTGATAATATACCTATGTGTATTTATTTCAGATTTTCATGCCCCGCTCGAATTATGTGTTTAAATGATTATATTTTTATTAATAAAAATATGTTTATTTCTAAAAATGTAGGACATGTTGCTTTTGTCACACACATATCTCTTTACGACGTTGTAAAGACATAAAGTCGTATTAAGGTTATTTCAAGACCATGCAAAACGCTATGACAGCTAGCTATTAGGGTTCTTCATAAATTTAAAACCCTTTTCATATTGTAAAAGTGCAGTGCAGATTTCAAAACATTTTAACATTCAAGTAAATTTTATCTGAAAATATGATCATTCAATATTTGGATATAGATAAATTTCTAACGAGAGCAGATTTTAGACTTATTAATAGATTGATTTGGCCATGGGAAAGCACTCATTTCATACTATCGGAAAAGTGCTATAGTTGCCACAGTATAATTGACTTTCATACACTGCGGCCATTTCATTTCATGATATCAAATAAAAACAAAATTGAAGATTTATTGCATTTTAAGGATTTTTGGTGCCACAACTGCTTAAATTTTACCGTGTACAATCATTTTTTGCCAGACGAATGTGATTGTTGTTTCTACTCATTTCCTGAAGAAATTGATAAATAGTACCTATTTTTTGCTTACGTACAATCGCATTATGAGTAATTTCTCATGTATTTTAATGTTTATTTTATTTCGTTACCCATTATATTCTGTCTCTTAATCCTTTGTAAATTTAAATTGGTAAACATTCAATCAAGAGTATTCTATTCTATTCAACTAAATCATATACACATCTAAGTAAAATTAAACAAATGAGTACTTAAACAAAAGTATAGCATCACACAAACATCCATCACCTGCCCGCGCCCGCAATATGCCATTACTAGCAAAACATCTTTCACCGTGAACGCACGCTCCCGTCGCGCAGTGCCGGCCGGGATTATTGGTTAGTTTTTAAACTTTTATTAAATACTACAGTTATGAAGTAGATCGAAATCATAATACTATCTACATTATCACAAAAATATGTTGAAATAATTGGTAATATGCTTATGTATTTTTCCTAGCCGAAGTACTTAGTTGTGAAATGATTAGTGCCCGAATTTATGGGTAGGGATATTTATGTTTCCTTCTTGATTTTACGTATATTTATTATTATAGGTACTTTTGTAAACCTACCTATATGTTGGCAGTACTTGATTGTTTGGCTTTGCATTTTAATGGGGCGGCGGCGGCGTGGCCGGCAAATGGTCGGGGGTTGGGGCTCGTTTGCGGAGACTCCGAATGCTTCGATGTACCAGCGGACTCTGCGCGCCTGCCTCTTCTCCCTCGCCAATAACACTGAGGCCCGCTAATGGTCCACAGTGCGTCGCCGGTCCCCCCGGTGATAAGTGCCGGTCAATATAGTTCTCGGAGTAAGATTGCAATTGCGCTGGTTGTTATTATTATAGTGCACTTGTTTAGTTAGTTAGTATTAATCTCGGTGGTAACCTGATTCTATCCCATAACGACATGATTATTGAGTTGTCACAGTAATTTTTTATTAAAAAAGTTTTTATTAAATATGAGCCTGGGGGCATTTTGCTTTCCAGTCGCGCGTAGACTTCGCGTGGTGTCCTAGTCCGTCTCTTAATAATAAACAAGGATAGAGATCGCGACTATTGCGCGACTTGAAGACAAAACTTGCGTATGTTAGGTAGGCTGGTATTATAGTCAGTCATGTGAGACGAGAGAGTAATTTGATATTATTTGGTATGTCGTATAGTTTTTGTTAGTTTATGAATTTGTGGTTTTATTTTTTTCGTTTTCTTTGCAGCATAACCATGCCTTTAAAAATGAATCACTCAACACAATACTTACTGATAAATAACGAATTCAATTTCGGAAAAAATCACACAATATTTTTATAGAAATAAAATAAATATTTATTTATTTATTTAAACTTTATGTACAGTAGTGGTACATGGGCGGACTTAATACAACAAGGCATTCTCTACCAGTCAACCTTTGGGTTAAAAGACTACACTGTGGTAGGTGTACAACAAAAAATTAAAAATAAATGGAATCTTTTGTAAAACAATAAAAATAAATGGAACATTATACAAATAATATATTTAATACTGATAAAATACATATATAAGCTAAAAAAATAAACTAATAAATATGATGTTTTATAATAATCCTTCTGATCAAGAGAACTCACAATAATCATGACGAAGACCAAACTAAGAAAGACAGGCTTTTAAGTAGTGTTTTCGGACTTTACGCTTAAAAGAAAATTTAAATATTGATACTGAACCTTTTTGTTGTTCATGTGTTGTACACTTTTCTTCTTCAACATTTGTTATTAATGGCACGGTGGTTAGTGTTGTACTTTTTAATAAAAGGAAATCTCGATTTACTTTCCTTTTGAAAGTTCCACTACGTTAAAGTCTTCTCCACGAATTTTATGCTTCCATTTTTCGTAGTAAAATTAATCAGACGTTCCGTAAATACGGCGGCCTAGACGTTTAAAAGTCAAAACCTGACTTAAGGCCCTACCTCTGCTTCAGAGCCGTCAAAAGGCTACTTTCTAAAGGATATTCCCCATTAACGGCTGGGTCAAAAGATTGGAAAAAAAAATGTGTATGGTAGATTCATAAACAACAATATGAACAATTGTTGTTTTCGTATGACATATAGTTTTGCTGTAAAAAAATATTTAATAACACGATATTTTTTGGATATTTCTTCCAAACGGCTTCGAAGTTTAAAAATATTTTTACATGGAAAATATGCTTGTAAAGTGTACTACAAAGTGAACATTGCTCATGTAAATCAATCAATTTTTGCAAAGAAAATGTTCAATATTGAGTCTCCCATATATAAAAAGCTCTGTTTGCGCGAAGGCGGCAGTCGTGCGTTAGCACTGAGACGGGGAGGTTGTGTCGCTCGTTGCCCCGCTCGCGCTATCGACCGACTACGCGTATATGAATGTGTTAGTGCAAATATTTACGAACTTTTGTATTAGTGTGCGTTCATAGACTAGCTCTTTGCAGAGGAGCCAGCTTGATTGAGCGCGTGGGCGCATTGTACAGTTTCATACAGCAACTTTTTATCAAATAAATACTATCGGCGTCGCTCGGGTTTTATTTTTGTCTGCTCTTTTTTTCAAACGTAGCCGACGTTAATTCTTAATTTCTTTTATTACCAACAAACTGACTAATATTAAAGAAAAATAAAAAATCAATATAAGTTTATTTATTCACTTAAACTTCATGAACAATAGTGGTACATAGGCGGACTTAATGCTACGAGGAGTTCTCTTTTAGTCAACCTTTGGGTTAAAAGAAATACACTGTGGTAGGTGTACAGCTCTTCAACACAAACATAAACAAACACAAGTTCATAAACAAACATTTATTTTCATTATTCGGTCGGTATATGCGGCGTGTCAGTCGCGTCTGTGGGGGACCGTTTGGCTAAATTAAATTGTTTTGATAAAATTATGATATCTTTTGAATGTTCGATTTGAGTAATTCAAAAAAAATAAGTAAATTAAAGTACGATTTATTTATAAAACTGATACCAAGGTGCGAATAACGTGGTCTGCTTTGGTCTGTCATGTCGTATCTATTAATTTTTAAATAAAAAAGTGACATACAATAATAGTTGGGCATTTGGTATCACTGCCTTTTCTGTTTGTAGATATTGATGGGTCCACTAAAATTCGAGTTTATTATTTTATTATATCATCAATCATTTTCGCAGCGCACGCAAAGGGAGGTAATTTGCAGGGTTCCGTAGTTAAATAAGGATTTACATCGGTAATTCTTTCAGAGACATTTCTCCAGTGTGTCTTCACTGTCACTTGGTACTTACTTTAGAATGTACTTTTTAGGGTTCCGAAAAAAAAGGACCCTTATAGGATCACTCGGGTGTCTGTCTGTCTGTCTGTCCGTCTGTCACAGCCAGTTTTCTCCGGATCCACTGAACCGATTCTGTTGAAATTTGGTACACATATGGATTTCTATGACCCAAACACGGACGCGTTACGTAAATTATTATTTTTTTAGTAAGGGGGTCACTTTTGGGGGTCAAAGTAGAAAATTAAAAAAAAAAGTTTTTTTTAACAATATCGTGTGACATATCAAATGAAAGGGCTTACTGTGAGGGTTTAAATTATATTTTTTCATAATTTTAAAATAAATGGTTTTGAAGTTATTCAAGAAATTAGACGAAAAATGACCATTCCCCCCCCCGTTATCTCCGAAACTACTGAGCCTAAAATTTTGAAAAAAATTAAGTTAATAGATCTTTACCTAAAGATTACAGGAAAATCTAAAAATTAGAAGTCTGTAGTGTTAAAATAACATGTTAAAAAAATTAAATTCGTTCGGAACCCTTTGCACGCGAGTCCGACTCGCACTTGGCCAGTTTTTTTATTTGAAATCTTTTTACGAGACTATAAAGTAGTATAGGCAGAAACAAAAAGAAGTAGGTACACTGCATACTCGAAAGTTAAGGTCAAACTGTTACCAGTGCACTGGTAACAGTTTGACCTCGAGTTTCGAGTCTTTATATAGATCGTAAGCAGAAAAGACGAAACTGCTTCAAAAAATTGTTTTATCTGACCTATATTGTTTTACTTCTATTTAACCACATTCGTATAAAAAATGAGACCAGTGAATAAAAATATGCGTAACGTATGTATCTATCTAAACTAAAAATTAGCCGTGCAATCGCCATACTCTTGTGTAGTCGTAGGCAAAAAAGTCGGCTCGGCGCGCATGTCTGCGTCCTCGCGTTATCTTTGATAATAGTTTTGAGGTAGCGCGTACGCTACGGAAATGTTTGTGTGTGCGGCGCAGATATGAATGTGTGGCCCAGATGCTCAAGGTTATTGAGCCTACTATACACCTTAAATGCGACTACAAGTTTGGTTAAAGTCAGGGCATGACATCAAACGGACATCATGTAATATATAGGTTATATTTGAGTATTAAATAAACAACCAAGTCATTTAAGAGTCTCCAATTGACCGCTGTAAAACAGGATAGTGATCGTTATATAAACATCACTGTGGAAACGTCTGTACAACTGCTACATTATATGTATAAATGTCATATAAAGGTTTTTCAAAGACCTAATTTAGTCAGTTCAAAACGTTTAATGGACTATAACATTAGTATGACTATTGCGCTGTCGTACAAACGTTTTAGCTAAGACTGTAATATAACGTCGTTTAGAATAGTCTTACCAACGTTGCAAGACCAGCTTATTATGACATATTCGTCGCACGACTAATAAGTTAAATTAATGACGTCTATAGGACCTAGTAGTCATCTCACTATCATTATAAGACTGCTATCCAACTTTATGTCGTATAAGTCAAGACTTATATGACGTTTTTGTTTGTTGGTTTTTGCTTTATCTTAAAGTGAAGCTATTCAGCTTCACTTTAAGATAAAGCGACAGGCCAATTATCAAACATCGATAATTGCCATCCATAAAGGCGTTGCCTTTTGTAAGTCAGTCTCCACATCATAAAAATGAACACTCGTAAACAAAATAAAAAGCAGCTATACAGCAATTAAAAAGTTTAAACGACTCACCAGATTGGCGTAGAAATCTTCATATAAATTCACACTCCTCTCCTTGACCTGACCAGCTGTTGTGAAGTTGCTTGCCTCCGGACGGAACTGGTTTAGTTCAGGTTGATGAGGGTAGCCGCATAAAACTCGTCGAAAAGGAATTCGGCGCAAAGCTCTTCAGCGCCATATGGTAAAACAATAAACTGCTCTGCACATCACTGCATCCTCGACAAAACATACCACCACGGTGACACCCTATGATCGTGTGTCGAACTTCGGCCTATCGGATTTAACTTCACGATACTTCACGGCACACATCAAGTTTTTAGCGTCTGGATAAACGCATGCGTTTTAAAAACAAACCGCAATTTTCAGTATCACTGTCATTACATTTCAAAACGTAACCGCCACATATTTCACTAGCATTGTCACGAATCTCCATGTGGGCCCTTTGAGTTACGTCCCAATTCTGATATAGGCGTATTATCAGGATTGGATATTTTAAAGTAAAAAGTAGGTAGTTTACTTATTAATCAATATTATTCGATTAACTCACTTAATTTATAATAACTGTGAACTCAATTAATTATCATATCATAATTATTAACTAAAAGGTTTTAACACGATATTAGCAAATCTAGGCGCTATGACAACACGTGTATCGGACCGAGGTCTAGAATAGAGTGCCTCGATCGCTCCGCGCGGTCTCGTTTTACGTCCGAGCACAAACAAGTCGAGTAGTGGGGGAGGTGGGGATGGCGACATCGCCTGATCGGTCCGGTGCACGTGCCGTGTACAACCGTACGATGACGTAGCGCCGTCAAACACATAATGCCCATGTACCACTATTGTGCATAAAGTTTAAATAAATAAATAATGGGTTGTATGTCGAACGTTAAACTATGTACATTCAACTGTAAAAATATAACTCGATCAGCTGATTGCGTTCGTCAACTATGTGCACGAGCCGACGAGCGTTACAGGAAACCTGGTTGCTGCCCCACGACGTGCCCTTCCTGGCGACCATTAATGGAGACTTCGCGTACACTGGGAAATCAGCCATGGACATCTCTGCCGGTGTTCTGCTTGGTAGACCGTACGGAGGTGTGGCGCTGTTGTGGAGGAAGTCGTTATTTGCGTCGGTATAGGTTATAAATTGTGTTAGTGATCGTATCGTGTGTATTAAAATAGCGCAGGGCGAGCGGTCTTTGCTAATATTTAGTGTGTACATGCCCACTGACTGTGCCGAAAACCTTACCGAGTTTACGAGTTGTCTAAGTGAGATTATCTCAGTGATTGAGAGCAGTGAAGTGGAGTCGGTGTTTGTGTTAGGAGAGTTTAACGCGCACCCAGGGACACGGTTCTCACGTGAGTTGCTTTTAACCTGTACTGATCAATCACGGTCTTGCATTGATGCGGAACTTTTGTCGCAAGACTCGCATACTTTTACTAGTTCCGCCAACGGTTCCTTCTGCTGGCTAGATCACTGTGTTGTTACTGAGGCCGCTAGACATTTGGTGAATAATGCGACTGTTTTGTACCTACGGCGTTTACGTGTCGGACCATATTCCTTTATTAATAGAGTGTAACATTAATCTAATTAAACCTAAAGTTGTTGGATCTTATAATTCTTGTAACAAAGTTGTATGGGGTGAGAGAGATCTAGAACAGATAAATAAGTATTTTGATTAGTGTAATAGAAATTTAAAACAAATAGATTTTCCCTCAAATTTGTAAATGAGCTGATATTATGTGCCACGAAACCGAGCATCGCTTGGGGATAGATAGGTTGTATAATGACTTAATTTGTATTTTGAAAAAAGGAGCCGAACTCACTCATGCGAGTACTGTTAAAAAGCGTCATAAAGGAAATTATGTAGTAGGGTGGAACAAACACGTTCGCGAGGCTCACCGTGATGCCCGACTGTGTTATGAAACGTGGTTGTTTTACAACAAACCTACTTCTGGAATTATCTATGAAAATATGTGTACATCGCGAAATCTTTTTAAAACTAAATTAAAATTTTGTCATAACAATCAAGAGAAAATTAAAATGGATATGCTAGCATCTTGTCATAAGAGTAAACAATTTAATAAGTTTTGGAAATTAACGAATAAATTAAAACATAGGTCGGGGATACCGATGAGAGTCGCGGGCGTGAGCGACCCCACTGAAATAGCTAATGCTTTTCAAAATCATTTTAGTGTAAACTCGCGTTTGTGTGGCTATAGCGAGCTGTCAGATAGTGGTGCGGGGGTGGCCGTGACCGGGGCCCACCCTGTCAGGTTCTCCGCTAAAGAAGTCGCGAGAAGTATACAGAACATGGTGAGAGGAAAGTCCCCCGGTCACGACGGCCACAGCGTTGAACATCTCAAACACGGGTACACTTACCGCAGGTACTTGCTATGATTTTCAACTTATGTTTAAGTCATTGTTACTTACCTGTTGAACTTACTAATACGATAGTGGTGCCAGTAATAAAGAACAAGACTGGTGACGCCTTTGATATTTCGAACTACCGGCCGATATCGCTTGCCACTGTCTGTGCTAAGGTATTGGACGGTCTGCTTGATAAAATTCTAGCTAAACATATCGTTCTCGAGGATGGCCAGTTTGGTTTTAGACCAAACTTGTCAACAGATAGTGCTATTCTAAGCCTTAAGCAGACTGTCCAATATTATACAGACAGAAAGACTCCTGTAATAGCATGATTCTTGGATTTATCGAGGGCTTTCGACCTGGTTGATTATGACCTGGGGGGCTACTCTCTAAGCCCGAAGTCCGTAGTTTCGAGCTTAGTTGCGGGCGTATTTTGCTCCGTATCACCTAACCATTAAGAGTTAATGACAACACAAACCAACAGTTACTGTGAAATCGTGTTATCATTCATTCTTAGTTCGGGTTCAGGACTAATCGTAAATCCGTAGGTGATACGGAGCAGAATACGCGAGCCACTAAGCCCGAAACTACGGACTTCGAGCTTAGACAGTACTACAGCTCTGGCACAAGCTCACTCACGACAGTACTGTCCCGGCTGATGTCATATCACTGTTTAGATATTGGTACAGTAGTCAAAAGAATACTGGGCAGACTCGTATCCTGTTATGTATGGGCTGGATTGTGGGGTGAGGCAGGGGGGTCTGAGCTCCCCCGTCTTTTCAACCTATACATTAACAAACTGATAGGTGGGCTCTGTAGCACTAAAATCGGGTGTCACGTGGACGGTGTTTGCGTGAACAACATCAGCTACGCTGATGATATAGTGCTGCTGAGCCCATCTATAGGTGCAATGAGAAGGCTTCTCAAAATTTGTGAGAGTTATGCAGTGGCTCATTGGCTCAAATACAATACCGATAAGAGTGAATGGTCGGTTTTTAAATCGGGTACTTTAACCTACAATCAGCCTGAACTCTCACTCTCTGGGACTCCTTTGTGTCGGGTTACGAAATTTAAGTATTTGGGTCACTGGGTCACTGATGACTTAAAAGACAATGTAGACATAGACAGGGAGCGCAGGTCACTGGCTGTCCGTTGCAACATGCTGGCCCGCAGGTTTTCACGCTGTACTGATTCTGTGAAGATGACGCTTTTTAAGGCCTTCCAGTCATTTTACACGTGCAGCCTGTGGACCAAGTATACCCAGCGGGCATACAGTGACCCGCGCGTCCAGTACAATAACGCATTCAGGGTGCTTTTGGGTTTGCTGTGGCGATGTATAGAGCGTCAAGGATGTTCGCGGAGGCGCGCGTCGACGGGTTTGCCGCGATCATACGGAAGCGATGCGCTTCCATGATGACGCCCTTGCGCTCCACCTCTAATGGCATCCTGAATGTGTTTTCAGACCGGTGGGACTCTCCCCTTTGCAAAGGTGGGTAAGAGTACAGACACACTATTCCAAATAGACTGGTGTACCATTGAACGAACAGTTCAATGGTACATCAGTTAGTTATTATTGTTAATTTAATACTAACATTAGGCTAAGTTATTCTACTACTAACATTATATGGATATAATCCGAAATAAAATATTTGAATTGAATTTAATGGAATATGGTGTCTAAACCTAATAGGCAGATACACTGTATCCCTTGTCGACTTTAATTTATCAACATATAAGTTGATGTCCAGAAAAACAAGTTTGTCACTGTGATGACTAACTAAGGAATGTATATGCTTATTAAGCATGTGAATATAATTATTTTGTCTATTTGGCAATTTTTCAAAATATGGGAAAGCACTCAGTATTATTTTATTGCAATTTATCTTTAAAATATCAGTTACATAGTCAGTTATTTGTTCTTTTTTTTAATTTGAACTATTACCCATTAACACAGTAATATTGGTTTCTGGTTATAAACATTTCTTGTTACCAAATCCATTATATAAAATACATATTAGAAATAAAGATTGGCAGTGCTGTGGGTAAATTAATATTTTTGCTTGTATACCGAATAGCTTTGTTGACTGTACATCCTAAAAGAGCTGGCAGGAAGTTGATCACATCATCATAATTATAGCCAAAGAACTGCATGACAAGGGTCTCCCCAAGTGTTAACATATCGACCGGTCTTGTGCGTTTCGTATCCAGCTGATCTACCACGTCACTTGTACGCCTTTTACTATCTCTCTACTAGCTCCAAGGTGACTACTCTCTAAGCCCGACGTCCGTAGTTTCGGCCTTAGTTGCGGGCGTATTCTACTCTTACGACCTACCTACGGACTTACGATTAGTCCCGAACCCGAAATAAGAATGAATGACAACATGATTTGGAAGTAACTGGCAAATAGTGTTGTCATTAATGTTTAGTAGGTAGGTAGTTGAACGTAAGGTAGGCTTCAGTTATGGTCGTAAGAGCTTCTATTTCTGTCTTCAGGATTAAGAATCTAACATTAAGGGGATGAAGGGAGCTGGTAGTTCGCTTGTTTTACTCGCTCACTCTAGCTCCTGTCACTCTACTCGCTACTCGCTCACTGCGGGGTCAAAGGCTACATACCATACTGCTGCATAAGCTAAAATCGTAACTCTCCCGTTACGCAATTGACGCAGGCCATTTAAAATACTAATAAGGATAAAACTTGTGTATACCTATTATAATTTTGCACAAACGTTTGGCCACCACAAGGAATAAAACGAAAATAGTTTTTTCATTAATCATGTACTATATTTCTTAACCGTGTAATGCGATGCAACGAATGTACCAAGCTACCTCTAAAGGGGGAATCTCCAAGTTCTTCCCGTTCAACGCCGTCCCTTCGTTGGTGCTCTCGCGTCATGTGTGTCCCTACAGCACACAGCTTCTGACTCAGTCTTGTCCCCAAGCCCAGTCCCTGACGGGAAACATTAGTAGAATAAGCCTTCTGTAGCTGTGGCTTCTCGGTAAAGCATAATTAAAACACATTTTATCGTCTTCATTTTGGTTTTCATGTCTCAAAAGAAAACGTGCGTGTCCAATATCCTTACTAATATTATAAATGCGAAAGAACTCTGTCTGTCTGTCTGTCTGTCGCGCTTTCATGCCAAAACTACTGAACCGATTTAAATGAAATTTAGTACACAGATAGTCTAGAGCCTGAGAAAGGATATCGGCTACTATTTATCCCGGGAGTATGTTCCATAGGGACCACGCGGGTGAAGCCGCTGGCAGAAGCTAGTCCTAATATATGCATAAAATACTTACTTTACTGGGTAACTGACAGACAACGTACAGTCGAAACGACTGGTCGTAGAAAGCCTGTCATGTAGGTTCCTTGGGGAGTGTAGGGGAGCACTAAGAGTAAGGATTTCCCGAAATTCTTACAGGAACAGGAAAAAACGGTAGATGCTCATACGAAGTCGCGGGCAAAAGCTAATTCTTTGATCATTTAACTGACAATTAAAATACAAAATAAAACTCCTAACTAATAATATAATATGGCGTCAAAAAATTCGTCTGCATCGCATTCGTCTTTATTTCCTTGGAAGATGGGTAGGCCTTTAGTGTGGGACGCTACTTGTGTCGATTCTCTTGCGCCATCCCATCTTACTAGCTCGTCGTGCTGTGCTGGTTCTGCCGCTGCGGCTGCTGAGAACCTCAAACGGCGGAAATATAGTAGTAGCCTTGTTGGTAATTATATTTTTGAGCCGTTTGGGGTTGAAACTCTTGGACCGTGGGGTCCGAGTGCTCACGTTTTATTTAAAAAACTAGCTAAACGATTAGTTGACATTTCGCGTGACCCAATGGCTGGCTTTTACCTCGGACAGAGGATAAGCATTGTCATACAACGTGGCAATGCCGCCAGTCTTTTGGGCTCACTTCCAGTCGACAGCGATGCGGACGAATTTTTTGACGCCATATTATAGTTAGGAGTTTTATTTTGTATTTTAAGTGTATTTAGTTTGTTATTTAAATAAGGGTAAAAAAAATTTTAAAGATTAAATACTGACAATTTAAGTCGCTTTTCATTAATATTTTCTACTGTCATATGGTACAATAACTAAAACAACTTTTTTATTGCAGTCGGGGGACCGTAGGTACTCTGTAAAATTTCTTTAACGTTTCCCAACTGCAATAAAAAAGTTGTTTATCAGTTTTTAATTTTTGGGCGAATGCTTGTTTTTCATTTTTTAGTTCATTTTAAGACACGGCAGGCGTGTTGTTTAATTTATTTAATTATTTGTTTTTTATTTCATACCTTTTAGTGATAAAACGATATTTTGATTGAATAAGTAATGCGAAACTAAACCGATTTTTGATTGGTACCACATTGATACTAAAATTTCTGAGGTGATTTAATGCACGGAGAGACTTTTTATAACGTAGCTCGTGGATAAGCTTACGTGGATCTAAAAACCCAATTGCCAAACCTAGCTATCACACGCGACTAAGTGCGTATCAGCTTAGCCCTTGGCAAACATGGTAGAGCCTAGATCTACGACGACTCTGGACAAAGCCGTTCCTTACAGATTGTGAACTGTTATAGCCTGACATAATCCGGGTTGTAGCATACGCCGCTCGGCTTCACAATGACCAAGTTACATCAGCTTCCATTCAGTTCCCGCCACTCGTCGTGCACTCGCACATCATCATAGGGTTTCCAGCGACGGTCATCTGACACTGGGATTTCACTCGAACTATCGTTTATGACGGATGGTACCTATGTGATCTGTATACGAGTCGAATCGCCACCGCCGTTGTGTTAGCAGATAAGACTGTTTGACCGGGGATGGCATCCAACTGAGGTGACATGGTGGATTTCACCTAATTGTGGCGATGTGTGGACCTTGCTTCTGGCATTGGTCGTATAACAGTTCCATGCGAGATGTTTGGCATTGAGATCGTCTACTCATATAACGGAGTCATGAAATGAGATTGTACTGATTAATGCGGCCCAAAAAAAAACACTAACGTAGCGTAATCTACATCGCAATAAAACAAAACGCAACGCCGTCTATCCTACTACAGAACTACTAACGAAAACCTGCATATACAACAGTCCGAATATCTACTATTGGGCAGTTGCCCTCCCTTTTCAATGGTGGTTTGCGGGACTTTACGCTCTGTTTCGCATACCTCTATACTGGTGACCCTCGATATTGAACGTCAGCGCAGCCTTCGTGCAACTGCTTCATCATGACGTCAACATCGATTCTACTCATTGTGACTTCAAGCTCTCGAGTAGCGACTCATACAGCCAGCCAGTACCCATGGCTTCTATGGGTATCCTGACCACCAGCATGCAGTGTACGCGCATTCCTGGTCAGCATCCTCACTCTCTATCATCACCCTCAACCTCATCAGCGACCTTGGCTTCCACATACCTCTGTAGGATTGTATGTCATGGGAAACGAAGCCTAGGGTAGATGATAATAAGCCGAAACGATGGTGATCGGTTGTGATGCCAAGTCACACGCAGCTCACAGGCAAATTACTCAAGGTGAGACAATGGCGTGGTAAGGTGCAGAGAGGCACGGTGCAGGGGGGCTACTCTCTAACGGAATCCGTAGTTTCGGGCTTAGTTGCGGGCGTTCGTATTCTACTCCGTATCACCTACAGACTTACCATTAGTCCCGAACCCGAACTGAGAATGAATGACAACACGATTTCACAGTAACTGTCAAATCGTGTTATCATTAGTTCTCAGTGGTTAGGTGATACGAAGTAGAAAATGCCCGCCCGAAACTAAGCCCGAAACTACGGATTTCGTTAGAGAGTAGCCCCCCAGATGCCATTGGCATTGAAGGAACCTTGTTTAAAAGTTCGGGTTTCGTAACAGCTAATCTATTTTTGATCCATTGAATCAAACGTAGGTTCCTAAATCCAGACCATGCGAAACCGAGGGCTACGCATCGAAAATGCTCCAAACCAATATGAAATCGAGCTTGCCTACTGAATCCCGGAGCTCATTTGCCATGGCTTTGGTGGCGAGTATAAAACAGATCTTATAGGCGTCCAGGGTAACTGGGTGACACTAAGTTGCTGCCCTGGGGCAGAGGGAGGTGACAGGGTGGCGTGAGTTTGCGTGCGGCTGGGGCCCGTGGGGCTACAGGCGCTGGAAATGGCGTTGTAAGGCTGGATGTCCAATGGAGCAGAAAGTAGAGGAGTGGACCGGAGCTGTGCCAATATTAACCAACGGAATTGCATAGAATCCCCGCACCGCTTCAGTGGACAGAGATTTGCGAAGTAGTTAAAAAAATCATAAAAAACCGGAACCGAAGAGAGGAAGTGGAGCGGGGAATTTCGCGTATAACTGATCTCCCGCTGTCCGCCGCCCACGCAGTCCGTACCTTCGCTCCACACAACCTCGCTCCGCATCAATGGACAGACACAGTCGGCAACTCGGTTCCGCATTACTCCCTCGCGTCAATGGACAGGCAGCCTAATGGAATTAGCCATTAGCGTTGTGATGAACGGAACTGGGAAGCCACCAAATCTGGAATCTCTCTGTGGGATAACACTGTTGTACACTTGGGAGGATGGGATCCTCACAGATTGATTTCCTCGCTGTTGGTAGGCGTTGGCATGCTAAACCAGCTTGTGGGCTTTAGAGCAGCCGTTACCTGGGTGGCCAAACTGTCCGCACAGAACACAACTTAATGGTACTGTGCATTGGGCGCGGTCCTGGGGACGGAGGCAATTTGCAGTACCATGCTCACTCCTTGACGTATCTGGGAGTTACAAAGCGAGTTACAAATGGCGTTCCAAATGGCCGTATAGTTCGAAAGAATTTTGTATATATTGATGATTGGATGGTAGCCTTCAGGGTCACATATGACACGCATCATGCTTACCTATACTTGCCCACCTCTCGATAAGTGTAAGCCATGAACGGCAGAGATGGACATTTTGGGGTAAGAGGTCATGTAGAAAGTCCTATGGGGATCGACTCCGGGATACGTCTGATCACCACTTTTAAGGAATGGAAATATTCTTTTCATACAGTATCCGTATAATAATGTAGTGTTTCTAGAAAGGAAGCAAGTTTGGTGACGAAAAATACAAAATTACTAACGAATGAATGGATATTGAATACAACTGTCATAATATACTCGCTGAGTAGATTTCTTTTGTAATCTACTCAGTTAGGTCTAGACGATGATAGACTATTTATATATAAATGAAAAAAAATGGTCCGTTTATATTCATGAACCATGGCTGTCCTAAAATTATTTTTTAAACTAGCTGACCCGCGCGGCTTCGCTCCCGTCAACTGGCTATTCTACCTACCGACCCTAACCTACCTACCCTACCTACCTACTCTACCTACTTACCTATCCTACCTACCTACCCTACTTACCCTACCTACCCTACCTACCTATCCTACCTACCTACCCTACCTACCTACTCTTTTTTTTGTATTTCGATTCTTATTATGCTATTCCGGACGAAGACTAATCCAAAAACACAAAAACTATGAAAATCGGTCGAGCCGTTCTCGAGTTAGAAAAGTGTTCGAACAAACCCGACTTTGTTTTAAATATATTAAGATGATTAAGAATTTTGCTATATTGTGAAAGATTCGACCTTTTTCTAGAAGACATTTTTTATATTAGCGAGACAGAAATAAAACGCATAAACTGAAGGAAGACGGACAGTGGTGGCTTATTAAACAAAAGGTTCCGTTAGCAAACTTGGTACGGAACCCTAAAAATCGACTGGGTGCGCACGAATCAAAATCGTACGCGAAGGCTTAAATAATAGGGTCCCATTAGCAACTATGGCACGGAACCCTATAATTTGCCTTGGCTCGCAAATCGAACCGTTTGATACTTAGCACGAATTAAAGACTTAGTTGCGGGCAACCTGGGAGTCTTTAAGACAAAAGTGAATAGGTTGCTTCTAGGCAGACGTGCTCCATCTTCGGCCGCATCATCGCTTACCATCAGGTGAGATACTCGTAGTGGTCAAACGTATGCCTATCTATTGTAAAAAAAAAATATTCCACTCCGTATCACCTAACCAATGAGAACTAATGATAACACGATTTGACAGTTACTGTGAAATCGTGTTGTCATTCATTCTTAGTTCGGGTTCGGGACTAATCGTAAGTCTGTAGGTGATACGGAGTAGAATACGTCCGCAACTAAGCCCGAAACTACGGACTTCGGACTTAGAGAGTAGCCTCCCAAAATCGATCGCTCCCGTCACCGTGACCACCTTTGGTACGTTACCTTATTATAAAAAACCAAACTTCTAACCTAAACTAAACCTAAACCTAACTACTAACCAAAAAATGGACTCTGTCTGAAATATAAGATTTTTATTTATTATTATTAGCCTTGTTTCGCAAATCGAACCGTTCGTTGCTTCGCTCTAAACGGAATCAATCGCGGAGGCCTAGCAGTAGGGTCCCGTCAGCACAGCACCTTTGGTACGGAACCCTACAGGCCTGATCCGCAAGTCGAACCGTCCAGAACTTCGCAAAACTAAATCAGTTTAAGACTCTACGATAAATGCACTTTAATCGAAACCAGCACCAGAGATTTAACCAATTATGGTCCCTACGGACGAAAATTGCTTAAATCTCCGAGTTGTGCTGGTTTCGTTTAAAGTGCATTTATCGTAGTTTTGCGAAGTACTGGACGGTTCGACTTGCGGATCTGGGGGGCTACTCTCTAACGAAATCGGTAGTTTCGGGCTTAGTTGCGGGCGGGCATTTTCTACTCCGTATCACCTAACCACTGAGAACTAATGATAACACGAATTGACAGTTACTGTGAAATCATGTTGTCATTCATTCTTAGTTCGGGTTCGGGACTAATCGTAAATCTGTAGTGTGATACGGAGTAGAATACGCCCGCCCGCAACTAAGCCCGAAACTACGAATTTCGTTAGACAGTAGCCCCCCAGGCCTGTAGGGTTCCGTAACAAAGGTGCTTTGCTGACGGGACAAAAATTGCATTTTTGTGTTTTATACCTTCTTCCTGAGTTTTCTGTGTAATTTTCATGCAAAAATATTCAATGTACAGACACGGTTAGTCTACGATTTTATTATGTGTATAGAAGACTACGTCTACGTATTAAAAGTTTCACAAATAACTCAGTCAATGTGTTTTGGTGTAACATTCATGCTTTCATGCATTTTTTGGTTCGTCAATAGATGGCGCTCTGACTCATCAGAATACATTAGGAAGTTTCTTCCTAAACTTAAAAATTCTATATCTTTTGATTTTGTGGGTCGATTTTGATGAAATAAACGCTAAATGTTACTCGGGTTATCACTTAATATTTTTAAGTACTTAGATTTGAAACCTAATCTGTGGTTTAAGCGTGATGCTCCCACAAACGCACAGACAAACAGACAAAAATTTCAAAAATTGCATTTTTGTGTTTTATACCTTTTTTCTGAGTTTTCTGTGTAATTTTCATGCAAAAATACTCAATGTACAGACACGGTTAGTCTACGATTTTATTATATGTATAGATTTTCGTTATTAGCAAACGAATGCATATTGAATACTACTGTTATATATTTTTGTTATGTACTAAGCAAGCTTTAGATGATGATAGTATAGGTCAGCGAATTTTCATGAAAGTAAAAAAAAAATATTTCCGTATTTTTCATGATCCATGGCTACCCCATTACATTTTTTTTAGTCTCGCCTATGTTACCCGGGATAACGCAACGCTTCTAACGATACCACATACATCGAAATCGGTAAAGGCGTTTAGGAGTTACGATGGAATAAAGAAACTCACAAACAAACAAACACACATACATACATGAATCCTGAAAACATAACACTCCTTTTTTTAGGCAGTCGTGTAAAAAGGAAAAAAACGAATTAAAGAAATAAAAAAATAATTATTATAGTTTATTAAAATATGAAAATCACAAAATGTAAAAAAAATATGGTGGTCATCACTTACAATCTACTTACATCGAAATATACAAATATATTCGGAATTTGCTTTAGTACAATGTAAGTATTTCCTGCAAGCACACACGGAATACAGTCTCAGTGTACCTAATTGGGATGTTAATTCAAAAACTATTTCTGTCAGTAAGGTTATTTAAAAATGTTGGGCTCATATTTTTTGTATCAATTAAAAATTACTGAGGTAAAAAGCTTAAAAGTACAGAGAGCCAATTGAAAAAGAAAAACACGCTCAATTTCCCAACATTTTGACAGATTGCGACTGATTCTCCGTGAGTCCCTTTCGGGGCAACAATCTATTGTCGTATTGTCTTTAATTTTGCGGAGCCTGACGGGAAACATTAGTAGAATTGGCTCTCTGTAGCTGTGGCTTCTCGTTAAAAGCGTAATTTCAACACATGTTAACGTCTTCATTTTGGTTTTCATGTCTCAAAAGAAAACGTGCGTGTCCAATATCCTAATATCTTATCAAGAAAGTTTGATGTACAAGTGTGTTAAGTACTTTTATTTGAAAGGGTTTGGCAATTTTTGTGCACAAATGCATTAGATCGTTTTGAGATATATTCCCAGTGTACATCATTGTGTACATGTGAAATAAATAGAAAAGCGGAAATAAAATAAGCCCATTTAATTCAACGTTTATTACGTACTGTAAATACTTACTCTATCTCAAGGTGGTGTGGAAACAAGTTATTCAGCGAAAACGCTTATTAAATTACACTTTGCTCGTACGCCGAAACTATTAATTTTACGAAAAAGTTGTTGAGACAAATGGTAGGTTTTTTTTTTGTTAAATTTTGTACAAAATGTTTTTATCGTAGAATGAGGCGGAAAGAAGATATCGTCAAAAGATTCGCAAAACCAAAAACATGTCGAAGCTTTTTCGGGGATGGAATTATGAGCGCTCCTGATTCACAAGTAGATACTAAAAGACCACAAACGTGGCAGAGTATTTTTGGGCTGAAATTGTGAGCGTTAAATATTCACAAGTACCATGAGACCAAGAAACAACTATTTGTTTGGCTGAAATTTTGAGCGCTAAAGATTCATAAGTAGATACTAGAAGACCAGAAACATGTCGAAGCTTTTTCGAGAATGGAATTTTGAGCGCTAAAGATTCACAAGTAAATAGATACCAGAAGACCAAGAAACAAGACAAAGTATTTCCAAGGCAGAAATTGTGAGCGCTAAAGATTTGCAAGTACCTTTCTGGAGTTAGTCAAAGTATTTTTGGGCTGGAATTGAGAGCGCTAAAGATTAAGAAGTACCAGGAGATAATAGACATGTCAAAGTATTTCCGGAGCTGGAATATGAGCGCTAAAGATTCAAAATTACCGGCATACCAGAAACATATGAAAGTATTTTCGGGGCTAGAATTGTAAGTTGCCAAGATTCACAAGTACCAGAAAGAATAAGCGCAGCGGCAGCGGCGGTGGCCAGTTTGAAAGTTATTGAAACGTCGGAGCAGGCAAATTATCGACTACAACAACACGCTCACTATGTGGTGTCCCAGCGAGCAACTGAGATACCAATAAAATCAGTACAAATTTTTAATTAAATTGTTAATTTATCTCTGGAACCAGCTCTAAACTTTAAGCAGACGAAGTTGCGGGTAGAAGCTAGTTAGTAATCATTTTTACCTGAAACTGAAGACAGAATTTATAATTTTCTTATTTGTAATGATTCAGAAACTAATTGTTTTGGGAAACTAAACATTGATGTCCTTTTATTTTTTTATTGTGAGTTCAAAAATATTTTGTTTGATTGTAGTTTGAAAAAAAGTGTTTTTATAAAAATAATCATTATGAATATGGATTTCTGGTTTATAATTTGGTCTATTTAATGCAATACCCATACATATTATTATTTTTCTTCTTTAACCAGCTTGGTAATGCTGTTAAATATTTTCGAGTTTTTCACTTAATGCCTGTCAATATAATCAGGCTTAATGCACAAATGTACTAAAGGGGGGGTTGTATGTTTATTTAGCCATTTTGAAAAGGTTACTTATGTACTAATATTGCAACATTGAGATATGATGGAGTTAAAGGACTAGTCTTATGAATAGATGCATATTTGTTTTGTTATCTTACTTGGTTTTTGTACTGTTCTTGTCTAAACTTAAAAAAACTTTAAAGCTTCCTCTTCAAAAATGACATTTTTGTAGTTAGTGCAATTGTGAACTAAGGCATCGATGTATAAAATACTTACTTTACTGGGGGACTGACAGACAATGCACAGTCGAAACTACTGGTCGTAGAAAGCTGAAATTTGCCATGTAGGTTCCTTGGGGAGTGTAGGGGAGCACTAAGAGAGGATTTCCCGAAATTCTTACGGGAACAAGAAAAACGGGAGATGCTCGTACGAAGTCGCGGGCAAAAGCTAGTTCTTTGATAATTTAACTGACAATTAAGTCGTTTTTTATTCATATTCTCTACTGACATACGGTGCAATAAAATAGGAAAAGAACGAATTAAAGAAATAAAAAAAAATATCATAGTTTATTAAAATATGAAAATTACAAAAAGAAAAAACATTGGTGGTACAATACTTACAATCTAATTAATTACATCGAAATATACAAATATATTCGGTGTTTGCTTTAGTATAATGTAGGTATTTCCTTCAAGCACACACGGAATACAATCTCAGTGTACCTTATTGATTATTTAAAAATGTTGGGCTCATATTTTTTGTAATAATCGAAATTTACTGAGGTAAATAGCTTAAAAGTACACATGGCCAATTGAAAAAGAAAAACACCCTCAATTTCCCAGACATTCTGCCAGATTGCGACTGAGTCTCCGTAAGTCCCTTTCGGGACAACAATTTAGGTTTCTTCACGCACACACGGAATACAATCTCAGTGTACCTAATTGGGATGTTAATTCAAAAACTATTTCTGTCAGTTAGGTTACCTATTTAAAAATTTTGGGATCATATTTTTTTGTATCAATAGAAATTTTCTGAGGTAAAAAGCTTAAAAGTACACATGGCCAATTGAAAAAGAAAAACACCCTCAATTTCCCCACATTTTGACAGATTGCAACTGAGTCTCCGATCTATTGTCTTACTATTGTATTTTAATTTTGCGGAGCCTGACGGGAAACATTAGTAGAATTGGCTGTCTGTTGCTGTGGCTTCTCGGAAAAAGCATAATTTCAACACATGTTATCGTCTTCATTTTGGTTTTCACGTGTCAAAAGAAAACGTGCGTGTCCAATATCCTAATATATAAAATACTTACTTTACTGGGAGACTGACAGACAACACACAGTCGAAACTACTGGTCGTAGAAAGCTGTGCCATGTAGGTTCCTTGTGTTCTGCATTATAAGGTTTGTCAATGAAATCTTTTTTTTTCCAAATTTAACCTCAACCTCATTTGTTTAGACAGACAATTTTCTTTTTCTGATCATATTTTAAATTGAGATTCCATAAAAATGACATTTGAAAAATTTCAAGAAAATATGGTCAGTATCTGGTGAATTTTGATGACCAGTCAATGAATTATACAAATAAATTTGAAGAAATTATTTGAAATCCATCAAGTATCTACCGACGTGTTTAATGTGAAATATCGCTCAGGAAAATAATGTACTCAAAAGGATTTAGCTTAATGTTAGAAAATACCGGTACGTCAATATTTTCACTTTCTTTCTTAGAAATTCTATTTGAGAATTATGTCGCTCATATTTCGTATATTGGTGTAGATACCGATCGGAGTTGACGACGGTATCGGTCCACGGGCCACCTACCATATCTAGGAAGGCTAGTTGGTAATTGTGAGCATAATTATTTAGTCTTTCGAGTTCTCTTGGAGTACTTAAGCCAATTGATCGCGTGATCGTCGCAGCCGCCGACTCCCAGGATTTGTGCAGTTTATGGACCTAAATATTTAATCGCAGACGTTTTAAATTGTTTCATGTTGTTAACATGACGTGCTGCTCCTTCCGAGCAGGTAATTAGTTACCTTATTTTCTATTTGAATATTGTCTAGGAGTTGCGAAAACCACTTAGAGCCGCATCTTTCATGCAATTTAGCTGTTGGCCTAATATCCCTTTATACCCGAACAATAAATTATGAACCGTTTCGTTTTTCATTACTAGAGAACGTTCATCACAATAAAAGTCGATTCAGAACAGCTTCAAACCTTTATTTCTGTTTTTGATATTAAGAAAGTCAATCAATGTATGTGGGTCAATGACCGTCATTGGTCATTTATCTGGCGCCTACCTAAAATATAAACAAAAATATATTACTCCTCAAAAGGAACAATTCTTTGACTGAATCTTGGCTTAACAATATAATGAGTCTTACATAGAAAGAGATAATATCACATCTAGAAAACAAAATAATTTGGCTTTGGTAAAATCAACAATCACAACTACAGACAGAAAAGTCTTAGAACGACGTATCACTCGACTAAATTCATAACGTTTTATTATAATAATATTTAAATTATCTAAGATATTTATATTGTTTAATTAGCCTATAGTGTTCCATAGCTGGCCTAGGCCTCTTTCCAGACACTTTTGCGCCACCTCGGGTATTATGTAAACCTTTGAATATTTCTAAAATGTGAAAATATGGATGAAATGAAATACACTGATAGATCAATGTCTTGAATTGATTTATAAGGTATTTCTGCACAGGCTCAAACAAGATAATCCCTGTTCAATCCAGCCCGTCCCCAGCGGTCCTCCCCCCAGCAACGCCCTAAGTCGAGGTTCGTACCCCACAGGGGCGCCCTTAGCTTGTAGTCACTTAGTTTGTTTGTTTTTAGAAACCACTGGCTGAAGGTTTTCATGTATGTTAGGGCCGCCACAGACAAGTCCGGTTAAGCAGACGACAACCACCTAGGTTCACCTGCGTGAGGACACTTACAAAAAAAAAACATCGTTCTCCTATGACACTAATGAATCCACAGGCAATGTTTAGTCTCGCAATGATGAGTCTAAACCTTATCTCTTATCTTCAATTCGTAGTGAGCAGAAGGGCTTCGGAGACCAAATGGACTTCGGTCGAACGTCGGAACACAGTTCTGTTCAGTCAATGTGAAACGACGCAGTAGCCATGCTAACCCAACCTTGACTTGAAGACGAGCAAACCGATTACCTGAAATCAAAGAGAAATAGCTATTGAGATATCTTAAAATGAGATTAGGCAGGAGTTCGTTCCAGGGTTGCGGAATTTCTTCGAAAGAGTCACCACGGCCCTGGAAAGCAAAGGGCATTACGAGGAACACAGATGGGTTTTAATCAGTAAGAGTCTGACACTCCTTTCTGCTCCGCCTAGAGCGGGAGGAGGTGTTTGATGATTTCCCATATTTAAAAAAAGGAAAGTGTTCGTTACGGACAGTCAGAAGCCAAAATAAATGATACCAGTCTTTCCAAGGAGTGTTCCAGTTACTGGGTTGTGGAGGACCAATAGGCAATTGCTTTATGTAAATACTGGTACGCAGCCGCATCCGCTTAGAGTAGAAGTCGACCCTAATATATAGCTAGGAAAAGGCTAAGCAGATTGATTGATAAATATGAGACTCTCTATGAACTCTTTGTTTATAATATTGGTATAGATAAGGCTAAGATAAGCTCTAGATGAAGCTAACATTACTGTATCTGTGATATCTGATCAACTCATACGCATAGGCTCAGGATTGTAGTGCCTATCCCTTTAAAACTGGAGTACATTCATCTTGTAACAGAAGTCTAAAAAGAAACAGTAATTCCCTTAGCGTTAGTGGAATTCACAAAAATGAGAATCATGTAATTTATATTTTAGGATGTGATAATCATAAATATTTGTTCCAAAATACCACTGACCGCTTTGATATTAAGTAATCCTATCGAGCTATTTGTAGAGAACACGATAACAAAGTAATTGATTTTGTATGTTATCAATCTGTAAGCAAGCTATATGTTTTTGAACAAAGTCACTAACAATCATGTTATATACTGATAAACCTAAAGCAATTAAGATAACTTACCAATACAAATACGGTTTCCTTCACCAAAAGGTAAATAAACATAATTGTTTATTTTAGAATCGTTTCCTGATGAAAATCTTTCCGGATCAAATACATCAGGGTTTGGGTAGTACTTTTTATCCCTGTGCAGGGCAAAAACTGGTATCAATACAATATTATCTTTAGCTATCTGTATTCCAGACGGCAGATACGTATCTTTTGTACATAATCTTTGTATTACACCTATTGGGGGATACTTTCTCATGGCTTCGTTAAGTACTTTGTCCAAGTAGGTCATTTTTTCGATATGATTATATGTCAGTTCTTCAGCATCACCGTCAAATACCTTGTCTATTTCTTCGTGCAATTTCTTTAATATTTCAGGATTGTTTGACAGTTCCAGAAGTGTGTATTGCATTGTGTTAGCTGAGGTATCTGCGCCAGCAATGAAGAAGAAGAATGCTTGTGCAGCCAGGATCTCATCAGTAGGCATCAACTCATAACCTGTAGTAAAGTCATGCATGATTCCATGTCTTTGCAGCTCCACACAAATGTCTATAAAATCGTGCCCTCTCACAGGCCCTTGTCTTCTACTTTTTAAGACACTTTTCACAGCGCCCACAAAGAATTCTTCAAATTCTCCGAAAATTTTTAGTTTTAACAATTTATACAGAGAAGGGAATACATTTGCGATTAAAATTACGATATTTTGCTTCATTGATGGTTCTAGGGTTTTCCATGCCATATCCAAAAAGGGTGAATTCATAGTGTTCTTAGTTTGCGTATCTATACCGAACACTGCTGCGCCAATCGATGATGTAGTATATGTGTACAGGACGTTGAATGGTTTCTGTCTCAGATGAAGATTGTCTTCAAAATAATCCACAAAATCTCGGGCACATTTGTCTAAGATGTAGAACATACTCTTTAGTTTAGCACTCGTGAAAACTGGACTGAGTTTTTGCCTCAAGATTTTCCACCTCTGAAAATCGTTGATGAATAAAAGATTATCAGCCAGAAGGTCGTTAGGGTTTGCGATGATACCGCGGCTGTGGAAGCTTTGGAAGTCACCAGCTAACACGGCTTGAATATCTTCAGGGCACTTCACCAACAGTGTAGGAATAGTTCCTGTAGTCATCCCAACGTAGGGTTCGTCATAATCATTATAAATCTCCTTCACAATTTCTGGCATCGATTTTTTACCGAACATAAACTTTATCATTATATCAGGGATTTGCACTACATTTTGTTTCCCCCAATAATTCCCGTTTTTTGACTTGAAATAGTACACTGCTGTGCACAAAACTGTCGTAAATAACAATATTATAAACAACATTGTAAACAAGATGCTCACCCACTAAGGTCACAATACCGACTGATAGTTGCGGTACTCGGTGCCTATATATAATCACACCTATGTACAAATGAATGGAGTTGTTTGTTCTTGGTAATCGACGCATTGTTTTGATTTTCGTTTAATTTATTAATGACTTTGGTTTGAGTTACGCTATTAATGATTATTGTTTATCTAAGTAGTTACAGCAAAGCGTGAGTTAATCCTCATTACGTGGTAAGGAATTTAGTCAGTAAGACAACAGTGTATTATTATTGTCTTTAACAATATATTTATGTTTACTTTAGTACAACCAAAAAGTGATACGACATAGCGATGATCTCAATGTTAGCTATCTATTTTTCGGGCCTCGAAATTATCACGGGTACAATAAGACTCGTCCGGTCAACCACTTTGACCGCTACCAATCTGTTGTTATTATGTCATCACGCAAACGTAATAATGGATTCAGTAAAAACTTATACGCAATAAACTGAGCGTATTCTGTATTTTTTGTATTCTGTTTTGTTCTTGGATTTCTAGAACCGTTATAGAGAGCTTCTAATTTTAGGGAATTTCCTGATGTTTTTTTCTGAATACGTATCTATGTTTCCTTATATTTTTATTTGCTTTTTAAAATACATGAGGAAGTCATGTAGAGGTACGCAGTACTAATTACATTTTTAAGGTGCAATTAGACGTGGCTAGTAATGGTAATGAGTGACACAAATTTGACGAAATTGGTTTCAAGGTAAATGATACCGTCTATGAAAATAGACGACCAAGTGATTCATTCATGTCATGAGACAGAACATACAATAAAAATTTTAACTGAAGTGGTATAATTCTGTTGAAAGCCGATAAATATTGTTGTGAAAGAAAAGGTGGATAGAGGACTCGAGTATCTTGACTTTGCACACGAAGTTATCGACTTGGGGAGAATGACTTGGCAGTCTTTGTGTTAAAAGAAGCATCGGCTAATACTTTAATAGCTAGGAGTTTTGAACAACACCCAAATAGACTGATGCTAAGATTTGGATCTATGTAGGTCGACAAAGTCAACCAAATGCGAGTAGGACTCTCACACGAAGGGTTCCGTAAAAAACACGTTTCTTGATTGGTCATCTTTAATTTAATTTAAATTTTATAATTTGTTGTTATGGCGGCTATAGAAATACACACTCTGTCAAAATTTCAACTGTCTATTTATTACCGTTTTTGAAATACAGACATGTCCCGCTGACAGACAGACGGACAGACGGCCGGACAACGGAGGCTTAGTAATGGGTTACCCTTCAGGTACGGATCCCTGAAAGTAGTACTTTGAAACACAGCACCTTTTACAATGAGATGCTACTCCCATTACTGATATTTAAAGAAAAAAATTCAAAAGTGTATGAGAATATTGCAAATATGCATTCATTGCTTTGTGTAGATGGTGAGGAAGAGAGAGTTTAGTAAAAAATGCTTAGTTAAGAATGATATTATGAAATTAAATACCCTGGATGACGTGACGATTAAAATGAAGAGTGGAAGCAGAAAACTTGGTATGCAGACCAAATAGGACAAGGGCAGACTGTTGAAAATCCTTCTTGCGTCAGAACTTAGGGTCAGAATTGAAGATTAACGAAATTTACATTCTCATAAAACTTCATCATATTTTCAAGTGAATGTATTGAGGTAATATGTACGTACGTAGTAAATATTACCTCAATGAGTGAATGTCGTTCCTTATCAAAACCATCATCATTAGAACATTGACGTACACAGTAATAGCTGCTTCAATTAGCAGCTACATATCGCGACAGCAGCTAAATATTAACCAATTAGATTTCGTCATCTGTTGATCATTATATCTGGACTATTTTGTTGCTGCTGTTCGTTTCTTTCCCTTTTTTCACATAACTCTGTCCTTTTCTAGTTCAGATTAGTCTCATCGGTAGGAGTCGAGCTCGTTCCGCCATCTTCCCCTTTATCTGCTACCATGTCTATTTATCAAGTCCGTATATTTATTGTTTTATAAACGTGTCCACTTCAATATTTGCCTTGTCATCGTTATTATAGGGATTCTGTTGATAGTAAAGTCTTCATGTCTGTCTGCCCCTAATCGGGCTGATAACTCAAGAACCACTTACTACGTGATTTTCCTAACATTATCTTTGAATAACTTTTGTCGGTTACAAGTGCAACTATTGATTTATTGACATTGGGGTCCTGGGTTCGAATTGCAGGACAGGCTATGTGTTATTGGGTTTTTCCCTTGAGTTTAATGTTATTTCAATCAACCAGTCAGGAAAAACAGCGCGGGAAAATTCCTTGCCTGGAAACCCTTTGAAGATGGTGCCAAAAAAAACAATCGCCAACTAAGTTGTTTCCAAAAATAATATAGGAACTCCAACAAAAAATAAAAGTTAAAAGTAGGAAACCAATTATATTGGAGTATGAAAAGTTCTTTTTGTTAAACAACTTAGCTTGGCTTCGTTCTAGCTGCAGTTTTCATGTTACATTTTTATCTCCATACAATTTTCATTTAATCTGTTTGGGCTTAAAACTTCAACGTTCAGATGTAATTGCCTTATGTAATGTATTTTCATGCTTATAAGCTTGCTGAATAATAGGCATAACGTGTGGGATGTGTAACAAAATTGCGCGGGGGAATAAAGACTAAAATATTATGGCATATAAGAGAAGAGTCTAATGTAGAACACCTTGTGAGCATCTTTATTCGAGAAAGTGCAATTGCGCCACACAGAATATCTGTGACTAGTTGACCCGCGCAACTTCGTCTGCTCCGCTCCTATTGGTCTTAGCGTGATGATATATAGCCTATAGGCTCATTATAGCGCATTATAGCTCATTTATCGAGGAACGCTATAGCGTTCCTCGATAAATGAGCTATTTAACAAAGAATTTTTCAAATCGGACCAGTAAGGCCCGCAGGTTCGTGCGTTGTTCAGATGACGTGAAAATAACTCTTTTCCGAGCATATTGCACGTCTATGTACACCTGCAGCCTGTGGGCTAATTACACGCAGAAAAGCTACAGCACTCTTCGTGTCCAGTTTAATAACGCTTTCAGGGCAGTTTTGGGTCTGCCCCGCTACTGCAGCGCTTCAGGTATGTTTGCATTGGCACGCACGGACTGTTTCCATGCCACCATGCGGAAGCGCTGCGCGTCTCTTGTGCGCCGAGTGCGGGCCAGCTCCAATGCCGTTCTGAGAATGATAGCAAACAGGTTGGACTGTCCTTATGTGCGACACTGCTGTGACAGACAAGTTATGTATAGTGTCGCTCATAAGAGACTGCTATAGTGAATTTTATTATAGTGGAATTTGTAATGGAGTATAATGATGTTTTTTTATTATTTTTTTATTTAATTTAGTATATGGAATTTGTAATGGACTATTATGATGTTTTTTTTTTAAATTAATTTAGTATATCAATTTTGTAATTTATTGGATTTATATAATCAATGGATAATTAATGATATGTGTAAAATTCAATTTAATGTGATGATAGAATATAATTTGATTTTTGATTTCATTACATGTTTTGTGGATTGGGAAAGCAGAAGATGTTGTGGGTGTTGACTGATTTCTATGGGTTTATAATAGCCTGAAATAAACGAATTTTATTTTTATTTATTTTATTTTTATTAAAAACCATAGATTGGTGATATGACTTTTTAAATCCCTTCCATGTATGTTTCCTAATAGCTATAACCCGTTCCCGTGCTATGACGTGTCAATGCCAACATCTTGATTTATTTTTGAGACTGAGACTGAGTCGGAGCTATATAGGAGCAATAATACTATCCCCTTTTCACAACAGATTCATAATAGCAATGACTCTTTAAAGAAGGGCCTGGTGGTCATTAAGAGGGGACTCTAGTCGGTAAAACAGGTATTTGAAGAAACTGCCGATGCCGTCGCGCTGCGCCCTACCAAGTAAAGTGCAAAAGCGACAGCTGCAGCTCAGGCTGATTTTACCTATAAAAACGTTTGTATTCCGCTGTTTTCTTCTTCAAAACTGAACTGATCTAAAAAATACTATATCAAAATTTAGAGGAAGACTATATCTATGCTTCTATTATTGTCTATTTTGTAAAAAAAAACTAATCAAATTTGTCTGACAGTCTTCGGAACATGGCGGTAAAAACGGGCTGTTTATTCGGATTTTTCGATTGTCATAATTCTTTAGGTAATTATGTTTTGGAAAAAAGAAAATGATAGAGGCACGTATTAATTCGATTTGGAAAAAAAAACATTGCTCTAGCAGCATTATCCACGAAGAAAACAGCGGAATGCGTTTGTACGGAGAAAGGAAGATTAGTTCAGTGCGATGCTCGGTCTAGTATGGTGCTTGCGCTGCTCTGTCCGAATATTTAATTCGCAAATTGCACGGCTGTAGTCGCTACCCGTTGTTCGTGCCGCTATGAGTTCACAACAGCTCATAGCCAACGAGTTGTTGGCATTCGTCAAGCATGTCATCGATTACATGGACGAAGTTAGCATCTTGCAGATCTGAAAGTCCACCTATAAGGAGGATGAGATAAGGACGGCCAAGTTGCTGCTTTTCCAAACGCTCGGCAAAGAAGATCAAATGCCGTCCCGCTGAAGAGATAGGACAGAAAAGAGTGTACAAGACATCGTCACTCTGCTGAAGTCGACCGACCCAGACGACGTGCCAGATTTTGTGGCGAAGGATCTGCATAGGCTGCCTCCCGTCACATTCGATCACGTCGACGTCACCAGGTTACTGAAGGGAATCACTTCCCTGAAAGCG
The DNA here is from genome assembly GCA_947578705.1 of Lacanobia wlatinum. Taxonomy (NCBI): domain Eukaryota; kingdom Metazoa; phylum Arthropoda; class Insecta; order Lepidoptera; family Noctuidae; genus Lacanobia; species Lacanobia wlatinum. Next base: position 25,652,821 of record OX388027.1, on the reverse strand, counting down.
AGGCTTGCCGAAGTACAAAGTTGGAGGTGTCAAATAGCACCATAGGTAAACTACGTGCAGAAGTAGTGTTGTTGCGCAGTGCTGTTTCGAGCTCAACTGCGTCACCAACTGCTAAAACTGCTTGCGTTGCATCGTGTTCTGCCGTCGCCGTCTCTGCCTCGTCACCGGTAGAGCAAACGATTCGTGTAGGTACATCGACCCCTAAACGTGCTTACGCAGACTTTGCCACCGCTTGCAAACCTGCTGAGTCGCAAAATTCGCAGGCTAGTCAAGCGATCATAACGAAGGGGGGAAAACAGAGCCGCTCAACATCCAACACGGGTTCGAAACAGCGGGTTTCAGATAAGGAGACGTGTGACAAGGATGGCTTCATCAAGGTGGAGAAGAGAAAGAAGAAGAAGCCTGCTTATCGGAGCCAGTGCGGCGCCGCGCTGGCAGGACCAAACATGCTGCTGCGTCCAGCAATACCTACGACGCTACTGTATGTGTCCCGGCTACATCACTACACGAAAGTTGAGGAGATCGTGGAGTACATGAGAGTGAAGACCAACTGGACTTTGAGGGTGGAGAAGTTGGAGTCGCGCCACAACACAAACTTCAATCGTTTGTGGTGCGGGTTCCAACTCACCATCTCGAGATGTTCCTCAAAGCAGAGTTTTGGCCGAAAGGTGTCGGGTATCGACGATTCCGCGGCCAGCTGCGCGACACCAGTCAGCGAAACACGACGCCGTCATTTCGTGTGCAGTAGTTTATAGTGTTAATTAGTATTGTAATATGTATTAACTTAATTATAGCTGTTATTGTTTTATGTTTATGTATTTTATTTATGGGCCATAGATGCCTGAAAAAAAGGATTTAATTAAATTAAAGGCCCAAGAGCTACCGACCCGAGTTCCCTGTTAAGGTGTATAGTAGGCTCAATAACCTTGAGCATCTGGGCCACACATTCATATCTGCGCCGCACACACAAACATTTCCGTAGCGCACGCGCTACCTCAAAACTATTGTCAAAGATTAAGCGAGGACGCAGACATGCGCGCCAAGCCGACTTTTTTGCCTACGACTACACAAGAGTATGGCGGTTGCACGGCTGATTTTTAGTTTAGATAGATACATATGTTACCCATATTTTTAATCACTGGTCTCATTTTTATACGAATGTGGTTAAACTGAAGTAAAACAATATAGGTCAGATAAAAACAATTTTGTGAAGCAATTTCGTCTTTTCTGCTAACGATCTATATAAAGATACTCGAAACTCGAGGTCAAACTGTTACCAGTGCACTGGTAACAGTTTGACCTTGAGTTTCGAGTATGCAGTGTACCTACTATTTTTTGTTTAGGCCTATACTACTTTATAGTCTCGTTAAAAGATTTCAAATAAAAAAAGTACATTCAAAAATAAATAAATTTTAAGCCTATTTCATAGTTCAGGTCTGCTAAATAATTTTGTAGCAATTTCATTAACTCAAAAACTTCAGATTCTGTGATTCCTGTGAAAGTTTTAGGTGTTTAATTGATAACGTTTTTATATCGGTTTATTCTGTAAACTGGAAATACGACGATGATTGTTGAAAAAACCCGACCAAGAGACATTGAAGACACACTGGAGAAATGTCTCTGAAAAGAATAATCGCTGTAAATCCTTATTTAACTACGGAACCCTGCAAATTATCTCCCTTTGCGTGCGCTGCGAAAATGATTGATGATATAATAAAATAATAAACTCGAATTTTAGAGGACCCATCAATATCTACAAACAGAAAAGGCAGTGATACCAAATGCCCAACTATTATTGTGTCACTTTTTTTATTTAAAAATTAATAGATACGACAGACCAAAGCAGACCACGTTATTCGCACCTTGGTATCAGTTTTATCAACATGAATCGTAATTTAATTCACTTATTTTTTTGAATTACTCAAATCAAACATTCAAAAGATATCATAATTTTATCAAAACAATACAATTTCAAACGGTCCCCCACAGACGCGACTGACACGCCGCATAGACCGACCGAATAATGAAAATAAATGTTTGTTTATGAACTTGTGTTTGTTTATGTTTGTGGTGATGACCTGTACACCTACCACAGTGTATTTCTTTTTAACCTAAAGGTTGACTAATAGAGAAGGCCTCGTTGCATTCCGCCTACGTACCACTATTGTTCATGAAGCTTAAATGAATAAATAAACTTACATTGTTTTTTTATTTTCTCTAATACTAGTCAGTTTATCGGTAATAAAAGAAATTAAGAATTAACGTCGGGTACGTTTGAAAAAAAAGAGCAGGCAAAAATAAAACCCGAGCGACACCGATAGTATTTTGATAAAAGTTGTTGTATGAAACTGTACAATGCGCCCACGCGCTCAATCAAGCTGGCTCCTCTGCAAAGAGCTAGTCTATAAACGCACACTAATACAAACGTTCGTAAATATTTGCACTAACACATTCATATACGCGTAGTCGGTCGACAGCGCGAGCGGAGCAACGAGCGACACAGCCTCCCCGTCTCAGTGCTAACGCACGACTGCCGCCTTCGCCCAAACAGAGCTTTAAAAATATGGGAGACTCAATATTGAACATTTTCTTTGCAAAATATTGATTGATTTACATGAGCAATGTTCACTTTGTGGTACACTTTACCAGCAATTTTTCCATGAAAAAATATTTTTAAACTTCGAAGCCGTTTGGAAGAAATATCCAAAAAATAGCGTGTTGTTAAATATTTTTTTACAGCAAAACTATATGTCATACGAAAACAACAATTATTCATATTATTGTTTATGAATCTACTATATACATATATTTTTTTCCAATCTTTTGACCCAGCCTTTAATGGGGAATATCCTTTAGAAAGTAGCCTTTTGACGGCTCTGAAGCAGAGGTAGGGCCTTAAGGCACTACCCCGACCAAAACCTTGCGACGTCCGTTTTTCTTCGGTTATTCAGAGACTATTAACTCATTAGATAAGAGAAATAAACTACATCTGAAAGCACATTATTAATGTTCGATATCTTATCATCACATTCCACGATCTAATTTTTTTACAGTGTTATTATTTATTTAAGGACAAACAACAAAGTATGCACCAGAATACACATGTTGAAGTACGCATATTTGTACATTTTATAGTGCAGCCTTAATTACATTTAAAATCTAATTTTAAAAAATGACTAAAATTATTGATTGTATGCATCTGTTGCTAAAGGCGATGCTCTAATCATTTTAGGATTACACTAATGGATAAATAATTTAAAAATCTAAATTATACACGTTTTATTTAATTTCAAAAATCGCTTTTCTTTTTTTATTAAAATCATTGAATTCTATGATAAACGGTGGGGTGCGGCAAAGAGAGAACGAATGCTCAAGGTTATTTGGTCAGGGAAATTCCTTAAGTCAAGAGGGAATAATTTGCTTCTAGTAAACGCAGCATCGCTTACATTTGTACTATTCTGTAACGATTTCACCGTGATAATTGAAGCGAAGTGAGCTGTCAATCCTTACACTGTGGGTTATGGGATGCATCAATTAATATGACACCTCTATTTACAGAATAGACCGGTGGTCGAACGCAGTCCTATCCATAAACATAAAAAATAAAACCGGCCAAGTGCGAGTCGGACTCGCACACGAACGGTTCCTTGCCATAAACCTTAATTTTTATTATTTGTTGTTATAGCGGCAATAGTAATACACAATTTGTGAAAATTTCAACTGTCTACCTATTACGGTTCTTAACAGACAGACAGACGGACGGACAGCGCAGGCTGTTGGTTACCATCTGGTTACGGAAACCTATAAATTAAATCATGAGACCGAAAAACTCTGAAATGGTGTTGATGTGGTCTATGTATTAAAAAACACTTTCTACTTGACACTGTTTACGAAAGTAGCGGTAAGCGCACTCCAGCACTCATCAAGTGTCACCGACAATACTGTAGCGGCATCAATGCCGCCACAAGAAAAACCAACGGAGCAAATCTAAATCGCAACAAAAAGAACCGCGACGCTATCTATCCAACTAGAAGCGAACTACTACGTCGAAATCCTGCATCGCGCAAGCGCTGATATACTATATGTTCTAATCGCACGGCAAACTTGGCCTTACGATTAGAACATAGAAGTATAGAATGTGTGAGAACTTTATGTAAATCGGCGGATGTGATAGCACTCCAAGAAACCTGGCTGCTACCGGTACGATACACAAGTATTGGGTGATATTGACGATAACTTCGGCTACACGGGGAAGTCAGCAGTGGACTTGACTGCTAGAGTGCTACGAGGCAGACCTCACGGCGGGATTGCGATACTGTGGCGGAAAAGTGCCTTTCGCAATGTTACGGTGGTGAAGTGTAAAAGTGAGCGTATTGCTGCGATTAAGGTAGTGACTGGAGCTGGACGTAAAATGTTAGTGATGTGCGTGTATATGCCGACTGACCAAACTGTGAATTTACTCAGTGTTTGGGTGAGTTGAATGCAATTATACAAGACAATAGTATCGAAGTAGTATTTATGTTAGGGGAGGAAAATGACTGGATTTGTGCCGATAATAAAATTAGGTATGTCATCTGAAACTTATACTTTTCAAAGTGAAGTTTATGGGTGTAAGCGATGGTTAGATCACTGCGTGGTATCCAAGTCAGCATGGCAGTCTGTGGTGAATATTACTGTTCTCAATGATATTTATTGGTCAGATCACTTCCCTTTGCAGGTGACTTGTAATTTAGAAGTAATTAAAGCTAAAGTAGAAGTTCATAATTCTCTACATAATAATATTGTATGGGGACTAAGAGAATTAGAAGAAATTCAGAAATATCATGAAATTTGTAATAATAACTTCAGAAAAATTATGTTTCCTGAGGAACTTCATGAATGTGCTGATGATTTGTATCAAAACATACAACATAGATCTGTAATTGACAACTTATATAACAGCATTGTTAATATATTATTAAGTCAGGCTTCGGTAAACAGTCGCAGTACCTTACCTAGGAAACCAAAGAATGTTAAGACTGTCCATGGCTGGAACAAGCATGTCAGAGACGCCCACGGGCAGGCTAGACTAGACTATCAATTTTATTGTATGTCTTAGGCGGTAAACCAGTTAGTGGATATCTGTATGATAAAATGTGTGAAAGTCGACGAGTTTTCAAGTCACGCTTAAAGTACTGTCAGAACAACCAGGAACAGGTAAAAATGGATATACTTGCCTCACAACATTCTGCTAAGAAATTTAATATGTTCTGGAAGGGCACGAAGCGTTTAAATGGTAAAGCTAGTCTGCCCGTGTGCGTTGATGGCATCAGTGATGCTAAAATGATTGCGAATTCATTTAAGAATCATTTTCAGGTGAGATCTTCCTTGCTGTCGGTGTCTGATACTGAATGTCGGCCAATAGAGAAGCCTATTGGATTTTCAAGTAAGGATGTAGCTGACCTTATTAAAAATATGAAAAGAGGAAAGTCACCAGGGCACGAGGGACTCAGTGTCGAGCACTTACAGCATGGGGAGTACACCTGTATAGGGTGTTAGCCATGTTTTACACTTTTTGTATACGGCACTCATATTTACCATCTAATCTTATGAGAACAGTGGTTGTGCCAATAGTGAAAAATGTCACTGCTGATATCTCTGATAGAAGTAACTATAGGCCGATTTCTTTAGCTACTATAATCGCAAAAGTGTTTGATGGGTTATTAGATAGAAAACTTGATCGTTTTGTAACATTACAGGATACACAGTTCGGTTTCAGAGAGGGGTTGTCAACTGAAAGTGCAATACTGTCTCTGAAACACACTGTTGATTATTATGTGAAAAGGAAAAGTCCAGTGTATGCGTGCTTCTTGGATTTATCCAGGGCTTTTGATCTAGTGTCATATAATAAGCTCTGGACAAAATTAAGAAGTGCGGGTGTCCCAGCCGATCTTGTGAATATCCTCGCCTACACAGTGAGCAGCTTAATGTAGTAAGTTGGTAGAAATGTATACTCAGATGACTATTCACTAGAGTGTGGTGTCAGGCAGGGCGGGCTGACTTCACCACGGCTATTTAATATGTATGTTAACCATCTGATTGAGGAGCTCAGCAGCATGCATGTTGGATGCCACATTGATGATATATGTGTCAATAATTTGAGTTTTGCTGACGATATGGTGCTGCTGAACCCCTCAATTGGGGGTCTCAGACAGCTGTTAAAGGTGTGTGAGGTTTATGCTGTGGAACATGGCCTGAGGCACAACGAAAGTAAAAGTGAGTTCATGTTATTTAAATGTAAAAATATAAACAATATCTTTATACCACCTATATTACTTAATGGTGTACCTCTGGGTCGTGTTACACAGTTTAAATATCTGGGACACATAGTAACTGAGAATTTAAGTGATGAATTAGACATTGAAAGGGAGCGCAGGGCATTGTCAGTACGCGGTAATATGTTGGCACACAGGTTCGCTCGGATATTTATGTACTGCTCCTCTTAAAATAACAATGTTCAAGGCATTCTGCCAGACGTTCTACACGAGCAGCCTGTGGGCAATCTTTACACAAAAAGCCTACAATGCCTTGCGCGTCGAATATAATAATGTGTTCAGGGCTCTGTTTCGGCTCCCTCGATATTGCAGTGCATCCGGCATGTTTGCAGACGCCAGCGTAGATGATTTCTACGCAATAATGCGTAAAAAGGTTGCGTCCGTGGTGCGACGAGTACGGGGGAGCCCGAATAGTGTCCTGAGGATGATTGGGGAGAGAACCGATACTGTTCTGCTCAGTAGGTTCACTGAACTCCATGTGTTGCGGGACCGGTGAGCCTACTGTGCAGGGGGTAGACGGTGTCTAGTTTCTTCTTTTTAATTACTAACATTAGTTATAAGCAAAATTCTGTTACTAACCACCTTGCCTATATATGGACTTTTTTGTCTGAAATAAATTATTTTTATTTTATTTATTTATTTAAAAAAGTGCTCGCATGTGTGTGTGCGTTACCATTTTATCTTGGGATTAATAAGTTTGAGAACTTTTTCTAAGTAGGTACTAACTGAATTCAGTCCTCATTTGTGAATGTTGTTCGTACATCCTCTTTAAACTCTGTGGTTTGTCGTTACTATAGCAACAAATTGTGTTATCCACCTAATCGATAAGTCAAATGTCAATTCTATGACATGTTTTTTGACAAGTGCTATCGACTGGATGGAACACTTTGTCTAGCCACTTTAGATCAAACACGTGACTTTTCGACACTTAATGTCATTCCCATACATTTTGGACTTTTCGATAGCGTTAGCGACAGTCGATTGACACCTTGTATAAGGCCCCGAGCCATTTGATGGGAATACCTACTTGAGTGCGATAGCCGTATCATCGAAATTTGTTTCTTCGAAAACCTTTCAACGACATCTCTATACATCGTTACATCGAAAAACTGTACTGCAATACTCGTTACTGCGATCTTACTTGGGAAAACTTACTTCGGACGACCTTACGGCGATAACCAAGTCCATCGATTTTCTTTTTCGAAACAATACCTACTTTTTTAACATTTCTTTAAAAGCAGAGAGCCTATGCAAAATTCATCAGAATAGAAGAATGCGAGGTTTTTTTGCTATAATTAATTTATCAGGCGCTTGAGGTTGCACTTAGTTCGCAATAAAGAATTTTGAGTTTGAGTTTGTGGTTCTATGAACAATATGTACAGATTTAAAATTGTAATGACAAGAAATACAACGAAATATAATTGCATTTGTATAGTGTTCGTCGTTTAGTGTTATAGAAGAGCTCACTGATAATTGTTTATTGCTAAAATGACTCGACTGTTACCATAGAAAAATCGAAGCGCAGAAATGACATACTAATTATTAGTGTATAATTATGAGTTTTGTTCGAATAAAAAAAATAATGACAAATGTTATTGGTGTTGTGTGCTTCAGCAAAGGAAGCAGTGTTCAAGTACTATGATGACCGAACTTTGTACAGCCAATGGGCATTCCATAATTAAAAATATGACTGAACACACTCAATGCTTCATTGTTGCAATCAATATCATTTTAAAACAAATTAAAACAAGCTGCGGCTACCACTTCGATGACACCTGTACAGATCATTCAGGCTAATTTGGAGGCTGTTCCCAATACAAGTGCATCTGGTCTGCCAAATAAAAATGCTTTGAGGAAAATAATTCATCGTGTCAGGAAGAAACATAAGCCTAAAGAACCGCAGACTATAAATGAAATTGAAATGCCGTCTGCATATGCTTTCGTCGAAGGAGAACGATTTTTGGCTCGTGACACTAAATTTGGTGATAAAAACTGCTTGCTGTTATTTTTCACTAAACAAAATATCAAGATACTTTCAGATTCATCAGTTTGGTTGATGGACGGAACTTTTAAAACTTGTCCGGCCTTATTTCGTCAGATTTATTCTATTCACGCTATAGTTGGACATGATGATAAAACCAAAAAGTCAGTACCGTTGGTTTACTGTCTGTTGACTGACAAAACAGAGGAGAGCTATTTGGCTTTTATAAGAGAACTCAGATTATATGCTGTAGAATATGAATATGATTTGAATAGAATAGAATAGAATAGAATAGAATTATTTTTATTTGCAAAGAATGTAGGTACATTATCTACAGCATATTATGTTGTCGCATCTACTTTTCCGCAACCGGAAATGCCGAGCGTGAGTCGGACGTCATCGCGTCATCGGAGGTAAGGAGGGGCGCGCCACGCCACCTCGTTTTGGAAAGCGCTACGTAGCTCACTTTGCCACGCAACATCGTCGAGACAACACGTCAACACCAGCTCTCCGAGATATTTAAGGGTGAATAGGTATCGGTCAGAAATAATGTTGGCAACACATTATTTCTAGACGTTTATTATCTGTTTAAATATTCCAGTGTCTTTAACTCTTAAGGATATTCTATTTTAATAAATTATTATGATAAATGTAATGTAAATTAAAGTGTAAATCTAAATTATTGTGAACTATATAACCTTGCAATTAAAGGAGTAAAACTGATTTAAACCTTCAAGGTGTTCTATATCCCTGATTGACAATAAACGCTTACTATGATTTACTGACCGTTGTTTTTATATTAATTGTAACAGATTTCGAGATTGCAATCATAAACGTGATCAGGATTGATTCCCCTGACGCTCATCATCAAGGTTGTTTATTCCACCTTGGTCAAAATGTGTGGAGGCAACTCCAACGATCTGGGTTAGCTTCGCGCTATGGCAGTGGCAGTGAGTTCTCACTGAAATTAAGATACTTAATTGCTCTGGCCTATCTTCCGCCTGAAGAAATTCCTGACGCATTAAAAACTCATAAATAAAGTGTACTACCAGAAGCAGCGAGAAGCATTACAGAGTGGTTTGGAACGTACTATGTTTTGGGAAAACTTATGTGCCGAGCCAGTAGTACTTCAGTCTCCATTTCAAGATCTTCCCCAATGTTCCCCCTCAATTGTGGTCTATAAATACGAACAATGAACTGCGATTGCCCAGAACCCAAAATAAAGTTGAGGCATGGCATCGTAGGTGGAATAGTCTATTAAATAATAATCGACATGGCCTATATGAAACTATTCGGGAAATGATGAAAGAGCAAACTGCTGCCAACCATGCCGTTGAAAAAGCCTTATCGTGTATTTCGATGAAACCGCCCTGAAAAAATTGAGAGATCGTTCACATGTACTTTCGAAACTATGCGAAAAAAGGCATACTATGGATTTACTTACGTTTTTAAGAGGTATGGCAAACAATACCGAATTATAATTTCTAAAACCTTTACTTAAACACTGATATTCCTGACAGATGGCGCTCTCTGCTTTTAAAGAAATGTTAAAAAGTAGCTTTTGTTTTGAAAAAGAAAATCGATGTACTTGGTTATCGCCGTAAGGTCGTCCGAAGTAAGTTTTCCTAAGTAAGATCGTAGTAACGAGACTTCGATTGAACAAGGCTTCGCAGTATGATATTTACGCAGTAAAATCGTTCGCAGTACAGTTTTTCGATGTAACGAAATATCGCAGTAAAAAGACGTCGATTTAACAAGGCGTCGCAGTATAGAGATGTCGTTGAAAGGTTTTCGAAGAAACAAAATTCGATGATACAACTATCGCACTCAACTAGGTATTTCATGTGTTATGGATGTATTTTGTGCAATTAAATGAAATTCTACCTGTGCAACAGTATGTTTTACATTATAATAGTTTTTCACTTTGTCGTAGTGTCAACACGAGTGCACAGACAGCTTCTACCACCTGGCCTCGCTTGTATATAGCTACATTGATATTTGTACTGAGCGACGTCTTTTTATTGTGTAAATACACCTTTTATACATTGTTACCATACGATCCTTATAGTATGGCATTGTTCTTCATCTATATACATATAATAAAATAGTAAATCTTGAGGTAAATGTTCCCGATTGGCGCGAAAACTACTGACCAGATTTTGTTAAAATTTTGCATAAATAATCCTTATAGGTACGGTCAGGCTATAGGCTATGTGCTATCACGCTATGTGCTATGGAGAATGAGCAATACTCCAAAATGTCTGTTTTGAACGAGAAAGTGCACATGGTTCGATCCTCACCAACAGATATTATATATATATTAGGAGTAGGGTAGGAGTAGGGTAGGAGTAGGGTAGGAGTAGGGTAGGAGTAGGGTAGGAGTAGGGTAGGAGTAGGGTAGGAGTAGGGTAGGAGTAGGGTAGGAGTAGGGTAGGAGTAGGGTAGGAGTAGGGTAGGAGTAGGGTAGGAGTAGGGTAGGAGTAGGGTAGGAGTAGGGTAGGGGTAGGGTAGGAGTAGGGTAGGAGTAGGGTAGGAGTAGGGTAGGAGTAGGGTAGGAGTAGGGTAGGAGTAGGGTAGGAGTAGGGTAGGAGTAGGGTAGGAGTAGGGTAGGAGTAGGGTAGGAGTAGGGTAGGAGTAGGGTAGGAGTAGGGTAGGAGTAGGGTAGGAGTAGGGTAGGAGTAGGGTAGGAGTAGGGTAGGAGTAGGGTAGGTGTAGGGTAGGTGTAGGGTAGGTGTAGGGTAGGTGTAGGGTAGGTGTAGGGTAGGTGTAGGGTAGGTGTAGGGTAGGTGTAGGGTAGGTGTAGGGTAGGAGTAGTGTAGGAGTAGTGTAGGAGTAGGGTTGGAGTTATATTATAGATGAAAATTGTGACGCAGACGAAGTTGCGCGGGTCAGCTAGTATATTATAAAATCGCATTTATTATGGGTCTAACCTTAGCAAAGCAGTCAATCATGGTGCGCGTTTAAGGACGGCTATTTCACGTCAAGATTTGAATTACACGTAGCAGGGCGGTTGTACGTCAGGCCTTGCGTTCGATGTGACTTCGCTTCGATTCTTGCGAAGTAAATTTTGTATTTGTTCATTTTTTTTTCATTCATAATTTTCTTCTATATTGAATACCTAGCCTTAGCCTTAGCCGAAATAGAGGTTATTTTCCAACTAAATAACCTCTATTTCGGCTTCCAGTGTTACCGGATGCAGCTGAATACCAGTACTTTATATGGAGTGAATTCACATCCCAGTACCTATATGGGTGACACCCGTTGGAAAGACTGCTGTCCAATTTTCCGGATTCTGACTACCTGTAACGACAGACACACATACCTCGACATATAGGTACCTAAATATTTACAAAAATACTAATTGAATATTGGAAGTAATTTTTTGTGTATAAAATGAAACCAATGGAAGTTTTTAATGACTAAAGTGAGACGGCTACAAACTCTTTCATTAGGTTTGAAGCCGGCCGCATGACACTCGACGGTTTGCCGGACAGACACGTCGTGTTACACTCGATGCCCTGCATGTCGCCTGTGGTACCGAATTTATTGAACGTAAAATTAAATTTTTGAGAATATATTCTGTTGCTTGGCTGTCGATAGTTCTGCTCAATAGTAAATAGGTTGTTGTTTATAGTTTTGGTCGATTCGGTTTCTGATTTCTCTGCAAAATTCTCATCTTATCTACATTTTCTTCGTTGGCTGGCTTAATTTCGTTTTATTTTGGTTGGAAAATATTCTATTCGTTACCTGAAACTAAAAAATATATTATTGATCTTTTCGTCGTTAAAAAAATAAAATAAACAGGTATAAGTATTTGTTCTGCACAAGAATTTATAGTCGTTCCATCGGTTTGTTTTTTATTCAATCCCGCTGTTCCGCCCTAATAATAAAATTCGACTCAATATTATATATTTGTCTTGTATTGTATACAATCTGGTTGGGTCTGGATTGTTCTCAAAGTTTTCTGTTTTTTTTTGTGTCTTAGTTTGTTGCCTCTAAAGAATATATTATTTTATCTATATAGTATACTGTATTATATTATTTTAAAGTTCATCACTTGAATATATTGTTTTTTGCTTGGTTAAAAATAGTGACCTTCTAATTCTAAAAATGCCATTTCGAAAAAGGAGTAACCTATATCGAAATTCTGTAAGGTCGAAGAGGAGCAGGTTAGCTCGATCTCTCGAAACTGCTCCAGAACGAGAAGCTCGGTTATCTGCCAATAGTGAGCGTCTGGCGCACACTCACGGTGAAGCGCGGCTACAGGTTGCGGATAATCAGTATGCGATCTTACGGTTGCTCGAAAGCAGTGAAGCGAGTGCGGCACGGCTTTTAGTGGATAGGGAGCACCATGCTGAGTCTCGCGCCACAGAGCCGCACTCCCTACAAGATTTGAGAGCGAGTTCGCAAATTATTCGTTCTACTATTTCACGGGTGCTCGAAAGCTCTGAAGAACGTGAGGCGAGTCCTAACGCAGATCACTCTCAGCAAGCCTTGTCGCGTTCATTGGCGACAGATGACCAGCGAGAGGAACGAACCGACGGCGCTGCTGATCTGTCGCAAGAGCGAGTCAGAATTCAGGATTCAGGGGTTCGGGCAACTCAGTCAGACGAACAGTGTGAGGTGCAACTAGCTCAAAACCTCCTGCGTCGTTCGCATGCTCGATCCTCGACGTCTGACGATGAATCCGTAGCATATGATCATGAGGAGCAGCCGTGGCTAAATAAAGAGAGAAGTGGGTTTTTTTACAATGTAATGATCAAATATGCCGATTATAGTAATATTGGGGCCATGGCAGAGGTGTGTGCTCATTGCCAAGCGCGCAAATGGAGAGGAGAGCCGAAGGGAATGTGTTGTGCGTCAGGAAAGGTTCGCTTAGACCCTATGTTGACCCCACCGGAGTTTCTAAGGTTTCTTTTAAATGGCGAGCATCCTAAGTCCAATCATTTTTTGAAACGGGGTTTATACCTACTTTTAAGGTACAGGGGCAGGTGTACCATCTGATCGGGTCCCTTCTACCAACGGACGTGCCAAAACTTTTACAGGTCTATTTTATCTGACGAACAAGCCAATATTCGAAACCAACACATTCCTAACTTGGACTTGGGCCTTATAAGGGGATTGCAGAGTATGTTGCATAATTTGAACCCCATTAGCAACTTCAAAGCTACCTTAGAGTCAGTGCCTGACCGCGAGCGTGGTAATTTCAAATTTGTTATCAGCGCAGACAGAAGACCAACCGCAGCCCATCCAGGGCAATACAATGCTCCAACCACGAACGAGGTAGCTGTCCTCTTAGTTGATCAGGAATACGACAAAAGGGATATTGTATTGCGTACGCATGACGACCGCTTGCAAAGAATCAGCGAGACGCATCGCGCTTACGATTCCCTGCAGTATCCTCTGATATTATGTCGGGGAGAGGATGGCTACCATTTCGCTCAATACAATGTTGATCCCCAGACAGGTGCCTCAAAGTTCAGGAAAAAGACGTCCGCTTTACAGTTTTGTAGTTATTTGGTCTAGCTTAGGGTTAACGGGGGATATCTTCACTTTTTTCGTGGGCTTTATATAGCCAGTTTTTGGTCTTTGAAATTGAGACAGAGCGTTTACTTTTTATCAGAACGAAACAAAGAAAGCTGAGAGCCGAAAATTATATTCATCTTAGGGACGCGATGCAGCATGACTCGGATGCAGAGAACATTGGAAGGATGGTGATTCTCCCTTCTACCTTCACAGAAGGCCCGCGGTACATGCATGAAAGAACTCAAGACACTTTTTGTTACGTACGTAAGTTCGACCGTCCGGACCTCTTTATTACCATCACCACCAACCCTAAATGGCCGGAAATTACCTGGGAGCTTCTAACCGGTCAGGCGTCGTATGATAGGCATGACTTGATCTCTCGAGTGTTCAATTTGAAGCTGAAGTGCCTTATGGATCTCCTCACGAAGGCAAAAGTGTTTAGTGCAGCCCGATGCCACATGTATTGCGTCGAGTGGCAAAAACGTGGCTTACCCCACGCGCATTTGCTTCTGTAGTTAGAGGAAAAGATCAGGCCCAACGAGATAGATCAAATCATTAGTGCTGAGATGCCGAGCGCCGACGTCGACCCTGTCCTGCACCAAATCGTTAAGAGCATCATGGTACGTGGACCGTGGTCCCTGTGGTGCTTTTAATACAAATTCTCCATGCATGAAAGACGGACGTTGCTCTAAAAGATTCCCATAACCCAGTGCCATAAAAACTGTAGCAGGTGAGGATGGATACCCATCGTACCGGCGCCGATCTCCTGCGGAGGGTGGTAGTTACGCCGAAATAAACATGCGTGGACAGTCGGTCCAGATCGACAACAGATGGGTCGTTCCATACTCACCCGTTCTCTAAAGGACGTTTCAAACATATATTAATGTTGAGTCGTGCACCAGTGTTCAATCAATTAAATACAGTGGCGTGCCTAGGGTTTCAAAATAAGGCAAGCCCAATAAAATTTTAACCGATTTCAAAAAAAGAAAGTTCAGTTTTCGACTGAGTATATAGGTACCTACGTATGTATCATCGCAATTTTCTCATAAACTACTGGTTAGGTACAATAAATTAAAAGTGAATTCATCCATCTTCTTCTTTCCTCTTCTTCAATTTCACTCTTGCTTGTCGTGCGGTGAATGAGTTAACCAAAGCACACTGAAGGCATGCTAGTGCTAGATTGAATATAATAAACATATCAGCAATTGCATACCTCCGGTGGCTTTGAAAAAAGCCGTTTGGTTTGCTTCATTGCTTGAGGGAACAAAGTTATGGTAAGTAGGTGCTTGCTTCGTAACAGGACTAACAGGTTACAGACAAAAAAAAAAACAAAGTTACAAAACGAAAGTTAAAAAATAGCTAGATAGAATGTAATAAGGAATTTAAATAAATTATTTATATTCTAATTGGAATCGTCTATCTTTCTTAAGAAATGATTTAATTACATCAGAGTAAAATGTTGGTGATCGTTTTAATTCTACCAACAACTGTTTTTCAATAGCTATCATTGATAATTCGGAAAGACGCTCTTGACCTTGTGTATTTCTCAGATAGGTATGGATACGTTTAAGAGACGAAAAAGCACGTTCCGCGGAAGAACTTGTAGCTGGAATAGTTACAACAAGATACGCTAATTTTAACAGCTCGGGAAAGGCATCTTCAAGGTTATTCTCATTAATGAAATCAATTAATTCGAAAACATTACGGTCTTTCAGATCAGGACTAGAATACAAGCAAATCAATTGGCTTTTTAATGTTTGTTTGTCGAAATAGTTTGCATAAATGTCAAATAATGATAACTGGCGTGATATAGATGTCTCAATTCGTTGTTTACCAAAATTACCGAAAGAAACCATTGCACACAGGTGTTTATGGGAATTTGCGTGCCTTTTAATGGCGCCAGATATGTTATTTAAATCATTATAACCAGATGTATTCCAAACGGAATCTTCATTCGAAAAAAATATGCAGCACCAACAATACAGCTTATTCGTGTGCGAACAGCCAACAATCCAACTAGTTTTATACACTGATCTATTAAATTTTCGTTTATGCGATTTACTAGTCTGAGAAATACACAGAGTAGGCGTCGGTTTTAATGAAGAAATTAACTGTTTTTTCTGAGCAAAGCTGATTTTACGAGCGATTTTACCTTATCTTCGCCAATCAAAACTTGAACACATTTTAAATCCTCACAAGGTACAATTACCTCCATTGTTGTAGGTAAGTCACTAAAACAATTGTATCACTAAGAAAATCTAAGAAAACACACAAATAACTTTAACAACATAACTTTTCCACTCAAGCGAATGAAACTGAAGTTAGTTGCACTCGGGTGTCGGAAACTACTTACCAGAGTTGCAGTGTTGTCATTTAGGCAAAAAAAGTCCCCAGGTATATGAAAAATCCAGCTAGATGTCGCAATTTTTTTATTTTTAAGATATTGCTTGAATATTTAATTTCGTTATTTTAAAAAGTCGCTAGTTTTTATTGTTGTTAAATCTTAAAAAAAGTCTCCAAACTCGTTAAAAATCTCCAAGATCTCACAACGTCGCTAAAACGGCAACACTGCAGAGTTGGCAAGGTGACAAGGTCACGCATACGCGGGCAACTTCATACGCATGCAGGGCTTAATTCTTTCATACTGATCGATTTGTAGACGCAAAAGTTTCTGACTCGTTATATGGCACATCGCTATAAGTGCGAAAGTGACAGAGCTAGTATTTGAAAGCCCGGTAAAAGCCGGTACGTGTAAGCGAGATAGCTATATGTAGATTCTGCAAATGCGAAACTCTGCGCGCGAACAATCGCGATGTGTAGTGTGGCATAGGTAGATACTTTGTGTTATTTTGATAAGAATTAAGCGATCTAGGTTTGTTGTGGGAAAATCATCAGCATCATCTGTCCGAAGACTTTTTAAGAGCTTACAGAAGGTGACGTTGAAAATAGTGATGAACACGTTTTGAACAGTTGTCTTTGTTCACTTCAAGATTTGGTAATTTCAGTCGGTGGCCACCCACTGGTCGAGTATGAGTTACCGGCTCCAAAACCATTGGCGTATCAAGACCGGGGAAATCGAGAATACGCCGCCGAAAGCAATTACGACCCGGGCGCAATGGCTAACATTGTAAACGACCACGTCACGATATTCACCTCGGAGCAAAAGGACATTTTTGACAAAGTTCTCCAAAGTGTTGAGCTTAGCCAGGGTAAAATGTTTTCTTGGATGCTCCTGGTGGAACGGGAAAAACCTTCATTACCACTGGCATCCTAGCAGAGATCAGGAGGCAAGGCAAAATGGCTATTGCGGTTGCATCTTCTGGAATCGCTGCCACACTGCTTCCTGGGGGTAAAACAGCGCACGCTATGTTTAAAATTCCCATAGATTTAAAGAGCAACGAAGCGCCTGTGTGTGGGGTGTCACGCAACAGTGACAAGGGTCGCGTGCTCAGAGATTGCTCTTTGGTCGTATGGGATGAATGCACTATGGCAAATAGAAAAGCAGTAGAGTCTGCAGGACATACGAAGGAATCAACATTTGATGGGGGGTGTCACAGTTCTATTTAGCGGCAAACTCTGCCTGTGGTGACGCGAGGAACTAGGGCTGACGAGGTGAATGCTTCGTTAAAATGGTCGATTCTATGGCCACGAGTTCATAGACTGCGATTGACTATCAATATGCGTGCTCAGTTAGGCGGAAATACACGAGCTCAGGAATTCTCCGAAGTTCTTTTAAAAGTTGGTGAAGGCTTGGGGAAGGAAAAGTTACCAGAAGAAAGCGGTGAGGTGGAACTACCAGAAACCCTTGGTAGAGGACTTCCCACTATAGAAGAACTGATTTGTCTGGTGTATGGGGACCTCAGTCGAATACCGCACCAAGAAAATTCTTGGGTATGTGAACGGGCCATTTTAACGCCTAAAAACAATCAAGCTGCAGCAATAAACGCAAGCATTCTATCGAAAATTGAAGGAAATGAAGTGGTATACACCTTCATAAACACTGTGGTGGAGCAAAATGACGCCACACATTATCCGGTAGAGTTTCTGAATTCACTTACGGCAAGTGGACTACCAGCGCACATTATCCAGCTTAAGGTTGGTGTCCCAATTATGCTCTTTTGAAATTTATCTCCGCCAAAGCTGTGTAACGAGACCCGCCTCAAAATCGTCTCTCTACTCTCTACAGAGAAATGTCATCGAGGCAGAAATTTTAACGGGTTGCGGCGTTGGCGATACAGTGTTTATACCGCGTATACCACTTATTCCCCACAATTACCCTTTCCAATTCAAGTGCGTGTGGTTCCCTGTTAGTGTATGCTTCGCTATGATCATTTACAAGTCTCAGAGGCAGACGCTGAGGGCTGCAGGCGTCAACCTCCGGTCAGCTGCTTCTCACACGGGCAACTGTACGTTGCTTGCTCCCGCGTTACCAGTCCTGACTCCCTGTATATTTTGGCTCCTGAAAGCAGAACCAAGAACGTGGTTTACAGAGAAATTTTTAAAAATATTATAAATTCTTCATTCAAGGTTATGAACAAGACGCGTTGTTAGAAATTTAAAATTTTTGTGTTTTAAATTAATGTCTTTTGAAGATTTAATCGTTAAAAAATATCAGAACAACAGAATTATCTAAGGTAATTAGCATTTTTGTTTTTGGCTGTTTTGTGTGTTAATAAAATAAATAAGACTAGGGAATGAATAGCGAACCCAGAATTAGTATTATAACAGTAGCTTTTGAGCTATTTTACGAGCATGTCGCGGACGAAGTCGCGGCATGCTCGACAGCTAGTTGTAAATATATTTAGTGATTACTATCCGATAATATAGGTTCTAGTTTTTGTTGTTTTAAGGAGCAATCGGAGCGCATGGTATGAGCTTTGTGTTAAAAAAAAATCAAAGGCGTCGAGATCACGATATCAACATGCATGGAATCATTGTCTAAAGACCAGCGGCTTCAGACAACAGTATCCAGTAGATTCGGAGAAAACTGGCTGTGACAGACAGACAACCAAGTGATCCTACAATGGTACCGTTCCGTTTCTTACGGACGTTCTGCAACTTTAAAAAAAACTTTAAATGTAAATTGTGACACGTTACACACTTAGGCCGCTGGTGGTTCCTGTCCGGCGGTTCGTGATGAGTTATAATGTAAAAAGGGCCTATTATAATGTTAATTAGTGTCAGTACCAATTATTTTTGTAAACGATAAAGTAGAGCTTATTATTAGAATTTGTAATGATGGAAACATGAAATAAATTTAATCACATCTCTTACCTCGACCATAGAATGCTTTTTGTTATGCTGTCAGTCTTTACATATTATATCTTAAATATTTTGTTTGATTCCCTCTGCTATCTTAATAGTCTAGTCAACAAGTACTTTTTTGGTCAACTTTTTTCAGCAGTCTGGGAAAAATATGAATGAGGTGTCATTCGATTCGGAAGAGCGTGTAGATGATTTTTACCCGACTACGGTAAAGCCAAAAGGAAGTTTTATGATTTTAGCAGTCTATGTATGTAAGTATGTACCACTCTAGCGCCTAAACCACTGAACTAATTTTTATGATTGAGATATCAATAGATTCTTAAAAATGTTCCGGGTGACATAGGCTATATAAATTATTCCTAAATGTATTATGGTGGACTTGACACGTACATTTCTATCCACGAAAAAAATAAATTTCAGATAATAGTGATATGTTTGATATCAAATCAAGTTGCTCAAGAATTTGTAAATTTCTTTACGAGTATCCCTATTAAAACTACTGAAGCCTTAAATTCCTCGCCTTCACTTGCTTTTGATTTATTACAGGCGAACGTTTCAGCCAGCCCGACTGAATTTAATTTTAAACGTATAAACCCCATAGTAGTAATAAAAGCTTTTAAACAAGTCAAAATTAAATTGACCGAAGATCTATGGGGATTGTCTATCAAAGTTTGCACCTCAATCATCGAGACTGTAGCGCCGTACTTAGCTGTAATATTTAATTTGTGTGTGGATCAGGGAGTCTTTCCGGACCTAATAAAATTCAGTAAGGTGTTACCACTTCTTAAATCTGGGGATAGTAAAGACACAAATAATTATAGACCAGTATCTGTGTTGCCAGTGTTTAGTAAGGTATTTGAAAAAGTGATGCTAAATCAAATGCTTAATCATTTTAACACGAATAACATCTTTCATGATAAACAGTATAGTTTCACCAAAGGACGTTGTACGACTGACGCTGGTGTTACCTTACTAAAGCACATCTTTAATGCGTGGGAAGACGCACAGGATGCCATAGGTGTCTTTTGTGATCTCTCGAAGGCGTTTGATTGCGTTGATCACGATACATTACCCCTTAAGCTCGGGCATTACGGACTGGTCAAAACAGCGTTAAACTTGGTCAAATCTTATTTGAATGATAGACGGCAATTAGTTCAAATAAACGGTGTCAATTCGTCGGGATTAAACGTGATAATGGGCGTTCCCCAGGGCTCGATTTTGGGTCCTTTCTTGTTTTTGGTATATATCAATGATTTACCCTATTTATTGCAACAAAAACTTGATATGGTGCTGTTTGCAGACGATACCTCCTTAATTTTTAAGATAAATAGACAGACGGACACTGATGATATCATAAATAATGCCCTAATGCAAGTCCAAAATTGGTTTACGGCGAATAATTTGGTTTTGAATGAAAAGAAAACGAAATGTATAAGATTTGCTTTACCCAATGTCAAAAGCAGTGATTGTGACATAGTATTGAACAGGGAAAAACTAGAATTTGTAGATAAAACGGTTTTCCTGGGAATTACGCTTGACCCAAGGCTACAATGGGGCCCTCATACAACATCTCTTTCTGGACGGCTAAGTTCAGCAGCTTATGCTGTTAGGAAAATCCGCCCAATAAACGGATGTCGATACCGCGAGACTGGTCTATTTTAGTTACTTTCACAGTATCATGTCTTACGGTATTTTACTATGGGGACGGGCTGCAGACATTGAGTCTATTTTTATTCTGCAGAAAAGAGCCATCAAAGCGATATAAAATCTCCGCCGGCGCGATTCTCTGAGGTAACTGTTTAAGAATATTAACATCATGACGGTACCTTGTCAATACATTTACGAAAACATCATGTATGTCAGAAAGAATTTACATCTTTTTAGTAAAAGAGGCGACAGACATAATTATGGTACTAGAAATAGGGACCAATTAGTTCAACCAGGTTTCAGACTGGCTAAAGTTGCCTCATCTTTTATGGGGTACTGTTTAAAATGTTATAATAAGATATCTCCCCATATATTAGAACTAAATGAGACAAAATTTAAATATTGTATTAAACGCACACTATGCAGGCAAGCATATTATAAGTTGGGGGAGTATATTGAAGATAAAAATGCTTGGCTGAATGCTGGTCCTGCTCCACAGCCACTAGAGCGCACAAAATAATCTGTTAGCATTTGGAAACATTGTTGGACCGGCTGAAGATTGTAAAAACAATATTTGCATTGTATAGACTCAATTTATTTAGCAATGTATAATTTCATCCATTTTTACGGCACATGTGTGAGTACTGTGTACCTTAAACTTAAGCTATAGCTATCAGTTTTAGGTTTGTTTTTGACTTGAATGTACCCTGGCGGTTGGGAGTGTCATGCTCACACAAAAGTCTAGCTGATGGTGGCGTATGCGTTGGATCATTTGGCTCCCTTCAAAATGGTTGAGCCGAATGGTGCTAGCGCATGCGTCATGTTCGTGAACGGGCGCTGTCAGTTGGGACTGGTCATTTCTCAGTTGCCATGGTTTATTTTAAATATTTCTTTGAATTGTTCCTTTTTTCCCGGACGCTTTTATCCTGCTCGTCTTTTAAATCGTTCTCACATGTTTGTATAATTTTAACTTGATGTAAACAAAACTTTGTAACAATTTATTATTTTTAAAAGTGTCCGTGGAGTTTCTTGCACGTTCTTCTCCATAGAGATCTACGCTTTGGAACGTGCAAATAGCTTCATCTTTTTGGACTGACCGACCTTGACAATTCAAAAGTGCCTGTAAATGGTTTATTTGAAATATACGATTTGATTTGATTTGACAAAAGAAAGGTCTTGGTGAGCACATTACAAATATCTATGTATATCATAATATATAAGTAAAGTTATATGTTTAAATTGCTAACAAATAAGTAAAAGCGAGCCTGCACTTTGTACGGCGTAGCTGTACAATTACTAGTGAAAAACATGATTAAAGTGATACCAACGCGAAGTTAATCAAATCTTTAAAATCTTTACGATTTGTTATGCCACTCATTAGAAGAAAAATACAAAAGCCAAATATAGTATTTTCCATTGACTTCCGTCGAATTGAGGGTCGGGGAGGGGGGAGGGGGAGGGCGGGGTTGTTACTACCCCCCCTCAAAAGGAAAAGTTTCGAAGCCCCCCCCCCCCTTTGAGTTTTTTTTAATTTTTAAATTCTGATGGTATTTTCCTCATTTAATGGATTAAAATGAATAATAAGTGTATAAAAACCAGGGGGAGCCCTTGGCGGGGTTGTCTATTGTTTACCCGAAGATTATATACCGTAAATCATATGCCCGAATTTCATTTGCCCGAATGTTTTGTTTGCCCTAAAAGACATATGACATACTGTAAATTGCCCGAAACTTAGATACCATAAGATACGAGTGCCATACGTATTGTTTTTCATATTTTTAAGTGCCATAATAATTATCAAACATAATATTTAAACGCCATAATGATTATTAGACATAACATAAAATATTCTATGCATGGTTGATGGTGGGCTTGGTCGACGGAGCCCCGCTTCGCGGGGTTCCTACTTCTGTGTGGTTTATAAAAAAATAACCACGAAGGGAATGGCGGGGTCTATTCGCTCGCTTCGCTCGCTCACACGACCCCGCCATCCCCTTCTAACCTAACCTATCCGAGTCGGAGTGCCCTAAAGTCCCAATTGCATCCAGTTTCTCCTAATATAACAACAGTTACACAGTACTGGGAACGATGGCGCGGGAACTACCAGCTACTGGTTCCGATGGCAAAGTCATGGGCACAAGTGGCTCACTAGAGTCCAACACTTGCACTAACGGGGGGCCTGCAGAAGAGCTCGCAACAAATGGCTCATCAGAGTCCAACACTTGCACTACACTCGATTCTACAGACGGCACAGCAGAACACGAAACCTGGGGCTTCGGAGACGCCATGGTGGTAGTCAAACGTTGTTTCCACCGACAGGAGTACGTAAACGCTCTCAACTGCTAGGGACACAAACGATGACTGACGATGACAGTGACAGTACAAAATAGCGTCAGTTTTACGTTTCGTTCTACAAGCCGGCAAAGGACGGTAAACACTACACATTTTCAATTATAATAGCTCGTAATGAAAATAATACTGTGATTTAAATATAAACTGTTAAATATATGTGTACATGAAAAGTATTGAAATGAGTACAAAATATAATTATTTACATACATTTATATAAAATAAAATGTTACCGAACGTATGAAACCTTAACCGTAGGTAAAACGAAACGTTCAATGGTGAGAATTCTATAAATCTGTGGTAGGGATTGACATAAATATTGTAAAAATAATTGATTTTCAATATTTTTGAAGTGAAAACTTCTTTAGCGGCGTTGAGCACTTTTTCTGTAATGGGTATAAAATCTTAAACTCGCGTCAGGACACGTGACCTAATCGAAAAAGCGTAAGACGGACTCGCGTCAGGGTCACGTGATGCTGATCGAAAAAGCGTAAGACGGACTCGCGTCAGGGTCACGTGATGCTGATCGAAAAAGCGTAAGATCGAGGGGAAGGGAGAGGAACTAGTATCTCCCACTCTTTCTACCGTGCCTGAGTGTGCTGCTCCGCTTAGGCGGCACAGGGCGCTTGCGCGAATGTCCGTCTGTGTTTATGTACAGCGTGCCACGCGTATCCAAGGATACGAAATTACGGAATTACGAAATTATGGATGAAAGTTGATTTTTCTAAGAGATAAAAATTAATGTAATATATAAATAAATAACGATATAATATTATGAATAATAACATGTAAATTGTCATATTTGTGTACGATAGCGCAATAAATAAACATTGTATTCTACCTCATAAATGATAGTATTTTTGTACTTATAATTAAACACAACGTTGTTTTTTGTTGTTTTTATGGTTCGTTTTGTTTATGTCAGGAACTGTGTCAAGATTGACATCTGTCACTGACAGTCGCTGTCGCGGCCACACGTCAGTGTCTTTTTGTTTATTTTGTTGTCGGTGGTTTGTCTATGATGTGACCGCGACAGTAAGGATGTATTATTTACATGTTTTCACTTCTGCCGGCACTCCCGGAGTGCTACCGGTGTTTTTTTTCTCAAAAAGTACGCGTCGTCGAATGTTGCGTGTGTGCTTCTAATAATGTAACCTTTCTGTAAAAAAAATATCAACTCCCAACTCGCCGGACGTCAATGGAAAATTCACCCCCAAATATTTATGTTTCGGATTTTTTCGAAGCTCGATAGATGGTGTTGGCGTCGAAATAAATCACGCCATGCTTTCGTCTCCAATGTCGCTGCGCCCCGTAATGGGACGTGGTAAGCGGTCACGAACCTGCCCTTGGCAACCCCTCGGCTTGTTAAATAGGGCCACTCATAGCTAAAAATGCTAAAATTCGTCGAACGTGCGCCTGCCCAAAAAGTGATAACAACTCATACGCAACGTATGTATAAAGGCATGTTGTGTACTGCAGGCGCGCTGCAGCGCCTTTATCTCAGTGTCGCATTTTGACATCACCTCGGCAGTCACCTGGTTTCGTTAGTT
The DNA here is from genome assembly GCA_947578705.1 of Lacanobia wlatinum. NCBI lineage: Eukaryota > Metazoa > Arthropoda > Insecta > Lepidoptera > Noctuidae > Lacanobia > Lacanobia wlatinum. The sequence goes on along the minus strand of OX388027.1, from coordinate 25,628,189 downwards.
TTTTTATTTTTTTTACTAACTTTTCCAACTACGTACGTTGGGGTTGACTTGCAGTCTAATCGAATGCAGCTAAATGTCAGTATTTTACATGAGGTGACTGCCCAGTTGACCTCTATAACCCGTTCGCAAGACTGGAATCCGATTTTCTAGCTTCTGACTACCCGTAACGACATAAACACATACATATATTCATACTGATTGAGACGTTTTGGAAATAATATTTGGTGTAAAATAAAAATTACATCAAAAACATAAATGTGAAAAAGGAGCTAAAGTTCAATGTTAATAATATCCGTGACTGTCGACTTCAGCGAAAAAGAATTGAGATCTAAATGGGCACCATGTTCTGATGATAATCCTGAAATAAGGTAAATGTAGGTTCAAGATTCGACTTGGCTAGTTTTTACCTAGGTACATGTTATCTTATATTTGGCTTTACTTATCATCTTTATGTTATAGTTACGCAAGGTACAGTTTTTGTATCTTACTCTTCTAAAAATTTGATTTGCTGGTGAAACCTAGCCTATATATAGATACTACAACGCTATGTCTGATCCAGAAGGATATTATTACAGTTTGCTGGTAGCTCACTGTCTATTTCGAATTGAGGACGAATTATTGATAGATTATGACAGCGCTAAGGAAGCATTTTTGGCAAAGCGTACTTTTACGATTCCAGCATTGACCTGATGAACCAGTGGGAGAAAGAGATACAAGATGCTCTTTGTCGTATTACTGCCGAAAAAGCTGCTGAATTATGTGTAAATACTGTAGCTACTGACCTTTAGCAACCATTTGTCTTGGATGCCGAAACCCACATACATTTAGACGTACCGGATGGGGTGGGTTCAAAAAGTTACAGAACCCATAAATGTAATGTAATGAGAGATAAGAGTTTCTGAGAGAGGTGCGTCGTTAAAGATCTAGCAAAAACAGCTATTTTCACTTGTAAATCAAAAATTAGTTAACAATGGTTGTACCATCACACCACTTCGCGTTGTTGGTGGGTGTACCTTGCATTCAACATTTTTATTGCCAATAGAAAACAGTCGCTTAACAACTCTGCGACCATTGTCCGGAGATCGACTGCAAAGGGAGCGAGTTGGACGGCGGAGCATCAACTGGCTGATTATTGACGAAATATACATGGTGCCGTATCAGTCATTAAGAAATATACATGTTCAAGAAATGAAACAAAGTTCTGATTTCTTTGGTGGAGTGAATGTATTGTTGTTCGGTGATATCATGCAGTTGCCTGCCGTAGCAAACACATCAGGCGGATCGTATTGTTCCAGACAACCCGATCAATTTGCAGCGGAACCTCACTTGTGGAGACTTTTTAGTTTCACCAAGTTGCGTCAAAATATGCGCCAACGCGACTACGTTTGTGGATATTTAGAACATTATTAGAGTTTTACAATTAACTATCGAACAGATGTCAATTTTAGATAGTCGCCGGTTGCCCAATATACATGACCATGACGATGCTGTCAGAATCTACCCAACAATCAAATAAGTGAATAAGTACAACCGCGAAGTTCTTGCAAGGATAACTAAGATCTACGAAATTCAAGCGGTAGACACATCAACCGAAGGTAAAACTAACGGTAGAAAACCTCAAAGCGAACACGTTCCTAGTGATCCCAATAAGAGCGGAGGTTTAGTAAATAAGCTCCATATAGGGCTGGGTCAAGAGTGACGCTCAGGCAAAACTTGAACAAAAGTCGAGGTCTTGTAAATGGTGCAATGGGTATCGTAAAGGTAATCGATTGGTCAGCTCTAAGACGAGATCATTTCGAGCCCGGTGAACTTCCTGCAGCTGTTCATATTTAGTTTCATGATAGTACCATCAAACCCGATAGCCGAACAAATAAAACGGTTCAAATGACTCCCAGCACGGCTGAGTATGATGGTTTAAGGGGCAGCGGCAAAATATTACGTATAATTTTGCTACTAATTTTGTGTTGGGGTGTGACTGTGCACAAACTACAAGGCTGTTGACGTTGGCGAACGTATTTCTGCAAATGGCCAAGTTTACGTGGCATTGAGCAGAGTAAGGTCATTAGAGGGTTTATTTATCAGTAATCTGGTCCCGCGAAAATTCTTGTGCAGCCCTCATGATGCAGCGTCCTTGACGGAGAAGAGACTGAGAAGTCTCGACTCTGCTCATTAGTAAAAAACCAGTCCCTCAGATTTACTTTTATCTCGAGAAACAATTTTAGCTAGAAAATGCTAGCTCTTTCAGAGAATATCCATTCTAAGAACTCACCGATACCTGATAGTACCTGGACAGTGCCTACAGGACATCTGAAATTGCAAGGCGTGTTAACTCTTAGCCTCCTGTATATACGTATATATTTGTAACGTAATTTGTACGTAGTTGCAACTCACTGCCAAGTGATGATACTGAGTTCTTGGGGCAAACTCCGGATAATCTTTTAAACTAAGTCTTAAGACAACAGAGGATACCAATGACAGAATAGTTATGCCTACCAAAAACAAGGTATTTTCTTGCTCTCTGTTAACTAGATGTCAGAAAGGGGGTAAGCAGCATGCCTTGAAAATATTTCATCAAAATATTCCAGATGTTTCTTCCAAAATATTAGAAATTGAAATGTTTTTAGAGAAAACAATGAATGACATTGTATGTTTTAGTGAGCACTGGTTGAAGGATTACCAGATGCTAATTAGTTATGAAAATTATAGTGTGGGCAGTTGTTTTAACCGCAAATCTATGACGCGCGGTGGTTCCCTCATCTTAGTTAAAAAATGCTTAAAATTTAAACAACGTAATGACATTGTTAGCTTGTCAATGGAACATTGCCTCGAACTGTCCTGTGTTGAGCTAGATAAGCATGTTATAGTGTGCGTGTATAGACCCCCTAATCCTCAAAACTTTACGTTATTTGAAACAACAATGGAAGATGTCCTTGCGAAACTTGCAGCAGGTAACAAATCCGTGATTATTTGTGGAGATTTTAATATTAATATTTTAGAAAATAATTCAAATAGCAGCAGATTTTTAAGTCTTTTTAAATCGTTCAGTCTGTCTTATGTTTTTACAGAACCAACTAGAATAACTCCAACTTCTGCAACCTGTATTGATAATGTATTCTGCGATTGTGATTATTTAGATAAAGCTATAGTTAATTACCTTCAATCTGATCACAGTGGTCAACTGGTAACATTTAAGTATAAAGCAGCCTTGCAAAAAAGTTCAAATACAATTTAGGCCAATAACAACTGGCAAACTAGCAAAATTTAACGGGACCTTACAAAATAAGTTAAATGCTCTAGGCCACAATATGATGGTTTCTTTTTAGTGGTACTAAAAGAATTCAATGCAACTTTTGAAAAGAAGTCCAAAGATATTTTCCCTAAGTTTAAATTTAGTGATTGGGCGACTAAAGGCATTAGGATAAGTAGGGAAAGACTATATGATCTATACGGCCTTAAGTCTTTCATTAACACTGAATCCTTTAATAAGTATGTAAACAAATATTCTAAGGTTTTCAGAAATACTTGCAAAGTAGCTAAAGCCCTGTACATAAGCAACAAGATCAAATTCGCAGATAATAAAATAAAGACAGTTTGGAAAGTTATCAATAATGAAACTAACAGAAATAAAGTACGGAACACTGGCTATTTACTAGAGACTGCGCATGGTGCCATAGGCTTTAATTTAGAAGTAGCTCACGAATTTGTAAAATTTTTCACTGATATACCATCAAAAACAACTGAAGCTTTAAATTCTTCACCCGAGGTCTCATTTGGTTTATTAAGAGCAAACATTCCAGGTTGTACGGTTGAATTTCAATTCAAACATATCAACCCTATGACAGTTATTAAAGCTTTCCAGCAAATCAAAATTAAATTGACTGAAGACATATGGGGAATGTCTATCAAAGTGTGCACGTCCATATTTGAGACCATAGCACCATACTTGGCACTAACATTTAATTTATGTGTTGACCAAGGGGTCTTTCTGGATATAATGAAATATAGTAAGGTGATACCACTTTTTAAATCTGGAGATAATAAAGATACTAATAATTATAGACCTGTATCTGTATTGCCGGTTTTCAGCAAAGTGTTTGAAAAAGTAATGCTCAATCATTTTAACACCAATAAAATCTGACGCGAACAACAGTATGGTTTTACCAAAGGTCGTTGTACGACTGACGCTGGAGTCACTTTGTTAAAACACATATATACAGCGTGGGAAGAGGCGCAAGATGCCATAGGAATCTTTTGTGACCTCTCCAAGGCGTTTGATTGTGTAAATCACGAAACCTTGCTCTTAAAACTAGAACATTACGGACTTGCACTCACTTTAGTGAGGTCTTATTTAAATGACAGACAGCAGCAAGTTCAAATAAATGGTGTCAATTCATGAGGTCTGAAAGTTAAAATGGGGGTACCACAAGGCTCTATATTGGGTCCGTTCCTCTTTCTAGTATACATTAATGATCTTCCCCATCTTTTAAAAAAACCAAACTCAAATGGTGTTATTTGCTGACGATACGTCCTTAATTTTTAATATAGATAGGCGTGCCACAAGTCTTGACGATGTAAATAACGCCCTTCAGCAGGTCCAAAATTGGTTTACTGCTAATAATTTAGTTTTAAATGGGAAAAAAAACAAAGTGTTTCAGATTTGCATTACCGAACGTTAAAAGTATTAATTGTGACATAGTATTGAACCAAGAGAAACTTGAATTCGTCGATGACACAGTTTTCTTGGGGATCACGCTTGACTCAAGGCTACAATGGGGTCCTCATTTAACATCTCTTGCGGGACGGCTAAGTTCAGCAGCATATGCTGTCAGAAAAATCCGTCAATTTACTAATATAGATACCGCGAGGCTGGTCTAGTTTAGTTACTTTCATAGTATCATGTCTTACGGTATCTTATTATGGGGACGTGCTGCAGACATCGAGTCTATATTTATTCTGCAGAAAAGAGCTATCAGAGCCATTTACAATCTACGCCGGCGCGATTCCCTAAGGGAACTGTTTAAGGATATTAATATCATGACGGTACCTTGTCAATACATATATGAAAACATTATGTATGTTCGGAAAAATCTTCATCTTTTAAGTAAAATTAGTGATAGGCATAATTTTAATACTAGAAATCAGAACAAATTAGATCAACCCCGATTCAGATTAGCTAAAGTACACACTTCTTTTATGGGGTACTGTGTTAAATTTTATAATAAAATACCACTTGATATTCTCGAACTGAATGAGAGAAAATTAAAAAAAAAAAATATGTTTATTTCAATTACGACGGGCATTTCCATACATATTATTGGAGATCACCTTTTAAGCAAGGAATTGCTTGTATTAGGAGACTCCGCACTTCCACTTTACATTTTATGCAATTGAAATGTAGACAATGTACGAGTAAACATGCCAGACTTAAAAAAATAAAATAAAGGGTAACTTATAAATACTAACGGCTCTGAAGAAAAAGCCCAGATCGCGCGTGTCCGTGTGATGTGTGTCACGAGTGTGACACACATCACACGTACACGAAAACATGTATAAAACGCACATTATGTAGACGAGCATATTATAAACTGGAAGATTATGTCCTTGATAAAAATGCTTGGCTAAATGCCGGTCCTGCTCCACAGCCACAGCAGCATGGGTCCGCTTGTTAGATTTTTGATAATTGGAAGAAATGCTTACCCTTTTTTTGTTCTCCTATACAATCATTTATTTATTATTTCTTTGCATTATTGTATTAGCAAAGTATACACAATAAAGCAGCCGTCTTTATTTTTCTTTTCTTAGTTACTTGAAATCATAGTTTTGTATAACGTAGAAGCATATTTTCAATTTTTTTTTGTAAATGTGAGCACTGGAGCCATTTACATATGTAATTATAGATTTCGTTATTAAATTAGTTTGACATGAACGAGCGTGGCAGTTGAGAGCTTGTCATGCTCACACAAATGTTTTGCTGATGGTGGCGCGTGTTTTGGATCATTTGATTCCCTTCAAAATGGTTGAGTTAGATGGTGCTGATGCACGCGTCATGTTCGTGAACGGGCGCCGTCAGTTGAGACTGGTCATCTCTTACCTGCCACTGGCTTATTTCAATCTGTACCTGCATTTTGAATTGTTTATATATTTTCTTGTTCTTTGCATTGTCCTCACATATAGAAGCAATCAAAGATAATGTTAACAAGATTTTTGCAATACATCACATGGTTTAAAAGAGTGTCCGTGGAGTTTCTTGCACGTTCTTCTCCATAGAGATCTACGCTTTGGAACGTGCAAATAGCTTCATGTTTTTGTCTGACCGACTTTGACAATTCAAAAGTGCCTGTAAATGGTTTATTTGAAATATACGATTTGATTTGATTTGATTTATAAACTAGCTGACCCGCGCAACTTCGTCTGCGTCACAATTTTCATTACTGCTCCGCTCCTATTGGTTGTAGCGCGATGATATATAGCCTATAGCCTTCCTCTAACTTTCAATTATTCTTTCAGTTTAGCATCAGGTGCTGTGTCAGCCCAGTTGTCTCCAAATCACCGCTGTGCATACGGTAGACCCAGGCGTAGATAATTTTGTCCAGGCCTGTGTCCACTATAACCCACAGCGTTGAGAACCTGGAGTCTTCAAGGTTTCGGAGACGCCGATAGCAGATGTCGTCCCGGGCGTACATACATACGCCCGCGCGTGGTCTAAAGTGGTGCTCCAGGGTAAACCCTGGGTAAGATAGGTATGACACGTCTGACGGACATCCGATCTGCGTCTCCGTCAAGAATAAGAGCGCTGGTTTCGCAGTCTCGAGGTGGTGATGGACTGCGGCGAGATTTGAGTGCAGACCTCGTATATTGGAGAGGTGCACATTATGTGAGAGGGAGTGCTGCCGCTGTACAGCATTACTCTTGTATTTCCAGTTCATTGTGTGATTTGAGTGAAGGAAGGAGAGGTGAAGGAAGGAGAGGGGAAGGAAGTGAAATGAGGTTCCATGCTGCTAACCTTCAGGCACGCTCTGACAGGAGCATCATTGGGGGACTAGCCTGAAGACTGCGGGGACGCCCGAGCCCCCCGGGAATAAATCAATAGTTGCACTTGTAACTTACAAAAGTTACTTAAAGATAGTGTTAGGAAAATCACGTAATAAGTGATTCTTGAGTTATCAGCCCGATTACGGGCAGACAGAAACGAAGACGTTACTATCAACAGAATCCTTATAGTAACGATGACAAGACAAATATTGAAGTGAACACGTTTCTAAAACAATAAAAATACGGACTTGTTACATAGAGATGGCAGCAGATAAGTGTGAAGATGGCGGGACGAGCTCGACTCCTACCGATGAGACTAGCCTGAACTAGAAAAAGACAGAGTTATGTGAAAAAGGGAGAGAAAGTAACAACAGCAACAAAATAGTCCATTTAGAATAATATTTAGCTGCGGTTGTGATATCTAGCTGCTAGCTGAAGCAGCTATTACTATGTACGTCAATGTTCTAATGATGATGGTTTTGGTAAGGAAACACATTGACTCATTGAGGTAATATTTGACGGTACTTCACGCCGAAACAGCTGCTCAGACTCTATCAAGCGCAAGTTCGATCGTGTATGGAGTACTGCTCGCATCTTTGGGACGGATCTGCCAAATACCAGCTTGATGCCCTTGAGTCAATTGAAAAACGAGCCATGAGGATCATCGGCAATGATAGGCTCTTCGCGACGAAGCTCCAAAGTCTTGAGCATCGACGACGAGTCGCTAGCCTGTCCGTTTTCTACCGGTTTCATTTTGGGGAATGTGCGACGGAATTGCATAATTTAATTCCAACAAGCCCGTTCCATCATCGGACCACAAGACGAACGGCGATGCGCCACCGGTACATGGTGGACATCCCACCCACACGCACTAAACGTTTTGGGAACACATTCATAGTGCGTACAACTAAGGAGTGGAATTCCCTGCCGGAGTCTGTGTTTCCTGATAGCTACAACCTGGGAGTCTTTATGTCAAGAGTGAATAGGTTACTTCTAGGCAAGCGTGCTCCATCTTCGACCACTTCATAGCTTACCATCAGGTGAGATAGTGGTCAAACGCGCGCCTATAAATAATAAAAATAAAAATAAATTACTACGTACGTACATATAACCTCAATGTCACTTGATAATATGATGAAGTTTTATGAGAATGTAAATTTCGTTAGTCTTGCATAGTGACCCTAAGTTCTGACGCAAGAAGGATTCAACATCTTCCCTTGTCCCATTTGGTCTGCATACCAAGTTTTCTTCTTCCACTCTTCATTTTAATCGTCACGTCATCCAGTGTATTTTATTTCATAATATCATTCTTAACTAAGCAATTTTTACTAAACTCTCTCTTCCTCTCCATCCACACAAAGCAATGAATGCATATTTGCAGTATTGCCTCTGCTTCATAATTTTAATACACATTTGAATTTTTTTCTTTAAAAATCAGCAATGGGAGTAGCATCTCATTGTAACAGGTGCTGTGTTTCGAAGTACTACTTTCAGGGATTCGTACCCGAAGGGTAACCAACGGAACCCTATTACTAAGCCTCCGCTGTCCGGCCGTCCGTCCGTCTGTCTGCCAGCGGGACATGTCTGTATCTCAAGAACGGTAGTAAATAGACAGTTGAAATTTTGACAGAGTGTGTATTTCTATAGCCGCTATAACAACAAATAATAAAATTTTAATTAAATAAAAAATTAAAGGTGACCAAACAAGAAACGTGTTTTTTTTTAGGTTTATGGTACGGAACCCTTTGTGTGAGAGTCCCTACTCGCATTTGGCCGGTTTTGTATCATGACCTACATAGATCCAAATCTTAGCATCAGTCTATTTGGGTGTTGTTCAAAACGTTCCTGGCTATTAAAGTATTAGCCGATGCTGCCGATGCTCCTTTTAACACAAAGACTAGGTACCAAGTCATACTCCCCAAGTCGACAACTTCGTGTGCAAAGTCAAGATACTTAAGTCCTCTATCCACCTTTTCTTTCACAACAATATTTATCGGCTTTTAACAGAATTATACCACTTCAGTTAAAAAAATTATTGTATGTTCTGTCTCAAGACATGAATCACTTGGTCGTCTATTTTCATAGACGGTATCATTTACCTTGAAACCAATTTCGTTCAATTTGTTTTTAAAATTACCATAACTAGCTGCGTCTAATTGTACCTTAAAAATGTAATTAGAACTGCATACCTCTACATAACTTCCTCATGTATTTTTTCCATAAAAGGCTCGGGCTACAAACCTGGAGCAAATAAAAATATAAGGAAATATAGATACGTATTCAGAAAAAAACATCAGGAAATTCCCTAAAATTAGAAACTCTCTATAACGGATATAGAAATCCAAGAACAAAGAGAATACAAAAAATACAGAATTCGCTCAGTTTATCTACACTAATATTATAAAGAGGAAAGATTTGTTTGTTTGTTTGTATGTTTGTTTGTTTGTTTGAATTGAATAGGCTCCGAAACTACTGGACCGATTTGAAAAATTCTTTTAGCATTGGATAGCTACATTATCAGGGAGTAACATAGGCTATATATTATCCCCGTATTCCCACGGGAACGGGAACTCCGCGGGTGAAACCGCGTGACGTCCACTAGTTACGTATAAGTTTTTGAATCCATTATTACGTTTGCGTGATGACATAATAACAACAGATTGTTAGCGGTCAAAGTAATTGACCGGACGGGTCTCATTGTACCCGTGATAATTTAGAGGCCCGAAAAATACCACATAGCTAACATTGAGATCATCGCTATGTCGTATCACTTTTTGTTTGTACTAAAGTACCTATACATAAATATATTGTTAAAGACAATAATAATACACTGTTGTCTTATTGACTAAATTCCTTACCACGTAATTTGGATTAACTCACGCTTTGCTGTAACTACTTAGGTAAACAATAATCATTAATAGCGTAACTCAAACCAAAGTTATTAATGAATGAAACGACAACCGAAAGAATGCGTCGATTGCCAAGAACAAACAACTCCATTCATTCGTACATAGGTGTGATTATATATAGGCACCGAGTACCGCAACTATCAGTCGGTATTGTGACCTTCGTGAGTGAGCATCTTGTTTACAATGTTGTTTATAATATTGTTATTAACGACAGTTTTGTGCATAGCAGTGTACTATTTTAAGTCAAAAAACGGGAATTATTGGCGGAAACAAAATGTAGTGCAAATCCCTGATATAATGATAAAGTTTATGTTCGGTAAAAAATCGATGCCAGAAATTGTGAAGGAGATTTATAATGATTATGACGAACCCTACGTTGGGATGACTACAGGAACTATTCCTACACTGTTGGTGAAGTGCCCTGAAGATATTCAAGCCGTGCTAGCTGGTGACTTCCAAAGCTTCCACAGCCGCGGTATCATTGCAAACCCTAACGACCTTCTGGCTGATAATCTTATATTCATCAACGATTTTCAGAGGTGGAAAATCTTGAGGCAAAAACTCAGTCCAGTTTTCACGAGTTCTAAACTAAAGAGTATGTTCTACATCTTAGACAAATGTGCCCGAGATTTTGTGGATTATTTTGAAGACAATCTTCATCTGAGACAAAAACCATTCAACGTCCTGTACACATATACTACATCATCGATTGGCGCAGCAGTGTTCGGTATAGATACGCAAACTAAGAACACTATGAATTCACCCTTTTTGGACATGGCATGGAAAACCCTAGAACCATCAATGAAGCAAAATATCGTAATTTTAATCGCAAATGTATTCCCTTCTCTATATAAACTGTTAAAACTAAAAATTTTCGGAGAATTTGAAGAATTCTTTGTGGGCGCTGTGAAAAGTGTCTTAAAAAGTAGAAGACAAGGGCCTGTGAGAGGGCACGATTTTATAGACATTTGTGTGGAGCTCCAAAGACATGGAATCATGCATGACTTTACAACAGGTTATGAGTTAATGCCTACTGATGAGATCCTGGCTGCACAAGCATTCTTCTTCTTCATTGCTGGTGCAGATACCTCGGCTAACACAATGCAATACACACTTCTGGAACTGTCAAACAATCCTGAAATATTAAAGAAATTGCACGAAGAAATAGACAAGGTATTTGACGGTGATGCTGAAGAACTGACATATAATCATATCGAAAAAATGACCTACATGGACAAAGTACTTAACGAAGCCATGAGAAAGTATCCCCCAATAGGTGTAATACAAAGATTATGTACAAAAGATACGTATCTGCCGTCGGGAATACAGATAGCTAAAGATAATATTGTATTGATACCAATTTTTGCCCTGCACAGGGATAAAAAGTATTACCCAAACCCTAACGTATTTGATCCGGAAAGATTTTCATCAGGAAACGATTCTAAAATAAAAAAATATGTTTATTTACCTTTTGGTGAAGGAAACCGTATTTGTATTGGTAAGTTATCTTAATTGCTCATATTTATCAATCAATCTGCTTAGCCTTTTCCTAGCATATATTAGGGTCCACTTCTACTCTAAGCGAATGCAGCTGCGTACCAGTATTTACATAAAGCAATTGCCTATTGGTCCTCCACAACCCCGTAACTGGAACACCCCTTGGAAAGACTGGTATTAAATACCTTGACAGAAATTCATACGAAGAGAACATAAATAATACATTAACAGATATTATACATTGGCTAGAACATAATAATTTAGTAATTAATATTCAAAAAACAAATGTTATGCATTTTTATCAACGAATTCCACCAGAAATCTTAAATCTTTATTATAATGATCAAAAAGTTGAAGAGGTAATTGCTGCTAAATTCCTAGGTATATAGATAGATATAGATAGCCAACTAACATGGAAGCCACAAGCAGAAGAAGTGTGCAAAAAAACTAAGTATAGCTGCATATGTTCTTTTTAACCTGTCTAAAAAAGTGAGCACGGCCACGAGATTGGTTGCATACCATGGGTTAGTTGCGTCGATTTTGAGATTCGGCATAATATTTTGGGGAAATTGTAGCCTGAGAGAACAGGTGTTCAAGGCTCAAAAACGATGTCTAAGAGCAATGTGCAATTTAACAGCAACAGATAGCTGCGTACGTATGTTTAAGTCCCTAAAATTACTGACATTCCCATCTCTTTATATTTTTGAAATTGCTGCTTTCGTCAAGTCAAATATGCATCTTTTTAATAAAGCATCTGATAATAGAAATAGGCCAATACGAAAACAATATAAAAACATGCTGAATGTGAGTAGTTATGACACCGCCTTATTAAAGAAAAGTGTGTTATATATGGGTCCGACAATATTGAATAAATTACCCGATAGAATAAAAACACAGACTGTTCCAGTTTTCAAGAAGCAGTTGACAGATTTGTTGACAAAAAAATGTTATTATTCGATAGGCGATTTTTTGAACGATAAATTTTGAATTAATATTAAAATTCTGTATCTATTTTTAATAAAACATTTTTTAATTATATTCAATTGTACTGAAAAATACATATTAACCTAAGATGCTATTGACTCTGACCTGTATAATGAATGTTATGGATATTCACTGGCATTTTCCGTAGGTAATATCTTTTTATTTGTGAATTAATAACTAATGACTTATTTTATCAATATGCTTGAATTATGCTTGTAGTGTTGTGGTTGTATTGTTTAATTGAATTTATTAGCTTTATATTACTTTTTGCATGCCTTAGTCAAGGTAGAAAGTATATGGCTCCCCTAATAATAATATCTGTATATTGTACCTGCTTTCTGTGCAAATAAACGATTATTCTATTCTATTCTTTATTCTATTCTATTCATATATTTTGGGTTCTGACTGTCCATAACGAACACTTTCCTTTTTTTAAATATGGGAAATCATCAAATACCTCTTCCCGCTTTGGGCGGAGCAGAAGGAAGTGTCAGACTCTTACTGACTAAAACCCATCTGTGTTCCTCCTAATGCCCTTGGCTTTCCAGGGCCGTGGTGACTCTTTCGAAGAAATTCCGCAACCCTGGAACGATCTCCTCCCTAATCTCATTTATGTGATATCTCAATAGCTATTTCTCTTTGATTTCAGGTAATCGGTTTGCTCGTCTTCAAGTCAAGGTTGGGTTAGCATGGCTACTGCGTCGTTTCACATTGACTGAACAGAACTGTGTTCCGACGTTCGACCGAAGTCCATTTGGTCTCCGAAGCCCTTCTGCTCACTACGAATTGAAGATAAGAGATAAGGTTTAGACTCATCATTGTGAAACTAAACATTGCCTGTGGATTCATTCGTGTCATAGGAGAACGGTGTTGTTTTTTTTTTGTAAGTATCCTCACGCAGGTGAACCTAGGTGGTTGTCATCTGCTTGACCAGACTTGTCAATGGCGACCTTAACATAACTGAAAACCTTCAGCCAGGGGTTTCTAAAAACATACAAACTAAGTGACTACAAGCTAAGGGCGCCCCCTGTAGGGTACGAACCTCGGCTTAGAGCGTTGCTGGGGCGAGGACCGCTGGGGACGGGCTGGATCGAACAGGGATTAAATTCTTTGAGCCTGTGCAGAAATACCTTATAAATCAATCCAAGATAAATCTATCAGTGTGTTTCATTTCAATCTAGATTTTCACATTTTAGAAATATTCAAAGGTTTACATAATACCCGAGGTGGCGCAAAAGTGTCTGGAAAGAGGCCTAGGCCAGCTATGGAACACTATAGGCTAATTAAACAATATAAGTGTGCTTCTTAGATAATTTAAATATTATTATAATAAAACATTATGAATTTAGTCGATTGATACGTTGTTCTAAGACTTTTCTGTCTGTAGTGATTGTGATTTTACCAAAGCCAAATTATTTTGTTTTCTAGATGTGGTATTTTCTCTTTCTATGTAAGACTCATTATATTGTTAAGCCAAGATTCAGCCAAAGAATTGTTCCTTTTAAGAAGTAATGTTTTTGTTTACATTTTAGGTAGGTGCCAGATAAATTGCCAATAACGGTCATTGACCCACATACATTTATTGACTTTCTTAATATCAAAAACAGAAATAAAGACATGAAGCTGTTCTGAATAATAGCTTCATGTTTTTGACTGACCGACTTTGACAGTTCAAAAGTGCCTGTAAATGGTTTATTTGAAATATACGATTTGAGTTTCACTTTAAATCGATTTCTATTGTGATGAACGTTGTCTAGTAATGAAAGACGAAACGGTTCATAATTTATTGTTCGGGTATCTACGAAGGGATATTAGGGAAAGGTCAATGTAGTTTATTGCAAGTTTATCTAGCGCCTACCATAATAACCAAATCCTTTGAAGTGTAATTTTGTTTTATTTCGAATTATTAATCTTTTTTTACTTCTACTTTTGACGTCTCCATTTTCGATGTAAATAGATTGCAAGTGATCTCCAGCAGGTTTCTTTTTACATTTTGTAATTTTCATATTTTAATAAACTATAATAAATTTAATAATATAATTATAATAATATTTTTAGAATTTCGAGAAATCCTCTCTTAGTGCTCTCCTACACTCCCCAACGGATCTACATGGCAAATTTCAGTTTTCTAAGACCAGTATATGTGGGGAAATTGAGGGTGTTCTTTTTCATTTGCCCTCTGTACTTTTAAGCTTTTTACCACAGTAAATTTTGATTGATACAAAAAATATGAGCCCAACATTTTTAAATAACCTAACTGACAAATATTTTTATTAACATCCCAATTAGGTACACTGAGATTGTATTCCGTGTGTGCTTGAAGGAAATACCTACATTATACTAAAGCAAACACCGAATATATTTGTATATTTCTATGTAAGTAAATTGTAAGTGATGAGTTTTTTTTTTCATTTTGTAATTTTCATATTTTAATTAACAATGATAATTATTTTTTATTTCTTTAATTCGTTCTTTTCCTTTTTTATTACACCGTATGCCAGTAGAGAATATTAATAAAAACCACTTAAATTGTCAGTTAAATTATCAAAGAACTAGCTTTTACCCACGACTTCGTACGAGCATCTCCCGTTGTTCCTATTCCCGTAAGAATTTCGGGAAATCCTCTCCTAGTGCTCCCTACACTCCCCAAGGAACCTACATGGCAAATTTCAGCTTTCTACGACCAGTCGTCGCAGTTTCAAACGCAAACGAAGAACTCGTTCACATCGAGAGCACGTGCACCACAACAAAAATAAACCAAGTACATGCAGGCAGAATTCAATTCTTCTCCCGTTATTGGTTTCACGTAACCAAGAACGTAGTCGTGCTTTCATGGATACAACATGGTTTTCCAATTCCCTGGCATACTCCAGTAAGTCAGACTGCTTCCCCAGTGTCCAACTTTACTTATGATGAGGCGCTAGACATGCTGGTAGCAATTAACAAATTATTAGAACTAGGGGCTGTATCACGTTGCGTCCCAACTCAGGACCAATACATTTCAAAAATATTTCTAGCACCTAAAGCTAATGGAGGCAAACGGTTTATTTTAAACCTTAAATCATTAAATAAATTTATAACGCATACACATTTTAAAATGGAGGACTATAGAACGGCCGCTAAATTAATTCCCCAAGGTGGATTCTTAGCAACCATCGACCTGAAAGAGGCCTATTTATTAGTTCCTATAGTTGAATCAGATCGAAAGTACTTACCTTTTCAGTTTCAAGCCCCTAATTCTAAAAAAGTATGTACATATCAGTTCACGGCCATGCCGTACGGTTTATCAGTAGCACCAAGAGTGTTCACAAAAATCATGAAAGAGGTTGTATCTTATCTTCGCAAACAGGGATACAAATCCGTAATATATCTCGATGACATATTATGTATAGGTAACGATTACGACGAATGTGTTACTAATGTGCGCGAAACTCTTAAACTTTTAAACTATCTAGGTTTTGTTGTTAATTTGGATAAGAGTTCGTTAATACCATCACAAAAATGTAAATTTTTAGGATTCGTATATAATACACTGGACATGACTTTATCGTTACCTAATGAAAAACGTCACAACATTAATCATTTAGTTAAAAGGTTCTCGAAGTTGCCACGATGCACAATTCGAGAGTTTGCGCAATTGATAGGTATCCTCGTCGCAGCTTGTCCAGCGGTACGATATGGTTTCCTGTACACAAAGTTGTTAGAGCGTCAGAAATTTCTAGCATTACAACAGCATCATAATAATTACGAGAATAAGATTACTATTCCCGAAAACGTTCTCGAGGATCTTAATTGGTGGCGTAATCATATTTTCACAGCTATGTCTCCCTTTAGAAATCAGAGATATCAAAAAAAAATATATTCAGACGCTTCGAGAACAGGCTGGGGTGCCGTGTGTAATGGTGTCAAAGTTCATGGCAGCTGAAAAGTCATAGAAACTAAGCATCATATAAATTATTTAGAGTTCCTAGCCGTGTTTTTAGGACTAAAAAGTCTAGCCAGCAACGATAACAACTGTACAGTATTACTAAGGATAGATAATACTACGGCTATCAGTTATATCAACCGTCAAGGTGGAATTCAGTTTCCACATCTAAATGACCTAACAAGATCCATTTGGCAATGGTGCGAAAAGCGTAACATTTGGGTATTCGCATCTTATGTGAACACGAAAGATAATTGTGCTGATGAAGAATCTAGGAAAGTTAACCCCGATACAGAATGGGAACTATCAGATCGTGCTTATCAAATAATTAAAAAACAGTTTGGTTGTCCGGATATTGACCTCTTCGCTTCTCGTAACAATGCCAAATGTGATTTGTTTGTCTCTTGGAAATCAGAACCAGACGCTTACGCTGTAGATGCATTTACTTTAAACTGGCCAACCAAATACTTTTACGCGTTCCCGCCTTTTTCTTTAGTCTTAAAATGTTTACGCAAGATTATCGAAGATGGTGCGGAGGGTATATTAGTCTTTCCCTACTGGCCTTCGCAGCCATGGTACCCGCTATTACAAAATATACTTAACTCACACATACTTTATCTAAATCCTAATAAATTCCTTCTTCAATCTCATTTCAGGGAGCACCATCCCCTGCACGCCAAGCTTACCCTGGGTGTCGCGAGGCTTTGCGGACGGCATTTACGCGCCGCGGAACCCCCGATGAGTCATTAAATCTAATGATGGCCTCACTAGCCGACAACACTATTAAACAATACAATGTCACACTAAAACTATGGTGGCAGTTCTGTTTTCTACATAACATCGATTTCTATAGTGGTTCAAAAACTTCCATTCTTTCATTTTTAACACAACAGTTTAATAACGGTTGTTCGTATAGCACACTGAATAGTCATCGCTCCGCGTTGTCTTTAATAGTTAACTTTGATGTAGGATCTGATTATTGTATAAAAAGACTAATGAAAGGGGCGTACAAGTTTAAGCCTAGCAAGCCCAAGTATACATCTACATGGGACCCACAATTAGTACTCAATTACGTAGCTAATTGGGACCCTAACTTAGAACTGGGTATCGAAAAGATTACCAAAAAATTAGTTGTCTAATTAGCACTTTGCACAGCCCATAGGGTACAAACATTTTCTATAATTAAGTTAGAAAACATATCTATTAATCCAAACGGCATTAAGATAGCCATTACAGACATAATTAAAACTTCTGGCCCCGGTTGAGACCAACCGGTACTATTCTTACCATATTTTCGGGAAAATATTAACATATGTCCTGCTTCGGTCCTCAAAGATTATATTTTTGTTACAAAAAATATGAGGTCAGAGAATGCAGGAAACCTCTTATTAACCTATAAGAAACCACACAAAGCCGCCACAGCGCAAACTATCAGTCGATGGATTCGGCAAGTGTTAGCAGAAAGCGGCCTGGATGTAAACACGTTCAGTGCGCACAGCACGCGCCACGCATCCACATCGGCGGCTCGCGTCTCCGGACTTAGCGTGGATTTGATAAGGACAGCTGGCTGGACCAGTACGTCTCTAACATTTGCCCGATTTTATGATCGCCCAATACAGAGCGATGCTGATTTCGCAAATGCAGTTGTTTTTCCTGTAATTAATTGATTACAATACTAATATTGATTGTCCAAAATTAAGATTTATGTTAAGTTTGTAATACTTTTATGAGCAAATTTGATCTGAAAAGGAGAAATATGGTCAATATCTTTTGTTTTCATTAATTAAAAATATATTTTCTGAACAAAACTTGTTTCTCTAAAAATCTACTTGGTAAATAAATTATATCTGAAGAATGAAGCGACGAATATATAAAAGATGATCAAACGAACTTCTAAAGTGAAGTTCGATCATTATTATATGAGTCGCTTCATTCGAAGATATAAGTACCCTCCCCTCCCATTATACAAAGCACATTTCAAAAAAATTTCAATGCATATTACCCCAGAAGTTTTGTTCCTATGCAATCTCTAAAAGAATGAACTAAGTTACAAAGACAAAATGCAAGAATCATTGTGTAGCTATTTGAAAAAAAAAAATGAGGGTATCGCAATACTCTCTGAAATCGTGCGATGTTGCCTGTAGGATAAAGGGACTACTTGGTAAATAAATTATATCTTCGAATGAAGCGACTCATATAATAATGATCGAACTTCACTTTAGAAGTTCGTTTGATCATCTATAATCAATAATTGTAAAAAAAATACTCGTTGATGGATTCTTTGCAAAATAAAAAAAAAAGATCAAATCTCAAAATTAACACCCCACCTACCCCACCTTTTTTATCTCATTCATAATTATCATGGATAAACACTATCCTATTTAGCCTCAAAGGATTTAGTCATGAACGTTTCGCGGTTATCACCAGTCCACCAAGTCCAGCTGTGGAAAAGACTCGCTCGCTCGGCGTGCTGGTGGTAGGTATATTTAATATCGAGCGTGCAAGAGCATATAATGATGGCATCGATATTTTTCTGTCGTTTTTAGGAATGCAGAACGTTTCCACTGTAAACCTCTAAATGTTCAGGGCTTGCAGTACTGAAATACCTTCAGCATTCATTTTCTACTTGACTATAAATCGGAATCATGTTGAGTAGAGCTGTGTCTTCGAGCCAAATCTAGTAAAAAATTTGAATAGCTAGCGGAAGATCTTGGCCCAGCAAATGGGGAATCAGTGACTGGAATATCTTCCAGTTACCAATCGACTTTTGACCATTGATGATAGAAATGAAACCTTAGTAACTTCTTTTTTTTGCATGTATTCGTTAATGTCATCAATGGCATGGAATCGACAATCAAGTAAAGTTGCTGCAACAACCACATCGCTTAAGGGAAATCGGGGGACCCTCTAACATATTATTTTTTTTAGCTTTCTTATAATGAGGGGCTCATCATCACTCACTTCTTCGAGCAATCTTTTAATTTCTGAACGAAATACTAAGGCCAAATTTAAAGTAGGTTCAGTTTCTGAACTAAGGACTTCAACAATTTTCTTAAAATTATCTAGAAATTTAACAGTGCTTCGATATTGTCATTATCTACTACTTTTAACACTTAACCGCCTCGCCCTATTTCATTGAGTATTGTGTTATAAGGCTGGCGATTTGCATGGTTGGCGATGCTTTTAAGCATCATTAGAATACTATGCCATCTTGTGCTCGTGCTTGTGCTAGGACGCGGTGGTCTCCTTCTGCGTAACAGTTATCGCGCAGAAGGAGGTTGCGGAAAGGGAGAGGGAGATCTCGACCTCCCTCCCGGCCCGCAGCAGACGCATCGGGCGTCGGAGGAGGGCATACGCTGCCCTCTCCTGGCCCCCCTAACTGGGTCCAGGGGCGGCGGACTTAGGGATGTTCGTCGCCCCCCATTCATCCGGACCCGAGGTGGCGGCGCGTGTGCCGCCACCAGCCGGGGATTACGGAAGTCGCAAGTTCCCGCGATCTCCGGCGTTGGTGAGAGATGGAACACCGGAGTGGTTTTAGTCAATAAGAGTCTAACAGACCCCTCTGCCAGCCCCAGGGCGGAGGACATCCATGAGGATTTCACCCCGTTAAAAAAAGGCCTATACCCAAAACGGGTTCTATATCCTATATTAATTACGATTTAATTTAATTACTAACACTAGATATTAAGTACATCTGTAAAAATCATAAAAGATTTGAATTGTAAATTAAGGGTTATGGAATAAACGGGCTTTATTTTTTTTAATATTATTATTATCTCAGCTTAATTTACAAAAAGATTGAAAAAACTAGTGACGAAGACGCCTTAGAAGGGTTGACGTTGTTGTTGTCTGGTGCAGCTGCTACGTGGTGGAACTGTATAAAAAGCGATATCAAAAAGTGGTACCAAGCTCACGATGCCATCAACATTG
Organism: Lacanobia wlatinum; assembly: GCA_947578705.1. NCBI lineage: Eukaryota > Metazoa > Arthropoda > Insecta > Lepidoptera > Noctuidae > Lacanobia > Lacanobia wlatinum. Next base: position 25,607,912 of record OX388027.1, on the reverse strand, counting down.
CTTTTGGGCCGAAAATGCAGCCACACGAAATTTATTTGGAATTGTATTCGAAGAAGCAAACAACTGAAAAAATAAACGCGTTTGTGTGTGAAAAACGTGGCTCACTCGCTCAGTTACCTGCAAAAAGGCATAAGGAAGAGGAACATTTGGACTTTGTTTACGGAATTCTACATTTAACCTACAAAAAAGAGATTGCTCGCACGGAAGTGAAAACGTTTGCTGAACTTTTGGATCGTGGTCGTCATATTGAGAATCTGGCCAAGGAAGCTAAGGTAACGACATCAATACAACCAGAACGGAAGCCGTTCAAAAGATGTTCTTTTTGTGGCAAGAAGGGTCATTTTTAGACGTATGTTGCAAAAAGTTGGCAGAACAAAAGGAAACGGCAGAACCTCAAACAGACAAGAAGCCAGTCATCAAGTGCTACGGATGTGGAGCACCTGGTGTTTACAGAAGCAACTGCAGCACCTGTAAAACCAGCCACGCTGCTAGATGATTCCGTGCTTCGGAAGGCACGTATAAGCGGGTGGTCCCGGCCGCCAAATGGCGGTCGTCAAATAAACCATGTCAGAGGCCCTTGAGGCGGCTTAGAAACTCTGACACTAGGGTGTGTGGGGTCGTTAGACCTTACTGCCCACACGATAAGAAGAAGAAGACCTGTAAAACCAAGAAGACGCCGCCAAAACCCGTTGCATTTTACGCTGTTCAAAGTTAATTAAAAATACACGCAAAAATACCGACGATACAGGTATATAATATAATAATAATAATAATAAAAAATTTATTTCGGGTGGCATAGACCCATAGAAAAATAACCTAGTCAACACAGTACACACTTATTTACTATGACTCCCCACACCAACACAAGTCATGACCCAGTGATTTTGGAAGGGACAATCGAAACGTAGGTACAGCTATTGCGTTCAGAATGCCGTTGTTGCTACCCCGCATACGGGTCAGCAAAGAAGCTGCTTTTATGCACATGATCATCCCAGAGGCGCTGCATCTCCACGGCAGACCCAACAACATTCTGAGTGCGCAGGGCTCTGTAGGCTTGCTGCGTATATCTCACCCACAGGCCGCTTGAGTAGTAGGACTGGCAATAAGCTTTGCATAGCGTAACTTTCACTCAAAATCAAAAGGCATTTATTCAAACTAGGCTGAAAATCAGCACTTTTTGAACGTCAAAATTAACATGAAGACAGTCCCCCAAATCGCCCAGCCCGTCACTTGTCTCGTACATCGTGCGAACCTGCGGGCGAGCATATTAGCTGTCACCGCCAGAGCACTGCGCTCCCGCTCAATGTCCTTATTGTCCTTGAGGTCACTTGTCGCAATGTGACCCAGATATTTAAAAGTTTGAACCTGCTTTAGGGAAGAAGGTTATGCATACATAGATACTGCTGCCCATCGCAGTTTGCCAGTATGCAACTGTATAAGACGTTGTCACGAAAAGGAACACAGTTTGATCAGCGGGTAACTGACACCAAATTAGCAGATGGAACGGTGAAAACATCAAACTTGTTAACAACGACAACTGACATACGTATTGGAGAACGCACACTACCAATAACATTGTCAGTCAAACCAGAAGCTGTTGACAACCGAACGCTGCTAGGTATCGAGTTCCTAGAACAGGCAGGAATCATACTTAATGCACCGCAACGAAGCTGGAATTTTACTGACGAACCTCAAACAACACACAACTTCATTCAACAACATTCGGAGTCAAAAAGGAGCCAGTGGAAGTGAAGGCAGTGTCGGAGTTCACCCGTTGGGCTAACGAGCTGGACATGTAGTCACCGTTACCCAAAACACCGACGGTATCCGACGTACAAGACAGTCCACCAGCAAACAAACGACCACGATAAACCGCTGATAACCAATCTCGTGTAGAATTATTTATTTACCAATAACCCCTATTTCTATGTATTCTGTAAATCTTTATTTATTTTATTTTTTTAAACTTACAAGCAATGAGCAAAAGATGTTCAACGAATTATTACTTGAGCACAGCGACATCTTTGAGAAAAACACGCCTCTCTACTGAGCAAAGTGCGGGGCAGCACTAACAGTATCGTTCGAGTGATTGCTGAGAAGTACGACTCGGCACTCATGAAGGCTTTCGTAAAAAGTTGAATTTTCTAGACCCGTAATGTTGAATTTGCAAAATGTTGAATCCCAAGATCTTGAGTAATGTGGATCGAGAGGCGCAGGACCGGTCCCCATGGAGATATTTGGGGTCCCTCAAATATCTCCATCGAAACCGGTCCAGTAGTGGACGTCTACTTCTACTTCACGGGAAAATATCTGATAAAGAGTGCATTTGGCATTAAGTCTGCCTTAAAACATTCGTGTGCTAGTGTTAAATAAATCTGGCACTTCGGTGGTATATGCTTACACGGTCCTGTACAGGAACCTACCACCAGGTTTAGTATATATACCTATATTTATTTCGTACTTATTTTAAACTGTCGTTTTATTCTAATATATAAAATCCGGTCGTTGTGGCGACGCTTGGGGGAGGCCTATGTCCGGCAGTGAACGTCTTTCGGCTTATATGATGATGATGATGATGATATGAAATCCTCCTTGGAGAGTATAGGGGAGCACTAAGAGAGGATTTCCCGAAATTCCAACGGGAACAGGAAAATATGGGATGTGCGCGTACGAAGAAGCGGGCAAAAGCTAGTTGTAATCTATACTTAATATATAAAGCTGAAGAGTTTGTTTGTTTGCTTGAACCCGCTAATCTCAGGAACTGCTGGACCGATTTGAAAAAATGTTTCAGTGTTAGATAGCCCATTTATCGAGGAAGGCTTATAGGCTATATCATCACGCTAAGACCAAAAGGAGCGGAGCAGACGAAGTTGCGCGGGTCAACTAGTGTTCCTGACGTCACATCGGACCACAAACGGCGATACATGGCCTTGTACGCCCCACCGCGATCGTCGTCGTCGCCGCAGCTGCGGCCGCCACTCACTCGCTGACGTCTTCAACGCGCGCACACATATCGGTTATCTTTAACTTGGAATCAGTACCTACAATAGAGTCTTTTTAAATATCGAAGTAGTTTTACTCAATAGCCAAGACTACCAGCAGCACACCTGAAGCTTGACACTCAACAACTAGTATAAAATGATATTAAGTGAAACCTCTGTGCATCCATTCCTAATACTGGTAACTTATAATAGTGACAAGCGATTTGTCATTATCTTTTAGATACTATTGTCAGTCAAGTTCATAATTTCCTGTTTATTTGTGATGAAGTGAAGCATAATTTAAAGTAAAAAATATAAAATAAACTTATTATGACGCTTTTCAAAGATATCATGTTTTTAAAAAACCATAAAAACAAAGTTCTCTTAAAAATAAAAAGGAAGTGGACGCTGACTAAAGAGGGTAAGACTAATCATGACGGTACGACACGCTGGAAGTGAAATATCGTGAAATATCATTGACATATATATTACTAGCGTAAGGACCAGGCCATCCACGCGATTAAATGGCACTAGCGCGCTGGCCCTAAAATTACAGTTTAGGGCCAACGCGTCACTGTTGACAGTGGCCCGTGTGCGGGAGTGAACAAATATTTGCTTGTCATAAAAAAGCCTAGTTATGTGGTAAAAAGCTGTAAAAATTATGATACAAAGGTTAAAAAGGAACATGGGATATCGTATCATCGGAAAGTAACCTTACATTAATATTGTTACCGTTAAGTTATTAAATAAACACATTTTATAGCGATAAATATTTTACTACCGAATTCCACAATGGCAGCCATTGTGTGGCCGGTACTGTACGCGCGAAGTGCACGAAGTAAACTTGTACGGACGTAATTTTTATTTCATTGTTGTACTTAGTGCTTGTAATTTTGAATTTTAGTATCAATGTGTTTTGTATTCAATAAGGATAAAACAAAGATATATTAAAAAAATAAGAAGCTTAGAAACGATACCTACCTAATTGAAACTGAAAATTTTACTAAAAACGCATACGCGCGAACAAGGTTACGTCAAACACCTATGCAGTGCGGCAGTCACGTAATTCGAATGAGTTATCACAGATGTCGCTATTTTTGCTTGCATTATGAAGGTTTTTAAGAAATGTTCTGTTGGGCGCATCCTTCCTTTCGAAATCATTGTGAAATATGTTCAGTTACCGTAACATTAAGCACAGATAAAACTAAAATAATTCGTGAAACTAGCCATAAGTGCTTGACCGATCAGAGTAAAATCGAAATGCAATCAAGGAAGAAGTTTGCACAAATTTTAATATAAATCCAATTCAGCAAATTTTTGAAGACATGTTACCTAAGTTTGTTGAGCGAAACCCTAATGTACCTACACACCAACTACCAACATTTTCCTCGGTAAAGACTTCTTTATATAGGGCACGGAAAAGATTTTTAGGATCTGATAAACTGATATTTAAAAAATTGAAGATGTCAAAATTCCTAAAGGGGTATCCAAAACTTTTAAGGTGATTAAAGATGGAGACAAGGAAAAAATTATTGAAATGTGAGAAAAGTGTTTCTTATTACGGCGATGGTACTTTTAGATCGTATCCCCGGCCGTTCTATTAGTTGTACATAATACACCTTGATGTTTATTCTGATGACAAAAGCATAAATATTTATCTGGTAATTTATGTTTTTTTGCCAAATAAAACATATACACGGCTATTTAAATTAATTAAGAATAAGCTTGGAGTAGTTCATATTACTAAATACAAGTGCGATTACGAAACAGCGCAAATAAACGCAATAAAGAAAGTTTATACAGAAGCTGAAGTGACAGGATGCTTTCAGCATTTTAACAAGGCAGTTTGGAAAAAGGTAAAGCAATGTAATGTGGTCAAAAAGATATACAGCAACAGTCTTTCTTACAAAGTTACAAATGTGATACAAATATACACTAGTCACAAAAATTAAGGGATATAAAAAAAATCCAAATTTTTGGGTGATTTTCAGCAAGCTGTAACTCCGAGGAAAATGGTCGTACAGAAAAAATAAAAAAAGCAAATTGTAGCTCCAAGTGTCTAGTTTTCAGATATGACTCTCGATTTTTTTCGACTGCTGTTTTATCGCCGGCATTAGCGTTACCCAAAGCGTACCACGTGGAGGTTGCTCGGTCGGATTTACGCTTCTGTGTGTGTGTGTGTGTGTGTGTGTGTGTGTGCTTCTGTGTGTTTCTGTGTGTTTGTGTAAAAATCGAGAAAATTTCGGAAAAAAAATTGTTTTTTTTTTTTTCAATTTTTTTAAAAAATCAGTCTCTTTAATCAAAAAAATAAAGATTTCAGTGAAAAAAAATTTTTTTCATAAAAAAATGAATGAAAATTGCTCATAATGGTGATTTTTGCAAAAACAAAGAATTTGAAGCTTCGGGGCACAATGAAAAAAAAATCGCAGCGCTTTGAATTTTTGAGGGATTTTAGGGGACACTTTGAGGTTAAAAAATTACCGACGATATCCTTCGTTCATCCATTTTATCCATAGTTATACCAAGTTATCCAAATATTCTTAATTATGCAAATTTTTGTCTTTTTTTCAGTCAGCTTTCAATTCAAAAAAAAAAATTTTTTCTACAAGATGTCTACATTTTCTTATAGAGAATATCGTGCAGTTTTCAAAACCCTCTTTCGATTTCCTGTACGATCATTATTTCCGGAGTTATTGAATATGAAAGTCAAAAAGAACTTTTTTGCTTTGATTGACGATAACTCCGCGGCAAATCGTCGTACAGGCTTTTTGAATACGCCAAATTAAAGAGTATTAAATTCTCTAAAAGAGCTTTTAAACGAAACAATCAAAAACATTTTTTTGAAGCCCGTGGACCTTTTTTTAGACGGAAAAAAAAATTGGAAAAATCTTTTTTCGGTAGTTTTCTTAGGATTTCTCCAAACCTGGACATGTCAAAAATTGTTCATGGTCATATCTGAAAACTAGACACTTGGAGCTACAATTTGCTTTTTTTATTTTTTCTGTACGACCATTTTCCTCGGAGTTACAGCTTGTTGAAAATCACCCAAAAATTTGGTTTTTTTTTTATATCCCTTAATTTTTGTGACTAGTGTAGTACGATTGTGCTCTTATTTTGTGTTACTTCCACCGTTGCATATGACAGAAGCCTGGCGGGATATTGTGGATGCTGCCCCTAGTGGTTCAGAAAATTTGCACAGTTTTCTTGAGTATTTTGGAGAGCAGTGGTTCAGCATGGATCATAATTTGATTAGTTATGCAGACGATACCCACAGAACAACTAATTCCTGTGAACCCCTCACAGGAATTAGTTGTTCTGTGGGTATCACTATCAATAAATCAATAAATTCAAGACTAAGAATAAAATCAATAAATTCAAGACTACCAAAACACCGAATATATTTTTGGTTATTAAAACTTTATTAAAAGAAGCAACTTATTATGATCGTCAAGTTGCAAGATCTTTGTTTTTTCCCTATAAGAAAAATAGAAGAGTAAAAGATTTATTATTCGATAAACGATATTCGTTGTTATTAAAAAACCTTGAAAAGAAAAAATTGCAACCTTTGCAATTTTTGAGAAAAATTTTATATATACAAGACTTCAGGATTTTAATTAAATTTTCGACGACTTTTTACATTTTAATTATTTTTTTTAGTAAATGTTTACTCGAAGAGTATTTCAGTTAATGATTATTACATGTAAAAGAGCGCTTCTCGCCATCAAACGTAAAAGTTTGGCAAGTTTAGAATTAAGTTAGACCTCTGTATTATTTGTCATTAAATAAATATTTAAAAAAAAGTGAAGGTTTTTTAGGTAAGGATTACATGTAAAGAGTTTTTGTTTTTTGAATTTTTCAAATCGGTCCAGTAGTTTCGGAGCCTTTTCAATTCAAACAAACAAACAAACAAATCTTTCCTCTTTATAATATTAGTGTAGTTAAAATACTTTTTTACAAATTCAACATTTTGAGATTCAACATTTTGAGATTTAACATTTTGCAAATTCAACATTGTGGCCCGGATGGAAAATTCAACATTTTGGGATTCAACATTTTGCGAATCAAACATTTTGCGAATTCAACATTTTGCAAATTCAACATTGTAGTCCAGAAGGCTTCTTTAAATCATCGATCCATCGTGCCACTGGGCGTCCCACACTACGTTTGCCCATACGCAGTCTCCACTCTAACATGTCTGCTCCATCGACCGTCTGTCCGTCTGCAGACATGGCAGGCCCACTTACACATCAGCATGCTGATTCTACGCACAAATTCGGTTGGTAAATAGATTGATTGATAAATCAAATTCTGAAACGCCTACTTTGATTGCAGAAGCCTTCAATAAGATAATGAATGAATGGCAAAAGCATTGTTATCACGTAAAAAAAACGAGTATAGAAGTTCTTGCGCACTTAGACGAGTCTTTCATTATTAATTTGGCAAGTGACAGTAAAAGCAAAAGTAGCGACTTATAGAACACTCGCCGTAGTTTTTATGTAGATGATCATAATTATTGTGTTAAAATATCAATATTTTCGAAGAATATGTTTGTTTTTGTATTTTAGTTAAATACCTTATTAACATTTTACCTGCGTTCTTATCGCCAGGTGGTAGTGTGTATAATTTCATGTTTTTAACCAATTTAAAAAAAAAGCGGGCCATGTACGTGTCGGACCATGCGTAGTGTAGGGTTCCGTAGTAGCCCGTTATCACAATTTAGAACGATTCTGTTATTTAGCGCGATTCAGAACCCGTTGGCCCAGCGCCATCTAGCGGCAGCTTTGTGAAACTTATGATATATATATCAGTATATATACATATTTACTATTGGTGGTATTAGGCATACGTTTGACCACTATCTCACCTTGTTGTAAGGGATGATGCGGTCAAAGACGGAGCACGCTTGCCTAGAACTAACCTATTCACTGTTGACTTAGACTCCCAGATTGTAGCTATCAGGAAACACAGACTGGCAGGGAATTCCACTCCTTAGCTGTACGCACTACGGTTGTTTAGTTTTTTTATTTTAGATTTTGTTTTTCAATGCAAGTCTTTTATTTACCCGTTATAAACAAACAAGCAACTACTTCATCTTAGTCACTTTAAAAGATTTATTCTAAGGATTTTGTGTTTGGTACAAAATTATCCAACACCCAAGTTCAACTTCAACGACTATTACTGCTAAACTAATAAAGTTGTCTTAGCCGCTATAGTTTTCATTTAAACTTCATGAAATGCACTATCATCATGAATCGAAAAATAGTATTAGCAATCCCTAAGTCATTTTAAAAGACATATTCAACGATACCCCACACGATGGGGTAGCTACCCTAAAAAAAATATTTTCCAAAAATCTATTTTACCACCTTTTCGACGTAATTGATATACACACGCCTACAAAACTACAGCTTTCTAGTACTAACGGTCTCTTTGCAAAGCCTCGGACAGATGGACAGACAGACGGACATGACGAAACTATAAGGAGTCAGGACTACGAAACCCTAAAAAGGAAGTTATCTATTTGACACGTATGTATTATTATTGGAACTGCAATATACATATTTACATATACATAATAGTCTATTAGGGCTTCCAAACAAAACAACAATTTTTTAAAGGTATGTATGGATGTTTATATGTTACATAGGTACCTACAAACTTCCATAAAAAATGTATGTTTGTCCACTGTTTTCTCCGAAACTATTAATCGGTTTGTAAAATCGATTCAGTAGTTTTTAAGATTTGGAGCAAAATGTTTTTGTTACATCGACTTGCTTACCCACTTTATTTCGTTATTTTGTTACTAGCGACACCTAATTCGATAACAGTGTCTCTCACCAGACCAGTTAAGTTTGTCGGATTAAGTATATCATGATGTGTGCGAAAAGCTGCATAGACAGGTTTCATTCCGAAGAACTGAACAAGAAATATAGACTGTGCCACGATACAAAACCATTTTAAACGTGGCACATATGAATGTGCATACAACGATGTATTTCGGAGAATCTCATTTCAGTGCAGACGTAAATATATACGAGAACTTAAAATACATGTCGGAACCTCAATCGTTGTTGACAATAGAATTCAATAACTACCATAATGTGAGCGAAAAGACAGAAGCTTCATGTTGTGATTCAAGCTACGAAAGAAGATGGCGAAATTAACATGGTGATTGAATGGTTGGTTCAATTTGCATCTGACAGGCGAAATAATGATCACCAGTGATACCAGAAATGATGCGAAAGCGAACGCGTTGCATAGGCCACTTTCTTTCTTTCTACCAAAGAAGCTCCGCAAAAATGAGACAGCGAACATTCCTTTTGTAATGTACTGTTACTGTGGTAGATAAACACGTGAGTGGAAGTCGCGGCGGCCCCGCAAGGGTATACGGTGGCGCCCGCGAACGTATACCCTTGCCAAGCCTATGCCCATAGGCTAGGCCTTTAATCTCGTGGGAGTAATGGTTAGTACGGGACACGGGGTTGGGTAGCCGAGTGAATAACTGCATTTTGTTCAGCAGGAGCGCCGCGGCACTGTTTCGGAGCCGCATCTTCACGACCCTGCGGCGGTCTGTCCCCCACTAGGTGAGACTTCCGGTTGGCCGGAGGAGGCCCAGCGAGAGACGACCAGCGACGTAGGTGCCGACTTTAAGGCGCTCCCTGCTGCGGATACTGGCCCCCGTTTGTTACGCTTCCAGGTCGAGCTGGTCACGCTCCAGACTAAGGGGCCGTTGTGTGTGTTTGAGCAGTATTGTGTTGTGTAACACCGCTCATGTTAGCGAATCAAACGCACGTCCGCACCGTACGTTCAACGCGTGTGGTTGGGCGTATGCAGAGTCATGTATGTATGAGGTTCGACGCGCACTATGCCTATATTAAGTTAGCACACAGCGCATGAAAAGTGCATGTAAAGTATGTAGAGTTTACTTTAACTTTTGTTTAACAGGTGTGCTCTCCAAAATTAAGAGGAATGCTCTCTCTTGGATGTAAAAGGCATGAAAAGATGATGTGGAGGCAAGTACTTTTGTTTCATGGGATTGCTGAATGTACAGGTGAAAAGTTGCACAACATAGTCCATTAAGTATTTACTTAATGAACTTGCCTGAGATTAAGAAGGATGGCATTCATATCTACCAGAAATTGGGTACTACACAGAGACAAACCTCAGCCTATCTTGGTCATACTGTACACCACTGAACACCGACATTTAATTTGGGAGAGCAAAATCCCTAAAAGGTAGGCGTATCCCAATCTCCGAATTCTTGACGCACATTACACTGAATATTCATGGACTCACGCAAGCATTATGGGATGCAGAGTTGCTGGTCGGTGGAAGGCAGGATACTAATCGTCACACCCGATTCCAACCGTCACAGGATTGAAACTACAGGTGAGTTTCGAGAACTAGTTTCGTGGTTCCCTAAGGCTTCTTGCGACTCGAGAAATGTGAGCCCGCCTGAGATTACTGCAACAACCTCAAGAGGTAAAAAAGCACGCTGGGGCTGGCGTAATGAACTTTGTTATTTTTCTGTACTTAAGCAAGTCGCGTCTTCATTTTACAGGACTGCGATTATTTAACTAGTTTCTGTGCCGGTACTTTAAACTCTGTATCACCCACTTTGTAAATCTGAGTTAGATAGTTATAATGTCGGGTCCTGCAAAAAGTCATAACGAAGAGGAACATTTGGACTTTGTTTACGGACTTTCCAATTTAACCTAAAAAAAGAGGATTGCTCGCACGGAAGTGAAGACGTTTGCTGAACTTTTGGATCGTGGTTGTCATATTGAGAGTCTGGCCGAGAAAGCTGAGGTAAAAGGAAACGGCAGAACCTCAAACAGACAAGAAGTCAGTCATCAAGTGCTATGATGTGGAGCACCTGGTGTTTACAGAAGCAACTGCAGCACCTCTAAAACCAAGGAGACGCCGCCAAAACCCGTTGCATTTTACGCTGTTCAAAGTTACTTAAAGGTACACGCAAAAATACCGACGATACTGGTATATACAGGGTGTCCCAGAACTCAACGTCAAGCCGAAACGGGGTGACAGGATAACAATCACGAGAAAAATCTGAAAAAAAATCTATCCCATGCAGTTTGAAATTATGGGCATTTTAAGAAAAACCTAGAAATTTGATCAAACTGTACCATTTTTCGGTTATTGTGGTTATTCTTTTTTATTTTTGATTATTTGAACTTTGGAAACGTAATCCTAAATAACATTTCTAGAATTCCAATAAAAAATAATGACACAATTGCCTCAAGTTTCCGAGAATTGAGACTATTTGTTAAACTACGAATTTAAAATTTTCAAGATTCGTCGATTTTGACAGGCCCTCCTTTAAAAAAAATGTACTAGAGTGCCTTGGCAAGTGGCATTAAAAGTTGGCGCATTTAATCAGAATTCTAAAATGGTACAGTCGGTTCTCACAATTATCTGACCCACCCTAAAAACAAACGAATTTGAACCCTCTACTTGTAATATTAAGGTTTATTCAATTTATATGAGCTCGTTAGATAAGTGCTCGTGGACTCGATGTCGGAGCCACCGGCATTATATATCATTTTGTTAACCTATTTTAATCCTTATCTCGTTGACGTTAAAGTTGAAAAGCTTTTAAGTCACATTACATAATTACAACCCAACCTTTAATTTCGCATGTTATCAATAAGTTCTTGTGGCTTAGCGGTTTGATGCTGGATTGGCAACGAACAACATGTGGGTTCGAATTCACCATCAGTTTCTTTTTTAATTTGTTTTCATTTCTACAATATTGCTTGCATTATTAAAGAACGACCAATATGATTTACGCCTAAATAGTAACTTATCTTGTAAACAGGTGGGTAAATTAAAAAAAACTAAGTTCACAGAATTTATATTTACCAAGAATGGTTGGATACGAAGTAAAACATTGCTTCGTGAGGTAGATAACAAATTCATCTAGTCGATCAATCGCAGTGACTGTGCACACACATTTGTAAATCGTTTCATATAACTCGTTAAGTATTTTTAAGCAATTTGGTGTCAAAAAGCATCATGTCGCAACTTAATGACTATATCAAAGATAAAATCATATTTTTACATGAGCAGAATGTTGTAATTAGAGAGATTGGTCGTCGACTTAATATAGCAGTAAGTGTTTTTTACCTATTTTATTTTATTGATTGTGAGTAATGAACGCGCAGTTGGCTATTTTACCATTACATTCACTCCTTACAAGTTACATACACGGTTCCAAAAATGTTTTTTTTTTGTTTTAGACAAAAACGGTCAGACTATGGCTGAGACGTTATGGAGACAGTGGAGATATTCAGCGGATTCGTCCAGGAGCAAAAGCTATCAAGTATAGTCCCGAATTCGAACGCCACCGGGACATTGTTGAAAGCCATGTTGAAAATCCATTTTTACCCATTCGTGTAACCACAATAAATCACAATATTTCAGTGGAAACAGTGAGAAGGCATTTACACGCTGCTGGGATAAGGAATTATAAACCGGCACAGAAAATTGCGTTGACACCTGCTCATCGCGAAGAAAGGGTCCGTTTTGCCCAGGAATATTTAAATTTTAATTGGGAAGAAAATGTTGTGATCTTTACTGATGAAAAATCATTTAAATCGGATAAAGATGGACGTAAAATCTTATGGCGAAGGAGAGGAGAACGCTATAATGAGAAGTGCTTGCTACCTTGTAGAACCAGCGGTAGAATAACCCTGGGCTACTGGGGTTGGATGTCGTCTATGGGACCTGGTGAATTGGTGGAAGTAGGTGGTAGGTTTAATAGTAGTTTGTATTTGGAGATTCTACGTGACGTCATGCTGCCGACTGTGCGAATTACCTATCCGACATCACATATTTATTTCATGCACGATAACTGCTCCATCCACCGTGCAGGCATTGTGCAGGATTGGTTAGCTGCTCAAGAAGGTGTGACAGTTATTAATTGGCCATCTAAAAGTCCTGATTTGAACCCTATAGAAAATCTATGGGGTCAAATGGTTTTAAATTGGGACACAACGGAAGTGCGAAACAAACACAACTTGGTTGAGATCGTGACATCGACTTGGGAGCACATGAGAGGCAAAGATTTGTGTTGTAAAATATGGTGCGCGGTATGCGTAGCCGCTTACAGCAAGTTATAGCAAAGGGGACGGTGCGCCACTCCGCTACTAATTAATTTAGTAGGTTTTTTAAACACACCATATAAGTAAATGCTCAGTGGATTGATTGTTAAACTATTAAAATGTTGCAGATTATGTGGTGATGTTATTGTTATATATAGATTTTTTCTATTTAAATAACAGTGGCGTGCCTAGGGTTTCAAAAAAGGCAAGCCCAATACAATTTTAACCGATTTCAAAAAAAGAAAGTTCAGTTTTCGACTGAGTATGTAGGTACCTTCGTATGTATCATCGCAATTTTCTCATAAACTGATATAGATGTCTCAATTCGTTGTTTACCAAAATTACCGAAAGAAACCATTGCACACAGGTGTTTATGGGAATTTGCGTGCCTTTTAATGGCGCCAGATATGTTATTTAAATCATTATAACCAGATGTATTCCAAACGGAATCTTCATTCGAAAAAAATATGTAACACCAGCAATACAACTTATTAGTGTGCGAATAGCCAACAATCCAACTCGTTTTATACACTGATCTATTAAATTTTCGTTTATGCGATTTACGAGTCTGAGAAAAACACAGATTAGGCGTCGGTTTTAATGAAGAAATTAACTGTTTTTTCTGAGCAAAGTTTAAAGATTTTACCTTATCTTCGCCAATCAAAACTTGAACGCATTTTAAATCCTCACAAGGTACAATTACCTCCATTATTGTAGGTCAGTCACCAAAACAATTGTATCACTGAGAAAATCTAAGAAAACACCCAAAAAACTTTAACGACATAACTTTTCAATTCTCAAGCAAATAAAACTGAAGTGAGTTGCACTCGGGTGTCGAGAACTACTTACGCAGACTTGTAGTGTTGTCATTTAGGCAAAAAAGTCGCCAGGTATATGAAAAATCTAGCTAGATGTCGCAAATTTTTTATTTTTAAGATATTGCTTGAATATTTAATTTCGTTATTTTAAAAAGTCGCTAGTTTTTATTGTTGCTAAATCTTAAAAAAAGTCCCCAAATTCGTTAAAAATCTCCAAGATCTCACAACGTCGCTAAAACGGCAACACTGCAGAGTTGGCAAGGTGACAAGGTCACGTATACGCGTGTAACTTCATACGCATGCACGGCTTAATCGTACATACTGATCGATTTGTAGACGCATAAACAGTAGCGTAGCGAGGGGGGGGCGAGAGGTACGGCGCGCACCGGGTGACACACGCTTAGGGGTGACACCCGACCGCTCGTTGACTGGTTTTTTGTCACTATCGGGTGGCACCCCTTAACGTTTGACGCAATGAATAGGATGCAAAAAATTTTGAGCTCGTTTCGCTCGCTCTTGAATTTTGTACTCTCTGATTTCCATAGTTTTTCTATATAAATCAACAAAAAACTTAAATTTCAATATGAATGTTCAAAATACAATAAAATCTTTCGGAGATGGGGCGCAAAAATTTATTTTGTCCTTCAGGTATTCTGCATTTAGGGGTGACAGTCGTTCGTTGGCTTTTAGTCACCCCTTAACGAGCGACGACATAACGAAACCCGTCCGTGATGGGGTGTAAAAAATTTCGAGCTCGCTTCGCTCGCTCTTGCTTTCTACTCTCTCTTTTTTCTCGAGCGCTTCTGTATGTCTCAATAAAATCACTATGTTCGTGTATGAAATGATCAAAAGAAAACAAAACCTTTCCGAGTTGGGGTGCATGAATTTTCGAGCTCGCTTCGCTCGCTCTTGTGTTCTGCCCTCTCTCAGTTAATGAGCTTTCTTGCATCACTCCATAAAGTTAATTCTATTTAAGTCTGAATGATCAAAAGAATATAAAACCTATCCGAGGTGGGATGCGAAAATTTTCGAGCTCGCTTCGCTCGCTCTTGTGTTCTGTCCTCTTTTGCTTCTTGAGTTACTCAACAAAGTTGGGTTTAGATAATGATGAAAATAAAATCAACATAATCTAGTTTTCGAGATTTTGTTTGTAAGTATGATGTAAGAACATTCCTGAAAATATCTGAATAATATCCCATCTGAAAAATGACTTGCGATTGCCGTCACCAGAACGAAAGGCCAAAGGTGCAACTCATAATTATTTGGGAGGCGGTTCATTTGTGGGGTGACACCACATTATCCGCCCCGGGTGGCACGCATGCTAGCTACGCTACTGCGCACAAGGTTTAGAACTCGTTATACGGCACATCGCTATAAGTGCGAAAGTGACGGAGATAGTATTTGAAAGCCCGGTAAAAGCCGGTACGTGTAAGCGAGATAGCTATATGTAGATGCTGCAAATGCGAAACTCTGCGCGCGAACAATCGCGATGTGTAGTTATGTAGTAATGTGGCAGTAATACTTTGTGTTATTTTGATAAGAATTAAGCGCGCGAACTTTTAAATAGTTCGGGTTTGATATTGATTCTCTATCGAGCATTTTAGCAAGGCATGGCATGGCCGGGCTTTTGGGCTTATATGAAGGTACCGCCACTGTTAAATAACATGTTTATTCTACAGGCAGCTATAAATCTGTAAAGCATTTCACAGATGAATTTATTTTCTCTATAACAAACTTTTAAGCATAAGCATGCCTTTTTTAATGTTTATAAATGGTTATATTTGATTATGGCATACTAATATAAAATGTATATTAATTTGGAAATATATGAGCATTTACTTACTGTATCTTACCTAAATGTTTTAATGAAATAATAAACATTTTAAACTTGCAATTGTTTAGTTTTATTTCTATACAAACCGCCCGTTAGACGACGTAGGGTCTTGTCTTTTAAAACAAGACCCTACGTCGTCCATTAAAGAAATGTAAAAAAAGTGTAATAAATAATTTTAAAAAAAACAGCTGAGCAAAAAGCTATATTTAGGTTAAACTTGGTTTCGAACGTAGACAACGATGAACACCGCACTACCTTAGTGACCACAAGACTAATTCAACTCTTATAAGCCGCATTGAAATTTGATCTTAGGTGTAATGCTAGACGTAATATTCTTAAGAATTTGAACCTTATAGTATACTTTCATAAAGTTTATTCTTGCACAGCACAAGCAGCCTTCTCTACGTGCAAACAGATTTTGTATTTTAAATAATCCCTCCATTGAGACATGATAATAAAAAAAACAACCTATAAAATAGAAAATAGTAAAGAGACGTTTTTGCAATTTAGTAAGGCAAGGTGAAATATATTTGTGCGTAGTCACTGCCTTAGTAGCATTTGAAGACCAGTTTTATAATGAATACGAATACTTATTTTTGAACTACCCACTTATTACAAGTTATGCGAAAATATTACCATTTTTGAAAGTTTATATTTGAAGATTATCCGTCATAGTTCTTTACAATATTACAAGAAATAGTTTTGGAATAAATTCTAAATTGATATCAAAACAATATCTTCATCGCAAGATTTGATCTTGCAACTTGTTTATCTCAGTCTTATACACAGACCACGAGACCAGAATTACTTGAACGCACTCATTAAAATAAGCTATTAGACTAATAATATTATAACAAGTAGTTATAACATATAACCTAATGCTGACGTTATAATGATCAAATTTGCGTGTCTGTATTATTATTGTATTTGTTCATCGAGTCCACGAGCACTTATCTGACAAGCTCATATAAATTGAATAAAACTTAATGTTACAAGTAGAGGGTTCAAATTCGTTTGTTTTTAGGGTGGGTCAGATAATTGTGAGAACCGACTGTACAATACTTGTTAGTTCCATACAACAAAAAAGAGTAAAAAAATTAAAACCTCAAGTAACCCGATTTTTGCTATCTCAGTTAAAATGTTTTTGATTCGCACAAGCTCTAGGTCGGTTCTTAATTTAAAGGCAAAATGATGAGAGAGATGGATAGTGGGTATGTTTGCCATGAGCGAGCGAGACAGATAGTGACGCCACTCACTCAAAATAAGAAACCAAAAAGAATTGGGGTATCATTTAAGCTATCACCAATTTAATTAGTTTTGTGTTTCTTAAATAATAGGGTTTGTTCTCCAAATAGTAGATCTGTCACCAAAATGTAGTCACCAAACAATATAAAATCAATTCCACAATAAATCACCTAAAATCATGGAGATATAGGGTCTAGTACCAAATAAATGTTTTTGTATGTATTATAATAGGTTTGTCCTAATAAGTATTTAAGCAAACTAATTTAAAGAGATCACCAATAAATCATAATATTATGTCACTAGAAAATTTCATAAAGTTCCAAAAAAATTTAGGGTTGTTATCATCATCGTTTCAACCTTTTGGTTGAAACGATGGTGGAGTCTAGCATAATGTTATAAACGCATATGGTTTATAAAAAAATAACCACGAAGGGGATGGCGGGGTCTATTCGCTCGCTTCGCTCGCTCACTCGACCCCGCCATCCCCTTCTAACCTAACCTGTCCGAGTCGGGGTGTCCCAAGTCCAGAGCTTGCTTTGGTCGCTCTTGCATAACTCCGACTTATGCCAAAACATATTAGACTAAACGATAGTTATGCTAACCTTTTTGAATGACTTGCATTACCTTCACCACTACTTGATGCCATAATCAAAAATAAACATTTAAGAAATTAACTAAAACAACAAATTATCCACAACGATAATAAAATGCACCTACAATGAACGTGAAATCGCGAATGAAGTAAACTTGCATCTCTCTCGCACGCCGCCCGCGTCGCGCATCGTGTGATCGAACCTAGTTACCTACAACCCATCGTTGAGGCCGGATTGGTCAATTTTTAAAGCGCGCCAATTTGTCTCCGCCCCTTTGATCATTTTTTAATTAAAATTATAAATTGATGTATTAAATTGGTAACGAATACTATTAATTTAATATCTGAACGAAATAAAATGTTACTACTGTATTGGTGACAAAATATCAAATAAAAAGGAGTCGCAGTCAGGGATCGATAATCGATTTATTTGGTGACAGATCTACCATTCTGAGCACAGAGCTATTATTTAAGTAACAAAACTGTTATTATACGAACGAAGTTTATATTCATGTAATGCAATATAATTTTATTGGTTATCGATCTCTTATTTTACACATATATTAACATTAATTTGATAATTCATACCTGGGAACAATTTTTGTTTATCTGAGAACGAAAATATTTCGTGGCGATAGATCTATTTATTAGGTGATACAACTTGATGACAAATATAAATTTTGGTGATAGAAAATATAGTTCCCAAAGAATTGTAGACCTTGAAAACCAACAAGTTGATTTTAATGATATGGAAACTATGGTTCAAGAAAGTGAGATAAGTATATTACAGCAGGGGGTAACTATTGACAGGTACATTACGGAATACGATAATATACAAGAAGAAAATGAGATATACACCGTTAAATTTTGATCGTTTTAATCCCGTGGAGGGTCGATACAGTACATGAAACACTGTCGATTTGTAAAGATAAAATAAAAAAATACAATACATTTTTCTAAATCTCCAATTAATATACGCATGTGCGAAATTAATTTCTTTAGGTAAACGAGTCAATGATCTTTTAGGTAGTTGTCGGTCGTTGCGTACTAACTACCTACAGGTCATTGAACTCGCCCCGCTGACGTTTACTTAAAGAAATTAATTTCGTACATGCGTAAATTAATTCGAGTTAAAAAAAGGACTTTATTTTTTAATTTGATCTTTACGAATAGATAGTGTTTCATGTAGCGAATCGACCCTCCACGGGATTAAAACGATCAAAATTTTACGGTGTACATACTTGATGATAAACCAGGCGATTTTGTTAAAAACACACCTAAAGAATATGAAGGTAGAGTTTTCCCATCCAATAACTCGAACAAAATGCTGTCTACTGCAAATGATGAGATATTGCAATTGGCACATATTATATCTCCTGTGCTTAACAATCCTGCCTCAGCACAATCTGTACCATAGTTATAAATAATAATATGACTTCCTCAATACAACATCCTTATCCGCTATCACCGGATTATGTGCATATATTGAGTAGAAATGTAAAGAGAGACAATCAGAACTTGCCATTTATAATACAGAATAATAATGATTTGCCATGCTGTTTGCAATCAACAAATCAACCAAAAGTAATAATAACTTCCGATGTGAAAATGGACTGTAAGCAAAGAAAAAAAAAACAAAAATGTTCAGATACAAATAGGAGATGGGGCTAAAGTTATTAGGGAATCTGCACTGACTATGGAAATATTTAAAAAGGATAACAATGTTGCGAGTGTACAAACTGACGAAAATAATAAATTCATAAATAATATACAGAAAAAAAAAGAATACAAGGAAGCAGAAAACTATGACAAAAGACTCACCTGTAAAGTGTGAAAAAAAAGGGTAAAATTACTAAATATATAACAAAATCAAGGAAAAAAACAGTCACAGTAAAAAAATAATTCAGTGAATCAAGCTCTGAAATTTCCGACACTCTGATGAGTACAGCTGAAACAGATGATTCAGAAAACGAAACATTAAATGACTATATAACGACATGTTTAAGAGATCAGTCAGAATAAGAAAACTTAGAGCCAGATATTCCAATTGGGATCAGTGACATTGAATATTTCACTGGCAATGTTGATACTTTAAAAGAAGGTTACTGACTCGTAGCAAAATTTGCTACGAAAAAAAACTGTCAAGCACTTTGTTGGACGCATTTTATCTGTTACACGTAATATTCCTACAGTAAAATTTGTAAGGAAAGTTAAAAATACTTCAGGTGGCAAAAGATTAACTTTTACTTATCCACCTGTCGAAGATATTTGTGAAATGCAGCACGTAGATGACATTGTTGACGTCCTTCCACAACCAATCATTACAAGAAGGGGCCAAGTTATGTTCGAAGTAGATTTTAGTAGTTACAATATACAATAAGTGAAGACTGATCATCGTTAATAATTATCTACAAGTTACTTACACACGTATTATACGCAATATTAGTTGTAAACCATAGTTATTTTTTGTTGTACTTGCAGGTACTTTGAAGATTATTTTTATGCTGGTACTTATAACGCTGCTTGTTGCAAGTCGCAAGCGAACCTTGATTCTACACAAAAATGTCTTCTTAATTGACTGTTATTCCTATAGATAGGCTTTTTTGTTTTTTTTTATATTATATATTTTTTCTTAATTTGATAATATTTACGAAAGATTAAAAGATAAGATTGAAAGAAAGAAAGTTAAGATTTTATTTTAAGAATTTTGAGTTTGAGTTACAAGGTAACATTAATGTTTATATGGTAAACAATTAAGCCGCGTGCGAATGAATAATGATTTTGTTTAAGTGATTTTTTCAAACCAAAGTTTTTTTTTTGTTTTATTTAGTCCTTTGATGATTATATTTTATGTTGGTACTTCTAGAATAAACGAGTTTGATTATAGTCGTAAGTAAACCTAGAGTCTACACCAAACTTTTCTTCTCAATTGTCTTTTATTCCTATACATAGGTTTTATGTTCCTATTTTTATATTTTTTTACTTAATTTGTTAATATTCATAACGTTACAATGACTTTCATATATCAATAAAAATGAGCCTCGTGCGAAAGAAAAGTGATTTTGTATAACAAATTTTAGCGTATAGTATAATAGTACACCTTACACACACACTGCATCTATGTTTAAGTGTTCTTTGATCTCAATTGTTTCTAAAGATAGGTTTAGTTATTGTGTATTAATTTACTTCATGAATATACCGAAGATCTTTATTTTGTATCTATTATAGTTTGTACTTTTTGAATTTATTGAAGCCAATAAAAGTTTTGACCTTAATAAGTTTTTCATTGAATAATAAAATGGAGCATTTTTTCAATGGTGACAGCCCTGGTCATTGATCATTATTTCAAGAAAAATATTCTAGGTGGCGTTTTGACTTTGCCCGCTCAATTTTGAAGGATAAGGTATGTTTATTCATCTCATATTTTGATAAAATACTGCATTGCCCAGCATTTATATTCTGTTATTTTTTTAAAGATGATACGGTTTATAGTCTCGGAAATATTCAAAGTTGGCAAAGATGCCAGAAACGTATGATTTTTTGCCCAACACATAAAATTGTTTTTTTTTACTAACATTTTTTTGGATATTTCTAGTAATCAATAAAAAGACATGGACCTAAACTACTGTGTGGTACAAACACACTATAACATATACTCACTCACACTTTTAAAAATAACTCGAATGATGCAAAAAAAAAACTCATTTCTAGGGCAAAGTTGCCAGGTTTTACGGTATACTTAATAGTCTATTAGGGCATCCAAACAAGAATACAATTTTAAAGACATGTATGGATGTGTGTATGTTACATAGGTACCTACAAACTTCCATACAAAAATTAAAAATGTATATTTGTCCACTCATTTCTCCGAAACTATTAATCGGTTTGAAAAATCGATTCAGTACTTTTCAAGATTTGGAGCAAAATGTTTTTGTTACATCGACTTGCTTACCCACTTTATTGCGATTTTTTGTTACTAGCGACACCAATTTCGATAACAGCGACTATCTCACCAGACCAACTAGTCTATTCTGTAAAGAACTATTTCGATATCGAGCTTCACCTGAGTGACAAAGCTCACAAAGTGAGCTTTATTACACACAACATAAGTCTTATACAAATACGAATTTGATACCTCGCCTCGGATTCCGCTGTCGAGATACTTACAGAATAGTAGCGGTACAGTAGCGGATAGAACGCTGGATTAAAACGTGTTCTACACGGATTTAATCCAGCATTCAATCCAAGGTGATCTTGGTAGGAGCTTGATTTCCATCCGCGAATTTTGTATGAATTTGGATTTCATCTGCCGTCTACACGGATGCAATCCAGCAAGATCACCTTGGATTGGACTGGATTGAACGCTAGATTACATCCGTGTAGAAGGGGTTTAAGTATATTGTTAAGCGCCAGAATTAATGCGCCATCTAGTTTCAAGTAGCGGAAGCCAACCAAACATTTACGTGCTGCCATCTAGTATCAAGTAGCAGACACTTGCGTGCTGCTGGCGCCATCTAGTATCCAGTAGCAGACATTTACGTGCTAGAACATTCTCGATGTTTTGACACCTGGTCGGTCGGGACCTGTGTGTGCCCGAACTTTCCAGAGGTTTCCATACAGGAGGGTTCTGGAAATGACTGTCGGTATATAAAGGACGGACATCCGGCGACGGCAGTCAGTATAGAATTGGCGATACAAACGATAACTTCGAGAGCGATCTTCAACTGCGAATTATAGTGAAGTGAAGTGTTCAGTAGTGCGATTGCTAAACGTAACTTTGTAGTTTTAGGTTTAATTAAATTAAGTTTGTTGTTTTTTATGTTTATTGTTTTGTTTTGCTTGTGTCAGGAACTGTGTCAGGATGACAACCATCTTGCATCCATGACTCACTGACAGTCACTGTCGTGGCCACACATGTCAATATCTATTTTTTTTTTTGTTATCCATGGTTTGTCTATGACATGACCGCGACAGTTATGACTTTTTTATGATGCCCGTCCCTGACACAGGCTGGCAGTGGTTTTACGGAAGAATGTTTGTCTCTTATTTTGTTTTATAGCCGTTTTTATTATTTGTGTACCTACTATTAATGTGCGTCTGTTTGGGCGGAATAAACAATTTTTCTTTCTTTTTTTTTCGATTGTGTTTTATAATTAGTGTGTTTTAAAGTGCTAATTAGTGTTATAAATTAAAGTGTCAGTTTTGGTTGTTTAATCGGCTGTTTTTATTGTAACGAACCCCAAGCTCGTAACAATATCATGATGTGTGCGAAAAGCTGTACAGACAGGTTTTATTCCGAAGATCTGAACAAGAAATATGGACTGTGCCACCATACTAAAACAATTTTAAACATGGCACATATCAATGTGCATACAACGATGTATTTCGGAGAATCTCATTACAGTGCAGACGTTAATGTATACGAGAACTTAAAATACATGACGGAACCTCAATCGTTGTTGACAATAGACTTCAATAACTACCATAATGTGTGCGAAAAGCCAGAAGCTTTATATATTGATCCAAGCTACGAAAGAAGACGGCGAAATTAACATAGTATTGGATTGGTTCAATTTGCATCTGACAGGCGAAATAATGATCACGTGATACCAGAAATGAAGCGAAAGCGAATGCGTGGTAACAGGCCACTTACTTAGTACTTGTTCACGTTGGAACGCGCGGGCGCGGTGGCGGGTGCGGTCGCGAAGACGTGGCGGGTTCGTGTTCACATTGGCCGCCTGGCGTTTGCGCGAGTGTGACATGATGAAAACGTGCTAGCGTTTCATGCGATAAGTTCAAACTAGTTGAACTTACCTGAAGTCGCGAGATAATCGCGCGCTCCGCCGCTAGTTCAACGTGAACACACACAAACATCTCACGCGTTTGATATAGCCGCGAGCGCGCCGCGCGCGCCAGTCGCTAGCATGCCCGCTACTTACACCGCACGTGCGTTTCGTACGTGAACACTTGGATATTAAGCCATATGTTTGATATTTCGTGACCGCGCCCGCCACCGCGCCCGCGAGTCAACGTGAACAAATACTTAGACATCCTACCAAAGAAGATCCGCAAAAATGAGACCGCGAACATTCCTTTTGTAACGTACTGTTACTGTGGTAGATAAGCACATGAGCGGAAGTCGCGGTGGCCCCGCAAGGGTATAGTATACGGTGGCGCCCGCCACCGTATACCCTTGCCTAGCCTAGCAATGGTTAATACGGGACACGGAGTTGGGTAGCCGATAAAGGCTTCACCTGTGGCAGGCCCATGTGAGTAACTGCATTTTGTTCAGCAGGAGCGCCGCGGCACTGTCTCACAGAGCCGCATCTTCACGACCCTGCGGCGGTCTGTCCCCACCAGGTGAGACCTCCGGTTGCCCGGAGGAGGCCCAGCGAGAGACGACCAGCGACGTAGGTGCCGACTTTAAGGCGCTCCCTGCTGCGGATGCTGGCCCCCGTTTGTTACGCTTCCAGGTCGAGCCGGTCACGCTCCAGACTAAGAGGCCGTCGTGTGTGTTTGAGCGGTATTGTGTTGTGTAACACCGCTCATGTAAGCGAATGAAACGTACGTCCGCGCCATACGTTCAACGCGCGTGGTTGGGCGTATGAAGAGTCATGTATGTATGAGGTTGGACGCGCACTATGCCTATATTAACTTAGCACACAGCGCACGCCGAGTGCATGTAATGCATGTGAAGTCTTATTGTTTGAGTGAGTCGCGTGTCGGTGTCCTGCGACTCACTCAGCGTCAAGTCCGGTGGATATGGTGGGGTCGTCAGCGTCCGGTCCAAGGTCGCGTGATAGGCGCACCGCGTCAGGAGGCCACAAGTGCCATGGCGCTATATGCTAGAGGTGGGGCCAAGCAGAAGTGTCAGCACGAGCGAGTATAGTGGAGGTAAGGCGGTCGCAGAAGTTGTCCAGGGTTTCTATTTTACCCTAACCTACATTCACTGAATATTGTTTTCAAGCCTCTCTGGTACCTTAATCTTCTACAACTCTTACTTTTTCAACCACCTTCTCCAACTATGTACACAACATAGACAGCACATTATGTTTTCATTTCTCGAATGGCAGAATATGAGAACAAGCTCAAACACGCATCATCTGAACCTCGGGATAAAGGCAACTAAGAGATCAAGTCAAGCACTTTCAAGTCAATGCACTGATTTTACAACTTTTGTTTAACAGGTGCTCTCCAAAATTAAGAGAAAAAGGAATGCTCTCTCTTGGATTTAAAAGGCATGAAACGATTATGTGGAGGCAAGTACTTTTGTATCATGGGATTGCTGAATGTACATGTGAAAAGTTGCACAACATAGTCCATTAAGTATTAACTTAATGAGCAATTGCCTGAGATAAAAAGGATGGCATTCTGTCTACCACAGATTGAGTACTACACAAAGCAAAGCTCAGCCTATCTTGGTCAGACTGTACACCACTAAACACCGACATTTAATCTGGGAGAGCAAAATCCCTAAACGGTAGGCGTATCAAAATCTCCGAATTCTTGACGCACATTACACTGAACATTCGTGGACGCACGCAAGCATTTTGGGATGCAGAGTTGCTGGTCGGTGGAAGGCAGGATACTAATCGTCACACCCGATTCTAACCGTCACAGGATTGAAACTACGGGTGAACTTCGAGAACTAGTTTCGTGGTTCCCTAAGGCTTCTTGCGACTCCAGAAATGTGAGCCCGCCTGAGATTACTGCCACCACCTCAAGAGGTAAAAAAGCACGCTGGGGCTGGCGTAATGAACTTTGTAATTTTTCTGTACTTAAGCAAGTCGCGTCTTCATTTTACAGGACTGCAATTATTTAACTAGTTTCTGTGCCGGTACTTTAAACATTTTGCACTTGCTGTATCACCCACTTTGTAAATCTGAGTTAGATAGTTATAATGTCAGGTCCTGCAAAAAGTCATAAGGAAGAGGAACATTTGGACTTTGTTTACGGACTTTCCAATTTAACCTAAAAAAAGAGGATTGCTCGCACGGAAGTGAAGACGTTTGCTGAACTTTTGGATCGTGGTTGTCATATTGAGAGTCTGGCCGAGAAAGCTGAGGTAAAAGGAAACGGCAGAACCTCAAACAGACAAGAAGTCAGTCATCAAGTGCTATGGATGTGGAGCACCTGGTGTTTACAGAAGCAACTGCAGCACCTCTAAAACCAAGGAGACGCCGCCAAAACCCGTTGCATTTTACGCTGTTCAAAGTTATTTAAAGGTACACGCAAAAATACCGACGATACAGGTATATACAGGGTGTCCCAGAACTCAACGTCAAGCCGAAACGGGGTTACGGGATTGATCAAAACCATCACGAGAAAAATCTGAAAAAAATCTATCCCATGCAGTTTGAAAATTATGGGCATTTTAAGAAAAACCTAGAAATTTGATCAAACTGTACCATTTTTCGGTTATTGTGGTTATTCTTTTTTATTTTTGTTCATTTGAACTTTGGAAACGTAATCCTAAATGACATTTCTAGAATTCCAATAAAAAATAATGACACAATTGCCTCAAGTTTCCGAGAATTGAGACTATTTGTTAAACGAGGTTAAACAAGATCCGTCGATTTTGACAGGCCCTCCTTTAAAAAAAATGTACTAGAGTGCCTTGGCAAGTGGCATCAAAAGTTGGCGCATTTAATCAGAATTCTAAAATGGTAGTTCTAGGGTTACTTGTTAGTTCCATACAATAAAAAGAGTAAAAAAATTAAAACCTCAAGTAACCCGATTTTTGCTATCTCAGTTAAAATGTTTTTGATTCGCACAAGCTCTAGGTCGATTCTTAATTTTAAGGCAAAATGATGAGAGAGATGGATAGTGGGTATGTTTGCCATGAGTGAGCGAGACAGATAGTGACGCCACTCACTCAAAATAAGAAACCAAAAAGAATTGTAGACCTTGAAAACTAACAAGTTAATTTTAATGATATGGAAACTATGGTTCAAGACAGTGAGATAAATATATTACAGCAGGGGGTAACTATTGACAGGTACATTACGGAATACGATAATATACAAGAAGAAAATGAGATATACACCGTTAAATTTTGATCTTTTTAATCCCGTGGAGGGTCGATACAGTACATGAAACACTGTCGATTTGTAAAGATAAAATAAAAAAATACAATACATTTTTCTAAATCTCGAATTAATATACGCATGTACGAAATTAATTTCTTTAGGTAAACGAGTCAATGACCTTTTAGGTAGTTGTCAGTCGTTGCGTACTAACTACCTACAGGTCATTGAACTCGCCCCGCTGACGTTTACTTAAAGAAATTAATTTCGTACATGCGTAAATTAATTCGAGTTAAAAAAAGGACTTTATTTTTTAATTTGATCTTTACGAATAGATAGTGTTTCATGTAGCGAATCGACCCTCCACGGGATTAAAACGATCAAAATTTTACGGTGTACATACTTGATGATAAACCAGGCGATTTTGTTAAAAACACACCTAAAGAATATGAAGGTAGAGTTTTCCCATCCAATAACTCGAACAAAATGCTGTCTACTGCAAATGATGAGATATTGCAATTGGCACATATTATATCTCCTGTGCTTAACAATCCTGCCTCAGCACAATCTGTACCATAATTATAAATAATAATATGACTTCCTCAATACAACATCCTTATCCGCTATCACCGGATTATGTGCATATATTGAGTAGAAATGTAAAGAGAGACAATCAGAACTTGCCATTTATAATACAGAATAATAATGATTTGCCATGCTGTTTGCAATCAACAAATCAACCAAAAGTAATAATAACTTCCGATGTGAAATTGGACTGTAAGCAAAGAAAAAAAAAAACAAAAATGTCAAGATACGAATAGGAGATGGGGCTAAAGTTATTAGGGAATCTGCACTGACTATGGAAATATTTAAAAAGGATAACAATGTTGCGAGTGTACAAACTGACGAAAATAATAAATTCATAAATAATATACAGAAAAAAAAAAGAATACAAGGAAGCAGAAAACTATGACTAAAGACTCACCTGTAAAGTGTGCAAAAAAGGGTAAAATTACTAAATATATAACAAAATCAAGGAAAAAAACAGTCACAGTAAAAAAATAATTCAGTGAATCAAGCTCTGAAATTTCCGACACTCTGATGAGTACAGCTGAAACAGATGATTCAGAATACGAAACATTAAAATACTATATAACGACATGTTTAAGAGATCAGTCAGAAAAAGAAAACTTAGAGCCAGATATTCCAATTGGGATCAGTGACATTGAATATTTCACTGGCAATGTTGATACTTTAAAAGAAGGTTACTGACTCGTAGCAAAATTTGCTACGAAAAAAAACTGTCAAGCACTTTGTTGGACGCATTTTATCTGTTACACGTAATATTCCTACAGTAAAATTTGTAAGGAAAGTTAAAAATACTTCAGGTGGCAAAAGATTAACTTTTACTTATCCACCTGTCGAAGATATTTGTGAAATGCAGCACGTAGATGACATTGTTGACGTCCTTCCACAACCAATCATTACAAGAAGGGGCCAAGTTATGTTCGAAGTAGATTTTAGTAGTTACAATATACAATAAGTGAAGACTGATCATCGTTAATAATTATCTACAAGTTACTTACACACGTATTATACGCAATATTAGTTGTAAACCATA
The DNA here is from genome assembly GCA_947578705.1 of Lacanobia wlatinum. Classification (NCBI taxonomy): domain Eukaryota; kingdom Metazoa; phylum Arthropoda; class Insecta; order Lepidoptera; family Noctuidae; genus Lacanobia; species Lacanobia wlatinum. Next base: position 25,579,674 of record OX388027.1, on the reverse strand, counting down.
GTTATTTTTTGTTGTACTTGCAGGTACTTTGAAGATTATTTTTATGCTGGTACTTATAACGCTGCTTGTTGCAAGTCGCAAGCGAACCTTGATTCTACACAAAAATGTCTTCTTAATTGACTGTTATTCCTATAGATAGGCTTTTTTGTTTTTTTTTATATTATATATTTTTTCTTAATTTGATAATATTTACGAAAGATTAAAAGATAAGATTGAAAGAAAGAAAGTTAAGATTTTATTTTAAGAATTTTGAGTTTGAGTTACAAGGTAACATTAATGTTTATATGGTAAACAATTAAGCCGCGTGCGAATGAATAATGATTTTGTTTAAGTGATTTTTTCAAACCAAAGTTTTTTTTTTGTTTTATTTAGTTCTTTGATGATTATATTTTATGTTGGTATTTCTAGAATAAACGAGTTTGATTATAGTCGTAAGTAAACCTAGAGTCTACACCAAACTTTTCTTCTCAATTGTCTTTTATTCCTATACATAGGTTTTATGTTCCTATTTTTATATTTTTTTACTTAATTTGTTAATATTCATAACGTTACAATGACTTTCATATATCAATAAAAATGAGCCTCGTGCGAAAGAAAAGTGATTTTGTATAACAAATTTTAGCGTATAGTATAATAGTACACCTTACACACACACTGCATCTATGTTTAAGTGTTCTTTGATCTCAATTGTTTCTAAAGATAGGTTTAGTTATTGTGTATTAATTTACTTCATGAATATACCGAAGATCTTTATTTTGTATCTATTATAGTTTGTACTTTTTGAATTTATTGAAGCCAATAAAAGTTTTGACCTTAATAAGTTTTTCATTGAATAATAAAATGGAGCATTTTTTCAATGGTGACAGCCCTGGTCATTGATCATTATTTCAAGAAAAATATTCTAGGTGGCGTTTTGACTTTGCCCGCTCAATTTTGAAGGATAAGGTATGTTTATTCATCTCATATTTTGATAAAATACTGCATTGCCCAGCATTTATATTCTGTTATTTTTTTAAAGATGATACGGTTTATAGTCTCGGAAATATTCAAAGTTGGCAAAGATGCCAGAAACGTATGATTTTTTGCCCAACACATAAAATTGTTTTTTTTTACTAACATTTTTTTGGATATTTCTAGTAATCAATAAAGAGACATGGACCTAAACTACTGTGTGGTACAAACACACTATAACATATACTCACACTTTTAAAAATAACTCGAATGATGCAAAAAAAAACTCATTTCTAGGGCAAAGTTGCCAGGTTTTACGGTATACTTAATAGTCTATTAGGGCATCCAAACAAGAATACAATTTTAAAGACATGTATGGATGTGTGTATGTTACATAGGTACCTACAAACTTCCATACAAAAATTAAAAATGTATATTTGACCACTCATTTCTCCGAAACTATTAATCGGTTTGAAAAATCGATTCAGTACTTTTCAAGATTTGGAGCAAAATGTTTTTGTTACATCGACTTGCTTACCCACTTTATTGCGATTTTTTGTTACTAGCGACACCAATTTCGATAACAGCGACTCTCTCACCAGACCAACTAGTCTATTCTGTAAAGAACTATTTCGATATCGAGCTTGCACCTGAGTGACAAAGCTCACAAAGTGAGCTTTATTACACACAACATAAGTCTTATACAAATACGAATTTGATACCTCACCTCGGATTCCGTTGTCGAGATACTTATAAAATAGTAGCGGACAGAACGCTGGATTAAAACGTGTTCTACACGGATTTAATCCAGCGTTCAATCCAAGGTGACCTTGGTGGGAGTTTGATTTCCATCCGCGAATTTTATATGAATTTGGATTACATCTGCCGTCTACACGGATGCAATCCAGCAAGATCACCTTGGATTGGACTGCATTGAACGCTAGATTACATCCGTGTAGGATGATGATGTGTGCGAAAAGCTGTACAGACAGGTTTCTTTCCGAAGATCTGAACAAGAAATATAGACCGTGCCACGATACTAAAACAATTTTAAACGTGGCACGTATCAATGTGCATACAACGATATATTTCGGAGAATCTCATTACAGTGCAGACGTTAATACTCGTATATACGAGAACTTAAAATTCATGTCGGAACCTCAATCGTTGTTGACAATAGACTTCAATAACTACCACAATGTGTGCGAAAAGCCAGAAGCTTTATGTTGTGATTCAAGCTACGAAAGAAGACGGCGAAATTAACATAGTATTGGATTGGTTCAATTTGCATCTGACAGACGAAATAATAATCACGTGATACCAGAAATGAAGCGAAAGCGAACGCGCGGCACAGGCCACTTTCTTAGACATCCTACCAAAGAAGCTCCGCAAAAATGAGACCGCGAACATTCCTTTTGTAACGTACTGTTACTGCGATAGATAAACACATGAGTGGAAGTCTCGGCGGCCTCGCAAGGGTATACGGTGGCGCCCTTGCCTAGCCTAGCAATGGTTAATACGGGACACGGAGTTGGGTAGCCGATAAAGGCTTCACCTGTGGCAGGCCCATGTGAGTAATTGCATTTTGTTCAGCAGGAGCGCCGCGGCCCTGTCTCACAGAGCCGCATCTTCACGACCCTGCGGCGGTCTGTCCGCACCAGGTGAGACCTCCGGTTGCCCGGAGGAGGCCCAGCGAGAGACGACCAGCGACGTAGGTGCCGACTTTAAGGCGCTCCCTGCTGCGGATGCTGGCCCCCGTTTGTTACGCTTCCAGGTCGAGCCGGTCACGCTCCAGACTAAGAGGCCGTCGTGTGTGTTTGAGCGGTATTGTGTTGTGTAACACCGCTCATGTAAGCGAATGAAACGTACGTCCACGCCATACGTTCAACGCGCGTGGTTGGGCGTATGCAGAGTCATGTATGTATGAGGTTGGACGCGCACTATGCCTATATTAACTTAGCACACAGCGCACGCCGAGTGCATGTGATGTATGTGAAGTCTTATTGTTTGAGTGAGTCGCGTGTCGGTGTCCTGCGACTCACTAAGCGTCAAGTCCGGTGGATATGGTGCGGTCGTCAGCGTCCGGTACAAGGTCGCGTGATAGGCGCACCGATCAGGAGGCCACAAGTGCCATGGCGTTATATGCTAGAGGTGGGGCCAAGCAGAAGTGTCAGCACGAGCGAGTATAGTGGAGGTAAGGCGGTCGCAGAAGTTGTCCAGGGTTTCTATTTTACCCTAACCTACATTCACTGAATATTGTTTTCAAGCCTCTCTGGTACCTTAATCTTCTACAACTCTTACTTTTTCAACCACCTTCTCCAACTATGTACACAATATAGACAGCACATTATGTTTTCATTTCTCGAATGGCAGAATATGAGAACAAGCTCAAACATGCATCATCTGAACCTCGGGATTAAGGCAACTAAGATATCAAGTCAAGCACTTTCAAGTCAATTCACTGATTTTAAAACTTTTATTTAACAGGTGCTCTCCAAAATTAAGAGAAAAAGGAATGCTCTCTCTTGGATTTAAAAGGCATGAAACGATGATGTGGAGGCAAGTACTTTTGTTTCATGGGATTGCTGAATGTACAGGTGAAAAGTTGCACAACATAGTCCATTAAGTATTAACTTAATGAGCTTGCTTGAGATAAGAAGGATGGCATTCATGTCCACCACAGATTGAGTACTACACAAAGCAAAGCTCAGCCTATCTTGGTCAGACTGTACACCACTAAACACCGACATTTAATCTGGGAGAGCAAAATCCCTAAACGGTAGGCGTATCAAAATCTCCGAATTCTTGACGCACATTATACTGAACATTCGTGGACGCACGCAAGCATTTTGGGATGCAGAGTTGCTGGTCGGTGGAAGGCAGGATACTTATCGTCACACCCGATTCTAACCGTCACAGGATTGAAACTACGGGTGAACTTCGAGAACTAGTTTCGTGGTTCCCTAAGGCTTCTTGCGACTCCAGAAATGTGAGCCCGCCTGAGATTACTGCCACCACCTCAAGAGGTAAAAAACACGCTGAAGCTGGCGTAATGCGCCAACTTTTAATGCCACTTGCCAAGGCAATCTAGTACATTTTTTTTAAAGGAGGGCCTGTCAAAATCGACGAATCTTGAAAATTTTAAATTCGTAGTTTAACAAATAGTCTCAATTCTCGGAAACTTGAGGCAATTGTGTCATTATTTTTTATTGGGATTCTAGAAATGTTATTTAGGATTACGTTTCCAAAGTTCAAATGAACAAAAATAAAAAAGAATAACCACAATAACCGAAAAATGGTACAGTTTGATCAAATTTCTAGGTTTTTCTTAAAATGCCCATAATTTTCAAACTGCATAGGATATTTTTTTTTTCAGATTTTTCTCGTTATGGTTATGATCAATCCTGTCACCCCGTTTCGGCTTGACGTTGAGTTCTGGGACACCCTATATAAAAGAGGAAGAAGGTTATGCATACATAGATACTGCTGCCCGTCGCAGTATTGCCAGTATGCAACTGTATAAGAAGTTTTCACGAAAAGGAACACAGTTTGATCAGCGAGTAACTGATATCAAATTAGCAGATGAAACGGTGAAAACATCAATCTTGTTAACAACGTCAACTGACATACGTATTGGAGAACGCCCACTACCAATTACATTGTCAGTCAAACCAGAAGCTGTTGACAACCGAACGCTGTTAGGAATCGAGTTCCTAGAACAGGCAGGAATCATACTAATGCATCGCAACGCAGCTGGAATTTTATCGACGAACCTCAAACAATATACAACTTCATTCAACTCAGCAATGATGCCATTTCATTGAAGGCAGTGAAGAAGTTGACATTCGAAGTCAAATAGGAGCCAGTGGAAGTGAAGGCAGTGTCGGAGTTCATCCGTTGGGCTAACGAGCTGGGCATGTTGTCGCCGTTACCCATAACACCGACAGTATCCGACGTACAAGACAGTTCACCAGTAAACAAACGACCAAGATGGACATTACACAAATTGGATACACCACCAAGACCTGCACGACCACGAGAAACCGCTGATAACCAATCTCGTGTAGAACTACGCATTATTTATTTACCAATAAACCCTACTTCTATGTATTCTGTAAATCGTTATTTAAATTTTAAAAAACTTACAAACAATGAGCAAAAGATGTTCAACGAATTATTACTTGAGCACAGCGACATCTTTGAGAAAAACACGCCTCTCTACTGAGCAGAGTGCGGGGCAGCACTAACAGTAGCCTTCAAGTGATTGCTGAGAAGTACGAATCGGCAGTCATGAAGGCTTTCGTTCGGATTCCGGTCGGATAGCGATGCAATCTAGGCTGAACACTGCTGAACGTAAGCCTCCCCCAAAGATCGCCAACATCCCGATCTTGGGCAGTCCGCATCCGTCCGCTGCCAGCCACCTTCTTTAAATCATCGATCCATCGTGCCACTGGGCGTCCCACACTACGTTTGCCCATACGCAGTCTCTCCTCTCCACTCTAACACATGTCTGCTCCATCGACCGTCTGTCCGTCTGCAGACATGGCAGGCCCACTTCCACTTCAGCATTTTGATTCTACGCGCAATTTCGGTTGGTAAATAGATTGATTGATTGATAAATCAAATTCTGAAATGCCTACTTTGAATGCAGAAGACTTCAATAAGATAACCGTGAATGAATGGCAAAAGCACTGTAATCACGTAAAATAAAACGAGTATAGAAGTTCTTGCATGCTAGAGGAGTCTCATCATTAATTTGGCAAGTGACAGTAAAAGTAGCGACTTATAGAACACTCGCCGCACATTTTATGTAGATGATCATAATTATTGTGTTAAAATATAAATATTTTCGAAGAATGTTTGTTTTTGTTTTTTAGGTAAGTGCCTTATTAACATTTTACCTGCGTTCTTATCGCCAGGTGGTAGTGTGAATAATTTCACATTTTTAACCAACTTAAAAAGAAAACCGGCCATGTGCGTGTCGGGCCACGCGCAGTGTAGGGTTCCGTAGTAGCCCGTTATCACAATTTAGAACGATTCTGTTATTTAGCGCGATTCAGAACCCGTTGGCACAGCGCCATCTAGCGGCAACTTTGTGAAACTTATGATATATATCAGTATATATATACATATTTGCTATTAGTGGTATTAGGCATACGGTTGACCACTATCTCACCTTGTGGTAAGCGATGATGAGGTCGAAGATGGGGCATGCTTGCCTAGAAGTAACCTATTTACTGTTGACTAAGACTACCAGATCAGGAAACACAGATTGGAATTCCACTCCTTAGCTGTACGCACTACAGTTTTTTAATTCAGATTTTGTTTTTCAATGCGTCTTTTATTTACCCGTTATAAACAAACAAGCAACTACTTCATCTTAGTCACTTTAAAGGATTTATTCTAAGGATTTTGTATTTGGTACAAAATTATCCAACACCCAAGTTCAACTTCAACGACTATTACTGCTAAACTAATAAAGTTATCTTAACCGCTATAATTTTCCTTTAAAGTTCATGAAATGCACTATCATCATGAATCGAAAAATAGTATTAGCAACCCTTAAGTCATTTTAAAAGACCTATTCAACGATACCCCACACGATTCGGTAGACGACGGAAAATAAATTCATCCCCACGTCACATGTAGAGGAGCTACCAAAAAAATATATTTTCCAAAATTTTACTTTACCGCCTTTACGGCGTAATTGATATACACACCCCTACAAAACTACAGCTTTCTAGTACTTACGGTCCCTTTGCAAAACCTCGGACAGACGAATAGACAGACAGACGGACATGACGAAACTAAAACTGGGTTCGGGTACGGGTTCCTTGTCAAGACTACGAAACCCTAAAAAGGAGGTTATCTATTTGATACGTATATATTATTTTTGGACGTGCAACATACATATTTACATATATTTAATAGTCTATTAGGGTTTCCAAACAAAAACACAATTTTTTAAAGGTATGCATGGATGTTTGTATGTTACATAGGTACCTACAAACTTACATACAAAAATAAAAATGTATGTCCACTCATTCCCCGAAACTATTAATCGGTTTGAAAAATCGATTCAGTAATTTTCAAGATTTGGATAGCAAAATGTTTTTGTTACATCGACTAGCTCACCCACTTTATTGCGATTTTTTGTTACTAGTGACACAAAATTCGACAACAGCGACTCTCACCAGACCAGTTAAGTTTGTGGGGCTATATCATGATGTTTGCGAAAAGCTGCATAGACAGGTTTCATTCCGAAGAACTGAACAAGAAATATAGACTGTACCACGATACAAAACAATTTTAAACGTGGCACATATCAATGTGCATGCATACAACGATGTATTTCGGAGTCTCATTACAGTGCAGACGTTAATATATACGAGAACTTAAAATACATGTCGGAACCTCAATCGTTGTTGTCAATGGACTTCAATAACTACCATAATGTGTGCGAAAAGACAAAAGCTTTATGTTGTGATCCAAGCTACGAAAGAAGACGGCGAAATGAACATGGTGTTTGGTTGGTTCAATTTGCATCTGAAAGGCGACATAATGATCACCAGAAATGAAGCGAAAGCGAACGCGCGGCACAGGCCACTTTCTTAGACATCCCACCAAAGAAGCTCCGCAAAAATGAGACCGCGAACATTCCTTTTGTAACGTACTGTTACTGCGATAGATAAACACATGAGTGGAAGTCTCGGCGGCCCCGCAAGGGTATACGGTGGCGCCCGCTACCGCATACCCAGCAATCAGCAATTTGACTAAGGATCTACTTTACCAACTCATTGTTAATAGTATTGCTTAGAATGAGATTTCTTACCGACAAATTCCGATTTATTACTGCCCACACGTAACCGCTCGTTCAATAATTTTTACCGCCCATTTAATTATTTTCCTGCTCAATTATATATTCACTGATCCATTTCATTATTTTTTATTACACATTTTTGTTTACTTTACTGCTTAGTTTTAACTGCTGAACTAGTTATTAAACGTGCCATTTATAATTTTTAACTTACCAAAACCGCTATTTACAACTGCCTCTTTAAATCAGTGACTTTATAAAAGAGGTAGAAGGTTATTCATACATAGATACTGCTGCCCGTCGCAGTATTGCCAGTATGCAACTGTATAAGAAGACAAGACTCCCAGATTGTAGCTATCAGGAAACACAGACTGGCAGGGAATTCCACTCCTTAGCTGTACGCACTACGGTTTTTTAGTTTTTTGAAGTGAAAACTTCTTTAGCGGCGTTGAGCACTTTTTCTGTAATGGGTATAAAATCTTAAACTCGCGTCAGGGTCACGTGACCTAATCGCAAAAAGCGTAAGACGGCTTGCGTCAGGGTCACGTGATGCGAAAAAGCGTAAGATCGAGGGGAAGGGAGAGGAACTAGTATCTCCCACTCTTTCTACCGTGCCTGAGTGTGCTGCTTCGCTTAGGCGGCACAGGGCGCTTGCGCGAATGTCCGTCTGTGTTTATGTACAGCGTGCCACGCGTATCCAAGGATACGAAATTACGGAATTACAAAATTATGGATGAAAGTTGATTTTTCTAAGAGATAAAAATTAATGTAATATATAAATAAATAACGATATAATATTATGAATAATAACATGTAAATTGTCATATTTGTGTACGATAGCGCAATAAATAAACATTGTATTCTACCTCATAAATTATAGTATTTTTGTACTTATAATTAAACACAACGTTATTTTTTGTTGTTTTTATGGTTCGTTTTGTTTATGTCAGGAACTGTGTCAAGATTGACATCTGTCACTGACAGTCGCTGTCGCGGCCACACGTCAGTGTCTTTTTGTTTATTTTGTTGTCGGTGGTTTGTCTATGATGTGACCGCGACAGTAAGGATGTATTATTTACATGTTTTCACTTCTGCCGGCACTCCCGGAGTGCTACCGGTGTTTTTTTTTTTTTAGATTTTGTTTTTCAACGCAAGTCTTTTATTTACCCGTTATAAACTAACAAGCAACTACTTCATCTTAGTCACTTTAAGGATTTATTGTAAGGATTTTGTATTTGGTACAAAATTATCCAACACCCAAGCTCAACTTCAACGACTATTACTGCTAAACTAATAAAGTTATCTTAACCTCTATAATTTTCCTTTAAAGTTCATGAAATGCACTATCATCATGAATCGAAAAATAGTATTAGCAACCCTTAAGTCATTTTAAAAGACCTATTCAACGATACCCCACACGATTCGGTAGACGACGGAAAATGAATTCATCCCCACTTCACATGTAGAGGAGCTTCCAAAAAAATATATTTTCCAAAATTTTATTTTACCGCCTTTACGGCGTAATTGATATACACACCCCTACAAAACTACAGCATTCTAGTACTAACGGTCTCTTTGCAAAACCTCGGACAGACGAATAGACAGACAGACGGACATGACGAAACTTAAGGGTTCCTTGTCAGGACTACGAAACCCTAAAAAGGAGGTTATCTATTTGACACGTATGTATTATTATTGGACGTGCAACATACATATTTACATATACTTAATAGTCTATTAGGGCTTCCGAACAAAAATACAATTTTTTAAAGGTATGCATGGATGTTTGTAAGTTACATAGGTACCTACAAACTTACATACAAAAATAAAAATGTAAGTATGTCCACTCATTCTCCGAAACTATTAATGGGTTTGAAAAATCGATTCAGTACTTTTCAAGATTTGGATAGCAAAATGTTTTTGTTACATCGACTAGCTCACCCACTTTATTGCGATTTTTTGTTACTAGTGACACAAAATTCGACAACAGCGACTCTCACCAGACCAGTTAAGTTTGTGGGGCTATATCATGATGTTTGCGAAAAGCTGCATAGACAGCTTTCATTCCGAAGAACTGAACAAGAAATATAGACTGTGCCACGATACAAAACAATTTTAAACGTGGCACATATCAATGTGCATGCATACAACGATGTATTTCGGAGTCACATTACAGTGCAGACGTTAATATATACGAGAACTTAAAATACATGTCGGAACCTCAATCGTTGTTGTCAATGGACTTCAATAACTACCATAATGTGTGCGAAAAGACAAAAGCTTTATGTTGTGATCCAAGCTACGAAAGAAGACGGCGAAATGAACATGGTGTTTGGTTGGTTCAATTTGCATCTGAAAGGCGACATAATGATCACCAGAAATGAAGCGAAAGCGAACGCGCGGCACAGGCCACTTTCTTAGACATCCCACCAAAGAAGCTCCGCAAAAATGAGACCGCGAACATTCCTTTTGTAACGTACTGTTACTGCGATAGATAAACACATGAGTGGAAGTCTCGGCGGACCCGCAAGGGTATACGGTGGCGCCCGCAACCGTATACCCTTGCCTAGCCTATGCCCACAGGCCAGGCCTTTAATCTCGTGGAAGCAATGTTTAGTACGGGACACGGGGTTGAGTAGCCGATAAAGGCTTCACCTGTGGCAGGCCCATGTGAGTTACTGCATTTTGTTCAGCAGGAGCGCCGCGGCACTGTTTCACAGAGCCGCATCTTCACGACCCTGCGGCGGTCTGTCCCCCACTAGGTGAGACCTCCGGTTGCCCGGAGGAGGCCCAGCGAGAGACGACCAGCGACGTAGGTGCCGACTTTGAGGCGCTCCCTGCTGCTGCGGATGCTGGCCCCCGTTTGTTACGCTTCCAGGTCGAGCCGGTCACGCCCCAGACTATGGGGCCGTTGTGTGTGTTTGAGCGGTATTGTGTTGTGTAACACTGCTCACGTAAGCGAATCAAACGTCCGTCCGCGCCGTGCGTTCAACGCGCGTGGTTGGGCGTATGAAGAGTCATGTATGTATGAGGCTCGACGCGCACTATGCCTATATTAACTTTGCACACAGCGCACGCCAAGTGCATGTAATGTATGTGGAGTCTTATTGTTTGAGTGAGTCGCGTGTCGGTGTTCTGCGACTCACTCAGCGTCAAGTCTGGTGGTTATGGTGGGGTCGTCAGCGCCCGGTACAAGGTCGCGTGATAGGCGCACCACGTCAGGAGGCCGCCCGTGCCATGGCGCTATTTGCTACAGGTGGGGCCAAGCAGAAGTGTCAGCACGAGCTAGTATAGTGGAGGTAAGGCGGTCGCAGAAGTTGTCCAGGGTTTCTATTTTACTTATCCTACATTCACTGAATATATTTTCAAGCCTCTCTGATACCTTAGTCTTCTACAACTCTACTTTTTCAACCACCTTCTCCAACTATGTACACAATATAGACAGCACATTTTGTTTTCAATTCTCGAATGGCATAATATGAGAACAAGCTCAAACATGCATCATCTGAAACTCAGGAAAAAGGCAACTCAGATATCAAGCCAAGCACTTTCAAGTCAATTCACTGATTTTAAAACTTTTGTTTAACAGGTGCTCTCCATAATTAAGAGAAAAAGGAATGCTCTCTCTTGGATTTCAAAGGCATGAAACGATGACGTGGAGAGAAGTACTTTTGTTTCATGGGATTGCTGAATGTACAGGTGAAAAGTTGCGCAACATAGTCCATTAAGTATTAACTTAGTGAACTTGCCTGAGATTAAGAAGGATGGCATTCATGTCTACCACAGATTGGGTATTACACAAAGCAAAGCTCAGCCTATCTTGGTCAGACTGTATACCACTGAACACCGACATTTAAACTGGGAGAGCAAAAAATCCCTGAAAGGTAGGCGTATCACAATCTCCGAATTCTTGACGAACACTGAACATTCATGCACGCACGCAAGCATTTTGGGATGCAGAGTTGCTGGTCGGTGGAAGACAGGATACTAATCGTCACACCCGATTCTAACCGTCACAGGATTGAAACTACGGGTGAACTTCGAGAACTAATTTCGTGGTTCCCTAAGGCTTCTTGCGACTCGAAAAATGTTGCGCAGGCTGTAGAACATACTTCTTCAAGAAATGTAAGCCCGCCTGAGATTACTGCAACAACCTCAAGAGGTAAAAAGCACGCTAGGTCTAGCGTAATGAACTTTGTAATTTTTCTGTACTTAAGCAAGTCGCGTCTTAATTTTGCAGGACTGCGATTATTTAACTAGTTTCTGTGCCGGTACTTTAAACATTTTGCACTTTCTGTATCACCCACTTTGTAAATCTGAGTTAGATAGTTATAATGTCGGTTACCTGCAAAAAGGCATAAGAAAGAGGAACATTTAGACTTTGTTTACGGACTTCTCAATTTAACCTAAAAAAAGGAATTTGCTCGCACGGAAGTGAAGACGTTTGCTGAACTTTTGGATCGTAGTCGTCATATTGAGAGTCTGGCCAAGGAATCTGAGGTAGCTAAGATAAAAGGAAACGGCAGAACCTCAAACAGACAAGAAGCCAGTCATCAAGTGCTATGGATGTGGAACACCTGGTGTTTACAGAAGCAACTGCAGCACCTGTAATACCAAGGAGACGCCGCCAAAACCCGTTGCATTTTACGCTGTTCAAAGTTACTTAAAGACACACGCAAAAATACCGTCGATACAGGTATATATAAAAGAGAAAGTTATGCATACATAGATACTACTGTCCGTCGCAGTATTGCCAGTATGCAACTGTATAAGAAGTTGTAACGAAAAGGAACACAGTTTGATCAGCGAGTAACTGACATCAAATTAGCAGATGGAACGATGAAAACATTTTGGCCCTTTCACAGAGGCAAAGCTTTCCTTTGGCTCAGGTAGCTGCAAAGAAGTTGGGGATCCTAGTGATGGGGTTGGGTGAGACGATACTTTATGCCGGAACAGCTGCTCAAACTCTATCAAGCGCAAGTTCGATCGTGTATGGAGTACTGCTCTCATCTTTGAGACGGATCTGCCAGATATCAGCTTGATGCCCTTGAGTCAATTGAGAAACGAGCCAAGAGAATCATCGGCAATGAAAGGCTTGTCGCGACAAAGCTCCTAAGTCTTGAGCATCGACGACGAGTTGCTAGCCTGTCGGTTTTCTACCGGTTGCATTTAGGGAATGTACGACGGAATTGCATAACTTAATTCCGCCAAGCCCGTTCCATCATCGGACCACAAGACGAACGACGATGCGCCACCGGTACATGGTGGACATCCCACCCGCACGCACAAAACGTTTTGTAAACACATTCATAGTGCGTACAGCTAAAGAGTGGAATTCCCTGCCGGATTCTGTGTTTCCTGATAGCTACAACCTGATGAGATTCTTTAAGTCAAGAGTTTATAATGTGTGTTACTTCTAGGCAAGCGTGCTCCATCTTCGACCACATCTTCGCTTACCAACACCTGATAGTAAAAAAAAAAACATCAAACTTGTTAACAACGACAACTGACATACGTATTGGAGAACGCACACTACCAATAACATTATCAGTCAAACCAGAAGCTGCTGACAACCGAACGCTATTAGGTATCGAGTTCCTAGAACAGGCAGGACTAATGCATCGAAACGCAGCTGGAATTTTATCGACGAACCTCAAACAATATACAACTTCATTCAACTCAGCAATGATGCCATTCCATTGAAGGCAGTGAAGAAGTTGACATTCGAAGTCAAAAAGGAGCCAGTGGAAGTGAAGGCAATGTCGGAGTTCATCCGTTGGGCTAACGAGCTGGACATGTTGGGGGCTGTTCAAGTATTACGTAAACAGAATTTTAGTCACTTTTAACCCCCCCCCCCTCTCCTCACCTTGTCAGCGATAGTAATGAAAGCTCTTAACCCTCCCTCCTATGTTTACGTAAGCATTGAGTAAAACCATGAGAGTAAAACCAACTAACTAGCCATAATTATGCCAAATCAAAATCTACTAAGAATCGCAAACACAAAAAGGAAGTAAATATTGCTGACGTAATCGTCATTTAAACCCCCCCGTCCCCCATGTCATCAAAAACAAGCAAAGTAAAGACCCCTCCACCCCCCATTGGTGCTTACGTAATACTTGAACGGCCCCTTGTCGCCGTTACCCATAACACCGACAGTATCCGACGTACAAGACAGTCCACCAGTAAACAAACGACCAAGATGGACATTACACAAATTGGACACACCACCAGGACCTGCACGACCACGAGAAACCGCTGATAACCAATCTCGTGTAGAACCACGCATTATTTATTTACCAATAAACCCTACTTCTATGTATTCTGTAAATATTTATTTAAATTTAAAAAAAAACTTACAAACAATGAGCAAAAGTTTTTACCTGCGTTCTTATGGCCAGGTGGTAGTGTGTATAATTTCACATTTTAACCGACTTAAAAAAAAAACCGGCCAAGTGCGTGTCGGGCCATGCGCAGTGTAGGGTTCCGTAGTAGCCCGTTATCACAATTTAGAACGATTCTGTTATTTAGCGCGATTCAGAACCCGTTGGCAAAGCGCCATCTAGCGGCAGCTTTGTGAAACTTATGATACGTTTATATACATAATTATTTACTATTGATGGTATGAGGCATACGTTTGACCACTATCTCACCTTGTGGTGAGCGATGATGCGGTCGAAGACGGAGCACGCTTGCCTAGAAGTAACCTATTCACTGTTGACTTAGACTGCCAGATTGTAGCTATCAGGAAACACAGACTGATTGATATTCAACGATACCCCACACGATGGGGTAGCTACCCTAAGAAATAATATTTCCCAAAATTCTATTTTACCACCTTTTCGTCGTAATTGATATACACAAGCCTACAAAACTACAGCTTTCTAGTACTAACGGTCTCTTTGCAAAACCTCGGACAGACGGACAAACAGACGGACATGACGAAACTATAAGGAGTCAGGACTACGAAACCCTAAAAAAGAAGTTATCTATTTGACACGTATGTATTATTATTGGAACTGCAATATACATATTTACATATACATAATAGTCTATTAGGGCTTCCAAACAAAAAAACAATTTTTTAAAGGTATGTATGGATGTTTGTATGTTACATAGGTGCCTACAAACTTCCATACAAAAATAAAAAATGTATGTTTGTCCACTGTTTTCTCCGAAACTATTAATCGGTTTGTAAAATCAATTCAGTAGTTTTTAAGATTTGGAGCAAAATGTTTTTGTTACATCGACTTGCTTACCCACTTTATTGCGATATTTTGTAACTAGCGACACCAAATTCGATAACAGCAACTCTCTCACCTGACCAATTAAGTTTGTGGGACTAAGCATATCATGATGTGTGCGAAATGCTGCATAGACAGGTTTCATTCCGAAGAACTGAACAAGAAATATAGACTGTGCCACGATACTAAAACAATTTTAAACGTGGTACATATGAATGTGCATACAACGATGTATTTCTGAGAATCTCATTACAATGCAGACGTTAATATATACGAGAACTTAAAATACATGACGGAACCTCAATCGTTGTTGACAATAGACTTCAATAACTACCATAATGTGTGCAAAAAGACAGAAGCTTTATGTTGTGATCCAAGCTAAGAAAGAAGACGGCGAAATGAACATGGTGTTTGGTTGGTTCAATTTGCATCTGAAAGGCGACATAATGATCACCAGAAATGAAGCGAAAGCGAACGCGCGGCACAGGCCACTTTCTTAGACATCCCACCAAAGAAGCTCCGCAAAAATGGGACCGCGAACATTCCTTTTGTAACGTACTGTTACTGCGATAGATAAACACATGAGTGGAAGTCTCGGCGGCCCCGCAAGGGTATACGGTGACGCCCGCCACCGCATACCCTTGCCTAGCCTATGCCCATAGGCCAGGCCTTTAATCTCGTGGAAGCAATGTTTAGTACGGGACACGGGGTTGAGTAGCCGATAAAGGCTTCACCTGTGGCAGGCCCATGTGAGTTACTGCATTTTGTTCAGCAGGAGCGCCGCGGCACTGTTTCACAGAGCCGCATCTTCACGACCCTGCGGCGGTCTGTCCCCACCAGGTGAGACCTCCGGTTGCCCGGAGGAGGCCCAGCGAGAGACGACCAGCGACGTAGGTGCCGACTTTAAGGCGCTCCCTGCTGCGGATGCTGGCCCCCGTTTGTTACGCTTCCAGGTCGAGCCGGTCACGCTCCAGACTAAGGGGCCGTTGTGTGTGTTTGAGCGGTATTGTGTTGTGTTAACACCGCTCATGTAAGCGAATGAAACGTCCGCGCCGTACAACGCGCGTGGTTGGGCGTATGCAGAGTCATGTATTTATGAGGTTTGACGCGCACTATGCCTATATTAACTAAGCACACAGCGCACGCCGAGTGCATATAATGTGGAGTCTTATTGTTTGAATCCTTTATAAGTTTATTAATATAAATAAAATCTTCTTGTAACAATTTTTTATTATTAAACTATATTTATATTTTTTATTTAAGTACTGATATGTATAATTGTGTTTGATGTTTTAACACTCATATTATGTGCCATCTTATATTATTAAGCAAATGTTTTGTCCTTTTTAGCATGGCGAATAATGGATGACATTGCTACAAAAACTGATCAATAGTCATTAAACAGTTAGCGTAATTGAGAGAAAGTATCGACCATTATTACCATCTCATACCTTGACATTGGCAAAATCATCAAATGTTCGTCGATGGAGCCATAACCTTAAAAATTGAATTGAATTGAACCGCATGTCGGTGTCTGCGACTCACTCAGCGTCAAGTCCGGTGGATATGGTGGGGTCGTCAGTGCCCGGTAGAAGGTCGCGTAATAGGCGCACCGCGTCAGGAGGCCGCACGTGGCATGGCGCTATATGCTACAGGTGGGGCCAAGTAGAAGTGTGCACGAGCGAGCATAGTGGACGCAAGCCGTTTGCAGAAGTTGTCCAGGCTTTCTATTTTACCTTATCCTACATTCGCTGAATATTGTTTTCAAGCCTCTCTGATACCTTAATCTTCTACAACTCTTACTTTTTCAACCACCTTCTCCAACTATGTACACAATATAGACAGCACATTATGTTTTCAATTCTCGAATGGCATAATATGAGAACAAGCTCAAACATGCATCATCTGAACCTCAGGAAAAAGGCAACTCAGATATCAAGTCAAGCACTTTCAAATCAATTCACTGATTTTACAACTTTTGTTTAACAGGTGCTCTCCAAAATTAAGAGAAAAAGGAATGCTTTCTCTTGGATTTAAGGCATGAAACGATGATGTGGAGGCAAGTACTTTTGTTTCATGGGATTACTGAATGTACAGCTGAAAAGTTGCACAACATAGTCCATTAAGTATTAACTAAATGCACTTGCCTGAGATTAAGAAGGATGGAATTTATGTCTACCACAGATTGGGTACTACACAAAACAAAGCTCAGCCTATCTTGGTCAGACTGTACACCACTAAACACCGACATTTAATCTGGAAGAGCAAAATCCCTAAAAGGTAGGCGTATCACAATCTCCGAATTCTTGACGCACATTACGCTGAACATTCATGGACACACGTAAGCATTTTGGGATGCAGAGTTGCTGGTCGGTGGAAGACAGGATACTAATCGTCACACCCGATTCCCGTCACAGGATTGAAACCATGGGTGAACTTCGAGAACTAATTTCGTGGTTCCCTAAGGCTTCTTGCGACTCGAAAAATGTTGCGCAGGCTGTAGAACATACTTCTTCAAGAAATGTGAGCCCGCCTGAGATTACTGCAACAACCTCAAGAGGTAAAAAGCACGCTGGGTCTGGCGTAATGAACTTTGTTATTTTTCTGTACTCGCGTCTTAATTTTGCAGGACTGCGATTATTTAACTAGGTTAACTAGTTTCTGTGCCGGTACTTTAACCATTTTGCACTTTCTGTAAACCTGAGTTACACCCACTTTGTAAATCTGAGTAAGATAGTTATAATGTCGGTAGAATTATTTTATAATCAAAGAGTAATAAATTGTACATATTTTAAAGTTTATTATTTACTTTTTCCTAAACTGTCACATCAATTTGACATTATTCTTGCTTGACAGCAAAAGAGTTCCGATAGGCCTTAGAGTATAGAAATCATAGAGATAGAAAATATATGGAGGCGCCGCGACAGTCTATATCTACCTTTGCTTTATACAAATATGGGTGAAATACGAAAGAGATTGTGAAATATCGTTTTGTTTCATTCTTTCTAATGTGGTAATCGTATTTGATAAAAGAGACAACAGTATTTCAGTTGTTGCTCATAATGGCAACATTTTCTTGTGACGTTGTGACAGTTGTAGGTATAAGGTAAGAGCCGTTTTCGCCATTTTATGCGCCAAGTCTCGTGGTAGTTCTGCTGTCAGATAAGTGTTTACTTTTGTATTTATTGTGATTTGTGAGAAAATTACGAGTATTTTATCTTTTAAATTGCACGCAGATGATGGAAAACAGCCATTCAAGATGCCTGTGCGTTGTATTATGGAGTGTGGTGCAAGAAAGAAGGAAAATCAACCTGAATTGTCTTTGCACAGGTTAGTAACTGGTTTTCATGCTATATTACACATAGTAATACATTTTCGATGAAAAAAATGCTAAGCTACCACATATTTATGGTTGTAGTTTTCATATTTGGGCTTATTCTCGTCCAACAGACCTTTTTTAATTTCATAGTTTCATTCGTTTGTTTACAATAATATATCATGATGGAATAGTGTAGTACCGTTGCCGTAATATTTTCCGATACTTGTTCCTTCGCTGCGCTGATACAACATCGGTATAATACGTGTTCTAATCGGTTCGAGTGACCTTGTTAGGTCCGGCTCGCTGTTCAAAGCACTGAGAGATCGTTCCCCAGACTTTTATGATGATTGGTTATGCAAGATCCGAAAATAAGACATCATTTTGTTATTTGTTTTAATTTTTTAATTACGTATTGTAACAACTCGAACCAAATGATTTATTGATAAAAATATTAACCTTTTTATAGGTTTCCTAAAAATGAAGGATTAACCACTTTGTTCTGTAGAGGTTCTACAGACAGGTTTAAACTACGGCTACAAAGCAGCGTTTTCGATATAACTTAAGGATTGAAGTAGTTTTTTTCTCTTTTTCAGGTTGCACAAACTGGAAAAATTAATACTGAAAAATATGTCAATAAACAGAAAAAAAATAAGCGCTTCAACGAAAGGATACTCTGAAGAAATCCGAAAGTTCGCATTAACGTTGCATTTTTATCCCCGCCTATAATTATATAAGGCGAACTTACAATACATGCTTACTCACACAAGAACTTTGAGCAAATGGTACCAGCATGTAAATTGGGAACCGGGATTAACGAAAGAAGCATTTGTTTAAAAAATAAAGTGCAATGAAGTGCAAAGTGTCATACCAAATGTTTATTGAATAAATAAAACACTTATGCTGATTATTACCGAAGTTTTATTTAATGAATAAGTAATAGCGAGGTGCGATGCACAATTTATGGTTATGTTTTAATATTTTAAAAATAAACTGCATTGTATGAGCAATGGAAGCTGGTAAGTTCGTTTTTGAAATTACCTATTTATTGGTACGTTTGTAAAATATTACTAGAAATGCAATTTACAAAGACCACTATCTATTTTCGTACACACCAAATTAGTATCCCTCGAATTGTCCCGGAAATGAGATGACTGTATCTGGCAAACCTAGTCCACATACCTACCAGAAGCTACAGACCAGATATAAAATAAGCGAAAGCGCAAAAGTGATGCAAGTAAAAGTGTTTTTAAAATCTGTGCAGAAAAACTCTACATTAACAGAAAGGAGTAAGCCTTTACTCATTGTTTTGTTACAACAGATTGTTAGAATATAAATTATACTTTTGATTCAAACGTGATGTCTAGTAAGACTCGTAATACTAGTATGTAGTATTAGTATCGATACTTTTTATAGTATGGTTATAGTAACACTGTATTCCCTGATTGGGTACAACCCTAGCATTGGCAGCCATTTTATGCGCCACTTTGAATTGTAGGTATACACCTTTTTTTGTAGGTATTTCCAGTCCATACTTTTTATATGTCTATGATAGAAATACGCTCAATGCAAACGTCACTCAATGAGGGCAATCACGTTTGAATTCACCGCTAGTATAGCGTGAGGTCGTCGTAATGTCAAATTTCACTGTTGGTTGGCTTTTGACTCTAGTTTATTCACTTATTTGTTTCGATTTTTGTGAATATTTTACTTAAACAACCTGACCATAGCAGATTAAGTTACGTTTCTACCGACCACAGTTTTGAACTTTCTTTTTTGTTGGAAATATGTAAATTATCTCCTTCTTTTTTCCATTTTGATGAGTCCACGTAACACTGCGACACTATTTATGGTGTATTAAATCGCACGTTTATGACATCACATATATTTTTACTTTTAACTTTGTTCACATGCGCGTCATAATAACTTTAATGCCATGAAAGACCATACTCGACAGTGGCGCCAACTGGTGAGTACAAAAACGGTAGCCCTCATTCCAAAAGTCATGATTCAGGTACTTGGCGAGGAAGCGAGTAACTATCAACCATTTGCTCGCTGAGGAAAGGGATAAAAGATATAGATCTCATGTAAGTAAAAGAGACACATTCATTCATCTAGTTCTAGTTAATCGCAGAGACAAGAACTATCAAAGATTGTACTCGCTTAGCGACACTCGCTCGGCGATGTTCGCTTAGCGGTCAGAACTCACCTAATAGCGGTAATGTCTACCTATAGTGCTGGTTGGAGCGAGTATTACGAGTAAAAGCCCGTTGCACAAAAGAACTCGCTGAAAGCCGAGCGTCAAAACTATCGAAACACATCAATAATAGATATGGAACCAGCAATAAGGATGACAAAACATCCATATCATAAATATAGGCATAAATTCGGGATAGTTCCTATATTCATAATAAAGAGTGTGAAATTCGCCAAGTTCTTTCCTGTGTTAGCTAACTGGGTGCGCTCTTATTCTTGACTGAATGATATCTTGAGCTAAGAACGCACTTGTTTCAAGGCAATACCGTGCCACTTTTGATACGGCCATTATAATAGGTTCTCTAAATACGGCCACCGCTGACGCCGCCGCGGTCGCAGCTAGTCAAGCTGCGGCATACAACCGCAAATTGCGTCACCCGTCGCGCCTCACGCCGCACCGCGTCTCGCACCGCCAGAGACTGCCAGGCCGTTATGGTGAGTGTGATGGAATTCAATCGACAATAGACGCTCATTCTTAAATACGCCACGGTATATTATTGGCTGATATAGGGGATTCGAAAAAGGACAAGGACTGAACTATTAAGACCTGGGGGTGTCACGGGTCCGAATTCAAGTTCCAGTGGCACCCCCAGGGGTGTCCTCCAAGGGTGCCTTGGGTCCGGAATGATTGATTTAGATGTTCTAGAGTACTTGATTTGTCGAGTCCAACCTGGAAACTACCTATCCACAGATATTTATTTTACTTAAATTAGCTTATGCCCGTGACTTCACCCGCGTGCCTGACAAAGTTTATCTTACGGGAAAAATTCCGTTGCGTGTTCTAATCCAGGCCAAAGTTGTTCAACGTAACACACTATCAAATGTAGGTAAAATATTATAGTATGTAACGCCAACTTGGTAACATACAGTCGCCAATGCATTGCCCGCCAACATGACACTTTCCTGTAGCCATGCCAATTATTGCCAATGTACCTACTACAGCCACGCCAAGAGGTCAGCCAAAAAGAGCGGGAATTCAGAACAGCTATCTTCATCTTTGCTCATGGTTTGGTCAAATTGGATTACAATATTTATAACGAAACTGCCTGATTTTTACTTATTTAGCTTCAAGTGGAATTAATGTCTCAGATCTTTTGACACCAACGTGGGTGAATGGTGAGTACCGTTATGTCCAGCCCCAAGCCCCAACTAGTGCCCATCTACTTGATCAAAGAATAAACTGCGTCATAAAATATTACTTTAGTTATTTTTTTTATACCGATGCTATATTTTAGTTGCCTGAAACTCTAAAAAAGTCTCTGTTTACCGTTCTGTTTTTACCGCTTACGTCTCCCAAACCATGCGTTTGCATGGTTTGGAAGACGTAAGCGGTATTTTGACATAGTTTTCACCAAGTAATTGAAAGAGTTAAAGGATGGTTCGTGTATAAAATTTGCC
This sequence comes from Lacanobia wlatinum, assembly GCA_947578705.1. NCBI lineage: Eukaryota > Metazoa > Arthropoda > Insecta > Lepidoptera > Noctuidae > Lacanobia > Lacanobia wlatinum. Next base: position 25,557,695 of record OX388027.1, on the reverse strand, counting down.
CATGTGCGAAGCTGGGTAAAGTTTCTGAGGTTATAGGAGGTAATCTTTGGATCTACTGAACCGATTTTGAAAATTCTTTTACTAATAGAAAACCACGTTATTTGTGAGTGTGTTACCTATATATTTACCCGAAAAATACCGCCCAACGACGTGGTCACGGGTCAGCTAATATATTATACAGTAAAAAGCAGAAGTATTTCCATAGCATTTATTTGTCATCCTTGTTCAGAACCTCACACAATTAGATCATGTTACTTATATACAAGTGTACATCAATAACTATGCTATATCATTCACAATGATCGAAGACAGCCATCATAATTCCAAACTTATGTTTAATTATTTCTAAATTAAGTATTACTAAAATTAATTAATTGAGAACTAACGAGGTACTACTGTTCCCTTTATGTATTAAAGTGTGAGCACGTATCTGTTAAATTGCAGTTTTTAACAAGTTAGCATTTTCATTATCTCCAATGTATTTTGTCCTCTATAATTTAAAATGCAATAACTAGTCTAAGGTTTGTCATCAACCACACGCAAGATACGAAGGCTACGATTCCCCCTGCAACCAACAGGCATGCAAGTAACATTACATCGCGGGCTATCGAGATACAATACGCTCGATCGTGGCCCGAAATGTAATTAAACTCGCATGCGAAAAGCTTACAGGTAGAAACGCAGTCTAAAAAAAAGTAACTGTTTTCAACATGCCAATAACCTCTATTTTTTTAAAAAAGGTCAATTTCCCTCTCAAGTCTCAATTTTCTCTCGACACATTAACTTAATTTACGTGCACTGTTTTTTAAGAAAATATTCATTGACTGACTCAACAAATATTACTAAATATAAAAGTTACTTATAGAACGAATTCAAGACGACATACAAATAATACTTAGTGCTAAGAAAAGGGCACTAACGTTCATCACAAACCTGAATTCCATGTCAAAATACTTGATCTTTATTTCACTCATGATAATTTAACTTATTTTACAATCAAAAAGAGACTGACTAAGGTCCACTTGCAGTAAAAATCACTCAATACTTTGAGCGCTAATCATAATTACTGTATCATTCAGCGAAACTATATATGGGGGTCGGCTCCCAGTCAAAACGGATTCAGCTGAATACCAGTATTTTACGTGGAGCGGCTGCCTACCAGACCTCCGAGACCCATTAACTGGGTAAAGCAGTAGTTCTTGGCAAAACTGGAGTCAGATTTTACTGGCTCACAAGCCGTAATGACTGCCAAAGATCTACAAATGACAGCGAAAGAGTAATAAGTAGTAATTTGTGTTGCAAATGCTAACGAGTCAGTAGTCGATGTCAACGAATTCGTATGTATGTGCGTATGATTTGTATTATAGGCTCAAGATCATCACTGTAGGGTAGATCTTCTATTGATATATTATGGAACATTATTAATTAAATATCGAATACTCTATTCACTTTTATGTACCTATTAGGTTTTATCGATTTATAAGATTTGACTTAAAGCTTTATCCATAGAATCTGATATATTTTATAGCATATGGTTTATCTTCATGAAAAACTGAAAATTTTCAAAAAATTTTAAATCAAGTTACACCACGTTAAGTACAAAAAAAATCGCTACACATTAAGTGTAAAAGTATACTTTCAATCAAAGTAGAACATTTGAACAATTAATGAAGTCAACAAGAAACACTTTTTATCAGATATCAGTACTTCAGATTACCGTAAGGCCCGATTATTGAAAAGACAGGAAACTTTTATCTGAAGAATTAATAAGGCAGTTTCACATATTTTTCTATAAAAAATATGGCAAACTTTAAATTTTACTCCTGAAGTCATCTGAAGATTGAAATTCCGTCTCCGTAAAAGCCAGAATAACCTTCATGTAGTTTAATATCTGGTGGAGTGCAGCCTTGTATCGTCGTAGATTGGTCCGGCTGGTAGCATGGAAGCACGTGCTGCCATCTGTCGGCGATATGTCTGTGCGTGTCATTCAGCCGCACGCGCCTCTGCGATTACTGCTCTCGCTTGTTCTAGGGCTTTCCTGTAAATATGTAGTTTATTAGTAAAGTATAGTCTTCCTGAACAATTGAGCCATGGCCGCCATGAACAATGTTAACCTAGACTAGTCATCGGCGCGGGACATATTTGCATAATGAGGGCTACCGTTTTTGTACTCACCAGGTGGCGCCACTGTCGAGTAAGGTTCTTAATCATAGCATTAAAGTTGTTATTACGCGCAGGTGAACAAAGTTAGAACGAAAATGATTTATGATGCCTTTAACGTGCGATTTAATACAGCAAAGATAATGTCGCAGTGTTTCGTGGATTCATCATTATGGAAAAAAAGGACATCTACATATTTTCAACAATTGCAGTCCAATGCAGTTGTTGGGAGTACCGTAACTTAATCTGCCCTAGTCAGGCTGTTTTAGAAAAATATTCTCAAAAATCAAAACAAATAAGTAAATAAACTCGCGTCACTACCCAACCAACAGTAAAATTTGACATTTCGAAAACCTCACTAAACACTAGCGCCTCTAGCGGCGAATTCAAACGCGATAGCCCTCACTGTGTGCGCAAACACAGGTGCATTCCCTCTTCCATACCTCTGTAAAAAAGTAAAGTACCAGGGTGTTGTATGACACATATAATTGATACTAAAATCCAATGTGCCACGTCAGCTAGTCTATTCAGTAAGTAAATATTTCGATATCGAGCTTCTTCACCTGAGTGACAAAGCTTCACCTGAGTGACAAAGCTTCACCTGAGTGACAAAGCTCACGGAGTGAGCTTTATTGTACACAACATAAGTCTCATACAAATACGAATTTGATACCTCACCTAGGATTCCGCTGTCGAGATACTTACAGAATAGCACTACAGGTAACGATAAAAGTTTAGCCACCATTGATTATACTGAGCCTCCGTGCTACGTCAATGTACTAAACTTTTGTAGTCAGTAAGTTTCAATAATTCAGTGACTTATTTATTGGCCCACAGCGGTTTTGTATTTAATAAAATAATGATGAGCTCACCTCATCATAACTTTATTAAAGACAAAACTGCTGTATGATTTTTAACTAAAATGCTGGCTGGTATTTGCGGCAACTTTCATGATATTTTGTTACTCAAAATGAACTTGACTGGTGAAGCAATCTGGTACATATTTTGAGCAACAGTAATGCGACTATTTTAACTAACTTCAAAGAAGGAGGAGGTTCTCATCTCGTTTTGTTTTTTTATGTATGTTCGGGCATAACTCCATCGTATATAAATAGATTGTCAAAATTCTTTTTTTGTTCGAAATAGGCTTATTCCGAAATGGTCCCATTTATAATTTTGTAAGGGTCTGATGAAGAACTTCGGAGATAGATCATTATATTGATACGGTCTGGTTGGAATATTAGGGAGCAACAGCACTAAAAAAGTTTTGAAAAACAAGCAAAATGAAATTTCAGTATAAGGTGGCGTATACTAACAAATGCAGCGGGTTGTCAGTGTCCAGCCGGGACAGCGCCAGCGTGGCGAGCTTGGCCAGGCGCGCCAGCGCTGGGCGCCGCAGCGCGCCGCCGCGCGGCAGCGTGTCCGACAGCGCCGACGCCGCGCCCGCTATGTACGGCCCGCCCGCCGCGCCCGCGCCGCAGCACAGGGTTTCTGTACACCAAAATGGTATGTTAGCTGCTACCTTTCAACGTTTAAAAATACTCTATGATGAATGTGTGAAGGACTTATTTAACACGCCTGCGGACTGGCGACGTGCCGAGTCGAAACTGTTCGTGGCCAAGTCCTGCCTGTTGCTTGCAAAAAAACTGTGAATACGGTTGCGTCCCATTGTACCGTTACCAGTCCTGATTAGTGAATATCACTATGTTATGCTACTTGCATACTTTTATGAGAGTTACAGGCATAATATATATTATGGCCTTGATATATTCGCTCTTTGACCCTCCATCAACTTACCAATGAGGGACAGTACGAGCGGGTCGGCGTACAGCAGGTCGGGCGGGCCGGTGAGCGCCAGCGTGGCGCGCAGCAGGCGCACTCCCGCGCCCAGGCAGCGGCGCCAGAACGCTCCGCCCGGACCTTCCATTACTCTGCAACATCACACGTTCTATGATATTTATTTATGTACACACAATACACTGCAGCGGTATCAATGCCGCCACAAGCAAAAACCAACGGAGCAAATCTACATTGCAGCAAAAGGAACCGCGACGCCATCTATCCAACTAGCAGCGAACTAAAATCCTGCATCGCGCAAGCGGAGTTTACCGTGCGATTTGAACACATACATTAGCCCGAATATTAACTATCGCGCAGTTGCCCACACCAGACACAACATCCGTCTCGTCGGAGGATCCTCCCTTTACAATGGTGTGCGGGACTTTACTCTCTGTTCCGCATACCTCCAAACTGGTGACCCTCGACATTGAACGTCAGCGCAGCCTTCGTGCAACTACTTCAGCGTGACATCATCATCACTTCTCCTCATCGTGACCTCAAGCTCTCGAGCAGCGAGTCATAAGCCAGCCAGAACCCACGGCTTCTACGGGTATCCTGACCACCAGCATGCAGCAGCCACGCATTCCTGGTCAGCATCCTCAGCCTCTATCATCCTCATCAGCGACCTTGAGAAGCACACTGCACCTTCGGCCAGTCACGTGAAGAGCCATGAAGTCTCTCCTGGTCGACGCCAGCAGTCACGCCACTACGTCGCACAGCAACGCTGCCCCACATCCGACGCCCTGGTGCAAAAACGCAGCACTGTACCACGTCCGACTCACTGGTGCATAACACAGTACTGTGCCAGATCCAGCAACTGGAGCATAGCAGCATCATCCCGACTCACTGAGATCTCATCACCCCGACTCACTGGAGCACCGCAGACAGTTCCGACTCACCGAGAACTCACTCACTGGAACCAACCTACCACTGACCTGGCAAGCATCTCAAGATGTATGGACGACTCATCCACTATCGACCTCCGGTCTCCGGAGGGGAGTGATGTAGCGGCATCAATGCCGCCACAAGAAAAACCAACGGAGCAAATCTACATCGCAACAAAAAGAACCGCGACGCAACCTATCCAACTAGCAGCGAACTAAAATCCTGCATCGCGCAAGCGGAGTTTACCGTGCGATTTGAACACATACATCAACCCGAATATTAACTATCGGGCAGTTGCCCACACCAGACACAACATCCATCTGGTCGTAGGATCCTCCCTTTACAATGGTGTGTGGGACTTTACTCTCTGTTATGCATACCTCTAAAACACTTATAAATTAAAAATAGAGAGAAGAGCACTGTACGAGCCAATAATGCTCATACAGCGAATTGTCGTGAGGCGCTCTACTTTTATACGCTTCAAAACAATTAACGCTAGTCCTAACAAAACCACTATCGCGAGCGGGGCAATTATTACGTGTAACAACTAAATAACGTGCGACTCAGACGCCAAACGTACTCGTAGATAGAAATAGTTAAGTCTTCTTCTCAATAAACTACTACAACTAAACAGTGTTATTAGTGTGGATTATTTACCTACAACAACTACCCATAACTGGAGTATCGTCAACGACGAAAACCCCAACATCGTTTGGTCCTTCGAGCAATCCAGGTGAGTTTGCAATTTGTATGTTTTGATAGTAGCGAATCGGCTCAACTGGCCTCCCACAAGCGGGTCTCACCAGTTGAATTGAGACAAGGCGTACATACTGTCATTTACGTGCAAAAGCAGGACACCTAGAAACCAACTAGCGGAGATATCGTCTACTGCTACATCAATTCCTTAACTAGGAATCAACTTACAACTACAGCTACTTACAGCTGTAAACAATGATGGAAGAAGAACACTACCAATTTTTGGAACTGATACGAAAACAACAAAGTAGCTACGAGAGTATCAAAACTCTTCAAGCTAACTACAACAAGGACTCTGTGAAACGAAAAACCATAGAATACCTTAATAAGCGTATCGAAGCTTTACAATCCCTCTGGGATGAATTCTTAACGAACCATGAGATCTTAAAGAAGTATGAGGCTAGCAAGAAAGATCATGATTACTTTAAGGAGAACATTTTTGACATAACAAAGAGAATGTTCGAGGAAACAAAACAGTCTATGACTCAACGACGAAGAGAGTTGTTAGACGCGGCTGGATTTTCGAGTTCATCTAAACCGAAAATATCAGAAACTCAAGAAACATGGCAGTTTGATACAAATGAAGGCCAGCAACCTAGGGAAGATGATACTGATAAGCATTTAGCAACGCTGTTACGTAACCAAATGTGCAATTTCAATGCCTTGAAGCGAGCAGTCTCTAAAATCAGTATGGATGATCTCAAAGAGAAGTGGCAACTTCAAGATCAACTTAAAATACTACAATCCAAGTGGGAATGTATCGACAAAATCCACTGGGAAATAAGCTATTTACTACAAGGAAATGACGAGGGTTACGAAACAAAATTTGAACATTGGGAGCAAGTCTACGACAAGCTTAAAGAAGAATTAAACCGAAAAATCTTTGAAACATCTCATTACGAAAAATCAACGCCGCACATAGAACTACCAGAGTTTACCGGATCTTACAATGATTGGACTTCCTTTAGAGATTTATTTTACGAGATAATTCATAACAACCCAACCCTAAACAAAACTCAGAAAATGAAGTTCCTGAAATCCAAATTGAAAGGTGAAGCCGAAAAGCTTATTAAACATCTTCCAGTCAGTGCAGAGAACTACGACTCATGCCTGGAAATTATTCAGCATCGCTACAATAACAAACGTTTACTTTTCACCTCATGCATAGATACCCTTCTCAAGCAATCAACCATAGATAAACCAAACTCGGCTAACTTGAAAAAGCTCCATGATACAACAAAGGAGTGTTTAAATGCACTGGCGAACATCGACATCGATATACCCGTATGGGGTCCACTTATCGTTCACTTCCTATCTGCGAAGCTGGATGACGTCACATACGGTGACTACATAGAAAATATGAAACAATCAAGAGAGCTGCCAGACTTAGATGAGTTTATGGAGTTCTTAGAATTAAGGTTCATGACGTTGGAAACAGCTCGAAATAATAAGAGCGGACAAAAACAAAATTATTCAACAAATAATCAACATAAAAACCATTACAAGTCAACGAACTATAAAGACGCAGAAAAGCGCACAAAAACCTATCATGCTTCACTTCGAAAATGTCCACTCTGCAAGAATGATCACGCGCTAAGGCAATGTCCGACATTCTTGAACATGGATATCGCAACGCGAAGGCAAACAACAAGTAAAATGAACGTTTGCAAAAATTGTTTATTTAGTCACGGCGGTGAAAGATGCAATTCAACGAAAAGATGCCGCACGTGTAACTACAAACATCATTCTCTTCTACATGATGAAAATCTGAAAGGTCAGCAATCAAAACCAGCCACCTCAACGGCGACTGAACGAACATCTAATCACATTAACGGTGATCAAGAGATACTCTTAACGACTCTTCAACTTAAGGTCAAGAACAGAGAAGGAGAATACATCATCCTACGGGCGTTACTAGATCAAGGTTCTCAAGTAACCTAGATCACAGAAAATGCTGCTCAAAGATTAAACTTACCCCGAAACAAATTAAAAGCAGCTGTCACTGGCGTTGGAACCATAATGGGTACGAGTAAAGGGATGATTAGACTAGAATGCAAATCTATACACTCTGATTATACATTCCAAACAGAAGCATTAGTAATGCGAAAACTTACCAACAATCTGCCAAACTCTACTATAGACAAGAAGAAATGGACACATCTGGATAACATCGAATTAGCTGATCCTCACTTCAATATCTCTGGACCCATCGATTTACTGTTAGGAGCTGATATTTACTCTCGTGTTATTTTAGAGGGAGTACTCAAACATAGCCATAACTCGCCAGTAGCGCAACAAACTAAGTTGGGCTGGATACTGTGCGGGGCTACAAAGCAATTCAACTGTCTTGTTACTCTAACAGAGCTAAACAGCATGTCAAGATTCTGGGAGGTTGAAGAAATTCCCGAGGAACCCGAATCTACAACGAACGACGAATACTGTGAAAGATATTACACAGAAACAACACAACGATTAAGCGACGGACGATATGTCGTGAAAATGCCAATGAAGGCCAACTATGAGAGAAACCTTGGAAGTTCGAAACCTCAAGCCATTGCACAATTTCATCAATTAGAAAAGAAAATGGCAAAACAAGAACACTTCGCTAAACTGTACAAACAATTTATAAGTGACTACATCGAATTAGGTCACATGAAGCCGGTGACCGAATCCGGACACCAACTACAAGTCTATCTGCCACACCACGGCGTGTTGAGGGAGAGTTCAACAACGACCAAGTTACGAGCGGTTTTCAATGCATCAATGAAAACAGACTCCGGGTACAGCCTAAACGATTTGATGGAAAAAGGTCCTAATCTACAAAAGGATATCTTAGCGCTTATAGTTAAATGGCGAAGCTATAAATATGTTCTAACGGCGGACATCGAGAAAATGTACCGTCAAATCCTTATTCATCAAGATCAACAATGTCTTCAAAAAATTATTTGGAGACAATCAAACAAACTACCACTTCGGGAGATGCAACTGTGTACCCTCACCTACGGTACCAAGGCCGCACCATTTATAGCCATGCGCACTCTCCAGCAACTTGCCAAGGATGAAGGCAACGCTTTCCCCTTAGCGCAAAAAGCGCTACAAAATGAATTTTATATGGATGACGTCATCACCGGGCACCATTCCATCGAAACAACAAGATTACTGCAAAAGGAACTCTACGAGTTGCTAAAGAAAGGTGGTTTCATCTTACGGAAATGGGCCTCTAATCAACCATCTATTCTCAAAGAACTACAAGAAAAAGATAAAAGTCACGCGAACGACTTCAATTTCAAACAGCAAGAGTTCAGCAAAACACTTGGACTTGCATGGGATGACGCAACCGACACATTCCATTTTATTGCCGAAGAGCATAACAACAACAAAAATGCACCCTATACAAAACGCGGGCTATTATCAGAAATAAGCAAAATCTACGATCCACTCGGTTGGTTGGCCCCAATGACCATTCAAGCAAAACTGATCTTTCAAAAACTATGGAGTGAAAAATTGCCAACATATTAATTGGGAAGAAAACATACCCGATAATATACAAAGAGAATGGATAAAAATTAAATCTGATTTACCAAATATAAACAACATCAGTTTACCAAGATGGATAAAAAACGAAAACAATAAAACGATCGAATTGCAAGCGTTCTGTGATGCAAGCGAGCAAGCCTATGCATGCGCTATCTATAGCCGAACCATATCACCGACCGGCACGTATGAAATTACTTTAATCACAGCAAAAACTAAAGTGGCACCAATGAAAAAGAAAATAACTATACCAAAGTTGGAATTATGCGCCGCAGTTTTACTAGCAAAACTTCTAGAGAAGATAACGAAGGTCCTCGCAGAATACGATCTAAGGATTTCCTGTTGGACAGACTCTAAAGTAGTATTGGCATGGCTTCAAGGAAATCAAGCAAAATACGAAAAATATATCTCAAACAGAACTGCACAAATAATAAAAATCGTGCCGGCACAAAACTGGGGTTACGTAAAGAGTAACGAAAACCCCGCCGACTGTGCAACACGAGGACTGTTGCCATCGAAGTTGGTCAGCTTTCGTCTGTGGTGGGAAGGACCTCAATGGCTTAAGGAACAAGAAAATCAAGCCCCTACACCATCGAGAACATATCATACAAAAATAGGCTCCATAACAAACTGCTATATAAATACAACTACAGAACCCATTGCGATTACAAATGAATTAATTCATTCATTACTTGATCGACATAGCAACATAGATCGTATTTCAAGAATACTCGCGTGGGTAATACGATTCACTGATGCGACACGAAACATAAGGAGGTCGAATGAGGGCAAGGATCTGAACTTGAATGAAATAAATAACGCTTTATGTATAATTATAAAATCAGTGGCAATCGAACCGTCAAAAAGGAACTGCGGCAATGCATTCGATGCCGCCGTTACGCAACAACTCGAAATGAGCAACTGATGGGCAACCTGCCGAAAGAAAGGATTACTCCATCGAGGCCGTTTTCACACACTGGCGTAGACTTTACAGGTCACGTAGATCTAAAGATAAACAAAGGCCGCGGTTTAAAAACCAGCAAAGGTTATGTAGCCATATTCATATGTATGTGCACCAAAGCAGTACATATTGAACTTGTTTCGGATCTGTCCACGCAAACTTTTATAGCAGCACTGAAGAGACTGTGCGCTAGAAGAGGCACTCCAAAACATCTTTACTCTGACAATGGAACCAACTTTGTCGGAGCTGCAAGAGTTTTAAATGAAGAATTCCACCTTTGTGAAACAATGATGCAATCTTCAGAGTTTTTCAAAGAAATCAACAACCTTCAAATCGAGTGGCATTTCAACGCTCCATCTTGGCCCTCGGCCGGAGGCTTATGGGAGGCTGCAGTACGATCCATGAAAACCCACTTGAAACGAGTCATCGGTGAACAGAAGCTAACCTACGAACAATTCGCAACGCTTCTTACCCAATTGAAGCGTGCATGAACAGCAGACCGTTGAGCCCGTTATCCGAAGATGTGGAAGACCTAGACTATCTTACGCCCGGTCACTTCCTCACGGTGGGACCGACGCTCTCGCTACCTCTCAACGAACCTGAAGACTTGAAATCGATAGACATCAGAAACAACTGGAAACTTATAGAACTCATGCGCCGACACTATTGGGATCGCTGGTCAAAGGAGTACCTCCATTTACTACAAAACCGAAACAAATGGCAACAAACGAAAGAAAACATAAAAAAGGGACAACTAGTACTCGTAAAAGAAAGTAATTTGCCTCCAGGCAAATGGGCAATGGGCCGCATTGTGGAATTGCACCCAGGCAGCGACGATTTAGTTCGAGTCGTCACGCTCAAGACTCAAAATGGAGTACTGAAAAGACCCATATGTAAACTCGCGCCGCTACCTTTAAACGAGGCATTCGATAGCACAGAACCACAGGAAGTGAGTACTCAAACAGAGAAAGAAATGAAAACTAAGCAAAATGTCAAAACCAAGAAGAAAGTTAACAGCTTAATGATGGTTCTACTTGTAGCGTTTACAACGCTATCACATGGATTAGCCATTCCCCTAGAACACTTTAAAACAACACGATTACCAGACAATCAACCAGTTTATTTTGATCGTATTGGAAATATTCAACTTATACACGATGAATGGAAACTTTTGGTATACTATAACCTTACAACATTCTGGCTGAGCTCAGCCAAAGTGGAGAAATTCGTCAATCATTTAGGCCAAATATGTGACATGATGCCTAACGAGCAATGTCACTCAACGATACAACAACTTAAGTTCGAAATGAATCAGCTGACTGAATATAACAAACTGTTACTGTCTACACATCAACAACGAAAACGTCGTGGCTACGTCAACGGCGTAGGAAACATCGCACGATCCCTCTTTGGTGTCCTTGATAGCGATTTTGCCGAAAAGTACGCTCAGGACATACAGAAAATCAAAACGAACGAGCAATATTTACTGCAGCTGATACAGAATCAAACGCTCATTATAGAGGCAGAAGACAGCATAATAAAGAAAAATGAAGACTTTGTAAAAACGCAACTGGAAACCATTCAACGATTCATGATCGAAACAAAACATAATACAGCAGTACTAGAAAACAGATTTCAAATAATGAAAACAATGAATGACGTCAACTCTGGAGCGTTAACAGCTAGCATACTAATCAATGTATTGAGAAGAAACCAACAAATGCTCTTAGATGCATTGACTGATATCTACAGAGGTAATCTCGATATGAAGTTATTTACACCAGATCAACTGTCGGAGCAACTCAATTACATTGCGGGCATCATATCGAAAAGATTAACGTTACCTATAAAAGATACCAATGGAGCGGAAATGCAAAACATTTACAAACTTATTTACGTCAGAGCTCGGCTCACTGAACAATACCTACTATTTGAACTGCATATCCCATTGCTAAGTGATGACGAGTATACATTATATCACAATATACCTATACCTAGACAACACGCGCCGAAAAAGTGTCAGGTGGTAGCGATAACAACAAATTACATAGGAGTGAACTTCGTGAAAAACACCTACATACAGATGGAAGAGGCGGATCTTCATCAATGTACAACAATGTCGGCGGATAACTATATTTGCCACGCCTATACTCCTATACACAACTTGCATGGAGCCTCAGCATCCTGCGAAGCGAAAATGCTGAGTCAAAATATAAATATCACCTGTGATTGGTTATTGCGACAATGTTCCGACCAATGGGTAAAGTTACAAAGACCAAACATATGGCTATATAATTGCATCAATGAATGTGCGACTCGTGTGGTATGCGAGAATCAAATTACAACTACTATGCTCACTAAGGCGGGCCTCCTTACCCTAGGTCAGGACTGTGTTATACAATACAATGATGACGCAATATACTCACACAACGTTTTTAGTAGCAAAACAAAGACTGGAATTACCTTGGAAGTACCTACTATCGACTCACCAAATGATATGTGGAATACGTACAAAAACACAAGTATTGTACTACAAAAAATGGACTTGTCTGAAGAACACAATTTTTTAAATAACCTGATAACAGCACAAAAGGGACGAGAAAACCTACCTAACGACCTAAGCATCCACGATATCGGCAACTACACGATAAGCACTTTGCTGGTGGGAGGAGTTGTCGTCACAATTGTGGTATGGCGAGTAAGAAGATGTCTTATCGCAAATAAGAAGACCAAGAGGGCCGACGCAAAACAAACTTCATTCAAGATTCAAGAGACAACAGAAGATATAGAACTAGAAGAGATCCCTTCCTACGCTAGAATAGGAGATGGACGTTCCAAGAGGATACCTCAGCAGCAACCAGCTGTTGGATTCAAACTATGAGTGTTATTTTATATTTACTTTTGTGTTTTATGTATATGTTGATGTTACTTTAACTAGGTACTTATATTGTAACGAATGTTGGGTAATCTGAGTACGTATATCTTTCCCTCGGGAGCATGTACGAGCCAATAATGCTCATACAGCGAATTGTCGTGAGGCGCTCTACTTTTATACGCTTCAAAACAATTAACGCTAGTCGTAACAAAACCACTATCGCGAGCGGGGCAATTATTACGTGTAACAACTAAATAACGTGCGACTCAGACGCCAAACGTACTCGTAGATAGAAATAGTTAAGTCTTCTTCTCAATAAACTACTACAACTAAACAGTGTTATTAGTGTGGATTATTTACCTACAACAACTACCCATAACTGGAGTATCGTCAACGACGAAAACCCCAACAAGCACAAAGGCACAGCTTCACTTAATAGTAGATTATACACCGACGGGATAAAGCAGTGTCTTATTTCACGGGCCTTATATTGTACTTCGAACCTAATGAAGGATTCGAAAGTTAACTCACGAGCGAAGTGAAGGAATTAATACAAGAATCCTGAATACAGTGAGGGATTCAAGCTAGTCTAAGGCAAAGACACCTTTATCCGAAAGAAGCATACTCTTCTTTTCACATCTACTGCAAGAAAATTGCAAGTCATGAAGAGAGGTGGCCCGTCAATCTCCAAGTTAAGTTCCAAATTCAAATCACATTATTGACCTCCGGGCAATAATATTATATTGAATTTCATTATATCCCGCCGGACAATAATGATTTACTTTAGGTCGAGTTTGCATAACATTATATTCTGACGTTTTCGTGCAAGTGGTGTGAAAAATAAATTAATTTCAACAGACCTGCAATAGAAGAGAAGGACGAGAAAAGTGTGTCAAGAGACAAGGTCATCGTCGATCACATGATGTGATCGCTTACTATGATTGCGACATTGGTCAAACGCGAGCCTATCATACTAAAAAAATAAAACAATACAAACTGTGGCGGCAAGGCCGGCAGGAACACGTCGGCGGCGAGCGCGGCCGCCAGCCTGCTGCGCAGCGCGGTCGCCAGGCGCCGCAGTGCGGGCGCGCACGCGGGCAGCGCCGCCGCGCGCAGCAGCAGCGAGCGCAGGCGCGTGCACGCGCGCACGCTCAGCGGGTCCCACGCCACCGACACCAGCTCTGAATCAGATGTCTACATGTTAAAAACGGTTCCGCAAAACCTAAAATTCAAAGTCATTTTTTCTTTTCCCAATTCTAATGGTGGTTGGTGGTTCTAAAACCACCTGATGACCAGATGATGATGTTACCTGTGAGACAAGGCAGCACCACCCTGCTGATGATGCTGGGCACCAGCAGCAGGTCCGGATCCTCGCGCACGCTACTGGTGGTGACAGGCGGCGGCTCGGGCTCGCCCTCCGACCCGGACTCAGAGGAGTCGTCTGCGGAGCGCTCCGTACGCACGCCGTACATCATCAGGCATCTGGGGAAGAATGTTTATGTCAAAAAACTGTGACTAACTGAATGTGTCCTGATGAAAAATTTTAAGCCACACAATGGTAGGATTTCTTGACTTTTAAAGGCTAGAATGATATTGGTGAGCTTCATTCAAGTATGAGCATCGATTATAAAGAATACTTCATGACCGTGTTCTTAAAAACTAGTTTGGCACGGTCATTCTCGCATCTTGACGGTAGAGAAGCTAGCCTTGCTTGCGGCTTAAATAAATTATTATCTAATTTTACCTAAACTTAGATACTAACTTATCTAAATTTTATCATTTTTACAAAAAGTAATATTAGACCAATGTATGTTACAAATGCTCACTTGTACCAATCCATTCTCTCGTAGTCTTCGTTGTCTTCATCTGCTAGTGGGTTCCATAATATGAGCTGCGGAAAACAAATATTTCAACTTGAAAGAAGATACAGCCCTGAATAAAAACAGACAACTCATGTAGTTCAAAACTACATGAGTTGTCTTTTTCGACGAAAATTGTGGTGTAAAATGTTATTATAACCAATTTACAAAATAAATTAATTTATATTTCAACTGTTTAAAATAAAATATACACAATTCACTAGCCTTTATAGTCCGGTCAAATTTGGGTTTCACCTCGGAATGAGAGATTATAAGCTAGAAACTCGTATACATCTTCAGTAACGTGTTGTTTTGCATCCTCGTCAAATTTCAGGAGGTTGTCATAAAAGACATAAATAATCAATCGAAAGTACGGTAGCGGGCAATAACTAATAAGCGCTGCTTTTTTTTGTTGTTGAAATTTAACAGTATTTCAGAATTAAGCCCTTAATTCAAACAGAATCACCGGACTACGCACACAGCGACAATGCAGCTGTGTGCGTGAGTGTCGACGTCTTACCAACGAAATGCAAGCGCGCGCGAGCGCGACCGATCAATGACCGGTAGCAATAATTTTACCTAATTTTATTTCGAAAATCACTTACATTATTGTCATAAATTTCGCTTGATAATTAACTCATCTTTGAGCATCATTGGAATACGGAAATCTTACTAATGACAATAATACTAGTGCGCCAAAGAAAAGTTCACTGACCTGTTATCAGATGATTAATAAAATGTTAGTTTTGCTTTTCGTAGTGATTTTGTTTTTATTTGTGGATTTCCTTCCTACTTAACGGGCTTAGGACCGGCAAGAATGCCTTAGTTAGTGTAGCGATCTACTAAGTCTAAAAATGTTTTCTACGTTTGATGGAAATGGAAAGACGTGCTAGTTAAGTGAAAGTACGTGGTGATATTTTCGACTCTTAGGTATTATTGGCGTAGTAAAAAATAAAATTTGAAATCAACTTATTTACACTAATAAAATTGATTAAGCTTAAAACGTATTTACAAAATGTACAAATAAATAAATTACCTTATTAGGTATGGTTCAAAGTTGCCACCATCACACTCTTCGCACAATCGAGCACAACGTAGCTGGTTTTCCTTCAGCTTACGTAACACTAACACATTCGTTTTTAAAGTGTCGAAAGCACTAATGATCCTGGCATGTAATTCTGTTACACTTGTCACTTCCTTCGTGTAAACTAACCTTTTAACGTCTCCCCACAAATAAAAGTCTACAGGCGTCAGGTCTGGAGAACGCGGAGGTCAGGCCACAGGTCCTCCGCGACCGATCGAGTGGTCACCAACTTTTCGGTCAAGTACTCGCGTACCTACTTGCCGACCATAGTGAGAGGGAGCGCCATCCTGCTGGAAGTAGAGGTTGTGCCTTGCGGTAGTGGAACGGGTGTTGAAGTTCACGTTTCAGTAGGCGCCACACTGTGGTGTGGTGCACTCCTAAGTGTTGACCAGCCTCCCGCGTGCTTGCCCGTGGGTCTCGCTGGAAGTATTCCAGGATGTCTTCCTGCAAGGCGACAGGCAGGCCTACGCTGCCCTGAGCATGAGCATGCCGGGGAACGTCAAACTGCCGATGATCCCACAGTCCCTGCGTAGCAGCCAGCATGACGCTCTGTGATGGGGGTTCCCGATCGGGAAACATTTCCTTGAATATCCGGTTGGCTCCACGTAGGCTGTCTCCACTGATGGCATACAGGCGGACCATCTCCACCATCTCGACATTTGAATAATTGTCCGTCATCTTGTACCTACGTCTCAACGATGTACGGAGGAGCGCAAAGCGCACCGCACGCTTCGGCGACATCAAACACACTGTTAGTTCCGGGGCCGCGGGGGCCGGGGGCGTGGCTAGGAGCTTGCGCGGGAGAATCCCCGTACCGTGATTGGGGTGCGATTGATTACCTACGAATTTATCGAATGATCGTTGCGTATGCGTTGTGTATGTATTGTTTGCGTTTTTTTGTGTGTGAAAGCGCGGTTATAAGGCTAGTAACAGACGGGCCGCGTTTAAATACGGCTGGTTTACACTTACGGATTTCCGTAAATAAAAAAATAAAATTAAAAAAATACCTACCCATTTTATTGTCGATTTGGGTCGAGAATCATTAGCATAATTACGTCCTTGAATTTGACTAGGATGCAAATCAACACGTTGTATATGTTGTGACATAAGTCTCATAAGTTCTCGTGTCTGTATCGCAAGTTATTGAAGGTAAAAAAAAATAGATTTTTGCGATTATCTCGGTTTTTATAGCTTTAATGATGTAAACACTGATCAAAATTGTAGAGCGTTAAATTTGCAACAATTTTTATAACGAACATTTTTGCACAAATTTTTGTAACGAACATTCGAGACGTGGCGCGCGCTCGCCAGCGTGCGAGGCGCGCATACTCCTGACACGCTGCGCCACGCGGGCAGCGCTTCGCTGAACAATATTATGTGTTCGATGTTACCTCGTGCCTGACGTAGGGCGCCAGCAGCTTGGGCAGGCAGTCGGCCACGTAGGCGTCCGTATACAGAGACGTGGCGCGCGCTCGCCAGCGTGCGAGGCGCCCGCATACTCCTGACACGCTGCGCCACGCGGGCAGCGCGTCGCTGAACAACGACGCGGATTGTTGACGGATGGCGTCTGACGGAAAGAGGATTAGTTGAGAAAATGGGCTGTCTGGGTTTGCAAAAAGGAAAGCAAGCAGATTTTACAAGCAATTTAGCACCATATTGGTTAGCATAATGTAGCAACGTTGGGAAATCAGCGACGCCCCAACAAGTTGCAGACACAGGTCAGTTCGGCTCACCTCTCTCCTGCGTGTAGTGGTGCATCTCGTGCGGAGGCAGCTCGTCGTCCGAGGAGTCTCCGTCGCGGTGCGGCAGCGCGGCGCCGGCGGCCTGGGCGACGGCCTCGCGCTTGAGGCGCCTCGCTCGCCGCCGCCCCTCACGCTCAGCGGCGCGCCGCGTCTTCTCTTCGCTGTCGGCTGGCTTTGAGGCTCGACCTAAAGTAACGATGCACATCAAACATACATGACTTTCGTAGTAAACAGCGGCAGCGTGATTATGTTATGTTCTTATTCTTTATTGCACAAAAAAGTAATAGGACAGCTTATGTACGAAGGCGAACTTAATCCACAATTATATTCTCACCAGGTGGAGCGAGCACGTCTTGCGCCTGGTCCCTCAGGTCGGCCCGCCGACGCTCTACGAGGAACTCGCAGCGACGCTTGTGTAGCGCCAGCGCGCGAGCTTCCAACGCCTCCAGTTGTGGCATCTGAACAATATGACTGACTCTATAAAATTTGAATAACACTTTATGCAAATTTTTTAAACTGATTTTTTGCTTTTCTTATTCATTATTTCTGCGGGTCTAAAAATGCCACTTTAGTACACAATCATATTAGAATCATAATATTAATCACACCACAATCTATCAAATTTCATTTTCATATTTATCGCTAACACATTCGGTTCAAGATTGATTGGAAAAATTTGAAAGTGTCGGGTAGCGTGATGTGCTTTCTGATTCTGCTAAATTGACCTTTTTAGACCCGCTGATCGTTGCGATCCAATTGAATCCCACTTTTGATTTCGACTCGTTTTTCTGGTGCTCGCCACTGTTGCTTGTTGAGCCAATAGGTTTTCAGGATTTGCAGTGGTTGGAATAGAATGGCGGGCAGGTCTCATTAAAACCAGCCAGCGAAATCACATGAATGATCCCACGAGGGTTCCGTTTTTTCAATATGGACGTTTGGAACAATAATCATCATCAGCTTAGCTTTTTCCCTACTGTATTGGGATCAGCTTCCAGTCAAACCGAATATAGCTGAATACCAGTATTTTACGTGGAGCGGCTGCCTACCAGACCTCCACAACCCATTAACTGGGTAACACGGTACTTCATGGCAAAGACTGGGGTCAGATTTTCTGGCTTCTGACAATCCGTAACGACCGTCAAAGATCTACAAATGACAGCCGGGACCAACGGCTTAACGTGCGCACCGAGGCACGGAGGAGTCTCGGTATCTGAAGATGGTCACCCATCCACAGACCGACCTCGGCAAGCGTTGCTTAACCTTGAAGATCAACCCATGCGGTTATTATTATTTAACCACGAGCTTATCGACCAGCCACGACCTCCTACCGTTCGGAACCATAAAAATAAGAAAACTAAGCACTGACCTTCTCATCAAGGCACTCGATGAGGTCGGTGAGGTAGCCGCGTATGGCCTGCGCCCTCCTGTACGCCGCGTCTAACTCTCCGCAGCGGGCCGCGCGGCTCTCTCGTATCCTGGCGGCGGTCAGCAACCTGTCGCGGAGCTCCTTCTGCGTGTCTGACGTCGTCGAGCGCTCCACTTGGAGCTCTCCTAACCTGCATAACAAGATTTTGTTATAAAAATAGAATTGATGAAAAAAGACTCGATGTTTCCTCTTTTTAAACCCGACGAAACAGATGTAGTGTGGTTATATTTCGGACGTGATAACGTCTTATAAATCGATGAACGCCGGCTGCACGCACGGAAAAGTGTCACGTTCCGCCTGAACCGAGCGCGGAACAAGCAGTAGAGAGGCACGATCGGCCTAAGCGTTCGGCTTGTTTGTTAAGAATTCAATTGTTGTCTTATGACGTTATCACGTAAAATAATCGTCCGTAAACCGACTTTTCAGACAGCAATTTTTTTTTAATACGCGTTTTATCGACACACGGACGCAATCATTGTCATGATGTTTGTGACAGATGTACAGAAACCTGTGTGACGTCAATTGTCATTTGATTTCAGTATTGTACACTTTTTAAGGACAAGTGACGTCAATGAGTTTTCAACGCACTGAATCGTGTTAATTTTTTATTTACGTGAAAACAGAAAAAACACGTGTTGGATAAATTTTGGAAATCTATCTGACGGACTAATTAGATTTTTTTAGTCTAAGTAAAGTTTCACAAGTACCAGCAGACCCGAAACATGTCGAAGTATTTCCGGGGCTGGAATCGTGAGAAGAAATGATTCACAAGTACCAGGAGACCCGAAACAGGTCTAAGTATTTCCGGGGCTGGAATCGTGAAAGATAATAATTCACAAGTACCAGGAGACCCGAAACAGGTCGAAGTATTTCCGGGGCTGGAATCGTGAGAAGTAATGATTCACAAGTACCAGGAGACCCGAAAAATATCGAAGTATTTCCGGAGCTGGAATCGTTTGAGACGGCTAACTTCAGCAGCTTATGCTGTTAGGAAAATCCGCCAATTAACGGATGTCGATACCGCGAGACTGGTCTATTTTAGTTACTTTCGCAGTATCATGTCTTACGGTATTTTACTATGGAGACGGGCTGCAGACATTGATTCTATTTTTATTCTGCAAAAAAGAGCCATCAAAGCGATTTACAACCTCCGCCGGCGCGATTCTCTAAGGGAACTGTTTAAGAATATTAACATCATGACAGTACCTTGTCAATACATTTACGAAAGCATCATGTATGTCAGAAAGAATTAACATCTTTTTAGTAAAAGAGCCGACAGACATAATTATGGTACTAGAAATAGGGACCAATTAGTTCAACCAGGTTTCAGACTGGCTAAAGTTGCCTCATCTTTTATGGGGTACTGTTTAAAATGTTATAATAAGATACCTCCCCATATACATATTAGAACTGAATGAGACAAAATTTAAATCTTGTATTAAACGCACACTATGCAGGCAAGTAAGTTGGGATTATATTGAAGATAAAAATGCTTGGCTGAATGCTGGTCCTGCTCCACAGCCACTAGGGCGCACAAAATAATCTGTTAGCATTTGGAAACATTGTTGGACCGGCTGAAGATTGTAAAAAAACAATATTTGCATTGTATAGACTCAATTTATTTAGCAATGTATAATTTCATCCATTTTAACGGCACATGTGCGAGTACTGTGTACCTTAAACTTAAGCTATAGCTATCAGTTTTAGGTTTGTTTTTGACTTGAATGTACCCTGGCGGTTGTGAGTGTCATGCTCACACAAGTCTGGCTGATGGTGGCGTATGCGTTGGATCATTTGGCTCCCTTCAAAATGGTTGAGCCGAATGGTGCTAGCGCATGCGTCATGTTCGTGAACGGGCACTGTCAGTTGGGACAGGTCATTTCTCAGTTGCCATGGTTTATTTTAAATATTTCTTTGAATTGTTCCTTTATTCCCGGACGCTTTTATCCTGCTCGCCTTTTACATCGTTCTCACATGTTAGTATAATTTCAACTTGATGTAAACAAAACTTTGTAACAATTTATTATTTTTAAAAGAGTGTCCGTGGAGTTTCTTGCACGTTCTTCTCCATAGAGATCTACGCTTTGGAACATGCAAATAGCTTCATCTTTTTGGACTGACCGACCTTGACAATTCAAAATTGCCTGTAAATGGTTTATTTGAAATATACGATTTGATTTGATTGATTTGATTTGATAATGATTCACAAGTACCAGGGGAGCAGAAACATGTAGAAGTATTTCCGGGGCTGGAATCGTGAGAAGTAATGATTCACAAGTACCAGGAGACCCGAAACATATCAAAGTATTTCCGGAGCTGAAATCGTTAGAGATAATGATTCACAAGTACCAGGGGAGCAGAAACATGTCGAAGTATTACCTTTTCTCTTTAATTTTTTTTTAAAGTCTCAACTAAGATTTTAAAGCTAGGCATCTCGCGTATTTGTAGCAGCTACCGATTGGCGGCGTCAAATGCGTATCAAGTTTCATTAAAATCGGTTCATTCAAGAATAAGAACTAGCGAGATAATATGAGATACTGTAAAGAGTATAAGTACTGACCGCTTCCTTAGCGCCTCCACCAGCTCGTTGGCCGTGGAAGGTGCCTGCGAGCCGGTCGACAGGGGCCGCAGGTGCTCCGGGGCTGACAGCTGAGGCGCCGGTAGCGCTACCGAGAACGGGTTCACTTCTATCGCGGCTTCACCTGTACGAAATATTTAAAATGTGTTCATGTATAGCTGGTAAAAGGAGGATTAAAGTATGCCTTGACTTTGTTAGGCATTCGGTCTTTTAAGTGTGTTTATAAAACACTGATCAGTAAATCTGCTGTGAAATGTTATGTTGGCTGTCGTATTATTTTGATTAAAATGACGAAACCAATTTTAAAAGCTTTAATGAGATTTGCAGCAGATAAATTAAAAAGGGAACGAACGAACTATAACTTGTCCGTTATCAAATAATGGCGTAATTTATAAATCCGACCTAAAATAGAATCTTAAATGGGAGTCCAAGAACGTTTTAATGCTCTGGCGACTCTCTTACAAAAGGCGCGTACCTATTGATTGGCTACGAAGTAAAACTGTATATTGATGATTAAAATTTGTTCTCATTTTAATCAAAAACGGAACAGGAATGTCGCAATTCTTTGCATGAAGACAGTTTATGGGCCGTAAGGATGCGTTTCACCAGAACCTCGCTACAGGCTAGGAAAATGAAGCGATTCGAAGCTAGATAAACGAAGGTAGTCTACTGGTTCTTAACAAGCACATCCTCGCACTTCTCTGTTGGAAACACCCTAACGGGACATGCAACTTAACCTAGAAAATTCATGGTTTGTATTAGAATCGCGCACAAACACTAGTTATTTATTACACGTTACATCACGCAGCCAATCAACCAACGCCATTCGCGCCAGGACTCCCATGTAAGAAGGTAGTTTAGTGTGAGACAGTACATTGGTCTGGGCGCTGGGATAGAATACAATGTCATCAGACCAGTCAGTTCCGCGAGGACGGGCCGCGCCTTCTGAAGCTGCTGCTCCACCCACTCCTCCGACTCGCTGTCCAGCTCTTCCTCGGATACTGCTGCTGTGCCTCCTGGAGACATTTGAAGGAGATTAGCTATTATGGTTGACTGAGTCGGGTATCTGTGTCATTATTAAAAAATTTAAATGAGCTACGATAATTGAACAAACATCTATATCATACAAAACACAAACATTAGTCATTGCGTGTGGCCAACCAGGCAAACCTGGGCCCCAAATCTGCTATTACAATAGTGTCAAAATGGTCTCATAATGATTTCATAATGGTCGATTTTGACAATTTTAAATATTATTTATTAATGTTTCATTATGTACGAGATTACCATTCTATGCCATTTCTTTCAATGGAGTGTCAGTGGTTGACCATTGGAAAGTAATAATGACGCTTTTATATTAGTAGATTACCAAACTTGTCAAAATCAACCATTATGAAATCATTATGAGACCATTCTGACACTATTGTAATAGCAGACTTGGGGCCCTGGTTGGCCACACACAATGACCTGGCAAACCAGGTACAATAAATACATAATTTATATGAATCTTCTATGAGTATGACAGTCTTACCGTAACACTTCAGAAAAGCGTAATTTCATAAAAGGATTTCGATTATTCCTAGCATAAAATGGAAGTTCTTAATCATGATGATAAAGGAAGAACGTCATAATATTATCAACAAAGAAAACCGTAAGTGGCAATTTTAGTAACTCATTTTAAGTATTTGCATCCGAAAGGGTGCTTCTTTATGCCTTGATACACGACTACTCTAAAACAGCCTGCTGAGAAAAGAACATGTAATCGGCATTAGTCTACTCACGTTTAGGCTTATCACTAGGTAAGTCCAGTCCCCGGACGATTATCCGCCCCTCCTCCTCATCGTCCCCTGAGCCGTCGTCCCGCACCAGCCGGGATCCCGGGGCGGACTCGGACTTCACGGGAATGTAGTCTGCGCCGCCGCCCAACTCGCGAGCCTACAATGAGTGCCACTGCTGGATTATAAAGTCGACACAGTGCTGGGGACAAGACTGTGGGGGAAAAGGGGATATTTCTTCTTCTTGCCCTTATCCCATGTTACTTGGGGTCGGCGCAACACGTTTGTTTTCTTCCATTCTGTCCTATCATCCATCCACATTTATAAGGAAGGGGGAATAAATGATTTCCGCTAAGTATAATAGCTGTGAGTCTTCCATAGTAAAGAAATAAATAATGTGGAATTTACTCAGTGAAAAGGTAAAAATGCTGAAGGGAAAACAAATAAAATTTAAAACTTGCAGGGACCAAGGGATTTAAATAAAAAGAGAGCAAAAATTTAAGGCAAGCCAGGATTTTTTAGGTGTCTTGTCACACAGCACTGCAAATTGAAAAAATATATAGGTACAGCTTCTGGAGAAACAAAACAAAAAAGTCTGGGATTTTAAAGTTGTTTTACAAATAAACAAACCTGCAGATATTTGTGGCGTGCTGAACAGAGTGCATAGAGGAACTCATTTTGTAGCTTTAATGATGAAGCAGAAGACTTATTATTGCAGAAATTACAAGAAAACTCTTGATAAACTGTGGAGCTACTTGTGAAGACACTTCTCATGTGGAATGCAACAACATTGGTTGTGAACATAATAATGTGGGCGTATTACGAAAGATTGAGGTCTAGTGTGTTCTGTCCTGATGACTTTCCAGCTGATGTTGTTTGTGTCAAAACAGAATTAATAAAATGTCACAACAAGATGAAAAGATTTGCCAATACAGTGTGTGTCGAAGTCAATTCTATCCATTTCATGAAGCTTGGAAGCCCTCAGGGAGCTTCTGCACTTCTAGGCGGAGCTAGGCTAGCAATACATTTTTTTTTACAATTGATAGGCATGCGTTTGACCACTAACTCACCTGTTGGTAAGCGATGATGTGGTCGAAGATGGAGCATGCTTGCCTAGAAGTTAGCTATTCACTCTTGACTTAAAAGACTGCCAGGTTGTAGCTATCAGGAAACACAGACTCCGGCAGGGAATTCCACTCTTTAGTTGTACGCACTATGAATGTGTTCCTAAAACGTTTTGTGCGTGTGGGTGGGATGTCCACCATGTACCGGTGGCGCATCGCCGTTCGTCTTGTCGTCTGATGATGGAACGGGCTTGGCGGAGTTAAATTTTGCAATTCCGTCGCACATTCCCCAAAATGCAACCAGTAGAACACCCACATGAAACTGACTATATGAGTGTTGACGTCTAAACGTGGATCACAGAGTCACTAACAGCCGGATACTAGTAGAAATTCCCTTAACGACCAGAAAACCCATCCTCAATGTGGAACAGCAGTCTGCAGCCAGCGCTAGTCCCTCACCTCTCATACCTGCTGTCTGGTCTTGCGGGCGGCGTGGATGAGCGCGGCGTCGGGTATGCGGCCCGGGGCGCCCATTATGGCGGCCCTCACGGACTCGGCGCGGTACCGGTGGAACCCCCTGTCGTCCTCGTCGGCTTCCTCGTCCGGGGCGCTCTCGTCGGACACGTCGCCCGCCCCGTCGGCCGCCAGCGCCTCCCGCCCGGACAGAATCAACCCCTCTAGCGAAACCTTCTTCTTTGGCCTGGGCTTGTCGTTGTTGAGCTCATTGTGGTTGTTCTTTTCCTGGATTTTAGAGTTAATTTATAGCATTTTGTTTAGATCGGGGATTAGCTCAGGGATCAGGGATGATTTTCTAGAAGTGTTGTGTTTAGGGGTGGCATATTAATTTAAAATTTCATTATATGATGTGTTTTCCCCCAAATCTATGTAAGGAATGATATTATTTAGTCCATTTAAATTATGGAAATTACTGTTTATAAAATGGGGCAAGTTCTTCTCATAAGAAATTTTATTTCTTTCAATATTTTAGTAAATATTTTATGTCTATAGTTGTAAAGTTTTATGTAAATATTGTAACTTGAGTTTTATTATGCTGATAAAATAATGAAAAAAATAAATTGAAAAATATATTTTTTTGGTTGGCTACTGATCTGCTTGTTAAATAGGGCAAGATTGGGAGAGATATTCTAGACGTAGTTTCAAGTTAGTCACTCCATAACTTTCAATTATTTGCAACAACACTTTTCATAACTATTTTATTATGGTTCCTGAACCTCTTGACTATCTTTCTTTTAAAGAAATTTTACAAAAGAAAACCCCTAACTCCACTGTATTATACACAAAAATATACAAGTGAATTATACTAAAAAACCATCTCCAAAACAGTTTTAGTGAGGTATTCCCTCTCAAGTCCACCTTACCTCAATGACAATAGTGTCATATTTGTTATTATCACCGTCTGTTCTCACATCGCGTTTCTGCTTCTCTTTCTCACGCTTCTTGGCTAATCTCTTACTTTGAGAAGATTTCTTGACTTTGAACACTTCTTCATCTTCCTCTTCTGTAAGTGAAAAGTTTATGTATGTATTAATGATTCTTAGGAAAATTGTTTTAGCAATTTTTGCTTTTACCCAGTGTGGTGCAGCAAAAATAGTAGTTGCTGGAGACTTAGAAACCAATTCAGTGCCTGAATAAATATGAAATTGGGTCATAGGTGGGTTTTAAATGAAATAGAAGGTAAAAACCGAGGTAATAAAATAAGGGAGCATTGCAATTCCCTTTTGCTAAATAAATTCAGGGTCTATAAGGTAATGTCTATTATAAGAGTCAGTGGGTCATCTTAAGGGCGGAGTTTTAGGAGTTGGAGTATACCCTTAGGGTGATTAAGTGATGAGTATGTAATTGAGCTTATTCGAAATATTATAGCTTAGTTTCTTTATTAAATTACAGGCTCAATATCCATCGAAATCAAATCTGTAACACTGGTCCCGCAAATAACTTTATAAAAAATCGATAGAAGTAAACAAAACCATTGGACAAATACATAATGACGAGAAAAATTGAGGCGATCACGTTCAGCCTTGACAATATGTACGACTCGTTACCTTCGTCGGCGAAACTCAACAGAGCAGTTTTCTTGGAAGACTTGGGTTCCCTCTCTTGGCTGATAACTGGCGGCGGCGGAGCCTCTGGCTCTCCATCTTCGTCATCATCAGCACAAAACACACGACGCTGTATCTTCTTCGGCTTTCGAAACAACGACATCTTGTTTACACTACACTTAAACAAATTGTGATATACTAATTTATCCCCAGTATCGTATTATTATTAATTTTTTTGGTTAAAAACCATTAGCATACCAGCATTTTTCAAGCAGAAAATGACATTCTGTTTTTTTTTTTTTGTTCATTTTAGTGTTGTATACATGAACTTACTGTCAACTACAGTCACATTATTTAGTCGATTTTAAATTATTTTTTGGTCAGTTCACCTGTTTTTCCTTTTATTTTATAATATGCTTCCATAGTAAATTTGGTTACATAAACGTTATAGTTTGAGGTCTTCCTGCAAAGGAGACATAAAATTGAAACTAATATTACATTTGTTTTTTAAATTTCTCATGAATTTTTTTTAACAAACACACTAAATAATAAGAATTATATATTGTGTGTGCATAAAAAATAAAAAATCATTAACGGCGATAAATTAGTGGCAAAATTTTGTTTCACTTTAGTCGATTTATATATTTTATGAACGTAAAAAACTAATGACACTGTGAACGTGATTTCGAGAACATCCCATCTCTATCTCTATCATATTTTGTCCCGCACCGTGTAAAGTGCGTTTTGCTTTTGGTGAGTTTTTAAAATAAAATAATCTTAATTTATTTGATCAATCATGTGTTCTATTTTCACAATGTGGTGTATTTCAACGAGTGATAATATATTAGTTTCAATGCAGTGGTTATTTTATGGAAAATTGCGATATAAGTGACGCGTCCTAACTTGTGTAATTTTCATTTGCAGTCCTTAAATTTCTACGAAGTCCCTACACCACACGCCACGATGGGTAGGGAGGACAAGGCTACTTGGAAGTCAAACTACTTCACCAAGATCATCGTAAGTAAACAACAATAATTCCCAGAAAAGCGTGTAACCTCAAATACATAAAGTACATTGCCATATTGTTATCGTTATCGCTAGCTGTTTTAAATCTATATGTACTTATAGGAACTATTCAATATTCCGGTTAAGTTTAATTTGATCCGTAAATAAATAGTTTGAGATAAAGATCAATCCCAAAATCCTACAGTTCACATTTTAGTAAACATTTTCAAACATAACCCTAGTAGCTGAATAATTTTATTGCACTCACACACTGTATTTCTGTTTGCAGCAACTGTTAGACGAGTACCCAAAATGTTTCATCGTGGGTGCAGACAATGTGGGCTCGACCCAAATGCAGCAGATCCGTATTGCGCTACGTGGTCACAGCATCATCCTTATGGGAAAGAACACCATGATGCGCAAGGCCATCAAGGACCATATGGACACCAACCCAGCTCTTGAGAAGCTGTTGCCCCACATCAAGGGAAACGTTGGCTTCGTGTTCACCCGTGGAGACCTTGTTGATGTCCGTGACAAGCTGCTGGAGAACAAAGTCCGTGCCCCAGCCCGTCCTGGTGCTATTGCTCCTCTGTCTGTCGTCATTCCCGCCCACAACACCGGTCTGGGTCCTGAGAAGACTTCTTTCTTCCAGGCTCTCTCCATCCCTACCAAGATTTCCAAGGGTAAGCACATAAATTAAACTTCCACAAATCCTTTCATTCATCAATGCAATTTACCTTGACATGCACTGTCTGTCCTAATACCTGAGAACGTAATATTAGTTCTCTGGCTTCGCTTTCAGACAAAATCATAGTCTTCAAATTTATCCTAGTGTGATGGTTCAAGAAGAGAATATTGCACTGGCATTTTGAAGAAACAAACTTTTTCAAACTCCCTTGCTTTCCAGACCTTTATTCAAGACTGTAAAAAATAACTAAATGTATTGAACTTTTTCTTGATGAGAAAAAGTCCACAACAGAGCAACTGGACAATAAACAAGTAGACAATACAATATCATCACCTATGCAAGTGCTAAATCCAACTATCTATGTTTACAGGTACTATTGAAATCATCAACGATGTGCACATCCTGAAACCTGGTGACAAGGTCGGAGCTTCTGAGGCGACCCTCCTCAACATGTTGAACATCTCTCCCTTCTCGTACGGTCTGGTTGTCAAGCAGGTCAGTAAACTACCCTCATTTCACTTCTATTGCAGTACCCTGTAAAGATTGTGACTTCAGAATTATGCTGCCAATTCTTTAGTAACATGATGCAGCAGTGATAGGCAATAGCTGGGTTTAATACTGACAATTAGGCTGGTCGCATACGTACGGTTTCCTGATTAGGTTTCCTAATAAGGAATTCAGATTCGGAGACCTGAATGCTCGCCTTACATACAAAATGTTCAACTAGGCGCATACGTTCGTTTATTTTCCGAATGGGAAAAACAGATGACGTTCCTTTCAAAAACGAGCCGTGTGATCGGGTCAAAAGAACAGAAAATTGAACGTCTCACGGAATTCCGAATCTGAATTCCTGATCGGAAAACCTAATCAGGAAACCGTACGTATGCGGCCGGCCTTAAAATGAACCAGGTTGATATCCCAACTCTAATTGCAAGTATACAAGAAAGCTATAAAACACTGACTCAGTAAAATTGTCTAAGAATTCTATACTGAGAGTTATGATAACTAGTTGGCCCAGATTGGCTGCTCTGCTGCAGAAATAATCTGGCCATATGGGATAACATAGACCCATCCTATACTACTTCAAACATGGTACCTCTTCTATACTAATATTATAAAGAGGAAAGATGTGTTTGTTTGTTTGAAATGAATAGGTTCCGAAACTACTGGACCGATTTGAAAAATTCTTTCAGCAACGGATAGCTACATTATCAGGGAGTAACATAGGCTATATTTCATCCCCCTACTCCCACGGGAACGGGAACTACGTGGATGAAACTGCGTGACGTCCGCTAGTCTGTAATATAAATCCAAAGTGTTGAGTACAGTCTGCATTTTCCTGTGCATTCTGATAATTAACATTTGGTAAAATATTTGCTGTGTTGATCTTAGGACTATTTGATCTGTTCACTTAGTCCAAAGTTTGCAGCAGACACACCAAGGTTCTCAAAATAATTACAGTAAATTAAAAACTATTTGTAGTAATAACTTTGAACTACACCACTGTTTTCTCGGATAGGTCTACGATTCCGGCACCATCTTCGCCCCAGCCATCCTGGACATCAAGCCTGAGGACCTCCGCGAGAAGTTCTTGGCTGGTGTGGCCAACGTTGCCGCGCTGTCTTTGGCCATCGGCTACCCGACTGTGGCTTCCGCACCCCACTCCATCGCCAACGGATTCAAGAACCTGCTCGCCATTGCCGCCGTCACCGAGGTTGAGTTCAAGGAGGCTACAACCATCAAGGAGTTCATCAAGGTAAAAAAAATATATCTAGAATTAAAAGTTTCATGTTGACAAAGTAACTGCTGATGTAGGAGCATTAAGCCTCACAATGGCCGTTTTGCATCTACAAGCATGGTGAGTTTGTATTTGTGCTATAACAAACACCAGGCTCGTTTCTGTCCATGAAAAAATATAATCCTGGCCCCTTTAAATATTGTTGATGTTTTTGTCTGTCCTAATACCTGAGTACGTAATATTAGTTCTCTGGCTTCGCTTTCAGACTACATTAAAGTCTTCAAATTTATCCTAGTGTGATGGTTCAAAAAGAGAATATTGCACTGGCATTTTGAAGAAACAACCACTTTTCAAGATCCCATTAGAACTAAACTTTGTTGTCTACAAAATCTTTAATGAGTTTCCTTTGATTCTCAGGACCCCAGCAAGTTCGCCGCTGTTGCCGCCCCAGCTGCCGCTGCCGCCGCCCCGGCTGCCGCTAAGGCTGAGGAAAAGAAGGAGGAGAAGGAAGATTCGGAGAGCGACGACGACATGGGCTTCGGTCTCTTTGACTAAGCCCTCACGTGAGGCCGAGACTACCCGTACTAGACCGATAGGCGTGTAGGAACTGTTCGGGACGTCGAAGCCTCTCCGTCGAGCCCCGTGGCTGCAACCAAGTGTGGGGACGGTCAACGCCGCCGGGTTTGGACACCCATATGGCGGCCGACATGTCTTATATTTTGTGCTTGTAATAAATGCCACCTGAAATATTTTGGATTTTTATTTCGCTTCCCTGACGTTTAGGGCTTGATTGAAACAAAACTAATTCACATTGAGTACTTTATTAGAATACCTACTACCACTGGCGCATCCAGGGAGGGCTAAGGGGGCCCCAGCCCGCCCTGAGAAGGACAACCTAAAGAAGTAGTCACTGAGGAGTCGAAGTCATCCAAGGAGGCTTTAATCTGAAACTTAACATTGTAAATTCACCTTTATCTCCACAAAGTAATATACACATTCCTTCTGAGATAAAACCGGTCAAGAGCGAGTCGGACTCGCGCACCGTGTGTTCCATGCAATCATACAAAAACTTGCGTTTTTTTTTTTAATTTTCATCAGCGGGGCTTCAGTCAGAAACTTCACACTGCGGTGTATATTGCAGTTTTAGGTGTCGGCTCGATCTACTGACCACTATTTGACTAATGTAATTTTTGTTGATGTTTTCTGAAAAGGAGTGCTATTTAAAGACATCGTTTTATTTTTCGTGTAATCTACATAAACTTCTATCACATAGAATAATTCCAGATTTTTATCGATGCAAACTTCGGATATAAGGGGGGAATGGTCAATTTTTTAAAATTTTCGTCAAAATTCGAAAACCTAACCTAAACCGATTTGTTTGAGAATGTGCAAATAGCGCTTTTCTTTTTTTTATGTTACTCCAATGACAAGACGCCCTAATAGCCCCACTTCGAACTTTCAGGAACCACTTTCAGTCGCCAGTGCAAAAAAAAATATATATATCTAAAACTATTCCAAATTTCAAGTTGATAGCATTAGCTGTGACAGACGGACAGACTTAGTCATACCATAAGGGTTACTTTTTACTAATTTGGTACGGAACCCTAAAAAGAAAACTCGCAAACACCTAGAAGAAATATATTATATGCATTACGTTGTTCCGCGGCGGTATAAATTGAGCCTATGGTTGATCCCTACTATCCTTACTTCCTTACTAATATTATAAATGCAAGTAACTCTGTTTGTCTGTCTGTCTGTCGCGCTTTCACGCCAAAATTACTGAACTGATTTAAATGAACTTTGGTACAGAGATAGTCTAGAGCCTGAGAAAGGACATGGGCTACTTTTTATCCCGGGCGAAGCCCCTGGCAGAAGCTAGTCCTTACTTATCCTTAATATTATAAATGCGAAAGTAACTGTCTGTCGCGCTTTCACGCCAAAACTACTGAACCGATTTAAATGAAATAGGACATTATGTTCCTTTAGGGACCACGCGGGCGAAGCTGCTGGCAGAAGCTAGTTTCAAATAAATGCTTTGAATCTTTGCTTGTTATGGTGGGTATCCACTATGTTCGCGAGCCTCTTGCGCTCCTGCGACCGCCACATAGTGAATACCCGCCATTACATAAGTTTAGGTAGTTAAGCAATGGTAAACAATCTTGATGTGACACACAAACTACTAATACAATCAAATAAACTAGGTACTACACTAATGGTGCAATTCATTTAGTAATGGTTATTGTTGTATTTACATTGGTTTTAAGTTGCATTTTTTTTTAAACAATACGAGTTAAAAATGTTGTTTATTCTATTCCCGAAATAAGAATGTTGAATTGTGCTACCCTTTACCTAGGTGTGCGAAATGTGTTTCTTTAGTGTTTTTCTAAATCTACCCTCAGCGGGGTCATGCCCCTCCAAAAGTCAACCCTGGATCCGCCACTACCTATTATTTCATCCAATAAATAACACGAATAAAAAGTACAGCAAGTTTATTCTTACACTGGTTACATGCATCTACAAACGTACACTACTTATTAGTTACAGAACTGCTGGGCTGCCTTGCCTTGACAACACGAGACATCCGCATCTTCAGCTCACAGCACAATTTTTCAAATTCGATCCTTTACAATATTAGTACCCACGATTCTTTTGAGCTCAACATGGGTATAAGTCCGCAACTTATGGCATCATCTCTATTCTGTAACAACATTTTCGTATCTCGACTCCGGAATCAGAGGTGAACTGTATCAAATTAAGACCTTTATGTTGTGTGCAATAAAGCTCAGTTTGTGAGTTTTGTCACTTAGGTGAAGCTCGATATCGAAATAGTTATAAATACAGAATAAACTAGCTGTATTTAATGGAGAGCGTAAACCCGTTAGCAGGAAAAAAAACAACCGTTGCTCATAATTTGGAAACTGACCCGCTAAGAGCTATGGCTCCAAAGAAGGATGCCTTATCTAGAGTCCTATGGACTATAAGGCAGCCCCGGATCTAGGGGGGGCAAACCGGGGCTCGTGCCCCGGGCGGCAAGTTCAAGCGGCGCCAAATTCAATTATTAAAAAAAGAATTATTCGATGTGGCTGTCGAGTGCTAAAATTTTCGGGCTCGCTTCGCTCGCCAATGAATTTTACGGTGCCTTGAATTTCTATTTTTAGCATTTAAGCATAAAAGTAACTCCTAAGGAAACCTTAGTGACGTTTTCTTATTCCTGTTTCGAGGCGAATAACTAAAATCGATTGGGTGTGAATCCTGATCAACGTTCTAAAAACAAATATTGAAAGGTTCTCATGTTCTCCAGAACCAATGGTTTCCCATGTTTGCTCTAGAAAAGAAATTGATACCAATGATGGGTACAATGGATCTTCGTAATCGTTAAGAATTTTTACATCCGATACATAATAAGATTAATCACAAACGTGGAAGAGAGGAGGGCGCCGCGCCACTGTCATGTTGATGCCATAAGGCACCCTTCTCTGCGTACCTACGTACATGTGCGTTCTTAGAACGTATACTCTAACGCCGCGTCTCGGAGGACGCTAGGGCGTCTACACCTTCGCAGCACAGCAGTCACAATTTTCATTACTGCTCGGCTCCTATTGGTCTTGGCATAATGATATATAGCCTATAGCCTTCCTCGATAAATGGGCTATCTAACACTGAAATAATTTTTCAAATCAGACCAGTAGTCCCTGAGATTAGCGCGTTCAAGCAAACAAACAAACAACTTCTTCAGCTTTATATGTATATATTAGTATAGATTATAGAGTAGGGTGTACAATGATAATTTTATTTTTAATGACTGTGACATGTAATACAGCTTTATTTAAGATCTAACACCAATTTATTGATACGTAACAGATTCCCATAACATATTTGTATCCTATACTATTGATATTCGTCATGGATTATGAATTACAGTTACACAATTTCTAAAATATTATATTAAGACAGTGATATGCTAAAGTTTTAAAACAACCCAAAAATAACAGATATAATCTTTGCTTTGCTACGTAATAAAACAAAGACAACCACTATGATAAGTATCTTCGGACTTAAAGAAATAGGATGGTCTGATAACAATTGTGTATAAGTAGGTACAGGCGCCAGTACATCACGCAAAATCAATCAACTTTTCAGATTCTCAGATTTTACACTTTATCGCTAAAGAGATTAGGTTCAAGGTTTATTGGGAAATTTTGACAGTTTCGGTTACCTTATGTGCCAGTGACTGTACTTATTGTACCCACTGGTATAAATACTTCAAAATGTAGGCCACCCTTATACCAAAAGTGTCGAAAATACACATAAATTTAAGGTATTGAGATTTCAGAGGATATGCAGCATAGGTACCTACATTTAGTTTTAATAACTTACTAAAATGTATAAGCATGCTACTTGTGACACTATTGTCTCTATGAAATAGTTTATCTGAATATATATTTTTACTTAATAGCTAGGTATTTAAAAAGATAAGCTCCAAAAATGTATCTAATTATCACGTTTTTTTTTTTCAAATAAAATGCTACAATACAATATAAATGACTCATAAAATAGACAGTGTTCCTTTAATATACACGAGAACTCAACATTCTTATACCTAACAATAACTGCCTTATAAATAAAAGTAGTATTAAGTATTTATTGAGATCATAGAAATTATTCCATAATGAACAAGTCCATTCTAAGCTGCTTCTACATGCATCATGAATTTAAATGATCCATCAGGAGCGACACAACGCATGATTTGAGCTGTACTACCGCTAAGCTGTATTTTCGGGTTTGTCATAAATACTATGCCATCCATGAAACAGTTTTTCCTGTTTGTTGAAATTTCTTTTGCATCCTTCATCAGTTCTATTTCGTACCAACACAAGATAGCAGTTGAGTTTCCTTCTTGTATTATAGGCACATCCACTACTTTAGTTCCCATAAAATCATCATTTGTACCTAATATTGCAGGTTCTGATAATGGGGTGTACTCCAAATGACTGAAGTCAATGCAGAAGTTCTGTGATACCTGGTATGGATTCAAGTACTTTGATATATTATAATTGCTAACGTTCTCATCAAATAATCTGTTATTTATGTCTAACCAGTTGCTTTTAACAATTTGACCCATAATCTTAACATCGGCAGGCAAAAAGAGTCCTCCTAGAATGAGGTGGTGTTGTCTTAGTTGTTCAGCTGTATCCTTTAACTGTAAGTCGATGTCGCCACAAATTTCAAAATTATGACAGAAAATAACATGATACTTCTCATCTTCTCCAATGTGTGTGTGTGACCAATCATCTCCAACCATAATAGTAATACTTGATAAATCTATATCATTTGCTGTGAATACTTTTTCGAAGAAGCGTTTGTCGCTGTCAGTTTTACAATAGCATGTTAGTGATTTAGCACCCCTTTTGAGAAGGAGTAACCCAAACATGGGGAATGGGCACAGATCAATCATGGTTATTTGAGACATTTCAGCCATTTGCCCCAGGTAGACACAAGCAGTGCCAATGCATCCAGATATAGCATTCAAAAATTCAGTATCATTTAGGAATCTGAGAGTTTCTGGAGAGATTCTGGTGACGGCATCATCTTTGTACATTGTCAATTTGCCACCATTCAGAGAGAAATACATGGGAATGATGTCATTTGCTTCCACTTGTAAGGGAATCTTGTCAAAAAAGATAGCCTGTTGCCAAGCGTTGGCTCTCTGATCAGATCTTGGATCAGTGGTTATAGTAACATTATCTGTCAAATACAGATTGAAAAAGCCAATCACAGTGTTAATCTCACCACTTTCTAAAGCTACAGCCTCTACTCCATAATGGTCCTTCTCAATTAGATTCTTTAACTCTAGGTAACTGTTGAAGTCAACTTGCATGAGGGACTTTGGCTCTGTCATGTATTTTATATCGTCACCATACAGGTGAACATCTTCACAATCATATGTCTCATCAAATGTCAATACATGAACATTATGAGTTGGTATCTTTAAAAGTGATTTAATGGATGAACACAACTGATACCTTCTGTTCAGAAAGTCACATTTGGCACCAATGATAAAGAACTCTGCCTTATTGGGAATTACTCTACCAACATCACTTATCATATTCTCCCATGCATGAATTAGAGATTGGAGAACATGTTCCCCAAATAGTCCTGCATCAAACATTTCAGTTAAGAGGAGAGAACGCTTGCCACCTATTTCCTTAAGCTCTATTTCTGTTGATAGCTTACTAATAATAAGAAGATGTTCACAGCCATATTCCTGGGTAATCTCATAAGCCATTTTACTCATGACTTTGGAGCCATCGCAAGCAGTGATAATCCTAGGAGCACATTCATTAGCATACAAGGACAACAATCCAGTGCCAGTCCCAAGGTCAAGAACTGTATCTTTATGAGGAATGAGGGTGTCACGTATTGCTTTGCGGTAGGCCTCATTACGAATTTTATCATTTAACATTCTGAAGTGCCAGCGTTCAACAAGCAAGTTTTTGAGTGAGTTCAGATTTTTCTCAGCATCGAGGTAAGTACAATCTATACTAAGTGCCTGCTCAAAGTAGTCCAATGCTTTTGTATGATGTCCATTTTTAAAGAAAAACTTTCCCAAGGCGTTTAAATAATAAATACTGGTGGGGAACAGCGACAAGGCTCGTGAGTGGTTAAAATATATTTCTTCAATCTTCTTCTCGGCGGCCAGAGATTCATTCAATTGATTCATTACCTCACGAAATTCAGGTTCGTATAATATTCCCAAATCAAACCTTCTTTCGAAAGCCATATGATAATGATCGAAGGCTTCAGCGTAGCGCCTACTTGCCGAGTAGTGCCTAGCCATTTTCAGGCATTCTAGAGCTACAGCTTCTTCCATTCTTGTAAATTATATCTTTCACATTAAGGAATAAACTGGGTAAAACTTAATTTGAACTTACGGCCCGCTGCTGAGTGTATAGAACGTATTAAGTTGCAGTCCTTTTACTGTAACAAAATTATTTTTGCATAGATTCTTTTGATCATAAAGAATATACTATTTTCACTAGTACTATTTTGCTAAATAAACACAAGAAGCATTTTGCAAAATTACAACAATTTCAGAAAAGACATCTTTTATATGTCTGTCAATGTCAACATCAATCAAGTAGACCAAAGTAGACATTGAGTTCGATAAATCAAAACGTTACTTCTTATATAGTTATATCAGATATGTGTTAACATATCAAATCGATACCTAAATCTACAAAATCGATATCACAAAAAATATATCGAGACTGCTAGGTATATCAAAACTGCAACTATGGGAACGTACGAACAACGCAAACTTCACATCACAAGCGATAAGAAACCAAAACTGTTATTCGCTTTGTCTCCGTCTAAGTATTTAATTTGTCACTGCTATGAGATGAAGCGAATATGACGAAACTTTGACCAATGCAGACATTGGCAAAGTTTTGGTTAAATGCAATGCGTTATATTTAAGGTACTGGCAATGAAGGATAGTTTCAGTTAATTATTTTATATGAACTAGATCACACTCGTCTGTGTCTGGACAGATGACGGAGCTTTCGTGGCCGGGCCGACGCACGGACGTGCGGATACATCATCACTACCCGGTAACGTCCCTGATGTATGTGAATAGCAAACCCCTGTTAGGACACGAACGCACGGTTCCAGCACGACAGTGAAACGGCCGACACTGCTCGGCCATTAATCACGATCAATCTATCTGTGAATCAACCTTACCTTTAGTTTGCTCATCTAACACGTTTACGTGTGCAAACCGATCTACTGATATTGATATCTGAAAACTGTTTTCGATATCGATATGCAAACTGAATATCGGTTACATAACCGTTTACAAAACGTTGTAAAATAGTTACTATTGCTAGCCCTTCTTTATTTTACCGTTTACTAGAACAGCACATGCGCATTCGATACGTAGAGCTTTTACATAAATACTGAGAGAAAAGTAGGTTGAAAGAAGTATTGTTTATGGTAGGTAGTTGTTTAATTTTGTAGTGTGACCAGAAAACTTTGCTCTAGGTATTTGAATTGATCTTTCTAATCGGAGATTTTGTCTTTTCGGACTCTGTTTGTTCCGGCTAATCTTCGGAACGGCTGGACTGTTTTTGACTGGACTACACTGACAGATAGCTGTCGTTATTTTTTTTTAATATTGATAGGCTCGCGTTTGACCACTATCTCACCTGTTGGTAAGCGATGATGTGGTCGAAAATGGAGCACGCCTGCCTAGAAGTAACCTATTCACTCTTGACTTAAAGACTCCCAGATTGTAGCTATCAGGAAACACAGACTCCGGCAGGGAATTCCAGTCCTTAGCTGTTGCTGTACGCACCATGAATGTGTTCCCAAAACGTTTTGTGCGTGTGGGTGGGATGTCCACCACGTACCGGTGGCGCATCGCCGTTCGTCTTGTGGTCCGATGATGGAACGGGCTTGGCGAAATTAAATTATGCAATTCCGTCGCACATTCCCCAAAATGCAACCGGTAGAAAACCCACAGGCCAGCAACTCGCCGTCGATGCTCAAAACTTTGGAGCTTCGTCGCGACGAGCCTATCATTGCCGGTGATCCTCTAGGCTCAAGGGCATCAAGCTGGTATCTGGCAGATCCTTCCCAAAGATGAGAGCAGTACTCCATACACGATCGAACTTGCGCTTGATAGAGTTTGAGCAGCTGTGAAGTATCGCCTCACCTTTGCTAGGATCCCCAACTTCTTTGCAGCCACTTGAGCTTTTGCCTCTATGAAATGGCCGAAATTGAAGGTAGATTTTAACGTAACACCAAGAAGCTCAAATCGGTCGGTTATCGGCACGGTTACACTTTGAATTAGAAATAGTTGTATTATTTCAATTTAAACATTCAACACAACATCTTTAAAATTGATAGTCTTGATACAGATTAGTATACTCATCGTAGAAAACAATCTAATTGATACCTAAACAAACTATAATCGCTAACCTGTGTGTATATCTGTGTGATACAGCAGATAGGTCTGTGTGAATATTATCCTGCTATACTGTGTGATATGACTGAAGTCTATTTGAATATCTGTCCTACAATACTGTGTGACGGCGCGTACACATAGAACATCCGTTTTACAGGATCCTTTTTAACTGATCCGTCGCTACTGGAGGTAATATTCACACAGCATTTACAGGACCGATTTTAACAGATCCGACGCTACTGGACTTTCGTTCTTCAGTGTATCGCCTACTTTCTACGAGAATGGACGTTGTCGTGTTGTATTGGTACTATCGTCGTCTGCGGCGGAGGAAGCCCCGGCGTTATTGGATACATCCACTATTAAGGCAAAGATTTTGTCGTGGTGCTGTTGTGCGTCAGCTGAAAGAAGACGAATCTTTTTAAATTTTTTACTTATTTCCGAATGACGACGTCTACTTTTGATGACCTTCTTAAACGATTAGAAAAGGATTTAAAAAAGAAAGACACAAACTGGAGGAAAAGCTTGTGCCCTGAAGTAAAACTAGCGATATTTTTAAGGTAAGAACTTTAATTTTTGTTATTATCAATTAAAATTTAAAATGACAAAAAGGTTTACAAAAATGAAGATTTATTTCAAAACATAGACAGATCTGGCAAGTCTGACTCCTGGCTGAATGTAGATTCTACTGATGGCGAACCTTCTACTGATGGTGTAGAGTCAAGATGATGTGGCCTACTAAAATAACCTTGGGTGTGGTAGTGAGGAGTGCTAGAACTTTGTGAATATGGAGGCCACTCGTAGTTTGACTGACCATATCTTCTACTTTTAATATTTTGTAAAAGGTTTATCACTCCAGACTGAAATTCTAAAATTTGATCGCCATTTAGTGAAGCCAGTTGCGGCAAAATACCTTTGAAGAACGATAAATTGGGATCTTCAAACTCATTTTTACTTTTTTTTAACTGATCATTCATGTATTCAATCATTTTGGCGTCTACTTCATTCACATTTCTTTTGATTGCCTTGCGTTGCGGCGGGGCTAAATTTTGTCTTTCCTTTTGTCTGTCACTACCACTTTGTTCCGTAATCTGATCAGGTTCATCTTCGTTGTCTTTATTACTTTCTACTGTTTCCGTGATGTTGTCATTAGCAGGGACGTTCTCGTGTGTATCACCTGGGGTGACAACTTTTTTCAAAAATAACATTTGATTGTGATATTTGTAAGGCTTGGTATTTGAGGCAGCAGCTCCAGATTTCTTCAATTTCTTTTTCTCACTCAATGTTCGTATCCAGGCATCTCTAGTCGAATTCCATTTTTTTATAACATATTTTCCTGAAGCAAGTAAATAATAATATAAGATGGTTGTCAATAGCTTAGTAAGTGAAAGGCGAATAAGAAGGTAGAATAGACTTGTCAGTAATTAATTACCATATTGGTCAGTGGATAAGTCAAATTGACAGTGCAAGAACTAATCGGTCAGTAAATAATGGGAAGCAAAAAAGTATTACTAATGTTTAAATCAATTTATTTTAATTAGGTAATTTTATAATTTAGTTCAGTTCAGTTTAATTTTATTTTATTTATGTACTATATATATAAGTATGAGTTTTGATTTACGACTTTGCTAAAAACTCTCATAAAAATTTCGACTTTCCATACAAAATTTGTTGGTCACTATAATATTTTATAGTTTTATAATAAAACAAGACTTATTCATCAAGCCATCTTTAATAGTCTGACCATAGAGAAGTACCTCTACGAAACATAGACATATACATAATCAGTAATAGACAAAATTAACTAAAACTAAACCCTTACAGTCACTAACGTTACTTTGTATGGGAAGTCAATATATGTGTATAATATAGTAATTGATTAATTTATTTTTTTTAGGTATGCAGCGTCTGGGTGTACATTTCAAGAACTTTATTACGTCTTTCGTGTCGGTGTGTCAACTATAAGCAACATTATTAAGGAAGTTACACGATGCATATGGAACAACTTGAATGACGAGTTTATGCGACTTCCTACAACAGTGAGTGAATGGGAGCATATATCAAATGGATTCGACACAAAAGCAAATTTTCCCCACTGTTTAGGAGCAGTGGACGGTAAACACATCAGACTTCGAAAACCAGCAAAAAGTGGCTCAATGTACCTAAATTACAAAGACTTTTTTTCCATCATATTATTAGCGATCGTAGACTCTGACTATCGTTTTCTATATGTTAGTATTGGGTCGTATGGAAAAGAATGCGATTCATCAATATTCAAGGAGTCGACATTTTGGAAAATGATGCTAGATGGCAGTTTACAAATACCAGAACCTTGCCCATTAATAACAGGCTCAGAAACGAGAGTTCCCTACGTCATAATCGGCGATGAAGGTTTCGGTTTACACGAAAATTTAATGAGGCCATTTAGCGGGACGCATTTAGACGTAAATAAGCGAATATATAACTATCGTTTGACCAGAGCTAGACGATACGTTGAATGTGCATTTGGTATTCTTGCTAATAAGTGGAGAGTATTCCACCGGCCTCTAGACGTCAACAAAACAACAGCTATATGGATAGTTAAGGCATGTACCGTTCTACACAACTTTG
Organism: Lacanobia wlatinum; assembly: GCA_947578705.1. Classification (NCBI taxonomy): domain Eukaryota; kingdom Metazoa; phylum Arthropoda; class Insecta; order Lepidoptera; family Noctuidae; genus Lacanobia; species Lacanobia wlatinum. Next base: position 25,516,094 of record OX388027.1, on the reverse strand, counting down.
TAAGGGAAAAAGAGGGCTTAAAGGATGGCAACACATCCGAATCTGAAGCATTTCATTTCAATAGCCTACCTGATGATGAAACGCTACGAGGTGGTCGAACTGCAAATTCAGTTCGAACGGAATTCGAAAACTATTTCGTGTCCGAATCTGGGTCAGTTTCTTGGCAGAATGAAGCTATTTAAAATAAAAAACAATGTCTCCATTACAATATAAAATAAATACTTACCAAATTCTTGTCTTTCTTTTTGTTCCATAGCTTCAAAATCCTCCTTTAGAATACCGCATATTTCGCGCCAAGCTGCGGTTTTTGCAATTTTATCTTTATAAATCTCCAGTGTTTTATCCCAAAGAACTGGTCTACTTTCAACACAATTTATCAAAACTTCTTGCTCAACATATTTTTCAAACGCCTTGCTTGCCATGATTATGATAGCACTGGACACGTGCACTACTCTAGGAATGAAACCGGCAAATGGCGGCTGTGTGTAGCACATCGCACCCCGCGCACCCCCGTGCAAAGCCTCGTGCGGTTTCAATCCGATAAAACGGATTAGTATAGTATTACTGGATCCGGAATACTGTGTGAACTGGCTCATACAACTACATACGCTAATAACATATACGTTTAAACGGACCTGTAAAACGGATTGCTGCTTATTTTGTCGGATCAGTATTTTTTACTGGATCCGGAATACTGTATTCTGTATGAACTCGCTCATACAACTACATACGCTAATAACATATACGTTTAAACGGACCTGTAAAACGGATGTTCTATGTGTACGCGCCCTGATACAGCAGAAAGGTCCGTGTGAATATTGATCCTGCTATACTGTGTGATACAGCAGATAGGTCTGTGTGAATATTGATCCTGCTATACTGTGTGATACAGCAGAAAGGTCTGTGTGAATATTAATCCTGCTATACTGTGTGATACAGCAGATAGGTCTGTGTGAATATCTGTTCTGTTCTACTGAGTGATAATGTAGATAAATCTGTGTGATTGTATATCCAGTTATACTTCTGAAGGAAGTCTTACCAAATAACGAATCTTAGCTTTGTGAAATATAGACAAGACTGATCTGAGTGTACTTCACTGTGCGCCATGTACGGTCATATAAATCTATGTGAACAACTTGCATAAGTTATAAAAACTTAATGTGTCATACAGAAAGAACAAATTTCATAACTTATATATTTCAAATTATACTCTGGGCTGTTTCTGTTTCAGGTACCTCCCAAAATGGATTCTGTTGCCACTACCTCTGCCGAAGGAGCTGGAGCCCAACGTCGTGGAGGACCACGACAATAGCAGGATGGCCGAGTGTAACAATTTTAATTTACTAAATATTGAATTTAACTGGACTTCCGGTTGGTGGCAGCACTTTTACGAATATTTATAATGTACCTACTCTGTGCTTTTACGCTCGAGCGTGGCTATGGTGAGGGTTTTTCTTTTTGGGTTGGCGTTTATAATATAGTAATACCTCGAAGTACAGTGTTTCTTCTTTTCCCCGCTGAACACCCGCTACACTAGCGCACACATCTATGCACTCGTTCTTTTAGACCTCCCAGGTCAAATTCAAGCGTCTCTTTTGCATTTCCGTGTTTGAATATGTTCTGTCGCGCTTTGACATTATCTATCACCAAAGAGTAAAATAACTAATATGTCTATGACTCTCACTGATATAGTGGATTGAGTTGAGCGAAGCGACTAAGCGAGCCACAGGGAACAGCGTGAGGTACTGATACATAAGGAATTATAATGATACAAAAGAGTGACATATCGTAGTGATTGAAAGATACATTTCAATCTTTTCTTTTCAGTGATACATTTTTTCCATGTCTAATTACCGGTTCGAGATTTGTATATCCGTTTGACAAAGTAAAGTAATACTCTATTCTTACAACAATAAAGTTTAATATTGTACTAACAAATATTTCTGAGTGTAGAGTGACTGACAGTCAACGCACAGCCAAAACTACTGGTTGAAGAAAGTGAAATTTGGCATGTAGGTTCCTTGAGGAATGTAGGAGAGCACTAAGTCGCGGGCAAAAGCTAGTATACATATTATGTATATGGGTAGAGGACACTCAGGCCCCTCTTTACCACTGGGCACTATAGGCACTTGCCCAGGGCCCCGCGATTGATGGGGCCCCCTAGATTCTGCTAGATCACCTTCCGATAAGTAACTTATAGATATAAAGCCCATCGTGTGATGTGCTGAACGAAAGACTGAACCAGTGATTGAAGATACCCTTCTAGTTTTGAGATCAGCAAATTATCTCATAACTAGAAGGGTATCTCCTATTCTAATGTGGGCCCCATTATTCTAATGTGCCCAGGGCCTCCAATGGGTTAAAAGACGGCCCTGAGGACACTTAAACAAACAAAAAAATATTAACATCATGCCCTGAAGTGTCACGTAACATGATACATAGCGCGCCGCGATTTTGAATAAAAACATGTAAATGGCGACAGGTGGCTATGCCAGCTCCCATAGAAAAATATTTGTATCCATTTAGTCCAACCTTATGAAGGTTTGAAGTTTGCAGCAAGTGCCAAGCGTGTGGATCCGGCTTTATACTGGCTTGTCTTTTCTATTATCTTCTGATAACTCAGACAACAGAGTCCGATCTGTGTGTTTACAACTTTACACTCGTCATTTTTGCACACAGTTTGAGAATAGTCCAACAATATTTTAAATCTACTGATGAAATGAACTGCAGTAAGAAAATATTTTTTTTTCTGACTGTACATGATGTGCACGTTTGATATAAGTACTTACAAGAAAAAAAAAAGGTATAAATGGTAGTTAATTTGATTAACTAACTTATATTTATCTACCTACAATATTTCGTAAAAGCTGTTATTTTTCTAACTAGCTTAAACGCTTATTACACTACCCGGTTTGTCGGGCCCGATTTCTAGGGCGCCCTGTCCCTGCGGCAGGCAGCCGATTATTACACTACACTAGAAATCGCTCCCGATCTCAGTATGAATGCGTACGTGGATAGTGTTGCACGCAGTGGAGGCGTAAAGTGGGGGCGGAGGGGGCTGGCCGTGGCTATTTATGATGTTGAATAGCTTTGGAAGTTCCCAAACACAGATCGATAGATATTTCTAACTGATTAATATATCATCAAAAGTAAGAACTCGACCAAATGTCGAATAACAGCATTTTAGTTATACCACAGTAGCAAGGTGACAACGACAACTCATTCGGACATCCAAAGAAGGCGTACAAAATCTCCCTCTTCAAAGAGATATCGATAAATAACTACCTAATCTTGTACCTAACTGCTTACGTACTAATATCAACGCATCGCAACTATATTTTCATTTCTTTTTCGAGTATAATTTTTAATTCCCGAGTAAAATTAATTCATATGTTATGAATTAATTTTACGCTTGGTCTGATCTTATACAGCGTGTAACATTTCGATTTAATCAATTGAAAGAGACAGGGAAGTCAATTTTGATAATGATGTGATCGAATATTTTAGTCAAATAATCAATTGGAAATCTCAATACAAGACCGCCCAAGGTGCCAATCTACCCTACGCCGCCACTGCGAGATCGGAACCACCCGATCGCCCGGCGGCATGTTCCTAACTCACTGTTTCTTATTACACCACACTGTTCCTGCAGATCGGGCCTGATAGATTGTGTAGTATAATACACGCTTTAGCTAGAGTATATCACAGTATTCCATGGTCCACATACAAGTGAAGAGTCTATATCACAATTAAAAACTTTCCTAAAATAATTCAGTGTAGGATACTTGTCTTCTGAAAGCCCCAACTGCCCATATTTGTTACAGCCTGTAGTCCAGACTGTATTATCTTCTAGGAGTATAGCTGAATGCCTGGATCCACAGGCAATATCTTTACAATTTTTTTCCACAACCGAGTCCTTCTCATCGTAAAAATCAAGTAGAGTTGGGATGGAGTAACTTTCTTTGCCTCCTTTATTTTTGATTCCCAACTGGCCAGTGTCATTCCAGCCCCAAGCATACACATCACCAAACTCACTTAGAGCTAGAGAGTGCCAACCACCAGCACTGATTTTAATAATTTTTATGCCAGCAAGTGCATCTATTTCTGTGGGTAGTTCTTGACTGCTTATATCACCGTGGCCAAGCTGCAACCTCCTGAAAGAAAAAAAAATAAAAACATTTAGTTTGCAGCAGAGCCTGTATTGGTTCTTAATGGCACATTAGAAGAATTACCACTTGACATTGTAATTTTCCTACCCACCTTCCATTACCCCAAGTGTAAACTCTGCCTTCTTCAGTTAATATTATAAAATGTTCATAGCCACACTTGACATCAATTACTTTTCCCTTACAGTGCCTTGTGTCCACATAGCTAGGTAAAATGCCACTATACACATCACCATTTGATGTCAAAAATATACATGATTCATTAGTTATTTCAGCTTTTATTATAGTATTATTTATCTTCGGTTTCTTCATAATGTAGTCATGAGGCTCTTCAACATAAAAGTGTAGTTTTTTAAACTCATTGTTCTTTAAATCTGTCACCCACAGTTTATTCACGTTCTTGCCAATCAGCAGTATTTTATAATCATTACCAATAACGCTTAATTCAACATTTGAATCGGAACACTCTTCTGACATTGGTATTTTAACAAGTTGCTGTTCCTTCCCATCCCAAGCACCAATTATATAAAATACCCTGTCTGCCTCAAATATGTTATACGACCAGTTTATTTGCACGAGGTTCGCCTTTCTTAAATCTATTCCAAAATCATGACTATTAGCTGTAAACTTACGAAATTCATTTAAAACTGCTTCGTCACAAAGCCATTGTCCAAACACATTAGACCCTGTTATGTAATACACCATTCTAGTACTTTATTTAATATTTCTTCATATTTAAACTTGAATGTTTTATTGTTTTTAAATGATTTTTTTCAGAACAGTGCACACAGCACAGCTGAATGTTGACTTCAAGAAATGAAGAAAGGTCTGTAGGTCTTTGTTTTGTTGACATAACATGTGACATGACAGTGACAAGCACAAGTGACAAGCCGTGTGTTAGTGTTGTCAAAATCGATCATTCCGAAAACTGATCACACCACCCACCTGGCCGAATAGCCGGTCTGTTATGTGGACTGTGGATTTTAGAACCTGTGCACTGGTCTAATGGGTTTTGATTTCCATCACGGGTTACTACTTCCGGTACTATTTTCGTCCATCATGAATTCATGACTGCCATTGACCGATTGTCTTTACTTTTGATTTTTGACCTTTTTATATGTCTATGTTTTTGACAGACAGTTATTTTCTAAAAGTTGGCAGTAGAGGTGGAGTAGTCGAAGAGGAGTTTTGTGAATTTTTGTATGTGTGTGTGTGTATAATTTTATTTTACGTGTGGTTTGTGCCGGTTTCAGGTACGTTATTCTATTATTGTTTTACCGAATTATTTGGTTATATGTATATTGGTCAGTTTTGGCGTGTTCTTTGATATCAAGACTGCATACTTTCATAAAGAAATCGTTTGTTCCTCAGCTCATTCCACAGATGTGATGTCCTAATGACATGAAGTTTCTTGAGAGCAAATCAATATGGCCCTCAAGCTTGGAAAATGCAGGCTCTGCCTCAAGCTCGGCGACTTTTACTCCATCTTCACGATCGACAATGCTCTACAGCTCGCGGAGATGGCAATGGAATGCGCCCGGGTGAAAGTAAGTACTAAAACTTGATTGATCCTTTCGGCTCGATTCGATCGAAAATTCGGAAGATTCATGTATCTGGTTTCTAACATATAACGTATTAGGTTAACATTTGTTTCATGATCGTGTTGAGCTTACTGAAAGTTACATTGTTGTCTCTCAAATATTGATAGTTTCATTTTCAAGCTCTTCATTTTTCAGTTTCTTCACTGTATTGCCCTAAAAGTCTATTCTTAATGGCCCTCTGAATAATTTCTTAGCAAATTCACAAAGAAAAGTAGGTAAGAGTAGTAAATTTACTTCATCTGAACATGTTTATTTACCTTACCATAAATATAAATATGATTGGGTGTCCCTGTAGAAAATGAATAAAATAATAACCAGCTGATTGAAATCTCTAACCTCTTTGGCAAATGTAACCAAATACAACTGTTTGCTGTTTTTAATCATGAAAAGATTTATTAACATGTCGTCTCTGACCTAGACTGGAGTCAAGAGCAAACCCATCACAAAAAAAAAATATGTATAATTCTCTGTTCATTGTTTATTATCGTCAGGACCTAGGTATTATGTGCTTTATTCTGTTAGCAAAATATTTAATTTCTTCCCTTTTATTATAATAAGATAAAATAATGTTTATTTATAAAATTTTGAAATATTAATATTTTTATTTTTGTGTTGTTGCTGCTACTTAAAACCCATGTTTTCTTTCATTTATCCTGATTAAAAAGTAATTAATACTGCCTGGCTAAGTCGCACCTTGTTCCTGTCGTGGGCTACAATTTTTAAATGTTTTTTAAGAAATTAAAAACTAGCACAACTTCATGTGTGCCACATTTTACATTAATGCTCCGCTCCTATTGATTTTAGCGTGATGTTGTATAGTCTATAGCTTTCCTTGAAAAATGGGCTATCCAACACTAAAGAATTTTTCGATTTGAACCAGTAGTTTCTGAGATTAGCACATTCAGCCAAACAAAGAAACAAACTCTTTAGCTTTATATTAATAGTGTTACGAGCTTGGGGTTCATTACAATAAAAACAGCCGATTAAACAACCAAAACTGACACTTTAATTTATGACACTAATTAGCACTATAAAACACACTAATTATAAAACACAATCGCGCTACTAAACACTTCACTTCACTATAATTCGCAGTCGAAGATCGCTCTCGAAGTTATCGTTTGTATCGCCAATTCAATACTGACTGCCGTCGCCGGATGTCCGCCCTTTATATACCGACAGTCATTTCCAGAACCCTCCTGTATGGAAACCTCTGGAAAGTTCGGGCACACACGGGTCCCGACCGACCAGGTGTCTAAACATCGAGAATGTTCTAGCACGTAAATGCCTGCTACTGGATACTAGATGACGCCAGCAGCACGCAAGTGTCTGCTACTCGACACTAGATGGCAGCACGTAAATGTTTCGTTACTTGAAACTAGATGGCGTTAGCAGTACGCAAATGCCGCCATGTACCCAACATTAATTCTGGCGCGTAACACTGCCCCCTCCTAAGACATGCTCGTCCCGAGCATTATCGGCCCCATAATAACGCGCCAGTCGATCCACGTGGACGATTTTAGGAGCACTTCTTGTACCTTTTTGTATACGGTAGGTCACGTCATTGATTTTTGTCACAATCCGGTACGGCCCGTCCCATTTAGCTTGAAGCTTAGGAGATTTCCCTTTACTGCGAACTGGATTGTGTAACCACACAAGTGAACCTTCATCGAAACCTTTATTGTTCATTTTGCGGTCATAGCGGGTTTTCATCTTGTCAGACATTTGCTGGCCCGATTCTCTGACGTGCTCATAAATGTCATTCATTTTGTTCCGCAAGTCATTCGCATAATCGGTTATACTACGTGGGGCATCAGGTGGCATTCCAGTGATCAGGTCTGCCGGCAGCCGTAATTCTCTACCAAAGTTTGCGAAAGCTGGTGTCACTGATGTGCTTTCGTGAACAGCACTTCGGTATGACAACAAAAACGGTTGTATGTGCTTGTCCCAATCGCGTTGCCGATTTTCCACAACTTTTGCCAAGTATCTCTCCAATGTCTGATTGAATCGTTCAACCATTCCATCCGATTGTGGGTGGTAAGAAGTTGTTCTTGTTTTATGAGTACCCATAACTCGGCAAGTTTCCTGGAATATCTGTGACTCAAAATTCCTTCCTTGATCGCTGTGAATCTCCAAGGGTACTCCAAAACGACAGAAGACTTCATGAACCAGTTTATCTGCAACTGTTGAAGCTTCTTGATTTGGAATGGCGAAGACTTCCGGCCACTTAGTGAAGTAATCCATCACAACCATGAAATACTTGTTACCACTATCACTTTCCGGAAATGGTCCCGCAACATCCAGGGCTATCCTCTCCCATGGTGCACCAACATTGTACAATTTCAATGCACCTCTGCTACGAGTCTGAGGTCCTTTTACAGCCGCACAACTTGTACATTTCCGGCACCAGTCCTCAACATCGTCACGGCAATGGACCCAGTAAAACCGTTCCCGTATTTTCAGTAGAGTGCGTTTAACTCCCATATGGCCTCCTGAACAACCATCATGGTATAGCTGTAAAACATCCGGTACCTTAACTTTAGGGACAACCATTTGCAAGTGACAGTTGTCTCCCCGGGCATTTTCCCATCTACGGCACAGTACTCCATCCTGAATCACTAAGCTGTCCCATTGGGCCCAATAGCTTTTTGTGATCGAACTCATTGCTGAGACATCACTCCACGTGGGCTTAGGAGCACTGGCCTTCATCCACTCCAGAATCGGCTTGATGTCTGAATCTTCGTGCTGAGCATGTTGTAGGCTTTCCTTCCACTCGTTGCTGAGGTCTGTCTTGAGCATCCTCACAGGTATGACTTCTTTACCCTCTTGCCTAGTACAATGCTTGCAGTCTTCAGGGCAAGGTCTTCTTGACAGTGCATCAGCGTTGCCATGAGATTTTCCGCTGCGATGTTCTACCACAAAGTCGTATTCCTGCAGTAGTTCAATCCATCTCGCAACTTGTCCTTCTGGATTTTTGAACTGCAATAGCCATTTCAGCGCAGCATGGTCAGTTCGTAGGTGAAATTTCCGCCCCAGTAGATATTTGCTAAAATGTTGCAATGATTTTACCACAGCAAGCAATTCCCGTCTCGTGACACAATAATTCCTCTCTGGTTTCGACAATGACTTGCTGAAGTATGCAATCACAACCTCTTGATCGCCATTCCGCTGAGATAACACACCGCCAAGTCCGATATCACTTGCGTCTGTGTGAACTATAAATTCCTTGCTGATATCAGGATACCCCAAAATAGGTGTTTTGCACAGACGGTCCTTTAGCTCCTGGAAAGCGATGTCGCAACTTTCATCCCAACAGAAATGTCGCTTTTCCTCAGTTAGCTTGTGCAGGGGTTTGGCTATATCTGCAAAGTTCTTGACAAAACGCCGATAATAGGAGCACAAACCTAAAAATGCCCTGACCTGCGTCTTGTCTTTTGGAATTGGCCAATCCTTGACAGCGGCGATTTTCTCTGGATCCGTGCGGATACCTTCTTCCGACACAACATAACCCAAAAAGCTAACTTGCCGTTTGAAAAATGAACACTTTTTCGGACTCAACTTGAGGTTGGCACTCTGGATCTTCATGAGCACGCGTTCCAGGTTTTGAAGATGTTCTTCAAACGTACGGCCTACGATGATGATGTCATCCAAGTAGACAAGGCAGGCATCACCAATCAACCCGGTTAGTACCAGTTCCATCAATCTTTCAAACGTTGCCGGAGCGTTACACAATCCAAATGGCATAACTTTAAATTGCCATAGACCCTTTCCTGTCGAAAATGCAGTTTTCTCCTTGTCTTTCGGGTCAATTTCTACTTGCCAGTAGCCACTTTTTAGATCTAGTGTGCTAAACCACTTTACTCCAGTAAGCATGTCCAGCGTGTCATCAATTCTTGGCAAGGGATAGCTGTCTTTCTTCGTCACGTCGTTCAGACGACGATAATCAACACAAAACCGCATGCTGCCGTCCTTCTTCCTTACCAGCACTACCGGTGAACACCATGGACTGGATGAAGGTTCTATAACACCATCCTTCACCATTCCCTCAATCATGGTTTCCACTTCCTTTTCACGTGCTACCGGTAATCTCCTTGGCCGTTGACGGATAGGCAATTCTTCTCCCGTGTTTATTTTGTGTTGAACTAAGCCAGTCTTCCCGATGTCAGCATCGTTCAAAGAGAAAACATCGGTGTACTTAAGTAACATCCTCTTCGCCTTGACCATTTCATTGTGAGACAGAGCGCTGCGACAGTCTTCTAAAAGTGTGGTCACTCTCGTTTGTGCATCCTTGCTGAGGGTCCCAGTTGATAGATATTGGCATCGACGCAACCAATCCACTTCCTCGCAGGTACCCATCAGTGTGCCCTTTTCTATCACCTGCTCCTTGTCACAAAGGTTCAGCACACGTACTCCTGAGATGTCGGTGGCTCTGACCAATGTTCGTGCCACTTTCCATGGAAGGTCATTGTCTACCCTTTCCACGAGTACGCAACGATGAGTTTGGCCAGGATTCCGAGGAAGACTAACCGGCACAACCGTTTCCGATCTCGGAGGAAGAACAATCTTCTTTAGGTTGTACACATTTCCAGGTAAAGCCCCTTCCATGAAAAGTTCCTCTTGTCCACATTTCATAACTCCTTGATTAACGTCGATCTCACAACGATTCTTCCTCATAAAGTCTAAGCCCAGAATGCAATCGTCCATTATATCGGCCTCAACAACATTATGCAGGTAGATTTTGTTGCCTAGCTTCAACTCCATCTCTTTTTCTCCTCGGACGGGTATGCGCTGGCCGGTGGCTGTTACCAAATTTATGCGCTCTCGGTTGTATGCAGAGTCCCCAAGGAACCGACTTATAAGTTGGGAACTGACAACCGTGCGAGAGGCTCCAGTGTCTATCGTCAGCTTACATGACGTCCCGTTGACCTCGCCCTTGATGATAAGGCTGTTCCCGTCACGGGTTTGTGAGATCGAAATCCTTGGGGCTCTTTGAACATCAGCCAGCACCCGCCCCGCAGTCCTGGCTTTTACTCGTTTCCCTGCTGTTGCTGGGCGGTGCTATAAGCCGCCCTGCCCTCTGGAGATCGGCTACCTTCCCCTTCTGCAGTTCGCTTAGGGCAACTGGATCGAAGGTGGCCCCTTTCACCACAGCCGTAGCACCTAGGGCTGTATCCTTTTAAACGATCGCGAACTGTAACCGCTGCAACCTCCCTGACGCGGTGGGAACGATGATCTTGCCGCACAGCTTCCACCTCCAGTGCATGGGCCAAGGCGTCCTTAAGCGTCCCGTGGTGCCCGTGCCTCACTGCAGCCCTGACCTCAAGGTCGCGGATGCCGTCGATGAATGCCTGCACCAGGTTCCCTTCAATGAGCGCTGGTGCAGACTGGTACGCTTTTCGCACCAGCTTCTCCACTTCAAGAGCCCACTGCTGCAGGTTCTCACCGCTGCGTTGCACGCGATCCCTTAACTGCGCACGAAACACGTGCTCCAGATGAGCGTCGCCATACCTGGCTTCCAACGCTTCAAGCAGCTGCTCGTAAGTCACCTCTTTACCGATAGCTTCCAGGACAGTTAAGGCCTGGTCGCGCAGGCCTAGGGTGAGGGCAGTCATGGCCTGATTTTTACTCCACCCGTTCGCCTTCATGACAGCCTCAAACTGAATCTTGTAGGCCGACCAAGAAGACGTCCCATCGAACGGCGGCACTTTGAACCCACGTGGCGAAGGTGTAGTGGCTGCTGAATTAGCAATCCCATCTCCAAGTTTAAGGTTGCCCAACTCCTTCTTCACATCCGCAATGACGTCATCAAACTTGCTGATCCTGGTTTCAGCGTCTGACAAGCGGTTGTCATGCTGAGCAACCTTATCCTTCACCTCCTTCATGTCTTTTCCGAAGGACGCGTGAAGTTCCTTCATGAGGAGCATCTGTTCTTCCTCGCGGCGCGCCTGCTCCTCCTTGTCGCGCTGCAGATGTTCTTCCAAGCGTCGGGCCTGCTCCTCCTGTCGGCGGGCCTGCTCCTCCTTGTCGCGCTGCAGCTGTTCTTCCAAGCGTCGGGCCTGCTCCTCCTGTCGGCGGGCCTGCTCCTCCTGTCGGCGGGCCTGCTCCTCCTGTCGGCGGGCCTGCTCCTCCTTGTCGCGCTGCAGCTGTTCTTCCAAGCGTCGGGCCTGCTCCTCCTGTCGGCGAGCCTGCTCCTGCAGCATCATCATCAGAGCAGAAAAGTCTGGTGCTGATAATGCCGGAGCTGCTGTGGACGGGCCGGCCTCCATGGTCGGTAGCTGACCTTCCGACGTCTGCGGCATTGCACCACCAAAACGCCTCTGGTCCGTCTCCTGCTGGCGTTGACTACTGGTACGGATACCCTCCGTGTCGTCCTTTGGCAGAATCGGCATGATTATCCACTCTTCTGACACCAATTGTTACGAGCTTGGGGTTCGTTACAATAAAAACAGCCGATTAAACAACCAAAACTGACACTTTAATTTATGACACTAATTAGCACTATAAAACACACTAATTATAAAACACAATCGCGCTACTAAACACTTCACTTCACTATAATTCGCAGTCGAAGATCGCTCTCGAAGTTATCGTTTGTATCGCCAATTCAATACTGACTGCCGTCGCCGGATGTCCGCCCTTTATATACCGACAGTCATTTCCAGAACCCTCCTGTATGGAAACCTCTGGAAATTTCGGGCACACACGGGTCCCGACCGACCAGGTGTCTAAACATCGAGAATGTTCTAGCACGTAAATGCCTGCTACTGGATACTAGATGACGCCAGCAGCACGCAAGTGTCTGCTACTCGACACTAGATGGCAGCACGTAAATGTTTCGTTACTTGAAACTAGATGGCGTTAGCAGTACGCAAATGCCGCCATGTACCCAACATTAATTCTGGCGCGTAACAATAGTATAGTTGTAATCAATGTGTGAAAAGTGAATATGCAGATAATTCCTACTGCGGTAGTCGCAGATTACAGGGCTATGTACTTCGGAAACCCAGGTACCCTCTGTGAGATAGTTGGTAACACCAAGGTGTTGCTGGCCTTCCTTGGGGAGCTGGGGTGGATCCAATGACACATTTGTCTCACCTGCACGCAAAATACGCGCTTAGTCGTGAAGTTGTGGAAACCAGCCCGATTTACATGCATAATTCCTACCAGTAATATCTTGGTGCCGGGCAACAGGTATTTGTCAAATAGAGAAGAAATTAAAATTTATTTATTTAAACCTCATGTACAAAGTTATAAAGCCAAACTTAATGCCTTGGCATTGTCTGTCAGTCAACCAATTAAATTATTTGATTCCTTTTGTTATATGTATACTTTTAGATTTGTGCTCTATTCCTTAAACAGGGCATAACGGGTATTGTATGCCATAACAAATAAACATTAATCAGTGCCCCATGGTTTGTAAAGAATACAGAAGTACATTTATACTCTGAAATGCCCACTGTGAAGGAGCAGATAGAGAGGTCTTGCAATGCCTACAAACAAAGGCTGAAACATCACAAAAAACCAATTGGCGAAAGCACTCATGACCACTGATCATAGCGTATTCCTGTTGAGAAGGACAAAACTTGCTTCAATCTGAAGCTATTCTAATTAAAGAGATGACACATCAATGGATGTGTGAAATATCAAAAACTGCTTCTATGATGTTAAACAAATTTAATTAAAGCTGAATGGCTGATTGTAAATGGAAAAAGAAAAAAAAAACATATGTTAAAATTTTTAAATCTTGCAACTTTAGTTAAATATTAACATGTAAAAATACATATCTGTCTAAGCCTTAAGGGAGTACTGGCATGATGTTACATGTTCTGTGTCGTTATACATTTCATAATAGGAATAAAAAAACTAATTAGTTGGTCAAATAGATTTACAAAAACTATTGGACACATTTTTTTCTTTTTTCACGTAAACAAAAATTAAATTATCATCGTCATCGTATCGCGGGACCGCTAATAATATAGGTACTTAACAAATACAAAAAATTGCAGTCTCACGATGCGAAGACGCGTGGGTGGCCCAAACAATTAACAACAAATAAATATAAAAGGATCAACACATATTATTTTTTCCGACTTCCAAACTCAAACAAAAAATAAAAAGAAAGAACAAAGAACACTACAAAGAATAAAAAACCTTAATTTCGGAAGTCGGTGTTAAAAACAGAAACAAAACCAAAAATACCGACTTCCGAAATTAAGGTTGTTTTATTCTTTGTAGTGTTTTTATCAATTTGATGAAGCAAAAAATACGCGTCCAATATTTTTCGATATATGTATACCTAACTGACAGAAAAAATAGAATGATGTTTTTTAACTCAGGAATCATGCCTCTTCATCATCATTCAAGGTTTTCCTTCAAAGTAACACCGAATTAGAGGATTGGGCTTAAAACTATCTTATAGCTGGTGGTGCCCAAGAATAACTTCAGCCAACTGGTGGTAGGCTTCGGCCGATGGCTTGTGACTATCCACTGGGCATAGACGTACCGCCAAGCGGCCTAGCTGCGTTCCAGTACGATGCTCAGTGTAGCCAATACAGAGGAGTTGGGTCGAAATAGTTGTTCCAATGCAGGCAGACCAACCAGGCTTACGCTGACATGGGCGTATAGGGATACTAGTCGCGGAGGGTAGCGGGATCCGAGGCACGGTGCGCCGCTGGCCGACCGCAGGTAGTTGGGGGCCCAAGTAGTGTGCTAGCCACACATGAAAGGCTGCCCCGCCAACTGTCGAAAAATCCCGGAATGCACCATCGTGCTGGTTGGCGACCAGACGAGAGGGCCCAATGGTCATTCCCGGGGGGCTCGGGCGTCCCCGCAGTCTCCAGACTAGTCCCCCAATGGTATCGTCCTGTCAGAGCGTGCCTGTGGGTTAGCAGCATGGAACCTCATTTCACTTTCTTCTCCTCAACCTCCTTCACTCAAAAATGAACAGGAATAAAAAGAAAAAAGCTGTAAAGTGACAGCACTCCCTCCACACAAAGTGCACCTTTGTAATATACGAGGTCTGCCCTCAAATCTCGCCGCAGTCCATCACCACCTTGAGGCTGAGAAACCAGCGCTCTTATTCCTGTCGGAGACGCAGATAGAAAGAAAGAAAAATGTTTATTTGGGACTCGCACAAAACACAGATGTAAAATTAATTAAAACTAAAAGTAGTCTATTACTTAATCAATAATAAATTTAGTCTGTGCGAGGCCAAAAAGGTCCCTATCTCGGCATAGGCTGCGAAATTTAAAAATAAATAACACAGCGCTGGTTTTATGATAGGGCCTGTGATGCCACGGACGCAGTTACGTAACACATATATATATAAAAAGTAGTATAGTAGGTAGGTAGATAGGGTAGGTAGGGTAGGTAGGTAGGTAGGGTAGGTAGGTAGGTAGGGTAGGAGTAGGGTAGGAGTTATATTATAGATGAAAATTATGACGCAGACGAAGTTGCGCGGGTCAGCTAGTACTAAATATAATAGATACATATAAAATAAATAAATTATGAAAAAATTCAGATCGGATGTCCGACAGACGTGTCATACCTGTCTTACCCAGGATTTACCTTGGAGCATCACTTTAGACCACGCGCGGGCGTATGTATGTACGCCCGGGACGACATCTGCTGTCGACGTTTCCACAACCTTGAAGACTCCAGGTTCTCTACGTTGTGGGTTATAGTGGACACAAGCCTGGACAAAATTGTCTACGCCTGTGTCTACCGTTCGCACAGCGGTGTTTTGGAGACAACTGGGCTCACACAGCACCTCAGTGAGGCGGCGGATGCGGCTCAGCAGCGGTACCCTTCTGCCCAATTGGTGTTACTGGGGGACTACAACGCCCACCATCAGAAGTCACTCTTCCCATACCAGTGCACAGACCATGCTGGACGAGAGACGAGAAAGCTAGCGCTAGCGTTAAATCTTACCCAGCTGGTCCAGGGGGCAATGAGGGTGCTGGATTTTGATTCGCACACAGCCAATTGCTTGGACCTTCTGCTGGCAACAGATTCAGACCGGTACTCGGTGTCGATTTCTTCTCCACTGGGTAGTTCCGACCACTGTCTGGTGAAGTCTGTGTCCGTCTACTCCCCGCCCGATCCTAGCCCCATAGGCACCCGGCGGGTATGGTGATACAGGTCAGCAGATAGGGATGGTATGCGATCATTCTTTGCATGTTACCCTTGGCAGCCTACTTGCTTTTCTTCAACTGAAGCTTCGTCGTGCGCGGACGCTGTGACGGATGTGTTGCGGAGGGGAATAGAGTACTACATTCCGTCCATACTCTGTAAGAGTATGGAACCTGTGCTGAATCATAAGCTCCTGGCATACCTAGAAGCGAATGATATCCTTAGTGACTGACAATACGGGTTCCGCCGAAATCGGTCTACTGGGGATCTTCTAGCGTATGCCATTCACATCTAGAGTGAGGCCATAAAGAGGCACGGGGAGGCACTAGTGGTCTCCCTTGACATCTCGAAGGCCTTCGACAGGGTCTGGCACGATAGCCTTATTAGTAAGCTTCCTTCCTTCGGTCTGCCCGCCGGATTGTGTGATTGGATCGCGGATGGCTACTCGTCTAGACTGTTGGATATTAATGCCGGGGTTTCTCAGGGGTCGGTGCTTTCGGCAACACTACTTGCTGCATATTAATGATCAGCTTAAACCCGGTACCTTTGGGTATGCTGACGACAGCACTGTTGCTGAGAGATACGTGTCCGACGCACGTATTAGTGGATTGCAGATCCGGTCTCTCCGGGAGGCTATGATTGAGCGCTTGAACCTGTCTCTGAATGGGGCGATGTCAAGTTCAATGCTGCTTAGACCCAAGCGTGTCTATTTTCCGCCAAAAGTAGCCAATTCCACCCAGCTCCATCTTTCCGAGGTGCAACCGTGCCGACCAACTTGAGCTTCTTGGGGTAACATTAACATCTACCCTCAATTTTGGCCCTTTCATAGAGGCAAAAACTCAAGTGGCTGCAAAGAAGTTGGGGATCCTAGCAAAGGTGAGACGATACTTCATGCCGGAACAGCTGCTCAAACTCTATCAAGCGCAAGTTCGATCGTGTATGGAGTACTGCTCTCATCTTTGGGACGGATTTGCCAGATACCAGCTTTATGCCCTTGAGTCAATTGAGAAACTAGGCAAGAGGATCATCAGCAATGATAGGCTCGTCGCGACGAAGCTCCAAAGTCTTGAGCATCATCGACGACGAGTTGCTAGCCTGTCGGTTTTCTACCGGTTGCATTTTGGCGGTTGTGCGACGGAATTGCATAATTTCATTCCGCCAAGCCCGTTCCATCATCGGACTACAAGACGAACGGCGATGCGCCACCGGTACATGGTGGACATCCCACCCACACGCACTAAATGTTTTGGGAACACATTCATAGTGCGTAAAGCTAAGGAGTGGAATGCCCTGCCGGAGACGTCTGTGTTTCCTGATAGCTACAACCTGAGTATATTTAAGTCAAGAGTGAAAAGGTTACTTCTTGGCAAGCGTGCTCCATCTTCGACCATCGCTTACAAACAGGTGAGATAGTGGTCAAACACATGCCTATCAATAGTAAAAAAAAAATAATGCACTAGCCAAATTCATGCCAATTTTGTTTTATATTTTGTATTACAGATTGTTTTTTAAAAAAATATGTAAGCATTTACATATTTTTTTAAATACACAATCTGTGAAAATTTCAACTGTCTACCTATAACGGTTCTTCAGATATAGCCCGCTGACAGAACGAGAGACGGACGGATAGACAGCGGAGGCTTAGTAATAGGGTTCCGTGGGTGGGTACGGAACCCTAAAAAGTACTCAAGGAAATCAGAAATTGACATGCCAGTATTTGCTGACTAAAACACGCTAGAGCTGAACCATTTGAAATAGCTGTTCAAATGGTCCAGCTCTAGCATGGTAAAAAAATATAAAAATAAACTAAAGCATTTTATAACTTGGCTGTCTTTTTCTTATCAATGTTAGCAATACTCTAATAAAATATGGTTTTATTGATGAGCAATGGAATCAATAGCATAGGACAGTATTGATTTCATTGGACACCAACTAAACTATATTTCAATGTTGACCAATTTTCCATTCAGAAAAAAAGTTTTCATGATCTGAGTGTAAGCTACAGGTTATGCATTTTTATAGATATACGAAGGCGATGGGCTGCCTGACAAAGTGTGCTCG
The DNA here is from genome assembly GCA_947578705.1 of Lacanobia wlatinum. Taxonomy (NCBI): domain Eukaryota; kingdom Metazoa; phylum Arthropoda; class Insecta; order Lepidoptera; family Noctuidae; genus Lacanobia; species Lacanobia wlatinum. The sequence continues at coordinate 25,498,135 of OX388027.1, read as the reverse complement.
GAGTGCATACAGAAGCTCAGCAGCGCGCACATCTTTAAGCAGCAGTGTGAGCGCGCCGACCAGGAGCTGCGCCGCAACTATGTCCCTCCGCCTGGTAACATGCGCGTTTCATTTGTTCGTTCACGGTTATTCCATAAATCCATATCAAGAAAGTTCATTTTAATTAATTGAATTTCCAGGATTTAGCATCAGTCCAACACCACCCAATAGGCAAAGCAGCGATTCCGCCTTTTCTAATCATACCGACACCTCCAACTTGACCAAACCCCCGTCTTTCAACGAAGAGAAAGTAACCCCCGCCACCAGGAACCGGAAACGTAGCGCGGATAGCGTCGACAACGCATCCACTGGCGGCGCCTCCAGCGACTACAGGCCCAGCGGTTCCAAGCGCGTCGAGGAACTCAGGCGCAGCCACAAGAAACCCAGAAGACTGTCTGGACACGTCTCGCATTTAGATTCTGATTACGAAGACAACAGCGCCTCGTACTTAGCCGAAACAGATTCCGACGAGCCCTTACTTAAAGATAGCTTTAATTGTGAACAATGCCCCAAACATTTCCAGTCCCAAAGAAGTCTCAATGTACATAAGACGAGAATGCACGACAAAAAAGAAAGTCTTGGCGAAAACGCCGTCGTTGATATACCGGTGCAGACAGAGGACGCCGCCGACGTCGAAGACAAACTGAACTGCGACAAGTGTGGCAAGACGTTCAAGTTAAAGATAATGCTGAAACGTCATCATGAGATATGCGGAAAGACAACAAGTCCCGTCAAGATACCGCAGAAAGAGTTGCTCATCTCCTTAGAACCGATAGACGGCATGAAGAACCGGAACATAGAGTGCGAAATGTGTTCTGCCAAGTTCAAGACTGTCGACAACTTGGCAAAGCATATGAAGGTGGTTCATGCTGCCGTCTTGAAAAGAGAAAAATTTGATAAACGGGAAAATGGAAAGGTATCAGTTCCTTGTTTGTACTGCAAGCAGCAGTTCGATGATTACTATGTTCACAGTGCACATTTCAACACTTGTCCGAAAATCGACAAGTCTATGCCATTTGAGTGCCTCATATGTAAGAAGGTAGTGACGAGAAAGAACAATTATTTGACACATCTTAAGAACTTGCATTTTGAACCTCGAATGTTGCCGAAGAGTTCGGTGGAGCCTGAGGCGCAGGAGTACCACGAATGTAGGATGTGCTCGAAGAAGCTTCCCTCCCAAGAGCTGTTGATCACGCATCTAGCGGCGCACATGTCCAACATCGATGACAATAATGGTGGAGCTGACAATGATTCTAGGTACATATTGACCTTTACTAGAATAAAACAACAACTTAACTTTTTTGATTAAACAAAAAAGGGGTTTTGAATGAGAATCTTTAATTTGGTGCTTCTTATCTTTTCAGGGCAAGCACTGTAGACGACGGAGCTTCCATCCAATCAGTGCATAGCCAGTCTTCCGCCGGTATATTTAAATGTTCAACATGTGACAAAGAGTTTAAATACAGGAAGGCTCTTCAAACACACGAGGCGAGGTGCCATACTGAAGTACCTGTGCAGGTGAAGGTAGAACCACCTGATAAGGCGTCGACGAGTCTTCTAAGCGAGGCAGTCTACAGGCAGACTGAGTCCGAATCTAGTCAGGAAGAGGAAGATAATACTTGTGATATCTGCGAGAAGCAGTTCTCCTACCGCCGGGTGCTGCTACACCACAAGAGAACCAAACATAACATGAGCTCAGGACATAAGCGCGCCAAAATCTACCTCAAAGACTGTTCGGTACGCTGCCTCATCTGTGACCTCGACATGAAGGTCGGAGCGATCAATGAACACAATCAAACCCATATATCCAAGAATATGAGGCCCAGGAACCTGTACACCTGCGCAGAGTGCGAGGATACCTTCAAGAGCTGTTCTGCTCTTGCGAACCACATAAAACTGATTCACAGATTAAAACAGAAGCGGGTCGAAGATACCGTGAACCCGTCGGATTTTTGTGAAGTCGTTGTGACAAAAGCGGAACCCCTGGACTTTATCCAGAGTCACAACGACTTTGGCGAGGTTCCGGGCGAGAGTAAGCCGCTAGTAGACCTGAGCGGCTTCACCTGTCCCATCTGCAGTAAGAAGATGCCGACCCTCATATCTTTGAAGAGGCACGTCAACTGGCATACGAATGTAGGAAATAATGTGCAGAAAAAATACGAGTGTAGTGTCTGTAAAGAGGTAAGGACTAACTACGTTTTCACTTGAAAAAAATATGTACTTACCTTTTCAACTAGAAATCCAAATTAAATATTAACTCTCTCATGAATTAAGTTGAATTGGATGGTTATTCCATCACAGACACTTGCAATAACAGGTGAAAACGTCTATGTTTATGTGTTGTAAATGTATGCATTGCTTTTGGTTGCAGTCGTTCAAGTTCCAATGCCACTACAAGATCCACATGCGCGAGCACTACCACGACACGTCGCTGGACCCCGTGCACCTCACGTGCGCCATCTGCGGCCGCGTTAGCAAGCACCTGCGCGCGGCGCAGGCGCACATGACTTACCACAAGCAGACGCGCTTCCAGAACAAGGACTACCAGTGCTCCATCTGCGAGCGCGTCTTCCAGCACCGCAAGGTGTACCTCTCGCACATGGCCATCCACTACAAGAAAGGCGACAGCGTACAGAACACCATCGTAGGCGACGCTATGCCCAGCAACGTCGACAGGAGCATCTTCGATGGCACGCACACCTGCCACCTCTGCGGCAAAGTCTGCGATTCAGAAAACTCCCTCAAATGCCATCTCAGCTGGCACAACTCCAAAACCTTCCTGTACGGCGCCCGCCACGAGTGCTCCATTTGCAAAGTGAAGTTCACCAACAAACGTAGACTAGAACTTCACACCCGAGCTCACTACGAAGACGACAACGGACCCTACAAATGCACCATCTGCGGCAAAGGGTACACCGACGAAGGCTACTTCCAAAGACATGTGAAAGGACACAACTTTGACCATCAGTCCCACAAAAAAAGGATCGACAAAATCAGAAAGGATAAAGTTAAATGTCCAATCTGTTCGCGATACTACCCCGACCTGGTGAAGCTGATCCGCCACTTGCGCCGCACGCACCCCGAGAGCAAGATGATCAAGTCCGACCCCGACGCGCCGCCGCCGCTGTACTACTCCTGCAAGCTGTGCGCCAAAGTGTTTCTAGACGAACGAAGACTGCAATCCCACGAGGAAGCTCATTTAAGAAAGCCAGAGTTTTTTAAATGCAAGTTTTGTGGAAAGAAGTACATATCGTTAAAAAGCCACTCGATCCACGTAAAGGGTCACTTGGCGCAGAAACATTACGACAACCCTCTCAAGTGTCCGCACTGCGACGAGACGTTCGTGAAGGGCTACGGCCTGCACCACCACCTGCGCGACGCGCACGACATCAACGAGAGCTGGATCGCCGAGCGCACGGAGCAGCCGCTGTCCGGCCCGCTCAAGGACCTGCAGTGCTCCATCTGCATGAAGGTCCTCGCCAGCAAAGGGAACTACGAGCGCCACATCGACTACCACAACTCTTTAAGGTGTAACTATTGCTTCGATTACTTTAGCTCTCTCAGGTTCCTAGAGGGACATCTTGTGTTCGCGTGCGAAAAGAAAAAACTTTTAGGCGATACTGAAGTTTACCCTAAGAAAGTGAAATGCAACATTTGTTACAAAGCATTCCATGTACAAGTAAAACTGGACTGCCATTTGCGGACGCAGCACGGGATCATAGTCGACAGGGAGCAGAGAACTGGTAAGCAAGAAATTGTCTGCGATTATTGCTTCAAAGTTTTCGAAAACGAGTATGCCCTAACTACTCATAAGATTTACCATCGAACGATTGGCTACTACGGGTGTATATATTGCAAAAAGAAGTTTAGCACACTGACTGTGTATCGGAAACACAAGAATCACCACATGGCGCAGCTCAATGTAGATAACCCGACGAAATGCGAACATTGTGAAGAGACATTCGTCGCTTTCAGGGAAATGATATATCATATGAGGGATGTTCACGGAGATGACAAGGAATGGTTCACAGAGCCCAAGGAGTCCATCGAGGAGACCTGCCCTATCTGTAACAAATCATTCTACAACCTTCACAAGCATTTGACTTACCATGAAGAAAACAAGTGCAAGAAATGCAGTGAATATTTCTACTCCAGGGCAGATTTCGACAGTCATCTTTGTGCTATTGAAAGCGATGACGAGGGCACGGCATACATGGGCAACGAGAACATGTTCCAGTACGAAGAGTGCAGGTTCTGCTTTAAACCAATCACCAAGAAAAGCACCAAGCGACTTCACGATCAGATACACAAGGGTTCAGGTTCTATATCCTGTAGGTTCTGCTCACTCAAGTTTAAAACTATGGACGCTTTTAATATACACGCTTTCTCTCATAGGAGCAGGAAATACACTAAAAAGCCGATAAAATGTCGGAAATGTGGCGAGAAGTTCGTTAAGTATGGACCATTTATGAAGCACATGAAGTTAGTTCATAAGTGTATGAAGAAGATGCATTACAGAGCGGTCGTGAAGCCGGACAGGTGTGTTGTTTGTGGAGACGACTTCCCGAACTTGCACAATCACTATCGCGCTCACCTGCTGAACCAGTGCCAGTCTTGTCTCAAGTACTTCACTTCGTACAAGGTGATCTCTGCGCACCAGTGCGGCAAAGAGGACTCGGACCCGTCGAAGGTGTTCACATGTGACGCGAACTTGAACGAGCTGATCAAAACCTATGTTCCTATGGACGAGAAGGATGATGAAAAGTACTACGGCCACACCGACGACGAAGAAGAGGAAGAAGAAGAAGATATGATGCCACAAGTAGTTGGCGAGGAAGAGGAAAGCCAGGAGAGTAAAGAGTATAAAGACATACCTATGCTGCAGTCGCCGATAATATCGGATGTACTGTCTCTGTTCAAGGCGGAGATGATGAATGGGATGGGGGAGAACGGAGTGGTAGATAACGTGAATGACGTGGTCAATATAACCGATGACGACTCGGTGGATTTGGATGATTCCGTTATGCCAGTTGTTGTCGTTATAGATGATGATTAGATGGTTCATGCCACTTTGTGGTACTTTCTGAACCGAGGGGACAATTTTGCTGACTGCGTCTAGGGGTCAGTCGATCCTTGATAGTCAGTGTCGCATCGGCACTGGACAAGGTCAGATTTATGGAGAATGGTAAACATGGTTAGATTTAAAACATGCTTGACTTTAGTCTGTCGAGATAATAACCAACCAGGTATATGGAGAATATTGTCCTCCAAAAACCATTAAGTTTTTTCTCTTAAATGTATTGTAGTAAAATCGCATTTCAATTCGATGTCTTAGATGATGGTAGAATTATATTATGATAAGTTATTAGGATGAAAGTTAAAGATACTATATAACTGTTTGTGATTAGGTTATAAATGATTTTGGTACTATTTATCTTAGGCCATAATAACCGCTGAATATTTTTTAAGCCAGTATCATGCACACAAACTGTGTATTAAATTCATTACATATTTCATTCATATTTGCAATATGATTAGGTATTTTTTAAATACTAAAATGTGGAATATTAACCTCATTTATTATTGACTGAAACCAATGACAGATGAATGGTGCATTGTTTAATTTAAGCTGCTATTGATATATAAAAAACCCAAGATGCACAGTCTCGAACAAATGCAAAACTCGAAACTGTCTTCAAAAACTGACATGTATCAAGTGTCATGTGTGAGTTGTGTGTAGTTATACTATAAACTTTTTTTTTTCAAATTCAACCTTACACGGATCGCTTAAAGTTGTTTTTACAAAGCAGTGCAGTATGGCGAGTGATGCGCAATACTTTTTTTTGCAAATTCAACCTTACACGGATCGCTTAAAGTAGTTTTTACAAAGCAGTGCAGTATGGCGAGCGATGCGAGACTGTTTGAAACTAGCGCACAATTATACATTGCGCGCTTGTTTTTTGCGGACGTTTTTGAGATGCTGACTGTGTATCTTGGGTTTTTTATATATCAATGATTGCTGCAGATTATTTGACTCCAGTATGGTATTTTGCAGCAAAATACGCAATGCAAATTACCTAAAGGTTTCCAAGTTAGGTGAACCGAAATTACGTATGGTATTTTCTAAGTAGTAAACTCTAAAACTTAGGCGAACGGAACTTTGGCATCTTTTGAATGTTGTGTAGGAATCACAATGTGTAATTTTACGGCATAGCAACCGAATACGTCGAACAGTCCAATGTCTCATTTACGTTGGGTTGCCTGGGGATTTTTCTGGTCCACTTGGCGGACGACTCATTGTAAATGAGCCATATAAAAGGCGATGCAGTATTGGGTCATTTTATGTAATTCTTATTACCCATGCTAAGTGAAAATGGGAAGCTGTAATGAAACTTGCATTTTGTGATTTTAGTTTGACTATGAAAAATTTGACAGCAAGAAGATTTTTTAATGAAAGAGAAGGGTTTTTTTTAACTTAGGAGGGTATTTTTTTTATTTGTACATTTTTTTTTTTCAGTACTTTTGAACAGTCTAAATAATCTAGAATTATTACTAGATGTAATATTTTGGTGTTAAAATTAGGTGTAATTTTCCCATAGTCGTTATTTTCGGGGTATTTATAAGTATCATGGGAAAAAATATAATGATAAAATTACAAATGGACATTACAAACCTTAAAGAAAAGAATAAGGCAATGAAAATAGATAAATTATAAGTTGAGTACTATCAATATTTTAAAATTGTGCCATCAAAGATTGTATTTTGTTCAAAATTATGTCTCAAATGGTCTTTTGTAATATTTTCCGGTTTGTACTTGTAAATAAATGGAAACTAAAGATGCTTTTACGTTAGGTGAGCCGAGCACGATATCGCATAACTAGGCTGGGTTCTAAATATGTGCTCTGCTAACATAGCCAAACGCAGCTTTATACAAACAATATAAGAGTTTTTAAAGAGTCTCAATATTTAATATTCGCGTCTATAGTTCTTTAACTCGATGTATTTTATTTGTTAGATGACTTCTGTACAAAATTATATAAGTTTGTATTCTTATATGGTGTGCCAGTCTTCGCACAGTTATCATTATAGGTGCGTTTTCAAGCGGCGACGTGTACGGATCAGTCAATCACATTGTTTGAAACCATAGACAGATAATTCACTGAACTTTCCTTAACTAAGTATGTAGTAAATACAGGTAAAAGTGTGATACAGATAAACGATAGTTTGTCATCGTCATTTGCCTAGCCTTTTTCCAACTGAGGTTGGCTTCCAGTCAACCCGGATTTTGCAGAATACCAGTAATTCACGTGGAGTGCCTGCCTACCAGACCTCCACAACCCATTACTGGGTAACACGGTACTCTTTGGCAATACTGTTGTCAGATTTTCTGGCTTCTGACTATCTCTGACCTCCTCCAAACGATAATTTGACTTTTTCTAAAATTCTGATTGAGAAACATCACTCTTCAGTGTCATCTTCGTCTGTACATCATGAGCCCAGTCTTTTCCGAACTATATTGGAGTTAGGGGACTACTCTCTAACGAAATCCGTAGTTTCGGGCTTAGTTGCGGGCGGGCGTATTCTACTTCGTATCACCTACAGATTTACGATTAGTCCTGAACCCGAACTAAGAATGAAAGACAACACGATTTCACAGTAACTGTCAAATCGTGTTATCATTAGTTCTCAGTGGTTAGGTGATACGGAGTAGAAAATGCCCGCCCGCAACTAAGCCCGAAACTACGGATTTCGTTAGAGAGTAGCCCCCCTGGTTCCAGTCCAAGCGGATGCAGCTGAATACCAGTGCTTTAGATGTAGTCTGCGTATCTGACCTCAGTCGGTCCAGTAATGGGTAGTGAGAATGGTGTCAGATTTTCTGGCTTCTGGCCATCCGTAGCGGCGATTATCAAAGATCTGTAAATGGCACACGGGACTAAAGCTCTACGTGATTTTCGAGGCATGGACTCTGGGTACTCCTCCACGTACCGACGTTGTTGACCTTGAGATTCGGCCCGTGCGGCTGGTATAACTTAGCCTCTAAGCTCAAGCACTTTCGTCTGTACGACCTGCATAACCGATATTAGCCGAACACTTGCTCGGTTACAGAGTGGTCAGTTTTGGAAAGCTAGTAGGTACCCCTCAGATCATTTCCTATGTCTATGGTTGAAATCACATAATCTCTCTTGTTTGTGGTTGGTGGATGCCTACGCGTCTACGCTACGCAAAATATGAAACATTTGAGTTAGTACTGTAAAATAAGATAGGTAGCTAGCTTGATTCAGAAATAAGACAGTGATTGTATAACTTGCCCAGTGAGAGTGTAACCAGCTAAGAATTAGCTTTTTTTTGATTCGATAAAGACGTAAAGGTCGCAGTATTAATAAAAAATATGTAATCATTTAAAAGCAATAACTGTTACTACTTTATTTTTAAAACTAATTTTAAAATGAGATAAAATTGTTTTTAGGAGGTAATCCGGAATTACCGATTTGTTTGCGTAAATACTTATACTGATAGAAAGTTACACTCTTTATAGCCATATTCCACGTTTACTGTGGGATAGGCCACGGGGAAAAGCTAGAAAAGAAAAATAAGAATCAGCTTACACCGAGACGCGACAAAAAGTTAACATTTTAGTAAGAAAAGCCTGGTGTATTCAAATTCTTTCACTGAAATGAACCTTTTGTGTAGAAGATACAAGTTCTTTATTGTATGTGTATTCTATCAGCAGCGTCGCGTTGCATTTCGGTGTAAGCGGACCCTTATAAATATAGGTTCTCCAAATTCAACTATAGGTCGTTATAGCTAAATATTAACGTTTTTAAAGTCTTTATGTATTAGCCAAAGGGAGTGGATGTTTTGTATACCTACTAGATTAAAATCTTACTGCCGCATTCAGAGACGTCGCTTAAAAATATCAATCATTATCTTACCGGTATAAAAAGTTTAATGATTGCTTAATTCTAAGTAACGAGTCTCGAGTACACACGACACCATATACAGCTGTACACTTCTAGTATAATTTGATCTCTTATTGTTTGAAACGTCTGTACAATGCGAGGTCAGCTTACACGGGAACGTTTAGCTTGATGGGCCATCGTGTGTGGTTAGATTAAGGATAATGTTAAGTCCAGTCAGCGTCGTAGATTAGATCGTCTAATTATAGGATAAAGTGTTTAACTGTTTATTCCAAATTATGTTATAAAGAAATTACTTTTATTTGCGTTGATTTTTTTTTAACCTTTTTTTAAGTGTCAAGTACTTTCCGTTATGTTATTTGTAAAATGTAGATTGTTGATGAAGGGCAAATAAAATGATCATTTAAATTTTATTATTGTTTATTTAGTCAACATACTCATTTATGAATAGCTGATTAACAGAGCTAATTGATCCTTTATAGTGAGTTCGGTGCTACATCTCAGTAGGGATAGTTGATTTTTTCCCATAATCTTGCTACACAACTTAGGTAAATAATAAGGAAATATTACATAGAATCAGTGGAGTAAACCACCCACACCCGGAACGCTAATCTTTTGTTTCAATGTTTTGCAACAGTCTTGCAACAACCAAGATTTAAAAAAAAAATAGAAAATCAAATTAAAATGCTAACATTGATACTCGAGTTGGTGGTGAAATATTCAAATGATCTCTATAATAAATTCAAGTACCAATTCGGACGACAGTAAGCGGTCCTACGCACTAGCGGTTGGCCGCGGCGGCGGCTGACCGCGCGCCTGGACGCTTTTCCAGCTTTTCCAGCGCGCCGTCCTCGCGGCTGACCGCTAGTACGTAGGAGCGCTAATATATACCAAGGAGTTTCCACACAGCTACAAACGTTTCGAATATCTCATAAAGGTTTTCAAATAAGCTCAATTAACCAGCCACCCCTCTGAAGTGTTACAGGTACATTACATACATCGTAAACGTTGATAGTTATAAAAATATCTATCGTTATTTTATTAAGATACATATTATAGTCATAACTCTTACACTAGTTCTTCATTTTATACAATAATGCTAGTAAAATTTAACTCGGATCTGGGATCGAATAATAATTCCGAATGACATCGGAGTCGGGTGTAATGTAACATGGGTAGAAAGTTTATATTATAAACCTGATTATGCTGATTACAAATGTGTACAACATCAAATATGCAAATGGTGAGAATAATGTACTATTAAGCTGTTTTCTGGCTGATAACACTGGTCAACAAAAAAAAACACTTTTTGTGTGTAACAAGAATGTTTTTAAATAATTATGTTAAGAACATGTTTTAAAATCATAGAACTGAAATCAGAATTATTGAGACACATACAGTTTTCCTGTAATATGATTTTGAAGTGGAGCTTTGAGGTGAAAACTGAAGTTTTCAGGTGGTTCTAGTACAGGCACATTATCAAGTTAAAGGATTGACTGTGCAGCAGATGGTACGTCAGACTACTCAACTATCCCTTTGTATTCAAAAATCCCAAAAGAAAGCTCACATTTTTATTGTTTATTTTTTTTTACTGATCGTGCAGAATTTCTCTTTTGAGTTTTAAAATAATTTCACCATAAATATAAAGAAACTTGTCAGAATCTTTTGGTCACTTCTTACACATTTAAAAAGAATAAAATAACTCAGTAAACTGAAAAAACCAGCTATTTTATCGAAAAACAAAAAATCTTAATTTACAAGCTAAAGGGAAAATGAATAACCCTGATAGTAGTTGTAACACAAAAACTAGACCTAATCAAAGCAAAATAAATATGGTTTCGTGATAAGCGTAGGTAGGTAATTCAAAATTAGTAAGCACATTTCTTGTGGCAAAATCTTGTTGACCAGTGTAATGCTTAATTTGTTTCTGCTGGTATCGTGTCGTGATTGAAGGCCCAACTGCGAATTCTTTCATAAGTTAATCTGTTCGATTTTCTATCTAACTTAATTAATATTACTATTAGTCATATAAAATTAAAAGAAACAAGTACAACTTGTATGAAAATAAACTTTACTCTTTTTTAAAATAATTATTTTACTTTATTGAAAAAATAATACACCGATTTAGCTTTATTTATGAAGTTATTACTCGTATCAAAACATAAAAATTAACTTCTAATGATATCGATTTAAAACGAAAAGCACATCTCTAATATCGATAGATTGACGTGAGCAGTGTTTAAAGCGTTGAGTAAAACTATCGATACTAACTTCGAACCCATCGATTTGTCGAACTATTATTATTTCTATTAACTAGCTACATTGATGTATGTGCTTCGAAACGTTACATTATCACATCTTTTTGAATATCGACGTGCCTGCGACATTTTGTAGGTCTTACGTCGGTCTATTTTTCTACAAATGTCCATTTACTGATGTATCATACGACTGCAAGTCTTATCTACAACAATACGATAATCCAAACGTTCCTCAGTACAAACCGTTGTAGTTTTAGAATCACCGTCGATTTTCTTTCAGTCATATACAGCACTTTAGTCTATTAGAATTTACCTACTACAATTATATACACCATTTTACATCAATTATATAAAATATATAAGTGATCTCGTCGAAAGAGTACGTCAGCCTTTGTTTATAAATTGTTAATGTAATAAGGCGATACTTGCTTTAATTTGTTGATGGATACATAATTAATTAGTGTTTGTTTTAGTAGTTTTAAAGCAATATACATCAAACGTATTCTTTCTACGGCTTCACAAACGTAACATTTAAAACATTACTGTCTCAATAAAATATTAATAACTCGTAGTAATTATTATCAAAAGTAATTAATTAGTTAAATTACAAAATATATTCACATGACACTAATAAAAATAGACATTTTAAAGACTTGCTCAATTCGAGGCAGCGGTTGCGCACCCTAGTCCTGCAAGGTATACTTTGAGCATATCCACATTAGGTGTTTGGTTGAGCTAACTTGAGCTTCTAATCCAAACGAAAAACCTTCGAAACGAATCCTTTCAAACGTCGAATATGTTTGCTCAGTAAAATCATACTGCCTCGAATTAAGAAATAAATTCAAAACCTTCAAAGCACTTTACGAACACCTATAATTAAATGCTTGACTCAATATAAGAGAAAAATATTGCTGAGCACGGTTATTCCAATATCACATTTGAACTGAAGTAAATTCATGCACTAGGACAAAGTAAGACTGAATAAAGACAATGAAATAAATGCTTCATCAGTTATTACTTTGGTACTAGCTACTCTGGCACACGTTTTTATAAGAAAAAGATATTTCAAAAAGCCTAATTAATATTAAATTATTTTTAATTAAGAAGTTAACAAGAACAAAGAGACTTAATTCTATTTCTATACATATTACGACGCACATAAGACACTTGGAATATGTAATGCAAAACATCATGTATTGCTCAACTTTAACACCTATGTTTCAAACTATTTAAATTAAAAATAATACTTTTAAAAGAATAAATATTCTTATGACTGATTTAAGTATTCAAAATTACATATAATTTAATTTAAAGTTAACAAACAACATTATTGATTTCATAGAATTAAAATGTAACTTTTAATAAAAAGAAAAAAAAAATACACCAAGAAGTTTTAAGTAAACATTAAATAGTTTTAAAACAAACCTTATATACTGATTTTTTTATTGTTAGCTAAATATAATATTGTGTTTAAAACTATATTGCGAAGGTCGTTAAATAGTCGACGCTTGATAGTGTCCACGTGTAGGTAAGTTCGTGTTTTAACCAAAGCGATCGTTGTGATTCGCCGAACAATATGAACGCGACAATCGCTTTAGTTGGTAAGTAATAACATAATGTCAACACATTCCTTAGCTAGGTGTAAACTTCAACGATGCTGTGCTCATATAACAATGTAAAGTTAAAGCGAGAGACACACTGGTCCTACGTACGCAACATATGCAACGCATTATGATATCTGGACTCATGTTTTTTTTTTTATGAAAAACTATGCAATAGAGACACACTTATCCTATGTTGCGTTGCATTGTGTCTCTCGCTTCACTGGCGCATGGTAAATAACTGTTGAGTAGTCGATATGTTGGCGTCCTAATAGAAAGCGATCATCGCGATAGTTCGGGAAAACCGGAATGCCTCTGTCGGCGCGATGACGCGATCGGGTTTGCCGTACTAATGGACGCCGCCTCAGGGTGCGCATACAACACGACGTTCGTCTCCAACCTGCCGTAGTTGGACTGAAGGCGACATATCAAACGCTACGCTTGAACGAAGTAATTCACCCTTATTGCTACGAAATAAAGACGTCTTTTCTGTACTTTTTATGGACGAGCGGTTTACGTTTACAAGTCTGTACGCACCCTCATAGTTTTCTTATTTTCCAGGGTGTGTCATAATGAAATCTCGAACGAAAGTAAAGCCATGGTTTACTAGGCACGCCTTTTATTGGAGGGATTTTTTTTAAATAGATCTACAGGTTAAAAATAGAGGTCAATATAAATAAAAATCATATTATGCCACTTGGAGTACTTGTGGCACTATGAGGAAGGAATAGTCCTAAGTTGCGAGTAATTTGGGTCTTTATCAACTCGAATCTTACTGAAAATACTAGCTCTCATTAGCAGAAAGCAAAATTGAGTGGAAAAAAGCTTTTGCCCTGTAGTCGTACAATACATGGCTAGTTGGATAGGATCGTGCCGGTCGATACGCTAAAAACCCTCGAAACATTTTTCGTAAGATTGCTAGTCGAGAAAATATAAATAATAAGGATAAATAGTTGAGTTTCGGAATTTCGATTAATGAGGGCTATCGCGTTTGAATTCACCGCTAGAGGCGCTAGTGTAGCGTGAGGTCGTCTTAATGTCAAATTTCACTATTGGTTGGCTTTGATTCGAGTTTAGTCACTTATTTGTTTCGATTTTTGTGAATATTTTACTAAAACAGCCTGACTATAGGGAGCGTGCAGAAACTATAGGTGGCAGCACAGAAATGTCACTGTCAAGTATAAAATTCGAAATAGCTACGCTAGATGGCACAGTCTTCTTCGCGCACGTTCCCCTAAACTGAGCGTGCAGGAACCACAGGTGGCAGCACCGAAACGTGAATGTCAAGTTTTCTGACCCTTCTAAAACTTCAAATACGCCACACTAGATGGCATAGCCAACGCTGTGCACGGCCCCTATAGCAGATTAAGTTTCTGCAGACCACAGCATTGAACTTTCTTTTTTTGTTGGAAATATTTATTTTTATTATTTCTTTTTTCCATTGTGATGAGTCCACGTAACACTGTGACACTATTTATGGTGTACTAAATCGCACGTTTACGGCATCTTTCATATTTTTTCTTCTAACTTTATTCACATGCGCGTAATAACAACCTTAATGGCATGATTAAGGACCATACTCGATAGTGGCGCCAACTGGTGAGTACAAAAACGGTAGCCCTCATTATTTTAGAACAAAGAAATACGACTTTCATCCATTACATTCTTCAGTATCTTGTTATGAAGACAGCGATACAGACGAACGCACGTCAGCAGCAACGCTTGAACTAGGAAAACCACCTTTACTGCTACGAAACAAAGGCTATTTCGTGTGGCTGACAATACCACTATCAAGTTAAATTCTTGTTCTACTCTAACGCTGTTCGGAATACAACCACATTACTATCTCAGTCAACTTTTACACATATTTTTAATACTCCTAATGAGTCCGCTCATGACCTCAATAAAGCCTGATGATAAGCTATGGATGAGGTCTATGATAGAACCAGAGAAGGCTCAAGATGTCCGATAATATTTACTGCTTGTTATGTATTTGTTCTATCTCATTTAGGACATTGACCATAATATTTTTTTGCATGGTATCATTGAGAGCATATTTTACCATCTTACTTGGGTCATAGAGCATAGTAAATTTTCTGTTTATATCATTTTGACAACAGTATTGTGTTTCTTCCTTCTTTGGGACGTCGAGCATTTTTTTCTGCAGCTTGTTATGGTTCTGAGCAGAGTAGTGTTTTGCCTAGTCGTCCCACTCGCCGTCGCTGGTGGTGGCGTCGGACATGTCGGAGTCGGAGGAGTGGATGGCGCGCGAGCGCTCCTCCAGCGCGCGCTGCAGCGCCTCCGCCAGGCCGCACGCCGCGCCCGCCTTGCGCTCGCTGCCGCTGTTGCTGCCCGACCGAGACACCTGCGACCGGGGAATATATTAGTGCATGACTGGAAAATCGACCTGGTTGCAGCAGACATAAAGAGTGGACTGAGCAATACCATCGCAAAATTAACCTCATTGTAGAAAAAAACAGGGCGAGTGTGCGACCAATTAGAGTCTTATTTCTATAGGTCTTAGGCTGCCTGTACATTGACGCGGAGCTCACAAAATGCCAGTCGCTGACATTTTGTGCAATTCCGTTGGTTAATATGTCTCCGTGTCTCCGCTCCGCTGCCTCGCTCCGCGTCAATGGACGGCCTTGCAGTCGAAGACAGCTAGTGGCCCGTACGATCACTTTATACACATCTCTTGAACTCATGTTACTTTTCTGCATCAATTCACTACATACCTGGGTTATGGGAAGCGCAGTCCAATCTCTAGTGTTTACCTGAGAAAGTTCTCGAACGACACACTCTTCAACCTATTGCTAAAAGCAGAAGTCCAATGGGAACTTTCGCATTGCAATGCCAGAAATAAAACCATCAATTTGGGGTGCCTCGGAAGCCGTTGATCTCGGCTAACGTTTGACAAGACCTTAGACAGTTGGCCAAAGGATACCATATCACCCAGTAACTAACTTATGGAAGTCAGGTAGATAGTCGCTCAATGTAAATAAAGTTGTATTCAGCTGCCTCCGACTTAGACAGAAGGCCTAGACAGATGATTATTATGAATTGTCAGTAGCGTAGCTGGGGGGGGGGGTCCGTCCCGAGTGACACTAAGCATTTCATTGACTGTATTTTGTCACGGTCGGGTGTCACCCCTAAACAGTTATTTATTTATTTAAATTAAATAGGGAATATGCACGAAAAAAATATTTATTATCTATACAGTTTATCTAAAAATATACACAAATATAATAATAACAGTGAAAATAGAATCAAAATTGCTCGAAAAACAAACGAGATATAATTATTTTAAACAAATATATCTGTCCCTCTCGCGAAAACGCTGTTTTCTATGGCAGCTGTATAGGCGCCAAGAACTTTGACGTCACAATTCATATCGGACTTCTCTTTCTAATTGTAAACTTTGAAGCTTTATAACTTCATCATTGATGAAGATATTTAAAAAATGATGTCATAATTGTTTATTAGAGCTAATAAGTAATTCATTTTTCAAATAAAAAAATCGCATGCATATTCCCTATTACTCTCTGCACTTACAGTAAATGTACCAACACGTACAGAGAGTCAACAATCTAGGTATTCGAATAAAGGATTAAATATTAGAAATAATTAACATGTCAATTCAATAAAAACCACAAATAATTAAAAAATTAAACAAACAAATGCAATCATAACAAAATATTAGATGTCAATCAATAAAAATAATCAAAAATAATACAATAATCAAAATATTCAAAAATAATTAAAATAATCAGAAATAATAATAAGTTAACGAAATTAAATCTTTCGGAAGTGGGTGCATGAATTCTCTCTCACTTCTTGCGCTTTTCTGTATAGGTATCAATAAAATGATTTGTATTTTATAATGACTGATCAAAAGAAACTAAAACCTTTTTGAGTTTGGGTGCAAATATTTCCTTAGTTCTTGAGTTTTTCTGCATTTAGGGTTGACTTCCGAGCGTTCATTGCCTTTTTTGTCTCGGCCGGGTGTCACCTCTAAACGGGTGACACAATGAAACCTGTTCGAGTTGAGATGTAATAATTTTCGAGCTCGCTTCGCACGCTCTTGCATTCTGCACTCCCTTGATTTTTGAGCTTTTGTATAAGTCAGCAAAATGTCTTCTATTTAAGTATGAATGATCAAAAGAAATTAAAACCTTTCCGAGGCGGGGTACAAAATTTTCGAGCTCGCACACAAATTCTAATGCTCTCAACCAGTACTTGCCATAAATAATTCATATTATCTTTAACAAACAGAGATGTAATAAAACCCCCGGCTCCATTTCTGGGGTGACACCACATTGTCCTCCCTGGATGTCACCCACACTAGCTACGCCACTGAACATACACACACTTTCATAAAATGAATGGGCATGGACATCCAAAGTATCCTTAGCACACAAATAAGAAAGAGATCATAGTACTTACAGCTTTGAGTTCAACTCCTTGTCTGATCTCGCTGAGTAAGTTACTTCTGCTGTCCTCGACCACCGCCGGCTTAGCCACGGGCTCCACGCGCTGCAACATACCACACATTATGAACGGGTTTATTATACTAATATTATAAAGAGGTAAAGTTTGTGAGGTTGTAGGGGTAATCTCTGGATCTAATGAACCGATTTTGAAAATTCTTTTACCAATAGAAAGCCACGTTATTAGTGAGTGACCCGAAAAATTCCGCCCAACGAAGTGGGTACGGATCAGCTAGTGTTTTATACAAGTAGTTTTTATGAGTTTGAAAGTTGTCATATGATACGTAACTAATGTGGGGGAGTTATTGATAATATTGAAAAATAAACTTTATTTTTTGTTTCATAAAGCTCACTTTGGTCTGCACTGAGCGTTGTACGGCCACATTACAAAAACATTGATCAGCACACATTAGACTTTGTCACCATTTCAGGTTTTCATAACGATTTTTTTAAGCTAAAAGTAGCTCACAAGTAGACGGTTCACCTTACGGTAACTGGTCAGTTCCGCCTATAGATTGATATTTGCAATCTAGGGATAACACAGGATATCGTCTGCTATAAAACTGTTAACATAAATGATTTACCTTGAGGCCCTTCGAGCCGTTTCGAATACTCTCCATAAGCGCAGCCCTCGGGTCCGCCGCAGCCGAAGGTGCTTCGGACATCATCGGCGGCTCGGGCGGAGCCATGGGCGGCGCCGGGGGAGGGGCGGGCGGCGCGGGGGGCGGCGGTGGAGGGGGCGGCGCCATGGGCGGGGCGGCCGACGAGATGGGGGGCGGCGGCGGGGGGGCCGAGCCGGGCGGAGGGGGAGGGGGCACTGATGGCGGGCCTGATGATACGGCTAGAAAGTTGTCATAGAACGGTTACATTATGTAGGTGCGACAAGACAGATTAATCTTTTTAAAACTAAATATCTCATAAAGGGAAGCAAATAGCCAAAACATTGTGCTCTTTGAACATTTTGTTCATGAAGTTGTTCATGTTTTGTGTGTAGTTAGATTAACATAGTACAACTCATAACAGCTGGGTTTATACTCACGTTGCGCAGGACGCGGTGGCGCGGTGCGGTGCGCGGGGGGCGGCGGCACGGCGCGTGCGGGCGGCGGGGGCGGCGCGCGGGACGCTGCGGAATATACACTACTATCATATCTAGGGCCAAAGTATACATCTCAAAATTAATTGCATTTACGAGAAGTCTTTATATTTTTTTGCATAATATTTTTTGCAATAACATAAAGAAATACAGAAGGCGTGAATTATTTAGATAACACCATGCTTTCTATAGCACACCACATTTTTGATGTGATACATCTGTTGAAGCGCTTTGGCAGTAAAACCTTTTCCGATTGATTTCGATTGCTAGATACAAGACAGTTGAATCGTTTGTCCGGAACTCGTCGAGCTTCATTGATTCGACGTTTTTCTGGTGGTCGCCACTGTCGATTCAGGCTCTCTGGAGTTCAGGTGGTTGGGCACAGTATGACAGGCATAATTAAAAAAATCCTATCTGATGTGTACTCACGTGGTGCGGGGGGGTGCAGCGGCGCGGGGCTGCGGCTGGGCACGGGGGGCGCGGGCGGCGCGGGGGCCGACATGCTGGGCGCGGGGGGCAGCGCGCCGCGGCTCAGTGCTGTAGGAAATAAATTATTTCATTGTTACATCTGCGTCATTACACCTTGTTATTGACCGCGGGAATTCGGATGTATACGGGAAAGACTAGTTAGTCGATGTGCGTCCAGCGGGCATTCCTCCGTGCATCTCTATGAAGTCGTAGATGAACTCTCTGGTCTCTCGCTCTTGTGGAGTGTGTACAATAACAGAACTCACCCTTGTCCAGATCCTGTTTGACAGCGGGCAGTCCTCCGTGCATCTCTATGAAGTCGTAGATGAACTCTCTGGTCTCTCGCTCCTGTCGAGTGTGTACAATAACAGAACTCACCCTTGTCCAGATCCTGTTTGACAGCGGGCAGTCCTCCGTGCATCTCTATGAAGTCGTAGATGAACTCTCTGGTCTCTCGCTCCTGTCGAGTGTGTACAATAACAGAACTCACCCTTGTCCAGATCCTGTTTGACAGCGGGCAGTCCTCCGTGCATCTCTATGAAGTCGTAGATGAACTCTCTGGTCTCTTGGTCCTGTAGTTGCGTCTCGGAGACTCCGGCCTTCGTAAAGAACGAACGGAGCTCGTCGGCTTCCGGCGCATTATCGAGGTCGAAACCTGGAGATGGACATTTTAAAATGAGTACTTATAAAAGGATAACATTTAAAAAATAATTGTATGTTAGATTGGAATCTGAGTGAGTGAAATTTCCATAATTTGTAGAATTGGCAAATTCTACAAATTATGAAAATTCAAGGTTTTTTTGGCAGTTTGCGACTGAGATGCGAATGCGAACTTTGCTTAAAAATTAATAGAATTATCACTCAGATTAAAAAGCAAAGACAAGCATTTTTGTATCCCCATCTCTTTCTGTCATTGACAGGCGCTCGTATGTATCTGCACTCATTCGCATTGAACGCGAAACTTTTCATGCGAATGGACTTCTGACTGTTGCGAATATCGCATCAAGTCACAGGATAAGAGAAACAGAAATTATGCTGTTCCGTGCGTGTTCATCATCATCAGCATCACATCAGCCGAAAGACGTCTACTGCTTTACATAGGCCTCCTCGTACGTGTTAGTCACCAAAATCTAAGAAGTCCGACTTGACAGCTGAGTAGAGAGGGATAGAAGATTGCTTTACTACTAAGTGCGAAAGAGATTTATTGTCAAAACGGGCCTTTTATTTTTTGACAACTATAGTTTTTAATTTTTTACGATTTTAGTTAGTCATATGATGGTATGGGTAATGGAGATCGCAACATCCAAGTTGCCTTGAACTTCTCGTTAAAATGAAGAGGACGGCCTTTTATTTTCTTTAATTTGGTAGTCAATTATGAACAAAGATCTTTTGTAAGTCCAATAGGGATATTTCGTGAGTAAAAAAATATGATTCTACTAGCTTTTTGCCCGCGACTTCGTACGCGCATATATCCTGTTTTTTCCCGATCCCCTAGGAATTTCGGGAAATACTCTGTTAGTGCTCCCTAAGCAACTTACATGCCGAATTTCAGCTTTCTACGACCAGTAGTTTCGGCTGTGCGTTGTCTGTCAGTCACTCAATCAGTCAGTAACGGTAGAATTTTATATAGGTATAGGGAGCGTGCAGAAACTAGGTGGCAGCACGGAAATGTCATTGTCAAGTATATAACAAGTATAAAATTCCAAACAGCTACGCTAGATGGCACAGTCTACTTCGCGCACGTTCCCCTAAACTGAGCGTGCAGGAAGCACAGGTAGCAGCACAGAAGCGTCAATGTTAAGTATTCTGACCCTTAAAACTTCTAATATGCGACACTAGATGGCATAGTCAACGCCGTGCACGGTCCCTATTAGGATTTAGTCCGTCAGTTAGATAATCGAAAAATATTGGATACGTATTTTTCGTTTTATCAAATCAATAAAAATTGACGAAGATAAAAGGCATCAACGATAAGGAGTGGGGGCTGCGTACCGAACAGTTACGTCACACGAGTTTTCAACGCACTGTTTTGTCTTCATTTTTTGTTTACGTAAAAAAATAAAAAAATACGTGTCTAATATTGTTTGAAATTCTATCTGACGGACAATAGGCAATTTTTTTTTAACAAAAGTTTTTTAGCAAAACAACGGTTCTCGTGTCAGCTAGTCTAATATACAAAAATCACGTGTCACAGTGTTTGTTATCGAACTCCTCCGAAACGGCTCGACCGGTTCTTATGATTTTTTTTCTGTATATTTGGTAAGAGAGAATGGGTCGTAGGCTATTTTTAATTTTTATTTACATGGCATAACAATGTTTGCCGGATCAGCCAGTAATGTAAAATACCTTTGTTAGCATCCCAGCCGACGTGTGATATGTGTTTGAAGTCCTGCGGCATCCCGATATCCGCTTTCGTTATTTTCCGCCCCTTCTGTTTTTTATTACTCTTCAGCGTGTAGCCTGGAACATAGAAAAGATTTGAATAAGACTTGAACTAACACAAATATTATAAACATAATTTTTAGTATGTTCATTATAAAATATTGTATTGTTCTACCGCACGGCATTCTTGGTCCGGGTATGGGTGTTTGTGTGAATTGAAACAATGGTTATGGACATGGTACAACATAAAATGCTCTGCGCCATGCACTTTTTGAATACTTCATTATAGAGATAATGCTGAATTGGTGAATGGACGATGTCCTGTAATTTTTAAAATAAACATAGATTCTGTAGTGTTGGTACACGTGTAGAGTGTCTTGGATTAGGAGATTGTATATTTTTTATATCGGAAGATGTTCTCTTGGGATAGTTTTAACGAAACCCTATTACTAAGCCTCCGCTGACCGTCCATCCGTCTGTCTGTCAGCAGGCTGTTTCTTAAGTACCTTAATTAGTAGACAGGTGAAATTATCACATTCTATTGCCGCTATATCAACAGTTTGAGTTTATTACATCTTACGAAGTTTCCCGGAATCGCGCGATTTTTTCGACAAATAAATTCTGTCCTTAATAGCCAACATCGTAACGTTAGGCAAATATGCATCCGAATATCTGATCTCTTCTTAAAAACTTTTTTTTCCTCTCAATTAAGGGTAATTTAGAGGAAAACAAAAATGTTGATAATAAAAAAATCAAAATAAAAAACAATAAATGTAATGTGTGTGTGTGCTGTCAATAAATGTAGGGACATTTTTTGTAAAGGTTGGTTTTCCCCGAATATAATTAAGATTGGAAGTAGGATAGGACTGGTGTCGTAGTGCAACTAAACAGTATATATTTTTCCTGACCGATTTCGGCCATGGCGACCACACAATGGAGAATTGGAGACTATAGCCATCGGCGCGGGACACTAAACAGTAACACGCATTCGGTATGTAAGGGAAGTGTTGTCACTTTTAGCGATAGCCACCAAGGCCTCCTTCTCCGTGCT
This sequence comes from Lacanobia wlatinum, assembly GCA_947578705.1. Lineage (NCBI taxonomy): Eukaryota > Metazoa > Arthropoda > Insecta > Lepidoptera > Noctuidae > Lacanobia > Lacanobia wlatinum. The sequence continues at coordinate 25,475,838 of OX388027.1, read as the reverse complement.
GTGTATCAAAACCAAGAACTATATTTCATATAGGCCATTTACAGGCTTTGGATAGTAGAGGATAGTATACTTACTCCCCAAGCTGTGGTTCGTCTTGGCGGGCATGTGCTGCATCTGCGGGAGCGGCTGCGGGATGGGCTGCGCGGGCATGGGCGCCGGCATGACCGGCGGCGCGGGCGACGGCTCGGGCTGCGGCTGCGGCGGCGGCGGCGGCAGCGTGCCGTTCTGGCGCGAGGGGACGGACGTGGAGCCGCTGCTGCGGCTTGACACCATCGAGCGGGCGCGCGCGCGCTCTGCCGGCCGAATGGAGATTGTATCAGTTCAAAGTGGACTGACCATGTCAAATATTTTTTTATGTAGGTATGTAGTCTGACATTTTTCATTCAGTCATTGCCATACTTTGTCTTTTTCTTTGAGTTTCATTTTTCTTTTTTTTGTACCAAATAACGCTTAATCTATCTATCTATCATCTATCTATACAAACATATAAAGCTGAAGAGTTTGTTTGTTTGCTTGCTTGAACGCGCTAATCTCAGGAACTACTGGTCCGATTTGAAATAATCTTTCAGTGTTAGATAGCCCATTTATCGAGGAAGGCTATATATCATCACGCTAAGATCAATAGGAGCGAAGCAGACGAAGTTGCGCGTGTCAACTATTCATTTATAACAAGTATGCGGAACAGGATGGACATTCACGCAAAAATCTATGGAACAGGGACGATCCTGTGACCACACGGGTGTTGTTTCTGATGAGCAACTGACCGATGGTTTTTGTCGGGCTGTAGATACGTTCAAATCGCGCGGAGAACTTTCATAGTGCGATGTACCATTTTTGTGACGTCAGGCCTTTTTGAAATTCATATCTGGCGGCATAGACGCTGCTACACAGCCACATACTCGTACACCTGTATTCCTTAAGTGGTTAGTTGACTTGTGTATTTAGTAGACCCACATTTCACCAGTATATTGAGTCAGTTTGAGAGTGAGCATATGGAGCGAGCCCACTGGAGTCACCTACATTGAATTCCATTCCATGTGGGTATGAGCAACAAAAGATGTTGAAACAAAGTTCCTTCAATCTAAAGCACTCCGACCCAGCAGATTTTCTGAAAATCTACGCACTAAAACAAGCTTTTTTTCTTTGGATGCCCATAGTTTTACCCATAGCTTTAGGATGCCTGTCCATTCCAGCGGAGCGAGGCAGCAGAGCGAAGAATTTTAACCAATGGAATTGCACAAATTCTCCGCACCACGTGAGTCACTGACATTTTGTGCAATTCCATTAGTTAATATTTCTGCTTCTCCGCTCCGCTATAATGGAGAGGGGCACCCTTATTTCCCGAAGAAGCAGGCGTTAGTTAAACGTCATGTCTATGACAATAGAGTTACATCTGATTCTTATCATGTTTTTACAACTTCACCATACCAAAATATTCTTAAACAGCGAGAAAAGGAAGCTACTCTAAGGATGACAAAGACTAACAATTATCCATAGGCAGCATCACAATGAATGTTTGTCAACTGCGCGATTGTCAACAAGCGGTAACCAATATAAACATGCTGTGGAGTGTGATCTCATTATTTTACTACAATCGACGTATTATTGCTGCCATTTTCGTTTCTTTTGAGAATGGTGTAGGGAACTATAATAGGGCTAAGTTATTGTGGAGAAATGTCATTGTTTTCGGTGGTAAACAACCTAAACCAAATATCTAGAATTACTTAAATAAATGGTGGTTCATCTATATAGTACATAGACTATAATATTCACACTGCTGGGGACTTTAGTCTCCTTTCTGAGAGAAAGTGGGTCCACTTAACGCATCGTCAGCCTATCATGTTTCTACGTCGGAGAAGCGAGAGACTGTCTCGTAATGTTTGGATGTCTGCGAGAAGGCCCCAAGCTTTTATAATCTGTTTAACTTTGATTACTAAGCGTAATCATAACAGCCGAAATACGTCCACTGCTGGACATAGGTCTCCCCCAAAAACAATCGCCACGCTTGGCAGGCGGGTTGGCGATCGCAGTGTATGGTGTTGCGTTTTACAGAGAACGCTGCTGCCCATTCTCTGGTGAGTCCCTTAGTCGCCTCTTACGACACCCACGGGAAGTGATGGGATGGTATTATTCTTTTACGGCACCACACGGCACCGGCCGACACCATACGGCATAATAATACTAAGAAATAAAGTTATATTAATCGTTTCTCGGCCAAAATGTTCGCTACGTCAACTCTTTTTTTTATACTACGTGGGCCCAATAGTTAGCCACGTTTTTGCAGCGTTGAAGACGTTTTCCAACTTCAAGTCAATAGGGTGCCGGTGAATGGACATTTGGGACAACAAATGGGCCATAGTCTGAACCGCACAGGGTCAATTTAATCGATACGCAATCGATTCAGAGCTTTCCATAAAGACACTACAGTTCATGACCAAGTACCAGTTGTACTTAATGATGTCGTGAGATAATGGGGAGGGGGGGGGAGAGGATTTAATCCTCTTCTCCTTACTGGCCTGCCGCAATCGATTCAGAGCTGTCCATAAAGACACTGCAGTTCATGACAAAGTACCAGTTGTACTTAATGATGTCGTGAGATAATGGGGGGGGGGGGAATTCGATCCTCTTCTCCTTACTGGCCTGCCGCAATCGATTCAGAGCTGTCCATAAAGACACTGCAGTTCATGACCAAGTACCAGTTGTACTTAATGATGTCGTGAGATAATGGGGAGGGGGGGGGGAATTTGATCCTCTTCTCCTTACTGGCCTGTCCTGAATTGCCTGTGGAGTTCGTTGAAAACTCTTGCGACTTTTTAGCCTACCCGGAATACTGGACAATGTCGGGAATAGGATTCCTGGACGTTTTTCGATGTAATAATAACATAAAGGACAAGAAGTATACCAACCTTCTCGTCTAATTTTCCTGAGCTCGATTTTCTCAAGGAGTATATTTCTAAGGATGTTCGCTTCATTTTCATTAGCGAAGTTGAATGCGGCCATGTATTCCTGTAAACAAAGAAATATTGTATGTAGTAGGATCTTTTCATTATTCTTACATCTTTAAACGAGTCGTGAGTTCGTGACGCATGTCATGAATGTCGGAACTTAGATTAAATGTAAGTTTTTAATAGAAATGAGGCAGCTACTGCTTAACAATAAGCCTAATAGGATTTTTTTTTACATTTCTCAAAACAAAGACGAGACGCAGTTCAAATATATTGCATAAAAATCTCAAAAAATAGCGGTGTTATCACTATCAGCGCTAATGACGTGTGACGTCACTCACAAGTCTGGCCATATTTAATTGAAGCCAAGAAATACAAACGACATTTTGTGTGACAAGGATAGAATTAATCTGTAATATTTATTATAGAGATAACATGCATTAGTTAGCTATTAATATATAAATGAAGACTTAAACAACTACACTAAATATCAAGAAATTATGTACAAACGCGTATAAAAACAAAATTAAAGAAACAAACAAGGATAGAAAAATAACTCCAAAAGCATATAACTTCTCTGGTTTTCCACCAATTTTACTGTTACCAATTGTACTGTTTTAATAACATCTATAAAATAAGTATTCATTAATGTATATTTTGCATGTTATTGCTCGGTCGGCCAAAAAAGTTGTAAATTCAAGGAAAGGAAAAATCGATAAGGCCTACAACTTTAATAAGCTGCGCATAAAACAGTATTTATTGTTTTATGACGTGCAAACGAATTTCAACCTTAATAGTGGTTTTGGCCGACTTTACAGTTCATGTAAAGTTATCTTTTATATTTGGCACCAAAACTAAGTAAACAATTCTTATTTGATACCTAAATTGATCTGAGGAACAAAAGAACGAAGTATGTTTGAAACTGTGCCAATTTAAAGTGCAAAAATGTTCATTGTAAGAATAATAAAGAAATTTCAACTTTGTGATTAGTACGCGAGTTAATATTGAATTCTCACTTTTTTTTTCTTTTTTGTGATGGGTTTGCTCTTGACTCTAGTCTAGGTCAGAGATGACAGAGACAAAGTCTACGATGGAGCGAGCTTACCCAGAAGGAGCCTGTTCACTCTAACTTTGAAGAGATTAGGGTTGTAAGCGTTTGGAAACACAGACGCAGGTAGAGAGTTCCACTCCTTTCCTGTTCTTTGAAAAAATATTTGTTATAATGTTGTAAAAGAGTAGATTCACAATTTTGGTGTACGATAAAATACTATATTCTTTCTATCTAACGCCTGGTATAGTGCAGGTTTGGGATTCGAACAATAAAATAAGTACCTAAGTCTATTCAGTTATGCTAAGGATCAGCTGTTGTCTATCAATCCTAATATTTAAAACTCTTCCGTTACTGAGTGACTGACTGACAGACACCACACAGCCGAAACTACTGGTCGTACAAAGCTGAAATTTGGCATGAAGGTTCCTTGGGGAGTGTAGGAGAGCATTAAGAGAGGATTTCCCGAAATTCCTACGGGAACGGGAAATAACGGGATATGCGCGTACGAAGTCGCGGACAAAGCTTAGTAACACCATAATATATGGGTTGCCCACAGACATTTCCATTGAACAGTACGGAAAACTTAAAACCATAATATTAAACAGATGTTCTTCTGTTACTACGAACTGGAAGCCGCTGTACCCACAGAGTTAAGTTTTTGTAAAAGTGTTATGTAACTTTTTTTGGTGTACAATAAAATATATTGAACACATTTATGTACTCGTATATCCATTTTATTCCCCTGAAATAACGTCAATATTAGTAAAATATATTATGCCATTGTTTATTTTGCTTTTAAATGTTGCCAGTGGGGCTTGCATCATAGTGTATTATCCTCAATAAGGTCAATTATCCGTAATAACTATGTAGTCACATAAATATAAAATAAATCTGGGGTTAACTTATCTCGATTTGTTATATTTTGCGGTTACCTACATCCCAATGTTAGCGCACGTTTGTATGTTCGTGTGTGTGAAACTCGTGTCTGAGTAAAATATTGTTATTGTTTTACCAATCCGTAGGATCGTTGACTCACATGAGTAATGACGTTGACAATACTATATTTGCTTCAGAGGATTGTTTCACGAAACGTTGCCTCGGGAAATACTAAAGGTTTGCGTAGACACAATTTACAGGAAAAAGATTATTACGTAGGTACTAATACAAACAGGAAGAACTATCAACGGGTAGTTTGCATCTCCTAAAATGCATGGAGAACACGGAAAATCCATAAACTGTATGTAATTGATGGTGTCAACTATTTTGTAACTCATGAACTCATCAGTACAGTATTACTAAACTATGTTAGCCTCGGTTGTCAGTTCAACCATCTGGTTAAAACAGTAAAACTATCAGTGTTCTGTTTCATTTCAACTAAATAAATTGTTACACTCGTTCTAAATTCTATTTCTGGAAGGATAAACATCACAATATAGATTTTATCGACCGCTGTAACAGGTAACGTTTTCCTGCTATAAGAACTTAATCTACACAAAATGTACTTATTAAGTACACGATAAATTAATAACAGTACATGGATATCGATGTTTTGTTTGATATTTTGAATTCTCGATACTATTATCATGAATGATGAATGAGCTAATCGGCTATGATTCAACTGTCAATAATCCCTTTGATATGAAACAATTTTATAACGTTTTTGTTTTGAGCTGCTAACATACGTAAAACGTTTTATATTTATTCCAAGACAGAAAAGTACTTTTGAATTTATGTTTGAAAAGGGTGTTTAAACCAGGTCAAATTTTGCAATGGCTTATAGCAGTCTGTTTCGCGAAATGCTACAAAACTCAGCTGTCCAAATAATGTTAACAAGATTAAGAAGCCTAAGAAAATTGTGGGAGTGTTAGCTGCCAAAAATAGAAAAAAGTTAATTTAAGGCTGCTCTCTCGAGAAATGCTTAAAAACAGAGTGCAGATGAAGCAACTTTTCGTCGGCATTAACTGAGAAATAACATCTGAAAAAAAATTGTTAGTAATCTACATGATATGATACGTAATTTGGTTTAGCCAGAATTTATGTATCGGTATCACATAATAAGAAAAAAAATCACCAAATCACCTCCAAATCGTTGAGATGAAACCATTTTACTACTTCATTTTTTAACAAGTCTAAAAAAAATATTGTAAAAATATTGCTTTGCAATACAAACTAAAATAATTTGGTTTTATTTATTTTTTTTAAATACGTGCTATTTTTTTATAATAAATTAAAAATGCGGGTAGCGGGGTGGCGCGTAGAGGAGTAGTTAGCTCCGTTTATATGCACAAGGTCAGTGGCATGTATACAAGCCTTAAGGAGAAGTAAGTAGTCCCTGCCGGAGTCTGTGTGTCCTGATAGCTACAACCTGGAGATCTTTAAGTCAACAGTGAATAGGTTAGGTTAGCATGCCTACTTCTAGGCAAGCGTGCTCCATCATCAACCACATCGCTTTCTATCAGATGACATTTTTATATCCATCATGTGCACAATCGCAAGCCTAAGAATACTAAAAATAAGTGACAGCAAACCGTAGATGGAACTATATAGGTTTATCGAATATTCAGGAAACTATGTCAAGCTGAATAAATAATATTATTGATTTCTCAAACCACGTCAGCTCTTGGGCCGTCAGCTTTTGATACCTGTGCAATTTCACATCAGTCTTTGCGAATGAAGATAATCATGTAATTATGTCTTGGGTACTGTGGGTGGGATGACTTTATGAATGTTGGGTTGATGTCAAAGTCCGTAGTTTCGGGCTTAGTTGCGAGCGTAAGTTCGTAAGTCCGTAGGTGATACGGAGTAGAATACGCCCGCAACTAAGCCCGAAATTACGGACTTCGAGCTTAGAGAGTACCCCTCAGGTACGTAATATAGGCCGACGGTACTTTTGCTTTTCTCAACTATGCTGTCAGCTTCCAGTCTACTTGTATGCAGCTGAGTACTAGTACTTTAAATGAAGTGACTGCCTATATTATGCCGTATAGTGTCGGCCGGTGCCGTGTGGTGCCGTAAAAGAATAATACCATCCCATCACATCCCGTGGGTGTCGTAAGAGGCGACGAAGGTACTCACCAGAGAATGGGCAGCAGCTTTCTCTGTTAAACGCAATACCATACACTGCGATCGCCAACCCGCTTGCTTAGCGTGGCCATTATGGCAAACCCCCCCCCTTTGGGGGAGGCCTATGTCCAGCAGTGGACGTCTTTCGGCTGATATGATTGACGATGATGATGACTGCCTATCTGAACTCCACAACCCAGTTACTGGATAATGCGGTACACCTTGGAAAGGCTGGTGTCAGATTGTCCGGCTTCCGACTATCCGTAACAATTATCAAAGATAATTAACTAATAACTGGCTCCGTGTTCGAGTGGTTTAGGCGTTTACATTGTGACCCGGTGGTCGTGGGTTCGATTACCACGGGAAGCATACTTTGTAAAGTTGTTTTCCAGTTTGGCTAGGACATTGCAGGCTTGAATCACCTGATTGTCTGATAAAAAGATAATTCCGTGCTTCGCCAAATGGCGGTCGTCAAATAATGCCAAGAGGCCCTTGAGGCGGTTCAGAAACCCTGACACTAGGGTCGTTAGACCTTACTGCTCACACGATAAGAAGAAGACCTCCACTACTAAGTACCTGGGTTATGCGGTACACCTAGGCAAGCCTGATGTCAGATTCTTTGTTCAGATCCGTAATGATTGTCAAAGATCTACAAATGAGAGCCGGGACCAACGGTTTAACGTGCTTTCCGATCCACGGAGCCTCCGTATGTATTGAATGATCACCCATCCACACTCTGACCTCGGCTAGCGCTGCTTGACCACAAGGATCGAACCGTGTGGCTGTTATTACTTTATTAGTCACGACACGAGCTCCTAAATCCTAATATATAAATTCCATTACTAGTGACTGACTGATAGATTGACAGACAACGCACAGCCGAAACTACTGGTCGTAGAAAGCTGAAATTTAACACATAGGTTCCTTGAGAGTGCAGGGGAGCACTAAGAGAGGATTCCCCGAAATTCCTACGGGAACGGGAAAAACGGGATACGTACGTACGAAGAGGCAGGTAGCTACTTGCTAGTATTATTCTAAAACGTCACTCACCTCTGCCTCGAAAGTGTGCAAGAACGGCCTCGGGTTCTTGTACTCGATCTGGAGGTAGACCTCCTGCTCCCATATCATGGCCTTGCGGTAGAGGCAGTATATCCGGAAGAAGTACGACCTCTTCCCGTTGTCCTTGATGAGGCACAGCACGCCCGTGTCCTTCTTCTTCCATTTTGAGTGCGAAGGGTCTTCTGTCGTGAATAGCTGGACCACGGCCGTTGCCAGACTCTGTGGAAATATTGGTATTGTTAGTAAAATGGGACGGTAGCAGGTTTGTTTGGGATGACTGATTATACTTTCAAATAAACTACAACAAGTGACGTTTAAAACGTCCGGTAAAGAGCAGTGAACCCTGCTCTCACCTTACTGATAGTCTAATGTTAAGGATTTCGAACATGTGAATGTGAAAACGGAACCCTTGTAATCCTACAAGGACTCCGTTTTCTCTCGTGTGTCTGTTTGTCCTTCTGTCACAGTCAATTTGATCCGAATCTACTAAGCTGATTTTTTCCGCTCGTGACTCTCACTTTACTACGAGTACTTCTAAGCAGGACAGTCTTTGGCCTATTGGAGGCCCTGAGCACAGGAAACTTTGGCTTCTATGACTTTGGCAAAGGACTATTTTGCAACAGACAAAATAAATATAACGATGTTAATTCAACTGTTTATACAGTCACATTAAATGAAAAGGTAATTATAATACTATCCGAAACAGAAACTCTTTTAGCATTGACAAATTGGTTCGATTGTTTTTTTTTTAAATGAATATGTTTGAGTCAGCGGTAGGTGATCTGTAGTGCTATTCTGTAACAACATTTTCGTATCTCGACAGAGGATTCCGAGGTGAGTTTCAAATTAAGACCTTTATATTGTGTGCAATAAAGCTCACTTTGTGAGTTTTGTCACTCAGGTGAAGCTCGATATCGAAATAGTTATTTACAATACAGAATAGACTAGCTGGTAGAAACTAGAGGGGCCCATAGATCACGAGGCCCTGAGTGCGCGCCCCGAGTGCCCAGTGGTCAAGAGCCTGCTTCTTCGTCTTCTTATCGTGTGGGCAGTAAGGTCCAACGACCCCACACACCCTAGTGTCAGAGTTTCTAAACCGCCTCAAGGGCCTCTGACATGGTTTATTTGACAACCGCCATTTGACGGCCGGGACCACCGGCTTATACGTGCCTTCCGAACCACGGAATCATCTTTTTATCAGACAATCAGGTAATTCAAGTCTGCAATGTCCTAGCCAAACTGGAAAACAACTTTACAAAGTATGAAACATACTTTCTTCCCGTGGGAATCGAACCCACGACCACCGGGTCACAAGGCAGACGCCTAAACCACTCGACCACGGAGGCTTCTAAGAGCTACTCAATAGTATCGCGATATTCGAGACTAAGGCCCGTATTAATAAACGTTACTCAACCCATGAGATCGCACTTGATTTGAATGTTGAGATGCTGATCGTATTAATAAACATGATTATTTATGGTCTCAAGTTGTGGATTAGGTTTGCGTCATCAACTGAGTGATGGACTGATTAATAAACGAAACTCAACCCTTAAGCATACAACGAGCGCGGGTTACTGAGATGCTATATCGTGAGTGCAGACAGACCATGACTTGAGGAGTGATTAGCGTGGCGCCAAAAATGGAGTTTGAAAATATTGAAGTGAAATGAATTATTACGATGAAGAAGATTACTATGACGATATTTTGTGGCCGTTGTGATTTCGTTTACCAAAACTTTATACATATAAGAGATGCTTCAAATCCTTTTGAGTTACCTAGTGAAAATAAAAAAAAACCAGCCAAGTTCGAGTAGGGTTCCGTACTATAAACGAAAAAAACACGTTTCTTGTATTGGAGCCCCTTTAATTTTTAAGATTAATTTTATTATTTCTTGTTATAACGGCAATAGAAATACATACTCGGTGAAAATTTCAACTTTCTACCTATTACTCTTGAGATACAGCCCGCTGACAGACAGATGGACGGACGGACGGACAGCGGAGGCTTAGTAATAGGGTTCCGTTGGTTACCGTTGGGGTACGGAACCCTACTAATATGTGTACCTATTAAAAAATAATTTTTATCTAATATTAATAGAAACAAATTCATTAATTCATATGAAAATGTACCTAACGTAATTAATTTATAATCTTGAGGTGATCGTGCTGAACACAAACAGATGTTTATGTTTGACGTTCTTTTTTTTTTAAACTGATGCTACATTGCGTTATGTTGTTATGCTTACTGAGTTAAAATAAATACACATTTTTTTGACAATTTAACGCTTTCTTGGGTAGCAAACAACTTTATAACGTGTATTAGCGCTATTCATTAAAGATTTAATGAAATAAAAGTATTTAAATCAAAAGTTTTACATCTTATAACATAGCAATAACGAAATGCGACAAGTCTCATTCAAAACTTCGGTCAATGTGACGTCATCGTTCACGCGATCAAGGCATCAAGTACAGCTAGGTGAGATGCCGATCTTGGTTACTGAGATACTGTATTTGTGTCTATTAATAAGCAATAATCTTGAGATGCTGATGATGTCATAATGCCGTATCAAATGATAACGCATTTGAGTACGTTGTTGAGGGCCGTTTATTAATACGGGCCTAACAGTCTCGAATATGGCGATACAGGTAAAATATTGGCTCAACTCTTTGTTATCAAGGATTAAGTTAGCAAATTTTTATGGTTATTTATATCTTACTAGTGAGTTATCCGACTGAGGTATATTATCAGGTGAGGTATTGTATCACTATCACCTCAAGGCATTCATTGATGATAAAAGATCACTTCCGTTTGAAAGGACTGATAATTTCGACGCACCTTTATTGAGATAATTCAATCTACAAAGAAACCTGTTTTCAGTATTGATTGATAAACCAAATTGTTTAGATATATATTCTTAGAATAATAACGCTATTCTAAGTATAGATTCTTCTTCGAGTCGCTGGCGCGACAGGTTTTTTTTTATAGATTCCGTCATTCATTGTTTAGTCTAAAATTTTACTACATCCTACTACTATTATTAATGTTAAAGTCTGTATGTTTATTTATTTAAGTATCCATGTTTCAAAGGCTGAATGGATTTAGAAGTTTCGAAGGCACACGGCTCCTGCACTTAGGATACCTTTTATTCCGCTAGGGCATTCCTATGATATATATGCTGAATGGATTTGGAAGTTTCGAAGGCACACGGCTCCTGCACTTAGGATACCTTTTATCCCGCTAGGGCATTCCTATGATATATATGCGGAATGGATTTGGAAGTTTCGAAGGCACACGGCTCCTGCACTTAGGATACCTTTTATCCCGTTAGGGCATTCCTATGATATATATGCTGAATGGATTTGGAAGTTTCGAAGGCACACGGCTCCTGCACTTAGGATTCCTTTTATCCCGCTAGGGCATTCCTATGATATATATGCTGAATGGATTTGGAAGTTTCGAAGGCACACGGCTCCTGCACTTAGGATACCTTTTATCCCGCTAGGGCATTCCTATGATATAATTTTCAACTTTCACGGGAGCAATGCCGCTGACAAAAGCTAGTGATTTAATAACCAACTTCGATAAAATAATGTATCAGTCTCCGCGCCCTTCATGACGCATACACGCGTGTAATATGCGTAAGCGCAATTACAGGACGCTCGGGTACAATCTGCTTATAGCTGACCTTTAAGTGAGGATGACACATATAGCGGTAGTCAACTGTGATAACTTGATAAGCCAGTGACCGCTCTCCTAGAAAATCGCATTGATGTTATGGTTAATTAATCTCATATCAATCGAGATGCCCAAGGCTTCGCTCACGTGGACGTCCTCTTAAATCTAGTTCGAGAACATCACCATCATCATAACAGTCTCAAAACATCCATTGCTGGACAAAATTAATGCGCCTGACTTCCCCAGATTGACAATAGAACAAGTTGTCCACTTTTGTACGCGTAGTACGGAAATACAGAGCGACGAAGCGTTTTATAATGACGTAAGGACATTTTTAGTAATTTCCTTACGACGTACGTAGAAAGACGCACGGGAAAGCTTACCGAAAGGTTAAGTTACATCAGAATTACTTATGAGCTACTCAAACACTAATGTTATCAACCGAAACACGATCCATCTCGAGAAAACGCGACATTTTCTAAAAGAAGGCCCAATTCATTATATAAGCCTTCAACTTAAAATTCTCCCCTCGTCCATCATACTGATCTTAATGTTCTCATTCTCACTGCGATTTCGAAACACGTAAGTTGACGTAACCCAGCAGCAACGTGCAAAAAGAAACGTTGGCCATCTGTTACTGCCACTTGACAATTTAAAGAATTTTTTATGAGGCCTTCATTCTCACGATGCAACAAGAAGAATCGCGGGAACAAAAACTTTTTGACAAAAAAATTAAACCTCCGAAAAAACTAAAAAGAAAATAAACCTTTTTACAAAAAATAACTTTCCTTACGGAAGTCGGTGTTAAAATACGAAGAAACAACAAAAAACACCGACAGTTTTTTAGGAGGTTTAATTTTTGTTTTGTTTTTATTTTATAATTTTTTGTGGCTATAATCTACCTACTAATGACTACATGCTTAATTTTCTCTACTTAACTATTATTTGTTGTATAATATAAATACTTTAAAATAAAACAGGTTTTATATACAAACATGGTTAGGCCTACAAAAAATGCTACACAACTTAGCATTAAAATCTGTGAGTGAACAATAAATCACCCCTATTTTCCCACTCTTAGGGTAGGATTTTTTTCAAATTTATATGGGACCAACTTCGAGGTATACCCTAGCAACTAAAAAAAGAACGATCAAAATCAGACTATTCTGTAAAAAGTTATGCGTGGTCATACATTACAATCAGTGAGTGAACCATCAATCATCCCCTGTTTTCCTACCCTTAGGTTTGGATTTTTTTTTCCAAATTTATATGGGACCAACTTCGGCGTATACACCCTTTCCAATAAAAAAGAAATATCAAAATCGGACTACTCTGTAAAAAGTTATGCGTGATCGTACATAAAAAAAATATACATGTATACGTGTCGACCTGAGAACCTCCTCCGTTTTTTCGTCGGTTAAAAACAACACGCGTCGACTTCAGAACCTCTTCAATTTTTAGTCTTTGACAAGGATACAGCAAAAAACATATTGTTCACGATAGGGATTTTCGACAAGGGTCTGGAGGCTGCATTAGAGCGATACGTAGGTACTTCGAAATAGTTTAATTAATTTAATCTTACAGAACGCAAACACGACTGTTAAGTGTTTATTGCTTGTGCCTAAAGACCCAGTGGTTGCGGAATTTGTTCGAAAGTCACCGCGACCCAGGAACGCAAAGGGCATTTGGAGGAACACGGATGGATTTTAGTCAGTAAGAGTCTGACACTCCCTTCTGCTCCGCCCAGAGCGGAAGGAGTCATTTGAGGATTTCCAGTCCTTAAAAAGGGGCTTAAGGATTGTTATTGGTCAGTTGTGACCGGAGTCCCAGACATGTGCCTGTTTGATCGAATTCTCTGTCCCAATTCGAAGAAATCTGATACACTGCAGATTTAAAGCAAGTGATGTTATCTAGTTATAATAAACAGTAGTTGTACAAAACTAAACAATGGGCTTCTTCAAAACAAGCTAAACTGAAGTAGAAGGAAACATGAAACATTGCTATAATCGTCAGCGTCAGCGTGATACTTTCATAATAATCGCAATGTTTTGTTATAGGCCTAAAGGACACCAGCTACTGCTTCTAAAGCAAGTAGGTAGCCCATTAGGTTTTCAAAAAAAAGAGTTGAGCGACTGGACTATATTCTGCTTCCACATCAAAAGTTCAACAAGATGTTCATCAAGTTTTTCTTAATGAATTAGTCTCCTAAGTTATTTGTACAATTCATAAAAACTTGACACTGTTTTCTTTCTATTATCGTGTGCATGAGAAAACTAAACAATAGTGCTTATGATTGAGTAATTCCGTGATCCACGCGAGTAGTTGGGGTCAACTGAGCGAATTGGGTTAGACATGGCAATGACCTAGCCAACGGTTGGATATTATTTTAGCTGTTTAGCACATGTCTTTGTTTGGGATAGTGGGATGTCTAATTGTGTATGACAATCTTAACGCAAAAATACGCTTTGCAATTCTGAGAAAGCCTGGTCCAATCTTATTCTAAGGATCCAATACAATCTTGAGTCGTATCATGGAGACTAGCTTCTTCTTTTTATACATAGTGTTGAATCTTCAATACACCATATTGTTTGGGACCAACAGGTGGCCACGTCTATTACTTTGATGGAGGCGTTGTTGTTATCATCATCACAGTCATCTAGGGTCAGCAAATTGGGTATAGTCTGAACCGCACTGCACTCGCACCGGGTATTTGATAGGTCAATAAACCACCTTTGAAGACAACATTATATAAGGTCAAAGACAAAAATAATTTCCCAATCTATTTCCAACAACGATAAACAAAGCAAAACTGACAAATTAATTACGGAATCAATTTGTTAATGCCAATCAAGAAGCACGTACGTTCTGCTATCTAGTGTCAGTTCATTTAGTATGGATCGTCTAGGACAAAGTGTTGACAACACACGTTACGTCTCGACAAAACACTTGCTATGCATAGGCTGGCTGGCTAGCTAGCTACATCCGTTCATAATTTTAGAAAGCGGGTATCAGAGAAACCTATCCTTCCTCAAGCTTACGACGTATTATTTTTTTATTACTATTTATTTTTTAAGGGTGGGAAATCATCAAATGACTCCTCCCGCTCTGGGCGTAGCAAAAGGGAGTGTCAGACTCTTACTGACTAAAACCCATCCGTGTTTCTCCTGTTACCCTTTGCGTTCCAGGGCCGCGGTGACTCTTTCGAAAAAAATCCGCAACCCTGGAAGAATTCTATATCGGCAGTTAGCTTATGTATGTGCCCAAAACTTTACAAATTTTTCGAATGACGATGTGCAACCGTTACATTTTAGACATCCCACCCATTAGCACATAAGGCTTGGAATACTTTAATTGTGCATAGTGCATACAGCTAAGGTCTGAAATTGCCTGACGGAATCTGGTTTTCTTGATAGCTAGGTATAATCTAGAAGTCTTTAAGAAAACTTCTGATGCTTTGTCGTATCGCAGAGGTCACTAGGATTAGTCTTTGGGACACAAACCGCGTTTTGTAGCTGTGTTTATTCCAGCGCTCAGACCATCATTCACTTGCAATTATTCCAGTTTATTTGGGTCCGGTGCAACATGTCCTCTACTTCATCCATGCTTCTTTATCAGTAAACTAGTGGACGTCACGCGGTTTCACCCGCGTAGTTCCCGTTCCCGTGGGAGTACGGGGATAAAATATAGCCTATGTTACTCCCTGATAATGTAGCTATCCATTGCTGAAAAAAATATTCAAATCGGTCCAGTAGTTTCGGAGCCTATTCATTTCAAACAAACAAACAAATCTTTCCTCTTTATAATATTAGTGTAGATGTAGATATCACAGCAGTCACCTTCTTTTTAGCCATATTTTATCTTACAAAGTCCATTCATCGTTTCTTTAGTTTTCCTGCAGTCAGACCATAAATAGTTCGGTCAAACAAAATAAACATTCACCCTTGCATAAATTTCCAAAAAGCTCAAATTTACATTGACGCTAGGGATATTATTTAGATAAATTAGTTTTGAAGTTGGTTTATTTTTTTAGGAATTGTGGTGAAAGTTGCTACCTACCCCAAACACTGCTTTTTAACAGTGCCTGGATACTAGTATGGTTGGTTCTTATTACATACATCATTAATTAACAGGAAATTCCGTGATTATGAGAAATTAAACAAATTTGGATTGACTAATTGTATCCACTCCCACGGGTTGATAGTTTTCGCGTATTTGCTATACTGAGAAGCCATTGAAGAACAGAGTACGACCAAAAATTCGTGTCGTAAAAATTCGTGAATTTCGAGGTCACTTAGATTAATATACAACACTATTTAGGAAATACCCTGGAAGTTTTGCGATAATATAGGAAGGAAAAGAATTAAAACTACGATATTGGCTGTTACCAATTCAGGGTAAACGGGACGCGGACGTGACCATGTGGCCCGCCCGTTTTTTAGGCATACATTGTATTAACTATTAGCTAAGGATTACAAATAATTCCTTTAAAAACAGGATGTACTTTATACAGATGCTAGTACGTATAGCGGGTAAGGTAGTTTAAATCCACTATCTGTCCTTTCAAGCCTAGACGAGACACCCATGCGTTCCGACTTATTTTTTCAGCCATTTTCAGTTCCACTGCAAGCAAAGGCCTCCCCTTACTTCCCTTACTTCTTTCTATTCGTCCTTTCTAGGCGTCCAAGCTAGTCTCGTCATCTTTGCCTGTCTACCTCAATGTCGCCAGACCTTTCCTCAATGTGGCAGACGTTGCCGGCCCAGTCCCATTTTAATTTAGCTGCTTTTTGGGTTACGTGATTTATATTATATTATTATATTCCCAACGCGGTTCGTTAATCTGATTGTTTATTTCGTTTTATATTTCTACGAAACCGTGACCACGAACTTTCATTACATCAGCTCCCATCAATCCTTACAAAGTTTCTTTCAAAGTAAGTCCTATCAAGACATGCTTTCTACTAAAGACCAGAACCGTTTATATGGCGCCAGATTAACTTTCGCCCTATAAACGCTTTATAGAGTGAAATTATATGGCGAGTTACCGGCACTTTCCAGAGTATTACGCAACTTTCTAGCTGCAACAAATTGTACTTGTTTTTTTTTAATGGCGTTCACTCAAACTATAGACGACGATCGATGGCACTGACAGTTCCAAGTCGATCGAAACGTGTTCGATCGACGTGATTTACTAGCCAAATCATCGATCATAGCTATTGCGCTTACATGATCGATCGTGCGATGTAGTCAGGTTTAATAACACCCTGCAATACCCTGTATTGATAGTAAATGTAATAGGGGGCGTATTTAATACGTTGGATACTAAAAGCTACTAGTGGTCAGTAACTTCGGCATTTTGAAAACGGGCTGTTCCACGCAAATACTCTTTTACTGGTATTAGTGTGTTGGACACAGCTGTCGCATTTTTGAGGATCAATGTGCCAAAAGAATGATCAAATGGATCCCATCAGATAGCAAGTAACATTAACTATAGCCTGGTTTGAAAAAGCCCTAGATTATCAGGCGTTTTCTCTGCATTGGGAAAATCCAGGCTAATAGTACGTAGTAAAATCTATACTAATATATAAAGCTGAAGAGTTTGTTTTGTTTGTTTGTTTGCTTGAACGCGCTTATCTCAGGAAATACTGGCCCGATTTGAAAAATTATTTCAGTGTTAGATAGCCCATTTATCGCGGAAGGCTATAGGCTATATTTATCATCACGCTAAGACCAATAGGAGCGGAGCAATAATGAAAATTGTGACGCAGACGACGTTGCGCGGGTCAGCTAGTAAATAAATATAAATATGGATAAAACTAATAATTCTAGTATTTTCAATAGACATAAGAAAAAAAAGATGATATTTTCTATTTAAATTGAGGTAATATTTAACACCTGTTTTTAAACAAGGTGGACCGATGACTTGGTGAGGGTCACGGGTAGCAGATAGATTCGATGCGCACAGGACCGGCTGTTGTGGCGACACTTGGGTGAGTTTTATGTCAAGCAGTGGATGTGTTTCGGTTGATACGAGTATTACGATGAATACATTTTTCTTCAGGGCTGAACCGACCTATGGTGCACTTGCATATATTATGCCAGTACTGTGACAATATCCAGACTCTGAGCAGCTATTGGGAATTGACTCAACCCCTTCGCCAACTATTAAAAACGTCTTTGTCTTTTCAGTTCACCCGAAGGCTGTCTGGTATATTTTGCTAGCAGCAAAATATACTAATATTATAAATCTCAAGATTTAATTGATGGTTGAACGCGCAAATCAGGTACTACTGATACTGGTTTGAATTGAAAAGTTCCTTGTGTTGGACGGTCCATTTATCGAGGAAGGCTATAGGGCATAGGCTATATAACATCACTCTACGACCAACATGAGTTTAGCATTAATGAAAAATGTGACGCAGACTAAGTAGCACGGGTCAGTTAATTTTGATATTATGGGAACAATTAACTTTATTCTATAATACATATCTATCTAGGAGATGAATGATTTACTTTTTCATGATTTTAGAACAAATGGCTATTTAAAAAAAAAAATATATGTAACTGTTACATAACAATGAAAATATTGTATACAGAATATGAACAGGTTTTTTCACTGATAAAATGTCAAATTGTGTAACCACTGTAAATATTATATCACATGGTGGAAAAACAGGTCATTATTTGCAAACTTAAGGTGGACATGCACTACATAAAATACAAAATGAGTTCATATTTCCAAGTAAAATAACCAAATACTTTTGGCAACTAACTCGTTGAGTTCCTTTACCAGTAGTGCTATTCTCTAACAACATTTTCGTATCTCGACAGTAGAATTCGAGGTGAGTTTCAAATTAAGACCTTTATGTTGCGTGCAATAAAGCTCACTTTGTGAGTTTTGTCACTCAGGTGAAGCTCGATATTGAAATAGTTTCTTACAGAATAGACCAGCAGTACAGTATAAAAGACGTGCTCCTTGTGGTAACACAAAATTGTTTCAAAGCTATTTGGCCCTTCTTCAAATACACAATATCGTAAACAATTTATAATTTTAACAGGTGTTACTTACTATTAAATCAAAATATGGATTCTGGAAACATTTCTTTTAACTATCAATTTACAATACCTGCACAGCCAAGGGTATAACAGAAATAGCTGGCCGATAACAAACTGCACTGTGTCACATTTTTCATTAATGCTCCACTGCTATAGGTAAACACTGCCGTGGTATAACTGAACTGCCATTATCCGACACTGGTTGGTTTCTTACTTTTGATGATAATTAATGAGAAAAAAATATCTAACGATCTATGTTTGCGAATTTTCAACACCTTGAATAGCTTTGGAAAGTTATACCACAGCAGAACAGCCCTAAGCCTTCCTCAATGAATAAATAAGATAAAGGCGTCAAAGTTGCTACATACTGGGTGGACAAAATATGGCATTGTTGACATGAGAAGAAGAAACAATATGAAAATGATTTGATTAAAATATTACTGGTATCAAAAAATTTGCATCTAAAAAAAATTATAGCAGCGGAAAGGTTTACAGGTATGTATGTACTGATTAGCAATTCAGTTAAGAATTTGATTATTGACACTGCAGTGCAGTCTAATTAAACATTAAGAGAATTGACCAAGTTTTCTAAAAGAATAAAAACATTGTTTAACCGTAAACTTTGAGCAATTGTGATTGTGTTATGCGATGTGGTTACTCAATTTTTTAATTAAAAATGTCTACTTTCAAGATTGCTCAGTAAAAAAAAAGAAACCAGTACATAAATAAAACACCACATTTTTTTTGTAAATCAAATAATTTAGCTATATTTTACAGTATGGGTTAAAACAATGAATTTATGAGTGCTTTATGCTGTAATCTGAAGATAACAATAATAAGTACTTTACAAGTTGTAAAAAATACACTATTGTTAATGAATAACCTTGCGGGCCGGAGACTTGGGTACTATCCCAGAGACACCAAATTAATTATTACTTTTATCTGATACAAGGTTTTACAAGAAATTTGTTTTTGTTTATGGTTGTTTGCTTGAGAAAAATAATGACTGATAACTTCGTTACTTTGTTGCTTGTAGTATTATTTTCAGGAATTGAATTTTTAGTTTTTGATGTTACGATGATAGTTAAAATTGGAAACATTGTGGGGATAACACAAACAAATATGAAAATAATTCCAACAGGTAGCATTATGGATCAGTTTTTCCTATTGATACGGTCATTTGCAGATAGCCAGTTGCGATTCAAAGAGAAAATTCGGAGCTCACAAAAATATCGCGGCGATATCGACTGATAATCCGCAGATATGGACAGAGATACGTAATCTAAGGGCATTCTGAATCACGCGGATTGCTAATGAGAATTCATAGCTTACTCACCTGGCATTTTGGTCCGATCAAACTGAACACCTGGTCATTCTCTTCCCGTGATAACAGGATGCTCGTCCTGTTCTCTCCCCTCGGCATCCTGTACACTAGTTTAACAAAACACACCTAAAAATTACTTAAAACATGCGAGCGATGTGTCAATCGCCCCGACTTTCCAACATTTTAAAGCCAAATAACAACCAGTTATTTGGCACACACAATAATCCGTTGATGAAAATAAGAGCATTTCTCACAATAAAGAAATAATCATTTCACTATTTAAACATAATAAACTTGAAAAAATCGTAACTGAATTCACTTTCTCTCTCGACATCCGTATGTGAATAAATAAATTCTGTCTTATTTTTAGTTGCCAGCTTTTTCTTTGGCAACACCCAATAACTATTTACGTTGCTGTCAAATAAACACAGCATCAAAGAAATTCTTAGATTGTTGTAGACTTATTATTTCGTCGCGCCCGAGTGAAATTCAGATTTAACTTATGATTAAAATCCGTAAAGGAACTGTGAAAACTGCTTCTATCCAACTACAGCCCAAAAGCGTTTTTCTCGAAGTAATTTTTAATTTCTAACCATTGGCAACCTTTTTTTGGTTGTCAATGCAATCTGTCAATTGTGGAGCCTGATTCTCAATATTTTTTGTAAAATCACCATTTTTTTTTAAACTGATAGCATTTACGTAAAACTGTAATTGGCATAAGAATGAAAAAAAAATTTTATGATCTTTTTAAAAGTTTCAGGAACTTGTCGAGTTCTTATGAATAGCAGAATAAACCTGCATGACTCAAGCGGCAAAACGAAGCGTTGACGCTCTCAGGAAAAAACGCGCGGAAATTTAAAATATGTTTATATGTACTCTCCATCTGAAGCAGAAGTTCTCACCTTGATTTGACGGGAGGTAAGAGTTGTATCAGGTTGTATAGCTGAATAGGGATAAAAAACTTGCACATGTTCTATGTGCATACGATGAGTTAGGTACCAAGAACAAGGCAAGGAATTAATGTCTGGCTAGTGCTCGGTTTGTATCGGTCGTTTATCTTTCCGTTAAACACTGAATAATGGCGTTATGAAGTTATGACAAATAGCGTTAACGGACGCATCAACGACCGATAAAAGCCGAAGAAACCGGGAATTAAATTACAGTCTTAAACTAAAATGGCAACTTTGTATTGCAAACTATTTTCCAAATGAAATGTAAAAAGAGATTCTAGGTACCTGCTATCTATTTTATTTCATCAACTGATAATTAATTGCTTACTAATTAGTTAGGTGGGCTGAAACTATTCCCATTTACGTGCTCCTCAGGGCTTCAGGCGCGCGTCTGGGGGTTGAATCTGAGAGATTATCAACACTTCAGGTCTTCGGTATTGCCGTGGATCGAATGACGGTACCCGCTCGCAATATGCGCGCTTATTCATCGAGCAGGTACGGTAAAAGGCCAGCTTTATGAAAAGGTTAAGGGTATAGAGGAGTTAAATAAAATTGTCAGAAGTCCATTTTTACATTTTTATTTTTATCTTCGTTTGCTAACAGCAAACTAGATACAAAACGATACAAATTCATTAATTCTATTTTCCCAATAACTATTTTGATCTTACGGATTCAAATTGCACCATTACAATCATTATTACAGTGAATTAAATACCCAGGTATATTTACTATACAATTAATGTATACGTATACAAACTATATGTTCGCTTGGTATATAAGGACATAGGGTTTCTTATTTGGGCCAACTAAACCATTAGTACTAGACTTTTGACTTTAAAGGTCTTGGTATCGCCTTTTACAAGTTTATAACATAAAAATTATACTATCCAAGTATCGAGACTAATTTCCAATTTTCATTTACTAGTACATTAATGTTTTTTTACACTTCTTGCAATTATATCATCATTTGCACTAAATAAAGCAGACACCAATACCTCTAAATAGAATACATTCTTGTACATACTAATGTTGGCTTAATTACAATATAGGCAACCCAGTGTCCTTTACTGTCTTTTACTATTACAGGTTCAAACACACTCAATATTTTGCATCAAGAGCTAAATTATGAGAGTTACAACTAGTGTTGTGCTAATCCGTTATAAAACGATTTCATGCCTTGGCATAATTAAGTATCATTTAATTGAAGTAGCAGACCACTAGATGTAACGTTATTTTATTTCTTAGAGCAATTTAAAATTATAATTTTAAATAATTTGAAGAGTTAGATAAAACGGTATAATACGTGCTTTAGAAAACTTTGGATACATAGTAAACTTTATTTTATATTCGTCTCGAATTTGACATAAATTAATACATGTTGATATTATAATTTCAATGACAAAACGAAGTATATTATTCGATGGCGTGTGAATTCTACGTATCATTTGAATATTAAATTAATTGTAGTATAAATACGTAAATCAATACTACAGTGAAGATGTATATTTACAGCTCGTAGTATATAAACAAAGCTAAACCTACTTTGACGATCACAATGTTACGATATCAATCAGAGATCTAAAAGAAATAAATTAAGAAATACTTTAGACCTTATCACTTTTTTATAGGTCATAGGGATTACATTATAAGATACAATATAGTCTTAGACTAGTTTGTTTTGCAAGACCTATTTTTTATTCGCAAACAATATTTTATTGAATTGTAATAATAGGTCATGTTTCATATCTAAAAGAGATATGATTGATGTATGAATGTAAAATAATTTAATTGTTTAATAACAATAATAATTGGTGACGATTTCAAGCAAAGCTTGATTTACGTATAGTATAAGTGGCTAGCAAGTAGCAGAGAATAATTATTGGAACACATTTTATGGAATAAATAAATTCATGAATTTTTACAACTGCTGTTGTAAAAGATATACGTATTTGATTATTGTTGAAAGTTCGTTAGTCTACGTCCTGTCAGCAAAACCGTTGTATCAATACATTATGTAAGATATCATTACGTTGGATAAGACTCGTATAGATAAAAATACATACCCTACTGGAATAATTGACATATAAAACCTTACAGACAATATGAGGGTTTTGAAAATTCACGCAGATTGCGGTGTGTAAAGTACCCGCATTATATTTGGGAAAACTTATTTGGAAGCATGGTTATGAAATGTGAATCAGTACGTATTAAATAAAAGTTGTGCATTATACGATTCCAAGTATTTACGTAGAAACAACAAACACATTCTCTAGAAAATAAGTAAATATCTGGTCAAATTAACACTGGTGGTTCTATAGTGCCTGACTATAGAACTTTAGTTAGTGCGTATAAGTACTTAATGTAACTACATTTACTTACTGAAGTCATCATATTAAAATAGAATGTCTAGAAATTGTCTCAAAAGACATTTTCTACGTATTTTAAATAAAGTTTTTGTAGCAAAATCTGACTTCTAGTGATTCTGTGACTAAAAGCGACGAAGTAAAAACGAAATGATACAGGATACTTTTCAGAAGTAATATTTCTACATCTTACACACATCATAGGTACTAAGCAGACATATATTTTTAGAATTTTAACACCAAAACACTGAATAGGCCTCCAAAACGTTGAATTTCGATGTGTTTAAGACGAGGAAGATTATATCATAAGGCAGTTTAGTCAAGAGATGCGTTGTTTGCGCTTTAGAAATACTAAACAAGGTGATGAGACTACCGCTAACCCTGAAAACATGTTTATTTTACATTGCTGCAAAGCCCAAAAGGTGTAAGTATTTTTCATAAAAGATTATCGAAATCATTTATTTGCTCTCTATCTTTGTTTTAGCTAGTAAAATCTCAAGTATGAACAATATTTACACCGTTATAAGATTAACAAGATAATAATATTGTGTAAATATTGAGAGAACTTATTGTGTACATATTGGTCGTTGACCGATAGTCACGACTTATTTGTTGAGAGGAAAAATCACTGAACTGAAGTGTCACTTGATGGATTAAATATAAAACGGACGTTGTCAAGATTGTATGAATAACAGACCAAAATGTAATTTCTTCAACGTAGGTACAGATATAGTAAAGCCTCGTATTCATGGTAAACATTTGTTTAGCAACAGTTGATCAACATTGTTGATGAGCGGTGAGAATGATGCTGGAAACTTTGTTTAAATCAATATAGGTTGTCCACACGCCAGTCTGCGTTAAAATGTTGCCCGAGGAAGTAGTTCTATTAATTGCATTATTTTATCATTGCTCCACACTACGGACATGTTTATAAACGGTTCCAAACACGTCCACAGCCACACACGTCAACAGATTGATAAACAGATGTTGTCGCTCGTCGGGCGAGAACTTGTCAACATCAACTCTGCAACACGCAGTGTTGCCAGCAACATGTTGACAGCAACTCCGCAACACGTTGATTCAACTTTGTGGCTAAACAAATGTTTACCATGAATACGAGGCTTTATTATTCAAACTTGACTACCTGTGTTTAGTAACCTATTGAATGATAGCAGAACAAATTATTTTAGTTACAGAATTTGCGGAGGCTCACAAACCTTGTCTAAATAAGACGTAAGTATGATACAATATAATACTACCGTCTAATCCAGAGGTGCTCAACCAATGTTCGACACTAATTTATGAACACATTCAGTGCCAAGAACTCAGCGTATGGGTCGAGCAGTGATTCGTTATGTGCCCACAACCCGTATCTGAGTCGTTGTTTTAAGTAGCTATATGTGACTTGTGTTCATGCGCGGGTTGTGGGCACACGAACGAATTGTTGTTCGGCCCATGTGTTGAGTGCTTGGCACTAAAAATGTAAAAACACTTTTGCACTTGGCACTGAAAGTGTTAAACTACGATTTTTATGTTAAGAATCATTTTTATCTTAAAAACATTAATTATTCAGCTCGTAACAAGCATACTTTTATTACTTTATTTTGAATCTATAGAAGGCTGTTCTCAAAACAAAGGTTGAGTACCACTGATCCATCTAGAAAATGTTCTACACTTATGAGCTTTATATAAAGGCATAGAGTTCACAGTGAAGTGCTTAATTTAGCTTTCGTAAAATGCTTATGGATATGTTTTTAAGAATGACGATGAAATTCAGGTCAAATTATATTCGTCTTATACTAAATACCAAAGAAATGTTTAAAAATACTTCAGTGAGATTCACTTTTACATTTAAGTAAAAGTCGAAATTATTTCAATAATAAATAAGTAAATTCGGCAAGTAAAATTCTATAATTACTTAAAAATATTACGTATTTAATACAAAATTAATTGTGCGTGAATAAATATGATATGATGTTACAATAAAATCTGTTAAAATTATTTGTTAGACATTACTTCATTGCAAAGGCGAAAAGGATTTGTCCATTGGCCTAGACAGTGAAATAAGTTGTTAAAACAATAGGGAACATGCAATATTTATACTTTTTCTTTATTTTTAAAAAACTTCATCTAGAATAGACCACCACATAAATAAGAAATGAAAACGCTTTAATTTATTGCCAAAATTGCGTTTTTAAACCGACTGTTTAAATTTTCGCGCGAAAACGAACGATAACGTCACTCCTGTTTGCCACTGGTCAAGAACTGTCCTATCTCAAAGACATAAGGTTGCCTTTTCGTTGTCATAACAGCAGTGACGTCATAAAACGCCGATTGTTGTTTTAAAATACGTTCCGTTTCACGTTACTTTAATTCATTACTTTTGTTAAAAATCATTAACTAAAATAAAAACGTTGCAATGGCCTTTGTTTTATACTTTTTTATCATTTAATTAAAAACATTCTCATAAATTCTGTATTTGCATCTTCCCTATTGTGAAAGACTATTACGATAAACATGAAATTGTTGAAAATAGCAAATATAACACCAACTAGTATCTAGCTATCAACTAGACTACTGATTTACATAGAATATTAGAAATAGCTACCATTAAATTGTACAGCCTCAAATAGTGTAGTCAGTAATTGACTCAATGACTTTGGCATAGCGACTGTAGTGTATTGTAAAATAAACTTGAATTCAGAATCTTAGATCATGTTGTGGAACTACTAACTCAATGTCAGTCATGACAAAGTTCAAATTCTATTGAAAACAAAATAGATTCAGGAACTTTTTTATTACAACTCGTCAATCAAAAATCAACTTAGACTGCATTACACTAAAGTAGACAGTTGAATAAGTAGCAATGTATGTAAATTATCTAACTTACTGAATTCAAGTGTTTTGCCGTCATAACAAAAAAGAACTTATCAACACAAATGGAAGTGACCGATTTCCGACCTTATGTTGTTTTCTTAATGTCGGAAATCGGTTACTTCGTTTTGCGTGTATACGTTCTTTTTTCCTCTGACAGCAGTATTATGTACGTCAAGCATTGTTCGCAAACCACACATTATGGAAGTTTGAACCCTCAGACTGAGTCAGTCATAAAACAAAATGACTAGACATTATATTTTCTGTCTGACTCAGTTCTATAAGTATTTCGAATCAAAGACAATTAAGAATAATGCATGCTTGAGTGTAATGAATGCCATTTTAATTTCGAGACGGTATTTTTCATTTGAACTAGTTAATAAGTTTATTTGTTAATTGGAGTCAATTTTCTTACCAATAGTAAAGGAACACCCATCTTAGAACATACATAGACTTCACAGATTACGTCATAGCTGAGATAGAATATTATTTTGTTCGATACAAACAAAAAATGCAACTATAGAATTTGCATTAAAAAAGACATTAACTAAACAATAAGATTTACGTACATATATAATACACAATAAATAAATTTAAGCGATACAGCACCTTATACATGGTACCTTTTTAGAATCATTAAATAAAAAATTGTACTATTGAAATTACGTGTCTTAATTAAAAATAAATTAGCTGAATTTAAGCGTACTTAGGAACCTATGTCTACGAAACAGCTGCACAATTTATAATAACACATTCAGAACAATAAAACATGTATAAACAAACATACTAGTTAGGTCAGTACAATATGTGCTGGAGACAGACAATTTAGCTTAGGTTACAATATGCAATTAAAATAAATTGATTTGTGTGACCAGTTCTCAGTAGTGAACGATCTTATCAAGGCACAAATCGATCATTTTAATAGTCACATTGTAAAGATAATGCACACCATACATTAAGTGCATCAAGTGCATGGCCAGTTCAAGCTGCCAAGACATTACTTAGCCACAATGACCAATGCCTTTGAGGGTTTTATCACATGTCCCGAAATAAGCTGATCAAAGTCAAAGTGGAAATGAAAAGGATCAATAAACTCGATTGACGCATTCTAATGTGGTTCGACTGTTGACAGAATCAATCGGTCAATAGGTGAATGACACTATAGATCAATTGATCTTTTTATGGTGATTGATTTAAGCACAAAATATCGTTGATATTTTCAGCTGATACAAAAGCTGTCGATTTATACAATTCGAGGGAGTATACTACCTTAAAGTAGTACTACTTTTATTTGCAATAAGCATTGATGATATGAATATTTTTTTCCTAATTTCCCAAAACGTTTACATTGACTGTGCCAAGTAATTGCTAAGTACTGTTAAAGCTATCTTCAGAATGTCATGCATTCACAACTAAGGTTCGTACTTACTACTACTGGGCCACTTTAGGACACTGATCATAAAAACATATCGTTCAACAGTACCCCTGGGATTGTGCGTCCTTTCAAATATTGTACGCATTGCAAAACTCCGCTTTGGAACTAAGCGATGAGACTGTAAGACAATTTTTCATAGTGATTTTAGGCAGGCGTGCAAAAGCTGCCAATCCTAACCAATCCCACGAATTAATGTCTATCAAACATTCACCTAATTCATTTTCTATTCATATATATATCAGTATTGTCTAATTCCAATCTTTACATTGACACTCTTCAATATCAATCACTGTTATACAAAACATTCCCATTAATCTATGTATAACACACATGGGCTCTGTTTACTTAAAACATTCAATGCAATATGTTAAACAAACAAAATTAACATTCATCATCAGCTGCATTTTATTTGAACGTATTAATAACAAACAAACAATATTTATTTTCGACGTTTAACGTCCATTCAGAAAACGAATGCAAAATTCAAATAATTTACAAATTAAATTCGACAAAGCGTCCGTGTACACAAATCTTATTAAGGTACTTAAAATTATGCAAATACTATCTTGTCGAACTAGACATAAGAGCTACATTTGTACACCATACCATCCCTATAAGGTGGGGCTACATTACTCAGTGCTTAGTAATACTATTTACCTGATTGAGATTACTTTAGCTTTGGGCAAGTCCAGTGTAGTCCTTTGGGACCGACGAGTATGGTAGGCAGTTCAACTGGGCGTGTCATCTTTCTTAGTGTTTGTTTTGGGATCTACCTCCACCGCTTGATCAATGTTTGATGACCCCGCCTGTGGGACCTCTGTGTCTGGAACATAAATGAAAGATGTTTTAATAAAAAAACTTCATATTTGGCAAGCGTGGACCTATTGACGATCACGTCTGGTTCAATCTCGTTAGGGAACGTCAAGACGAACGGCGATGCGCCACCGGTACATGGTGTACATCCCACCCACACGCAAAAAACGTTTTGGGAACACATTCATAGTGCGTACAGCTAAGGAGTGGAATTCCCTGCCAGAGTCTGTGTTTCCTGATAGCTACAACCTGGGAGTCTATAAGTCAAGAGTGAATAGGTTACTTCTAGGCAAGCGTGCTCCATCTTCGACCACATCATCGCTTACCATCAGGTGAGATACTGGTCAAACGCGTACCTATCAATAGTAAAAAAAATATTTTCATCAATTTAAACGATTTACCATACATTTACACGAAGTGCCCAAAAACTACAGCCTGGTAAAAATACATTCAATAGCCGTTACCATTGTTCACAATAAATGAAGCAGAGCGCCAGCCATGGCGTTATGTAACACACTATGGCTGAATTATTTAGTTACCAAACTAACGCGTCTGGTGCTGACGTAGCATCTGTTACGAAACGCCGCTAGTTTGCAAGGGTTGTCCTCCGATGACCTCTAACTACGAGTTCAACGAAGATACATTACATACCACTAGACCATACCGACCGCTTCTTCGGTTTATTGATAGCACACAGACGCGAGCAATTTGAGTTCATGGGACAAAGCTTTACAGGAACCGAGGTATCTGGCAGAAAAAAAAAGATGACCTTGGTTTGGATACACCATATTTGCTTGGACTACAACACACAAGATGTACTCAACATCTTTGATGAAAGGGAGTAAGTAAGCCTGAGGTTGACGCTCTCACAGCGGTCTTGAATTATCGAGAAAATAAGAATTCTCGTAATGCGCCTCTATCAACCCTTTTCAAGCACACGATTTGCAAGTTTAAGTTTGCTTAATTCTTTCCATAAATCAATGCTTCTGTTGGCAGTCGAATTTATATGCGCGTTGCATGTTTCAAAGTAGTTACATCTGAAATAACCACGAAATGAGTGTAACAAATTACGCAAGATTTACGTAGCGTGAATAATGCTGCTCTGAATTCGGGCTAGACGAGAACATTTAAGAGTTACCCCGTTGCATCGTTTACAGGTTTACTTCTTATAAATAACACTCTTATGAAATATGAGTGCTGGTCCCACCCTTCCATGTGAGCAAAAAGAATATATCTAGTCTAGTAGCTTTCTTTATTAGGAGCGTAAATCAATCATGATGTCACACGGCTTTCCGAAAAAACAGTAGTCTAGTAGATCTATGCCATTTCTTTCAATGGAGTGTCAGTGGTTGACCACTGAAAAGTCATAAAGACGCTTTTATATCCAGTGGTCAACCACTGACACTCCATTGAATGAAATGGCATAGAATCTTGTCAAAATCAGCCATTATGAAATAAATGATAGACCATTCTGACACTATTGTAATATAGCAGACTTGGGGCCCAGTGGTCTAACTCAGAAGTAAATAATGAATTACTTAGTTTTTCGCGAGACTTGGCGGCAGCGGATTTCAGAGGGGTTATCCTCGTTTGTAGAGCGTTCGCATTCGCATCACAATGCGAATGCGAAGGCTAAAGAGCGAGAATTGCAACTGTGTTTGCGAACTGTCAAATATAATTCGAAATTCACTACATTTTGACTTTTTACATTGAATATATCAATGAGATGATATTGCGACTTGAATTTGAATGCATTTTATGTACAAAATTGGCCTTCTGATCGAACGCCAAGTTACAAGTTGTTACATCGCCAACTTTAGATAAATGTTTTATGTAATGCTATCAATTACAGCTGTTGTAGACGTCGCTATTCACGTTCCCAGTAACGACACTGAAAATGATAGGACGACATCGATCCTCTGTTACGCAATTTACCTAAGGTACCTTTCATTTATATCAAAGTCAAGTAAAAAACTCGAATACCGTCATTTAAGTATGCAATAATGTAATACGACAGCGTTATTATAACACCGACCTCAACCCGAATAATGTTATGGACGTGATTGTAATGCAAGTTTTACTACAAAATGGAACTAAAGTATGCCAAAGCCAATATTGTTTTGACGCAGAAAATCGTATTTGTCTGTTATGCTAGGTATCAATGTCTCAAATTCTCAATCAAACGTCAATACGATTTGATTGTTATTTTAGGACAATAATCGAATCCTGTTGGTGTTTACCGGTAAAGAATGTGCCAAGAGTTCCAAGAATATAAGCCCAGGACGTAGTAGCGCTGTATATTTTAGAGGGGCAGCAAATTAGATTCTGAGGGGTGGCACATTATTGAATAATCAGGGGAAAATTCTGCGCAAAAGCTGAACAAACATCGTTTTAGAATTTTCCTGGCTGAAACGAAGTTATGAGAATGTAGGTCATTCAAGATTTTTTTTTTTAGATGAACAGCGCATTTTTTCACAAGTTTTGCAGGCGTATCCTCATGGATACCCTCTGACTGGAGAGAACGAAGGGTTCTGTCGGACTCCTTACCTTGAGACCCAAAAATTATGAAGGTATTTTAAAGAAAACCCATGTCTGCACTGAAAGTAGGTATATTCAGTAATAATTTCTACATGTCGGATGAAGCAGACATTGACGATGTTATCGTAAAATTAATTCCCACAATTTTCTCAAGATTCAACAAAGCGTTAAACGAGACATCTCCAAATAGTACCATAGCAATAGTACTTAAAATTTTTTTCTATATTACGCGTGAAAGAAGTTTCTCGATGCCGTACCTAAAAAGGCTAAAATATTATTATATTCTTTTAAGTGCCCGGTGACTGTCAAAAATCTTTAATTTATCGGAAGAAGTTTCATCTTCATGAAAAAGTTAGTCATAATTGGAAAGAAAAATAAGAAGTATCAATTCAATTACCAATCTTTCACAGGGAAAGTCAACGAAAGGAAGATTTTTACTATGATTATCTAACAAACGACTTTATCACCAACGTGACATTGTAATTTGGATCGACTCCATAATCATATAAAATTAGCACTAGCTTCTGCCATCGGTTTCGGCCGAAAATTATCCCAAGGGAACATATTCCCAGGTTGAAAAGTCCAAGGGAACATGTTCCCAGGATGAAATGTCCGAGGGAACATATTCCCGGGATGAAAAGTCCGAGGGAACATATTCCCGGGTTGAAAAGTCCGAGGGAACATATTCCCGGGATGAAAAGTCCGAGGGAACATATTCCCGGGTTGAAAAGTCCGAGGGAACATATTCCCGTGATGAAAAGTCCGAGGGAACATATTCCCAGGATGAAAAGTCCGAGGGAACGTATTCCGGGGATAAAAAGTTTATACATGGTTACCCGCGTGCTATGATTCATGCTATGTAATATTAGTATGGGAGCATACATACTGTTGAGTCATTTAAATGTTTTGGTCAGTAGTCAGTACCACGAATACGAACGACCAATGCTGCATAGGTACAGTTTATTATCATCGACTTGCAATAAAATATGTTTATCGGAATCGCAGCTGCATTTCATGGATTTCGACATTACCCCACTTACACGCGTGGTAACTATTAGACTAGCTTCTGCCAGCGGCTTCGCACGCGTGGTCCTTAGGGACCATACTCCCGGGATAAAAAGTAGCCTATGTCTCAGGCTCTAGACTATTTGTATACCAAATTTCATTTAAATCGGTCCAGTAGTTTTGGCGTGAAAGCGCGAATGACAGAGTTACTTTCGCATTTATAATATTAGTAAGGAAGTAAGGATGTCACGTACGTATGTTAACTGGCATTACTGCCTACTAATATTCCGGCCTATTCTGTCAACGTCTCACCGTGTATTAGGTGGAGTGAGCATGAAGTGAACTGTCATTTCACGTTGTTTGTATGGATTGACAGCTCACTTCATATTTACTTCACCTAAGCTCACACGTTGAGACGTTTACAGAATCGCACTGCAGAATGAATACCGAAGGAGTGTAATCTGGAGACCCGTCTCTGTTCTTCTTCTTATCGTGTGGGCAGTAAAGTCTAACGACTCCACACACCCTATGTCAAACCGCCTCAAGGGCCTCTGACATGGTTTATTTGACGACCGCCATTTGGCGGCCGGGACCACCGGCTTATACCAGCCTTCCGAAGCACGAAATCATCTTTTTATCAGACAATCAGGTGATTTAAGCCTGCAATGTCCTAGCCAAACTGGAAAACAACTTTACAAAGTATGCTTCCCGTGGCAATCGAACCCACCGGGTCACAAGGCAAACGCCTAAACCACTCGACCACGGAGACCACCCGTCTCTGTAAGAATAGTGGACTTACAGGTCACTGTCACAAACGACAAACATTTGATTTGGCCTGAAAGTGCTTAGGCAGTGTTCTGTACCAATCCATAAATTGACAAGTCTTCGATTCCTACCTAACAGCAAAAAACTTTTTATACTATGTGAAAACAACGAATGATACCAATAAAATTTATCGTATTAGTATAGCTTTCCTAGAAATACTCACATTTTCTATTTATACTTATTGACCTTGCAATGGGCGTCCACTTTACGAGGTATGATAGATCGAAGTAGCAAGGTATTGAAGGTGTAATTTATCATCATTTCAAAGGTCGATTATAATGTCTTTTTTATCAGTAACGTGTCCTTTAGTGCTGTTTCATGACAAAAGGGTATCATTGCTTGAAATAGACGAGAGATACAATGTCTCTCCTAGAATCGAATGTCGCTAATTAGATAGGCTTTGAGTTTCTATTATTGAGTAGCTGACCCGCGCAACTTTGTCTGCGTCACATTTTTAGGGTCCAAACATCCGTAAAAAACGGAACCCTTCTACTCGGGTGTCTGACTGTCTGTCTGTCACAGCCAGTTTTCTCCGGAACTACTGGACCGATTCTGTTAAAATTTGGTATACATATGACTTCTGTGCCCCAAACCCGGACGCGTTACGTAAATATTTTTTTTATATGGGGGTCACTTTTGGGGGTCAAACCAGAAAATTGAAAAAAAAAAATTTCAAACTGTATCCTGTGATATATCAAATGAAAGGGCTTACTGTAAGGGTTTTCATTATATTTTTTTTTTCAAAATGTTAAAATATATATAAAAACATATAATAGTTTTGAAGTTATTCAAGAAATTAGACCAAAAATGACCCTTATCTCCGAAACACTAAGCCTAAAATTTTGAAAAATCCAGATAAGTAATAGTTCTATACCTAAAGATTACAGGAAAACCTATAAGAAGTCTGTAGTGTTAAAATAACATGTTAAAAAAAATTAAATTGGTTCGGAACCCTTTGCATGCGAGTCCGACTTGCACTTGGTCAGTTTTTTCATTAATGCTCTGCTCCTATTGGTTGTAGCGTGATGTTAAATAGCCTATAGTCTTCCTCGATAAATGCGCTATCTAACACTAAAATAATTTTCCAATTGGAACCAGTAGTTCCTGCGATTTTTGCGTTCAACCAAGCAAACAAACTCTTCGCTTTACAATATTAGTATGTAGTTATTTCTCAAATAGTATCCCGGAGAGATCATTGGTCTCAAGTCCAGTCGCCAGACAGTGTAGTTATCACAGCATGACTTTATCAACGTAAACTTACACGAGTGCTGTCATCTATTTCCATCGTAGACTTTGTCTCTGTCATCTCTGACCTAGACTAGAGTCAAGAGCAAACCCATCACAAATTAATAAATAAATAAATAAATTAAGTGCTCTAGTAAGTTTCTATTATTCTATTAGGTAGACTATGACTATATTCGAACGCCGATCGAACAGTCACCGAAATAACTCCTGTCTGACTGAACCAGTGAACAGTCCTCATTTAACATTTAAACAAATTATGTTCACAATCAGATAACACCATAGATATAATAATTCTATGGATAGCACTGACTTTTCCCACAATCTATTAGACTTCTCGTGATGAACACATTCCCATAGAAACAATGATTGATTATAATTTAATGATAGTGTCGATAATTCGATGTTTGTGTGTCATCAATTCATCATAATTCGAGATAATAACACGGCTAGCGCGTCAGAGTGCGATAGCCCGCGCTTATCGGCGCATTACGATTACGTCACAGCAACCCTCAATTACTGCAGTGACAGGAGGATTGTGATAAGCGGACCGTATCATAAACAATGTCTGAAACTATAGCACGTTATTTCATGTCGCAGGAATGTTGGAAATTTAACATTTTGGATTGCTTTTGGTCCGTGGCTGGTTGGATGGATAAATTGTTTGTTTGAAAAAGTATATGTCTGGAATGGGATGAATGCTGAAATGACAGCTAAGAGTTACACGGAAGATGTGCTAACAGTAAATCAACAGAAATAAATACAGGAGGTTAGTAATCATAATTTTGTCAATAGTATAGTTTGCCAGTTTGCCCTCAATTAAGATGGGAAATGAAACTGACGAAATTAAACCCGAATAGTTTCAGAATCCGAATTGTTTAGATAGGATCCGAATTTCGAATTTAATTTCCACCCAATTTTGAACCTTGACGTTCCATTTGCTTAGACAGCGTAAGATTTAATAAATTTTTAATTAGAATACAAATATAGGCGTATCGATATCCGATGGCGCAATATTATACTGATGTTGAATCTAAATTGGCCTTATCTACACTAATATTATAAAGAGGAAAGATTTGTTTGTTTGTTTGTTTGAATTGAATAGGCTCCGAAACTACTGGACCGATTTGAAAAATTCTTTTAGCATTGGATAGCTACATTATCAGGGAGTAACATAGGCTATATATTGCCCCGTACTCCCAAGGGAACGGGAACTACGCGGGTGAAACCGCGTGATGTCCACTAGTATTTAACAAAGAAATAAAAATTGTTGCTACGGAAAAATTTACATATTATATTTTGGTAATTGACTATATTTTTGTACTTTATTAGTAAGAACAAAATTCTTAACAATTGATTACGATCTAGCCTAAAAGACTAATAAGCAATTTAACTCTAACTTAATATGTTACGTGATAGATTATGTTAAAACTAAGAATAGTGTCCATTTGCACTTTTACACAATCCGTAGCACTTTCTTAGAGTCTGATATAATTTATAAAACACTATGTTCATGTGTTATATTTATAGCACAACATTGTTACTATTATTCATTCACTTTGTACACTACACTACACTAATTCAAAAGGTTTAGTTCTTTTTAGCCTACGCACTAAGTCTGTGTTGTCTAGCAGCTGAATTGCCTCAACATTCACGTGTCTATGAAGTCTGTGTTCGTGGGCTTCAGCAAATTTTTGGATAATTGTGGTGACGAATTCCATTTTAAGGTCACGGTGAAGGTCGTCATTTCTTATGTACCAGGGTGCATTGACAGCATCCCTGAGTACTTTATTTTGAAATTGTTGAATTATTTTGATGTTGCTTTGTTTAGTACAGCCCCAAAGTTGGATACCATACGTCCAAATTGGCATCAGAATATGCTTGTATATGGTTATTTTATTGTGTATTGATAGACAGGATTTCCTTCCGAGTAGCCAATACATATTTTTATAACGTATATCGAGTTCCTGTCTTTTCTTTTTGACATGAGCTTTCCAACGCAACTTGGCGTCGAGAGTTATGCCAAGGTATTTGGCTGTATTAGCATAAGGCACTAGCATGCCATTTATGTAGATTGGATGATAGTCCAAGTGTTTGTTTGTGAAGTCAATGTGAATTGATTTAGACTCATTCAGTTTGATCTTCCATTTTTGTGTCCAGTCATAAACTTTGTTCACAGCTAGTTGAACTTTTTCTACTGCTTCTCTGTGGCTTGATCCGGTAGCCATAATTGCAGTATCGTCTGCAAAGGTCGCAATGGTGTTGTTTTCCAGTTCTGGGATGTCACATGTATATAACAAGTATAAAATTGGGCCTAACACACTTCCTTGGGGCACACCAGCTTTTATAGCTTTTAGCTCGGAATATGCGTCCTCCTGCCGTATTCTGAACATTCTATTAGTTATGTACGACTCTAGGATATCTGCAAATTCTGGTAGCATGCGTCTGAGCTTGAATATGAGACCTTTATGCCAAACCTTATCAAAAGCTTGCGCAACATCTAAAAACACGGTGGCGCAGACTTCCTTATGTTCAAGCGTTTTTTCGATTATGTTAGTTATTCTATGTACCTGGTCTATTGTTGAGTGTTTTTCCCTGAAGCCAAATTGATGATTTGGAATAAGGTTTTTATCTTCTATTATTGGTTTTAACCGTTTCAATAGCAGTTTTTCGAATAGTTTTGATAACACGGGCAACAGAGAAATAGGTCTATATGATGATGCTTCATGGGGTGGTTTCCCAGGCTTCGCAATCATAATTACTTCAGCAACCTTCCATGACTCAGGTACATGTTTTAAAATAAATGCAGCATTGATAAGCTTAGTCAGCTTTACTATAGCTTTGCGAGGGAGGTGTTTTAGAATTTCACCTGTAATGAGGTCGTAACCCGGAGACTTTTTCGAGCTAATGTTATTTTGAATTTCTCTCATAACTTCTTTAGGAGTCACAAGCTTAATTCTTTGGTTTTCTAATGGATTTTCACTCTCAAGTATTTCTATCGAGCTTTCATTTGGTTGAAAAGTTTCTTCTAAGTGTTGAGCAAACCTTAGCGCTTTTTGGACATTGCTTATGGCCCATTTACCGTCGCTGTCTTTGATGGGCGGTATTTGAACAATCGGCCTTTTTATTAGATTTTTTGTCACTTTCCAAAGAGAGTAATCCGTTGATTTGTCATTGGTTAGCTGAAGAAGGTTGGTATTCAGAGTTTCATCCTCAAATTGTAGAATTTTCCTCTTTAGTCGTTTAGTAAGGTTATTTAGTGATGTTTTATCTCGCGGACACCTTGTTTGCTGCCACTGCTTCCTTTGCTTTCTTTTCTCAGATAGTAATTCCACAATATCTTTAGGATAGATAAATCCCTTATATTTAAGTTTTAATTGCGGTGTGTTGTTCCACGCACATTGTTGGATATTAACAATATATTTGTTTACTTCTGAGTCAAGCTGATCTTGCGATTTTATCGGAGTCTTAAGGTCGATAATATTATCTAGATCAAGGGCAAAACTTTCCCAATCTGTGAACTTATTAACCAGGGTTAAGTGGCTTTCTTTGAGCAGGATTTTTTGACTAAGCGTTAATATAATCGAAGAGTGGTCCGAGTTCATATGAAAACCTTCCTCCAAACTGACGTAATTGGCGGATATATTTTTGCATATAAAAAAATCAATAAGATCCGGTATTTTCTGGTGGTCAGTGGGCCAGTACGTTGGTTTACCTGTGCTCATAACTTCGGAATGTGTATCTTTAACTGCACTTAAGAGCTGCCTTCCCTTAGTTGTAGTAAGTCTTGATCCCCAATGCGTATGCTTAGCATTAAAATCGCCGCCAAGGATAAATCTCTGGCCTAATAGTTCAAAGATATGTAAATATCGCTCTTTTCTTATCATGTGCCGTGGTGGGCAGTATACGGCTGCAATGGACACGTGACAATATTTGGTTTTAACAGAAACAGCCACGGCTTGAATGTCTTGTTCTTCATATTTACACTGCACGTAGTGACTAATGTTGTCTTTGATTATAACCGCGCTACCTCCTCTTGCAGAGTTGACTATATAAAATTAATTTCGTCATCAAACAGTTTCAGATCAATATTTACAAGCTCAAATGAAAGCTCCTGAGCTAGTGAATAACACTGAATTAGACAAAAATTATTTTCATGAGTATCTCTTCAGAACTATTATAAAACCGACGATTAATGGTTTACGCATTTAGCGGCTTTTGCTAATGAGTTATTGACGCATGTAAACAAACTGCGTCAGGTTTTCATAGTCCTAAAACCACTCAACCTATTTCCACAAATGAAATTGGATTTTCTTCAAGAGAGCTTAGGCAGCTTTTGCTTTACAAGCATATTTACCTATTACATTACGTAGTTTGTGATTTTTGGCCAGTTGCCGAATATCGTATTAGTTTAACTCGGATATTTAGAAGTCATGAGGACGCTGACGCCTTTCATACGTAACTCGAGTATTTATTTGTGTATTTTACCACCTAAACGTTCGAATAGTTTTCAGGAAAAAAAAATTGTGCTAAACAAAAATGTTTGACGTCGACAACACGTCACGGATTCTCGAGCGAGAATTGGAAAGCTGCGGATGTTTTACTAAAACAATGCTTTAACATTTCCGTTTTACTTTTTATTTACAACAGTCATATCCGGCCAATTTCTAAACCTGCAAATAAACTTCGTTTCTAGAAGTTTTGCTAAAAGTTCCGTTTTAAGGTTTACTAGCGCAAAAATTAGACAATTCAATTATCTAGAGGCGCGTGATGGTTATAAATTTTATCGTTGATAAATAGTACCGTAATTACGTATACGGTGATAGTAATTTTAGGCTTAAGTGGCAATAAACGGTGATACTACCCTTGATAATCTTATTACAGCAGTTGCGAACTAAGAGCCTAATTAGTCCCTTAGCTCTACATTATTTCTTGTAGTAGTTATCGTTGTATAGTAAATTAGGAAGGGCCTTAATTGGAGCCCGGAAAGTAAAGCAAAACATACTAGAATTCTGCGGCTGGTGAAATATCAGGGCACTGAAAACCTGTGGAAAAATCCCGGCTCAAGCCCTGTCCAATTTACCCGTTTATTTCGATTCGGTATTAGGAACCGCCGCGCAAATTGGGTCATCTAATAATATTTTCTATTTCGTCTCGTCATTTATTGACCTATGAGTGGAACGAAAGAAGTGATAGGGATCTATATGGACGGCCCAGATTTGGGCCTTTGAACCTGTGTATCTTTACATCGACCAGCTAAAGTTACAAACAGCCTAACATTGTGGTATAGATT
Organism: Lacanobia wlatinum; assembly: GCA_947578705.1. Classification (NCBI taxonomy): domain Eukaryota; kingdom Metazoa; phylum Arthropoda; class Insecta; order Lepidoptera; family Noctuidae; genus Lacanobia; species Lacanobia wlatinum. The sequence continues at coordinate 25,436,330 of OX388027.1, read as the reverse complement.
AGAGTAGATTGAAAGTAAACTTACCAGTGGCAGAGAGTTGCTGCAGCCTTGAGGGCAGGTCTGCGGTGCTGGCCTCAGCGCTCTGAGGGTGCAGTATGTCCGGCATGGCGTTCCTGCGCCCCGTCCGCCCCGTCTCCAAAAATTCCTTCGGTACCTCACTATTCCCTTCCTGCATTATTGCCATCATTCTCAGTACTGAAAATGTTTAAATTACAAAATTTTATCGCTGGCAATTTAATTACGAGTTTTAAGGGTAGGCACGCTGTTCTACATTTAAATGTTTTAGGTTTATCCTGGAATGTTGAGAGACATTTCTAACGTTTACTTTCAAAGATTTGACAAAGTCACTGTACACATGACTGATAACAAAGGTTTCACGCGACACGACGGGTATCTTCGCTTCAACACGACTTTGTATGTAGATCATATTAACATAAATAATAATAACAATACAGTCCCGTTTAACGGTGATCGGTATTTGTGTGAAATGGCGTTTTGATTACCGCGTCTTTAGACTGGAAATAGTTATTCGAATACTGCGAATCAGTGGTGTTTTAAAAATGTATGAAGGTACGGAGCCTCTCGATAGTCAGGCTATTCGTGTCAGATCGATTTTTAATACCGTCGAACGTAATTAAAATTAAATTATCGTTCGGTGTCAGGGCCGATTACGGCGAGCATTAACGTATTAGGTGCCGGTGCCAGTGCCAATAAAGGGATAAAACGCGTAACAGAAAGTTACAGACTGTATTTAGCTAGCGAAAAGATTATAAACGCTATCAATATGTGGAGTAATACTATTCCTACTATCTAATTAGATAAGATAAGGCACATGGAAAATACTTTAGGACTACCGACTAATGACGTAAATAGGCTGATAATCTCAAATGCAGACGCAGGTACGATACGAATGCTCTCTTTTTACCAATTCATCTATTAGTAACTGTCGACTTGGTACTATGTATAATGTCATGCGTCTACATTTTGGTATCGCAAAAACGTTTGTGGGGAATTCCTTCATGATTGACACATCAAAATAAATATCAATAATGGATGTGTAATATTCGTGTTGCAGCGTGGATGCTAACAGATGTGTTTAACAAATTATTGACAGATGGCAAACAATTTATGGCGGGAGAGATAGTGCAGTGCGGTGGGTCTTACTGGATTGAAGTGTGAACTAATACTCCCTGCATTGAAATATAGGTTTCCTCTTTGCAATTCGTGTTTTAGTTTAACTGCAATTTGCGCGCTCTAACTAAAAAAAAAAACGTTTTTTTTTTGTGGTACATCTAGTCAGTCATGCTATGTAATGTAGATTAAATAAAAAGCAGCAGAGTTACTTGTATACAATGTGGATTTTCCTACAACTATCTATCTATAGGATACATCTTCCATAAGTAATTTGTTCAGAGTAGAAGCATTGTTATGCTAATCGTGAGACCTGATTTCAAAGCAGTATCCATGTCCTTTCAACAACTAAATGGACTGGTGACGCAACTTTTTACCTACCTACTATCATTTATATATTTAGATAGTCTACAGTTTATTTCTTGGCACAAAAACTTTTTAAACAAGTTTGTGAAGAGGCAATTTGTTTTTATAACAAAGTATAACTTTAATAGATTCAAGTATTACGATCAAAGCTCAATTATGAGCTGACCATGTTTGAACAAAAACAGGATTCATACTTTAGTTATGTTATGGACCAAGTAATAAAATATGGCATTTATCACAATGCCCGGGCATTATGAATAATAATGACAAGCTACTTTGGGGAAGTAAATATGTAATTATAATTTGAACTTCCAAATTCATCACTTGTCTAGACATTATGAATATTGCCATGTGGTTTTCAGGCAATCTGATAATCAAAGGTACATTGTATGGAGTGTGGTTGTAACATTAGTTTAACTGGGATTTGGACTACTAAGAACTAGAGGGTTTAGAACCTCTTCCTAATAAGTATAAATTAGGAGTTATTATTGATATGGTAAAGTCCAGTTAATATAAGTTTTTACTATCATTGGTCAGCAGAGCATCTTTACCTATGAAAGGAAAGAATTTATTTGTTTTTATATATTTATTTTTAGTTTGAAATGTAAATAACTGAAATAAAACCTGGTTTTAATTACTCCTACCCTAATTACCCTATGTGATAAACTTTAAAAATAATGCCCAGACAATTTAATTATTTCATAAGTTGCTGTCACACTGCCCTCGCATATTGGGCATTTTTCAAAGGAAATTTTACATTTTTCACTTGATCCACAACAGTTATAATAACTAACAGAGATTACAGATTGTATCAATAATTTGGTCATGTGTTTGTATCTTTCTATGCAGTGTTGGAAAACATTTCATCAGAAATTCATATAATAATGCTATTAAAGATAAAAGCAGATACTATGTAGATAAGTGCAGCATTTTCTCACTGTTCAGTTCTATATTAAAATTGGAGTTAAATAAATATAACTGAAAATTACATATTATTTGTGGTAGAAAGCTATGAGAGATAATGCTGTAAAAATCTAATAAACTACAATCTAAAACTACCAAACATGCAACCAAACTTATGAAATGGAAGAATCCAAAAACATGCATTGACCAAAATTTTGATAGAGTATGTACACAGGAACCCAAATATTCATTCAAGAATTGTTTTTTGGAAACAAACACATAAATAAAATGCAACAGTTATGTACCATTTCATCCCAATAATCTTCGGTGGCTGCTAAGTAGTCGCGTCCCAAGTTGATCTAAGAGATTGTCACTCTACACACATCATGCACCTCACAGTCCTGGATTGATACAAGTTCTTTGTTAGTATGCATAATCAGGTAACTACTGTTAAGGCAAACCAATTTCTATTTGATAGCAAATGTTAGTCTCCTATTACATAAACAACTTATTATTTTTATAGACTGTATGTTAAGTTGCCTTTGTCTGTTTGAAGCAACATTGTTGTACAAGAATAGTCAATGGGTTATGTCAATTACTCTGACCTACATTCACATGTTTGTTTTACTTTTTATTGTTCTTTTTTACTATTTGCAAGGACACTTGTTTACATTTTATTCTATGAGTAGCAGCATTGTAGGGATTTATCTTATCAAAAAATAACAGTTTTAAATGCCTTATTTATTTTTATAAAGTGTATATCAAAATAACACTTGAGTTGGAATATAATAACATGATATAAAAAAATCCCACTATTCTAGATTTCAAATCCTCATCTGGGTCATGCTAATAAAGCAAGAGATAGTGAAAACAGTAAAAAATGTAATTATTCAGCAGAATTATTTCTATGGAAGTTGATAACTGCTATATTAATTCTCATGGCTAGGAAACACTATGAAGTGGCCCTGTATGAATAGTGATGGCATGAATAGGCATATGAAGAACTAGCCAGTCGTAATGTCTCGAACAAGCAGAACACTACTCAAAATGAAAATTTTCCAAGCGGTAATCAAAGTGGTCGTTCAATCAAGCGCGGCCCCAGCATGCGGCCCTCTTCGTACCTGTACTATTCTTAATGCGACGGTCCCTCCTATGCTTAGACACGCGACCTGATAGAACCTCCGACATTCTTAACTCAACAACAATAACCACAAACTTTATTGAAACGTTACACAAAAAAATATTGATTCAGATACTCGAAAACCGTACTCACAATCACCTCAATTTATTTGTTCGACCGACACTGAATATCTGTAACGCCTATTCCAACTCATACATTTAAAGAAGAATTAAGAAATAAATATTCAATCAATCCAATTTTCATATAGCTTCTAATTTACTTTACGGAATTAGAGCGTGCACTAAAATCACAGTTATACACAATAGAAAGACGAAAGAAAATTGTGACATGTCGAGGCCATGACAGCTTTGACATGACAACTTGACAACTAACTTTGACAGCGAAAAGAAAAAAAATCGCAAAACAATGGAACAAAAGTTGCCAATCGGAAAATTTATCAGTAGCGACATCCTTTGGTTACACAGAGAAAACTTAAATTGTAATTGACGAAATCGAATTTTTTGAATATTTTATTTACGATATAAACGTACCTATTTGCTACACAATTTCATACAGATTAGGTTTTTCTGACAAACATTATACTATCGTGTATACACTATAGTTTAATTTGTACATACTTTATTATTAAAATGGCAATCCCAATTATCGTACAATCGTTAGCAACACCTCCACTTTCAGCTGTCACTTACCCAGCTGATGTTCGTAATTTTATCACATACAACATTTATGTAATTTTGGCTGTGAAACATCTCTATAGAGGTAAACTGCGCAAAATAATAGATATCGAAACCTTTTTGTTTCTTTTATTGATATTGTACTGAAGTTTGTGTTTTGATTGTTGAAAAGATGCTTCGGAAAGTAGTGTTAGGTTCGGTTGGGGTGGCTACCTTGATACCGGCAGTGGGTGCTGCTGTTCCTCTTAAGCAGGATGTTGCGGACCCTCAGAAGCCCCAGCCGATGAAGCCCTCCGAACTCCCGATATACGAAGCTCCACATGCGGAATACGCTGAGTAAGTGTTAATGCATTTGTCTTATAGAAACTGATGTGTATTGACTTGTAGTTTGGAGGGTAGGTAATAAACATGATGAATTTGAAAGTGTGTCGTTATTGTTGAGGACGAAGGCTCATTGCTGTATGAAAATATGCTATTGTGCGAAATCGAGAATGGCCTTTTTAACACTAGGTTAATCAGATAGCTGCATCATAAAGTTAACTCAACTTCTGTTATTCCTTTGTCTAGAAATTGATTTTTAATTTAAGTATTGAAAAAACTTACTGCAGTGGATGGTAAGAAGCTATTTTGATTACAGCATTTCATTCATACAGAACTACAAATATGATGCTAATTCATATCTTTAGAAACAATATCTCAGTGTCAATGATTACTTTCTGATAAGACCAGATAATACAACTGCAGCTGTATGACAAAACTTTTTGTAACACAGAAAGGCGAAATCCAAATCTGACAATGAGATTGGATATGTGAAGTCAATGCTCCTAACTCCAGTACGAGCTATACGTGAGCAGGTGCAAGTTGTAGTGGACCATGGGGAACGTGCCAAACACACTGTACAAGATCAGTATCATGAATTGCAAGATAAAACCGGTTGTAAGTTCATGTTTTGATTATTCAACGCTATCTTTTTTTTGTGTGCATTTTAATGTCAGAACTGTCTGTAAAGATAGTTTCAAGGTCAAACAAAGGTTTAATGAATTAAATATTTATCATAAAAACATGTTGATTACTAAGAATTTAGTAAATCTGAATTGTATAATATGTATAATCAAAGTTATAGTTGTGTAATGTGTATAATCAAAGTTATGATTTAGAGATTTGTAATTAATTTTAAAATTACCTACATAACCTTGTGTTTCAGGGATCTTCCAATATCTTCGAGAAGAAGAAAACAAGCAGGTCCGATATGGTGCCGTAGCAATGGGTGGTCTTACTGGCTTTATCTTCGGTCTGAGAGGAGGCATTATCAGGGTATGTCAATACTATAGCCATAACATAGTTATTAATATCATTGTGATAATTCTGTTTGTTTTTAATCAACCTATATTTTATCCTACTTTTATGAAGTCAGTGAAAACTTTTCATAAATAGAGAGCTAGAGGAAGGCAAAAGGAAAAAAAGGTAGGATTGTGTGGAAGATGACAGGAAAGTAAAGGGAGTAAATAATAGTAGGTTTGTTGACTGAAGAATTGTAGAAGAAACTTATGGCAGGAACCATGGGCCCGGGAGGGGGGTGTAAGAGGGTGCATTTGCACTCTCCTGACTTTCAATCTATACTATTAATACTAGCTGATTTGGTGAAAGTTGTTGTGCCATTTATATAAAAAAAATAGCTTACGACCTATTCTCACTAACGAGTATACTTACATAAAATTTAAAAAAAAATCCGTCTAGCCATTTCGGAGGAGTTCGATAACAAACAACGTGATACGAGATTTTTTTACATTAGAAGATTATAAAGCTGAAGAGTTTGTTTGGCTGAACACGCGAATCTCACTCGGGAACTCTTGATTCGAATTGAAAAAATATTTTAACGTTGGATAGCCCATTAATGGAGGATGCATAACATCACGCTACGACGAAGTTGTGTGGGTCACAGAGGCGGTTTTACCTATAGTGCAGGGTGTGCTGTGCACCCGGGCGCAGGAGTGTAGGGGGCGCCGAGCTCGCGACAACGTTCAAAGTGCATGCGTCGCTCGCAGCGCCGGCGCTCTCAAACACCCTACACCCGTGTTAGGCCGGGCGCATATTGTCCGAAATTTTCTTTCAGAAATTTCTGACGTCCGTCGCTTACGCACTCGACATATACAGATCCCGTGTACTATCAAACACGTCAAAATTCTCATATATGGGGTCAAGAACATAATATTAAAAAATTATCAACGGATTTTGAACGACCCATCGTGCTCCTCGACGAGGTGGGCAAGCTCTTTGAAAGAGTAATTGCAAACCGCCTAGTCATGCATCTGCTGGGAGTAAGGCCGGATCTAACAGAGAGTCAGTTCGGTTTCCGCAAGAGACGCTTCACGAAGGACGCCATCATGCGCGTAAGATGCGGTGTCCCGAGGCAGGGTCGTCTTGGTGGTGTCACCTGACATCACCAATACCTTTAATACCCTGCCCTAGAGTTGCATCACGGAGGCACTCCGGTATTACCGGATGCCGACCTACCTCCGTCTCGTGGTCGACGCTTATCTGACGGACAGGGCTCACATCTACTCCGGTCACCGGGGAGATTGGAACAAGCGAGAGATGTCGTACAGTGTTTTACAGGGTTCGGTACGGAACGTTGCGTTCCACGCGTGCCTTAAAGAGATAATAACTAAGCGATAATAGATATCAGCATAATAGACGGGGCTTGCTAGGGCAAACCTGCCAGGGTTGCAAAATTGGTTCGTGAGAGTCACCCGGCGGCCCCGGAACGTAAAGGGCGCCAAGCGATTGATTGCACCCGGGCGCTACAAAGGCTAGAGCCGCCTCTGGCGGGTCAGTTAGTACAATATATAGAACATTCAAAAATAAAACACATCTTCTTGGTATTTTTTTAAAAACTGGTTGCCTGGTAAAGGTTTCTACAACCTGGCTTATCCGAGGCTAGGTGCTGTTATTTTTGAGTTCGCATGGCTCGATTGGCTTCTTCTTCTGTTCTGACCTGGTTTTGGGACCACAGTAGAAGGATTACAAGCTCGAGTTTTCTGTATATTTCGATAAAATTAGTTACCGTCTCTGTATTTACGGGCAAAAGACAACCTAGCCTCTTCATGGGGGTGCTGAAGATGCACCCTCCTGAAAATAGACCTGCCGGCGCCCATGGCAGCAACCCTTAGTATCATGGGACAGACAGGCAGGGAAATGTGAAAGAAACAAAGAAAAGCGTTTATTTGCATCAAGTATGATTGATTTATGATGATTGACGATGATTTGCAGAATACCAAAGTCTACACTAGATCTTGGCCAAATCTATTTTGGTTCAAAACTAAATTGTCATATGGTGTCATCTTTGTTTAGCAATGACTTTATTATTGTTGTCTTTGCTCCTACACTTTTAACAGGCGTTTACGATTGAGTCTTAGATTTTTTTTTGTCAATATGGACGACGCCAGATAAATTTGCAATAGCGATCATTGCCTTGTCCTTAATATCTCTTAGTGGGTACCTAGACAATAAATTATTATGAATCGTTTTTCATTACTAGAAAATGTTCTTTATATCTGTTTTCGGAGTTAAGTAAGGTGGAGTCTTATAATTGCAACTATCTGGTTGTTGCAACTAACATAAATCCATCTAGAAAGCGATCCTAGAGGGATTTATTTCTATTAGTTGCAATAACAAGACAGTTGCAATTATAAAACTCTACTCTATATCAATAACTAGCTTTTGCCAGCGGCTTCGCCCGCGTGGTCCCTAGAGAACATACTCCCTGGATAAAAAGTAGCCTATGTCCTTTCTCAGGCTCTAGACTGTCTCAGTAGTCTTGGCGTGAAAGCGCGACAGACAGACAGACAGAGTTACTTTCACATATAATATTAGTAAGGAAGTAAGGATAGGTGGGCCTATGACCGTTATTGCAAATGTATGTGGCATCGACTATATGTAAATTTGATTATGAGATGATGAAGGTTGTCTTAGATTAACATTGATTATGTGTCCCATGCATATTACTGACTATTATAATTATGTTACTTCAGCTGATCAAGTACCTAGTTAAAAGGAATTTAAAAAGATCAAAACAAACTCCGTAACAAGGTTACTGGCAGAAGACAAGAACATTTTAATTGCAGGTTCTTATTTTATTTTCTAACAAAATTATTATTTTATTGATCCACTGCTAAGATCTTCTGCACTAATTTGATTTGACACAGACTTATGTTTACTTACAATATTGTCTCCTGGTTTCTAGAACAAAATCGTCACAAATTACACAAAATTTAATATGACGTGTTTGTCAATTTTCGTTCTTAAACTCGGTTTAAATCTTATTTTTAACGTTTTCAGCGAGTATTCTACGCGGGTGTCGGCACCACAGCTATGGGTTATGTTTGCTTCCCTGAAGAGACCAAGGAAATCATGAAGAACAATTCAGCACGAGGCAAGCAATACATCAACATCGCGTATAATTTCCTTTATGGAGGTAAAGTATTATGCATTTTATTTATATTATAAATAAGCAAAAAATGTACATATAGTCTGTTCACCTGGCCCGTATTTGTCCAAATGTTTGCGTCACTTTAGCAATACAAAATTAACCTTATTTTGGAAGACATAAGGTATATCTTCTATTGCACAAGTGACGCGAATATTTAGCCAAATACACCAAGTGGAGAACCAGCATAAGGCGTTATCCTAAAGGAAGAGATCATTGCGCGAATACGTGTTTGGCAAAACTGAAAGGAGCCCACTGTCGAATACGATCCTACATGTCGGATTCCGATCAAATGAACACGACCATCGCGTATTCGCGCGATGATCGCTTCCATTAGGATTACGGCTTAGATAGACTATACTTTTTATCTAGATCGTGACCAAAAACTTGCTGGATGGAACCAACTTTTGTTTAATAAGTACTGGCATAAAATAAAATAATCAAAATTCTCAAACAATCATCAGTGAAACCCGGTGACCCTCAACTGGAGGTGAAGTTCCCTGAGCTGTCTTTCCCCAAAGACTTTTCCGAGTTCCTCGATATGACAGTCTCTTTGGCATCGTCAGTCAGGCAGGCGATAATGCCACCACCTGCTAAAGAGGAAACAAAACCAGAAGAAAAGAAAGAATAGGTATTCAAATGGGAGACGTTTTGGAATGGTGGCAATGCTTTTGTATTTTTTTTTTGACTGGTGTTGCCAGAAATTATTTCAATTTTAGAAGCATGAGATTCTCGAGTGCATGACAATCTTGTCTGCATTCTCACAATCTACGAAGAACGAAGGAGGCTTCATTACAAATTATGGACACTTGGCAACACTGGTTTAACATGCTGGCTTCTGCTACTCAATCATTTGGTTTTTCCGCTTTGGTTTGAACTCATAGCCTTGTCTTAAGGCACAATTACACTTGGTCGTTCTCCCGAATTCGATTGCCTATGGAATTCGGGCAAACAACTAAGTTTAAATCAGCGGGGTCGAGTACATCTGTCTTCGGACAAACTAGACCAGCTTTAGCTACTCGACTTCATTCAAACTACTCGTAGTCGTAAGCCTGTATTCCAGTGCGATGACCGGTGTAATTGATTTATGGGGTGCCCAAATTGGAGTAAGTTTTTCGAGCACCCGAATACGGGCTATAGTCTGTCAAGCAAGTCGTGTCCCATGAAAAAGGCGGCAAATTTAAAAATCTTACAGGTCTCAACACTGATATAGTAAGCGAAAACTTTTTGATACTTGAATTATTTTTGTAGATAAAAAAATATTTGGGATAAATTAAAAAGCGCATTTCAATGTAGGTCATTTCACGATCATAATTAAAATCAGAATATATTATACTTGTCTTCTAGCTGCGATTTTCGTCACGATAGGTACTCTGTTTTAGATTTAATTTTTTTTACCGGCTTCTATGGCCATGAGTTGCGTAACTAAATTAACAATTGTGCTTTTTTTTACTTAATACTACCTCATTCAAGGCGGCTGGCAAAAGTTATATGTTATTAAAAATGCAGAAAAACCGTTAGTTTCAGTTCAAACAGCAATCTCTTGAAGTGGCTATCAATATTATGTGCCCCAGTAAGATTCAACGTCATGAGTAAGAGACGACTGAATCTAAATCCGAAATCGTGATCACATCACAGTAAAATAAATAAAAATTTTGATAGTTGAGCTAAAAGTATCAAAATATTGTAGCTAACCTATCTGATGTTGAAACGAGACTTGTGACAATCCGTTTCACAGATAAAAAAATTGCCATTATAAGAAATCAGCTAAATGGTCGTGGACACGACTCGCTTGACAGACTAACGACTAAGTGTAATTGCACCATTACTTGTAAGGGTGACTTTTTAGCGATCACCCTCATCCTAGCTCGAGTTCTAATGTTCCTGCACGTTTTCTGCAAGTATGCACGCTGTGGTTTGAAAAGTTTGTTAATTTTGATCTTGTTTGAGTGTGTTAACAGCATGTTGCAGATTTTCATTTCATTAGGAATAACTATCTGTTTTCGGGATTTAATGCACAATTCTAGCTACACTTTAATGGTTTTTTTTTTCAGTTTGTTTTGTGTTCATCTTATCAATAACTTACACGGGAACGGAGCGTTGTGTTCGCATTATTTAATTTGTTCGCCTAAACTTAACTCTGGCCACGATTTTTTTTATTGATTACTAATTTAATGTAACATTGGTTTTCAGAATATTTGTTCCCACATGAAGAAGTAGAAGTAGAAGAGCAGGCTGGTACAGGTTGGTATCATCAATTCTTCATAGAAATCTGTATTTTATAGTAGAGACTTAACAACCACTGTTGTCAAGTGGTGAAGAAGAAACTGAAGATCGACATAGAGGTGCTTCCCTAGACTAAAGCGCTTATTACACTACACGGTATTCAGGGGCCGGTGGCAAGGGTGGGCGTGGCGCCTAACTCATTACAATAGCCGGTCGATTCGGCCCTAGTTCAGTTGTGAAGTGACCAGCATTGCCACCTTGTGGGGAATTACCCAAACTGCAGGGAATTTAAAGTTTTTTGGGGATGGGCAAGATGTGGGGAAAATGCGGGGATTCTAAATATCAATTATATTCTTCTGATATTATTGTAAATATCGAATTTGTGGGGAATTAGTAGATTTTTTGTCCCCAAATTAGGGAAATTGACTTGCATTTTCGGGGAATTTGTTAAATTGGTGTAGGCAAAACTGCTCCCTAACTCCCTAAACGCTATTACACTGCCCGGTAGTAAGGGAGTTTGGGAGCTAACTAGACCGGGCCGCTCCGGTCACCCTAATTAGGGTCCCTAACTCCTGGTGTAATTTTTATTAAACCACCCTAAATCGGGACTTGGGCTCTGAATACCGTGTAGTGTAATAAGCGCTTGAAGTTTTGCTCTTGCCAGCCATTAGGGAACGTACAGAAAGTATAGGCAGAACAGAAGTGTCATTATCATGTATATTTTACTTAAATTTTCGAATAAACAACAGTCGACTTCGTGCACAATCCCCTAACTAAACGGAGCGTGCAGGGACTAAAGGTGGCAGCACAGCAGCGTCAATGAAAAGTATATCTTACTAGCTGACCTGCGGGTCTTTTGCAGAATCATCACTGTGACACGAGATTTTTATATAAAACTAACTTTTGCCCGCGACTTCGTACGCGCATATCCCGTTTTTTCCCGTTCCAAAAAACTATCCTATCTTTTAAGTTGGATCAAATAACAGATAGTTACAAAGTTTCATCAAAATCGGTTCAGTAGTTTAGGAGTCCATCGCGGACAAACAACGTGACACGTGATTTATATATATTAAGATTTGCTTGTAAGTTTCGAATATGCAACACTAGATGACAGTAACAACACTGAGGAATTTTAATGCTATCTTACTTCCTACTTATATTTAAATGTGAGGATGGATGGATGGACATTTGTTACTCATTCACGTCAGAACGCCTGAAAGGATCTTCATGAAATTTGGCACTTTTATTTGGCTTTTTTTTGTCATCCACGCGGGCGGATCCGCGGGTGACAGCTAGTATGTCAATATCCATCATTCGTAAGAATTTTCCCACGGTGAGAAGGTACCTATATTTGCGCTCACAATATGATTTAACATTTTCGAGGGAAACATGAAATCACCCCAAAATTTCACAAGATTTCATTTGTAAGCATGTCTGCAAAGTACCGTAAGTAACGGAATCGTTTTCGTTCGTCATACATAAAAGCCCTTTTTCAAAACTAAGTATTTCCTTAAAGCAGATAATAATTTCCTGTTTACATTCCGAAACTGTTGAGCAATATAGCGTGAACTCGTATGTGATGTCGGTATGACGTAACATAGATCGTTGTTGCATCATTTTATTTATCTGCAAATATTATGTAACAAACTTGCTGAGTGCAATTTGAGTATAATGAGTGCAAGATTACGTACTATTTATTATATTTCTTTTAGTTTAGCAACAATAGGGAACATGCACGAAAAAAATATTTGTTATCTATACAATTTATCTAAAAATATACACAAATATAATACTAACAGTGAAAATAGAATCAAAATGGCTAGAAAAACAAACGAGATATAGTTATTTTAAACAAATGTATCGGTCCCTCTCGCGAAAACGCTGTTTTCTATGGCAGCTGTATAGGCGCCAAGAACTTTGACGTCACAATTCATATCGGACTTCTCTTTCTAATTGTAAACTTTGTAGCTTTGTAACATCATCGCTGATGAAGGTATTTAAAAAATAATTTCATAATTGTTTATTAGAGCTAATAAGTATTTCATTTTGCAAATAAAAAAATCGCATGCATATTGCCTATTGCACTGGTCAGTCTTCTATAGGTGGGATAGGTACGATCTTTGACGTACCGACTCATCCGTACCGGTATCGCTTAGATAAGTGTTTGTGGAGGTTAGATATGCAGTCGCGCCGTGTAAATTACTGGTACTTGCCAGTAATCGATAAGGCGACCCCAATATAGTTGGGAAAAGGCTAGGTAGATTGTTACACTAGCCACATTAAGCCCAAATCCTGTTAGATAAAATTCTTCCGTTACTGACAGACAACGCACTGCCGAAACTACTGTAGAAAGCTGAAATTCGGCATGTAGGTTCCTTGAGGAGTGAAGGGGACCCCTAAGAGAGGATTTCCCGAAATTCCTACGGGAATGGGACAAAATGGGATATGCGCGTATGAACTCGCGGGCAAAAGCTAGTTTATACTAAAGCGCTTATTACACTACACGGTATTCAGGGCCCGGTGGCAAAGGTGAACGTGGCCCCTAACTAGGGAGCCGCTTATTACACTAGCCGGTCGATTCGACCCTTACTCAGTTGTGAAGTGACCAACGTTGCCAACGTGTGGGGAATTCCCCAAACTGCGGAGAATCTCAAGTTTTTTGGGGACGGGCAAGATGTGGGGAAAATGCGGGGATTCCAAATATCGATTATATTCTTCTGATATTATTCTAAATATTGAATTTGTGGGGAATCAGTATAATTTTGTCCCCAAATTGAGGAAATTGAATTACGTTTTCGGGTAATTTATTAAATTGGCGTTGGCATCATGCTCCCTATTTCCCTAAACGCTATTTACACAGCCCGTTAGTAACGCTATTACACCACCCTAGATCTGGATGTAGGACCCTGAATACCGTGTAGTGTAATAAGCGCTTAAAACAGAGAAGAGAGATTTGTGTGGTAACGATCTCGTGATTTCCACATCTTCGGTGCACACCATTCAAGTAGGACGGGGACAGTATCGTAATTTTACACTTAGGCCAAAACGGTCATGGCCCGGGGCAGTGATCTGCGAGGGACGGCGCGAGCCGCTCTTACTTCAAGTAACCCGCCATACTCTTGAGACAAGCACCACTTACTGTTCTTTTAGCAGACAACACAAATCTATCCGAAGTCCTAAATATTAAGAGCTGGCATCGCTCACTCTTGCAAAAACTGTTTTTGGAAACAGCGGAGGCAGCGGAAGCCAGCTCATATCTCCGAAACACCTTGCCCGCTATATTTGCTCCTGTTGTGTGCGTGTCTTGCCGCTGTTTGCTTGCTTGCCCTGTTTTCGTGGAAATTGGACCTTACATCCGGGTTTTGAAACGAAAATCAATGAAGTGACAAAATTAAGCATAATCAACTGATCTGATTGGTTGTCGATGATCATTTATTTAGTCAAGCAATCGCAGTAGTTGACAATTTGTTAGGTAGGTAGGACACCTCCCATGTAGGGGAGCTACCCTAAAAAATATTTCCCAATAATTTATTTTACCGCTTTGTCTGCGTAATTGATATACACACCCCTACAAAATTACAGCTCTCTAGTAATAACGGTCTTTTATCAAAACCTCGGACAGACGGACATGACGAAACTATAAGGGTTCCTTGTCAAGACTACGGAACCCTAAAAAGCATGGTCTGTTTCCTTTAGATCTATTTCCAATGTATCTATATGTACAGTTATTGAAAGTTTTTCTTTTCATTGCAGTGCCGGTGCCGTGAAGTGAAAATGTCGACAACCATAATCGATTTAGTGAAATATTAATTTTAATTATTTTATTGTTTGCTAGTTAAAGTGTAATACAACCGACGAATAATTAAATAAATTATATTTTTATATTGATTTTTATTCAATAATAACACCTTACATAGAGAAAATGTTATGTTACATTCAATTACACTTAGGCAAATATCATTTCTTCGCGCCTTTTCTTGGTGACTACAGTGCCAGGCTTGTGCTGGGCCTCGGGGTGGTTCATCAGCTCTGGCGGACAAGTAGACACGGAGCTCGCAAGTAGCACTTGTTTGAGATCGTAAAACAACGCCGAATCATCTTTAGTAACAAACGACATAGCTTTGCCAGTCTTACCAGCACGACCGGTACGACCAATACGATGCGTGTAATCTTCAATAGTCTTCGCCATGTCGTAGTTGATGACCATACTGACGTCCTTGATATCGATACCACGACCAGCGACGTCTGTCGCCACCAGAATATCTTTCGAGCCGTTCTTAAGACTGGCCAGCGCGAAGTCTCGCTGTTCTTGTCCTTTACCACCGTGCAAGGTGCAGGCATTGAAGCCCAACTTCTCAAGACCTTTAGCAAGAACGTCCGCACCTTTCTTCTGGTTGACGAAGATGATAATCGGAGGTTCGACTCCTCTCTGCAACACCTCCGTCAGCTTTCTGCGCTTCTCGTTCTCGCCAATCATGTAGACGATTTGTTCTGTCCTGTCTACAGGCTTGCCGACTGATCCAATGTATACTATGGCGGGTCTACGTAGATAGCTCCTAGCCAGGCGCTCCACAGCGGGAGGCATGGTCGCCGTAAACATCACAGTTTGTCTGAATTTCTTTTTGGAGTTGTAGTTAGCCAGCAAAACAGAAGCGTCTTCAGCGGCGTCAGAGTCTGGTTTGATATTGGAAACTGGCATATACTCTAGAATCTTCTGTACATCAGGCTCGAAACCCATGTCAATCATACGATCAGCTTCATCGAGTACGACGTAAGTACAACGATTCAATACCAAATATCTGTTTTCTAAGACGTCGATGAGACGACCAGGAGTTGCAATGACTATTTCACATCCTAACCTCAGCTTGAAACCCTGTTCCTCCCTTGAGAGACCTCCCACTACAACAACAGATGTTATGCCCAAAGGAATTCCAAATTTATTTGTCTCTTCTTCAATCTGTTGCGCCAACTCACGCGTTGGCGCCAAAATAATGGCGTATGGTCCTTGATCGGCATCTTCCAAGCGTTCGTTTTTCGGCAGAGATTGGATCCAAGTCAAAAGAGGAATAAGGAAAGCCAATGTTTTACCAGAACCAGTTTCAGCAACACCAATGATGTCCCTGTTTTGTAATCCAATAGGTATAGCCTGTCTCTGAATAGGTGTAGGGCTCTTATAGCCCACTTTACTAATAATTTCCATGATGTCTGGATGGAAGCCAGCTTCTTTCCAATTTCTGACTGGGTTAGGGATCTTACCACCCTTGATGGTGATGTTATAGTCCTCTCTGAAGATTCGCCAATCCCTCTCAGTCATCTCATCCTGATCCTTCTCAGACCAGTGACGGTCATCCCACTTTTGTTTATCTTCCTTCTTCTTAACTTTCTTAAGACGCAACTTCTCCTGTTCCTTTTCTAGTTCTGTTCTACGTTTCTCTAAAAGGTTGCCATAGAACTTGCTGTAATCTTTCTTTTGAGACTTAATGTCTATTCCAGCAATATGACCTCTGCCGAAGAACTGAACTTGGTGCCTTTCCTTGTACAAAGCATTGTAATCATTTGAAGTATCCTCGGATGCATCCCAATCAAATACAAACTTACGGTCATTTAATCTTCTTACTCTGCGTTTCTTCTTTACAATGCCCAAATAACGAGCCTTGATGGCTTCTTCTTCCCGCTCTTTATCTTTAGTTTTGGAAACTTCTTCATTTTTCTCCTTTTTGTCTTCTCCTCCTCCTCCCCCTCTGCGGTCATTCATAGCCCTTCTTTCTTCATATTTTCTCTCCCGTTCCCTCTCCCTCTCATCTCTTCTTTCCCTTTCCTTTTCCCTCATCATTTCCCTTTCATCTCTATATTTCTTCATTTCTTCTTCTCTCTTAGAGGGTCCTGTAAGATCAATTGTGGTTATAGAAGGCCTGTCAACATTGGCCCTAATAGCTTCCACTTGTTTTTGTCTTCTTTCCAAAGCTAGAGCCGCTCTTTGTTCTTTTGTCAAGAAGACAGGTTTACTGCGGGCTTCTTCTTCTGCTTTCTTCTTAGCAAGTAGTTCCTCTAGAGACAACGGCTCTTTCTTCACAGGCTTTGATTCATCATCTTTTCCATCATGATGCTCTTCCTCCTCAGTTTTACTTTCTTCCTCCTTCTTGTTCTTCGACTTGTCCTTTTCATCATGTTTCTTCCTGCTGTCTGATTCTTTTTCTTTACCATCACGTTTTTTGGGGCTGCGAGAGCGACCACGTTCGCGCTCTTTTCTAGCGGGGCTCCTGGATCTATCTTTATCTTTTCGTGTAGGACTCCGAGACCGGTCTCTGTCTTTTCTAGAAGGACTACGTGACTTTTCTCGTTCCTTCCTAGGGCTACGAGACCGTTCACGACGTTTTGTTTTGTCTCGGTGAGACTCACGCTCACGATCTTCATAACGGTCCTTGTCACGGCGTTCACGTGAGCGCGAACGTCTTCGCTCAGGACTCCTGTCCCGTGCCATTATTGTTGTAACAAAATATCTAGCGTTAGTTTATAGACAATTGCACTGGATGAAAACAATTTTTTACACAAACTACAGCTACGCCTAATAATAATTTATGACATTTGTAGAGGTAAAACGTATATACTGGAATAGGTATTTGGAATAGGTATCTGGCTGGACGCGTAAATATCTATTCCGTACGCACCACATAAACGCGTATCGTGTATTTAGGCGTATGGAGTTTGATACTATACTCGCGGACTTGCGGATTCGCGTAGACGTGTTCCGATTTGCGTTGCGACACTTGCGACCCACAAGCTCGGTTAGTTTCGGAGATGTTCGGTTCGGGAGTCGAAGTTAACAAGTCGATTTATTTGTTTTGCGTTACTAAACCTTATGTCCATACAAATATAGTCACTATTGCGTTGCGATAACTTGGTAAGTGCATATAAAAACAAGATTCTGTGAAAATGCTTAGCTGTTTTTTAAATCAGTACGTTACACAATACGTCACAGGACCAGTGCTGTGTTATTGTTTTCGTAAACGTATGTTTTAAGATTTTTGGTGAAAAGTAACTTTTAGTGTATAAGAACTTAGTTTTGTTGAAGTGTGTATTAGTGTTTAAGTAATTGTTTATTTATCTAATTCTTCATTTGAATTAACGATGGCTCCGAAGAAAAGTATCTATGGGATCATTTTGATGATAAAGGGGACTATAAAGCATAGTGCAAATTATTTATTTATTTATTTCATTATTAATTACTACGGTTAAACACCAGTAACAGTAATTAATTAATTTCTTATGTTTTACATAAACTACAATTTCAGCCTGATAGGTACAGCATTATGTAAAATGGACCTTTCATTTAAGGCATCAGTGTCGAATTTGATAGTAAGTCAGTAAGTTTTTTTTTGCAAAAAATGTGGTAAAAAGATGTTACATAAATTTTTGGTGCAAAACATCCCGCCATACTATGATAGCATGCAAATATCTATCTATTGTAGCTTTGTACATCACTAAACAAAGTTCAACACTTAATCAATTATCTCAAGAACAAATTAATAATACTTTAATAAAACAACATCACCACGTTACTTAAAATAAGTAGGTATTTACGAAGCAAAATTTAAAAAAGGAAACAATAAAGCAATAAAACTACAAACAAAAGTCACACGACACGATACGGTTAGTGCCCCGAGAAAGTGAACAATTGGAGCAGACAGAACCATGACTTCCAAAATCTTTACCGTCAGAACCTTTACTGTACCAACAATTTTTTTTTCTATGTTTCTATCAATAAAAGCTGACAGTCCTAAGCCTGAAAAGTATGAATGGAAGTTTTCAAAAAGATTTAATTTTAAGTATTATAAAAATACGAATATTAACGCGTAGTCTAACATACGTTAATAATCCATTAACTAAAAATACTCCATTACTCCGATTACTCGATCTCGAAGTTACGTTACGAAGACTCGCTAGCAATAGAAACGTCAATAAACTCGAGACGCCTAAATACTCGTGGATCTAATATTTGGAATAAGTATTTGGGCGGACGCGTACTTCTAAGACTCAATACGCATTTTATCTAGTACGTCTCACCTCTAGACATTTGCTTGACTGACTTGACCACAGACAGATTTCTTTTCTACTGCTACCATAGACTGAACCACCGACTAAACACTAAAATACTTATTGTCAAATTTACCTGATATTATCTAGTATACCCAGAGGCGGCATTACCTATAGTGCAGGGTGTGCGGTGCGCCCGGGCGCAGGAGTGTAGGGGCGCCGAGCGCCGCTCGCGACATGTTCAAAGAGCATGCGTCGCTCGCAGCGCCGATGCTCTCAAACACCCTGCACCCGTGTTAGGCCGGGCTTATAATGTCCAAAATTTTCTCTCGCCACTAACACATCCGACACATGTTAGAATTATCACAGTATGCGGGGTCTAGAACAACATGTTTAACAATTTTAATCGGATTTTGAACGGTCCATCGTGCTCCTCGACCAAGCAGGCACCTCCTCGTCTGGCACTTGGTAGCGGTGGGCCCGGATTTGGAAATAGCAGCATAATAGACGGGGGACGCAGCCCTGGAACGCAAAGGGGATTTGGAGGAACACGGGTGGGTTTTAGTTAGTAAGAGTTTGACACTCCCTTCCGCTCCGCACTGAGTGGAAGGAGTCATTTGAGTCACTTCCCATCCCAAACAAAACATTTTAACCGCGCGCCGACTAGAGGGCACCAGGGTATTGATTGCGCACACGGGCGCTGGGCGCTCAATACTCTAGAGCCACCTCTGACTGAGTATACCCGAACAAATCTGCTACCCGAAATAAAATGAAAAGTTGGTTGAGTTTTGTATTCACATAATTATAAAAAATCTCTCTGCCAATCATCTGCCAATATAAAAATAGATGACTTCAACAAAATAGGATAGATAAAACCGCAAGAGTCGTCACAAATACGTCATTTCAAAGAGTAATTTAATGCCCATACACGTTCAAGTACTTTGATCAAACAGGCTGGTACAAACTGTTTTATCATACTGGCATGAATGTCCGTGAGATTTGATCAAAAATGAAAGAAATACGACTGCGGGGCACACATACAACGTTCAAATGATTTGATCAAACAGGATGGCTCAAACAGTTTTATCAAACTGGCATGAATGTGAGTTTGATCAAATGAGTCGACAAAAGTGACATGAAGAATACCGAAATTCCATGTTTTCTATTTGATCAAACAGTTTGAACCAGCCTGTTTGATCAGATTACTGCACCGTGTTGGCCCGCATTCGTATTTCTATTTGATCAAACAGTTTGACCCAGCCTGTTTGGTCAAATTACTTGAAAGTGTATGGTCCGCATAATATATAGAGGTCAATCAAAGTAAAATACCTTATCAAACTGTCAAACACCAATACCAAGCGGACAATGCTGCGAAGCCAAAATTTATTTACATATTTTATGTACCGTGTTAGGTATCTACTGAGCTGAGGCAATTATTATTATGTAGCGGGATCCGCAACCACAAGTAATAAAGTAGAACTCTCAACGACCACATGTGTGTGCCTATAAAAGAAAACTAAAACACATGTTCGATATTCAGTCATTCATGGAGAGACATTCACGCTATTTAACACGTTATTTACGGTTATTTTATGTTGGTCTTGACTTCATGAACGTGTATCAACATTAAGTTTTATATTCAGTGTTTGATTTTAATTAGTGTATCTTGTGAGTGGATTTAAAAAAGTTTCAATGCATATTTCAACCAGGAACAAACTGTGTGTAGCCACAGCTGCTTTGGCTGTAGGATGTTCAGTTTCATATATTGTTTATAAACTGAGAAAAAGAAGACTAGATGCCGCGGATTTGTTTGATTACTTGACTATCCAGACGGTTAACACTGAAGAATGTTGTGATGAAGTTGTTGAGGAGTTAAGAAGGTAATAAACTTTTTTAGCTATTTTAGCTTTTATTGTAAACAATTATGGAGTCTGTACAGGCTTTGTTTACAACAAATGTATAAACAGCAAGATCAAAATTATTAGTAGGTTGTTGAAGAAAAATTAAGATTTAATCAATAATATTTGAATTTGTCTCTTAATTTACTTACTTAAATTTAATATTTTTTCCCACCATGGGCAACATAATAGCAACATTCTTGCTGTTTATTCATTCTTGCTGTATATTATTAATTCACAAAATCCAGATCTCTACATTAATTGTAAACAAAACTTGTACAGAATTCTCATTTGACTATATTTTGATTAAAAGAAAACAGAAAACGGAACACCTAAACCACAATAATATTTAATATCCTAAATAAAATGTTGAATAATTTTATTTGGGTATGGCTTTACTACCTAATTGTATTTATTTTAACGAAAATAAAAATTTGAGAAGGAATATATTTCAATATTCAGTGTGAGTCTTTATAATGTGCACATATGAAAATGAGGGGAAAACTGTGCTTAATTTTATCAACGGAAAACATATAAAAAAAAAACATTTTTATATTTTTATGGATTTTTTAAATTGTTCATAGCTTGACCCCAGTGTTAAAAAACTGTGTAACTTTTAAACTGAATGACTTATTGCGATGAAAGAAACTCTATAATGATCGGAAGTAATTAGGCGTCCACATTAAATTAAAATAATGGAATACTACCCTCAGTAGAAAATAATCAGGATTTCTTTTTGCATGAATCTTTTATTTTTTCATCAATTTTTACAATAATCATTACATTTCTTAAAAACACGCCCCCTTTACCTACCTTTTTTATTACTTTAAGTTATTCTTCATCATATTAGCTACCCAATAGTAAAAATGGCATGTTTATAACTCAAACATCACACACACAGGGGTTCACAGCTATGAACAATTTAAAAAATCAATCAAAATGTAAAAGAAAATTAAAAATTTTTAATACATTTTTTGTCGATAAAATTAACCATAGTTTCCCTGATTTTCATATGTTCTCATTATAAAGACTCATACTATACATACATCTGAGCATTTTGACTAGTAATGTAACTGAAATAGTTTGACACAAAATTAATGTTCATTCAGGCGATGTAAGAACCACAGAGCATTAGGCTTTGACTGTGAATGGGTGACTGACAATGGGAAGCGGCAGCCCGTGGCCCTCCTTCAGCTGTCATCTTTTGATGGGTACTGTGGCTTGTTCAGGCTGAGTACCATGAAAGCACTGCCTGCATCTTTAAAAGTAAGTACTCTGTAGTTATAAGAGTCTTCTAAAGAATTGTTCTCTAAGCTCAAAAAAAAAATCTTTTGTAAAATAATGGTGGAAGTTTTCATTTGGGTAGTTTTATGGCAGACTTCGTAATAAAATTTATTTAGAGAGAATGCTGCCTATTGATTACAAAGTGGATGCAGAATTTAAAAGGCCAAATTGCTTCAGAAATGACAAACATTTAGCACTAAACTTTAAATCATCATTCTGTTTATGTCAATTGTTTGAAGATGACAAAGATAGCCACTTCAATAAATAAAAATTCATTTAGTCATTTGTGGAGCAAGTGGGCCTCAATCTGCTGATTGTCAGAAACTCCCGTTTTTATGTTATTTTTGATAAAAGTATTTAACAATAGCATCCCTTTTTTTCACCGCATTACCAATAGTCTGAGATTCAAGCAGACACTAAAAACGTATCAATGTTGTTCTGTATAAAAAATCATTAAATATAAATGTGAATGCTCGCGATAAGAACCGATATAATATGCGCATGCAAACCTTCAAACAAATCAAGTACATCATAAAACTTGTATAAAAAACGCGGGAATTTTTCCCGCGCGCTCAGTTGCCGGCTACCCAATGATATATTAACTACTACCTATTTATCCGGCAACCGCGTACATATCTACGCCAAATGTCAATGTACATACCACTCACTACACATACACAGCAACGGGGCAACGTTTGACCGTGTAGGTATGGCGCCAAACAGGATAATTAATTTATAATAATTAAATTAGTCTGCTACAAGTTTTGCTTTTGTTGCATCAGCATTGACGTCACAACTTGACATCGTATGGATTCGAAAATCTATATTTAGATATAGATAGCTATTTATATCTATTCCTATATATATGAAATAGATAAGTTTGCTATAAGTAGGTACGTACTACAAATGCATCATGGTTAAGTACTAATGAAATGCGGTTAGCAGTACTACTGCGCATTAGCGATGCAATACAATGTGTATTTGAGATACTGCATGCTCTCTATTTTTAACCGACTTCCAAAAAAGGAGGAGGTTTTCATTTCGGCGGGGTTATTTTTTTTGTGTATGTACACCGATTACTCCGAGGTTTCTGATCCGATTTCTATGATTATTTTTTAGTTCGATGCAGTATACTTGCCATTTGGTCCCAAAAAAATTTGATTTGGTTCGGTTCAGTAGTTTTTATTTTATGAGCATTTTTGCTTATTTAAATTTCTGCGTTGACGAAGACGTCGTCCAAGTATCACCACTTAAGAGTGAAAAATAAAAAAACTTTTACAAAAAAATATAACCGACATCCAAACAAAACACTGCAAAGAAACAAAACCAAAAACAGCGACTTTCGAAATTAAGGTTATTTTATTCTTTGTAGTGTTTTGTTTGGAAGTCGGTTATATTTTTTTGTAAAAAGTTTTTCTGAAAGTTACCTTTGGGGAAAGTTTGTGCAGTTGTTGCTCAATCATTCAGTCAATTTATGTAAAACTGAAACGTGTTTAAATGGGCATAGACATGCGTATGTATAAAGTGTAAATAAACAGGTTCGATTCTCGATAGAAACTTAACATAATAAAGATTGATCTTTGATCTGAAAAGGTTTAACACACATAAAAAATCCCAAGCCGACCCCAATGTAGGTGGGAAAAGGCTAGGCAGATGACATAAGAAATCTTAATAACAGCTCTGAAAGCCACTGTCTATCATCATCTATCTGCCTAGCATTTACCCAACTATATTAGGGTCGGCTCCCAGTCAAACCGGATTCAGCTGAATACCAGTGTTTTACGTGGAGCGGCTGCCTACCAGACCTCCACAACACATAAACAGGGTAACACGGTGCTTCTTGGCAGGACTAGTGTTAGATTTTCTGGCATCTGACAATCTGTAACGACTGCCAAAGATCTACAAATGACAGCCGGGACCAACAGCTTAAAGTGCTTTCCGAGGCACCGAGGAATCTCGATATGTTAAGGTGGTGACCTATCCACAGACCCACGAGCTCCTGTCCACGAAAGCCACTGTCTATAACCAGAAAACATTTCCAGGATCTTTTAGAAGACCAAACGATCTACAAAGTGGGCGTAGCACCCGCAGATGATGGGAAGTACCTGAAACACGATTATGGCGTGGCATTGAAGTCGACCCTGGACGTGAGACACCTGGCCCAACAGACTGGCTTCGAGGCCGGGGGCTTGGCCACACTGTCGTCCGCCCTGCT
This sequence comes from Lacanobia wlatinum, assembly GCA_947578705.1. Lineage (NCBI taxonomy): Eukaryota > Metazoa > Arthropoda > Insecta > Lepidoptera > Noctuidae > Lacanobia > Lacanobia wlatinum. The sequence goes on along the minus strand of OX388027.1, from coordinate 25,411,972 downwards.
AGGAGCTGTCCTGGACAAAAGTTGGAGGGTAAGAAAGTTTAACAAAATATTCCGTAGACTAGTATTTTATAAAACTTTCTGTGTAAGCAATCATGTTTGTATTGTAAAAAGTTAAATCCTATAGTTTGTAAAAGTTGTCGTTTACGTGTCAACTTTTAAGAGAAGATAGAGTTTAGAATCTTACGCTTTTTATTATAAATTTACGGTTTTATATTCTTAATTATGAATCATTCTAGATTAGTCACAATAAATTTAATAATTATTATAATGTGTAAATGGTGTATGCACATAATACTGATAAGCCCACTCAATACTACGCCCCTGATGACGCATAATTTGTGAACTGATACTGAGTTTTTTTTTATTCCTGAGGGCCAATTCTATTGAAATTTTTCAAAAACACTTCAACATTTTTTGACAGCTTAGGACCAAGATACGAAAGCGAGCGATGCTTAAAAATTAGTTCATTAGTAGAATTGGCCCAGTCAGATGTGTCTGCCATACTCTTGACCTCGATCTCGCCTCGCACTTGTCTCACCGCCGGCGAGGGAGCGAGTAGCTATCGACTATTTGCTCGCTGAGGAAAGGGACAAAAGATTTAGATCTCGTGTGAGTAAAAGAGACACATACATTCATAGTAGATAGCTGGCTGTTCACACTGGCGGCGAGCGGCTCTTACTTCTAGTTGATCGCAGCGTCAAGAGATATTAAAGATTGTACTCGCTCAGCGACACTCGCTCGGCGATGCTCGCTTGGCGGTCAGAACAACCAAACTGCGGCAATTTCTACCTATAGTGCGGGCCGGAGCGAGTATTGCGAGTAAAAGCCCGTCGCACTAAAGCACTCGCTGAAAGCCGAACGTCAAAACTATCGAAACTTTTCACTCGCTACTCGCTGATCGTCAACTGTTTCGAGATTGAAGCTTTACTCGCTACTCGCTGATCGCCGGCGGTGAGACAAGTGCCATATGGTTGACGTATCTAAAAATAAACCATGAACAATTTGGTTCTTTCGACTTCAGTGAATCTCCAATTGACGCAATGAGCGCGAAATTTTCGGATTGGCCTACCCACTGCTAAATATAAGTTACCCCTTGATGACCAAAGACTAAAAGTCGCGAGGAAAAATGTAATACAATAATCGCGGGCAAATATTACAGTATGCAAGTAGTGCAAAGGTCTACAACAGGACAAAGACCTTTGTTGGAAGGCCCAGAATAAAGGCCTTTGTATATTTATTATGTACTGGTTTCTGATAGGCGTCAAACAGAGTTACTGTAGCATTTTTAATATTAATTGGATACTACCTATGTCCTCAACAAAATCTATCAAACCTGCTAACTGTACATTTCCTCCCTAGGTTCGATGCAGTGATTGGGAGGCTGACGAACTATCGGAGAGACAAGTGAAATACGCGGCGATCGACGCACACGTCGCCATCAGGATCTTCGCAATCCTGTTAGAAAAGCTCGCAATGAAGGAATCAGTGTTATCTTGGGTCTTTGGCACCGGACGACCCCGAGTGTGGGCTCGATTGGACGATCATTGCTCGAAGTTTGCTGATGTGCATTTTAAAGTGAAACATATCAAATTGAAGGATACGTGAGTTTCTTATTTTTATTATTATTTATAGACTCGCGTTTGACCACCATCTCACCTCATCAGGTGAGGTAGTGGTCAAACACGAGTATCATCAACGATTCCATCATCGCTTACCGTCTTAAGAGATGATGTTTGCCTAGAAGAAACCCTATACAATCTTGACTTAAAGACCCTCAGGTTCTATCAGGAAAAGCAGATTCCAACTGGGAATTCCATTCCTAAGTTGTCCGGAAAATTAAAGTTCTCAAAACGTTTTGTTTATATGGGGGTGGTTTTAATTTTAAACTACTTGCCCCCTCAACATCGTCTGTTCCGCTCCTATCGGTCTTAGCGTGATGATATATCCTCCTCCACCACCACTCTCCTGATATAGCCTTCCTCGATAAATGGGCTATCTAACACTGAAATAACTGAACTTCAGTCGTTCAAGCTTACAAACAAACTAAACAAATTCTTCAGCTTTAAATATTAGTACCACGTTTGCGTCACATTTTTCATTATTGCCCCGCTCCTATTGGTCTTAGCGTGATGATATATAGCATATCCGCTATATATCTGATCCGGGCTAATTAACACTGAAAGAATTTTTAAATCGGACCAGTAGTTCCTGAGATAGATTCTTTTTACAATATACTGCATAATCGACGACGGAACATATAATTTGGCCATAAAAGAAACAACTGTAATGAACAATTGCACTTGTTTAAAAGTGATGTTGCAAAAAGAGAACCCTGTAAATCGACCTTCTAACTATACTATGCGATAATTCACGTGGTACACATGAGTTGTGTACCTAGGAAAGATGCGTCAACGGGTGATAATAGCGTGCTCTGATGAGTAGTTGTATTACTGTAGAGTATCTAGGCGCCAACATGCGTCAGCATTATGTCCGGGGACCTAGGATTTTTTAAATTCAGATTGCATTTGAATTTACTCACTGATCGTCGCTCATTCTGATTAATAAAATGAGACGAGCAGGGAGGCCACAGTGAGCGACATAAAATCCATTGACCAATATTCTTAAGCCGGAGCCACCCGCTTGCCAAACCTCAACATCAACACTAATACAAAAGTATTGATAGGGAACGTGCATGGCGTTGGCTATGCCATCTAGCGTTGTAAATTCGAAACTTATAAGTAGGTAAAATATACTTGTCAATTACACTTCTGTGTTGCCACCATAGTAGAGCATAAAGTGACAAAAAAGTCTGTACTCGTAATACCTCCAAGAAGTTGGTGGTTCATGCTAAGACAGAAATTTTGTCAAATGAGGGATCATGACAAAAAGGTTAAGAACCACTGGTTTAGGGGAACGTGCACGAAGTCGACTGTGCCATCTAGCGTTGCATATAAGAAACTTTTATGTAAAATACTTGTCAATTGCACTTCTGTTCCTGCATGTTCCCTATAAGTATAGGGAGTTTGACTTGGTTTGTAAAGGTTGGCAAGCGCTTGTAGCTGATCCCAACTGTCGTTTTTAGGGATCCGAACATCCGTGAAAATCGGAACTCTTATAGAATCACTCGGGTGTCTGCCTGTCTGTCTGTCCGTCCGTCTGTCTGTTACAGCCAGTTTTCTCCGGATCTACTGGACCTATTCTGTTGAAATTTGGTATGCATATGGTTTTCTGTGACCCAAACACGGACGTATTACGTAAATAAATATTTTCTTAGTATGGGGGTCAATAATAATAAATAAATAATAAAAAAAGTTTTTTTAAACTGTATCATGTAACATATCAAATGAAAGGGCTTACTGTGAGGGTCTTAATTATATTTTTTTCATAATTTAAAATTAAATGGTTTTGAAGTTATTCAAGAAATTAGACCAAAAATGACCATGACCCCCCTTATCTCCGAAACTACTGAGCCTAAAATTTTGAAAAAAAAGCAAATAATAGTTCTATACCTAAAGATTACAGGAAAACCTATAAGAAGTCTGTAGTCTGTGGTCTTTGCACGCGAGTCCGACTCGCACTTGGCCAGCTTTTTTATTATAAAAAATAAAATTAAAAATGCGGGTAGCGGAGTGACGCGTTTATATGCACAAGGTCATCGGGGCGTGTATACAAGCCTTAAAGGGAATATACCGCAAGCGCTTGCGATGCGTCACATGTTTGTTTGTAAAACGGGTTTGGAGTTCGCGGCAAGTGCCAAGCGTATGAATACAGCTTTTTACTATGATGAAATAGTTTTAGTCGTTAGACGATACGAAACGGTTATCTACCCATGCATTACGTAACTATTAGTACAAGTTTTCCTGTTTAGGATCGTGCAAGAACATAGTTTAATGTATAGTAAGATTCATTGTTATGTATTAAGTCGATTACTCATCAATCATCAATTCATCATGAATATTTTGCCGTCGTTAATGTATCGTTATCCTTGACCCAGTTTTAGTGTCCATTATTTTTGTAACTAGTTTTTGCTAGCGGCTTCGATCTCGTTTCTACATATACCTATGTATATTTTCGTAAGAAGTAGCTTATAACCGTCTCCAAGGTCACTTGGGTTCCGTTGGTTGCCCTTTGGGTACGGAACCCTAAAAACACACTTTCGCAATTATTTTATGAAGTCATTATTATATTATCACTAGCTGACCCGCGCAACTTCGTCTGCGTCACAATTTTCATTACTGCTCCGCTCCTATTTGTCTTAGCGTGATGATATAGCCTTCCTCGATAAATGGGCTATCCAACACTGAAAGAATTTTTCAAATCGGACCAGTAGTTCCTGAGATTAGCGCGTTCAAGCAAACAAACTCTTCAGCTTTATATATTAGTATTATAGATTGGGTGGCAATGGCAATGCATATTTTTATCAATGTGAACTGAACTTTACATAACGTATTTACGTCAGTATTGCAACACGTGGCTTTTGAAATCACGACCTCTTGTCTGCCAAATTAGGGGAACTCCCCAAACCGCTAAATGAAAGGTCTTTGCACTTTATCATTCGACGCTATCACAATTCGTTTGCAGAAGGTCGTGGCTAAATAATAAAAGCCGCAGGGGTCGAGCTTGTTGCGGAATTAGTTCGAAAGAGTCACCGCGGCCCTGGGGGGCTACTCTCTAACGAAATCCGTAGTTTCGGGCTTAGTTGCGGGCGTTCGTATTCTACTCCGTATCACCTACACACTTACGATTAGTCCCGAACCCGAACTGAGAATGAATGACAACACGATTTCACAGTAACTGTCAAATCGTGTTATCATTAGTTCTCAGTGGTTAGGTGATACGAAGTAATAATAAAAATCGTTTATTTAATAATATAATAATAAAATCGTTTATTTAATTAAATAGGGGCACATTTACAATAAAATAAATCTTAAACTTTTTAGAACACAGTTGCTAATTTGCCTGAACTAGGATGGACCTGTGCTTCAGGCTAGTAAGTGCTTATACATACATTTTATCTTAAAATAATAAACTAACAACGAATCAAATCAATTGACTATAATAAAAACTTAAATTAAAGGACACATCATAATTTATTTACAGACAAAAAGAAGATCTTCTGTCTCTACGTAAGAGATACTAAGCAAATATTGCACAATTGTTTTTTTACAGCTATAATAATTTAACTTGTAGATACTTAGTTTTCTATTTAATCGATTGTACAGAAATGGACCTAAAAATGTAAAAAATCTTTTTACAAACACATACTTAGAAACCGCATTTGATTCACATACAATATCATTCCGTCTCTTATTTGTATTTTCGGTGGTATAAGAAAGCATGGTGTGCTGTTTTAATACCAAATGCATAATGAAAATCTGGCGAACAGTTAATACGTTGCAAGATTTGTATAGGAGATCTGTGGGATAGAGAAAGGGATGGAAATTGGCTACTTTTAAAATGGCTCTCTGAGCTCTCTCAAGAGGGAGTAAGTGAGTTTTGGGTGCTCCACCCCATGAAGTGATACAATACTGAATTACAGATTGACCTAGGGCCAAATAAACTTGCGTGATTAATTTTGAATCTGCAATCGTCCGCAGTTTTTTAAAAACATATATTAATTTACGTACTCTTTTAACCAGACTTTCGATATGTGGTCTAAAAGAGAGTGTTTCGTCTATAATAACTCCGAGATATTTAATGTTGCATGTTTGGAGGATAAATGGACAATCGCATGTACTGATTGAGTGATGGAACCCACATTTATGTGCAAACAGATGAGGGTTAGTAGCGTTAAATTGAGGATTGCGCATGGAAAAGTGAATATATTTTGTCTTGTCAGCATTTAATGTTAGTAAATTGCTTTGAAGCCATTTAGTCACAATATTGAAACCTATTTGAGCGTAATCGTACAATTCTTTACTGGTTTTAGCGGTAAAAACTAAGGCCGTGTCGTCAGCATATGAAACAATTTTGCCATTTTTAATGTTTAAATTGCACAAGTCGTTAATATAAATCAGGAATAGGGTTGGGCCCAAAATGCTTCCCTGTGGAACACCAAAACCAGTAGTTTTTTGCTCATCGCTCGTAATATTGTCTATTCTAACACATTGATATCTGTCGTCTAGGTAGTCAGCAAACAGTTTCAGCGGCGTTCCCCTTATTCCCATGGTCTCTAATTTAGTAAGGAGCCTGGAAATAGATACTGTGTCAAAGGCCTTCGCTAGATCAAGGAAGATCCCCAGGGTCTGGTTTCCTTTGCCAAGTTCCTCTGAAACGTAATCGGTCAGGTGGTGCACCGCATCGGCTGTGGATAGCTTGGCTCTAAAACCAAATTGCGCAGATGATAATAAATTATTTTTTTCTAAATAGTTCACTAGTCTGTTGTTTATAATTTTTTCTAGTAATTTAGATATCGAGGGGAGTAATGATATTGGCCTATAGTTATTAACAAAATCTTTGTTCCCGGATTTAAAGATAGGGATTACAACTGCTTTTTTTAGGCATCTAGGAAAAATGCCTTCGGAAAGACAAATACGAAATATATGTGTTAAGGGAGGTACCAGGATATGCCTGAATTGTTTAAGGATCTTATTGCTAATATTATCCCATCCCACTGCACAGTCGTCCTTTAGTCCACAAATAATTCGGGTTATTTCATCCTCGTCAGTGTCCAGCAAGCCAAAAGATTTTAGCGCGCGCACATTATTCAATTCTTGGGAAGGTGATTGAACACAGTAATTCTTTGGAATCTGTTCGGCAAGAGTTTTCCCAACATTCACGAAAAAGTTGTTAACAAGGTTGGCTGATAAAAGAGGTGAACTATTAGTTAGCAATAAACTCGAATTTGATTCACGCTGTTTTGACGTATAGGTGATGTTTTTAATATGCTTCCAAAGTCGCTTGCTGTTGTTTCCTGCTCGCTTTAGTTCATTTTTATCGTAATTATTTTTTAAGCTCTTTAAAAGGTTGTTACAAAAATTCCTGTATCTTTTATATGTGGTTTTTATGATACTATCAGCTGGGTTTCTCCTTGATGCCTGATGTAGTTTATCTCTGTGTCTTATACACCGAATAAGGCCAGGAGTAATCCAAGGCTTGATATTATAAAGTTTCTTATTTGTCGTAATAACAGTAGTGTTACGTAATATTGCTGATTGAACATGTTTTATTAAGTACGATAATGCAAAATTTGCGTCAGCAGTATTATAAACTGGGTTAAAGTCAAGTTTGCTTAAATCATATTCGAGTTTGTTTGTGTTTAATTGGGTTTTGGTCTGGGGACGATTTAGCTTAGGCAGCATTAAGTTTAGTGTTAGTAGAACAGCGTGATGGTCAGTAATTGTTGAGTTAGTAACAAGCGTAACATACGATAAACTGGATTTGATGATCATGTGATCGAGACAGGAACCGCTTTGATGAGTAGGCAAAGTGTGTGCAGGTAGAAAGCCATGGAATGAGCAGATATTAAGATACTGTTGAGTCCCTGCATCGCAGTTTCCAGAGTTAATGTTTATATTTATGTCGCCTGTTAATATAACATTCTTAAAAGAGCTTAGGTCTTGAAAAATCTGGTTTAAGGAAGCGTTAAAAGAGTCCAAGTTTCTAGCGGAAGGGGATCTATACATAGCGATTATTGCTGTAGTTGTACCGATTTTGATGATTAAACAGTTACTCGTACAGTCTTGTAAAGTAGGTTCTTCTACTGTGATCATTAATGTTTCCTTAGAATAGACCACTACACCATCATTTTGGTTGTTGTTGAGTTTTGTATACAATAAGTTGTATCCTGGTATTTCTGGGAGGTTATCCTGGCGATTAGATAGCCAGCATTCGGTTAGTACCATAATATCACAATGAAAATTGAGTCTATGAAGAAAAATGTTAAAGCTATCTATATTCTTGTAAATACTGCGAATGTTTTGGGTTAGTATGGTTAGTGACTTTTGATAACCGGAGAGATATTGTACGCAGTCCTCAACCTGACATGACTTTGAAACGGGTACAAATGTGTTATCTATATCGGATATCAGGTTATTATCCATATCTAGGGTAAAGAAGAATATAAACTAGTAAGTCTTAAATATAAATAAATATGTGGCGCTCTTAGGCGCCTTCATAGTCGATCGAGTTTAAGTACCTGTTCTCGGCAGCTTTTTTGCCAGGACACTCTGGATCTCCCGTCTTGTGGTTGGCCGGTTTTTTGAAGCGCAAACATGTTGCACATCTTGGCGCAGCGGCTTTCTTTGTGCAGTCTTGAATAGTGTGCCCTTCTTCACCGCAGTGTCCACATGTAGAGGTAGCTACTCTGCACGTCTTGGCTGCATGACCGTACTGCTGGCACTTGTAACATCTTGTCACCAGTGTGAAGTCTCGAACTGGGCAGGATGTCCAATTTACAAATAATCGGTCCTGTGTGATGAGAGCCTTCCGGATATGAGCTGGAACTTCTACAATGTAGTTACAGTTCTCCGCATCTTTTCTGCCAGATTTGTGGCTTAATTTTATTGAGGTCAAAAATGTATCTCTGGAGATATTCGGTAGCTTTTCGGCCAAGTTTTGGTCATAGATGCATTTATAAACCTCATTTTCAGCCATAGATGCAGGGACCCCTATAACTATTATGCGTGGTTTGCGCTTTCGAGGTTCATCGACGGTGAGGGCTGCCGAAGCGAGTTGTACTGTTTGCTTGAGCTTATCCAGGTCTTCCTTAGTCTCCGTGCTAATTATAAGTCCTCCTTTACCTATTTTGCGTACACCTCTGACCTTCAGTTTCATATCACCAGGGCATATGATTTTCTGGACTATGTTCTTGGTTTCTTCACTGGTCTTTGAATGATCACTAGGAAATATGGCCACGGAGCTAAAAGAATTAGGACGAACAAAACTGTTAGACCCCTTCTTCACCATATCTGCAAACGATGTTGTTCCACTTTCCTGCCTTGCACAGGACTCCTTAATGGTCTGGTTCATCTCCATAACGTAGTCCTTAAGGTTGCGGTCTTCTGTCAATAAGTTGAGGGAGTTGTGGGTCTTATAAGCATATTGCTTAAGTGACTGGTACTGAACTGCCATTTGCGAAACACCATGTCCGACCTTACGGCAAAGATTGCTTATTTTTAACTTCTGCTCGGAATTCAACTTCCCATCAGAAGCAATCGCACATACCTCACTTAAACACTGCTCGATAGAATTCATCCAGCTCTGAATTTCGGGAGTCGAAATTGTCTCCATTTGCTCGTCTTCCATGGCTTGGTCACGTCTTGGTTGTTGGGGCTGTGCCGATGTAGGTGTTGGTGGAGGACTGCGTCGCGTCAACCCACTCCGGTTAAAGGGGCTGCCTTCCATTTTTTCAAATTATAATATACTAATCAGACCATTTTTGATCAAACTGCACTTATAGATTGTACTTGTCAAACACGATAGTATGCACACAAAAAAAGTAGGTCACTATTTATGCAAACGTTAATTTATTATATTTAATAATTATGAATTGATGAGCACGTCTGTATGCGCTGAGTGCGAAATGGCAATTTCAATAGAATAGAAGTAGAAAATGCCCGCCCGAAACTACGGATTTCGTTAGAGAGTAGCCCCCCTGGAACACAAAGGGCATTAGTAGGAACACGGATGGGTTTTAGTCAGTAAGAGTCTGACACCCCCTTCCGCTTCGTCCAGAGCGTAAGGAGTCATCTGATGATAGGATGAGCTTCGTGGTCGGTCCCTGGATGGGTGACCATCTATTACATACCTAGTTTCCTCCGCGACTCTCTAAGCACGTAAAGCCGTTAGTCCCGGCTGTCATTTGAGCTTCTTTGGCTGTCGTTATGGGTAGTCAGAAGCCAAAAAAATCTGACACCAGTCTTGAATGCATTAATCAGTTAGTGCCCTTTCCCACTATAATAATAATAAATAATAATAATTAACATTTATTACAAGTAACAAGACTCATAGTGTTAGTAACAATGTACTTAAAAACTATGTTAGTAGAACACTAACATAGTTCATAGTTCTATGACGGACCGTCTGTTTTCCCGGTTCGTCTAAAGAGACGGATAATATGCCAGTACCTAGCAGTACAAATGACGATCCGTCTTAAGGTCTAAGTGTGAACGCGCACGTCCGGCGCCATCATCTGCCTAGCCCTTTCCCAACTATATTGGGATCGGCTTCCAGTCAAACCCGGTTCAGCTGAATACCAGGGTTTTACGTGGAGCGGCTACCTACCAGACCTCCACAACCCATTAACTGGGTAACACGGTACTTCTTGGCAGGACTGGAGTCAGATTTACTGGCTTCTGTCAATCCGTAACGACTGCCAAAGATCTACAAATGACGGCCGGGACCAACAGCGTGCTTTCCGAGGCACGGAGGAAACTCGGTATGTTAAGTTGGTCACCCATCCACAGACCAACCTTGGCAAGGACCTGTGCGGCTGTTATTATTTAGCCACGAGCTCCTCCGTTTAAATAGACAGGTCGCCAAAGTGAGAACGGGTACTTACTGGCTTGTGGAGCTGAGATAGGCTGAAGCTCCATGTAAAAAAAACAGGCCAAGGTCAAGGGTTCCATACCATAAACCTTAATTAGAAATACACAATCTGTAAAACTTTCAACTGTCTATTACGGTTCTTGAGATACAGCCCGATGACAGACAGACGAACGGATGTACGGATAGCGGAGGCTTAGTAATAAGGTTCCGTTGGTTACCGTTTTGGAACGGAACTCTTAAAACTGGTATTCAGCTGTCTTCGGTTACACGCAGCCGGCCTCAGTAGTTAGGTTCTATTGCAATTAATTTAGATTCTCATCATCATCATCATCATATCAGCCGAAAGACGTCCACTGCTGGACATAGGCCTCCCCGCGCGCGTCGCCACAACGACCGGTCCTGTGCGTCTCGCATCCATCGGCTACCCGCGACCGTCACCAGGTCATCGGTCCATTTAGATTCTACCTAAACATTACTGCCCACGACACTGCCCACTCAATAATCCGCGATTCTACTGAATTGGACTATGTTTAGTAGAATCGTGATCACTCACACACATCTCGTTAGGTACAGGAAGGAAACCACGTTTAATCATAAACCAACTTCCTACTATGTGTTGAAAGGGGGTTAACATTATTGGGCAATTCCCACCACGTCACACCATTTCACTGGGTACCGTAACTGATGATGGTATTTCTAACTTCCTTAAGCCTCGTATTCATAGAGAATATTGCACCACTGTTTCTCCTTTTCAATGAATACGCGGCTTCATTCCGTTTGGTAACTTTTACTATGAGTCAATTCCAATTACTCACTTTCGTTTTAATGTGGAAGTAAAATTGTTTAGTAGATAAAGAAATGTTGAAAAGATAACTTAAATAGTGTTCTATTTTCCTTATTTTTATATAAGGCCACTTTAGCAGAATCAGAAAGCACATCACTCTACCCGTCACTGTCAAATTTTCCCAATCAACCTTGAACCTAATGGGGTTGCGATAAAGATGAAAATGAAATTTGACAGATTGTTGTGTGGTTAATATTATGATTCTAATAAATGATTCTGCTAAAGTTGTCTTTTTAGACCCGCTGGTAACTTCGAAATTAAAGTAGTATATTTTTATACGAATGTAGAAGTAAGTTCGAAAGTTCATATATTTTATTCTTGGATGGAACACCCTTTTAGATCTCTATGCCAAATTTCATCAAAAATTGATAATGGTACTTATGGTATTTTACCCACTTCAAAATTTAAGAACACATAAGCGAAGTCCTACTTTCGATTTTTCTTTAAATTCAATGTACCTATGTATATTTCGCATTTAATGGACTTTTATAGGAACACTAGTTGACCCGCGCAACTTCGTCTGCTCCACTCCTATTGGTCTTAGCGTAATGATATATAGCTTATAGCCTTCCTCGATAAATGGGCTATCTAACAAAGAAATAATTTTTCAAATCGGACTAGTAGTTCCTGAGATTAGCGTGTTCAAGCAAACAAACAAACTCTTCAGCTTTATATATTAGTATAGATTATATTTAAGACTGTCGTATGAGTTTCCTACAGTATTTTTCTTAATAAAACATGTTCTTCAACAGATCAAAAGAAAAAAATGGGCGTGTCAAGGAGCCCCTGGTACCAACTAAGAGGTACTCAACTCCGATGCGGCTCAGACCTCTGTACAACAACGGTTACCTCCATGCGCCTGATGGTGAACTGCTGTGTACGTGCGACAAGAGGAAAGCTATGTGGTGAGATATACTTATTTTATAAAAAAATTGCCGAAAGACGTCCACTGCTGGACATAGGCCTCCCCCAAGTGTCGCCACAACGATCGGTCCTGTGCGTCTCGCATCCGTTTCTGCTATTGCTTGGAAATAAATAGGCTGTCCACTTTATTGTTAGTGGTTCTATGGTCTCTATGGTCGTTGCCATACCAGAGAAAAAGCTGCAACATCATAAATGTTGCCTGGCTCGTTACTTGCCTGTCGGTCTTCTACAGAGAGAATGTGCGCAGGAACACCACGACCTGGGCCCCAAGTCTGCTATTACAATAGTGTCAGAATGGTCTATAATTGATTTCACAATGGTTGATTTTTACAAGATTCTATGCCATTTCTTTCAATGGAGTGTCAGTGGTTGACCACTGGATATAAAAGCGTCATTATGACTTTCCAGTGGTCAACCACTGACACTCCACTTGGGACTTGCAGACTTGGGGCCCAGCAGATCCATCGCCCTTTTACTACCCTAATACCAAACGTACTACAGGGTACCACCCGCACTGGGTCGATATTCCGACTAGTCGTACTCAGCGCTTCTCCTTCACATTTATTATGCGGCCAAAGTGTGGAATTCTACCATCGTCTGCCTCCAAAGCAAGAGTAAACAGGCATCTTCTGGTAACGCTCGCTCCATCGTAGACCTCATCCATCGCTTTCCATCAGGCGTAATCGAGGTCAAGTGGAAACCCATTCCTCAATAAAAAAAAATGTAGTTTGAAAGTGAACCGGCTCTCATTGTCCTTTTCAACCGCAATACATCAGTGCCGCTTGGCGAAACTGCGGACTGCTTGGAACAAAAAACTCAATGTTATACAAGACAAAGTTCAAATTCCATTGTAACACATAATTTTTTAGGGCCTTTTAATACAAATTGTCACTTATCAATCAATTCAAAATACACAATGCTAAATTCGATACTTGAGTCGATGGCGATAGATAGAAATTTTCTCAAATTATTAGACTAAGTTGGCCACCACAATTAACCTAACCTAACCACGTTTGCATCATGAAATGGCCATTTCTACGATATGTATATCGTAGAAATGGCCATTTCCGGTGCCGTTTTAGTAGTCTTACAAAGGCGGCCTTAATGTACCCGACATAAACTACGTCTAGGCGCGGTTTTTTTAAACAAATCATTAGATAATAGTACAAATATTGTATACAATTATTGTAATTGTAGCGGCATCAATGCCGCCACAAGAAAAACCAACGGAGCAAATCAACATCGCAACAAAAAAGAACCGCGACGCCATCTATCCAACTAGCAGTGAACTACTACGTGGAAATCCTGCATCGCGCAAGCAGAGTTTACCGTGCGATTTGAACATATACATCAGCCCGAATATCAACTATCGGGCAGTTGCTCGCCAGGTACAACAGCCGCCTGGTCGGAGGATCCTCCCTTTTCAAAGGAGGCTTGCGGGACTTTACTCTCTGTTCCGCACTACCTTCTAAACGATAAAAATAAATACTGCATTAGGATTATGAAACACCCTGTTAATAACGTTTACGCATAAAAACAATGTAGCCGTTCCATTCCGCGCCGTCCTTGGAACACAAGGCTCAGACTGCGCTCGCTCCTGGATGTTTCAAACGCGTCATGATAATGAATAATATTTTCATTTTTTCTAAATAATTCAAGTTGTCATTGAATAGATGAAGTGGGCTGCCGTTGTAAAATGGCACCGTATATGTAGATATCACAATGAGGCAGCTTATAAAATTAACACTTATCTCCAGGTTCGTAAACAAAGGTCTAGCAGACGTGATGAAGGAAGAGCCGCTGACAGTGCGCCTTCGCTTCGAGCCGGCCGGGCGCGCGGTGGGCGACGTGGGGCGCTACTACCAGCTGGAAAAGGAGAACAGGTGCGTCGTCTGCGGCGACTCCAACTCCTACATCCGCAAGAACGTCGTGCCCAGGGAGTACCGGAGGAACTTTCCAGGTTAGTTTGCATCTTGAGATCTTCGCACCCCATTTCCGACAGGTTTCATTGCATCAAACGTTTAAGGGTGACACCTGACAGTGACAAAAAACAGTCAACGAACGGTCGGATGTCACCCCTAAGCGGGTGTCACCCGGTGCGTGCCGCACACGTTCCGCTAAATGGCACATATTCAGGAACTTAGCTCCTGTTGGGGGCTTAAAATAAACTTGTTCAGCATGTGTTCATATAACACATAAGTATCCTAGTGTACTCGATAATAGTGTAGCTTTCTGACAGTGGAGTCATTCGGGATCACCTCTTAAAAACAAACGATGTTACCTTTTTATATTGTTACTTTAGATTCGAGTGCTCGGAAGCATAATAGTAGATTATACACCGAAAGAATAAAGCAGTGTCTTATGTCACGCGCGTCATATTGAATGCCGAATCGAGCGCCGCTTGCGATTCCCGTCGGTCTCCAAGTTGAGTTCCAAATTCAAATCAAATTATTGACCTCCGGGTAACAATATTGTACTAAATTTCATTGTAACCCGCTGGGCAATAATGACTTTAGGTTGCGTTTGCATAGCATATAATCTGACGTTTTCATGCAGGTGGTGTGAAAATTTAATAAAACACAACAAATAAAACCTTGATTGCTTCTTTTAAATCTTCTGACTCAATGTAAACCTATTGTACTGCAGAGATCATGAAAGACCACTCTTCGCACGATGTGGTGCTGCTGTGCGCCACGTGTCACCAACAGAGCAACATCAACGACTTCGCTGTGCGTGAGCGACTCGGCAGCATGTGCGACGCGCCGCTACCCACAGAGCAGCGCGGCAAGAAGACTTATGAGAACCCAGCTCGCAAGTAAGTTACAGTTAGTTCTTGGAAGTACAGATAGAATGTGATAAAACCACCATGAGCCGTATGGGGGCGTCAAACCCATCTTTGTTCAGTAATTTCGTAAGTTTATGGAAATATTCACGTCACTTGTGTAATAAAAAATATACTTTTCACACCTCCTGCACGAAAACTATGTCGTGCAAACTCAACCTAAACTATGTCATTATTGCCCGGCGAGTTATAATGAAATTCAGTACAATATTATTGCCCGGAGGTCACATTATTGACCTCCGAGCAATGATTTGAATTTGGAGCTCAACTTGGAGGCCGACGGGAACCGCTCGCGGCGCCACCTGTCTGCATGACCTGCGAACAATTTTCTTGCAGTAGGTGTGAAAAGTAGAGTATGCTGCTCTGGGCTGGGATAAAGTTGTCTTTGCCTTGGACTAGCTTATATTCCTCGCTGTATTCAGGATTCTTGTATTAACTCCCCCTCGTTGCGCTTGTGAGTTAATTTTCGAATCCTTCATTAGGTTCGGGATTCAATATGACGCCCATGACATAAGACACTGCTTTTTCCCCTAGGTGCATAATCTACTAGTACCTGGATAACCGAGCTTTACTCGGTTTTTTTTACGACTTTTTCTAAAAATGAAACCTAGCTAGATCGATTTGTCGCTCCCGAAACCCCCTGCATACAAAATTTCATGAAAATCGTTGGAGCCGTTTCCGAGATTCAGATTATATAAATACATATATTCCTGAACATCATAATAGGGGAATATGCATGCGATTTTTTTATTTGCAAAATGAAATACTTATTAGCTCTAGTAAACAATCATGAAATTATTTTTAAATACCTTCATCAGCGAAAATATTATAAAGCTTCAAAGATTACAATTAGAAAGAGAAGTCCGATATGAACTTTGACGTCAAAGTCCATGACGAATATACAGCTGCCATAGAAAACAGCGTTTTCGCGAGAGGGACAGATTCCCTGTTATATCTCGTTTGTTTTTCGAGTAATTTTGATTCTATTTTCACTGTTAGTATTATATTTTTGTAAAATTTTAGATAAACTGTATAGATAATGAATATTTTTATCATGCGTATTCCCTATTATTTTTATGAAGCTAACATGAGACGAAATACCGGATTTACTAATTAAACTTATTACCAAGCTAATCATCACTCCTCAGCGGCATTTCATTGCAACAAACATTTACACTCGACAGAAAAATCAGGTCGTCCGCGCGAGCCCTCCTGTACCTGTCCCACAAACTGCCTGATGCGCGGCGGAAGGAGTTAGAGGACCTCCTGCTGCAACATTACCCCGACCAGGATGAGGTCACCGAGGACTTACTGAAGGAAGCTTGCGATATCCAAGTTGTGTGAGTATTGAATTATAAATAAAGACAGAATCAAAACGTTTATTTAATAGGACCTTATGCTTTCAAGGGCTTCATCGCAGAATGTCCCTTTGGCAATTCATGCGAAAGGCTACCTTTTTCCAAATATCTTTCTAGCTTTTTGAGTACTTACTTACCATCTTGATATTCACACTTAATCCATATTTCAAGCCTAATTCCCATCGCAATAAAAGGTCCACCTTTGTACATAGATGTTTATTTTTTAAAAAGGACTCCAAGACACATATTATTATATTCAATCCTTACTAATAATATTAGAAATGCGAAAGTAACTCTCTCTGTCTGTCTGTCTGTCGCGCTTTCACGCCAAAACTGCTGAACCGATTTAAATGAAATTTCGTACATATAGTCTAGAGCCTGCGAAAGGACATAGGGTACTTTTGATCCCGGGAATATGTTCCCTGGGGATCACGCGGGCGAAGCCGCTGGCAGAAGCTAGCGATTTTAAAAAAAGCCGTCACGGGACCAGTGGCGTGCCTAGGGTTTCAAAATAAGGCAAGCCCAATATAATTTTAACCGATTTCAAAAAAAGAAAGTTCAGTTTTCGACCGAGTATGAGAAAATTGCGATGATACATACGAAGGTAAGGTACCTACGTACCTTACCTTCGTATGTATCATCGCAATTTTCTCATAAACTGATATAGATGTCTCAATTCGTTGTTTACCAAAATTACCGAAAGAAACCATTGCACACAGGTGTTTATGGGAATTTGCGTGCCTTTTAATGGCGCCAGATATGTTATTTAAATCATTATAACCAGATGTATTCCAAACGGAATCTTCATTCGAAAAAAATATGCAGCACCCTGCAATACAACTTATAAAAAGTGTGCGAACAGCCAACAATCCAACTAGTTTTATACACTGATCTATTAAACTTTCGTTTATGCGATTTACTAGTCTGAGAAAAACACAGATTAGGCGTCGGTTTTAATGAAGAAATTAACTGTTTTTTTCTGAGCAAAGTTTAAAGATTTTACCTTATCTTCGCCAATCAAAACTTGAACGCATTTTAAATCCTCACAAGGTACAATTACCTCCATTGTTGTAGGTAAGTCACCAAAACAATTGTATCACTGAGAAAATCTAAGAAAACACAAAAAACTTAACAACATAACTTTTCAACTCTCAAGCAAATGAAACTGAAGTGATTTGCACTCGGGTGTCAAGAACTACTTACGCAGAGTTGCAGTGTTGTCATTTAGGCAAAAAAAGTCGCCAGGTATATGAAAAATCTAGCTAGATGTCGCAAATTTTTATTTTTAAGATATTGCTTGAATATTTAATTTCGTTATTTTAAATAGGCGCTAGTTTTTATTGTTGCTAAATCTTAAAAAAAGTCTCCAAACTCGTTAAAAATCTCCAAGATCTCACAACGTCGCTAAAACCGCAACACTGCAGAGTTGGCAAGGTGACAAGGTCACGCATACGCGTGCAACTTCATACGCATGCACGGCTTAATCGCCCATACTGATCGATTTGTAGACGCACAAGGTTTAGAACTCGTTATACGGCACATCGCTATAAGTGCGAAAGTGACGGAGATAGTATTTGAAAGCCCGGTAAAAGCCGGTACGTGTAAGCGAGATAGCTATACAAAGTTGATATGACAGAGGGGCATTAAATTACACTACGTATACTATACGTGTTTAGTATTAATCCGATACGGTATAAAAATAAAAAGCTACAAAATTGAAATTTTTTTTCTTTCAAACAAACTAAATAGCTTACAAATCAGAGTAAAACGCAACCACCCTGTGCAAATAAATTCAACTGACCTAGGGAAAAGCGGCAACGTCGCGCGCGCGCCTGAGCGCGGTGTGGGTATAATTGTGGTCGGGCGGGCGGCCGGCGGTGGCGCAGGCGCGAGCTTAGGCCTCCGCTCGCGCCCGCTTTTATGATAGGTAAGGTTTTGAAGTAGGTACGCACACAACAACAATCACAACAAAAACACTAAATTTTTAAATTCTCGATGTGTGGAGGACACATCGACAATTTAAAAAATCACAATTCACAAAAAAAAATCACAAACATACCTAATTCACAATTAAAATCATGTCCGTGTAGTCTGCCGCCGCACAGTGGGCCCATACTGAAAATTAGTGGACTTAGCCAACAAAGTTCCAATATCGATGCGATTTTTTTTATATGACGTGTTATGATATTCCTGACAACTTTTATTCTTATAAAATTTCTTCTAAAGTTGATAGTTTGTCTTGAATAAAATTAATTCGATTTTTTTGTATGGAGCGAATCACGTTTTATTTTTTTTCTTCAATTGTACTAATCTGTTAGGTGTGTGGCGTGAGTATATGATAGCTAGGGTGATTCTCTATCCAAGAAAAATAAAATCAGCGCCGGCCATCCGCGGCGGCGAGAGTAATCATTCGGTAAAAAAAAATGTTTTGTAAGAATATTTTTGCCATTTAAAATAAATCCAAAGTATATTTGGTGTCTCATTTGGCTGTTTTGACCTTCTTTTAAGTTAAATATATAGTTTTAATAGCGCATAGGTACTTATAACTAGTAATTCTGGTAGAGATTTAGTTATTATTGCATGGTATCGGTAGCACCTGCATTGTGATTGATGACTCAGTTTTTGTGCGCTCGGCTAATCGCATAACTAATGAGTCATTGAATAAAGCTCGTCTCTTATTGGCTGAATAATTTCACTAATTGTTATGTCCACTACTTGAGTAATTAACACTGACTTTAAATATAAAGACATTCATTAAGTCCATCTAGTTTCGCTCTTGTCGCTTATTTGTGAACACAGTGAAATACTTTTATTTTTATATTTACATTAGAACTTTGGCTGGATTTAATACCAATCTAGATCTTTTTGTGAAATTGAGAAGTGACGGTGATCTGAAAAATCATATGTTTCTATATGAAAGTATCATTTTTGTCTTGACTACCGAAGTTTCTGAAGAAAACAAGAACTGAACCAAGGAGTTCTGTCGACTTTTTTGTGTAAATCTAAATAAAAAGTGGATAGAGTCAAGTAGAAATTAAAAAAACTTTTATGAATCGTGTAAGTAATTGCAAGTGGTTGGAAAAAAACATCAACTGGCCTGTTTGTGACAGTTTTGACCTGAGAAGTGAGATGGGCTTTTCGGACGAAGCCTTATCTGAGCCTGTGGATATAGATTCCCAAGTTCCTACTCTTGCAGTATGTACTGCGGAAGCGGGAACATTTACAGAAAAGGAGCACAGCAAACCGTTTGAAGAGTTAAGTATAAGCAAAAAAATGACGTTCTACTTCCATAGTAGAAGAAAATTCCGAGGAAGAGTTGCAGCACTGTTACATAACATAATTGAAAGAATACGGCAAAACGAATCTGGCAAAAGTGGTCGAATACCTTTCCAGTAATCCAGATGCGCTATGTGAAGTAAAAAGAAAATTTGCCGGACCCACTAGCACTTCTGGAACAAGAAATAATGTGATCCGGCTCTAGATTATTCCCACAAATATGAGGGCTAGGAATATGACAAACGGCCCATTTTAGGGCTACAATAGGCTAGTTTCCACCATCAATAAATTGCAAATTTATTTAGTCCGTCAGTTAGTATTGAAAAAATGGTCACGTATTTTTTGTTTTTGTAAATCTATGAATATTGACAAAGATAAAACGCATCAAAACTCAGGAGAGGGGGCTGGTGACGTCACGTCGCTAGTAAAATTGTACTATCGTAGTGACGTCACGCGAGTTTTCAACGTACTGTATCTTCGTCATTTTTTGTTTAAGTGAAAAAAGAAAAAATACGTGTGCAATATTTTTTGGAAATCTATCTGACGGACTAATTCGTTTTTATCAGTAAAATACCCTAAAAAAAATTCACAGTTTCATATTGATCATACGTACGATAACTTATACTATAATATACATACGCTTGATTATGTAGATGATTATCAACGACTTGCCCGTACAAATTTAAATTATTTCAACTATCATTAACAAAATTAGTAAATCCTGAAACTTATTACGATATTTATTCAACAATAGATAACGTGCAGTTAAAAAATAACACAGTTAATCAGAGACAAGCATTTTTCGGTGACTTATTAGTTATGCGATAAGTCGAGCGCACAAAAAAATGAGTCATCAATCACAATGCAGGTGCTACCGACAACATGCAATAGTAACTAAATCTCTACCAGAATGACTAGTTATAAGTACCTATGCGCTATTAAAACTATATATTTAACTAAAAAGAAGATCAAAACAGCCAAATGAGACAAAAAATATACTTTGAATTTATTTTAAATGGCAAAAATATTCTTACAAAACATTTTTTTTTACCGAATGATTACTCGCGCCGCCGCGGATGGCCGGCGCTGATTTTATTTTTCATGGATAGAGAATGACCCTAGCTATCATATACTCACGCCACACACCCAACATATTAGTACAATTGAAGAAAAAAAATAAAACGTGATTCGCCCCATACAAAAAAATCGAATTAATTTTTTTCAAGAAAAACTATCAACTTTAGAAGAAATTTTATAAGAATAAAAGCTGTCAGGAATATCATAACACGTCATATAAAAAAAAATCGCATCGATATTGGAACTTTGTTGCCTAAGTCCACTAATTTTCAGTATGGGCCCACTGTGCGCCGTGTTAGTTACACGAGGCATTGTTGAACACTTTAATTACACGCACACACAACCAAAGTTTAATTACGTGTCCTATCACAATAAAAAACAGTCGATCACAAAAAAAAAACACTAACACTAATAATAATAATCCCAAGTTACGTGTCCTGTCACAATAAAAAAAGAAATACTGTCTTAAACTTATTTAGTATCCTATCACAATAACAAAACAAAATCAATTGTTTGCGCGCGGGCGCAGCAGCTTCCGTGTTACGTAACATACGTTCCGGAAGGAAGACATCGGCACACTGAGGCCCCACTTACCAATCGCAAATATCTAGAATGCAATAACAACACACTGACCTATTTCTATTTCTTTTACGCGCGGTATGTTTTGCTATGATTGTCACTCTCGTAATGAAAGTGCAAGTGTGTGTTTATTGCTTCCTTTTTTGCATTGCCATCTTTTTAGTGAAAATTTGGTTGTACTTATGAATTGCGTCGGAGCGGCAACAACGCATCGTAGGTTATACTCGATTTATCGTTTTAAGGTGCATGACCGATGCGTAGGCATAATCAGCTGTTAGGAAAAAGATACATCGTGTTCAATTGAGGCAAAAACTTAAAAAATTATTTGCGACTAAACTACTGCTCCTATTTAATTGATTTTTGGTACAGAGCTTGGAAATGGTACCTAGTATAGGCAGTTTAAAGGAAAGCCCCTCTGTCGTATCAACTCGGTATGTAGATGCTGCAAATGCGAAACTCTGCGCGCGAACAATCGCGATGTGTAGTTATGTAGTAATGTGGCATAGGTAATACTTTGTGTTATTTTGATAAGAATTAAGCGCGCGAACTTTTAAATAGTTCGGGTTTGATATTGATTCTCTATCGAGCATTTTAGTAAGGCATGCCGGGCTTTTGGGCTTATATGAAGGTACCGCCACTGCACGGGACGCCCGGCAGATGTGAAACATCTATGTTATTATTATAATTCATAATAAATGTTTTTTTTTTAATTGGTTCCAAAGTTCGTCGTTCATAACAGGCATAGTGTGTCATTTCCGTCACGGCATACAAGTTAGTTTTACTGCCAAGGCGCCCCAATAGTTTCACATCGATAACCAACCATTTTCAAATATTTCAGGTTTGAGAATGAAGACTACGAATCTCACGGCGTGAAGGTAGTGGACTATTTCTTAAAGAATGGCGGTCTGCTACGCCTTGAAGAGTTGTGGCGCAATCATTTCCTGACTACTATGAAGCCTCGCTACATGCCTGCTCTATGGTCCTTAAAACATAATGAGGAGAGGTGAGCAAATTGTCTTTGGTAGGTACTTTTTTTTAAATCGATGACATGGATTAGACTAAAATAGAATCTTAATTTGCTTAGAATGTAGGTATATAAAAATAAGTTGAGGATAAGTAGGATTGTAAATGTTGATGAATGGATATGGAGACGTGAAGCGACGATCTTCGCAGGTTGGCTGGTAGCAGCTAAATGAGAGTTGTTGGAAATCGAGTAGAATGGCGTGCACTATTAGAGGCCTATGTCCAGCAGTGGACTGCATAAGCTGATGATGATGATGATGATGATGATGGATATCGAGACCTAAGAATAGATGAATATAATATTGTGTTAGGGGTAATAAATAGGAGTGAATGGTAACATGACTGCTAACTCCTTATGAAGGGAAGGCACCTGTGGTACTGTTGGTATTGCAGATAACCCTAGCAAGTTCATCACTCACAATCAGGTGGCCCACCTGCTTGTTTGTCACTCTATGGCAAAAAAAATGCACAGAATGGAGAAAAAACTGAATAATATGTCTTTAAGAACATTGAATTGTAAGGACAGGGCAGACCATGTGTTTTTTTGAAGTTACAAATTGGCCCGACACTAGCCCGAATAGACTGAAGTCACCAAGCGGTCGCCAATCTTAGGAAGTGATCGTGTGCGCGAGAAATTAAAAATGCCTTTTCTGTAGTGGAGGGCCATGTGCTTAAAATAGGTAACATAAGTCAGTTACAGTTCGCATCACCGTTGTTTACCCCTCCGAAGTTAGTGACGATGACTACCAGTAACAATAACAATATCAAAAAGTAACACCACAAATACACACAAAAAACAAATCAAATAGTAAGAAATAACCAAAATAATTAGTTAAAAACAATAACAATGTGTACCACTTTTCGCATCAACAGTCGTATTGCATTGAGCAAGCGGGTCACACGTATGCATCGAACGTATACGAGCGAGTGAGATGCCATTACACCCGCCATTTTGCGCGAACACGCGCATGCGCGACCTGCCCGCGCATGCGCTGCGTTATGTTTTTTGTCAAATTGACATCCTGCGCAGTCGATTGCGACGTACTTCGGGGAGGTAAACTTGCGTGACGGGAACTGTAAGCACGGTTAGAGCAGTGGTTGAGCGATTGGCTGCTGCGCTGCATGCCGCGGGTTCGATTCCCACACGGAACAAATATTTGTATTGCCTACAGATAGTTGTTCCGGGTCTGGCTGTTTGTGTATCTGAGTTTATATGTTTATACGCGCCCACATACAGGAGAAATGCCTAGCGTGGGGTAAGGTTTTTAAAAAAAAAAAACATTTTTGTAAAATTTATTATCTTCTGTTACAGGTTACGAGTGAGATTGAAAGAAGGGCGCATCACCCAAGAAGACTTGAAATCCGTTGGATTAACTTCTCTATAAATTACATGTGTTATTGTATATGTAAAATAATTAAGTTTAGTAGTAGAAAAAAACAGAGCCAAACATAATTATAGGAAACCGAGACGCAATGAAAAGCTAACTTGTATTATTGTAGAATAAATTGTGCATATCATCATCAACATCATATCAGCAGAAAGACGTCCACTGCTGGACATAGGCCTCCCCCAAAGGGCGGGGGGTGGGGTGTTACCATAACCGCCACGCTTGTCAGGCGGGTTGTCGATCGCAGTGTATGGTGTTACGTTTTACAGAGAACGCTGCTGCCCATTCTCTGGCGAGTCCCTTAGTCGCCTCTTACGACACCCACGGGAAGTGATGGGATGGTATTATTCTTTTACGGCACCATACGACACCGCCCGACACCATACGGCAATTGTGCATATCGTCGGGGATAGTGCTAATCCGCGAATCTACCATACGTAAAGTGTGCGTATCTGCACTGCGTGTAGGTTTACAGGGGAAGGTTAAAAGTTATTTTTTTTTAGTTCAACGGATTTTGACCTCATTGTTACATGTGTTCTATTCTATGTATTGTTAATAGAAATCTATTAAAGTCTGTATTGTATATTAGTAGAAAACTATTTAAGTCTATACTATATTGTATGGCTACATTTGTCAGATACTCGGAATTATCCAATGCTAGTTCCGCGGATTTGCACTATCCCCGACGATATATGTAGGTATTTTTGTAATATCGGGTGTAGTTTTGTCTCTGGAAGGATTCATTAATTACATTAGCTTTTTCCTTTTAATTTGGACCCCTTCCCTTGGTGAGTTAGAAACATTTTTAATAGCCATGAATCTTTTAGCAACCAAATGGCTCCCAGCCAATGGGAAACTCCAAATAAAAACAAAATATTTGTATTAGGTATCTGTATATAAGGCTTACTCCTTAAAAGTTGACGTGAGATTTTCAATAATCTCGTTAGATGAGACTACCGGAGCCGTCATTGTGAGCTCATGTAATTATTGGATGCCTCTCTCTCGAAAGCATTTATTGGGTGCTATCATGTTCCTGACCTCGTGACTTAGGCTCAGAGCAACACCTAACTTAGTATGTGGGATAATAAAACAGTATTGCGATTTAATTTTATATGTACGATAAAAACATTCTCGCGTAATCCTATAAACGCAATACATCTTAAGTGATCATTGTCCTCATCAATTTGAAAAACTGTTACTTACTCGACAAAATGTACTGAACAGCTGATGTTTTTTCGCAATTTCGTGGTTGTTCCCATAGTATAAGTTGTTCATAATGACCCTTTAAGAGGTATTGTGTTAATACTGCTACTTTGTATATAATATGTAGTTAGGGCCGTGTTTCACCCAATGCGGGCCCTGGGCACATTAGAATAATGAGGCCCCTTCCATACATGTTGATTGGTGAGATACCTACTCTTTTTGTTTTGAGATAAACAAAATCTTTAATCACTTGTTCAGTCTGTCAGCACATCAAACGATGGACATCGGCGTTTTCGCTTATATTCCCTTTATATTTATAAGTAACTTATCGGTAGGTGATCTAGCAGAATCTAGGGGGCCCCCATCGATCGCGGGGCCCTGGGCAAGTGCCCATAGTGCTCAGTGGAAAAGAGGGGCCAGTATGTAGTCTGTTGTAGGTACAGCCCAATCGACGCTATTATATTATATCCTGGTATATGTTGAGCGATAAATATTATACTTAGACATTAAGGCCCGCTTGCGCTGCTCCGATTAACACTGGTTAACGGTCTAATCAAGGGCTTATCTTTACAAATTTTTGAACTAACCGTTTTAGTAGGCTAGTGAAATAACTAAAAACACAGTTTTAGCCAAATTTAACTACATTTTCGTATTTAACAAGACCATTCTGCAAATGTGTAAAGTTGACCCTGGACTAGACCGTTGGCCCAATGGTGTGGGCCTAAGTAAATGATTTTCAAGGACTATGTATAGTGTACTATGAATTTTTAAAAATTATTACATATTGTGCAGCCAAAATATTTTTAAAAACTATTCATAATACAATTGTATTATGTAGGTATATTTTATACTTATAGGATTTGTAAGTAGTGCTAATTAATCCGTCCCACCGCTCAAAGCAACTATGTCCTAGATTTGTATGCGAGAAATTTTAAAAGACATGCATGACTTTGTGTTTGTAATTCAATTAATAACCATGGTAAATGTAAACAGCGAAATAAAATAAATTGATACAATTCAATGTTTTATTTATTTTATTCCATAGGCAGTTAGGCATAGGCAGTATCTGAACGGTCTGTGTTTATCGTTTCTTCACTCGATCCATGATCAATCAAAATTGCCACTCGCTAGAGTATACATATAATGTTCTGTGATTGCCACCATTTTGGAGACAAGGTGGACTATCTCTGTGTATAAAGTGTCCGTCGAAATGCGTTAAATTAGAGAGGCGCTACATTCGCATCAGGGTTAATTTTAAAAACAGCGCCAAAAGTTAGAGTAGGATAGAAAAATAAACAAGGAAAGAACAACTTCTGCTTCGTTATTATTTCGATAAGGCGCAAAATTAGTAATCTATGGGCGCAAATAAGAAACAATGATACTTAATTAAAGTTTGTACTTTGTGCATTAATTTTCAGTAATTATTAAAAAAAAAAAACATTGGTATTATGAGAAAATGGTATGTTCAAAATAAAGAGAACAAAAGTTCATCAAACATGGCACACTTCAATCCGCCTACCTAAAGCTACACTAGCGCCATTCTGGAAGGTTTTTCAACTGCTATTTACTGCTTACAGCTGGACACTTTTATGAGATCGTACTCCTCGTCTCTACACTCCATGATTAACTGTCGAATGGTTCACTCCGTCGCGACTTGCAGGAAATTCTAGCTTTCTTGCACCAGTATTGTTTATTTATTTTTTTGACCGTTTAAAATTGTTTTATAATATTTTTACCTATTACCGGTAAAAATATTCAAAATAATAACAGAGGAGATAGATGGCAGTGAGTGACACTCTACTAGTGCTGTGCTCTAGTGTGACTATAGAGCACTGTAATAATAATCAAATTGACACTGACGTTACCGGCAGACAATGGCAAAAGCAGATGTGATTGATAAAATGATAATGGTAAATATTATGAACTTGAAGTAAATACCAATCAATTGAATACAAATCATATCAAAATCTGTGTTACGTCACTGCATAATAAATCGTCATCTATATAATAAAGATAAAGTAAGTTTATGAGTCAGTCGCTTAAAAACATTGTGTAGGATAACATTTACTGTAGAGTGAGTTTTCAAAAAGTTTCAATGCAGGTTTCAACGAGACATTATGATTTGTACGCAGCCTCAGCTGCTTTGGCTGTGGGATGTACTGTTTCATATATCATTTATAAACTTACGCGAGGACGGCGGAAAGCTGCGAATTTATTTGACCACTTGAATATCAACATTGTTACCAGTGGAGAATCTTGTGACCAAGTGGTTAAAGAGTTGAGAAGGTAATTTTTATCATAAGTTATTAAATAAGGAAGTAATTAAAATACTTATGTACTGAAAGTAAAACAGCTAGCAAAGTATGAATTCTATAATTTCTATATATAAAATAAGCGACCCGCGCAACTCCGTCTGCGTCACAATTTTCATTACTGCTCCGCTCCTATTGGTCTTAGCGTGATGGTATATAGCCTATAGCCTTTCTCGATAAATGGGCTACCTAACACTGAAATAATTTTTCAAATCGGACCAGCAGTTTCTGAGATTAGCGCGTTCAAGCAAACAAACTCTTCAGCTTTATATATTAGTATAGATAAATTTTCGTGTGTTCTTGAATGCAGCAGATTAATTTCTAATTGATGTGCTAAATAAAATAAAAAAAAAATGATATTCACAAAATAAAATAAATTGCTGTATCTTTCAGGCGATGCCAGAAACACAGAGCTTTAGGATTTGACTGTGAATGGGTGACAGATAATGGACAGAGGCAGCCGGTTGCCCTAGTTCAGCTATCTTCTTTTGATGGATACTGCGGCTTGTTCAGGCTTAGCACGATGGAAGCAATACCTATATCTTTAAAAGTAAGTATTAAGTACTTACTGTTGGATGAAAAATATACTGTGATGTTTGCTCAGTTTTTCAACCCTACAAAAGAATCCTAGGTTATAAGATTCTAGGTTGTAAGATGGAAAGCGTAAAAATATTTTCATACGAAATTTGTATTTCAGGATCTCTTAGAAGATGACACAATCTACAAAGTGGGTGTAGCTGCCGCAAACGATGGGAATTATTTGAACCATGATTACTCCGTGCTGTTAAAGTCGACATTGGACATCAGACACTTGGCTGAGCTGAATGGCTTCGAGGCTGGTGGCTTAGCCGCCCTGTCTGCTACATTACTAGATATTGTACTGGACAAAAGTTGGAGGGTAAGAAATAAGAAAATGTAATTTTGACAGGTATGAACTCAGGCTTGTAAATTGAATTGGTATGGTGACAAACAAGTAATAATTGCATTATACAATGACGTGTATCTATTTGTGTACACACAACATTGACAAACCTGTTTTAATCAGCAAACAACAATAAAGATTAAAACACTTTGTTGATAACTCAAGTCCTATTGATGTATAAGATAAGATAGCAAGATTAAAATGAAAATAAATACATAAACCATTTTCCTAATCTAAAAATAATTCAGGGATTTTTGTAAGTCCAAATTATCGCAGCAGATTAAACAAGCTACTCTTACATATTGGATGCATTGACTATTCTTAACCTATAGAACTAATAATTTCTTCACTAGATTCGATGCAGTGATTGGGAAGCAGAAGAATTATCTATGCAACAAGTGCAATACGCGGCGATCGACGCACACGTCGCTATTAGAATCTTCGCCATTTTATTGGAACAGCTTGGTCGAAAACAAAAGATGTCATCCTGGGTCTTTGGCATCAACGGTTCCAGCGTCTGGTCGCATTTAGACGAGTATTGTTCTATGTACGCTGATGTACAGTATAAAATAAAACACGCCAAATTAAAGGACGGGTGAGTTAAGATCGATTTGCAGCTTTAAGTGAAAGGCAATAGATAAAGAAATGTGTAAAAGATAATTCAAATCAAATCAAATTCATTTATTGCTTGTTACAGGTGTATGGTCAGTTCTTATAATTATTTGTTTGTGTGTTTATTTGTATTAATTGTTTGTTAAAACCAGTAATTTAATTTTATCTTTTCCCTATAGCAGCTGCCCTCCTCTTAAATTATTTTTCACATTTTAATGTCACTAAGTGAGACCAGAAGCAGTAGCAACCACTCCTTAACTAAATTGGTTTGGGAATTAAGGCTAAGAAAAAAAGCCAAAATAGTTCCTTGATAGAATTAAACCGGCCATGTGCGAGTCGGACTCGCACACGAAGGGTTCCGTACCATAAACCTTAATTTTTATTATTTGCTGTTATAGCGGCAATAGAAATACACAATCTGTGAAAATTTCAACTGTCTACCTATTACGGTTTTTGAGATACAGCCCGCTGACAGACAGACGGACGGCCGGACGGACGGACAGCGGAGGCTTAGTAATAGGGTTCCGTTGGTTACCCTTTGGGTACGGAACCCTAAAAATGATTTTGACACACTTCTACAAATCAGTTCATCTAATATAGTTTCATTGCTACAGTGCAAAAGAAAAAGAAGGGAGGACCAAAGAACCACCTCTGGTGCCAACTAAGGGCTATAAGCTCGCGATGCGCGCGAAGCCTCTATACAACAACGGCTACTTAGAAGCGCCTGATGGTGAACTGCTGTGCAGATGCGACAATAAGAAGGCTTTGTGGTAAGACACACTTACCTTTTAAAAACCGTAGCGCGAAAAACCCTTATTTTTAGCAAAGCAGGAAGTAGGGTCCGAAAGCTCATGCGCTATTTAAAGATGCTTAGTTGACACTTCGCGTTACCCAAGGGCTGGCTTTTACCTTGGTCAGAGGATTGCCAAACAATATGGCAATACCGCCAATCTTTTAGACACACTTCTATTCGACAGCGATGCGGCTGAATTTTTGACGCCATATTTTTGGGTTAACTTAGGAGTATTAAAACAACTGTTAATATCTATACAAATACTATAGGCACAAAGTCGTACCTGATTCTGGGCAAAGCATATATGCATAAGAACTTGCTGTCTGTGTTCTTTTTTTGTATTACTAATTAAAATATTAACATAAAATAAAATATTTGCACACCATATGTAATGGTAGAATGTGGCCCATTATAGTTTTAAGATCTTGTATATCTACATTGTACTACATTCTGGCAAATAAACAGATTTAATTTTGATTTTTGAAAGTCGAAAGTCATCCGAATTTCTGGGCAAAACGTGAAGTAATATTTGTTATTTTGTAGATACCGACAATCCTATGTTATATAGACAAATAGTGGTTGCCGTGTTCAATGGTCATCATAATAAAGGACCTCAATTCCTTAGGTTCGTGAAGAAACAGCTAGCAGACGTAGTTAGCGAAGATCCCTTCACCGTACGACTTCGCTTTGAGCCGGCCGGTAGAGCAGTCGGCGACGTGGGGCGCTACTACCAGCTGGAGAAGGAGAACAAGTGCGTCGTCTGCGGTGGAACTAACTCTTATATACGCAAGAATGTCGTACCTAGAGAGTACAGGAAAATGTTTCCAGGTGAGTTTGGTCCCGTCGTTTTAGAGATTAATGTCTACAGTAGCTCACCGAAGTCATTTTTGTTTGGCCATTGCCGGTCAAAGGCCTCCCCCGAGTCCTAGCTCCGCGACGAACCAGTCATCAAGAAACGCATCAAAATCACCTCGCAAGATCTTTCTTGGCCAGGCTCGACGGTAACTTCGACCTTCAGGGACTCATTGCGTGGAGACTTACCCAGCGGTCACTGTGCTTTCGGCCACCGTGACCTCAGACTAAAATTATTACGATGGAATATCTTACTACTATTAAAATGCCGAAAGTTTGGTTGGATGTTTGTTCCTCAATTACGCCAGAACGGTTAAACGGATCTGGATGAAAGCATGGAGATAGACTATAGTGTGGAATACCACAAAGGCTACTTTTTATCCCGGGAGTATGTTTCCTTGGGATAATTCCCGACATTCACGCGGAATAAGCCGCTGGCAGTAGCTAGTTCAGTGTAATTTAATGACGATATCATTACAGACATCATGAAAGAGCACGCATCCCACGACGTAGTGCTGCTGTGTGCCGAGTGCCACCAGCTGAGCAACATGCGCGACCACGCCATGCGCGCGCACCTCGCCGATTTGTGCGACGCGCCGCTGGCCGCCAACCAGCGCGCCACCAATTTCAACAGTGCGGAGTTCATTCGCAAGTGAGTACTAAGTCGATATTAATGATGCAGCACTGTAACATCACCGTATCAGTCTGAAATCAACCACTGTTTGGTATACCCTTATAGAGGGTATGCGGTACAGAGAGTAAAGTCCCGCAAACCTCCATTGAAAACGGAGAATCCTCCGACCGGACGGATGTTGTATCGGGCAGGCAAGTGCCCGATAGTTGATATTCGGACTGTTGTAAATGTTCAAATCCCACGGTAATCTCTGAAATTTTGAATTGATGCAGAATTATTGATTTATTGATTCATGTATTATTTTATTTAACAGAAAAATAAAGTCGGTTGCTCGAGCTCTTCTCTACCAGTCTAACAAACTTCCTGAAGCGAGGCGAAAGGAGCTCGAATACACGTTACTGCAGTACTTTCCAGACCAAGATGAGGTCACAGAGGAGCTTCTGAAAAAAATTGTTCATACGAAATTAGTGTAAGTTTGCCATCTTTCTAGCTTTTTGAGATAATTCACCTTCTTGAATATGCACCATCTCCTCTCAGTGGTGACGACTGCGTGAATATCGGAGATTATCCTAGGGAAAGGAAACATACTCCCGGGATAAAAAGTAGCTTGTGTGCTATTCCAGACTATAATCTATCTCTGCGTCAAAAATTCAGATCCGTTTAGCCGTTCTGGCGTGATTGAGTAACGAACGTCCATAAAAACTTTCGCATATACACGGTGCCATTTTAGCCGTCTTACAAACGCGGCCCACTTAATGGCATCATCTTCATATCAGCCGAAAGACGTCCACTGCTGGACATAGGCCTCCCCCAAGCGTCGCCACAACGACCGGTCTTGCGCGTCCTGCATCCATCGGCTACCCGCGATCTTCACCAGATCGTCGGTCCACCTTGTGGGAGGCCTTACAACGTTGTCTTCCGATAAGTGGTCGCCACTCCAGAACTTTTTGGCCCCATCGAACATCTGTTCTGCGAGCAATGTGCACTGCCCACTACCACTTTAGTTTGGCGATCCTTCGGGTTATGTTGTTAACCTTGGTTCTCTTGCGGATATCATCATTTCTGATTCGATCACGCAAAGAAACTCCAAGCATTGCCCTCTCCATTGCCCTTTGAGTGACTTGGAGCCTTCTGATGAGGCCAATTGTGAGCGACCACGTTTCTGTTCCATATGTCATCACTGGCAACACGCACTGGTCATAGACTTTCGTCTTGAGACACTGTGGTATGTGGGATAAGAAGATACCACGCAGCTTTCCGAACGCCGCCCAGCCGAGTCGGATTCGACAGTTGACCTCTTTCTCGAAGTTGGCCCTACCTAATTGGACCGTTTGTCCTAGGTAGATGTACTCGTCCACAACTTTGAGTGTAGAGCTTCCGATCTTGATAGGAGTGGGTGCTACATGGGTATTTACCATGATCTTGGTTTTGTCCATGTTCATTTTGAGACCCACTCTTTCGGAAGCTCTACTGAGTTCATCCAGCATTGTACTGAGATCCTCTGTAGTCTCAGCCATGACGACTATAACGTCGGCAAATCGGAGGTGGCTGATGTACTCGCCATAGACATTAATGCCTAGCCTTCTCCAGTCCAAAACCTTGAAGACATCCTCCATTGCGGCCGTGAACAGTTTCGGAGAAATGGCGTCTCCCTGTCTCACACCCCGCTGCAGGAGGATAGATTTCGAGGTCTGGGGGGCTACTCTCTAAGTCCGAACTCCGTAGTTTCGAGCTTAGTTGCGGGCTTATTTTACTCCGTATCACGTAACCACTAAGAATTAATGACAACACGATTTAACAGTTACTGTAAAATCATGTTGTCTTTCATTCTTAATTCGGGTTCGGGACTTTTTTCGTAAGTCCGTAGGTGATACGGAGTAGAATACGCCCGCAACTAAGCCCGAAACTACGGACGGTTTAGAGAGTAGCCCCCCTGCTCCTGAAGTCGGACCGTTGGAGAGAATGCATCATAGCTCAAGTCTCGATCGAATTAAAGGCTTTCTCATAGTCCACAAACGCTAAGCAGAGGGGCAGATTATACTCTTCGGTCTTCTGTATAACCTGACGGAGCGTATGTATGTGGTCTACGGTGCTGAAGCCTTTTCGGAATCCGGCTTGTTCGGGAGGCTGGAAGTCGTCAAACCTGCGCGCGAGACGGTTCGTGATGATTCTAGAAAACAGCTTGTAGACATGGCTCAGAAGTGAGATGGGCCTATAGTTCTTAAGCAGGGCATTGTCGCCCTTCTTAAAGAAGAGTACCACCACACCTCTGCTCCATGCCTGTGGCGCTTCTCCCTCGAGTATGAAGGAATTAAAAAGTTCCTGAAGGACCTTGAGGACCGGTTTTCCACCCGCCTTCAGGAGTTCGGCCGTAATTCCGTCTTCACCCGACGCCTTGTTGTTTTTAAGCTACTTCAGAGCCATCCTAATCTCATACAGGCGATTAGGATGGCTCTGAAGCAGCACGTCTGGGATGTCCTCGGTATAGTGACGGGTCAATCTAGCTCTTCTCTTTAGCTAGATTCTTTTCGGGTTTAGTCATTGACGTGTATAACTGTCCGTAGAAAGTCTCGATCTCTCTTAGAAGCTCCGATTTGGCGGATATGGTTCTGCCATCAGCGGTCTTCAGTTTCGTGAGCTGTCTCTGCCCAATAGACAGATCTCTAGCAAAGACCCTGGAGCCCTTATTCCGCTCTATCGCAGTATTCAAGCGGCGGAGGTCGCTTTTCAAGGACTTTGAGATCCGTCTATTGAGCTGCCGAGAGCCTCTTGTTCTTATCTGTATGGCGAGTCTAGAAAAACTTAGATCCAACCGTATGGACAGTTTCCACGAACCCATCGTGCGTTCGTCCCCGGAGCTCCCTAGGCACTAAACAGTTCTGAAGTTCGAGCTGAAAGCTCTAGGAGAACTTAATGTACCCGACATGAACTACCTCTACGCGCGATTATTAAAAAAAATCAGAAAGATAATAGTACAATAAAAAAAACACCGGTAGCACTCCGGGAGTGCCGGCAGAAGTGAAAACTTTAGTATTAACGTTGTGTTTAATTATAAGTACAAAAATACTATCATTTATGAGGTAGAATACAATGTTTATTTATTGCGCTATCGTACACAAATATGACAATTTACATGTTATTATTCATAATATTATATCGTTATTTATTTATATATTACATTCATTTTTATCTCTTAGAAAAATCAACTTTCATCCATAATTCCGTAATTTCGTATCCTTGGATACGCGTGGCACGCTGTACATAAACACAGACGGACATTCGCGCAAGCGCCCTGTGCCGCCTAAGCGGAGCAGCACACTCAGGCACGGTAGAAAGAGTGGGAGATACTAGTTCCTCTCCCTTCCCCTCGATCTTACGCTTTTTCGATCAGCATCACGTGACCTTGACGCGAGTCCGTCTTACGCTTTTTCGATCAGCATCACGTGACCCTGACGCGAGTCCGTCTTACGCTTTTTCGATCAGGTCACGTGTCCTGACGCGAGTTTAAGATTTTATACCCATTACAGAAAAAGTGCTCAACGCCGCTAAAGAAGTTTTCACTTCAAAAATAATAATGCATTAGAATTATGAAACACCCTGTTAATAATGTTTACGTATCAAAACAATATCGTCGTTTCATTTCCCGCTGTATTTAGAACACAAGGCTCGGACTGTGCTCGCTCCTGGATGTGTCAAACTACATCAAGCGTCATGTTAATGAATTATATTTTTTTTTTTTTTAAACTGAAATGTTCAAAAACATATATTTTTGCTTTAATGAATATGTAGAAGTCATTCTCAAGAAGAATAAAAACGTGTTGCGCCGACCCCAAGTAACATGGGACAGGAAGATGACGAATGTGTAAAATTCATTGGATAGATGAAGTGGCACCAAGATTTTGTTGCCTTGTGAAATTAGTCCGTTATTTTCAAACTTATTAGATATGTATCCTATTTTTAGTCTTTTAAGAAACTATTTCAAAACTTCCAGGTACGAAAATTCTGAATACGAGTCTCATGGTGTGAAAGTAGTGGAATACTTTTTCAAGCACGGCGGTCTGTTGCGACTTGAGGAGTTGTGGCGCGAACATTTCCTGAACTCTATGGAGCCCCGTCACATGCCTGCTCTATGGTCTGTCAAACATAATGAAGAAAAGTAAGAACTGTTACCATATAATGTATTTTTAATACTGCTGAAAAAAATATAAGAAGAATAAAAATATTTTATGGTAATATTTGTTTGTTTCAGGCTGCTAGTAAAATGGAATGAAGGGCGCGTCACACAAGAACACTTGAAATCTATTGGATTAACTAGATTGTAATTATTAAGTTTTTGTTATTTGCCCAACAATTGGGTGTACTTATATTGGAAATATGTCTTTCAGAGAATTTATAAATAAACGAAAACTACATGGATTATGATGCACTTCATTCTTTTCGCAAAATGTGTACACGAAACTTTTTCTTCGATGAGTGACCCTTCGATAGCTGTAAAGTATTCTGGAGTTCCGCATGTGTATATGTTTTAAATACCTATAAATAATTCTGTCCCGTTTAAGACGAAAGTTCATAACATGTTTTAATTAATGCAATAACATTTTATTACATTAATCAAAACATATTAGGAACTTAGTACTTACCTATATACAAAAGTATTGGTCTTCTTCTTCTTATCGTGTGGGCAGTAAGGTCTAGCGACCCCATACGCTCTAGTGTCAGAGTTTCTAAACCGTCTCAAGGGCCTCTGACATGGTTCATTTGATGATTGCCATTTGGCGGGCGGGACTACCGGTTATACGTGCCTTGAAGTGCCGAAGCACGGAATCATCTTTTTATCAGACAATCAGGGTATTGGTGGGTATTGGTTATATTATTATTATTATATGGTACTAGTTAACTCGCGCAACTATGTCTGCTCCGCTCCTATTGGTCTTAGCGTGATATGCCTATAGCCTTCCTCGATAAATGGGCTATCTAACACTAAAATAATTTTTCGAAACGGTCCAGTAGTTCCTGAGATTAGCGCGTTCAAGCAAACAAACAACTATTTTTTATATATTAAGTATAGATATATAAAGAGTAGTATAGATTGGTATTTTTACCCCTTAAGTTCCTTTTTAGGGTTCCATAGGGACCGTGCACAGCGTTGACTATGCCATCTAGTGTCGCATATTCGAAGTTTTAAGGGTCAGAATACTTGACATTGACGCTTCTGTGCTGCCACCTGCGGTTCCTGCACGCTCAGTTTAGGGGAACGTGCGCGAAGTAGACTGTGCCATGTAGCATACCTATTTCGAATTTTATACCTTGTTATACTATACTTGACAGTGACATTTCTGTGCTGCCACCTATCGTTTATTTCTAAAGTCGCAATAACAACAAGTAATTAGAATCAAATAAAATTAAAAATTAAGGGGGCCCCTTAATTTTTCATTTTATTTGTCCCATATAAGAAAGACTTTTTCGGTTTATGGTTCGGAACCCTTCCTCTGCGAGTCCGATTCATGGTGTCATAACTTCGAACAACCTGATAGAATCTTCAAAAAGTTTGTTGCTCTGAACAGTAGATGGTGCTATTTAAAAATTTAAATAAAAATATTTTTATTAGACTGGTATTACTGGCTCTTTTTTTGGTTATGGCTACAACACAACACCATTGACATGTGTTTATTTCATTTCACGCAGACTTTCAGTATTTACATTCTCTTCAGCAGACACTTAAAAACTTATAAAATAGCGAACAAAAAAGAAGTAAATGAAAAATTTGTAATTTATTTACTTATTTTAATAATAGATTATTACTAATTGACTTCCATTGAGTAGAATATGTTAATTATTTTTAGTCAATAATAGTCACTCATTTAGGAATGAAACGTTGTGTTATTGACATTGACATTAACTGTTTGTTTTGTGTTTTCAAATCTCACAATCCGTTTATTTTCTTCTGAAGTGAACGGATGCGTTTATTGTATTTTGTTAATTTTCAATGACGACCCGGCTTGTTACACTATTTCTGTTCCCGACTGACCTGGCTTTTACTTGGATTCCGATATTACCGCTATCATCGACTGACCTCTGGCTGAGAATTTGGACTTTATTGTTTTGCTTTGTGAATTGGATTTTCTCGACCATGCCTATGAAAAGATGTTGTGCCTGCAGCAAAACTCGTAAGTGCATTTAAAATTATATATTATTATTAGTTAATTTTGGTCCTTAAAGTACTTATATGGGTAAATGGCAAACATTACATTTTAAAGTGATGTGATATCACAACACATTTTTGGAACTAAGTGATATCACAATGTATGAATTTGGATGTGATCTATAGATTCTATCTAAAATTTAACATTTAAAATTTAACATTTTACTTAGAAAGGACCGAGTCAGCCTTACAAATAGATTGAAACTTTGTACTGAAGAGCTGGACCAATGTAGGGAACAATATGATAAAGATACTCAGTGCTTCCAAAATGATATACTATACAAGGAGTACTTGCTGAAAAATATTTATGAAAAATATGAGACCTCACAACAACTACTGAGTGAGCGCTTGTTTGAGGCTGGGGAACTATTGGACTTGGTGAAGTACAATGCTGAAAGATACGAGTCTCTGACTAATAATCTTTCATGCAGCTGTGTAAACCAGCCATCATCTCCCCAGCCCCAACTAGACATGTCTCCACCGGTGTTGGCTCTTCCATTAGAAACATGTGTCAAAATACCAGGAAATAAATCTATATTTTTTTGTGATGAATTAGGGTCTGGCTTTGGAAAAATACTACATAACTACTTAAGCCATAGTTTTACCAACCATAGTTATCATAATATAAGTCTTAAACAAATGGTTAAAAGAATTATAAATACAAATCTTGATGATTATTCATCAATGGTTCTTCTATTAGGGAATAGTACTGGTATTACCAGAAAGGACATAGTGGATAGTGTTGACTCCTTATTAAAGTTAAACATAGGAAAGCTGATGTTATGTGCTTTTCCTTATTCCGATAGTTTATCAGATGATCAAAACAAGCATATTTTAAAGCTGAATAATACTATTCACTTGCTGACAT
Source organism: Lacanobia wlatinum (assembly GCA_947578705.1). NCBI lineage: Eukaryota > Metazoa > Arthropoda > Insecta > Lepidoptera > Noctuidae > Lacanobia > Lacanobia wlatinum. The sequence goes on along the minus strand of OX388027.1, from coordinate 25,373,775 downwards.
GTTGTCATAGTGACAAATTATTGTATTTTGACACTAATAAGTTTGTTAGTGGTTTTAAATTAACTCAGGGAGCTTTATCTCTGTCTGGTAAATGTAGACATATGATTGCTATGTTGATAGCATATAATATTAACGAGGTTATAGCTAATATAACAAAGATTAGGTTAAGTGACGAGCCTGTGTTGTCTAGTTGCTCTAACAGCATAGGGACTTATTTTTATGATTCTTTGTGTTGTACGAAGGAGGACCCACTTAAAATATCAACATTCATGGAGGCCTCTACCCATCAGATAGAGTATTCTCTTCCTGATGGAACCTATAAAGACATTTTAGACTCCTCAATTGTAGCTGTGGAGATCGCTCCGGATAATTCTTTAAACTGAACTGCAAGACAACAGAAGCTACCTCTTCTAATAACCAATTATTATATGTGAATAGGAACAAGGTATCTTCTAGCAGTAGTAATATAGTTCATGGTAAAAATCCTAAGGGAGGGCAGCACACTTTAAAATTGTTTAATCAGAATATTCAAGGTTGCTCTTCCAAATTACTTGAAATAGAAATGTTTTTAGAAAAGACCAAGTTTGATGTAGTTTGCTTAACTGAACATTGGTTAAAAGTAAGTAGGATCTCTTAATTTTGAAAATTATTGTGTAGCAAGCCATTTCAGCCGACAATGTATGATACATGGAGGATCACTTATTTTAATTAAAAGTTACATTAAATCTAAAGAAAGAAAAGACATTGTTAAGCTGTCGGTTGAACACACCATTGAATTGTCCTGTGTTGAGCTAGATAAGCATGTTGTTGTATGTGTCTACAAACCTCCAAGTTACCAGAATCTATCTGTGTTTGATTCTGTAATGGAAGATGTGTTAAAAAAAGTTTGTACTAGCAATAAATCAATAATTATATGTGGCGACTTTAATATTAACTTATTAGAAACTAACTCGAATAGTATCAGATTATTGAGTCTATTTAAATCATTTAATTTATCAAATGTTTTTTTTGAACCTACCCGAGTAACAGTTTCGTCTGCGACTTGCATAGACAACATATTTTGTAATTGTGATTATTTACATAAAGAGATTGTGAATAAGTTGCCCTCTGATCACAGTGGACAAACAATAACGTTTTGCACCTACATACCTTTACAAAAAATTCAAATTAAATTTAGACCAATAACAGATAAAAATTTAGAAAAACTTAATAGTACTTTGGCCAGTAAATAATAATAATCTTTATTTCGGATAAAAATCCATATTGTGTTAGTAAAAACATACAAAAAATATCTGATTTCCTAGTGTTAGTAATAATCAATCTCCGCACAAACTTCTGTACAATTGAAGAGCCGAAGCTCTCGGCTACAGTTTTCAGGATGCTGTTCCGACTATCCCTCACTCTCCTCAGTAGCGACGCCGTTTTTTTGCGTATAATGGCAAAGAAGCCGTCAGTACGGGCTTGCGCAAACATTTCTGACGCGCTACAGTAACGAGGTAGCCTCAACAACATCCTGAAAGCATTGTTATATTGGACGCGCAGGACGTCCAGCGATCTCTTAGCATAATTGACCCATAGACTGCCCGTGTACAAACTTTGGCAATAAGCCTTGAAAAGTGTTACTTTTACTTGGTCTGTACACCGTGCAAATCTACGGGACAACATATTGCTACGGACCGCTAGAGCCCTGCGCTCCCTCTCAATGTCTACATCGTCCCTGAGGTCAGCGGCAAGACAGTGCCCTAGGTATTTAAAAGTTGACACCCTGTTAATTGGTGACCCGTTCACCAGCAACTCAGGTCCTTCTCCACGGCGTTTGCCGCTGACCTCAAAGACCATGTATTCACATTTTTTGCCATTATATTTTAATCCATGTGCGGCAGCGTAGGCCTCACACGTTTTAAGCATCTCTCTGATTGCTCCCGCCGACGGACCCAGCAGCACCATGTCATCTGCATAGCTGATGTTGTTAATTCTAACCCCATTAACACTGCATCCGACACGCATGCTGCTGAGTGCGACTATCAGGTCATCCATGTACAGGTTGAAGAGCCTGGGAGACGTCAGACCACCCTGTCTCACCCCGCACTCCAACCTATACGGCTCAGAAACTGTATCATCCTATTTCACCCGATTGACTTGGTTACCATACCAATACTGGAATAGCCCACATATTTCCGCGGGTATACCCCTGTCTCCCATCTTTCTCCAGAGCACATCGTATGAGACAAGATCGAAAGCCTTGGAGAGATCAAGGAAACTGGCGTACACCGGCGTATCGCGATCTTTGTAATATTGGACAGTATGCTTGAGACTTAAAATAGCACTTTCAGTCGATAGTCCGGGGCGAAATCCGAACTGTGCATCATGAAGATGTATGAAATTACTTAAGCAAGAATCAAGCACACCGTCCAAAACCTTGGCTATTATAGTCGCAAGAGAAATGGGACGATAGTTACCTTTGTCCGAGATGTCACCGGTCCTGTTCTTCACAATGGGAACTACTATGGTCTTCATTAGGTTAGCAGGTAGGTACGCGTGACTAATACACATTGTGAAAAACATAGACAAGACTCGCGGCAGATGGACACCTGCGTGCCTCAGGTGCTCAATGCTGAGCCCATCATGTCCCGGAGATTTGCCTCGTTTCATATTGTTTATGATCGCACGGACTTGCTTGGCTGAGAAACGTATCAGAGGATTCGCGCCAGGACGTATGGGCCCACCACCATTCACCATGGTTGAGGGACCGAGAGGGGACTGAACTTTGAAGTGGTCCATGAAAACATTCGCAATTCCCCTCTTATCACTTATTCCTTCCACACACGCAGAAAGGCCAGGTTTCGCATCCAGATTACCAGTGGACTTCCAAAATTTACCAAAATTTTTACTAGCTCGTTGTTCTGCTAGCCTATCCATTACAATTTGCTCAGCATGGTTTTGACAAAATTTCAGTCGACTTTTAAAAACTTTTCGCTTCTCATGCATTTCATCATAAACTGGGCCCGACGAGGGACGATTGTTCTGTATCCAGTTCTGAAAGCTAGACCTGGCCTCACGGTGGGCGTCTCTCACATACTCATTCCACCCACACACTCGCTTACCTCGCCTCGGTCCCCCCCCAGATGTCCCTCTCGATTGCCTAGCCGCCGCACATAGGATCTCCACAATCTGTTCGTACAAATTGTCCAGAACAACTCTATGTTCATCCAAACCGCATGATCCAACGCTGCACCTAACAAACACCTGGGGGAAATCAACGTCTCGCAATTTGCTGGTACATAAATTATAATAGCTTTGCGTTTCTGACTTAGTTCTTTCACCCCAATAGACAGAATTGCGGCCCGCACCCCCAGTCATCAATTTAGGCCTCACAACTTCTAGATCGCAATCCAGATGCATCGGTAAATGATCCGAAACATAAACATCTTCCGATACATCAACATTTGCGATTGTGTGCCAAGCTGATACAGATACCACACAGTGGTCTAACCATCTCCTGCTTCCGTGCACATCACTTATAAAAGTGTAGGTTCCACTATCAACCCCCCTTTTCTTTACATCAGCACAAACCCAGGACTGGTCAGAACAAAAATTCATTAATTCTTTATAGAATATCTCATGAGGGTGAGCGTTAAAATCACCCAATATAAAAACATTTTCTACATCACAGCTTGCTATTGTAGCACTAATCTCACTTAACACATCTGTAAAAGTTGGTAAGTTATCTGTACAATTTGTAGGCATGTATACAGAAAATACAATAATAGTACGACCCTTTGACGTGGCTGTGATGGCTACCAACCGGGGACTACTGCAGTCAACAACAGAGACCTTCTCAAAAATGCCTTTCCTCCAGAGAATAGCAACCCCCCCATGGGGTCTTCCTCTCAACAAGCCCTCAGCAGTGTCCACAGCCGACTTACCCGTCCACTCGAAGTCAGGGCTTATTGTTCCTAACATTGGAATGTCATGGGGAAGCAGCCACGTCTCCTGTAGGGCTACCAAATCAGACCACACACATATATCCTTAATATTATCTATGGATCGTTTAACCGACTTACAATTAAAACTAGTTAACTTAAAATATTTACTTATTTTTCTATCCATAAAAACATTCGACGTTAATTAACTATAACTTTAGACTCCTGAGATTTTGTTCGATACATAAAATGTACAAAACGCCTAAAAACAATTCCATCAGGCCACAACTCGTTGTTTAAAAACAAGTCTGCCTTGTGTTTGGAAACATATAGTTTGTACGCATTATACTTTCTAAAAGACTTCATGTTAATCTTTTTTAATGTTACAGTTTCACTTGTCTTGTCTCTTATATACCGAATAATGTCATCTTCACTTGCTTCTGTACTAACGTTGGAAATTAGCAATGGCACTTTGATATCCGCTGCCCGAAATTTACCGTCTGGCGCGGTTATAGCCGTTCCTTTCCTACTATCCAACCTATTTTGTTTATAACGCTTTTTCTGCACTAACTTCCATTCATTATCATTCGAGTCCACACCACCTACCATTTGTTCACTACTCACAATAACATCACGCAAACCCGCACACCGTATTGTCGCTGGCGAAGCACATGCCTCACTCGATTCCGATTTATGTGATTTCGTCGTGAGTACAGTAGCACACCGTCCGCTAGTAGGGGACCGTGACATCATAGCACAGGTAGCTGATAACGAAACAGGTTCATTGCTGCTCACCGTCGCAATTTTGCCCGTCACGCACTCGATCTCGCTCGCACTCTGCGTTTCGGCCATACCCTCTCGCTCGTCTTCGCGCCTACTATTCTCCGTCGCATTAATTTGTTCATGCAAAACAGAGATGCAGTTATTCACACTCTGATCTGGTGTTGATGACGCGTTTTTTGCCAGCCGGCCGTTTACGTTTGAATCAGCTGTTACTTGCGAATACTTAATCGGCACATACTGCAAGCCTATAGGGCCACTATCAAAATTAATACTATTTTGCAGACATGCTCCTCTTCTTTTGTTTACATTCATGCCTATCGTCTAATTATCAACTAACGATGCATGTTTCATATTTTCTACTTCTACCTTAAATAGATCAATTTGTTCCATTGTGACAGATTTTTCTTCTAATACACTGACCTTATTTTGCAACTTTACGATGTCCTTCAATAATCTGGTAACATCCACATGATCGAAAGAGACTGGAGGGAGTTTGTGTAACTCCTTCGCCACAAAAATCGGGAAAATATCTGGATTTGTTCCTTTCAGTAAACAAATCATATCGTCAAGGTCCCGAGACATTTTCTTCTTGCCATCCTTTCGTCGCACAGGCATCTTCTTCCCGCTAGGTATCGACTCAAACAGCAGACTCTTGGCTTTCACTATTTCTTCCGCCGTGAAAGAAGAAGTACACAACTGATGCACACTTTCTTCGTCCATAACATCCAAAACATTTCGTAAGAACGCCAATAGTTCGTTAATGACAACATTACAACTATTACACTTCACTGTACTTAACGACATTGTTTATGTAAAATTATGTGTTCAAAATTTTAATAACATAGAAGACTCAAATGTGTTTTATACCAAATTTTTTTCATTACTCAACACTCAATTTAATGATAATTTTCCAATTAAGCCTAAAAGTATTTACACTAAGTTTATATTCAGTGATTGGGCGACTCCAGGCATTCGAATAAGTAGAGAAAAGCTATACGAACTATATGGCCTAAAGCAACACGTGAATAACATAAGCTTTCATAAGTATGTTGCAAAATATTCAAAAACATTTAAAAGTGTATGCAAAATAGCTAAAGCTCTGTTTATTAGCAATAAAATAAAATCAGCAGATGACAAAATAAAAACCACCTGGAAAATAATAAATAATGAAACAGGTAGGAAGAAAAAGCGTGAAACTAAATACTCAGATGCAGAGGTAGCTCAGGAGTTTGAAAACTTTTTTGCTGATATTCCACGTAAAACTACACAAGCTCTTAACTCGTCACCCGCGCTCTCTGCTGCCTTTTTAAGGAAGAATGTCAAGGTATGCCCATCAGAGTTCAAGTTTCAACATACGAACCCCTTAGCCATTATAAAGGCTTTTAAAGATCTTAAAATTAAATCAACAGAAGATCTTTGGGGAATGTCTGTAAAAGTCTGTAGATCTGTTATTGAAACTATTGCTCCCTACTTAGCTCACATATTTAACTCTAGTGTAGACCAGGGAGTACTTCCTGATCTCATGAAGCACAGTAAAGTCGTTCCACTGTTTAAATCCGGTGATAGTCAAGAACCCAACAATTACAGGCCGGTGTCAATCCTGCCGGTTCTCAGTAAGGTGTTTGAAAAGTTAATGCTTAACCAGATGTTACTACATTTTAATAAGAATTCCATCTTTCACGAACAACAGTACGGTTTCACTAAAGGGCGTTGTACAACTGACGCTGGTGTCACTCTAATAAAGAACATCTTTAACGCCTGGGAGGATTCACAAGACGCCATTGGAATCTTTTGTGACCTCTCGAAAGCGTTTGATTGCGTTAACCATGAGACACTTTTGTTGAAACTTGAGCATTATGGGATTAGGAATACATCCCTTGATTTGATTGGATCATACTTGAAAGACAGACAGGTTAAAGTACAGGTAAACGGTGTAAACTCACTAGGGTCTGAAATGGCAATGGGCGTTCCGCAAGGTTCAATATTAGGTCCATTCCTCTTTTTAGCATATATAAACGATTTGCCCCAATTACTTCAAAATGAACCAAAGATGGTGTTATTTGCTGATGACACATCATTGATATTTAAAATAGACCGACGGTCACAAAACCTTGATGATGTCAATTACTCTATTCACTAGGTTCAAGATTGGTTTACGGCAAACAACTTAGTATTAAATGAAAAAAAAAACTAAATGTATTAAATTTTTTTTTACCTAATGTTAAAAGTAACGAATGTGACATCATATTGAATGGACAAAAACTGGAATTTATTGATCAGACGGTTTTCCTGGGAATCACTTTAGACGAGAAATTGCAATGGGGACCTCACATAACATCTCTTGCGGCGCGGCTAAGCTCAGCCGCTTATGCTGTTAGAAAGATAAGACAGCTAACAGATATAGAAACCGCGCGTTTGGTCTATTTTAGTTACTTTCACAGCATTATGTCGTATGGTATTTTGCTGTGGGATCGAGCTGCTGACATTGAATCCATATTTATTCTACAAAAGCGTGCTGTCAGAGCCATTTATAATCTTCGTCGCCGCGATTCTCTTAGGGAACTCTTTAAAAAGATTAATATTATGACAGTCCCTTGTCAATTCATCTATGAAAATATTATGCATGTAAGGAAAAATCGACATCTCTTTAGCAAAATTAGTGATAGACATAATCTTAATACTAGAAATAGAAATAAACTAGATCAACCATTTTTTAGATTATCCAAAGTACGAACATCTTTCATGGGGTACTGTATTAAATGTTACAACAAAATTCCTTCTGAAATATTAGAATTAAATGAAAGAAAATTTAAAACGTGTGTAAAATACACACTTTGTGAACAAGCATATTACAAATTAGATGATTATATTCAAGATAAGAATGCTTGGAAACATGCTAGTCCTGCTCCATAGGACAATCTAGGGTGTAGTAGACATAGTGAAACTGGTTGATATGTTTGTGTTTATTGTATTAATATTTACTATGTAAACAGGTGTATTTACTGATTTTTATATTTAATTTAACTCACACACTGATCATATAAATCAATAGTTGCAAAAATTTGTATGTATGTGAGTATTATGTTCCCTTACTAGCAAACTTATTAATTTTACCTCTGCTGGCATTTCTTTATTGTACCTATTAGTAGTATATAAGTGTTTTTTTGGGAGCATCGTCCTCACATATAATCAACTGATTAATGTATGCAAATATTGTAAAGCTTATTTTTGAAAAGAGTAACTATGGAGTTTCTTGTCCGTTCTTCTCCATAAGAATCTACCTTTTGCGAACGGACGACTAGAGCCACTATAATATTTTATTTTATTTTAATTTGACGTTCAAAAGTGCCTTTATTGGTCTAGTTGAAATAAATCATTTGACTTTGACTTTGATTCAAAGCATAAATTTCAGATTTGATGTTATTTTAAGCTACTAGCTATCTGGCTCATTTCGCCCCTAGTACAAGTTTTACAGTTAGCGAAGCAATGTTTGTGTCTAAGTTGAGTGTGTTATATTTAGTATAATACCTATCAGTGCCGAATTAAATCAGCGCGGGGCCTATAGCAAATTTTACCAAGGGGGCCCCCTAAACATAAAACCTTTCTAAAGTGAAAACAAAAATATCCATTCAAAATAATTATAGCCCCTCTCTATTATTTCTCATGGACCCCGGGGCTTTTATGTAGCACCAGATCCCATATTTTTTTGGTTTGCCTACATTATCTTGGGTTGTTTAGATTTCAGACGGTATAGTAGCATGAAATAAAAGAAAGAAAACGAGTTTTTTGCTCGAAGTATGACCCATACCATAACAAAAAAAAACTGGCCAAGTGCGAGTCGGACTCGCGTGCAAAGGGTTCCGAACGAATTTAATTTTTTTAACATGTTATATTAACACTACAGACTTCTAATAGTTTTCCTGTAATCTTTAGGTAAAGATCTATTATCTCCATTTTTTTTCAAAATTTTAGGCTCAGTAGTTTCGGAGATAAGGGGGGGGGGAATGGTCATTTTTCGTCTAATTTCTTGAATAACTTCTAAATCATTTATTTTAAAATTATGAAAAAATATAGTTAAAATCCTCACAGTAAGCCCTTTCATTTGATATGTCACACGACATTGTTCAAAAAACTTTTTTTTTTAATTTTCTTGTTTGACCCCCAAAAGTGACACCCCATACTAAAAAAATAATAATTTTCGTAACGCATCCGTGTTTGGGTCATAGAAGTCCATATGTGTACAAAATTTCAACAGAATCGGTCCAGTGGATCCGGAGAAAACTGGCTGTGACAGACGGACAGACAGACAGACAGACAGACACCCGAGTGATCCTATAAGGGTTCCTTTTTTTTTTCGGAACCCTAATAAACCAAATTAGTGACTTTATCTGCAGAAAACGGCTGTCGCAGTATAGTGGGAATTAGAAGGACTTGTGTGTGAGAGAGATCCATGGTTTTTACATGATTTTGAAAGTCCAAGGGCAGGGCCCCACAATGCACGGGGCCTGTTGCATTTACTACTCTTGCTATGGTTAATCCGGGACTGATACCTACAACTTTGTTATTATACACGTGTCACATACCCATGACTATTTGTAGTCTGGCTATTGTACTAACTGACAATTCTTTTCACTTAACAGGGGCAGATAATGTTATCCTGCATTTATTTCCTAACCCAAACAAGGAGCCAAACAGATTTAAATTATGGGTTAATGCTATTGGTGGTGATCTTTTTTTAATAAAAGATCAAACTGTTTTTGATTATTATCGAGTGTGCCATGTACACTTTGATGAAAAGGACCGCACCTGGAGTAAGAGACTCAGCCCAAATGCAGTACCTACATTAAACTTGCGAGGTAATAATAATATTGTCTTTAATCTTTCATAGCTATCTTATTACCACATGGTAAATAAACTGCCTCATCATCCCAAGAGTGGCTGTGCAGAAGTACACCTTATGGGAAATACAGGCATGATAGTATGTTGTTGTAGTACATGAAGAACTTAGGTCATGTTTATGCCTTACAGGTTTTCGAACTGCTATAACAAGAACTCCTTTGCAAGTAATATCCAACCAGGATTTTTCAAAAGCTCAACTGTCCACATCAACCGCTCAGCCATCAATATCAACAGCATCAACCCTTAAACAATCAACATCAACAGCATTAATCGCTCAACCATCGACATCAATGGCATCTACCGCTCAACCATTACTTCAACAGCATCGGTTGCGCAAACATGTAGCAGTCTACCATCAACATCGACTGACAACATACATTTACCATTGACATCTGGATTATCTGGTCAACATACTCTATCAACATCCAAATCTTTGCCAAGGCGTAAGTACATTGTTATTCAAAGACTACTAACTGAAGTTTCACTGAGTGAGTGACTGATGAAACAGGTCCAATCTGATATCCAATTCACTGTTCAATAAAATGACTGGACAGTCTATACAATATTAAATTTATTTACTTGGATAATTTGATAATAAAACTAGAAAAGATATGATTGAGTACTTGAAATTATGAATCTTCACTTCTGTGAAGTTTCAACAACTAATTAAATTTTACATTGTATTGTCACATGGAAATAACTCATGTTGTAGTATAGAGATTAGCCAGTCGGTAAGATCATAGTAAGGTTGTCTGCCCAGACTGCTCAAGATGACAGCTTAAATATTTAGACTTGTCACTTAAGTGTTCACAAATATTTTTCCAGGGAAATTGAAGAGGACTACTTTGTATAATCCTGAGGTGGTTGCTTTGAACAAGAAAATAAAAAATCTTCAAAAGTCCAAAGTCACGATGGCAGAAAAGTTGAAAAAGGCATTAATATTGTATGAAAACACTTCTTTTCAAAAAGCCATGAAAGAATTTACGCCTGCAGCAACAATATTTACTCACCTTCAATTTAGAGAAATTGGGAAGAAGATATTGGGGAGGCGATTCACCAAAAATGAAAAAGTTATGGCATTAGCCCTTTACAAACAGGGTCCGAGATCATATCGCTGGCTTAGAAGATTTTTTGTTTTACCTTCACCTTTAACCCTGAGTCGTATGATTACGAGAGCAGCGCTAAAGCCAGGGATGAATGAAGATTTGTTTCGACAGCTAAAAAGCAAAGTGGATAAAATGAAGGACACAGACAAACTATGCATCATACTTTTTGATGAAGTAGCACTTGCACCACACTTCGACTATAGTAAGAGACGAGACTGTTTAACTGGATTTGTCGACGATGGGGAAACCAGGAAGAGAAAGATAGCTGACCATGCATTAGTTTTTATGATTAGGGGGATTTTTAAGCATTATAAACAGCCTTTGGCGTATACATTTTGCGCCTCAACAACGTCATCCATGGAAATAGTGAGTCAAATAAAAACAATTATTAGAAAACTTAAGTCCATAGGCTTAGAAGTATTGGCAACCGTTTGTGACCAAGGTGCAACTAATGTGAGTGCCATAAACTGGCTAATAAACGAGACAAGAACGAAATATTTAAGAAAAGGTAAAGAAATGAAATACAAAATTTTTGAAATAGATGGCAATGAAGTAGTGCCCTTATATGATCCCTCACCTCATAAAAGGAATTAGAAATAATTTATTACAGGCAGACTTAAAAGCAAATTTAAATGGGAGAAATGTCACTGGAAAGTGGGATCACATTGTCGAATTATATAAAAAAAATGGCACATATGATGGCATTAGGCTAATACCTAAATTGACAGACAGACATGTGATCCCACATAAAATTTCTAAAATGAAAGTAAAATGTGCCACTCAAATATTCAGCCGGACTGTAGCTGGTCACTTAGGATCATTAGCATGTGAGTATATCTTTTGTTTATATATAAACAAGGTGTTGTGGCTGTACTCATCATAAAGAACAACTTTTACTATTGGACCAGACCTGAAATTGTGAAAAAAATCTGCTTTTCTCTACATTTATATTCGCCTGTCGTCAAAATATATTATAACTAGCTGACCAGCGCAACTTCGCCTGCGTCACAATTTTCATTACTGCTCCGCTCCTATCGGTCTTAGCGTGATGATATATAGCCTTAGCCTTCCTCGATAAATGGGCTATCTAACACTGAAAGAATTTTTCAAATCGGACCAGTAGTTCCTGAGATTGGCGCGTTCAAGCAAACAAACAAACAAATATTTCATATTAGTATAGATGTGTTGTTCATAATGATGAGTACAATGACCCTTTAAAAGGTCATGCGTTATTTAAGTTTTAACTTGTATACAGGGCCAAATTAAATAATTTTTGGTGAGTTGTAGCTATTCAAAAATCATAAAATATAGGCTATTAATCGGCCCTTAGGCTATTAATTTAGCCATGAAATTAGGACATTAAGTTTAGCACCGTGTAAGCAGTCAGGCAATATTTTAAAACAGCTTTGTCATTTCAGGTCAAGGAGTACTCCCTCAAGAATGTGAGGAAACAGTTGCACTGCTCAAGTTCTTTGACGAATTGTTTGACTCTGTGAACGGTAGTTTTGATAATTTTAAAAAGAGAAGAGGAAAACTCCTGCTGGGCCCAGTATCGCCAAGATCGAGTCATAATAAAGTATGGGCTCATGCTAAAAAAGTATCGTCAACAATGAGTTTTCAAAAAAAAAATGGAAAATCAGTTACTGTACCCTCCATTAAAAACTGGTTACACACTATTGATAATATAGAATATCTGGTAGATACATTACAAAAAAAATATAAGCTTACATCTCTTTGGATGCGCCACTTCAACCAGGACCCTTTAGAAAACTTTTTCGGAAGCATAAGAAGCCATGGGTACCGCAATAATTCTCCTTCTTGTGCTTCCTTTGAAGCAGCTTTTGCCTCACTGCTAATTAACAATATGAGTAGTGTGCATTCACCAGGGTCCAATTGTGAAGTAGATTCCTGCATCACATTTAAATCTTTAAAGATCTTGTTTTTTAAGACAAGTGAGAGGTCAGCTTATACAACAGAAGTAGATTTTGAAGATATTGACAGTGACCACATCTTTAAAGATTTAGAAATCAAAAGGAATGATCCAAAAATAAGAGCACAAATAGATTATGTGACTGGATATGTTCTGCGCAAGTTAAAAATAAAGTGTAGTTTATGTAGAGAGTCATTGTATAATAAAGACATTGGTGAAAGTGCCATAAAGGTTAGAGAATATTTTAAAAACAAAACTTGCCTCACATATCCATCACTTTCATTGATAAAGTGCTTTTCTAAAATCCAAGATGTGGTCATGGGTATATTAAGGAAAAAATCCGATATTAACAATATAATGCAATACCTGAAAACCATATTATCAATAGTGATTGACTACGGTTTCATAAACTGCAATGAGCATAAAAAAGAGATAATTTTAAGAATTGAGCAAATAACTCTTAATTTATTTGTTTACAACTGGTGCAAAAACACTAGTAAGTTATTAACAGGGTCCAGGACTGATTATGAACAAAACGACGAAATTCAAAAATTCGCGTATATATACTGTACGAAAAGGCTTAAGAAATAAAAACAGATTTTTGTATTATCTATTTCGTTTTATTTAATTTCCAGTCGCAATATTTTTTTAAAACCATTCAAAATGTAGGTACGAGAAGGCTAGCAGCCTTGTGCGAAAGTTCCTTGCACAAAGCACCAGATGGCGCTATACGCCATACATTCCGCAAAATGACGCGAGTGACGACTCTATACCCTATATAAAATGTACTCTGTGGTCCGATTTGCACATGGACGGTATTTTTTGTCTGTTAATAATATTGTTTGTCTAAACTATACTGAAGTGACCGCTATGGATCCGAACCATGGAGAATAGAGACTCATATGAGGACTTTTTCTTTTTCTCTCTGTCTATGAAAAGTGTCTGTCAAAATGCGTTAAATTAGGGTGGCGCTACAATCACATCAGGGTGTTTTAAAAACAGCGCCAAATGTTATTAGAGTGGGACACGGAGTCTTCCGCTTCGTTGTTATTTCGTTATGGCTCAAATAAGAAACAATGTTACATAATATAAGTTTCTTTTTTTTTTTAAGTTAATATTAAAAAAAAAAACATTGATAAGATGATAAATTTAAAATTAAGAGAGCAATAGTTCATCAAACTCGACACATTTCAATCCGTCTACCTAAAGCTACGCTAGCGCCATTCTGGATGGTTTTTGATGAACTGCTACTTACTGCTAACAGTAGGCCACTTTTTCAACTTGTCATCCATATAAGATCGTTCTTTTCGTCATTATAATCTATGATCCGAACACAATTTTTGTCGTTCAATCATTCAATCAGTTTTGCCAACCATAGAAACAAACTGTCAAAAAGTTTGAAATTTCTTCCGTTTGTTTGTGTTTATTAATTTTCTGTTGTTTTGTTATTGACGATTTGTTTAACTACTGGATTAAACAAAGTTTCTTTGGAAATAAAAATGATTACCAAGCAATTAAAGATCACAAAGCTCTTTAGGAAAGGAGGTAATTTTGGTTCCTGTTTCAGTAATGCAAAACATCTTTATTTCATAATGTCTTTGAAACTCATCGTAGTTTTTAAATATTTCTGGAATATAATAAATAAATAAATATGGTAGGCGTCGGGGGTATTTTATATGCTTAACAATCAATGTTTTAAACTTATTTACTGATTAAAATACTGATAAATTGTAAAATATTAAAACAAAACTTTCTAGCAACAAAGCTGCCCGAAGATTGTGATGATCTTCAAGACGAGATACAGCGGCTGGAGCTGCAGCTTAAAGAGTTGCAAGATGAGAAGTTCCAGTTGCAAAGAAACTGTTACAGACATAAGGCTTCCCCAATCAAGAAAAAGGGAGAATCGTTTGTTAGGCCAGAGGTAAGTCTATGTATAAAACTGGTTTTTCCGCGGTGTTGCTCCACAGGCAGGAAAGAAACCATGCATTTTTTGGGGATAAAAACGACACTTTGGTTGAGTGACATAGCCAGTACCTTGTTGTGAAGTCTTAAGGTTTCTGTACCATGATAATTACAAATCACATTATCAAATCTAGGTGAAAAAAAAGTATTTTATTTGTTGCAGTGTTATTTATGCAAGTTTGACTATCATAGCAATATTATCTTTTAAGTAACTAGTTACTTTTAAAAAATTTCATGCACACACCTACATCTTGTGAAGACCCTGGGTGAATATATCACACACTTTTGCTACTGATGTTCAGTGTTTTTATATAATCTAAAGTTGTTAGTTTTGTGGACAAAGTTGTTTTTTACTGTACCTGATATTTTTGTTTTAAAATTTTGTATTGTAGCTGTTAATTGTCCCATAAATAAATAAAATAGTTTTCTTTCTCTAATGGTATTCATATATAGTTTTACTTATAGCAAGAGTGATAAACATGCAAAGCCAGGGCAGGTCACTATTAAATAGAATAAAAGAAAGATGTAAAGATCATGTTAGTTGCAGTCTGTAGTTTCTACTCCCACAGGAAGAGGACATGATTTTATGTATGTAGTATGTATGCACGCACATAAAAAACCACTAACAAGAGAAAAAAAAAATCCATTAACTAGCTTTTGCCCACGACTGTGCGCGCGTAGCCCCTTATTATCCAGTTCCCGTAGGAATTTCGGGAAATCCTCTCTTAGTGCTCCTCTACACTCCCCAAGGAACCTTCATCACCTTCATGCCAATTTTCTGCTCTCTACAACCAGTAGATTCGGCTGTGCGTTGTCTGTCAGTCACTCAATCAGTCAGTAACGGAAGAATTTAATATATATATTGTTCCAGAAACTAATGGTAACTAATACAGTGAGCCATTTGAAGAAAGATCTGGAGCTTATGTCAGTGCTGTCAGGCATTGAGGTGCAGTCGTATGTGTTGGATGACCACTGCTGTATCGTCTACCACATGCAGCATGCTGTTGAGCACGAGGTCAAACATGGGCTCAGGATTGAGCTGAAAAATGGTATGTTTGTGCTAAACGATATATACAACATGTAACAGAATAAACGCAATACCTCTAAAGGGATCGTTAAACTTATCATTATGAACAACTTTCTCTATGGGACCAAACCGGCCCGTCCCAAAAAAAAATCAGGTGTTCAGTACATTTTGTCGAGTTACGCATATACATAAATGTATGGGGACGTTGATTTCTTTTTTCACGATTCAGTGTTGATCGCATAGTACAAGGACCCCTTAGAAGATATTGCGTTTATTCTGTGACGCATTGTATAGGTTTTCCTGACCTATAGGTCACCTAAGGCAAAAAGGTAAGCAAGGACAAGGGTAAGGGCAAGGGGTTAAGGTAAGTAAGCTTATAAGCTTGTATGTATGTAAATTAGGCTGGTCTCTGCAACTCTACAACTAAGCGCATATTTTGCGTGCAGACCTTTAAGCCTGATAGTACATTTTAATATTCAAATGGCTTCTACAAGTAGCAAAAGTAATTTTCTTGTTGGCTGGCATATAAAACAAAGTTCCCCGCCGCGTCTGCCTGCCTGTGTGTGATAAACTCATAAACGATTTTCATAAAGTTTTCACCAATAGACGGACAGAGTGATTCATGGAGAATGTTTACATGTATAATTCATTAACGTTTGGTGTGAATTGGCTTAAAATTGACGATGATATTGAAGATATCGCAATCTATAAAATCACGTTAAAAGCTGTAGCTGAAATTTAACAGCCATCATCCTCAAATGCTATTGAATTGTGTCGTCATTGAAATGATATTCTGAACATTGCAGGAGCCAATGAGGTGTCCCAATCATCGCTCCCACTGGGCTTCAAACTGGACGCAGTGATGGAAGACTTCGACAACATCATGCTACCAGAATGTCTGGGAGCTATCAGGAAAGCTCTTGTGGCGTATTACAAAAGATTGGAGCAGTTTGAAGCTTTGAAAGTAAGTTATTTAAATTATTTCTTTAACTTCACCAAATATTTTAATGTAAAAATCAAATCTCGAATTTCTCACTGAAATGTAAATGTGCGTGTGACGTGACGTCAGTTCCTGTCTCGTGTTTGATCTGACCCTTAGGCTGCGGGCACGAAGTCAGCTGGCAAGGAGCGGCGGCGGCGGTGGTGCAGGCAGCGGCGGCAGCGCGGCTCTGGAGCAGCGTAGTGTTGTGTTATGTTATGAGA
The DNA here is from genome assembly GCA_947578705.1 of Lacanobia wlatinum. Lineage (NCBI taxonomy): Eukaryota > Metazoa > Arthropoda > Insecta > Lepidoptera > Noctuidae > Lacanobia > Lacanobia wlatinum. The sequence continues at coordinate 25,356,942 of OX388027.1, read as the reverse complement.
AATTAGTGTCTTGTTACAAATTCTGAAACGCATTTTGAAACGTTGGTCGTTAGTAAGCAAAAAATTAAATGCACAACACTACGTCACTGCAGACGCGCAGGCTCCGCTCGACGGGTGCACACCGCTCGTACGCCGCCGCCTGCATGAATGTCCAGTTCTATACAACGTGTTGTTTTGCATCCTCGTCAAATTTCAGGAGGTTGTCATAAAAGACATAAATAATCAATCGAAAGTACGGTAGCGGGCAATAACTAATAAGCGCTGCTTTTTTGTTGTTGAAATTTAACAGTATTTCAGAATTAAGCCCTAAAATAAAACAGATACACCCGACTACGCACACAGCGACAATGCAGCTGTGTGCGTGAGTGTCGACGTCTTACCTACGAAATGCAAGCGCGCGCGAGCGATCAATGACCGGTAGCAATAATTTTACCTAATTTTATTTCGAAAATCACTTACATTATTGTCATAAATTTCGCTTGATAATTAACTCATCTTTGAGCATCATTGGAATACGGAAATCTTACTAATGACAATAATACTAGTGCGCCAAAGAAAAGTTCACTGACCTGTTATCAGATGATTAATAAAATGTTAGTTTTGCTTTTCGTAGTGATTTTGTTTTTATTTGTGGATTTCCTTCCTACTTAACGGGCTTAGGACCGGCAAGAATGCCTTAGTTAGTGTAGCGATCTACTAAGTCTAAAAATGTTTTCTACGTTTGATGGAAATGGAAAGACGTGCTAGTTAAGTGAAAGTACGTGGTGATATTTTCGACTCTTAGGTATTATTGGCGTAGTTAAAAATAAAATTTGAAATCAACTTATTTACACTAATAAAATTGATTAAGCTTACAACGTATTTACAAAATGTACAAATAAATAAATTACCTACTTAAGTTACCCGGAGGTATTGTTCAAAGTTGCCACCATCACACTCTTCGCACAATCGAGCACAACATAGCTGGTTTTCCTTCAGCTTACGTAACACTAACACATTCGTTTTTAAAGTGTCGAAAGCACTAATGATCCTTGCATGTAATTCTGTTACACTTGTCACTTCCTCCTTTTAACGTCTCCCCACAAATAAAAGTCTACAGGCGTCAGGTCTAGAGAACGCGGAGGCCAGGCCACAGGTCTTCCGCGACCGATCGAGTGGTCACCAACTTTTCGGTCAAGTACTCGCGTACTTGCCGACCATAGTGAGAGGGAGCGCCATCCTGCTGGAAGTAGAGGTTGTGCCTTGCGGTAGTGGAACGGGTGTTGAAGTTCACGTTTCAGTAGGCGCCACACTGTGGTGTGGTGCACTTCTTAGTCTTGACCAGCCTCCCGCGTGCTTGCCCGTGGGTCTCGCTGGAAGTATTCCAGGATGTCTTCCTGCAAGGCGACAGGCAGGCCTACGCTGCCGCGAGCATTAGCATGCCGGGGAACGTCAAACTGCCGATGATCCCACAGTCCCTGCGTAGCAGCCAGTATGACGCTCTGTGATGGGGGTTCCCGATCGGGAAACATTTCCGTGAATATCCGGTTGGCTCCACGTAGGCTGTCTCCACTGATGGCATACAGGCGGACCATCTCCACCATCTCGACTTTGAATAATTGTCCGTCATCTTGCATAATTCGCAAACGCGCGCCCGCTGCGGCGACATCAAACACACTGTTAGTTCCGGGGCCGCGGGGGCCGGGGGCGTGGCTAGGAGCTTGCGCGGGAGAATCCCCGTACCGTGATTGGGGTGCGATTGATTACCTACGAATTTATCGAATGATCGTTGTGTATGTATTGTATGCGTTTGTTTGTGTGTGAAAGCGCGATTATAAGGCTAGTAACAGACGGGCCGCGGCTGGTTTACACTTACGGATTTCCGTAAATAAAAAAATGAAATTAAAAAAATACCTACCCATTTTATTGTCGATTTGGGTCGAGAATCATTAGCATAATTACGTCCTTGAATTTGACTAGGATGCAAATCAACACGTTGTATAAATCTATGCATTTGAACGCGCCGCCCCGCGCCCGCTGACTTAGTGCCCGCGGCCTTTTAGTGTTGGTGATATTCATTATCATCATTTCACCCGGAACACCTCCACTGCTGCAAGTCACACGCCTGGCCCCCAAATTGAGGGAGAGAGTGTGATTAGTTCAAACTAAAACTTAAGTGGTCACAATAAATCTTAATTTTTTTGCTTAGCTCAATTTATTTCTGCCAAACCAATATCATAGAGCACATTCTCAAAATCACAAAAACTAAGTTGTCAGTTTGTGTTAAATTCTGCCATTTTATTCACAGAAACTGTTGAACATAGAAGCTGAGCTGTTCAAGCTCCTAGATGGTTCGCACATAAAGGCGTCATTTGTGGCTCAGAACGACATGGATGTGGATGGGGAGCCATTTGACATGGAGCTAATGTTGGACTACCGAGTCTATGACATAAGGCCTAAACAGATCTCTTTCAAAGAAAAAGGTGAGCAGTCAATAATATTTGATCACTTGCTTTCGCTTGTAGCGGCATCAATGCCGACACAAGAAAAACCAATGGAGCAAATCTACATCGCAACAAAAAGATCCGCAACGCCATCTATCCAACTAGCAGCGAACAATTACGTCGAAATCCTGCATCGCGCAGTTAGAATTTACCATGCGAATTGAACATATACATATATAGTATTTATTATTATACATTACAATAATAATAATAGGGGGGACCACAGTACAATACTCGATATAGATTACATATCGGACAGTTGCCCACCAGGCACAACAATCGCCTGGTCGGAGGATCCCCCCTTTTCAATGGTGGTTTGCGGGATCTTTACTCTCTGTACCTCATACCTCTATACGCTCCCGAGGCCTACAGCAAACGGGATAAAAACTAACCTATGGCACTCAGCAATACTTGACTATCAATGAAAAAAAATCTTTAATCGGATCAGTACTTAAACTACAAACAATTGTAATCGATTGAAAAGTGATAGAACAATATACCATACGGAACCTTTCGATAATAATGATTGCTGATCCGTTGATTAGCTAGCTGCTGACCCGCGCAACTTCGTCTGCGTCACATTTTTCATAAATGCTCCGCTCCTGTTGGTCGTAGTGTAATGTTTTATAGCCTTCCTCGATAAATGGGCTATCCAACACTAAAAGATTTTTTAATTCGAACCAGTAGTTCCTGAGATTAGCGCGTTCAACCAAACAAAAAACTCTAGCTTAATAATATGTATTAGTGTAGATTGCGCCCCGTCACATAGCAGTCACTTCTACGATCACTAGCTATTAGACCAACGAGGCAGTCAAATAACTTCATTTCATCTAATGAAGTGCTCGCATGTTGTGTTCAGATCTTCCAGAAGGCGCCGCGGATGTGCTACGGCAACAGTGTGCCTTGTTCAAAAGGAAGCCGCTGCACAAAGCCTTCCGGGATACCTTCATTGATGGCGCCGGACCTTACAAACTTGTTGAACAGGTTGGTTATTTGCATGTTTCTTTTGCCAGCATTCTTATGTTCACTGGCATTGGGCCGGACATGTCTAGGCGAAAATAACCACCGAATGGGTCCCATACCAACATTGCAGGAATCCAAAACGAAGATGGCGTGAGGAGTGAGTGAAGAATGGAATAGATTGTAATGCTGTCATATTTTGTTTTCTAACTTTTGCAAATTCGTCTTGGTAAAACTCGAAAATTATTCTACTACGTTAGACATTCTATCTTATTCTTGGGCAGGTACGATAAACATTGGTACACAGGTAGACTGTTATCTTTAATAATTTACCAATGTTTATCGTTCAGTGGGAATTCATTAACAAATACAGGCTCACATCCATAATATTAGTATCCTATATATAGTAAAAGCTACAGTAGAAAATGTCACCGTATCACATAAACATGTTTTGTCCAGGTGGGCACCCGTTCAGAAGAGCCTGCCCGCCGCAACAAGCGGCTCCGGCCGACCCGACAAGACTATAACAATGACGATACCTTCTTGCCCGAGGAGTGCTCGGAGCACAGCGACGGGGATGTCGAGTGAACATGTTCATTCGTATTGTGGACCAGAGACCTTGTGTAAATATTTAATTAATTAGGTAATTAAATGGACATGTTTTTTGTATTGATTTTGTTTATTGAAATAATTATTGATAGGCACGCTTTTGATCACTATCTTACTCTCACATGATGGTAAGCGGTGATGTTACGGGGGTGGTATTATATTATCGGAACCGATGTCGGGGTTTTTCAATTTGATTTGCCAGAGTCGGAGGTGGTGGCAGAACAAAAATGTGCCGAGTGCCAGAGTAAGGCTGACTGTCCACTGGAGCGGAGAGGAGAGGAGCGGAGATATATTAACCAATGGAATTGCATGAAAAATATAATCGACTTCCAAACAAAACACTACAAAGTATAAAATAACCTTAATTTCGGAAGTCGGTGTTTTTGATTTTGTTCTTTGTTTTTTAACACGGACTTCCGAAATACTTTGTATTGTTTTGTTTGGAAGTCGGTTATATTTTTTGTAAAAAGTTTTTTATTTTTCACTTTTAAGTGGTGATACTTGGACGACGTCTTCGTCTACGCAGAAATTGAAATAAGCAAAAATGCTCATAAAATAAAAACTACTGAACCAAACTGAATCAAATTTTTACGGGACAAAATGGCAAGTGTACCGCATTGGACTAAAACAGAATCACAGAAATCGGATCAGAAACCTCGGGAGTAATCGGTGTACATACCTCCTCCTTTTTTGGAAGTCTTAAAAATCTCAGTGAACGTGGATATTTCTCCGCTCCAGTGTACAGTCAGCCTAATCGAAGACAGGTAGCACGTGGCGAGGAGGGTAGGGGTAAAGGGATAGTGTTATGCGTCTTGTATAACTCCGTCTCCTTCCCACACCGTTATCATGATGGTTTTAAGATGTCATAATAGGTACCCTGTCCGTAGTTCGTACACGTTGACCGCAGCCGCCGCTACCTGTACGTCTACCATGAGTTGTCATACTATGCTTCGACCTCGGACTTAAGGCACTTGTCTCACCGCCGGCGATCAGCGAGTAAAGCTTCAAACTCGAAACGAGTGAAAAGTTTCGATAGTTTTGACGCTCGGTTTTCAGCGAATGCTTTTGTGCGATGGGCTTTTACTCGCAATACTCGCTCCGGCCCGCACTATAGGTAGAAATTACCGCTGTTTGGTGAGTTCTGACCGCCAAGCGAGCATCGTTGAGCGAGTGTCGCTGAGCGAGTACAATCTTTGATAGCTCTTGTCGCTGCGCTAACCTAGAGGTAAGAGCCGCTCGCCGGCAGTGTGAACAGCCAGCTATCGACTATGAATGTATGTGTCTCTTTTACTCAGACGAGATCTATATCTTTTGTCCCTTCCCTCAGCGAGCAAAATAGTCGATAGCTACTCGCTTCCTCGCCGGCGGTGAGACAAGTGCCATAAAAGTGTCGGGATTCGGATTCAGAGCTAAGATGTAACATAAATCGGGATTCGAAGCTGTTACGTCTGTAATGTTGTTGATGGAACACGCTTGCCTAGAAGTCTTGAAATACAAGACCCCTAGGTTACAGCTAAAACTCAAACTCTTAAGCATATATTTCAAATAAACCATTTACAGGCTTTTGAATTGTCAAGGTCGGTCAGTTAAAAACATGAAGCTATTTGCACGTTCTTGCAGCTAGCTCGCTACACGGACTTCTGCAAGGAAATATTCCACTCCATAGCTGTGTCTGTGTACAGTGGATGTATTCTCAAAACTGCTGCAAATTATTTTAAAAATTATTCAAACAGCTCATGTAGAACTCGGCTCAAGTTTATCGAAAAACCGGCCAAGTGCGAGTCGGACTCGCACACGAAGGGTTCCGTACCATAAACCTTCATTTTTATTATTTGTTGTTATAGCGGCAATAGAGATACACGATCTGTGAAAATTTCAACTGTCTACCTATTACGGTTCTTGAGATACAGCCCGCCGACAGACAGACGGACGGACGGACAGCGGAGGCTTAGTAATAGGGTTCCGTTGGTTACCCTTTGAGTACGGAACCCTAAAAATGGAAGCTGCATAGTTTTAACTCAGATGGGGTATGCTAGGCAGTTATTAAGAAAAACAAACATTTTTATCAATAAACTTTAATTAAAATAAAAAATGAATTAAACAACATATTTTCCTTAGTATCATTTCATTTAGTAACCAAATCAAGTCTAGATCAGGCAAGCGTTGTTGACCGTCTCTACAATATTGTGAAGAATGACTATTTGTGCGTATCTCCGTAATCTAGCTAGTACAGGTTAGAGGTAGACATACAAGAGTGTATTAACCACTATTCAACATACAATCTACTCCATTGTTTCATACATTTTAAGATACCATGCGTTGGATAAGTCAGTCTATATAAGTCTGTTTACATTTTGATTATTTGATTGTGCATTGCATATAAAAATGAAGCAAGTGCATTTCCTACTAATTTCCACTAAACAAAATGTAAACAGAACGTAAGTCTTAGATACAAAAGGTTGTTGTTTATCGTAGTTTTTAAAACTAGGGTTCAAGGATATCTATTGCGAATATGTGAAACGCATATAGGGTGTTATTGCAAAAATAATCTAAGATAAAAACGTTTCTAACTTTCGCAATAGATTTCCCGAACAAATGGTTACAATTTTATTGGTGTTCACTTTTGAATCAGATTTTTTTAGAATAATTCTTATTTCTTACAGTTTTAAAGGTAGTGTTTGACATAGACACGCATACAATATATAACTTTAGGCTATTTACAAAAATATTTTTCAGCCTTTCAATGTAGCGGCTTGTGCTATTACTAATTAAAAACAATGATAAATTGTTAAAATTCAAATTAAGGTAGATAGGTAAGCTAGGAAGCAATGGAAAATAAAAATCATCAGTTTTAATTTGTAATAACCATTTTATAAATTCTTTTATACAGTGAGTTTAGTTACATTACTTTTTAGATAGGACAGAAATAGGGGTTTTCTAGCCATTTTTTACGTTCATGAGGACTATAGAGACTTATCAATAAGATAATAACATCCATACAAGATTGCACTCAAGACAGGTAGGTCGCGTGGCTAGCACACTCAACTTTCATCTTTCTCTTGCATTCCCATCTCGCTTATTATAAAATATAAAAACGCTGTTATATCTAATGAAGATACGCTGAAGACAATTATATGCAGAATCATAAAATTGTGGTTTACTAGCTTTTGCCCTCAGCTTCGCCCTCGTGGAGGTCGGATAACGACATTACTTTGAAAAATTATTCCACTGGGTTATTTTCCGTAGTAAGATCCCTTCGACCTGAACTGAAGTCCTAGGGTTAGGACGTAGGATTATTTTTACGTAGAAGTCCTAAACCAAGTCTTCATGGAATTTCAAAACCATTCAAACACACGAACTGTCGGTTTCGTGACTGATTTCGCAATTATGCTATGGTTTTCTCAAAGTTATCCATAATATTGTATACAATTATTGTTTACTAGCTTCAGCCAGCGGCTACGCCCGTGTGGCCCCTAGGGAACAAAATCCAGGGATAAAAAGTAGCCTACGTGTTATTCCAGACTATAATCTACCTTTGTGCCTTTCATGTAGATCCTTTCAGGCGTTCTAACGTGCAAGAGTTACAAACATCCATCCATCTTCACAAACTTTCGCATTTATAATATTAGCAGGATTGTACACCATTACATTGAGAATTTGGTTTGTGTATTATAATACTAATAGATATTGCACAGAAATCCTACAGCATAACATCGCCATTTTAGTACGAGTAAATTGTGCTACTCGTGCGAAGCTGGGGCTACTAGCTAGCTTATAATATTACAATGGTGTTTAAGTTTAAAGATCTAGTATACTTCAGTTAAGTGCATAATTCGATCAATTCTGCAATAATTGTATCCTCAACATATGACGCACTCTTAGAAAGTCAATGTAAAAAGAACCGTTTGTCTTTAAGCATAAATATTCCCAATAATTATCACTTTTTTCTTATTTTACATTCGGTTTTATGGCTTGACCGGTAAATATATCAAAAGTTTATATTGTGGATTTGATGGAGATGTTTTTTAAATCCGTTGATGGATTTCGCAGTCAGATATTTAAGTTAACTACATTTTAGCTTTTTTTTGTGCAGTAGCTAGTTTACATATTTTACTACGAAATTGCTCGAATATTCTAGAGTCCAGGGGAACTCATAGAACTTGCTATACGACCGCCAACTTGCTTAAACAAGTCCGCAATAGCTAAAATTAGTGTGCCGCTTAGCGGTCTTTAACTATTAAGCTTTTGATAAATTAATTCTAAGATGGTTTGAGCATTCCTGTTGTAGGATATTTCGCAGACAATTCGTTTAGTATGTACAGTACATTCGCGGAACGACAAAGTCAACTACAAATTGCATAACCCCCCACATACTGGGAATATACATTATTGTACATGGTTACTTATTCTTATCTAGAATATCCTTTTTATTCCGCGATTTGAAAACCAGTAAAATTAATTATTTACCAATTCTGAAAACTATTCCCATTAAAGTAAAACTTCACAAATGTTAAAAGTATCTAATTGCCCCATAGATAAAAGAGATAAACAATTAATTTCCCTGACTGCTGACACACATTTCCCTGAAAGTTCAGGCTTATTCATAAAACAAATCGAACCATAAGTTAAGTTTAAATACTGATTACTGTTTATTTAACTTTTCGACGCTGAATTTGGATTTAAAATCCAGAAACCAGTATTTAAACTGCCCATAAGTTTAAAAAGGCCGAAAATCATGACCGACACTGTTCTTTACCGGTCTTTATGTTTCGAGCGTCCTATCCCAATATAAACTTGTGAGATATTGACCTTGTACGCCGTAGGTGTGTGCTCAGACGCCCCGGTTGGGCAGCGGCTTGACCTTGTAGATGCGCACGAGCCAGTGCTCCGTGGTGTAGGCCTCCTCCAGCACGTCCAGGTTGAAGTCCTTGTTGCCGATCTCGGCGCTGCGCACACGGTCGAAGCCGGGCGGCCGGCCTGGGGACACGAGAACAGATTCAAATTTATGGGTTACTAGCTTCTGCCAGCGGCTTCGCCCACGTGGTCCCTAGGGAACATACTCCCGGGATAAAAAGTAGCCTATGTCCTTTCTCAGGCTCTAGACTATCTCAGTATCAAATTTTATTTAAATCGGTTCAGTAGTTTTGGCGTGAAAGCGCAACAGATAGACAGAGTTACTTTCGCATTTATAATATTAATATAAAAATATAAAATGTAATTATATAATAAGGATCAGCAAAAATTGCTAGGAATAAAAGTACCACAAAGGGAATAGGGAACGTGCGCGTTTTTTTTTTTTTTTACTATTGATAGGCACGCGTTTGACCACTATCTCACCTGATGGTAAGCGATGAAGTGGTCGAAGATGGAATACGCTTGCCTAGAAGTAACCTATTCACTCTTGACTTAAAGACTCCCAGGTTGTAGCTATCACGAAACACAGACTCCGGCAGGGAATTCCACTCCTTAGCTGCAGGCACTATGAATGTGTTCCCAAAACGTTTTGTGCGCGTGGGTGGGATGTCCACCATGTACCGGTGGCGCATCGCCGTTCGTCTTGTGGTCCGATGATGGAACGGGCTTGCCATCAATCATTTATGCCATCTAGTGTTGCATATTTGAAACTTATAAGTCAACCATACTTGACATTAACGCTTCTGTGCTGCCACCTATAGTTCCTGCACGCTCCGTTTAGGGTAACGTGCACGAAGTAGACTGTGCCATCTAGCGTAGCAAATTCGATACTTATAAGAAAATATACTTGACAATGAAATTTCTGTACTGTTACTGCACGTTCCATATTGGACACTGAAGTCTCTTTCACTTCATAAAATATTTATTTCCTAAGGTGAAGTATAACATCTCGCAGCTCTTCAATTTCGTAGTCACTTATCTGGTGCAGTATATTTCGTAGCCACAATTGACACAAGAACCATAGGGAAAAAATAAAAAGCAACTTCAGTAACGGTTGTCTGTCTAGATACTGTCGAATGAACTTGCTGTTCCTTCTTCCAACTCATCATCATCATATCAGGTTTGCCATAACCGCCACGCTTGGCAGGCGGGTTGGCGATCGCAATGTATGGTGTTACGTTTTACAGAGAACGCTGCTGCCCATTCTCTGGTGAGTCCCTTAGTCGCCTCTTACGACACCCACGGGAAGTGATGGGACGGTATTATTCTTTTATGGCATCATACGGCACCGGCCGACACCATACGGCAAACGGCTTCTTCCAATTGCTTTGTAGTAATTATCTTTTGAACTAAGCGCACCTACGATGGCTGGCGCTGCAATTGGCCTTGTAGGCCCCTGTATATAAAACGTTTTCACCACTTACCGCCCTCGGTGTAGACGAGGCCGAACTTGTAGTAGCTCATCTTGTACATAAGGCAGTTGAGCAGCGTCTGCGAGCCGTCGGCGTCCACGCGGAACTCGCCAGAGGGCGTGTAGTAGTTTGCTTCGCGGATATGCGCGCCGCGGTCTGTGCTGCCGCCGATGCGCACCATCCACAGGAACTTGTTTATATCTAGGGGCGAACAAGGAACTTAGTGGTACTTTAATCTAGCTATGGGCCCGCAAAACACAGGCTTAGTACCCTAAAACGCACTAGGCCGCAACACGCACACGCTAGACAGCAACAAGGGACAGCGCCGCGACCCCTTGTAGAGCTGTCCTGAACCGTGGAGCAGATGGCGAGACCAAAATCGTGACCGTTGGAAGACTGTTTGACAATTTTGAAAGGGATGTAGGGAGACCTTTGCCCAGCAGTGGAACAGTTTTGACAATTTTGAAAGGGATGAAGGGAGGCCTTTGCCCAGCGTAGGGACAGTTTTGATCTACACAACCTATCTTTTCAAAAAGTCTTTGCTTCTCAATAATAAAGGAGTTCGGTTTTCTTTAAATACCTATAACTTTTACATGCAGACAACAATGTTTTGTTTTGATCAGAGGCATTGGTAAGACTGAGAATAAGCTGCCTGCTTCCAAAGATTAACAATAGAAAAAAAAAACATGAAGCTATGCGGCACTTCTTACCATCAGAAGAATACCCGACAAGTCCTCCAAATATGACCAACACATAGTCGACATCGAGCTCCCTCATGATCTCGTACGCCTTGTCTTCAGTGGACGCCATGGCCTGCCCCACGCGCGATATATGCGTGTTGTTCCACGTATTGTTGTCCACTATCACCGTCCGATTCGCCATCGCCGTTATCTGATAGCCGTAGTCCCACCATGACATTACTTTTGAGTCCTGGAAAGATGCAGGGGTTTTAAAAATAGAGAAAAAAATTTCTTACAAGTTTGGAAGTAATTTGTAAGATTCCAATTTTATGATGTGTAGTTTTTGAAGGGTTAGAATAGGATTTCCTTAGAGTACTCGCATATATGGCCAGTAATCTTCGAGTTTATCTGACTTTGCCAGTTTATTTTATGTACTGTCTGGGAACCAGATTGATGAGTAAAGTAAAATGATATGTTAAGTAAAAGTATTTATTGTAAAAGATCTGACATGCATACAAATAATAAACTTCAACTTAAATACCTTAACAATATCATTAGTAGTACTTAAATTATATTAGCTTGTTAAATCTAATCATACGACGAGCAAAGAATTCCATTGTAATTAGAATTTAAAGGACAATTTAAATAATTAATTAAATTGTCAATTTGCTTATCAGTCAGTTTCTCAGACTTAATAAAATAAATTTTCAATGCCCAATAATTCAATTAAAAACCTATAGTCCAATATATATACGACTATTGTAGCACCTACTAGCTGTTACCAGCGACTACACTCACACGAAAGTGGAAAATAATTCCATCATTCAAACATACAGATTAGTACATTTTTACATCACTACATATTATAAAACAAAGTCCTCCATCACGTCTGTGTGTCTGTTTGTTCGCGATAAACTCTAAAACTACAGCACCGATTTTCATGTTGTTTTCACCAATGGATAGAGTGGTTCTCGAGGAAAGTTTTAGCATATAATTTGTCAAGAAAAAAATTAGGGATCCTTAAGAAAATTGCAGTCGCGGGCGAAGTGCTAGTTAAGAATACAAAGGAGGATTTATTTCTAATTTGCTGTCATTGGAGAACCGTTGAGGTTCTTCTTCATGGCAAACAACCAATTCGAACCGTGGACTAGGAATGATGTGGAATAAATTAATTTGATTGTTGCCAATAGTTAAAGTATTTTTTACACTCATCATGTTCTTGCTCTTATCTCATGTTATTTGAGTGCAACAAGTTTTCTTTCTTCCATTCTGTCCTATCACCTATATTGCTAATACTGAGTCTTTCAAGAATATTTCACACAACTTATGATAGGGTATACCGTCCAAGTATTACGTAAGCACCAAGGGGAGATGGGGGGACTTTACTGTTTATTTTTGATGATATGGGGGACGGGGATGATTGAATGGTGATTACGTCAACCAAATTTGGTGTACAATAAAGTATACAACGTGTAACAGAATAAACGCAATACCTCTTAAGGGGTCATTGAACTCATCATTATGAACAACTTTTACTATGGGACTAAAACTGAAATCGCGAAAAAAAAAGTCGACTCCCCAATACATTTCTGTGCGCATAACTCAACAAAATGTACTGAACAGCTGATTTTTTTTTCGCGATTTCGGGATTGGTCCCATAGTAAAAGTTGTTCATAATGATGAGTACAATGACCCTTTAAGAGGTATTGCGTTTATTCTGTTACACGTTGTATATAAATAAATAAATATTTACTTACTTTTTTATTTTGTTTGCAAATTTTAATAGATTTTGATTTTTCATAATTATGGCTAATTACTTGGTTTTACTCTCACGCGATGTTTCATAATTCTGCTGACGTAATACTTAACGGCTCCTAATAAAAACCGCTGCTTTCTAACTTTATCAAGACTTTCCTAAGAAAACCTAGTAGACACTTACCTCCGGAGTGTTCATCTTGAGCCAAGTGTAGGCCTCGCGGAAGTCGTCGAAGATGATGCGCGCTCCGTCGTGCGCGCGCGCCGACAGCACGATGGACGGCGACGAGTACGCCTCCGACGTCACCCACGTGCAGTGGAACACGTACGACATCAGCAGGCAGCCCAGCACGCACACGAACAGCGCGCCCACCTGCCACGGACAAACACGACTATCCAACTTAACGTTTGCAGTCCTCTCAGCAGTAACATATAATTAATTTCACCTAGCAACACGTTCCGTAGATGTACATTTGGTTCGTGTACCGCATAAGGTACCCGGACATGGCAGGACCGTACCACGTATACCATATAGCAGGGATGGCGAACCTATGGCACGCGTGCCAGTGGTAGGTGGCATGCAGCAAAATAATTTGGGCACGCCTATACAAGAACAAGAATACTTAGCATCATGATGAAAGTTCAAGTTCAGTGTGGTTTCTGTTGTTACAATACAACAGAAAGTTACTTTTATAATGCGGATTAAGGTTGCTTTATGAATTTATAGTTACAAAAAAAGAGTTAAGTTAATAGCATCATAAGCTACTTTTTAGGGTTCCGAAAAAAAAAAGGAACCCTTATACGATCACTCGGGTGTCTGTCTGTCTGTCCATCTGTCACAGCCAGTTTTCTCCGGATCCACTGGACCGATTCTGTTGAAATTTGGTGGACATATGGACTTCTACGACCCAAACACGGACGTGTTACTTAAATTATTAAATTTTTAGTATGGGGGTCGTTTTGGGGGTCAAACTAGAAAATTAAAAAAAAAAGTTTTTTGAACAATATCTTGTGACATATCAAATGTAAGGGCTTACTGTGAGGGTTTTAATAATATTTTTTTCATAATTTTAAAATAAATAGTTTTGAAGTTATTCAAGAAATTAGACGAAAAATTACCATTCCACCCCCCTTATCTCCGAAACTACTGAGCCTAAAATTTTGAAAAAAATGGAGATAATAGATCTTTACCTAAAGATTACAGGAAAACCTATAAGAAGTCTGTAGTGTTAAAATAACGCGCTAAAAAAATAAAATTCGTTCGGAACCCTTTGCACGCGAGTGCGACTCGCACTTGGCCAGTTTTTTCTCCATTGAATCACCAAGTCAAGATTTCTTGGCGGCACGTCAAGGCTACATTAGGTATTATTTTTTAATGAAGATGACACGAGCACCAAAAAAGGTTCGCCATCCCTGCAATATAGGGTAAACTGGACTGTTAGGGTGCGTTTCAACCGTACGAGGACGCGTACCGAGGAATGTGTTTGTTAAGAACCAATAGGGACCGTGCACAGCGTTGACTATGCCATCTAGTGTCGCATATTCGAAGTTTTAAGGGTCAGAATACTTGACATTGACGCTTCTGTGCTGCTACCTGCGGTTCCTGCACGCTCAGTTTAGGGGAACGTGCGCGAAGTAGACTGTGCCGTCTAGCGTAGCTATTTGGAATTTTATACTTGTTATATACTTGACAGTGATATTTCTGTGCTGTCACCTGTAGTTTCTGCACGCTCCCTATAGAATCGCTTGTGCTGAGCGAGGCTAGGTAAATGAAGCGGTTCTATTGGTCACAAACACTCGTCGCTACACATCATCGCACATCGCTGGTGGAAACGCAGCCTTACCGTGTTACAATAGGTCCATATTGTGCTTGGGGTTTCTGATGTCACCAAAGGATTAAAGGAAATACAATTCGAAATAATTCCAATACATCGCCACCAAACTCGACTTTAGCTTTGTGTATTTTAAGTTGATTTTTAGGTGAACATTGTATTCAAAAGTCCCTTAAACAGTAAGGGTTGCAATGAAATTTAAACTCTGCCATATAAGACATAGAGTTTGTTGTTCCAAAACTTGTCAATTTTGTATTGTTAGATTTGTTTTTTTTTACGTACCTCAGACCTAAACACCAAATTATTCTCATGTTTCTTCTGCTTCTTCTCATGTTTCTCGACCTTCGGCTCAATATCCTTGACATGCAGACTCAGCAGACTAGAGGCAGCTACTCCAGACACGATACACATTACTGGGGCCAGCACCAGCATAAGACGGACCATCACACCCTGGGAATGAGACGGTAGAGAGTGTCAGGGTACGTCCGTGGTGGTATATGGTGAGAGGTGGTGGCCATGGATGTTATATCAGCGATCAAAGTGTAAGGATCATGGGCGGAGTCAACGGAGTAGGTTCTCGAACGTTGACTCGACGCGCTCAACGCTTTTGGGGTCATCATTTTTGTTTTAAAGATACTTTTTTAGGAGAGTCATGGTATTTGTGATACTAAGACAGAACAGGGTTCCTTGAAATGGGTAAGATATTGCATTATTTGCAGTAATTCACTCTAAATCGCAGTACGCTGATCTATAACTTATTTTCAGTTTGTTTTATTTGAACATAATGAAATATAAAAATTGTTTTGATTCTTGTGAACCAAAACTTTTTTTGTAATTGTTTTACATTTATAAATACACTAGCTGTGCCCGCGACTTTGGCCGCGTGGAATAATGTCTTTAGGTAGCATTTTTAATTATTTAGGCTAATTATTTTACAAATAAGACACATACGTATAAATACTTTAATTGCATTCATATTTCCATACAAACTTTCACCCCTAATTCCTATTGTTATTTTACACCCTTGAGGGTAAAGCTTTTATAAACTTTGAATGCAATATTTATTTGTATCGAATCAACAATCTAAAAAATAAGTTTCAAGCTTCTAGCCATAAAAATGACAATACTTCCATACAACTTTTCATCCCCCCCTTTCAACCCCTTACAACCCTTTTTTCGCATTAAAAAGTAGCCTATGTCCTTTCTCAGGCTCTGGACTATCTGTGCACCAAATTTCATTTAAATCGGTTCAGTAGTTTTGGCGTAAAAGCGCGACAGACAGACCGACAGACAGAGTTACTTTCGCATTTATAATATTTGTAAGGATGTCTGGCTAAAATGGTGGTTTCTAAATTTCACAATGCTAACCAAAAAATGATCCCTCTTGCTTTTCAAGTAACATTTTTCCTGTTTTCTGTTTTATCCTCACTCTTATTCCCTTCAACCTAAAACTCATTTTGCATTAAAAACTGTAGACTTACCGCAAAGTAAATGCTGAGTACTCCATACAAGATAATGAAGATATTGGCATCAGTCAACTTGCTGAAGCAGAAGTACAGTCCGGCGGGGAACAGGAACACCAACACTTGAAGGTCGAAGTAGAATGATGACCAGGATGTCGGCTGATGCTCAGACACAGATGCTGTGGAGAAATAGGACTTATTCAGTGGAAATAAGGTGTATTTTAGATTGTATCAGATTTTTCAATATTTGTAGTAAACGGCTGGTATGTTATGAGGAATTGTGGGGAAATGGGACTTATTTAGTGAAGATAAGGTGTATGTTAGATTGTGTCTGATAGTTAAATACTTGCAATAAACATCTGATACGCAAATACGTGTTATGGGGAAATAGAACTTACTTAGTGGAGATAAGGTGTATTTTAGATTGTGTCTGATTAAAGACTTGCAGTAAACTGAAGCAATAATTCTTACCAATGATAGGAATGTGGTTCTTAGCGTAAGAGGGGTCCAGCAGAGAGTAGAAACGTCCGGTCCATGGTGAGATTTTACCTGTAACAATAATGACATAATTAGCAATGAAGAAGACTTAATTATATAAATTATGTGATAGAATTTAAAATTGATAAACTGAGGAATGGCAGTATAGTTTCAGTTATGAAATATATCTTCATTACTGCTGAAATTGACCTCTCGGACGCATTAAATTTAAAACACCTCTTTTTGTATTTTTTTAAAAGTTAAGTGAAAATTAAAAAAATTGGCTTTGTCAAAAAACACGACCGCTATGGCTTAGCACGCACGTTTAACCGCAGGTCTGAAACCGCAAGAAAATGTAACACATAGCTTTCTATACAAGCGCACGCATTAGTGACTTTTTTCAGTGACTGATTTTAAAAACGCAACTTGTTACGTTTTTACCGCGGTTTGAAAACGCGCGGTTTTTTTGTGTCCCATAGTAACAGTACTGTGGCGCACGCACGGCGGTTAATCGCATTTGGTTTTTATTCAGTCTCGACTGATAATTTCAATATCAAAGCTACAACACATGCTGCTCGCCAGAATTCCATGGTGAAATGAAATAAATTTAAGCAAAACGCTAGCCGCAGTGCGTGTTGATGCGCGTTTTTGCGTTTTCAGCAATTCCTAAACCGCGCGCGTTTAATCGCAGTGCGTGCTAAGCCTAAAAGCGACTAAAAAGTTCAACGTCGCTTTTCAAGCAGTCTGATGCAGTTGGTGGCGTCATATCAGTGATTGTTTTTAGCGGTCGGGTTTTTTTGAAAAAGTCAATTTTTTTACTTCCTTCATTTTAGTGAGTTACATTTTTGGAATCGTCTCCTCGAGCCCTTTATCTTGATACCCCACTCGATAGGCTTTGAAAATTAAAAATTTTTTGAAGGCTTAATATGGCGCCAAAAATCGGCCATTTTAATTTTTATACATCCAGTGTAACGCTCACAATCAAGACGAATCTAACGACACCTCTCAAGCTAAAATCCATCGAGCCGTTCAGGCCGTAGGAGCGTGCCAAAGAATTATACATACTCTCGAAAAACATAACCCTACTTCTGGTGCAGTCGGGTGAAAAATAAACAAAGAATCAACAAATGTTTCTGTATCTAAATTGTTTGGTTGAGGTTATTGTGTCAATATTATGTATCTTTCTTTTAGTAGACAGTTTTTTCGAATGCAATATTTTTTATGGTAGATTAAGAATAAGAATTATTTATTGCGTAACTGTGTACAATTAGATTTTATAATATAGCGTAACAGTTTTAGGATCAACAGTCTACCCAAGTCGGATGTGCAATACTTAACAAAGAAAAGCAAATTGATTAATTAGTTAAACATTTTAAATCTTACCAGTGAGCGTGAGTGCAACTAAGGCAGTTCCCAAGGTAGCCAGTAAGGTGGTGAGCAGCGCTTTGAACAGCAGCTCGAAGTTGGCCGGGGACAGGTGCTCGCGCAAGTACTGCGTGAACGCGTACAGCTGG
This sequence comes from Lacanobia wlatinum, assembly GCA_947578705.1. Lineage (NCBI taxonomy): Eukaryota > Metazoa > Arthropoda > Insecta > Lepidoptera > Noctuidae > Lacanobia > Lacanobia wlatinum. The sequence continues at coordinate 25,338,843 of OX388027.1, read as the reverse complement.
CACAGACCGAATACTCCTAACGCCTGTGGACGAAACATTATTTTGGTTAATTAAATGGTAATTAGTCCGCGCTGCAATTTTCTTAACAATCGTATATCTACACTAATATTATAAAGAGGAAAGATTTGTTTGAAATGAATAGGCTCCGAAACTACTGGACCGATTTGAAAATTCTTTCAGCAATGGATAGCTACATTATCAGGGAGTAACATAGGCTATATTTTATCCCCGTACTCCCACGTGAACGGGAACTACGCGGGTAAAACTGCGTGACGTCCACTAGTTTCGTATATTCCTATACTAGTTGATCCGCGCAACTTCGTCTGCTCCGCTCCTATTGGTCTTAGCGTGATGATATATAGCCTATAGCCTTCCTCGATAAATGGGCTGTCTAACACTGAAAGAATTTTTGAAATCGGACCAGTAGTTTCTGGGATTAACGTGTTCAAGCAAACAAACAAACTCTACAGCTTTATATATTAGTATAGAATATAGATTTATTACTTTCTAGTAATAAATATAGCCTATGTTACTCGGGGGTAATATAGCATTCTAATGGTGAAAGAATTTTTTAATTTTGTCCAGTAGTTTTTTGTGTTTATTTGTTACAAACGTTTTAGAGCGGTTAATCCATCACCCTAACGAACTTGCTCCAACTCACCATATACCAGTATGTGAGACGACTAAAACGTCATCATATGGTAGAGCTAGAAGACCGGCAGTAGCTCTGGGCAGCAGATGAGCAGATGCTTCCAATGGGAAGCCACTCCGCATGATAGCATCACAGAACAGATTTGCTCATAGCCTTAGGGCAGATCTACACTAATATTATAAAGAGGAAAGATTTGTTTGTTTGTTTGAATTGAATAGGCTCCGAAACTACTGGACCGATTTGAAAAATTCTTTAAGTAGGTACTGGATAGCTACATTATCATGGAGTAACATAGGCTATATATTATCCCTGTACTCCCACGGGAACGGGAACTACGCGGGTGAAACCGCGTGACGTCCACTAGTTGCAAATAAAAGCAGAGAAAAAAAATTTGTTACAAACATACGCAAAGATCTTTTTTAGCGATAAGGCCGCCCCTTGTGTCACCCTATGTAATGTTTTCTTCATCAATCTTTTCTGTAACTTATATGGTGTACTGTAATAAAAAGTATTCTATTCTATATAAATCTTTCCTCTTTATAATATACCAGGGGGGCTACTCTCTAACGAAATCCGTAGTTTCGGGCTTAGTTGTGGGCGGGCGTATTCTACTCCGTATCACCTACAGACTTACGATTAGTCCCGAACCCGAACTGAGAATGAATGACAACACGATTTCACAGTAACTGTCAAATCGTGTTTTCATTAGTTCTCAGTGGTTAGGTGATACGAAGTAGAAAATGCCCGCCCGTAACTAAGCCCGAAACTACGGATTTCGTTAGAGAGTAGCCCCCCAGCTTTTGCTCGGGAAATCCTCTCTTAGACATCTCCTACACACTCCAAGGAACCTACATGCCAAATTTCCGCTTTCTACGACCAGCAGTTTCGGCTGTGCGTTGTCTGTCAGTCACTCAGTAACGGAAGAATTTTATATATTAGGATAAGTACAGATAAGCTTCCTGCCAGCGGCTTCGCCCGTTTGTAAGTCGGAAGCTAACTCATGGGAACATATTCCCGGGATAAAAACTATCCTGCGTCCTAATCTAGGTCTATCCGTGTGCTAAGTTTCATTCAAATTCGTTAAGACGACTTTCACTGATACACAGCTTCAGTACCGCTGAGTGGCATAAGCTCCTATCCGTCCCGAAAAAAAAAAACGGTTCCTGCGGGAACGGCCACGGGAACGAAAAAGCGGAAAAAATACAGTCTCCGATATATAATTTTACTTTTGTATTATCTTCTTGGCGCGCAGTTGCAGTCACCAGTTGAATTTTAAACGACAACATGTGATGAGGTGTTTTATACTGAATATTTTTACATAATTTTACCTAATTTCAACACAATTTAGTCTCGTCGATCGTTTGTCGAGAAACTAAGATTCTGAATAAAGTTGATCTTGCATTGCCAGCTGTAAGGCCTATTCTTAACCATGTTGGTGTCGGCTCCCAATCTGAACTTCGAAACCCAGTTACTTGGTATCACGATAGCCTTTGGCCAGACTGCGGGTCCAAAAAGGCCACTTTAGCAGAATCAGAAAGCAAATCACGCTACCCGCCACTGTCAAATTTTCCAACATTGAACCTTATGCGTTAGCGATAAAGATGAAAATGAAATTAGACAGATTGTTGCGTGGTTAATATTATGATTCTCCTAAAGTGGTCTTTTAAGCCCACCTGGTATCCGATTTTCCAACTTCTGATTACCCGTAACAACTGTCATAAAGATCCTGCAAACTACTTCAATATTAATCAAAAGCAGACGACATCATTTGCAATGCGGGCGCATTATTTATTCATAAAGGACCTTTTTTAGTATGCAAAACACAAAAAAGATATTTATTTTAAAAACAGACTTATTCTATCTTCAGTATCTCCGCCATCCAAAGTAAAGTTTGCAAGTTTGGAGGTGAGAGGTACAAGCAACCTCTAAAACCATCATCCAATTTAAAATTCTTACATGGATTCCATTCCATTCTTAATAAAACGACACTTTTTATTCCGAAAAAATGTACGTTTCCTGTGTGATAGGCCACGAAAGCGAAGCCTCGAGAGAACATTTGTGCTATACAGGGTGAATTTTTAAAGTGTGCCTTCATGACCTAATCTACAGGGTTATTTGTAAAACACCAACAACTTCTTAGGCAGTGAAAGTACACATGATTATAAACAACTTTTACTTTGAGACCAACCCCGAAAACTCGAAATAAATATCAGCTGTTTCATACAAAATGCTATATTTAGCCAATGAAAATGTATGGAACAGCTGATTTTTAGGGTTCCGAAAAAAAAAGGAACCCTTATAGGATCACTCGGGTGTCTGTCTGTCTGTCTCTCAGCCAGTTTTCTCCGGATCCACTGGACCGATTCTTTTGAAATTTGGTACACATATGGACTTCTATGACCCAAACACGGACGCGTTAAGTAAATTATTAAATTTTTAGTATGGGGGTCACTTTTGGGGGTCAAACTAGAAAATTACAAAAAAAAGTTGTTTGAACAATATCGAGTGACATATCAAATGAAAGGGCTTACTGCGAGGGTTTTAAGTATATTTTTTTCATAATTTTAAAATAAATGGTTTTGAAGTTATTCAAGAAATTAGACGAAAAATGACCATTCCCCTTATCTCCGAAACTACTGAGCCTAAAATTTGCAAAAAAGGAGATAATAGATCTTTACCTAAAGATTACAGGAAAACCTATTAGAAGTCTGTGGTGTTAAAATAACATTACGGTTCGTGGCTGTATGAACTCACCAGCATGTGTTCCGAGCTCTGCACCGGCTGGAAGCCCACGAAGGAGATCTGCATGGACAGGATGGTGCCGACGCAGTACAGCGTGCTATACGCCACGTACAGTCTCGCGGAGAATCGGCCCAGTAGCATGAGGGCTAGCACGTGGAGAGGGATCAGGTTGATTAAGAACACGTAACCTCCCCATGATGACACCTGTGGAAGATTGCAGCGAATAAGTCAAGGTTTGTTGTACTGTTCTAAAATGCATTATAATATATTACATGGCATTTTAAAACAGTTATCTGGCCTTGCTCTAGTGATAAAACGTTTATTTTTATTATTCATGTTTTACGGATATTTCTTGCATATTTTACAGTCGGTCACATATCGAATCGATGTTACCGAGTAACGAGCAGGGAATATGCATGCGATTTTTTTTATTTGCAAAATGAAATACTTATTAGTTAACTAGTAAACAATCATTAAATTTTTTTTTTCATCAGCGATGAAGTTATAAAGCTTCAAAAATACAATTAGAAAGAGAAGTCCGATATGAACTTTGAGGCTAAAGTCCATGACGTCTATACAGCTGCCATAGAAAATAGCGTTTTCGCAAGAGGGACAGATATACAACGTGTAACAGAATAAACGCAATACCTCTTAAGGGGTCATTGTGCTCATCATTATGAACAACTTTTACTATGGGACCAATCCCGAAAAAAAAATCTGCTGTTCAGTACATTTTGTCGAGTTATGCGCACATAAATGTATGGGGGAGTCGATTTTTTTTACGCGATTTCAGTGCGTTCCCATAGTAAAAGTTGTTCATAATGATGAGTTCAATAACCCCTTAAGAGGTATTGCGGTTATTCTGTTACACATTGTATGTTTTTGTTTGAAATAATTATATCTCGTTTATTTTTCAAGCAATTTTGATTCTATTTTCACTGTTAGTATTATATTTTTGTATATTTTTAGATAAACTGTATAGATAATAAATATATTTTTCAAGCATATTCCCTATTCCGAGACTAATCAGGCAAGTTCGAAATATGTGGTCTACGTAAAGCATTAATAGTAAATGTTGTGTGCCCATTTTCACTGACAATAGGAGACACCAAAACAAAAGCCTATGTAAGAATGTGCTGTTGGATTTTCACTCCTTCATTTCATTTCATTTATTTATTGCTTCAAATATGGTAGGTACAAGTTCTTATATACAATATTAAGTAACACACATTTGGCCAATATATAGCATGCAATAGTAGGTACAAGTTTTTACTAAAAATATGAATTACTAGGTTACCACATTTCGTCAATTTTTATGTCTTGTTGGAGTGTCGTCGATATCAGATTACTAATTGATTTTCTGAGGAAACGAGGCCTATCAGAATTCTCTTTTTAAGAGCCCTATCACAGAATTGCTGTTTCACTCACAAAACTGCTGACTCATCGCATTATGTAGAAATTAGGCAGTTGCAATTACGTTCATTTTAGGGTTTATTATTAATTTATTTAATGAATATTTATTAAATTTTCATTCCTTATGAACTATGGTTTATTTTGGTATAAATTTTACGTAATAATATTAATGTATTAAGGAGAAATTAACAGTTAATTCTGAGCGTTTTTAGTAGTTTTTATGGATTTGAATGGGATTTTTTTTACGAATATTCCATACTTTTTTCAAATTTCTGAGGCTGCGATGCACGAAACCACTATACAAGGAATATTATGATATAATTATTTTTCATTTCATTTGGTTAGTATAGTAGTTCAATCCACGAGCTCGAAAAAGTGCCGTCGCGCTTTCCATGAGAAACTTAGTTCGGAATTTTGGTTTTTTACAAATAGATAAGAGAAAAATGCGAAAAGTGAGGCCGCTATGTTCAATACTAATAACTATTCTCAACTACCCAATAAGCCAAAGTTGGTCATTTTAAGCAAAAAAACTCAGTCAAATTGTAATACATATTTTATTTATTTATGTACACACAATATACTTAAAAGGAAAATTTTGTACATAGAAAAGAGCACAAAAAATATGCCTCTTAAGAGTATTTGTATGACAGAGCAAAAACCAAAAAGTCGAATTCAAACTTATTGGTGTGAAACTGTCATCTGAATAGTCTATGATTGGCTTTTAAGATTTCCGATTAAACTCAGAAATCTTTATTATGCAAGCATAATATAGGTAAAGCCAATCAATACTTATCAAACAATAACAATGGCTAAAACAAATCAGTTCTAATCTATAATCTTGTTTTACATGAACAATTTTAATAACAATAAATAATAGATAAAGATTTAAATGACGAACGACGTTTGTTTAGCTTAATGTTTGAATTACGTAGCTTTAGATATTCACTTTGAAACACAATCTAACTGATTGTGTTGTATGTGTACTTCTTCTAGATCTAGAGTGTGCTCTGGTTGTATTTTTTGTCAGTAGAAGAGTCCAGGTAAGGTGAAAGGGGTTCGAACTTTTTTCTATGGGAGCTGACATAGCCCCCCCGCTACCACTTCCAAAGTTGCGGCGCACGATCTGTCATGCATATATGGGTAGAGGACACTTAAACAAGCAAAAAATGTTAGCAACATGGTGCCCTAAAGTATCACGTTGCCGAGATATTTGAAGGTAAAGTCACCAATTGAGAGCAATGAAAATCGTTAAAAATGCGCGTTAAGCGCGTAATTAAGTCATTTTTAATGATATTCATGATTGTCACATGGTGACTTTATCTCGAAATATATCAGCAACGTGACACTTAGGCCACCATGTTCCTTATTGAAGTGTCCTCTACCCATATATGCATGTTAGATCGTGCGCCGCAACTTTGGAAAAAAATCAAAAGGGCGATGCTCTTTTCTGTTGAAGTGTTAAATTAAGTTTTCGCCTCTGTATTAGTAAGCCTTTGTTAAAGCATTCAGAATGTACTACTTTACTGATGGAGTAGCCGCGGCAAAGGGTGCCGGATTGTTGGATGGGGTACTGAAGTGCCAGATTAGAGAGACTCTACTGTATGTACATATATCATCATCTGCCTAGCCTTTTCCCAACTACATTGGGGTCGGCTTCCAGTCAAAACGGATTTAGCTGAATACCAGTATTTTGCATGGAGCGTCTGCCTACCAGACCTACCTACCTGTCTGTATGTACATATATACCGATCAAAATAATAAGCCTCCTTTTTGCTTCGCCGTAGTGGATTAAAAATTACTCACCATGTAGAAATAAGCGAGCGCCGTCATAGTAGCCCACAGGATAGTGCCAGTATTGACAGCTTTAATCCAGAAGTAGTAAGTGAGCAGCATGCAGAAGATGGCAATGCCTTCGTTGTCGTAGCTGCCAGCGACTGAGCGACTGATGTAGCCGGGCACGATGGCGATCATGGCCGCAGCCACCAGGCCTGCACCTTCATCCTGTGAGATACATTAGAGGGCATTGGTATTTTTAACCTATTACCAGCTTACGTCGGATTAATCCGTTAAATATTTTCGTGTCCATTTCGCCAGGGTCGTATATTTACGACCAAAGTTAGGTATTGCATATCCCGCTTTATTGTTGGTATTTATTTTTGCAGTAGGTAGTTTGTTTTTGGGCCGGGCGTTGGGGGCACGACTGAAGTCGGGCGGTTAAAAGGTTAATAGGTATTAGTTTCCTACTTTTATGTTTTTCTTCATGGAAAAATATAAACGAGAATACTATGTTTATTCAGGTTGTTTTTTGTTTGAAGTTGATAAAATCAGCTCAGTTAAGAATTTTAGTTTTATCTTGCCATCATTATTATGTTAATTCAGGTTGGCCTTTGGGGGAAGGCCTATGTCCAGCAGTGGACGTCTTTCCGCTGATATGATGATGATGTTGTATATAGTTTAAAGTTAAAAAGATTGGCTTAGTTAAGCTAGTTTTACTTTGTCATCATAGCCATGTTTATTCAGGTTGTATTTTGATGAAGTAAGTAAGATGAGCGGAGTTCAGAGTCATGTTTGGTTTTAATGTATCATATATATTTTTATTTTACCATCTGTAAAGGATACAATGACTTTAATTAGGATTATAAGTGACTATAGGTTGAACATACCAACATGAAAACTGTAAGTATTGCAGATAATTTCTGCATTACCACTATTTTATTTTAAAAGGTGATTTTAAAGTCTTTTCCACACATTTTAATATTTTAGCATTAAATAGATATGACAACTTAATAATATAATCACACTACAATTATATCTATTTAAAATTACTAAAGTATAAGTATTGCCCTGAACTTGTCAATAATATATTTTATATCGTGCCCGGAACTGTAATAAGACGAGAAGCACGCGCTTACCCACTCTTTGCTACGACCACTAGTTGTACAAATGCGGGTGAGCGGGCGCCTCTCCGCAGATTAGTCAAAATTTATAACCAACATTTTGTTAAAATAGACATTTTGCATTGTCTCACAATGTTTTTAAAAAAGAATTGGTCATTGCACTCCAAACCAATTAATAATTTTGTATAATATTAAGATTAGCCCCACCTTTCATCCATACTGAATGTCAGTAAATTATACTAGTAACATGTGGAAAGGTTGTTGATTGTATGTTTACCTACTTAATTGTATGTAAGAAAAAATGTACAATTGTTTGTTTTCCCTTATATAATAAAATAAAGTATAAAAGCAAATAAAAATAATTCTAATTATTTTGAGATACCTTCAATTCCTTAGTGAGCAAATAAGTCACAATAGTAGTGAGCGAAGAGAAGAATGGAGCGAGGAAGACACACACGTTCCTGATGTCTATGGTTATGTTCAGGAACTGCATCACATTGTACAAGGTGGCTGATGTCACCATCAAACCAGGGTAGATGGTACCTGGACACAACAACATACATTATAGGACTCTGAAGGTAGATAGAGTTGCAACAGAGGGAAATAAAATTCGAGAGGTGTTTTGGAACATAAAGTTGGGAACAAGGTTCCTTTTCTGCCGTGGTATAACTAAAATGCCATTATCCAACATCTTTTTTTTTACTATAGGTAGGCATACGTTTGACCACTATCTCACCTGATGGTAAGCGATGATGCGGTCGAAGATGGAGCATGTTTGCCTAGAAGCAACCTATTCACTCTTGTCGATACATCTGGTCGATTTCTTACTTTTGATGATATATTAATGAGAAAAAGATATCAATTGATCTGTGTTTGTGAATTTTCAACAACTTGAATAGCTTTGGAAATACAGCTGAACTACATATTTTTATCTCACTTTGCAATTTTTCTTGTACATATAACAATGTCATCATTATCATACTGCAGCCCATATAAGCATAATTGCTTTACTGCTTTGTAGGAAAATTGGATTTTCTCCATACATAAACTCACACCTTATTGCTGTGGGGGTGGCACAAGCTACAGAATGCAACCTGCTACGAGCCATAGATTTGTGGTTTTATGTGTGTATTTCTATTTCCACCTTTAAATACTTACCACCAATGATACGTCCCAGCGGATACCATGCTCTGTCGTCAAACCAGTTGTGGAAGTTATAGAACCCTTCCTCAGTGAGGTATCTAGTGGTTCTGTAGTTGAAGTAGGGGTCGAACTCGTGGATGACGCTCTCGAAACGTAACACAGAGAATAGACGCGTTCCAAAGGCTGGAAAAAAGGATGTTATGTTAGGTGTTTTAGAGTAATAAATATCAATAAAAAGAGTAAAATTTTACAATAAATACATCAGCCCATTGCAAAAATTGGAAAAGATGTAAAGTATTATTTCTGGTAAAATTTTCGAGAAGCTGATTGGCGCTGAACAGACGTGCTGGTGCCGGCTATCCCTATTTTGAGGTTTCTTTACAGTTCCAAAGCAATGCTTAGCGATAACTTGCAATTACAAACAGATCAGTATGATATTTCTGATAAAGACAACACGTTACGGTTTGTGTTTTTCTATAACCAGGCACATTTTATCGCCATTGCTTATCACAATAAGACCACGTAAGTCATAACAAAAATCGATCTAATTTATGTTTAATCAAAAGGACACGCTATGATATCGTTCTAATATAAGTGTAAATGCTTATTAGCTTTTAAAAATACTCACATAATATTGCTGCCATTGATAAAACAGCTAACTTTATAAATGTTAGTTGTTTGTCAGACGAAAGCTGCGGGAGCCTCGTCTTGGCTTGCACCTCCACTGTCATGTTGGGTTTGTGATATTTCGTTTGATTGTATTAATTCTCATAAATAACGCTGTAGATTAATTCGTTTTAAATGATATAATTGTTTCGCCGGCAACCTATCCCTTTTCGTTTTTCGGCGACGCGAATTGACAGCTCATGAGCGGCGTGGCACAATTTGTTACCATTGCAAAAAACGCATAAGAAGTTGGTATTTAGTAATAAATAGAAAATTATGATACATTTTTAATAAACCAAAAATGAATTAAGCATTTGTTTGAAACCTAATTATAAACGTAGCTATTTTATTTGTTTCATGATAAAACAAAACCCAAAAGGTGTGATGGAACTCACCTTTAACTGTCAAAGCAACTGTCAATCGTGGGGACTAGGGATGGGAACACATTGATTCCTATTAAAAAAGTCTAGAAAAAATGTTTTATTTACGAATTATTTTATGATACTAATGACTAAGATGTCATCTAAAGAGAGCCAATTAATGCAAAAAAAGTAGATATCAATTAAGGTGAAACAGATTTTCAAATATTTAATTTATTGCTCGACAAACTTTACGCGGGTCAGCGAGCTAGTATTTCATACCTACATGCTAGCTTAGCATGCCTAGTTTATTTCGATCTGCATGAATTACCTACCAAATTCAGATCATCAACATCATCATCATATCAGCTGAAAGACGTCCACTGCTGGACATAGGCCTCTCCCAAGCGTCGCTACTACGACCAAATTCAGATCATTGATTATTAATCATTGAGCTTAAACAAAGACGTTATTTTTGTTGATAGCTTTTGAGTAGTTGGTAATCTTGTAGATTCGAATACTGCAGCATCAAGATGACCCTGTTTTTGCAATTTCGTTACAGTAACAGAATACCAAATTTTGAATCCATCTGGATTTGTGAAAGTATTGTACATCCCTTCGTCAAATTTAATAATAGCTATGAACAACAATTAAGTCACCTTTCAATCAAAAAGACCTTCAAAATCGGCTCTTCCTTTGGGAGCTACGATTGCATAGGCACACATTGAAGGACAGTTACCCGTCTGTAGATTTTGCTCCAGATGCAAATTGCAAAGTCGATGTTGTCCATACAATGTAGGTACTGCTTCTGATACACAATATATATTATCGATATAACAAGCTGCCTCGTAACTGACATCCCTAAGAAAAGGGGCTAATGACAAGGAAATCGGTTATTGATGAGACATCTTTAGCATTGTTTCTGTTTTGTCTCTTTTCCGTTTAAAAAATGCATGTAAAGCTATCTCGCCTTGCCTTTAAATTACCCAGATAATTGCCTCGGTGATATAAACGTCATTCTTTCCCATTCAGAGATGCAAGAGATCTTTCTTTTCTTGTCGTTCCCTTGAAATAGTTTCGGTCGGTGCCCGTTCCTTCCGAAACCACGTAGTTAATATAAAACAGTGCAAATACCTGTTGATAAAATCTAAAAATTTACAAACACCCTTATTTTTAATTCAGTTCCAGTTCAAAGTTAATATTGTGTGAAAGAAGACGAGATAAATCTGTTCACATCAGTTCCGTCTATGACTAATACCTCGGAAGGAAGAACGTCTTGGATATGAACCGTGCGAAAAATTAAATAGTGGTGTGAAAGTATTTGGCGCGTTATTTTTATGTGATGTCTGACGGAGATCCATCTCTCGAAGAAGACGTACCAAAACCTCTGCTTGAAAGGGTAGAGGAAAATGTGTTTACGCCGAAGATAGCGACTCCTATCTACACGGGAGGTGTGAAGCTGCACCACAAGAGATCTGACGCCGGGGAGACCGAGTCCTTCCTCTCTGACGCACAAAGGAATGAGCTTGCATTCCAACAACTTTTCCAGGATGGAGATGGAGCATTCCACCAGGTAATAAATTAATAATAATAATTGATTTTTAATCTCTTGGCTGTATAGGTTGTTGTCAGAGACATTAAAAATCATTAGGTCATGAACTAATGAATCATTTTTTTCTTTCTTTCTAATGTGTGGGTTGTATTGCTATAGAAATACTTTAGCAAAAATCTTATTGCTATAACTGCTTTCATGACCACAAACTATTAACTGATTCAAGGTAATCTAAGTTAAGTGCCTGTGTTGTGGAACATTTGCTTTTTATTTTATAATGAGCCAAGAAAAAAAGGCAAAGGTCAACCTGTAGACCTAAATCAGTTTGTCAGTTTAATTAAGGTGCAAAGGTTGCTATTGCATGACTATTTAATTTAGAAACTACTTCAAAAGTAGATTTTAAGATGTAATAAATTGCAAACATTTTAGAAGTTATGACAGTTATTATTACAATAATTATAGGTACCTCATTTATTTACTACAAAAATAACTTCTACATGCCTGTATAATAAAAACAACGCTATTATATTTATTATTAACATGACGATAACACATGAGTTCATTATCAATTATTAGGAAATTGGTCCACAATATTAATAATAGCAGCGTCCGTTGTATTGCTGCTTTAATGAAATAGCAGATAAGAACTTTTTAAATCATTAAAATTGAAACCACCTACCAAAGTCATCAAATAAAAAAATACAACCAATTAATGGACTTTGTCTGAAATACAAGTTTTCTTTTAAGTTTTTAATATTTCTTGAATTGACATGGAAACAACTATGAATCACTATTGCCTATTAGCACATCATTAAAAAAAAATGTTTGGCCAGAGACAACATTATTAAAATAATTTTGATATGATTTTACATTTCAAAATTGTCTTTTTTCCACCATTGAAGAAAATGATGGCCATTACTGTATCCTTTTTCTGCATGCCATCCAGCTGTGACAATGAATAATGGCTACTACTTGAGCCACAGGGTGCCTGTCAAAATAAAGTGACTGGCACTTTAATAAATCTTCTGATGAGCCACTTGTTGAGTTGTTTTGTTAGTAGCAAATCTTTGTTTGTATTTGGAACTATTTTCTATTGAATTTTCCAAAAAGATAGATACTATCAAAAGGAAAATAAATAATAGCTAGGTATTTGTTAAATGATAGGCGTGGTGCTATTTAAATACTAAATTATTTTATGAAAAACTGTAAACCTATTTTGGTGACTGGAAATCACCTGACAAATGTTGAATCAAGGTCGAAAGCAGAAAAAAAACTGTATTTTTAACTTTTTCCTTCTACTGGCTGAAAACACAACTATTTTTACACATGTAATAAAATAAAGTGTGTTTTCAGATAATATGTGTTGAAATAATGCTTAGTCAACACCTAATCATAAATGCAGCTAGTTGTTTAAACTAATTAGCTCATTATTATTCATAATTCCTCATTAACAGTCATTACTATAGTTTTATAAGTATTGCGAAGTTGTTTAGTAGTTTAATGGTTTTTTAGGTACAATATTCTAAACACAAACAGTAAGTACATATGTGTGAGTACTTGAAAATTATAATTTTAGAGCAGGTACCTACATAAATCATCATGAAATAATTTCAAATTAGGTAAATAATGTGATTATATTTTCCTCCCTGAAAGCATTATTTATTTACAATTATTATCATATCATTATTTACAACCAGTAATCATAGTTATTTATAGTACACTCGAAGCTAGTTCACAATGCACATCTGTTCCAATAAGCAAATGTCAATATTTTATAAAAAAACTTGTACAAATAAAAAGTAATCTGCAAGATCATTAGTACCAATTCAAAGAACTCAATAGTTTGGCTCTTGTTTTTGACCAGTTCTGTTTATCAATTGCAATATTAAATTTATTAATAGTGTATCAATATTAAGTACTTATAGGTTTTTTATTATAAGTTGCATTTTCTCTCAACATTCTCATCCTCCTCCTTTTTTGAAATTGGTTAATAATGTACCAATATAGGTGCAAAATAAAGTTTTCCTTCACCCATATTATTGCAGTTACTCAAACATGACACCTATTAAAATAACTACACAATAATATGGGTCTGAATAGAATAGAATAGAATATTCATTTATTTACCTTGTATTGTATGTAAATGTTAATTCGTTATTATAGTTTAAATTACTTGTTCAATACAGGCAAAAAAGTTCTGCTTCATCAAGTAAAATATGATAAAAAAAATTAGGCATGTGTTAAGAGATATCAGGGGATACTCATGGCCTGCAGAGGCTGCATATCTAGGCTAAGTTCAGATGAATGCGATATTTTACCGCTAAATGCTTATCGCGCATTTTAATAATATTTATGTTTATTATCAAAACATGCGTTTAGAGGTAAAATCGCCGTTCTTTCTAGCATAATTTTGTAGATCTTAGGCTAAGTTCAGATAAACGCGCGATATTACCGTTAAACATAGCATTGTTGGATCAAAGAGGCGGGTTGATTCTGCGTATACCGTGACAAAAAGGTCCTGCAATAGCAAGAACAAATCCTCATTTCAATTTTGCTTTAGTAAGACCCAAAAAAAAATTTAAAATTTTTACCATTGCATAATGACGCTTTAGATGCCTTTTTAGCGAACGTTAATTTGTTATCACTGTATGAAGTGGATCTCTTAATCCATATTTTATGACAAACATGTCTCATTTGTGGCGCATAATAAGTATGTAAAATGCTTACGTTTTTAGGTTCGTTACATTTGCCACGCTAATCTCAATGGTGCTTAGCTAATAAAGATAAGTGCTGTTAGTTACCACTCATTACTATAAGGGCTAACACACACCGTCATACGATCGCGCGATTATTCAATGTCAAAAGTGTCGCGTGGATTATATTCGCCCTACCTTATTTCTTCCCTTGGGAGTCGTAGAAGGCGAGGTAAGGGATAAATCACTACATAACAGAAGTGTGTGTATCCACTTGAGTGTTATCTAATAACACGAATACCGAGCACAATGATAAGTACTTGACATAATATTATGTGTTATCGGTTAAGTGGATACTTTCTTTATAGGTACCTACTGTAAAGATAGTGTTCGGGCCATTGATTTCTTTACGAAAAGAAACTGATGGTCAATAAGCAACAAGATAAAAGTTCATCTAATTCCTTTTGATACATTTTGTTCTAACTTGAGCAGGATAATGATAAATCAGAGCGGTTATAAATGGTGACAGTCACTTATTTGGTCTCTCAATTTGCGTGGGAAGAGATGGGGTAGAGGCGAGGTCACTGACTATCTGATGGACTATGTTTGAAGCATTTCAATAAACTAGATTTATTAGAATTTCCGTTAGATAATGCATATTAATGTTTGTAGTTGTACACACGTGTTTGTTTCGAGATCGCCTGACTAGTTCGACTGACGCTTTCGCTGCGTCAACAGCTAATGGCCTACGCATACCGGGACGGAATGGCAAAGGATTTAAATTTTTACCAAAGGACATTCAAACTTATCTAGTCGGAATACGACATAAATGCCAATGTTTTAAATTGATTCCGTGGCATCGAAAGGGATTTCTTGACACGAAATTGGAGAGCGCGCTAAGGGATCCCGTGGCGGGATCTAAGCGGCTTGTGTGCGCTGGCCGGTGGCAAAATCCTCAGCCATTCCATCCCGTTGTGCGTAGGTCTTAAGGGTTCTGTTCGAGTCCTCAAATAGTCTGGCGATCCTCAAAAGGCATATGATGTGAGATGTGAGATGAAGTCGGTTAAAAATACGTTTTATCAGGGCACTGTTAATCCTTCTAATTGTTTTAAACTAAGCTAATATTGGAAAATATACTTACTCTATCACCCGCCTTCTACAATTTTCTTTTGAAATTACTTTAAGTTTCCTTGCGCCGAAGTTTGGCCGCAATCCCAATGTTATGTAAAGATTGCATAGCCAGCGAAATTTTCAGACAAGTCGTCGGCGCGGAGTCGCGTGTGTGCACTGAACCTTCATGTATTTGCGTGCCGATTACCGACATTTACTCACATTTAGCTTCCAACAGTCCTAAACAGTAGTCAATACATTTTTATTTGGTTCAATATACACAACTGAATAATGTAGTTCTGAGAACAGACACAAAAACGTTCATGTGATATCAGTGAGGTTCAAAATGAGACTTGATAGATAGCTCGTATCTTTTACTAAAATTCTAAGATCGCTGATCAAACACAGATGATTCAAACTCAAGTCTGCGTTGAACAGTGAACGAAGCAAGGTCAGTGGCTACGTGTCCGTAATTTAAGATTTGCTGCAGTTTTTGTGAGCAAAACTATGATAATGAGGTGATTTAGTGAACTGTGTTAATAAGTTCTGTGTAAAATTAACAACTCCTATGTGTAAAAATTTAAGGTATGCGGGTGTTATCAAGAATTGTACTATTTTTTGTTATCTGCACTGAATCCTGTCGTTGAACCATCGTCTCTAATTCAACAATGAGTCTAACGTGTAGACATAAAGACTTCAATTTGCTTTGAGAATCATCTTGTCATCGAGTGACTGATTCGTTTACTGTTTGGGCCAGACGGAGAGGGAGGCCCAGGAAGAGAACGGGGAGCTCCAGGCGATGTCAGTCCTCAGCACGTACCAGGACAATCTATCGCAGGACATGAACACCGACCGGTGAGTGAAACGTCTCACGACACAATGGTAAAGAACCACGCGCTGGTGTTTTGTGAGTCACCGTCGAGTTTGGCAGGTATTCCGTATTTGATGTGACTAAAACAAACTTAGGCACTAGCGAACCGATTCGTTTTAGCCTTTTTGAAATTGGAAGATCTGAATATGTTTCGGAAGTTGAATTTATTTCTCTACTGTGCTGTTATGTAACTCTAGTTTACTCTATGTTATTGCTAACCAGTAACAACTGCTTAGAGGTGGGTTCCATTGCTAGGTCAAGAATACTCTTACTTTAGGTGATTATGATGCGTTTTACGTCCTTGTTTTCGGCTACACTTGTCGATTTTCCTCATAGGCTGAAGTCATGAATGTGAAACCCATTTTAATTGCTGTTTTTGAATGTCGTAATTCTTTTCCCATGTAATATTAGGTACCTACTATTCTTTAGGGAAATATTATTTGGCCTTGTCATATAGTCCTATTTTTATTTGAATTCCCTAAAGTTACATTGCCTGTCAACGTTGGAATTTTATTTTCATGATATTCCCTTTTAATTTATTTGTTGATTTTCCTTTGTTAAAATCGCCATGGTTTTTTAAGCAACTTTTTCTCTTCAATGTTCACTCTGGATGTTCGTTGCAAGAATAAAAGGGTGTTATTATTTGCTGTTTTTCTTTGGTTATGTACTTGTTTGCACATTTCTGATATTTTCAATTCAAAAAGGTTCAAACAATCGGTCGAATATTATTAGATATTAGAAACGTTAGGCACACCACTTAGGCAACTATTAAAAATAGCATGAACACAAACTTTAATAGACACGTTACACTAATACGTAATACCAATGGTAAAAGTTGTAAATTATAACTTTTGTAACCGCAGTTATTAATTATTTTAATAGTAATTATGAAAGAAAAGCTGGTACATTTTAATTAATTGTTAAGCGGTTTAGATAACAAAGCAGCACGGCAGTAATTCTCAATAATAATGTTTTAAATATTCTGAACTAACATATTTTGTCGTTTTAGGCAAAAGGGCGCTTCACACAAAACGGAGAAAAAATGTTCTGAAATGTTGAATAATAATAGTTCGGGGAAACTAAACTTTCAATTAGTACTAAATGCACTCTGTGATCCTGATTTCGGATATGTAAATAAGTAACTCAATTTGCTAAAAAGGGCAGATCCATGCACCCCTTTACTTTTGGACGGCAGTATTATACTTTGGATACATTGCAAAACACCAATGATTTACTTTACTTTTAATAGTTTTAGTAGAATAAAAAACCGTAGAGCAGGCGGATTTCAGATACTTTCGAATTGTGAAATGTAATACGTCGGCTCTATGGGTTCTTTTTTCGTCATGAAAATTAAATAAACGACAGCGATTGCGGGTGCAACTGCTTGATAAAGATCTAACCGTCCAGTCAGAGGATCCTCCCTTTTCAATGGAGGTTTGCGGGACTTTACTCTCTGAACCGCATACCTCTATGGGTGTATAACACACGTTTCGCCAGTTATGTTAACATGTCAGGATCTGTAAGGACCGATAAGGGCCGAATCGCCCCAACCGTCAGAATCCGTAAGGCCCTATTGGGGCCAAGCCCTCTCGCGTGGTGTAAACGTTACTTGTTTGCGTCTTGCGGATTATTTTCGTTTATTTTTATTTTTTATTATTTCCCCAGTAAGTAAACAAAACAAAGGTCCTTCAGAGGTGTGTCATATAATAAGGCCTATTACAGCAGAACTCATAATTACTACAATCGAAAGTAACAGCAATTTTGTAAATAGGTAGGAACTTTATAAATTATCATTGCAGTTCTTCCGGCCGGTCCTTCTTTACACCTTTCCAGCCAGAACTGGCAGCATACAAATCACTTATTATTTTTCACCTTGACGTTGACTGCACAAAAAAAAAACACATCAGCGAGTGTGAACTTTGCAAATGCTTAGTGCCTATGTATGGTTCGCCTGTGTGCTAAATGCTTACGTCACCGTTCTGTGATTTTGTGCTCTTGTGTGTCGTTGAACTTCCTGTTTGAATTTATAAGTATCAAGTGTATCAATTTTTAAGTAATATGTTTAGTCTATTATCTATTTGATGTTATGTTATAATGTGTTATTTAAAAAACAAGGTGAAAGTACTGTAAATTAGGCAGTCTATATTCACTTAAGTTTCAGATTCATGACTTACCTTAATTTAATGGACTATAGATAGCCACAAAATCGCGCGTCAACGCGCGTTGACGTGATTTTTGGCACGACTGTCAGAACTAAGCTTTATTTACCTACATTTTATGCATGTTTTTAATTTTAATTCTCGATGACTTGTTTTAATATCACAGATTCACAGGTGATGGTCAAAATTTCTGTATTCATAAGTAAAATCAATATTCTTTCATACTTCTCTGAGTATATTTATTCCATCGTTTCTACAAGTGCTTACAACGGATATCTAAAGGCATAAAGTTTCTATTTAGGATCGTATTTATTTACGATGGCGGCACGTCGACTGTATAAACCGTGATTCCGGGGAAGTTGCCCGCTTTGATATCGGTCACTCGTTCCTTAAGTAATTTCAGGAAAACGTGATCGATAATGGTATCGTCGTAAATTCGTAATCGTTCTCCGTTTGTTTCTGTTTTGTTCATTACTTTGAGTGGCCCACTGAGAATAGCCCTTGCTTTTTTTGCAAGAGGGAAGAAAGAATTTTCTTTTCGGTTTTCAGTTTATAGAAATTGAGTAATTCATCAACTCGTCCTACATCCCTACGGCTCATTTAGGACCAATTGCAGAAAATCAAAATAAATAATATTACATTCTGCAACTCGTCCCACGCCACGTTACTATCAAAATGAGAAAAGGTACAATCAGTAGCAAAAGTTTAGTGCGGAAATAATAAAAAAAAAGTTTGTTTTTAAAATATTTAATTAACACAACATTGTTACTACATATGTGATATGTATAAAAGTTCATTTTACTATTCAATTAAAACATTGATTACTTACTATTGAATTAGATAATACATATATGCATTTAAGCTAATAAAGCTAGAAAATAAATGTATGTTGAAGTGGGGCAAGGAAAGAACTCATAGGACATCGAAAAATTCATCCGCATCGCTGTCAATGGGATACGTACAGAAATTCAGTCAGTCAAAACGATTTTCAATCAAATAAATTTACATACCAGTGCTCACCTGAAGGCTAGACTTTCTTCACAAAGGTTCAAGGTTCTTCTTTCAAATAAAGCGAACCTTGGCAGTGTGCCAATAAAATCATAATATTCGTAACAGAAACAAACACAAGTAGGTATTTAATACTTCCTATTTAATATTAATAGGACAACATAAATAGTAGGGTTTATTAAATAGAGTACAATCGTCCATGTGTTCAAGTTGCCACGGCTAATAAAGGAAGTACTTATGAGTTATTCTTCGGCAAACAGAGGCAAAGTGCACAAGTAAATAATGATGACACAGTACATATGTTTCTTCTATGGATGTCCTGGTAGCCATTATTAAATTCTAATTGAGTGACGTCATGAATAAACGCAGCTTTGTTCGGCTACTGACAATTGACTTGTGATTCTGCTAATAATTTACATAAATGTGTTCACTATATTGTATGAAAATCTAAGAAATATTGCAATACAGTGGACGCATCAACCTGCAACTAATATAATGAATTGAATCGCGTATTAACATTTTAACTGAAGTACCTAATGCCTCACTGGCCCAGCAATATGTCCCCAAGTGTAGAATAATTTCAGGGACAATGGTAGTGAAGCGTCGACGCGTGCTGCCGAAGACTGTGTGTGTGGGGATCCCGCCACAAACGTTGGCCCAAACGGCAATGGCAAACCTCCAGCCAACCATTGCTCGTGAGTAATTTGGTCAAATATTTGATCAAACGATTTGTCTGCCGAACTAGGCCTTAAATTGGCGAAACTTCACACATTAGTTTAATATTATTATCTATGTTTGTCATTGTCTTGTGTGGTGTGGGTAACGCATGGGTTTGGCTAACAAATAACGTTTGGCATGTTGTTAATATTTCTTCAAGGGTGTATTGTTTGATCTCAGTCAGATTTTATTGAAGCAATTGATTCAGTTTTGTTTGAGATTTAAATTTGTGACTGACTCGTTGTGATTAAAAACTCATCAGTATCACCTATTTGTTCTAATCACGGGTCACAGTTAGCTTTAATAATCACGTGTTTGACACTGAGGAAGGAAACACGGTCGATTTATTCCCTAGTTAAGCATAATGTTACTCATCCTTTATCAGAAAAGACATACGTAAGAGTATTTAAATAATTGTGATGCAAAAATGTTTAATGCTGACTGCAAGTAATTTTCTTTGACATCATGACCCAAAGTTGACATATAGACATTTAATTGGTCATTTGAAAACAATGAGCCAATGTCATTATTTTCCCACGTGTAGTAGGCTGTTAGAATCAATTGGGAAAAGACACTGTAGTTTTAGTGTCTTTTGGTTATCTGATTTAGAAGCATCTTCAAACATTACCGTTGCTAAGAATTATCAGTAAGTGCTATTTTGACTATCAAGGTTCTGGATTAGATTATCATTTCATGACAGTTTTATCTGGCTGTCCCAAAAGGAGGGTAATGTTTTAAGAAGAGACCTTATTCCAGCAGTTTGAAATTAACTGCAGACCACCCTTGTGGTACGTATAACGCGTCTGGGTCGCTCCCAACGCCACTACGCTCGCCGTGGCCTCAAACATCTCAAAATTGCACAGTTAGGGTCATTCACCGGATCACTATCATAAACACACACCAGAATCTTGAGCTTAGAAATCACTAGCACTTATGAATCAACCAATCATACCTAAGCAAAGATTCTAATTTCAAATTTCCAAATAAACAGGATAGTGATGGGGGGCATCCTAAACAATCCCTCCCTAACATTCAATGACGGCGTCCGGTCCATAGACTATGTGTTAGTCTGGGAGAAGTTCAAAGAAGATGCCTCCACGAGAGAAGCCTACGAGCAGCGGAAGGTGTTCGAACAGAATCTCGAGATGGAAGGGCTGCAGTTGGAAAGGGAAGCGCCGGAGAACTTGTATGGACTGAATTTTGTTAAGGTAAGGAGTGTTAATGCCATCTTGTTTTTTTTCTCATTAAGAACTTTTAGAAGAGTGGAACAAACCTTAATATATTATGGTTTTGTCAAAAATAAATGCGGAGGTTACGCTGTCTGTCTGTTTGTTTGTTTGTTATCATTTCATTTCTTCACGTCTTTTTGGCCGAACGGATTTGCATGATACAAGGGTAGACCATGTCCTGGACGAGAATAGGTATAAGCCATTGGGATATTTTTTTTACTTTCAAGTGGGCGAAGCCACTCAGAAGCTAGTAAATGCTATAATTGTGACTGCCGTCAGAACATCAAAATCCAAATTTACCAGTGAATCCCTAAGGGTCGCAGGTTGTCGCTTCGATGCTCTTCAGGAATGAATTGTTGTGTTAATTGATTTTAGATATTATTTCTATGAGGACAATGTCGATAATAGTTCGACAGTGATAAATGCTTTGCGCTGTGCTCCGCCAAATGTGCGCCGGCCCCTAAGGTCGAAAAGCGCTTTTTGATGAAAAAGTCGTTCGTTTGAGTTTAATTGGAGCTACTTTTCTGTTAATCGTTTAGCCTCTATTGTTACGAGATCATAAAGACAGATGGTTCATTCATAATTGTACAATAGCTGCTACCGGTGAAGTAATAAAAGGCGATTTGATAGGTTTGTTAACAGACTATAAAATAACAGTTTGATGTGGCAAACAATTTACTTTTAAATTTGCTACGAGCACACCTGGATTTTTTTGGATCAGTACTTTTACTATGTTTATGATAAATTAAACAAAGAATTCTTGATCGAAAGTAGGTTTATCTACTGAAGGTTTTACAATTTTTAGGGTTCCGAACATCCGTTAAAAACGGAACCCTTAGAGGATTACTCGGGTGTCTGTCTGTCTGTCCGTCTGTCACAGCCACTTTTCTCCAGATCTACTGGACCGATTCTGTTGAAATTTGGTATACATAAGGACTTCTGTGACCCAAACACGGACGCGTTACGTAAATAAATAAATTATGATCATGGGGGTCAGTTTTGGGTGTCAAGAAAATTAAAAAAAAGTTTTTTAACTGTACTTGTGACATATCAAATGAAAGGGCTTATTGTGAGGGTTTTAATTATATCTTTTTTAAATTTTTAGGGTTCCGAACAAAAAACGGAACCCTTATAGGATCACTCGGGTGTCTGTCTGTCCGTCTGGCACAGCCAGTTTTCTCCGGATCCACTGGACCGATTGTGTTGAAATTTAGTACACATATGAATTCTGCGACCCAAACACGGACGCGTTACGTAAATCATAAAATTTTTAGTATTGGGGTCACTTTTAGGGGTCAAACTAGAAAATTTAAAAAAAAGTTTTTTGAAAAATATCGTGTGACATATCCTTTTTTTTCGGAACCCTAAAAACAACTTTGTGCGATCCGTGTAAGGTTGAATTGGCAAAAAAAATGCGCATCACTCGCCATACTGCACTGCTTTGTAAAAACAACTTAAAGCGATCCGTGTAAGGTTGAATTTGCAAAAAAGATTGTTTATGGTATAACTACACACAACTCACACATGACACTAGATACATGTCAGTTTTTGACGACAGTTTCGAGTGTTGCATTTGTTCGAGACTGTGCATCTTGGGTTTTTTATATATCAATGCAGCCACCCCATTGTTTTAAAGCCTATTTTTCGTATGCTGAGGATTCTATGATAGCTGATGCCGAAATAATGGTATTCAGTCGAAAGGCTTGTCATGAGTTTTTAATCACCGATAAATTTTGTTTCTCTGCTCCATTCATGACACCAAACTTGATGTCCAAGCAATCCGGAGCTGAAGAAAAGTTCTGTTTTTAGTCTGTTGTTCTGTCTTTATCTCCGAATGGTTTTATAAAAAGTCGCTATCCGCCTCTGTCTGTTTTCGCGCTTACTCCTTAGAACCACGCAAAGGATTTTTATACGATTTCCATTTATAGAGAGTGATAAACAAAGAAGGTTTTTGTAACTAATTTGCACTCGTGCGTAGCCGGGGCGTGTCGCTTATCTAAACTTATATTATAAAGAAGAAAGATTTGAGTTTTTTGTTTGTTTGTTTCGATTTAACTCAAAAACTTCTAAAAAGAGCCTTTAATTCTGCCGCTAAGTTCTGCAAGCGGGTTTTACGTAGGGCACGTTTTGACCATGTCGGACGTATCGGGGCCAAACTAGCATTGCACCCTCCAGGTAGTAAACAGTTTTGGTCCCTGTCGAAAGCGGTTGAAACGAATTTCTGTCGACCCACTTTGCCTCCAATGTTGAAACCTGATGGCTCGCTGGCTCACTCTGCAAGTGAGAAAGCAAATTTATTTGCAACTCTGTTTGCAAGCAATTCGCGTCTGGACGCTGGCTCCAAGCAACCACCGACTTTACCTCGTTGTGACTCTTCGATGCCGGAGATCACAGTTCACATTAAAGAGGTCCGAAGAGTATTGTGCAGTCTAGACGTGAATAAGGCCAGCGGGCCTGACGGCATTCCAGCGAGAGTGTTGAGGCAATGTGCACCTGAACTGTCTCCTGTGTTAGCACGCCTGTACCGCCTCTCTCTTGAGAAAAGAACGGTGCCGAAATCATGGAAGCTTGCGAATGTGCAACCGGTGCCCAAAAAGGGAGACCGTGCTGACCCTGCCCATTACCGTCCGATCGCCATTACCTCCATCCTTTGCAAGGTTATGGAAAGGGTTCTTAACAGTAAGCTGCTGACCTACCTCGAAGACAATGATCTCCTCAGTGACCGTCAATATGGCTTTCGCCGGGGACGGTCAACTGGCGATCTTCTTGTGTATGTCACGCACTGCTGGGGCGAGGCCATCGAGTGACACGGCGAAGCACTTGCCGTGTCGCTCGACATCTCGAAGGCCTTTGACAGGGTTTGGCACGCAGGTCTACTGAGCAAGCTTCCTGCTTATGGCATCCCAGCTGGTTTTTGTAGCTGGATATCAGACTTCCTGAGTGAACGGTCGATCCGAGTAGTCGTTGACGGCTGCTCCTCTGACCTCATGGCTATTGATGCTGGAGTTCCTCAGGGGTCTGTTCTCTCTGCAACTCTTTTCCTGCTGCACATCAATGACCTACTTCAGCTTGGTCTTGTTGGGTACGCAGATGACAGTACGGTTTCAGAGAGATACTTGTCCAGCGCAACAACCAGCGGGGATGAAGTTCGTTCCTTGAGAGAAGCCATGGTGGAGCGGACAAATTTGACCTTAAGCCTTGTCTCCCAGTGGGGTGATGACAATCTGGTCACTTTTAACGCCACCAAAACACAGGCGTGTCTTTTTACCGCAAAAAGGAGTGTTTTTGACCAAACTCCTACTTTTCGGGGTACATCTGTTCCTGTGACTGATCGGCTCGAGCTCCTAGGCATGGAGTTGACATCCCGTCTCAACTTCGGCGCCACCATCGAGTACAAAGCCCAAACCGCGGCCAAAAAGCTGGGCATCCTAAATAGGGTGAAGCGATACTTCAGGCCTGGACAGCTTTTAACCCTATATAAAGCGCAAGTCCGATCCTGCATGGAGTATTGTAGCCACCTTTGGGATGGCTCAGCTAAGTATCAGCTTGCCGCGCTTGACTCGGTGGAACGCAGAGCTAAGAGGCTCATCGGTGACGTAAAACTGGTGGATGCCAAGCTGCATAGCTTGGCTCATCGCCGTAAGGTTGCCTGCTTGTCGGTCTTCTACAGATTGTACTTCGGTGAGTGTGCCCAAGAACTCCACGACCTCATCCCACCGGCCCCCTTCTACCATCGGACATCCAGACGCACTGTATCTTACCATCCCTACCTTGTTGCTATTCCACCAACTCGCACTAAGCGTTTCCAAACGTCTTTTATAATGCGCACAGCAAAGGAGTGGAACTCTCTGCCTGCGTCCGTGTTTCCAAACGCTTACAACCCTAATCTCTTCAAAGTTATAGTGAACAGGCTCCTTCTGGGTAAGCTCGCTCCATCGTAGACTTTGTCTCGGTCATCTCTGACCTAGACTGGAGTCAAGAGCAAACCCATCACAAATAGAAAAAAAAAAAAAATTCTCGAACGATTTTAAAAATTCTTTCGCCAATAAAAGGCTAAATTATCAGGAAGTAACATAGACTATAATTTATTTAGAAAACAATTAGAGATCCTTAAGAAAATTACAATAATGTAACCCAAAGTAGCAACATTTTTCCTATAAATTCATTATTTGGTGTGCGCTGAGAAAACTAATCATGATAAATAAAAATAATGTACTACATGATTAAAGTACTCATTATTGTCTATAAAAAAGTCCGCGAGGGTATGTATCTAACTATTATCGTTAAGTCACAATGACCGCTTTTTCTTCAAATTATTCAATCAAAACCAGGGTGGAATGGTGTACAATAAAGTATAAAATATAGTTTTAGATGTTCTTGTATTCTCTTTCCAGATCCACGCTCCAGTGTCTGTGCTAAGAGACTACAGCGAGATCCTCAAACTCAGGATGCCAATGAAGGTAACTATGACCCCCCACCTCTTCCACTAAACAACTAATGACCTCTCTAAGGCGCAGAACTCGTGTTATGGCTTTAAATGGTTCTAGAACAGGGGCTTCGCTTCAGGTAGAAGTGTTTTCTTGTCTTACGAATGAATGTTGTTCTTAAGTGATTAAATTAGTTCAGGTTGGTTTTAAAATAGCCGAAACTAAAACGTCTAATTTCAAAACGATTACTAAGTTTAGTCCAAGATGTAAACGTCGGAATAGTTACTGTAGTTGCAATTTTATCTTTACCTACTTAAAGTCCTTAATACGAAACTGACTTTGTAGGACTGTCGAAATAAAGTTCTAAACACAATAACTGGGTCGAAGGTTTGAACTAGAATTGGTTGTGTAAAGACAGCGGTCGCGTCGCCTGCCACTATTTCATAGAAATACATAGAAACCAGCGGGTCTAAAAAGGCCACTTTATAGAGTCATAATTAGAATCATACAACAATCTGTCAAATTTCATTTTCAGCTTTATCGCTAAAGCATTAGGTTCAAGATTGATTGGGAAAACTTGACAGTGATTGGTAGCGTGATGTGCTTTCTGATTCTACTAAAGTGGCCAGTTTAGACCCGCAGTAGTGACGCGGCGACACGTCTCTTGCTGTTACTGCCTGCAGTCGGCTACGAACTTTTACCTTAAGGCTTGTATACATGCCAGTGACCTTGTGCATATAAACGGGGCTAACTACTCCTCTACGCGCCACTCCGCTACCCGCATTTTTAATTTATTATAAAAGACATAACATTTATTTTAAAAACGTAACAAAACCAAATTATTTTCGTTTGTATTACAAAGCAGTAGATATTTTTTTTAGACTTTTGTTAAAAAATGAAGGAGTAAAATGGTTTCATCTCAACGATTTGGAGGTGATTTGGTGATTTTTTTTCTTATTATGTGATACCGATACATAAATTCTGGCTAAACCAAATTACGTATCATATCATGTAGATTACTACTATTTCATATGTAATTTCTCAGTAAATGCCGACGAAAAGTTGCTTCATCTGCACGCTGTTTTTAAGCATTTCTCAAGAGAGCCGCCTTAATTCGTCGGCATTTACTGAGAAATTACATCTGAAAAAAATAGGTGGTAATCTACATGATATGATACGTAATTAGCCAGAATTTGTGTATCGGTATGAAATAATAAGAAAAAAAATCACCAAATCACCTCCAAATCGTTGAGATGAAACAATTTTACTCCTTCATTTTTAAACAGAAGTCTAAAAAAAAAATATCTACTGCTTTGCAATACAAACGAAAATAATTTGGTTTTGTTACTTTTTAAAAATATGTGATATTTTTTTTAAATAAATTAAAAATGCGGGTAGCGGAGTGGCGCGTAGAGGAGTAGTTAGCTCCGTTTATATGCACAAGTTCATTGGCATGTATACAAGCCTAAATAAGACGGTTAGTGTCTTTGCACTGAACGTAAGTCTCGCTTTGAAGTTGATTTTGCGTAAATGCTGCGTAAATACATAAGATAAGTCGCCGACGTCCGATGTGTCTGCTTTTTTGGCTCCATACTTAATTCTTAAATTCTAAACATTTATACTGACTAAAAACTTTCGAAGAACAGCATTCATCAGTAAGTTGTTAGTGATAATATTTTCGATGTTATGGGTTTATCTAGATGAATATTTATGAAATATTTAATATGAAAGTCATATATATCCATTATATTATATTCAATGGTTTCATCGTGTGTTTTAGATATGTTTAGAGTGCAACACTAGTTGAAAGTCTTAACAAATGCATTAGTTGTGTTGTATCTGATGTCGATATTAGATGTTTGTCGATGTTGTTGGCACAGCACTATTAATATACATTGTATGTTCATTGAATATGACAGTGAATAGGCATTCTTAAAAGGGCTTTCATTTCAGAATTTAAAACCTTATTTAGACAGTTTTAATTGATGCAATAAAATAAAAATAAAGCTGGTGTCATAAGTTCACTAATAAATATTTAGGTGACCAAAGACCAGAAGAGCCAACGAAAATTTGAAAACACATAACTCGCAAATCAGACATTATTTCATGAATTTCTATTACCAAATTAAAAGTTCATGGCAAAAATGAAATGAAATTTAATTGCAATGCAAAGTGAATCATATGTTACAGATTTAGGGTGCAAATTCTAACTAAACCTATACACATCTGCATTCCTAACTGAACTGAAAATGTCCAAATTTTATTGGACATAGTCTACACATTGGCAAAATGAAGTGAAATTTAAGTGCAGTGCAATTTGAACCATCTGTTACAGAGTTAGGGTGCAAATTCAAACTAAACAGATCTGCATTCCTAAATGAAGTTGCAATAGAAACTGGATCTTATTTAACACTAATAAGGACCAAATTCTAGCCACAGTCTACACATCCGCAGTCCGCTTGAATGTTGTGTACTAAAGCACAGTGTCCAAGCACAGTGTTGCAGCACAGTGTTATAACTGCATCACGTCATGTGTTATAGGAATGCAGTAAGATAAGGAACTCTGGTCGGGCGAATGCGATACTGAATGCAGCATTGTATATGTCTAAGGTATGCATCAGGTATGAGCATGGCTTTGCTAACATGGCGCTTGGCTGGGCTCCATTGGTGTTGAATGTTATGTTGTTTCGATGGTGTTTTAAGCAGGGTATTATTGATCAAACAGGGTTAGTTCGCTCTGTGATAGAACTGTCAAGACGCCATTTTGAATATTGCGGTTTGACAGGTGAAATAGGTCCTTATTTCAAGTGAGTACGTATTATGGTACGTTTACACGCTTGCCGTGGCTTGGCAAGCGTCCACAAACACAAGCGTGTGAACGGGGTGATTGGCTTGGCTTGCGTGAGCTTGTCGCCGATCCGGACTAGTGTCACTAGTGGTTTTTGAACACAGATCAAAGGAAGCTTGCGGCAAGTATTTGCGACGCATTTACACGTTGGCGCGTGTTTAGTTTCGCTCACAAGCTCGCACTGAGCGGACGTTTTTTACGCTACGATCATCTAATACCTTTAAAAGAGCAATTATTTTATATGTATGATAATTGTATTTATATATATAATCTGAATCTCGGAAATGGGTTCATCGATATTTATGAAATTTAATATGTAGGGGTTTTGGGAGCGAAAAAACCGAGTAAGAATCGGTCATCTAGGTACTGAGTAGTAATTAGTCTAACGACGAGAATAGGACCTTTCTCGAGGCCTCACAACTTTAACGTGTACGTCCGCCATGCTTGCCTGTCCGGAACATACTAACGCACTCGCAAGCGTGTAAATGGCATCCAAGCGTTTGTAAAGGCTTGGAGCTTGTGGACGCTTGCCAAACCACGGCAAGCGTGTAAACGTAGTATTATAGGTAAGTTAAGAAATAAAGTAGTAAACAGATCCTACAGAGTAGTATCCTACAGAGGATAGATTAATATTGAATTTAATTTTTCTATCTAGTTAGTTTTTTTCAGACTACCTTCATGTCGTATTTTTTCTCGTTTCAATGTTCGTTTTACTTTCAAGTAATTCAGTTTAGCTGCTAAAAGAACATGTAAAATAGTGTTTGTTAACCATAATAGTATATTGTCATATTGTCGCCAGTGTACGAGACTTATATTGGGTAGTATACCCAATATAAGTCTCGTACCTGGATGACCGATTCTTACTCGGTTTTTTCGCTCCCAAAACCCCTCCATATTAAATTTCATAAATATCGATGGAGCCATTTCCGAGATTCAGATTATATATATAAATACAATTATCATACATATACAATAATTGCTCTTTTAAAGGTATTAGATGATCGTAGCGTAAAAAACGTCCGCTCAGTGCGAGCTTGTGAGCGAAACTAAACACGCGCCAACGTGTAAATGCGTCGCAAATACTTGCCGCAAGCTTCCTTTGATCTGTGTTCAAAAACCACTACTGACACTAGTCCGGATCGGCGACAAGCTCACGCAAGCCAAGCCAATCACCCCGTTCACACGCTTGTGTTTGTGGACGCTTGCCAAGCCACGGCAAGCGTGTAAACGTAGTATTATAGGTAAGTTAAGAAATAAAGTAGTAAACAGATCCTATAGAGTAGTATCCTACAGAGGATAGATTAATATTGAATTTTATCTTTCTATCTAGTTAGTTTTTTTCAGACTACCTTCATGTCGTATTTTTTCTCGTTTCAATGTTCGTTTTACTTTCAAGTAATTCAGTTTAGCTGCTAAAAGAACATGTAAAATAGTGTTTGTTAACCATAATAGTATATTGTCATATTGTCGCCAGTGTACGAGACTTATATTGGGTATACTTGCATGAGAAATTCGAGATAAATTATTAAATTTTTTAAACAAATAAGTTCCAAACCTATGTCATAGAAGACAAAGTTCAAATTCCACTATTTAAAAATACACAACACTAAAGTCCATAGTTGAGTTGGTGGCGACGGCTTGAAAAGATGTCGATTTATAAATCTAAGTATACCTATATATATATATAAATTCTGCCGTCATAAGAAAAAAGGACGTATCTACACAAAACGAAGTAACCGATTTCCGACACTAAGAAAATAACTTAAGTTCGAAAATCGGTTGCTTCGTTTTGTGTCGATACGTCCTTTTCCGACATTACGATAATAACTTAAGGTCGGAAATATAGTACTTAGTATTGTGTCGTTACGCCTTTTTTCTCATGACGGCAGAATTACTAAATATCGTTTTTAATAAATGGGAAAAACATCCATCTTATTATAATCTAAATTTATTTAAAGGTTAAAATTCATGAGGTGGTTTTTTATAAAACTGGCTTCTTCAAGCTTTTTCTTAATTTCTCTTGTCCAATGTAATGTAAACTTTATTGTTTGTTGGTTATGGTGCAACGTGGCTTACATGAAACATTTGATGATGTAATACTGTGACTAACTTGATGTTTGGGGAAACTTGATGTCTCACAACGTAACATGTTCCGACTAATTGTGCACTAAGTGTCACCGATATTTTTCTTCGTGTTTGTAATCATGGTATCTCACTTGGCGTATTTGTTCAAAACAATATATACCTTATCTCTACACGTTTAGAGTTTATTTTGTATTAGCATAAATACGCCGAGTGATCTGCCGCTGTACAAATTTATTTATGTAACTCTACACTATACTGAAGTATGGTAGATGCCAGTCTATATAGTCATTATACAGGTAGTAATGAGATTGAAAAGTAGATACGTCAATAACAGTTACGCTACACTCCCTAGAATGTACAGACGACAAAATAGTTGAGTATGAGGATGTTAAATTATACAACGTGTAATAGAACGCCTAAATAGGGAATATGTACGAAAAAAATATTTATTATCAATACAGTTTATCTATAAATATACACAAATATAATACTATACTAACAGTGCAAATAGAATCAAAATTGCTCGAAAAACAAACGAGATAAAATTATTTTAAACAAATGTATCTGTCCCTCTCGCGAAAACGCTGTTTTCTATGGCAGCTGTATAGGCGCCAAGAAATTAGACGTCACAATTCATATCGGACTTCTCTTTCTAATTGTAAACTTTGTAGCTTGTATAACTTCATCGCTGATGAAGGTATTTATAAAAAAAATGTTTATTAGCACTTTCAGTGCCAAGTGCAAAAGTGTTTTTACAGTTTTAGTGCGAAGCACTCAACACATGGGCCGAACAACAATTCGTTCGTGTGCCCACAACCCGCGCATGAACACAAGTCACATATACTCGTAGCTACTTAAAACAACGACTCAGATACGGGTTGTGGGCACATAACGAATCACTGCTCGACCCACACGCTGAGTTCTTGGCACTAAATGTGTTAGAGTTAATAAGTATTTCATTTTGTAAATAAAAAAATCGCATGCATATTCCCTATACCTTTAAAAGGATCATTGTACTCATCAGAACAACTTTTACTATAGGACTAACACTAAAATCTCGAAATAAAAAATCGACAGATTCATACATTTCTGTGCGCAACACTCCAGAATGTACTGAAAAGCCAGGAGCCAGGAGGGTTATGTTTTTTCATCGCGATTTCGGGTGTGATCCCATAGTAAAAGTTGTTCATAATGACGAATACAAAGACCCCTTTACAGTTATTGTGTTTATTCTGTTACACATTGTATTATCTTTATTTTTAGAGCGCCTTCAAATTTGCCACAAAGTTCCGCGCTGCTTTCTTAATCCATATCTATACTAATATTATAAAGAGGAAAGATTAGTTTGTTTGTTTGAAATGAATAGGTTCCGAAACTACTGGACCGATTTGAAAAATTCTTTCAGCAATGGATAGCTACATTATCAGGGAGTAACATAGGCTATATTTTATCCCCGTACTCCCACGTGAACGGGAACTAGCGGGTGAAACCGCGTGACGTCCACTAGTAAATAATAATCGCGCTGTAGCCGCGCTGCGGCCGCGCATCATTTCATTAATCGACTGGTGATAATGCGCACGTGGTTTTTGTTCAAGTCTAAACATAACGAAGATGGTTGAAGAATTTATCGATGAGGTTGAGCGTCGTCCAGCGATATGAGATTTGAAGTAGGCGAGTGTTTTAAAGAGTCTTTCTTCAGCACAAATATATAAGGTTCCAAATGTGGAAGTAAATTAAGTAAGTTCTTGATAATCGTAAGTAATTTTGAAATTTTTGTTCATAGTTGACCTTTTACTTTATGAAATTCAGTTCGTTGACTTATACAAGATAACGGCAACATTTTTAGGTCCTTTGTTTTCCTTTTTCCAAAATCTTTTTTCGTTTTAATAGTAATACTAACAGCAGTGTTTCGTCGTCAAAGTCCATCGTGAAACTAAATGTACAGCAAAATAATGCTTGAATCTAGCGGTTGCAGCGCGGCAGCACCGCTGCAGCCGCGCTGTAGTCGCGCTGCCAACGCGCGGCACTTTGCGGCTAATTTGAAGGTGCCCTTACAGAGGAATTAGACTGAGGCATCGTCCTTAAACAAAGTTATCGCGCGAATACGCGATCGTCGCGTTCATTTGTACGAAAAGCTCGGTGGTATAGTCGCGCCGATAGAGGGCGCCTTTCGGTGGTTCGATGATATTTTCTTGTATTAAAACGAGGCCTGAGTCTTTGATATTGTTCGTTAAATTGTTGTCTACTGTGAATACAACGTGTAACAGAGAAAAGCAATACCTCTAAAGGGGTCATTGCAGTCATCACTATGAACAATTTATTACTTGGGGACCAAACCTTAAATTGCGAAAAATAATCAGCTGTTCACTACATTTTGTCGAGTTATGTGGACATAAAATGTATGGCATAGTCGATTTTTGTTTAGCGATTTCAGTCAGTGTCGGTCCTATAGTAAAATTTGTTCATAACGATCGAGTACAATGACCGCTTAAAAGGTACTGCGATTATTCTGTTACACGTTGTATTTGGTATTTAGTTGTCTGCATACAGAACTATTTTATTTGTTTGAATGTACTTTTGTACCCAAAATCCATCCAATCAGTAGGTAAATGACGCTTACACACAGTAGTGAGATGGGGCACTACATTCAATTATTCGATCTCCATAATCATTACACAGTAATTAATATAGGTTCACAAAAAAAAGAATAATTACAGAATTTAAAAGTAAATAAGTACACCGTATAACCAAGCTAAAGCTGCTAATCATTGCTTAAAAAAATAAATATCATAAATGCATCCTAAAAATATGAAATAATTCATCCCAGAATCATACAACCCCAGAAACATAGGCCTTTGAAAAATAATGCATGAATAAAAAAAATCCTGTAACACTAATGATAGTATTCCGACATTTGAATTTTATTCCGAGAAAAACAAAACATAAACAGAAAATCACACACAAACATTTAAAGGTTGATCTACTCATAACAGGGCCTTGCCCAGGACGTCGTCGTGGTGTGTCTGCTCCGTAAGAACTCGTTCATATGCGTCCGTGTTGCGGCCCTGGGGGTTTACTCTCTAAGGCCGAAGTCCGTAATTTCAGCCTTAGTTACGGGCGTTTCTTACTCCGTATCACCTACGGACTTACGATTAGTCCCGAACCCAAACTAAGAATGAATGACAACACGATTTGACAAATCGTATTGTCCTTTATTTTTTTTTAATAATGATAGGCACGCGTTTGACCACTATCTCATCTGATGGTAAGCGATGATATGGTCGAAGATGGAGCATGCTTGCCTAGAAGTAACCTATTCTTAGTGGTGATACGTAGTAGAAAACGCCCGTAACTAAGGTCTAAATGACGGACTTCGGACGTAGAGAGCAGACCCCCAGACACGGACGTGTGTGAACAAGTTCTATTTTTTTTTCGAGCTCCTGGCGTACCACCTTCATCCACGCCTTGGGTACGGTCCTTATAAGAGTGGATAAGCCTTAAATATTCACAATAATCTCTATACGTTCGTGAATCAGTTCTCAGCCCTGAAGGACGTGCACGAGAAGACCAACAGTCTCATAGAGCAGGTGGACGCCTGCTGGGACCGCTTCATGTCCAAGATCCGCGTCGACACCGACATGTTCCCCGAAAGGAAGAACCGACTCACCGCCGTCTACTCTAAGGATAAGGAGTATTTGTAAGTAATTACCTTTTATGATAGTTAGATCTTGAAATCATTTAAAAAATGAATAAAGTATCTATGAACATATTCACACCATCACACCGCACTATCACACACACACACACACACACACACACACACACACACGCACACACACACACACACACACACACACACACGCACATCTTCGACCACATCATCGCTTACCATCAGGTGAGAAAGTGGTCAAACGTATGCCTATCGACAGTAAAAATAAAATATTTTCGATTGGCAAGCTATAATAGGCATGTTTATAAATCAACAAAATTTGATATAAAATATGTCTTATCTGGTTATCACGTGGGTGAAGGTCGATGTTCCACCGTCTCCAAGATTATATAACGTCTAATAGAATAAACGCAATACCTCTTAAGGGGTCATTGAACTCATCATTATGAACAACTTTCACTATGGGACTAACACTGAAATCGCGAAAAAGATCGACTCCCCCATACATTTCTGTGCGCATAACTCGACAAAATGTACTGAACAGCTGATTTTTTTTCGCGATTAAATATTGACGCGATTACGTTAAATTGACGAAGATACGACGCTTTTAAAATTCTCAATACGTCACGCCGTGGTATAATTTTTAGTGCGTTATGACGTCACGACCGTTTTATCTTTGTCAATATTCACTGATTTACAAAATAAAAAAAATACGTGTCCATTATATTTCAATACTCTAACTGATGGACTAAATAGATTTGCAATTTTTTTATGGTGGAATCTAGCCTATTGGTGACACGGTTGGCGCAGTGGTTGAGCGATTGGCTGCCGCGCTGTGTGTCGCGGGTCCGATTCCCGCATGGAACAAATTTATTTGCATGACCTACGATAGTTGTTCCGGGTCTGGCTGTTTGTGTGTTTGTAAACGATACAGGAGACATTTCTAGTGTGGGGCAATATTTATTAAAAAAAAAATGTCTTCACAGTGCGTCTGCGTTTGCTCATAATAAATCTGCCTGGCACCTCGCTCACAATTGGTGTTAATATTAGTACCCACTTGTATCCTTATTAGGTTCCATTATTGCCAATTACTCTGCACGATTCCAATTGTATTCGAAATACTTAACGTATTATATTAGTTGGAGTTTCTTTGCGTGATCGAATCAGAAATGATGATATCCGCAAGAAAACCAAGGTTACCGACATTGCCCGAAGGATCGCCAAACTAAGTGGCACTGGGCAGGGCACATTGCTCGCAGAACCGTTGGTCGATGGGGCCGAAAAGTACTGGAGTGGCGACCGCGTACCGGAAGACGCAACGTTGGAAGGCCTCCCACAAGGTGGACCGATGACCTGGTGAAGGTCGCGGGTAGCCGATGGATGCTAGACGCACAGGATCGGTCGTTGTGGCGAAGCTTGGGGGAGGCCTATGTCCAGCAGTGGACGTCTTTCGGTTGATATGATGATGATGATGATTATATTAGTAGGCGCCCGGGAAAATGATAGATTTATAGTCATACTGGTATGAGTAACTAAGATAGAGCTCTACTAACCTAAACTTTTCTAAAACAAGTGTCTACGTACATATACCGTCGACGTACGCATCAGCGTAGTTTCGTTTTTACTGAAACTTTAATTTTGTACGACTTTTATAATTTAAATATGCAATAAAAAAAATATAAAATAAAATTGTCATGGCTAGTTGTCGCTTTATCATTAGTTAAAAATACAGTGTCAAAATAAATGCTTTAAAAAAATCGATCAAAAACGTAGGATCGTGTCATATTGTTTGCATTTCTTTTATGAAAGTTTTTACTTTAGACAGTAAAAATTATTATTAAAAAATATACTTTTTGCATTTACTACACAGTACATTAGTAAACATGAAAGCAATTGGCCAAATATTGGTTCCAGATTCGACACGACAGCAGAATGTTTTTGGACACCTTCCATTCGTTCGCGCATCGTTCAGTTCATTCTCGACCGGAAGAAGTTCTCCGAGAGGTCCAACGATGACTTCGCCTTCGGCATCACAAGACTGATATCTAATTGTACTTATAGCGCTGCCTATCCTTTACACGATGTAAGTATACGTTTTGATACACTTACACTTTCTTTTGGTACTTTATTTTACCATTTTGTGTGTTTTGTGCGAGTCCCAAAGAAATTTTTTTTTTCCTTTTTTTTAAACGATACAATTTTGCTATTAATTAAAATCCCATTGACAGTGATGTGGATGATTTTTGTTTCAAATTAAATCAAATCAAATCGTATATTTCAAATAAACCATTTACCAGGCACTTTTGAATTGTCAAAGTCAGTCAGTCAAAAACATGAAGCTATTTGCACGTTCCAAAGCGTAGATCTCTATGGAGAAGAACGTGCAAGAAACTCCACGGAGCCTCTTTTAAACCATGTGGTGTATTACAAAAATCTTGTTAACATTATCTTTGATTGCTTCTATGTGTGAGGACAATGCAAAGAACAAGAAAATATCGTTTGATGATACATGATTGTTTTTTATTACACGCGTTTGTGTATAATTACGTGAATTTATTTTAAGTTACATCTAGGAATGTAAGAAAGAAAGGGAGGCCTTTGTTCTGCAGTGAGATACAACATGCTAAAAATAAAATAGTAGATTATGCACCAAGGGGATAAAGCAGTGTCTTATGTCACGGGCGTCATATTGAATTTCGAACCTAATGAAGGATTCGAAAGTTAACTTCCGAGCAAAGCGTGGGAGTTTAGAGTTTAACTCACGAGCGAAGCAAGGGAGTTAATACAAGAATCCTGAATGCACCGAGGGATTCAAGCTAGCCCAAGGCAAAGACACAATTATTCCCGAGGAGCATACTCTAATTTTCACACCAACTGCGAAAAATTGTTCGCAAGTCGTGAAGAGAGGTGGCCGCGAGCAGTTCCCGTCGGCCGCCAAGTTGAATTCCAAATTCAAATTACATTATTGACCTCCGGGCAATAATGACTTAATTTAGGTTGAAATGCATGACATATAATCTGACGTTTCGTGCAGTTGGTGTTAAACAAATATTGAATACATCTGGATATATAAAGTGAAGTTATTATCTGAATTTGTTAGATCAGAATAGAGGCTACTCACACTTCATTTTGGTGGTTCGTAATATTAGTCTTATGTTCGCCAGTAGATATGTTTCATTCAACGTATGGAACCCTAAAATGTTTGTTAATTAAGAGTACGTGTTACATTTTGTGTGTGTTTCAGGGTGATCTCAAAACTCCTGGCTCCATGAGGCATTTACTCTACACTGAATGGGCGGCCGTCTCCAAATGTATCAAATACCAACCACTAGACTACGTTAAGGATTATTTCGGTGTTAAAATAGGTTTGTATCATGAATTAGTTTCTTTTCTTTTTGTCATTAAAGCGATGGTTGAGTGTGGGATCCCGGGTTTGTTTCCCAGGTTTTGTATGATGTAGATGCATCATTAGGAATTTCTCAATAGTAGCCCATTGTTTGGATGTTGGTGTGACACTCCCGTGCCAGGAAAGTACGTTAAATCGATGGTCTTGTGCCTGATGTCTCCCGCGATAGTCGTACAGTAGTACCCAACTGATATGTCTGTATGAGCGCAGAAGATGAATTTTCAAAGCGCGGAAAATGCTATTGACCAATGGGCACGCTCCACGCAACGCGCTTCTTTTTCCTGTACCGCTATTGGTCGGCAGCTGCCGCCATGTTAGCGCGCGCCGCGTAGCATGCACGTGACTTGCGAGTGAGACGGAATTAGCAGCTGCAGTGTATTATGAACCTTATGGTAGTGGTATAAGGTTGATTTTAATTTTGCTTTCTTTCGTTAATCTTTGGGGCCCTACTTTCTTTTCTGTGTGAACGAAGATTCACGACGCGCCTTATCAGTTGGGTACCACTGTATTGACGTCCCATCGAATTATGAGAATAAAGGAACAGAGTGCATCTGTGTCTCTGCACACTTTGTGCACTATGATATCCCACGTTTAGATGGCTTGTCTCTACTGCTTCTAGCTTCTTTAGATATCTTTTCCTAGCTTGCCTAATATTTATCACTTGAGGTAATAGTAAAGAATTTGTTTTTCTTTTCAGGTTTATATTTTGCATGGCTCGGCTTCTACACTCATATGCTGATTCCTGCGTCAATAATAGGTTTAATATGCGTAATATACTCGGCTGCAACTGTTTACAGTAATACACCTAGGTAAGTTATCAAAGAAAACAATACACTACTGGCCTTATTTTCTTCCTAAACAATCATAATTATCTTATACTGCCCAAATTATCACCGCAGACTACCCCCTTCTGATTTAAAGTTCTTTCAGTTCATCCTAAGGTTGTCTGCTAGATATCGCTGTCAGTGAAAAAATCGCCGTCAGCGATAAGATCGCCGTCAGCGATAAGATTTCCGTCAGCGATAAGATCGTCGTCAGCGATAAGATCGCCGTCAGCGATAAGATCGCCGTCAGCGATAAGATCGCCGTCAGCGATAAGATCGCCGTCAGCGATAAGATCGCCATTGAATTAAGTTTGTGTAAAAAAGTTGTGTAACTATTTTGGTGTACAGTAAAGTATATTCTATCTATCTACTGAGGTGCGGCTAAGTAATTACTTATTCAAATTTAGTAGTTTGCTCAACGACTTTCTGCCACATGCCGTACAATAATTTGAGTATTTTAGTTCCATGGTATTGCGCTAGAACTGAGATTCAATTCCAGCATTTTTTAGTAACGTTCTCATTCGCATCGCAGTCAGAATCAGAGAAATTTGATGTGTTTTCGACTGAGGTGCGAATGCGAACGTTTCATTATAAGTACGGGAATTGTCCCTCAACTGGTTGGTATAAGAGTGAGTTGGACCAACCTTCCTATCCTACATCTTAAAAGTCCAATGATTGACATAAACCTTTGTTGTTTTCAGTGAAGACGTATGCAACTATGATTCGTCAGTGAAAATGTGTCCACAATGTGACTACTTCTGCGACTTCTGGGACCTGAAAGCGACGTGTTTACAGTCACGGATAACATATCTCTTCGATAATCCTACTACTGTGTTCTTCGCTATTTTTATGAGCTTTTGGGGTGAGCATATAGCTGTAAAAGATTTAAAAAAATGTATTGTTATCTGACACTAGGGTATGTGGGGTCGTGAGACCTTACTGGCTCACACGATAAGAAGAAAAAGATTTAAAAAAATCTGCAAAGAATACATTTACTCCTACTATAAAATGCAAGACCTCTACTCGGGCAGTCAGGTACAAATAGTAGTGATTTCAACGACACGCTACTAGTTACTTGTAGAAGAACCTGAAACATTTTTCTACCCGACTGTCCCAAAAGGAGCATAATGCTTTGTTGGCTATTTTCTTCTTACCCACATTCACTAAATGATATTCGATCAGAGGACCAATTCCACTCATTTTTAAGCAACCTTCGCATTCTGACAAATTGTGACTGAGATGCGAATGCGAAAGTTGCTGGTAATAGCAAACTGGTTCTAATACAAAGTTCATCTGAATTTCAAACTACCTTCATTTTTATTTCGCAGCCGCCTGTTTCTTGGAGCTATGGAAGCGATACTCGGCAGAAATGACGCATCGATGGGATTTAACTGGCTTCGATGTTTACGAAGAGCATCCTCGACCGCAATACCTCGCGAGATTAGCACATGTTAAGAGAACACAGGTATAGGCTGAAGAGAATTCTCCTTTGTGATATCATTAAAACATGTAACATTTTTCGGTTAAAGCTAAGCACCCCTAATCTCTCAAACGTCACAGCTTTGAGAAGTTTTTAAGTCTTTTTGTCGTTAAATTACAACTTAAAGAGAAAATTACATAGAATTAGACGGTCCATTTCAATTGCAATTTATTTAAGTATTACATTGCGTCGTTAAATAATAATTGAATTCGAGTAATCACTCGAATTCAATTATTATTTGTTGTACTTACGAGAAAGAATCGCAAATAAATTGATGATGTTTCTGATATCCATCTTTTTATTTCTCAGTTGAACGTGGTAACAGGAGAGCGTGAGCCAATGGTACCATTCTGGCGAATGCGTCTCCCCGCAACACTAATGTCATTCAGTGTCGTCGCTCTGCTAGTGCTAATGGCACTGGCTACGGTTCTCGGCGTGGTACTATACCGGATGTCCCTGTTGGGCGCCAATATACTACGAAACGGCAATGTAGTGACGACATACAACCCCATCATGTTTACTACGGCTACGGCAGCGTGTATCAACTTGTGTTTCATTTGTTTGTTCAATTATGTAAGTAACCATATTTTAATTAATCATACTGTCATAGTTCATGGTCCCAGTTGGGCGCCATTTTATAGTGCTTAGTCTCTGTTTGGCGCCAGGTTATGCTTAGTCTCAGTTGGGCTACATTTCTTAGTGCTTAATCCCAGTTGGGTATCATTTCATAGTGCTTCGAACCTGTTGGGCTCCATGT
Organism: Lacanobia wlatinum; assembly: GCA_947578705.1. NCBI lineage: Eukaryota > Metazoa > Arthropoda > Insecta > Lepidoptera > Noctuidae > Lacanobia > Lacanobia wlatinum. The sequence goes on along the minus strand of OX388027.1, from coordinate 25,298,135 downwards.
TATTGTGCTTAGTTCCATTTAGGCGCCATTTAATATTGCTCAGTCCCAGTTGTGCCCATTTCATAGTTTTAAGTCCCAGTTGGGCGCCATTTTATGGTACTTCGTACCTGTTGGGCGCCATTTTATAGTTTTTAGTCCCAGCTGGGCGCCATTTTTTATACCAGTTGGGCGCCATTTTATATTTTTCTCCCATTTGGGCGCCAATTATTAGCATTTTGTGGCTATATCGCATGGCCACAGCCCTTATATCCGTATGGGCCTGATACTGTCCTTACACTAATTATGTTTCACCTCGCACAGGTCTACCAATACCTAGCAGAATGGCTAACAGAGAAAGAACTCCTCCGTACGCAGACGGAATTCGACGACTCGTTGACACTCAAGATATACCTTCTTCAGTTCGTGAATTATTACGCGTCCATATTCTACATAGCCTTTTTCAAAGGCAAGCTGATTGGTCGGCCTGGCGACTATGTGAGGTGGTTTGGACATAGACAGGAAGAGGTAAAGTATCTTTAGTTAGGTGTAAATAAGAAACAACATTTCAACCCATATAAATATAAATCGACTTTTTGTTACCATGGCATTATTTTCAATAAAAAAATCCGATCACAACTGCTGGAAGGAAAAACTGTCTAAAAGGAAGTTATAGAATAAATATTCCATACTAGCTTTTGCCCGCGACTTCGTACGCGTATATCCCGTGTTTTCCCGTTCCCGTATGAATTTCGGGAAATCCTTAGTGCTCCACTACGGATCGCAGGGAAGCTACAAGCCAAATTTCAGCTCTATACGACCAACAGTTTCGGCTGTGCGTTCTCCGTCAGTCACTCAGTAACGAAAGAATTTTATATGAATATAAGGATTGACATGTGACGTCACTGTTATTCGATAACACGCATATAAAACTACAAAACCAAACTGAATCAAATTTTTATGGGACCAAATGGCAAGTATACTGCATCGAACTAAAAAGAGTCACAGAAATCGAATCTGAAACCTCGGAGTAATCGGTGTACATACATAAAAAAAATACCCACCGAATTGAGAACCTTCTCCTTTTTGGAAGTCGGGTAAAAACAGATAGAGAAATGGTTCTATGATGCCCCCATTTCCGTCGTGAGCGGGGGCGTGATGGAAACATTTATTTGAAGTTCTCATTGCAGCTTCATTGAATAACTAATTTTGACGCTGCGACGCTGTTTCCAGAAAAATAAATTCTTGGTGTTATTTGTTGTTTCGTATAAAGGTTTAACTTCACTTGGCGTATTTGCGCAAATACTCGCCTTTCTTACATGATTGTTAAAAAATAAACTCTATCAACATAATTTTAGGTTGTATTTTCTATTGCCCAAGTATCGCGAATATTTTTACGCGAATATGGTGTTTTTCAAATATTTGTAAAATAATAGATACAGGACAATATTATTGGACTCTATTCTTGATCCATCTCTTCAGTGTGCACCCGGAGGCTGTCTCCTGGAGCTGTCCATCCAGCTGGCCATCATAATGATAGGCAAGCAGTTCATCAACACCATCGTAGAGATGCTCATGCCGTATCTACTCAAGTGGTGGTACATCATACGCACTGTGGGGAGGAAAAGACAGTAAGTTGTACTTTTAGCTGTACTGTAAAATGGGGTAAATACGAATGCAGGGGTGAATCGACACAAAACTCTTTTTACTTGCATGTGATGTTATTTGTTTTTAACAAAGCTTCTTTTTCCTAATATTAATTCATAAAAACAATCATTAAATGCTGCAAACAATGTTCAAATAACGTGAAAATCCCTTTTAAAGTTTTGTTTCGACATCCAACCTAAGTTAGTTGGTGACGAAATTTTGAATATGAATTTCACTTACCTTAAACTTGGCTTATGGCTGGTTTCCCAATTGAGAATTTTGAATATGAAGTTTCTGTAATGCCGAAATTCGACATGTTTGCCAGTCGAATTTCAGCGAAACACGTCGATTTTCGGCAAAAACTAAACTTCGAATTCTTAATTCAGAAATCGAAGGCAAGGCCTGGCAAATTGTTAAGAAAAACCAAAATTTCTAAATTGACTTGATATGGGTTACTTACTAAAAGATTTCTTATTTTTTCAGGATTAAAAGCCCTATGCAATGGGTAAAAGATTTTAAACTAGTCGATTTCGGTAACATGGGGCTGTTTCCCGAATACTTGGAAATGGGTAAGTGGCGATGCCTCTTCCATAATTATCAAACTTGTCCAATGAAAATCGCCTTTATTGCTACGACATAAAGGTGCTCTCAGGTGTAATATTACAAGGCTGGCCCTGCTTCCCTCGGTTTAAAAAAATATACTTTAAAGCCTATATTCATCAAGAATAATAAACCTTTTAAATTGTGATATAATTTTTCAAGTAGTTGTTGTGTTGATTGGTTCCGGAGATTACCCTCCCCATATACACGGTGCCATTTTTGTCGTCTTACAACGGCAGCCCACTTAATCTATTCAGTGACTACTACACTTTCATAAAAAAAAAAACTTGAGAGGTGTCCTGTTCCTTTCGATTAATTAGTGAAGGAATTGTAATTTTTTTTTTTTAAGTTATAATATTTTTTATTTTTTTATTTACACTTATAATGTAAACAGAAATAGAAAGACGAAACGAAAATGACTGGCTTGCTTTCTATGAGAGAGAGAGAGAGACAGACAGAGAAACACGCACACCCCGCACGGCTTACAACTATAACAAAAAGTGTCGTTACAATTTTTGGTCTTAATTTTTACCGTCTAGCCCTCTTTCGCAACGCGCGATAAGGAACTTTATAACGCGCAGTGTAGGGTTAAATGTAAACACCGTGGGTGGTCGCACGGTTAGCTCGCAATCGGACGACTGCCGCACCCCGCGCCCCCGCGCCCCCGTGCCCCCGCGCCCCCGTGCCCCCGCGCTCGCGAGCCACGCATGTTACATATTTCAGTTCTCCCGCGTCTCTCGCTTGCTCCCTCCAAAAGTCTTGTTTTGTGTTAGATTGTTTTCCAATACATTTTAAAGTGGACCTTTTGTAATTGTGTGCCGTTCTATGTAATCGAAAATAAACTGTCATCGTATCAAGTCCGTCTTTCCGTTAACCACCACCGTTGGACCACCACCCTTTTATAAATATTTATATTTATGAAAATTTTAATTGTTAAAAAATTAAAATATTATTCATTACCATGACGCATAACGTAGTTTGTAACATCCAGTAGCGAGCGCATTCGGAATCATGTGTCCCAAGGACGGCATGGAATGGAACGGCGACATTTTTCTGATACGTAACCATCATTAACAGGGTGTTTCATAATTCTAATACATTATTAATTTTTATTTTACTTATAATCTTTATGAATTACTAGTGGACGTCACGCGGTTTCACCCGCGTAGTTCCCGTTCCCGTGGGAGTACGGGGATAATATATAGCCTATGTTACTCCCTGATAATGTAGCTATCCAATGCTAAAATAAATTTTCAAATCGGTCCAGTAGTTTCGGAGCCTATTCAATTCAAACAAACAAAAAAACAAATAAATCTTTCTTCTTTATAATATTAGTGTAGATTTAAAAAAAACAATCGGGCCTAGTGGTAGTTTATGTCGGGTACATTAAGTGAACCGCCTTTGTAAGACGACTAAAATGGCGCCGTGTATACTAACTCATAAATCTATTAAAAATCGAGATTATTCTTAACCTAACATTTAGGACTTTTCCTATTAAGAAAACAGTACAGTTCAAGACATTTTTTTTTTCATTTATCATGTAAATCATTTTGCACAGTTCTCCAATACGGGTTCGTAACGATATTCGTGGCGGCGTTCCCTTTGGCGCCCCTGTTCGCGCTTATCAACAACGTGCTGGAGATGCGCCTGGACGCCAAGAAGTTCCTCACGTGCTACCGGCGCCCCGTGCCGCAGCGCGTCAACGACATCGGCGTGTGGTACCGCATACTGGACTCTATTGGCAAGCTCAGTATCATTACTAATGTGAGTAGGAATAATACTTTGATATTGTGACAACAGAGAGACAGCGGGCTTTTTTATGGTTCAAGCCCGCCAACCAGTGGCCAAAAAAAAAAAAACTATCTATCAACCAGTGGCGAAAAACGCCGAGTCAATGAAGCTCGACGAGTCCCGGGCAAATGTCAACGAAATTAATCAGAAAAGTACAGTAGGTAAAAAGAGATGAGAGAAATGGCGGAATAGGTAAAGGCCGCAACGCATTTGCAGAAGGCAATGTGCCTAACTGGCCTTGTCCCCTTTGCGGGGAGGAAAGGGAGGAAAGGAGGGCCTGTCAAAGTCGACGAATCTTGAAAATTTTAAATTCGTAGTTTAACAAATAGTCTCAATTCTCGGAAACTTGAGGCAATTGTGTCATTATTTTTTATTGGGATTCTAGAAATGTTATTTAGGATTACGTTTCCAAAGTTCAAATGAACAAAAATAAAAAAGAATAATCACAATAACCGAAAAATGGTACAGTTTGATCAAATTTCTAGGTTTTTCTTAAAATGCCCATAATTTTCAAACTGCATGGGATAGATTTTTTTTCAGATTTTTCTCGTGATGGTTATGATCAATCCTGTCACCCCGTTTCGGCTTGACGTTGAGTTCTGGGACACCCTGTATAAGAGCGTTAGTTCTATTCCGCTCCGTAGAGCTCTTGGCTAAATGATAACAGCCACACGGATCGATCCTCAAGGCCAAGGTCGGTTCGTTGTTGGGTGACCGTCTTAACATGTCCAGATACCTACGTGCCTCGGAAAGCACGTTAAGCCGTTGGTCCCGGCTGTCATTAGTAGGTCTTTGGCAGTCGTTACGGTTTGTCAGAAGCCAGAAAATCTGGCACCAGTCTTACCAAAAAGTAACGTGTTACCCAGGGAGCGTTCAAGTACTACGTAACGAATTTGGGGGAGGGGGGTTAACTTCTTGTAAACGTTACGATGCGTTGCAGGGGCGGGAGGGGGTCTTTGAACTACGCGTTACGTAACATTAACAAAAGTATTTTAGCGACTTTCCGGTACTTTACGCCACGTAATTGTGACTTTTAGGTAAAAATGGTCATTTGGTGGTTACGTAACGTTTTACTAGGGGGGAGGGGGGTACAGAAAATGAAAAAAATGAAAATGAATGGCGTTACGTAATACTTGAACGCTCCCCCAGTTAATGGGTTGTGGGGGTAAAAATGAGTTAGTCGGGATTTAGCTGAATCTCGTTTGACTGGGAGCCGACCCCAATATAGTTGGGAAAAGGCTAGGCAGATGATGATAGTTCCATTCCGTTACTCGCTAGGAAACTCGCTAAGCTCTTGGCGCTAGCAGTCGGCTGCCAACGCGTGTCGGCCTAAGTATTTATTTATTTAAATTAAGTACAGCCACATCGCATACATTGTACAATTTTATAAAAAAGCTTCATATCAAAATGCAGTTCGCATCACCGTTGTTTACTCCTCCGAAGTTAGGTTTTAGTGACGACTGCGCAGGTACAATCGCGTAAACAAGTGTTACGTTCCTAGAATTTTTTTTTGTTTACACTTATTATATTATAAACAAGTAACAAAGACTACCAGTAACAATAACACTATCAAAAAGTACAACCACAAATACATACACCATAAAAACACACAAAAAACAAATCAAATAGTAAGAAATAACCAAAATAATTAATTAAAAACAATAACAACGTGTAACACTTTTCGCATCAACAGTCGTATTGTAATGAGCGCGCGGGTCACACGTATGCATCGAACGTATACGAGCGAGTGAGATGCCATTACACCCGCTATCTTGTGCGAACACGCGCATGCGCGATCTACCCGCGCATGCGCTGTCCTATGTTTTTTGTCAAATTGACATCCTGCGCATTCGCTTGCGACGTACTTCGGGGAGGTAAACTTGCGTGACGGGAACTGTACCTAATGCACATGACAATTAAGTCGTACATAGCGCTCACCAGAACAAATTCATATTAGAACTAAACCATCTGTACTAACTAATATTTTCTTGCTTTTCCCAGGGTTTCATAATAGCATTTACGTCCGACTTCATCCCGCGCCTCGTTTATCAGTTCTCGACTGGTTCAATGAATCAATACGTGAACCACACGCTCGCAGATTTCAACATCAGCGTGCTAGAACATCCACCTATCAAGACGTCGTATAACGAGTCTATGTGCAGGTGAATATCTACTTTATTTGTATAATTGTAAGGTTCACATTTAATTAGTTGTATGGAGAAATTTGAGCCCCTATGTGTACGAATTTCAACATCAGCATACTAAGATGACGTATAACGGCTCTATATGCAGGTAAATATGTGTTCTATTTGTATGTGTGTAAGATAGTTATTAGATTGGCGGGTGAGATACTTGTGGAAGTAAGTCTGGGGTTTAAAAAATCTGGCCTACTATATTACACAAGCTTAAATAAAAAACTTTGTGTATTCCTCCAGTTTTCCGGGCTACTGGTACTACAAGGAAGGTGATAGCTACGAGCACAGCAACTGGTATTGGCACATCATGGGAGCCAGGCTGGCATTCGTCGTCGTTTTTGAGGTGAGTCAAGGTGTACCAAAGACGAGCGTAGAGGCTTTTATCGTGACGTAGAAAAATGTACCTTAAAATCGCTTTATTAAGGTGTAATTTGATAACTCCCGATGAGCCGTTTGATATCTGCATCAATGGCAGTATAACATGTCACTTAGGAGTGGTCCTAAAACAAAGCGATCGTCGCGTGAGTAGGCGTTCATTTCTTCGGCGAAATTGGAAGTCGCCCTCTGCCGACGCGACAGTGCGATCGAGTTTGCCGTACAAATGAACGTGATGATCGCGTGTTCCCACGATGCTCGCTTATTCCCGCGATGATCGCTTTGTATTACGACGACGCTCTCTACCGTTCAGTTAATTCGCAAATTCTAATCTATTTTTGTTCTCGTTAGTATGTGCGGAGTTTTCTGTGCTCAATCAGATAAAACTGTATTAATCTCAACCAATACTTTGATCCCCCTTACAGAACGTAGTAGCCCTAGTAATGATAATAGTCCGCTGGGCAATCCCGGACATGTCGGGCGAGCTGCGCGATCGCATCCGGCGCGAGGCCTATGTCATCAACTCGTTCATCCTGGAAGAGACGCGCGCGCGCTCAGAGCGTTCTGGTCGCTCCGGTCGCTCTGAGCGTTTCGAGCGCGACCAAGGTGCCGCTCATTCAACGCCCTTTACTTGTACGGTACGCACGCGGATCGCTTCGCTGTCTCTTACTTTGGGTTACTAACCGCGGGGGTTGTTCACTGGCTTGAAAATAATGGTAGTTTTTTTTCATTGGTCACTTTTGACCCATAAGGACATGTTTCTTATAAAGGAGAGAGGTAAAAAGATGTTGAAGAGTTGAGTTGAGAATTAGCATGAAAAATCACAAAGTTATTTATTCAAATTAGGCTGTGTGCCAGCAGTTTTTGAACGTCAAAATTTACTTAAAAGCAGTCGCCTAAAATGCCCGCCCGTCACCACTTCATACTTTTTAGCTGGGTAGAAGTGGCGCAACAAACTCCACAGCAACACACCTATCAGGCTGTTAAGTAAGGTTGTTGTATAGAGTAATTGAATTAACAAAACCTAACGATGGTTGTGTTAAGGGTAATTGGAGGGTATGCAGAACACAGAGTAAAGTCCCGCAAACCTCCATTGAAAAGGGAGGATCCTCCGACCAGACAGTTGTTGTGCCTGGCGGGCAACTGCCCGATAGTTGATATTCGGGCTGATGTATATGTTCAAATCGCACGGTAAACTCTGCTTGCGCGATGCAGGATTTCGACGTAGTAGTTCGCTGCAAGTTTTATAGATGGCGTTGCGGTTCTTTTTGTTGCGATGTAGATTTGCTCCGTTGGTTTTTCTTGTGGCGGCATTGATGCCGCTACAGTGCGATAAATCTTTTTTCTTTTACGTCTTGATAGAAATGAGTCCTTATACTGTGTTAAGGGTGATTTGTCATCGATGTCAACTTTAATCTCAACTTACCTTTTACAATGAGGTGGGATGATATTAAAGCTGAATTGATGTTTTCAAATAATTCGTCTTGCATTTGTATAGCCAGTGAACTGCGCCCGTATGAAGACTGTGTTTTGTGTGTTTGATACTCCTAAAATATGACATCATTACGATAATAAACGTCATCATCCCGTATTACCCCATTTGAAAGTAGAATTACCCCTTCCCTTGTAAAGTGTGCCAAAATATCATGTGAGATGGTGTTTTGGGGATGCATAATCACCATGCTACATACGGTGATAAAAATCGCCGGCCTGCATTTGGTGATTGAGTTAGAATTTTTTCAACCTGTATTATAAGCATCTGGTTTGAAGTAGTGAGTAGTGCGACTTGGTAACGGTCGAAGCTATCCAACCCGCTTAAATATATCCTGGCTTAGCTTTTATGAGAGTATACAGTGGCTAACTGGTTCGTGAATTTTTATAACTGTGTGCTTCAAAATTATAACATTTAGGTTTTTGAATAAATTTTAATGTTTTATTTTGGCAAAAAAATTGAATTTTAATAAATAATAATGAAATTTTTGCAGAAATAAATGAATAAATCTGTAAAAAAAGCAGCACTCTTATCTAAAATTCGAAAATAAATTGCTTGACTTTAAAATGCTGTATTTTGAGCGGTGTCGATATGATATTATTGCCTCGATAAAAGTTGGGAATATTCATATTGGGGGCATTATTTATGGATTTTTAGTGAAAAAATTATATTCAATCGCTTAACCGACTGTCCAAAAAAAAGAAGTTATGTATCATACACGTTCAATGCAGTCTTAGCTCGTATTGTTGGGAACTTCATTAGATAATAATCGTGTTTTAAAGCATGCACTGCGCCTGAAGTTTGATATTGTGTGTGGGTGAAAATTACGCTTATATTTAATATTTATAATTTAATTAAAAAGTGTACTATACCTATGGTTTTTTTTTAAAGTATAGGTACTTTCTAGAACTCTTTGTTTAAGGAATTTGAAAGACCTAAAATTATAAAATATCTATTGAAGTTCTTACAATACGTTTCAACTAAATCAAGACTAAGGCTGGCTTAATACTAAGTAATTATAAGTTTATATACAAGGTGTAACAAAAATAACGCAAAACCCGAAAAGGCATTATTGTGCTCAACATTATGAACTTTTACGCAGACTAGGGATCGGAATAGGTAGTGCTATTTTGGGTCAATGAACCTGAATGTTAATGTTATTATGGACATGCCTCTGGATTCTAGGTAATATTTCCCTGAATGTTGATGTATTAAATGAAGTTAAACTGTTTAAGATATCATGAGTATGTATGACGACATATCAAACTAGGTACTCAAGTCCCGCATAGTGCTGTTTGCCATATTACTTACTGGTCCCGGAACTCGGAAGGCATGTCCACGTTAAGATAACGTCACAAAATCCCGGGAATAGCACTACCTATTCTGATCACTGATGATTACATTATGATGAGTTTATAAACAAAAAAAATGATAATGACTCATTTTCAGGGGGCGACTCTCTAATCCCGAAGTCCGTAGTTTCGGGCTTAGTTGCGGGTATTCTACTCTGTATCACTTACGGACTTACGATTAGTCCCAAACTCGAACTAAGAATGAATGACAACACGGTTTGACAGTAACTATTAAATCGTGTTGTCATTAAGGGTGAGGCCAAACGAACGTAATTTTGTGAGTTGTGAGTCGCGTAAAATGAGTCGGCGGAATTCGGTTTCATAAAGTCCAACTCATTTTGCGTCGCTATGGGGCACAAACAGAACTAGTATGAAACCGAATGCAACGTAAATTTCGCCGACTCATTTTACGCGACTCAAAACTTGCAAAATTACGCTTGTCTGGCCTCACCATAAATCTTAGTGGTTAGGTGATACGGAGTAGAATACGCCCACAACTAAGCCCGAAACTACGGACTTCGGCCTTAGAGAGTAGCCCCCCAGGTTTTGCGTAAATTCTGATACATGTTGTATAAACAAGTAAAAGTACAGTACCCCCCCGCCCGTAAATAAGACAAATTAAGTTTAAGACAAATATCGACTTTGTAGAGCTCCGTCTCCGTCACCCACACCTCTCTTTCTACGGGCCGGCGCACATAATGTATGGCGGAGCGCAGCGCAGAGCATTTTTCAATGTCAAATTATTATGGACATTGTCTTCATTGAAATAATATCTAAAATTAATTAACACAACAAATACTCAGGAATTGAAGAGCATAAATGTGACTACGTGTTAATTGATTTTAGATATTATTTCAATGAGGACAATGTCGATAATAGTTTGACAGTGAAAAATTCTCTGCGCTGCGCTCCACCAAATGTGCGCCGGCCCTAAATCGCGATGTCTTATTTTAACTCGGGTACTGTACGGTCACCTTACAAAAACATCTCATCCGTCACTTTAAGACTTTGTCATATTAAAAGAATGTGACGAGGTTCTAAGTGTGGTTAAAGTTTCGTAAGTCGTCCGTTGACTGAACGAAGCAGGATCGCTGCCGACACCGCGTGGTGCTGCGTGAGTGAACATTTTACAGTAAAACTTAACAGCATGCTAAGTAATACAGAGTGGACATAAATATTTATGTTTAAGCTGAGAAACTACTTGAAAGTTGAAGTGCACTGGAATTAATTGACCTGGAAAGTTTAGGAAATCATTAGAGAGAAATATAAAGAGTCAATCAAATCAAATCAAATCAAATCGTTTATTTCAAATAAACCATTTACAGGCACTTTTGAATTGTCTAGGTCGGTCAGTCCAAAAAGATGAAGCTATTTGCACGTTCCAAAGCGTAGATCTCTATGGAGAAGAACGTGCAAGAAACTCCACGGACACTCTTTTAAAAAATAATAAATTGTTACAAATTTTTGTTTACATCAAGTTGAAATTATAAAAACATGAGAGAACGATGTAAAAGACGAGCAGGATAAAAGCATCCGGGAAAAAAAGAACAATTCAAAGAAATATTTAAAATAAACCATGGCAACTGAGAAATGACCAGTCCCAACTGACAGCGCCCGTTCACGAACATGACGCATGCGCTAGCACCATTCGGCTCAACCGGCCAAAGAGTTTATTTGCGCCAAGCATGTAGCATACCAGAAAAATCCTTATAGATAAAATTCTTCCGCTACTGACTGCCAGACAACGCACAGCCGAAACTACTGGTCGTAGAAAGCTGAAATTTGGCATGTAGGTTCCTTAGGGAGTGTAGGGGAGCACTAAGACAGGATTTCCCGTAATTACTACCGGAAAGGGAAAAAACGGGATATGCGCTACGAAGTCGCGGGCAAATGCTAATAATAAACTGAAATTAAGACCCTCTTGACACGTCATCAAAAATTATGAAACTGATCATTGATGATTGGAAGAAAAAAGCTTAGGGTTGTAACTCATAAGTACGCTGGAAAACAAATATAAACTCCTTTAGAAATAAAGTTGAAAATCGCAAGACATCACGTCGACATATTGGTCCACGCTGAATTCAGACTGATAGCGCAGAAATTCCAATGCACTTCAATTTTCCTACATGAAAAACGCACAAATAACAGATTGGCTTACATTACGACATCATGTAGTTAGATTAACACTGGCCTTCATCTTAATAAACAATCATAAAACCAGGCTTAGTTGATACGCCTTTGTATTTAGGCAGCTTAAGCTTCTAGACGTTGATTATAAAATTAAATTCACACAATTTATTTAGATCTTGTTTTTTACATTTACACATGGGAGTCATAAAATAAATATAGCATTCACTGGTGATCTTTATAATTATTCATTTATTTTGTCACTTTATACTAAATCAATTTGCAAATATCATGGTGACCCGGTAATGCACTGAACACAAAAAGCATCCATTATAATTTGATAGTGCCAATCCGGAGGGAAAAGACTTTTTTGTACACCTTAAATACACCTTTAAGAAATACACAAGCTCGTTTCAAATCCACTGTACTATAACATTACGCTACATCTGGTTTTCGCCGCAGTTTTTTTTTAAACAAAATTTTGATACCGTGTCTTTTTAGTGGTTAGAAAAGTTTCGGGTACTTATGAAAATGAAACCGATTTTTTTTTGCAAAATCGCATTTGACAAAGCAATGATTTTTCTCCTAACATATAAAGAAAGAGTTTCTTCAACCTCGAATGTTTTTCTCTCTACTAAAATCTCACGGTATTTTTACTAAACAAAATACTAAGACCTACTTCAAAAACCGCAGGAGACACGACAGAATCGAACTGGAACCACATAGCTTCCCTATCAGGGTCCGACTTCGACCTAGCGGCGCACGGAAACCACCAGGACATCAGGGACATAGGGAAGCACGTGGTCGGTGAGGCCGAAAACGAGCCACCACCGGCCCACGTATAGTGCCTTACTAGTAACGAGGCAGATACATGACCAACTAATATTGAGCAATGGAAAGCGAACTGTCAAATTTAGTTCCGCGTAGATGGCGCTAGTTGTTTGTTACATTTATGCAGAGCTGTCATTGTCAAATTAGTTCCGCATAGATGGCGCTGAGTGTTTTTAAATTTGTGCAAAACTGTCAGTGGGATTCAGTGCTCAGACCTCTCGCGAGATGGCGTTTGAGTGTTTTGGCTTCTCACTAACTGTTCATTTTTCTTTAAAAATGTTTTTGACAAGTGAAAAACACTCCGTACTCTTTCGCGGCGAAGTCTTCCGGCACTCAACCCCATTTTTAAAGTTGCTAGAATAGCCGTAATTTTCTCGTTGTGCCCGCGATGTCAGTTAATTGCCCAATTGAGTTGTTAAGCGCAATATTACGCATTGTTTTAAGGGTTTGTGTGCTTGGTAAGTAAGAAGACTTATTGAAGTGGCTGGGCAGACAACTATGTTGCTTTGTTGAATAGTTCTATATCCTGTTACATGGCGTATGAACTCATCTGTCACAGAATTATAAGACGTACGCATGGTACTCTTAAGGATCTTTTTTAATTGATGTTTGTTGTTTATGTGGTCAAACCTACATTTAAAAATCGTGTTTTAATAATGTACACTACGCAAAAATCTATATTCTAGACGTTGAAATTGCACATAATTGTGCTATAAAAATATTTATGAAAATAATATAAATGCTGGTTATAAAAACTCCATAAAAATGTGTTTTGTTGTGATTTTGCAAGGGTGCAATGTTTATATATCTAAATGCAAAGATCTAAAAAAGCTTTTTTTATTTATTCTAATACTTGTAAGGAAAAGTAAAATTACCGTCTGCTGTTCAGCCTTGGAACTAAACTTTAAAAAAGATTAAAACTAAAAAATAAACTTTTGAAGTAATGATTAACTTGCTTAAACTAACAATAAATTGGTGCGATTAAAACATTCGACCGTCACTTATAAAATATTAAATTAATATTTAGTAACATAAATGCATTAAATTGAGCACATTATTGTGATGGAGTTTAAAATTTATTTTGATCTGAATTGTGATAGAAAAATAAGGTAATTGTGCAATATAAGCGCTGTTTGTTCCATTCAGGGATAATGTTCCAAATAGCTAACGAATGGAACGCTCATGTCATAATTTATTTGAATTTGATTTTTGCAGTCTATTCGCTGACAATGGCAGGCGTCGGGTAAATTTGCAACAAAGTGCATTGACCTTTTTCTAATACCTCTTCGTTGGTACACGAAAAATAAAGGTATTCCTATCTGAAAAATGTCAATTCAGGACAATTTGTTTCGTTTTTGTAATTAAGAGGACAATAAATTTAGTTGGGTCAATGACTGTTTCTGCAAATTTGTATTGAGTTTGCCATTGTTTCGCGTGTTTTTGGTTGGCTCCTATTCGAGATTAAATCATGATCATTTAAATTAAAAAAATAATTTTAACTTTTTATTATTTTTTAAGCTTTTGGTGTGATATTTCTTATAACGTTTTGTATATTTAAAAAAATATAAAAAGGAAAAGGGGGCTGTATGGAAAACCAAATTTTTTATTTATACGTAGTAACGTGTTAAATAAAAATAAAAATCAGTTTCTCTATCAAATCCTTTAAATATATATATTCTAAAAATGTTTTCACAAAGAATTTACGATCCATAATGTACTTAAGCGAAAGTAAGTTTTGTTAACATATCAGAATACGAATCCATTTCATTAAGAGAGAAATAATGGTAACATGTGTGGTAGGTTGTACAGCAACTTTGATGAAAGAGTTCTTAGGTATAGAACCTAAAGAGAAATGAATGAAAAGCTTGAAAAAAAATAAAACAGCTTTACGGATTTTCCTTTCTTCGGTGCATTTACAAAATCGTCGACGATTTGATAAATAAACTAAACAGTAATTTAAACAAGTGCAAAGATAAAAGAAATCAAAAACCCGACTGCAAATAATTTTTTTTTTCTTTAAACCTATCTAAGGACACTTGGGTTTTTGAAACAAATCTAACGTCATCTTAAGTGTCGAAATCCACCCAGACGTTTGGAAGATACGAGGAAATAGAGAAATTTACAAACAAGCATACATACAAGATACGCGCGAAAAAGATAACCCCTCCTTGGCAGTCGGGTAAAAAAAGGGGTTAGTAAAAGGTTACTATGACGCAAGCGTACTCACCTTCATCACCTTCTATCAGGTGAGAATGAAGTCAAATGTGAGCCTATTAATAAATAATCAGATTAAAAATCCTTAAAGCTAGTTTTATTAATATGCGCGTTAATGTAAGTAACGGTTTAAAGCTTCTTGTTTTTGATTAATTTAAAATATTTGTTTGCATCCTGCAATGCAATATTTTAATTACAGCATAAAATAAAACAGACTATTTTATCTGTACATTTAATTAAAAAACGCTTATACCTACATATTTATTATATAATACGTTATCTTGTACATTTCAAGACTAAACCCGAATCTCATTTTGTAACGGAGATTTATTGTATTGAATTATACATCTATAACATTTTTTATATTATGTATTTGAAATACAAAAGTTAGTACGTCAATTTATGGCTTGCTGGTGTAAAATAGTAAATCAAAATGCAGCTATATGTAGTTGCAGGCGCAAATAAACAAAAGCATATTTTCTATCGTAATAAATACTGTTTTACTTAAACCATCAACTCTCGGTGGTATCGTCAGAAAAAATTAGGAGAAAAAAAATTTGTTCAATAATAATTGTTACACTTCTAACCAAAGTTCAAATTACTGCATTACAAATGTAGCGACTTTTAGTCAGTAAAAGATACTATTTTCTGTTAGTCAGTTGAGGAATATTCTGATAGTTTAGAAACCGTCTGTATTTCAGCAATGATTTATTTGTTAACCGAATTAAAATTAGTTTCAGTTATATTTGCTAGTGGTTTCTGTAATTTTTATTTATGTTTTTAAATAAAATACAATATGGAGGC
Source organism: Lacanobia wlatinum (assembly GCA_947578705.1). Classification (NCBI taxonomy): domain Eukaryota; kingdom Metazoa; phylum Arthropoda; class Insecta; order Lepidoptera; family Noctuidae; genus Lacanobia; species Lacanobia wlatinum. Next base: position 25,282,731 of record OX388027.1, on the reverse strand, counting down.
TTCTTAGCGTCCGTTCCCAATATGCCACATTTTAAGTCTGTTAGCCAAATGATTTTTATAGCGAAAAGCTAGCCGATATAGCTATGTTAATTTTTTTATACAATTTTTATATAATTATGTATGTGAATGTGTCGTCTTAAGTGGTAAGTGTTACGAACTCGCCTGATTAACGTGTTCAGTAGAAACCGTAGAAATGTCTAGTGTGTGTAAGCGTATAGCTACTGGCTGGTGGCAAAATATAATACTGCGTAGATGAAGAAAAAAATGCAAAGAAAAATAAAGTGGTCGTTTTTATTAAAGTGTATTCAAATTTCGAACTCTGTGGCTTGAAAAATCGCCATCTTTGTTTAGAACACAACCGGTCGTAGTGTAAAATAATATCAGTAAAAACTTATATCTAATCCTCGTCCAACATAAGAAATACAGAGTAAATATAATTGTTTTTAAACTACAAGATATTTTCAGAAATTGTTTTATAAACATAATTATTTATATTTACATCGATCAACGCATATAGTGAGCGAAAATTACTTTTCTAATCGAAGATTTTATTCTTTAATTCTTATATTATTTATTTCTTTGTAATTTCGTACTTTATACTTTATTTTCGCTCAGTCTTTGCGTTGCTCATTCGTACGAATAATTCGTAAATTCATTTCTGTCGTTATTACTAAGCTGTATAAAATAAGGTAATTGTTTGAATAAGAGTATTTTAAAGAAGATAATAAAAATCAAAGAGAAGCAATTATTCGCGCATGTCGGATTTTTATGTATTCTTTAAAATTTCTTCTTACAAACGTTTTTTTGAATATTTACGTAATACTGTCATCGGTGCTTTTGAGTCCTAATTTACGTTAATATTAAATTTTCTGAATCCGTTTTCTGAAAGACGAAACAAAAATAAAATGAGACTAATTTAGACTGCCGATTCTTCACTGCTGGCACTTTACAATAATTTTGTCAGTATTTGAATACTACCCGAAATAATTCAGTAGTATTGTCTTTTTATATTAAGTTTTAAAAAACTCACAATTTCGTTTTTTTTGAGATTTCATACATTATTTTACTGTGTCTTGTCTTTTCTCTAGTTTTTGAGAAATGTAAAAACAAAAACAGTCAAATATCCTATTTGTTTAGCTTTTCAGAAAACGGGTGAAAAGTTGTGAAAGTCCTGGAACTGGCTGTTTATTTTATACCTAGTCACATAAGAGTATGTAAAACTGTGGGCAACACAACAATTTCAAACAGATTATTTTTTTAATTTAGTTGCAAAAAGTTGTTCTTTTTTTGCAAATCGGCGTTGGTCGAGTTACAAGAATATTGATAAAATTGTGGATGTTCGAAAATTTTGTATGAGAGCTGGCATAGCCACTCGCCGCCATTTTGATTAATTTTCACAATTTCAATTTCACAATTAAAAAAACAAAAAATATTTGCAATGGGGTGCCCTAAAGTGTGTTGAGATATTTGAAGGTGACTTCAAATGTGTGAATCAAAATGGCGGCCGAGTAGCTATGCCCTTAATTTTAGAAATTTTGTAAATGAGTATGGATCAAATTATTGTTATGTTCAATTTGAGCTTCAACTTGCCCAGATTTGACAAATACTGGTAAAATTAAATTATTTAGCGAACCTTCGCAGACGATTCGCAGATCAATTGGTTGTAAATCAGCTGTTTATTTGAAAGTACGATTCAAGAAAAAATAAAACGTTTTATCTTTATTACATATTGTATACCCGTCACGCCTGTGAAGTTCGTCACTTAATTTAATTTGACCTGTATCATAATTATGTAAGTGTTAAAAGAATGCGCACAACTATCATATTATCCGCTAAACGTAGTAGTCGTCCATTAGGTGATTTTAGGAGTACCTATATGTTGTACTGTTATAAGATTTACAACCTTATAGAACTTTCAATAAAGTCCATTATAAAGGGTCAATTAAATAAAACAATCTGTATGTGAGATATTAAAGAAATTATTATTTTATTTGAAAGGCCCATTTTTGCCATTATTTATGAAATATGACATCGTTTAAATGTCCACCGCGGCTTCGAACGGTGACAGATGCCGCCAAAACAACATGGCCGCCACAAACTGTCAACATCGACCCGCCCTATTTGAAAGACCCTTAATTATGTATTTATGAAAGTATTCACACTCGATACAATGTCTTTTAAAATCAGAATAAATATTTTGGTACAATTCATCATTTAGCAAATCGCGAATATTTTTGTTAAGGAAGAATTTTGCTTAGCATGGGTATTTTAACTGTATTCTGAAATTATAATCTAAAGTACGTAAGGAACAGTGTAGGTACTCTCGCCATTGTTTTCGAATTGTAATGGGAACTTTGTTTCATTGTATCAATGTGTCACAAGTAGTTACCGTAGTGTTAATGCACACAGATTACATAATACGCAATGACTTGACTTCCCTAATACCACGTTTTTGGAAATTCTGGGTAAGCTCGCTCCATCGTCGACTTTGTCATCTCTGATCTAGGCTAGAGTCAAGAGTAAACCCATTTCAAATGAAAAAAAAATACCTATGCACCTGCTTTAAATTCCATAAATTACCCTGAAAAACTGGTAGTTTAAGCAAACCAGCTGATTTATTTAAGTAACAGTATGGGTTAAGAATACCGGATTAAATTTAATAAAAAAATATCTATTTCACTAATTCTTGTGGACAACTCGAACTTCATAAAAAAAAAAAATGCCAAAACTGTTTTCATAAAAAAGAAACGATGGTTCCTAAGACAGTTTTTCATGTATTTAATGGATTACCATCCAGCACAATGAGTGCGTAGAACCTCAAATGAAGTCAAGTTATTGGATATTTTCTTAATCTGTGGTCCTCGTATGCAAGATGTGTTGCTGTGTGTAAGATGCTTCTATTTATAATGTTTATATCGATTATATATGGAAAGTTTATCTGGCGTTTTATTTACCTACAATCTAGCTAGACCTCTTATTGTGTAACTAAAGAAATCGCAATGTCATTCACAATCGAATGTAATTCTGCCGTCTTATGAAAGAAGCACGTATCTACACAAAACGAATCAACCGATTTCCAGCATAAAGAAAATTAACTTACGGTCGGAAATCGGTTATTTCGTTTTGTGTCGATACGTTCTTTTTAGGGTTCCGTACCAAAATGGTAAAAAGGATAATGGTGTGACTAAGTTTGTCCGTCTGCCACAGCTGGATATCTCAAGAGCTAGTAGTGCTATCAACTCGAAACAAGTGTTCATCAGATACAGCTCGCTGACAGACAGACGGACGGACGAGCATACGGCCGTGCGGACGGAACGATAGCGGAGGCTTAGTAATAGGGTATAAAAATACTATTATAATGTAAAACATACTGTTAACTGTCACAGGTACAATTTCGTGTAAGTGCACGAAAAAGACCTATCACATGAGCTATACGAGCGAATAAGATTGTATCTATAATAATCGTAATAGTCTAATACACTCGCCGCACCAAACAATGGTGGTTGTTATTAAAGACACCCCCCAACCGAAAATAATACTCTTCAAATATTTCTTTGGGAAATGCACATTAAAAACTTTTACAATATCCATGTAAAATATATGACTTTTAACCAAACAAATACCTCCGTGGAAATTTCAAGTGTTCATCAGATACAGTTTGCTGACAGACAGACGGACGGACGAGCATACGGCCGTGCGGACGGAACGATAGCGGAGGCTTAGTAATGGGGTTCCGTTGGTTATGGGATAGAATAGTAACAGTATGTACTTAACATACGCATACTTGCTAGCTTGGGCCGACGGCAAAATTTTATTTTTCTTTTTGATGTATTAAAGGTAATTCAGTATCCAAGGAGGTAGTTTTGCATCCTCCCAAATCCTGTCAGACTCTAGCTTTCGTTATTTTCACTAATAAATTAACTATGCGAGATAAGAAGAGAGATATGGCATAAGATCTGGGATATCTACACTAATATTATAAAGAGGAAAGATTTGTTTGTTTGAAATGAATAGGCTCCGAAACTACTGGATCGATTTGAAAAATTCTTTCAGCAATGGATAGCTACATTATCAGGGAGTAACATAGGCTATATTTTATCCCCGTACTCCCACGAGAACGGGAACTACGCGGGTGAAACCGCGTGAGATAAGAAGAGAGACCTGGCAGCTCTGGGATGGTATGTTTCTATTGGCAACAATTAAACATACCAAAGGTAATTATAACCTCAAAATCCGAAAGCATTTTCGAATTTTACAATTCTGACAAGTATCCGTGATTTTAATTTAGTTTCAGTCAAATATATGCATTATTTAGAACACAGAAAGTAAATTCATGTCTCTGTTGGTTCTGAGGCAAACGACGTATGGACGCGTAGCGATATCCTTTACAGTTATTTTATCGAACGAATGTAAATCGAGAAATAGAAGATAGGTTATGGGAATGAAATAAAACAAAAAAAGGAAAGGATAGACATTAATTAATTTGACATGTAGTAGACATACAGCTAATTACAATTATGTTAATGCGCTGAGTAAACGCTGTGTAACTTTACTATTTCATCATTACAATACTTAATTTTCAAAGTATGCACTTTATCGTAAACAATGAAATAAAAGGTTACCTATAATGCTTACATGAATGCATTCGCATTGTTTCTTATATTATACATAATTTATCTTTACATTACGAACCACCAGACGGGAACCACCAGCAAACTAATTTTTATTCTTGTTATTTTTGTTGAAAATCTGAAAATAACTAGATCTGATTGCTTCGTCCACAGAGGTCGCATTGTCAAAGTGAATGCATAGTGCGACTCGATTTCTTTATTTTTTGTACATTTTACTCAATTAGGTCTTGGATTCTTCAGTACATGTTGATATCGTGATCTCTAAGCCTTTGATTAATTATACCCTACCATACTCTCCAAATGCTCCTTTAATATTATTGGATTATTGTAAGTGAACATATTAACTTATGCCAAATTATTGCTATCGTTTAGTGACAATATTTTAAAGGCGTATTTACTCAAGAAAAAGACATCGCTTAGTACTTATATCAAGCTATATACAAGCGACGCCAGCTGTCTGTGAAAATACTATTATACAGGTACAATTTCGTGTAAGTGCACAAAAAAGACCCATATCACATGAGCTATACGAGCGAATGAGATTGTATCAATAATAATCGTAATAATCTTATACACTCGCCGCACCAAACAATGCTGGTTGTTGTGAAAGACACCCCCCAACCGAAAATAATACTCTTCAAATATTTCTTTTGGAAATGCACATTAAAAACTTTTACAATATCTATGTAAAATATATGTCTTTTAACAACGAACCAATGGTTCTTCGCTGTTTGTACATATTCATCTGAGAAATAGGCTATCAGGAACGGCACGATCGGGTTTCTCAATCCAACCAGCTTCCTCTGTTATTAAATAGACTAATTTGCTATACATAGCTATTTCGTGCCATGGAGAACAGGCGAATGTCACTTGTGCAGTTTTAATTGGTTCACTTGGTGTTTGCAGACTATAATAAATGATTTCTAAACAGCTTGACGTAAAGCACTGCCAAAACCTCAAAGAAGGCGTCACTTTTTAACATTAGCACTAACAATAGCTACAGTTACGCTACAAAACTAACGAGTCGTGCCTGACCGATGTGTCGGTTTCGGTTTCCAGCTACAAAGTGGTTTCGGCCCGATTTTCGGTTTTTTGCCAAAATGTAGCCGAATGTAATATCCGTGTCATATCGAGAAGAAAGAATTTACAATCTCATATATGACTTAAATATAACTGGCTTCATAGGGGTGAACAATGCACTGAGGCCTTCCTCTACTGGGCACGCCAGGATCGTAGCGATAAGTCCCTTCATCGAGGACTGGGTGCCACGGTTTTCTCACTTTCCACTGAACGCAAGTCCTCACCGGACACGGTTGTTTCGGGAGGAAATGCCCGGGTGTCACTTTCACCTGGAAGAACATACGGTGGAGACCGACGGAGTGGCGGTTCAATCCATGTTCCGGATCGAGAGATCATGGGAAGCAGTCACATACTTCTGCATCGCAGTACTGCAAGCGAAGGAGGAGGCAAAACGCGTGATGAAGAGGCAATCCTTACGCCCCAGCCGCCGCAGGAAACGCCCTGGGCGTCGGGAATCACTGGGCGATTCCTTCTCAAAGAGATGGCTGCATAGTTGACGGAGCTATTGCCAGTGCCTGCCTGGGTTGTGGAATTGTCCGAAAGAGTTCCCACGGTCCTGGACCGCAAACACAAGTGGGTTTTATTTCATAAGAGTCTGACAGTCCTTCTCGCTCCACTCACCGAAAATACAGTTAGGTTTTAACTTTAAAGTCGATTTTTTAAAACCTTCTATTTTCGTATGCAATGGTAGATTCGTATGAAGAAGCTCAGACAAGAAATTCCATTGTTGTTCTTTTCAAATAAAATTTTAACAAAATTTGCTAAAGTTGAAAGTTTTCGAAAAATATGTGAGACACATTTTTCGATACTTTATTTCAGACTATATTTATAGAATTGGAAAATCTGGCAGTTTATTCGTCCCTACGAAAGATTCGGTTTCGGCCGAAAATGAACGGGAGCCGAATATTTGGTTTCTGCTGAAAATCTTGTTTTGCTCAGACATCATTAATCAGTAGTCATTTAATTAATTATTGAGATAATATTTTTGGTTATAACAACGCTTATTGGTCGTTTAAAATGGCTACGTTTTTCTCAATTGTCCCAGTGTGTATACGTGTTGATTAGTAAGGTATCAGATGAGAGCACAACCATAGGCGTAGGTAGATAGTAGAGCAGGGACTCGGACCGGGTTATATATATGCTGTTGTTATCGAAGCCCCGATGAAAATAATTTTAAAATATTTATGGGAAAATTGGAATTATTGCCTGAGTAAGTTTTTAACAAAAAATGTGGTGATTTTAACATCGATCTCCTCTGTGAAAATAAAAAGTGTAATGCGTTTGTAAATCTTTTACAATGTTATAACTTCAAAACACTTACGGCAACTTTTACTCGAAATCAGTCATCTTCTTGTCTGGATAATTTCATTACTAACTTGGACAGCACATATATTCCGGAAGTTTCCGTAGATCACAATGGCTTAGCAGATGGGCATGCAGGACTTTTTTGTAAATTGACACTTCGGATGGTACTGGAAAAAAAGCCAAACAGTAACCAAAAGATGATTATTAAAAAACGAATGTTCACAAAAAATAACCACGAGATATTTAATGAAAAAATATTAGGTATCGACTGTGGTTCAATGGGAATAAACACATTTTTAAACAAATTTCATTGTACTTTTCAGAGTAGCTTCAGAAAGCAAAAAAAAACAAGTAGTTTTAAATGATAACAGAAATGTTACAAAATGGACCACAAAGGGTATAAGAGTTTCGAGCAAAATGAAAAGATTTTTATGTGTAAATAATGGAAGTTGTCTTAATACTATATTCACTTATAAAACCAATTATATTAGGATTTTTAGGAAAGCAGTTAAAGTAGCTAAAAGTATTGCTGTGAGGGTTCAAATAGAGAAAGCTAAAAATAAAAACCAAGGAAATCTGGCAAGTAGTTAATGGCCATAGAAACAAAAACAAACAAATAAACTTAAAAAAGCTACTTGTGAAATTGAGTGATAGGATTATTGATGACCTCAGGGAAGTTGCAAACGTATTCGCTGAACAATTTAAATGTTACAACCGCTCATTGGAGAAAGCCGAAGAATATAGTTCACTTTTCTATTTAAAACATTCTACTGATAGGGTAAACAGTGAAATGTGTTTGACGTCCGTTACTCCTGAGGAAATAATAAAAATTGTAGGATCAATGCCTAATAAAACTTCAAGTAGATACGATGATTTGCCTATAAGTGTTTTGAAGCAACATATTAAAGTTCTTGCTCTACCTCTATCGATCTTTTTCAATAGGTGTTTCGAGGACGTTATTTTTCCGGCACAACTTAATATAGCGAAAGTTATTCCTTTAAATAAATAAAAAAGGTTCACAGACGGATACTAAAAATTATCGCCCTATATCAGTTTTACCAACACTCTCTTAGATCTTTGAAAAATTAATTAAAATTCGTCTAGTCACTCATCTCAATATAAATAAAGTTATAAATAAAAGACAATTCGGTTATCAAAAAGGTGTTGGAACTACAGAAGCTATCAGTACTTTAGTTAACGACGTGGTTGATAACTAAATAAAAAATTGAAGGTAGCTGGAATTTTCTTGGACTTGAGTTCTGCTTTTGACAATATAAATCATACATTGTTGCTGGCCAAAATGGAACATAACGGTGTAAAAGGACAGGTTCTAGCGCTTTTTCGGTCGTTTTTAACAAATCGAAAAATGTATGTAGAGGTAAGAGACATAGATCAGAATAATTTTCAAGAAGCGTATCAGTCAAGGTTACGAAGTGTTTTGACAGGTGTGCCACAGGGTTCTATACTGGGTCCAATCCTATTTTTAATCTTTATAAATGATTTACTTAACCTAGCAACAAAACTGAATCCAGATTTTGTTGCCAACCAATGCTGTTGTTGGTGAAAGTACTGCAGACGCTTTAAGCAGCACTATAAACACGGCTCTTGAATAATTTCAAAAATGGTTTACAGCAAATAAGTTGTTAATTAATGCTAAAAAGACAAACATCGTACTGTTTAAGTCTACAACACGTGGAAGTGATAATCTAGACGTGAAACTAAATGGAAACAAAATAGGTATTGTTGACTCAGTAAAATTTTTAGGAGTTCATATTGATTCATTATTAAATTGGAAAAATGAACTAAAAGCCATAGACGGATCAATATCATCAGCATGCTATCAGGAGCCTACGAGAAGAACTTAGCATAGATTTTTTAAAATCAGTTTACTATGCACTGGTAGAGTCAAGATTCAGCAATGGGGAAATAGTTACAAGTATAATTCTGATAGAGCTTTTGTGCTACAAAAGAGGGCAATCAGAACAATAGTTCGTATTCCCCAAATCGAGTCCTGTCGGAAACATTTCCAAAGCCTATCAATACTGACAGTACCAAGCCTTTACATACTTACAGTCTTGACTAGCCTAGCAAAACACATAAGTGATTATGAAACGCAAGACGAAAGACTTAAAAGGGAAAGCACAAGAAACCAATATTTTAAGCATAAAGTGAATTCAAAATTAAATATTGTAACACATAGTGTATAGGTATCAAGCAGTAAAATTATTTAATTGCTTGCCTAAAGAAATAAAACAAGTGTTGTATAAATTCACCTTATTTAAAAATAAACTTAAAAAGTTCTTACTGGAAAAAGGTTTCTATTCTGTGGATGAGTTCATGACTCAACATAATAAATATCATTGATTCTTTGTTTTTGTTTTCATTATTTATGTTTGATTTTTGATTATGATTTTTAAAATTATTATGGGACATTGTTGATTATTTTATTGTTTTGTGTGACATGATTTTTTTTCTCATTATACATATTTTTGACGTTTTAATGAATTGTGTTTGACATGAATTAATGTTTTAATTGATTTTGTGTAGTATTTTTTGGCTCCAAACTAATTTAAATTGTAAATGGTTTTATTTCTGTTGACATATTTAATTATTTTCTTTAGTTTTTTATTTTTATTTTATTATTATTGCGATTTACATTAATTTAATTGAGAGGATGATTTTCTTTTTTCAATGTTTAAGTTAATCGATTTCATCTTCTTTAATTGTTTGCTAATCTGTTATTCTGTTCTTTTTTTTGTAACACATTCAGACACAATGTAAATTGTTATTGGATTAAATAAATGAAATGAAATGAAACTCCATTTTCCGCACTTAGACTCCCATTCGGTCCGTTGCGCGTAGGTGTCCTGGACGTGTTATTACTAACTACCAACCACTGGGCCTTCGCAGTTCCAAAACGTCCACTTACGTAACCGATTATTGCAATTAGGATCCAGTGTGCGCTTAGGGGTACATCTGGCTAAAACATAATCTTATTTAACATTATAATATAGCATTGGAAGTTTGGTAAAATTGCGATAAGAAACACAAAATCTCTGTAATTGCGAAACTTCTTCATGATGCACCAGGATGCCAATCCATATATCAACGTAGCTAGAGCTTAACTTCTGAGTCGGGAAGGTCCAATTATCACCTTAAATATATTCGTAATCATAATGCTCAAGGGTGTAATAATCAGACATGGCGAACGTTACTTGTACAGTTTTTGTTGGCAGAATCTGAAATGAATAATTATTGAAAAGTGTGACGTAATGCACAGCTTAGTCCTTAGCGCAAGTTCATTCAGAGAAAAATGGTACTTAAAAACACCTGCCTTAAGCGGGAGCTGGTTGACCTTAGCCAACAATTCCAAGATGTTGTTGATGAACGCGACCAACTGCGGGTAATCACGGAAGGTTTCAACAACTGTAGCGACTTGTATGAGGAGGCTTTACGTAAAGTTAGGGACCTAGAGGATGAACTAATAAATGCAAACAGTAGTATTATCAAATTTCAGAATGAAAAACAAAGAGCTCAGGTCAAGGAAACAAACCACTTATTTAATGAACTAATTAGTTCAAATAATTGTAAACCTCATTCCTTAGTCACGATTGACCTAACTGAGGATTCCATATTGAAACAGAACAGTAGTTATAAAAGTAGTCATAATAAGTTAAAAAGGTATGCAAAAATAAATAAATTCATCAAAAAATGTTATAGATACAAGGAGCAGTATAAACACTTTTCCAAGAATATTCCACTCAGGAAAGAACGTGTTGAACTTATTAGTAAATTACATAATTATCAAATTAAACTTGAGGACAGCATAAAAATATATGAAATTGATACACAGCACTTACAGTCTGAAATACAGGTACTCGAGGCTTCACTGAGTTCACTTAACTGTAAATATATTCAATCTCAGAATCAAATAAAAGAACATATTCTTGCTGCAAATGAGTTAGTTATGTGTCAGTGTACTTGCCAGACAGCATCAAACCTTGATGCCGTCCAGCCTGAGGTAACAGTGGTCCCGTCCCAGGTACAGATTTTGTCTCAAGACTGTGTCATTGAACAAAACTTAATTGATTCTGAACAGGATTTAACTCAAATTGATCAGCTTGAGATTGGTGGTTATTTTTCTGCGAATAGTGGTTATCATTCAGTTATGTTTTCAGACAGTATAGGAAGAGGTTTAGGGAAATTAGTTAGTAACAACCTGAGTTATTCTACACAAAATTATTGTATGCCAGGTTCATCATACAAACATATTATGGCATCATTAATAAATAATAAATATAATTCTGATACCAACATTACGGTGTTTATAGGGAATAGTTTAAATGTAAGAAAAGCAGATATCACAGACAATCTAACTGAGATGTTAAAGTTAAATTGTAATAAAATAATATTGTGTGCTTTTCCATATTTTGATAAGATGTCAATTAGACAAAATAATTATATTCATAGGTTAAATAAACACATGCATTTTTTAGTTAGTCATTATAGTGACAAGTTTATGTTTTTTGACACAAATATTTTTGTGGAACATTTAAAATCGACTAGGGATACTGTGTATTTGCCAATTAGTTTTAGACACACAATAGCAAGGCTATTAGCTTATTATATTAACTCAGACATAAGTAGTATGTCGAAGTCTTGTGTAATTAAATCCACAATGTTTAGTAATTATACTAAGAATCTGGTGGAGGGCTTAAATAACTGTAGCACTATTGCTACAAATTCTTTTACAAATTGTACGAAGGAGGTTCCATGTATCACTATGGAAGTCTCATTGTTTAACGTGGGGGCCACAAGTAGTTGCAACTCACTGCCAAGTGATGATACTGAGTTCTTGGGGCAATCTCCGGATAATCTTTTAAACTAAGTCTTAAGACAACAGAGGATACCAATGACAGAATAGTTATGCCTACCAAAAACAATGTATCTTCTTGCTCTCTGTTAAGTAGATGTCAGAAAGGGGGTAAGCAGCATGCCTTGAAAATATTTCATCAAAATATTCAAGGTGTCTCTTCCAAAATATTAGAAATTGAAATGTTTTTAGAGAAAACAATGAATGACATTGTATGTTTTAGTGAGCACTGGTTGAAGGATTACCAGATGCTAATTAGTTATGAAAATTATAGTGTGGGCAGTTGTTTTAACCGCAAATCTAAGTCGCGCGGTGGTTCCCTCATCTTAGTTAAAAAATGTTTAAAATTTAAGCAACGTAATGACATTGTTAGCTTGTCAGTGGAACATTGCATCGAACTGTCCTGTGTTGAGCTAGATAAGCATGTTATAGTGTGCGTGTATAGACCCCCTAACCCTCAAAACTTTACGTTATTTGAAACAACAATGGAAGATGTCCTTGCGAAACTTGCAGCAGGTAACAAATCCGTGATTATTTGTGGAGATTTTAATATTAATATTTTAGAAAATAATTCAAATAGCAGCAGATTTTTAAGTCTTTTTAAATCGTTCAATCTGTCTAATGTTTTTACAGAACCAACTAGAATAACTCCAACTTCTGCAACATGTATTGATAATGTATTCTGCGATTGTGATTATTTAGATAAAGCTATAGTTAATTACCTTCAATCTGATCACAGTGGTCAACTGGTAACATTTAAGTATAAAGCAGCCTTGCAAAAAGTTCAAATACAATTTAGGCCAATAACAACTGGCAAACTAGCAAAATTTAATGGGACCTTACAAAATAAGTTAAATGCTCTAGGCCACAATATTGAGGATGCGAATAAATTTTATGATGGTTTCTTTTCAGTGGTACTAAAAGAATTCAATGCAACTTTTGAAAAGAAGTCCAAAGATACTTTCCCTAAGTTTATATTTAGTGATTGGGCGACTAAAGGCATTAGGATAAGTAGGGAAAGACTATATGATCTATACGGCCTTAAGTCTTTCATTAACACTGAATCCTTTAATAAGTATGTAAACAAATATTCTAAGGTTTTCAGAAATACTTGTAAAGTAGCTAAAGCCCTGTTCATAAGCAACAAGATCAAATTGGCAGATAATAAAATAAAGACAGTTTGGAAAGTTATCAATAATGAAACTAACAGAAATAAAGTACGAAACACTGACTATTTACTAGAGACTGCGCATGGTGCCATAAGCTCTAATTTAGAAGTAGCTCAAGAATTTGTAAAATTTTTCACTGATATACCATCAAAAACAACTGAAGCTTTAAATTCTTCACCCGAGGTCTCATTTGATTTATTAAGAGCAAACATTCCAGGCTGTACGGTTGAATTCCAATTCAAACATATCAACCCTATGACAGTTATTAAAGCTTTCCGGCAAATCAAAATTAAATTGACTGAAGACATATGGGGAATGTCTATCAAAGTGTGCACGTCCATATTTGAGACCATAGCACCATACTTGGCACTAATATTTAATTTATGTGTTGACCAAGGGGTCTTTCCGGATATAATGAAATATAGTAGGGTGATACCACTTTTTAAATCTGGAGATAATAAAGATACTAATAATTATAGACCTGTATCTGTATTGCCGGTTTTCAGCAAAGTGTTTGAAAAAGTAATGCTCAATCAAATGCTCAATCATTTTAACACCAATAAAATCTTACACGAACAACAGTATGGTTTTACCAAAAGTCGTTGTACGACTGACGCTGGAGTCACGTTGTTAAAACACATTTATACAGCGTGGGAAGAGGCGCAAGATGCCATAGGAATTTTTTGTGACCTCTCCAAGGCATTTGATTGTGTAAACCACGAAACCTTGCTCCTAAAACTAGAACATTACGGACTGGGTAAACTTGCACTCAGTTTAGTGAGGTCTTATTTAAATGACAGACAGCAGCAAGTTCAAATAAATGGTGTCAATTCACGGGGTCTGAAAGTTAAAATGGGGGTACCACAAGGCTCAATATTGGGTCCGTTCCTCTTTCTGGTATACATTAATGATCTTCCCCATCTTTTAAAAAATCAAACTCAAATGGTGTTATTTGCAGACGATACGTCCTTAATTTTTAAGATAGATAGGCGTGCCACAAGTCTTGACGATGTAAATAACGCCCTTCAGCAGGTCCAAAATTGGTTTACTGCTAATAATTTAGTTTTAAATGAGAAAAAAACAAAGTGTATCAGATTTGCATTACCGAACGTGAAAAGTATTAATTGTGACATAGTATTGAACCAAGAGAAACTTGAATTCGTCGATGACACAGTTTTCTTGGGGATCACGCTTGACTCAAGGCTACAATGGGGTCCTCATTTAACATCTCTTGCGGGACGGCTAAGTTCAGCAGCATATGCTGTCAGAAAAATCCGTCAATTTACTGATATAGATACCGCGAGGCTGGTCTATTTTAGTTACTTTCATAGTATCATGTCTTACGGTATCTTATTATGGGGACGTGCTGCAGACATCGAGTCTATATTTATTCTGCAGAAAAGAGCTATCAGAGCCATTTACAATCTCCGCCGGCGCGATTCCCTAAGGGAATTGTTTAAGGATATTAACATCATGACGGTACCTTGTCAATACATATATGAAAACATTATGTATGTTCGGAAAAATCTTCATCTTTTTAGTAAAATTAGTGATAGGCATAATTTTAATACTAGAAATCGGAACAAATTAGATCAACCCCGATTCAGATTAGCTAAAGTACACACTTCTTTTATGGGGTACTGTGTTAAATTTTATAATAAAATACCACTTAATATTCTCGAACTGAATGAGAGAAAATTTAAAACATGTATAAAACGCACATTATGTAGACAAGCATATTATAAACTGGAAGATTATGTCCTTGATAAAAATGCTTGGCTAAATGCCGGTCCTGCTCCACAGCCACAGCAGCATGGGTCCACTTGTTAGGTTTTCGATAATTGGAAGAAATGCTTACCCTTTTTTTGTTCTCCTATACAATCATTTATTTATCATTTCTTTGCATTATTGTATTAGCAAAGTATACACAATAAAGCAGCCTTCTTTTTTTTTTCTTTTCTTATTTACTTGAAACCATAGTTTTGTATAACGTAGAAGCATATTTTCAATTTTTTGTAAATGTGAGCACTATGGAGCCATTTACATATGTAATTATAGATTTCGTTATTAAATTAGTTTGACATGAACGAGCGTGGCAGTTGAGAGCTTGTCATGCTCACACAAATGTTTTGCTGATGGTGGCGCGTGTTTTGGATCATTTGATTCCCTTCAAAATGGTTGAGTTAGATGGTGCTGATGCACGCGTCATGTTCGTGAACGGGCGCCGTCAGTTGAAACTGGTCATCTCTTACCTGCCACTGGCTTATTTTAATCTGTACCTGCATTTTGAATTGTTTATATGTTTTTCTTGTTCTTTGCATTGTCCTCACATATAGAAGCAATCAATGTTAATGTTAACAAGATTTTTGTAACACATCACATGGTTTAAAAGAGTGTCCGTGGAGTTTCTTGCACGTTCTTCTCCATAGAGATCTACGCTTTGGAACGTGCAAATAGCTTCATGTTTTTGACTGACCGACTTTGACAATTCAAAAGTGCCTGTAAATGGTTTATTTGAAATATACGATTTGATTGATTGATTGATTGATTGATCATCATCATCATCATCATATCAGCCGAAAGACGTCCACTGCTGGACATAGACCTCCCTCAAGCGTCTCCACAACGACCGGTCCTGCGCGTCTCGCATCCATCGGCTACCCGCGACGTTCACCAGGTCATTGATCCAACTTGTGGGAGGCCTTCCAACGTTGCGTCTTCCGGTACGTGGTCGCCACTCCAGAACTTTTCGGCCCCATCGACCATCTGTTTTGCGAGCAATGTACCCTGCCCACTGCCACTTTAATTTGGCGATCCTTCGGGCTATGCCAGTAACCTTGGTTCTCTTGCGGATATTATGATTCCTGATTCGAACACGCAAGGAAACTCCAGACATTGCCCTCTCCATTGCCCTTTGAGTGACTTTAAGCCTTCTGATGAGGCCCATTGTGAGCGACCACGTTTCTGTTCCATAAGTCATCACTGGCAACACGCACTGGTCATATACACTGTGGTATGTGGGATGAGAAAATACCACGCAACTTCCCGAACGCTGCCCAACTGAGTTGGATTCAATGGTTGACTTCTTTCTCGACGTTAGGCCTACCTAACAGGACCATTTGTCCCAGGTAGACGTTCTCGTCTACAACTTCTAGTGTAGAGTCTCCGATCTTGATAGGAGTGGATGCTACATGGATATTTATCATGATCTTGGTTTTGTCCATGTTCATTTTGAGACCCACTCTGTCGGAAGCTCTACTGAGGTCATCGAGCATTGTCTATTGTTGTGCATTGGAGGTTGTAGGTCCTCCGTAGTCTCAGCCATGATGTATTCGCCATTGCCATTAATGCCTAGCCTTCTCCAGTCCAAATCCTTGACATCTTCCATTGCAGCCGTGAAGTGTTTCGGAGAAATGACGTCTCCCTGTCTCACACCCCGCTGTAGTAAGATAGGTTTCGAGGTTTGATCCTGAAGTCAGACTGACATGGTGGCGTTATGGTACAAACATTTCAGCACCTCGATGTACCGGTAGTCGATCTGACACCGTTAGAGATTCAGTGTCGGTCGAATAACATCTAGTTATAATAAACGTTACAAAAACGAATTAGAGCGCAAAATTTTATCTTTGGCAGCAAAATCAGAGCCAATGTAATTAATTGTATACATGATAAATATTTTTTTCTGCCTTTAATAAATAACTTTATAATCTAAATCCATACCTTACTCGTTCTGAGCGTTCAAACACAAAATATTTGGGATCAAAAAGTCAAAAATGTATGGGATTGACATGCGCTATCGAAATGTCACGTGTTGACCGCGTGTAGAGGCTCTGTTATAAAGGTCAAAGCAATTTCTTTCGAACAATCCAAAGAAATTGCATTGACTACATATGTCTATCTTTTTGTGTTGTTCAGTCAGGAGAGCAGGGCTACTACCACCCGTGCGGTGTGGGAGGCGGTCAAAGCAATCAACTACTACGAGTTACAGCTGAGGATAGGTGAGAAACCAATAACTGGGAAATCATTTACCAACATACAGTGCAATTTATAACACTAGGTTATCAAATCGTAATGAAAATGAGAGCTAATTAGAGGAGCTTTGCAGAGATATTCTGCTCGGAGTTTTACTACGTTACAAAATCACATCGTTGAAGTAAAGCCAATTAGATAGAATACTAGAGTCACTAACTAAAGTTTAAGAAATGTGTTACGTTTATTCCTCATAACACCACCAGATTGACAACACCCGGAGGAGAAGTCGGCGGCGCCGCCTCGCTCGCTGGCCGAGCTAGTCTCCTCTATGCTGCAGTCGCGCAAGCGCATCTACACGCATTCGCTCGATGCTTTCTCTCTACGTGAGTACACAACATACTGCCTTATTCGATGGGAAGACAAAAGGCACCTGAGCCACACGCAGATACTAATGACACAGACGAACATTTCTGAAACTGGTTAACCAATATTTACGACTAAACACTACTTATATAATTCAAATTGAAGTAGAGCACGTAGCTAAATCATAACTGCCGCTTGAGTAGAGGTTAAGAGACGGTTGCGGAGGTTGGTCCGTAGATAGGTGACCATCTTACACGTAACAAAGCTCCTCCGTGGCTTGGAAAGAATGTTGAGCCGTTGAACCCAGCTGTCATTTGAACATCTTTGGTTTTCCGGCTAGAAGCCGGAAGATCTGAAACCAGCCTTGCTAAAAAAACTGGTACTCAATTGCAACCGGATACGTAAGCCGATCCCAACATAGTTGGGCAGGCAGATTGAAATAATTCGAAATAAAGAGAATGTGTTTGTTGCAGCTAAACAGAACAGCAGTATGCTCAAGAACCGGGCGGGGACTGCCCCGGCGTGTGGTTCCAGCCAAGACGGAGAGAACTTGTGGCGCACGCGACCTCGGACTGCGATGACGTCAGTATAACTAAATTATTTATAAGTCAAATTATGTCGTTATGTAACATTGGTAAGATAAGATATACAAACAGTGAATATCTAGCATTGCTATGCCCCTCTTAGAATTAAGAATTTGGAAGACTGTTATGGAAGGCACCGGCTGTATCATCTCTTCTGTTTAAAATGCCGTCTAGCCCTAGTGAGTTCTCGTAATTTTCGTAATGAGAAACTTCTGTACACGATGTTGAAGAAAGTTGCTAGGGTTGTTAACTCGCGATAGAGCTACATTAAGTTAGCCATGGGTATACTAACCAGAAAAGAAGTCTACCCCTACAACGGATGGAGTAGACTCCGTAATCTGCATTGAGACTCCCATTGGGTTCATAGCGCTAAAGTGTTCTGGCTAAGTTAGCCAGCCTAGCTCCACCCAAATGCACAGAAGCCTCCTGGTTGCTCCACAGGTTTCACGGAGCGACCTCACCGTTCCAAGGATTTGTTCACGTCGGGAAGCAACGTCCTCATTTCCAGGATGAAGTGGGCGACTGATTTGTCAGCATCGAAACAACCTCTGCAAATTGGGCTGTCTATGGCGCCTTTGTTGTAGAAATATTTTTTTACCCGTCATTATACATATTTTGCACGATGGACGTACAATGTTGCTAGATTAGAGGGTTGAAAAGCGACAAGACATTGTTACTGTGAAGAAGGCGCTACCACGTTGGTAGTACTTAAATTAAAATACTTTTTCAACTGTAGATGGTAGCGAGTACGGTCCCTGCTGAGCCAAGCCCTCTGTCTCGTAGCGGATAGAAAGGACTCTATAAAGGCACTGAAGGAACTGCCTGTGACGAGGAACTGATTTGTTTTGGCCCGCGAGTCTCTTTTATAAAGGTCTTTGGCGTCAGTTTCACCCCGGCTAGTGGGGGTAGAACGGTACTCGCTACGGTTGTTTATTAATAAAATTAGAAACTATTTTCGGCGCAGGATTACAAAGAGACAAATACATCATTTGTTAATAGGTACAAACTTTCACAAAACAATGCAAAACAAGGGATTTTAACTATTGCCGGACGTTAATAAATATTAGAGAAATGCACCATTCTGTTAATGGGGGAACATAAGACTTTCACAAAACAAGGGATCTTTAACTATAGGGGTCGGTAATAACTTAACAAATGACAATGTGACCCAAACATTTTTAAAGCTTCGAACTATCCCTTGCATCTGTCTACTTTCTAAAAATATGCTGCTAACTAACGGTATTACTTAAAAGAAACATGTGCCTAACTATTAACTCTAAACCTAAGACTATGTATGCGGCTATCCTGCACATTATTCGGAAGGTAAGAAGAAGCTGAGAAGTAGTAAAGTTAGTCGCGTGTTTAGGCTTCACTTTGCCATTTTTGACTGCCATAGTTGATCTCTGGCAAATTCATGAACGAAACTGTGAGAAGGGTAGCAGGAAGAGTGGGTATGGGTCCAGCACAACCATCTTGGAACCCCTTCGCGGGTACGTCTGTGGCGTCATTGCCTAGGTATCTACGTTTGCCGATGATCCACTCAAGGGTGAAGCCCGCAACGGATAATTACTGGCCCTGAGCTGGTCATGACGTACTTATGCTGGCTTACTGGGAATTTAACAGTTTTGAAAATATATGGAAAATAATGGGGGATTCTGGGAATTATCACCGGAGTAATCAGCCGAACTCTTATTTCAGCTATTTACAGTTTGTTGGACATGTGTGACTTTCAGCCGAGTGCCTTTGCAAAATTTAATCGAAATTAAATATGTAAATTAAAATCATAGAACTTAAGAGGATGATGTGTACCATTTCTTCCATGCCCGTTTTCATAGAAATATTTTCCCCACAAACATTTGTCAATGTTAAGCATATTGATGGTTGCTGTTTGGTCGGTGATTTCCCGTACATAGAAGAAATGAATTTATGTTGAAGCAAAACGACAACACAGGCTATCTTCTAAAATAAACTAACCGCCTTCTTGTGGTATCCACCGCCAGCAATTTTTAACAGTGTTCGTAAAATTACGCGCATTTGAGTGCCCTTCTTTTTCATCATAGTTTCCTCACTGCTGAGAATCGCGACCACATACGTCGCGTCTCCAAACCATTCGGTCTTCTCCAATGTGCATCACTCTGTTTCTGCATCATTCGGTCTTCTTCAATGTGCATCTCTCTTCACGAGCCTACGGCGGTCTGTCCCCGCCAGGTGAGACCTCCGCTTGCCCGGAGGAGGCCCGGCGAGAGACGACCAGCGACTTAGGCGCCGACTTTAGGGCGCTCCCTG
The DNA here is from genome assembly GCA_947578705.1 of Lacanobia wlatinum. Taxonomy (NCBI): domain Eukaryota; kingdom Metazoa; phylum Arthropoda; class Insecta; order Lepidoptera; family Noctuidae; genus Lacanobia; species Lacanobia wlatinum. The sequence goes on along the minus strand of OX388027.1, from coordinate 25,262,468 downwards.
CCGAGGGTGCTGGTCCCCGCCTGCCACGCTTTCAGAGCGAGCCGCTCACGCTCCAGGCTAAGGGGCCGTTGTGTGTGTTTGAGCGGCAATGTATTGCGAGACACCGTCTCATGTAGCAAGGGAAACGTACGTCCGCGCCGTACGTTCATCGCGTGTATTTAGGCGTATGGAGAGTCGGGCATGTATGAGATTCGAGTCGCAACTATGTCTGCGACTCACTCGGCGTCAAATGAGCTTGACAGTCAACTGACACGCCATTTATAGACAGCACGGTGACGTGGGGTTGCTTGTTCCTTATACTATTTTATCTAATAGCTATAAATAGGTGGTAAGGTGCTTGCTAACTTATCATAGGCAAAGGGAATTAAACAAAAATTATAGGACTATCAGAAAAAGTAAAATGCATTCTATGGTCAAGGTAAGAGGTGTGATTAAATCTCTGTCAAGTATTTCATATTTCCATCATTACTAATTCTAATAATAAGCTATACTTTAGCGTTTACAAAAATAATTGATACCTACACTAATAAACATTATAATAGGCACTTTATACATTATATTTAAATCAAGAACCGCCGGACAAGAACCACCAGCGGCCTAACTGTGTAACGTGTCACAAATCATATTTATATTTTTTTGTCTCATTTAGGTGCATTACACAGTAAGGAAGTCATTGATGAGAAGAAACTTTAAGCGAATCGTAATTAAAGAGATCACCAAGAAATCTGTTCCTTTGCCGAAACACGTTACACAATGAAGCCGCTGGTCTTTAGACAATTATTCCGTGCATGTTGATATCGTGATCTCGACGCCTTTGATTAATTCTTTTTACACAAAACTCATTCCAAACTTGTCGATTGCTCCTTAAAAAGACGAAAACTGCTGCTAACATTATCGGATAATAATCACAAAACATATCTACAATAAACTGTGCCAAATTATTGCGACCGTCGTATGGTAACAAGTAATGAAAGATATATTTACTCAACAAAAAGACGTCGCTCAGTACAAATATCAAAGTAGCTATATACAAGCGACGGCAGATGGTAGAAGCTGTCTGAGCACTCGACTTGACACTATGACAAAGTGAAAATATTATTATAATATAAAACATACTGTTAACTGTCACAGGTAGAATTTCATTTACGTACGCAAAAGTCACCCATATCACGTCTTGCATACGAGTTGATGAGATTTTATGTACTAATAAGCTTAATAATTTCAGATACTCATGACACACAACAATGGCGAATGTTATTAAAGACACCCCCCAACCGAAGATAACACTTTTTAAATATTTATTTTGAAAATGCCCCTTAAAAACTTTTACAATATCTACGTAAAACATATGACTCAAGATAACCAACCAATGGTTTCTCGCAGTTTGAACATATTCTTTAAACCTAAAGGCTATATGGAATGGCATCGGGTTTGCCTTTAGGTACGTCTTCCCCTTTAAATATGTTGATAAAACAATTAAAAAGTTTGATAAAATCGCGTTAAGAAACACAAAGTTTCTGTAATTTCGAAACTTCTTCACAATGCACCATGACGCCACTCCGTATATCAACGTACTTAGAGTCACCGCAAGCACAGTTAACTCTCCAGGCGACAATATCATATAGCTGTCTTCAGGTTCGTAGCCACTGGTGTCATTATCAGACATAGCGTCGTAGTCACTAGTGTCATTACCAGACATAGAGTCGTAGTCACTGCTGTCATTACCAGACATGGCAAACAGGCGAATGTCACTTGCGCAGTTTTGATCAGTTCAGTTTGTGTTTGCAGAATACAAAATAAAATATTTCTAAACAGCCTGGCATGAAGCACCGCTAAAACCTCAAAGGCGTTACTTTTAAACATAAACTATATCTGAACGCTACAAAACTAATTAGTACCTAGTGCTGTATCGATGGGTCGGTTTCGGTTTCCGGGTATAGACTGGTTTCGGCCGGAGTTTCGGTTTTGGAAAAATATTCAGTTCGACCGAGACTAGCGTTCTTGAGCAGACTTCGGGCAAATTCTATAGTCTACAGCAGGGATAGCCAACCGGTCGATCGCGGCTACTAGTCTAGTCTACTCCAAATACTTATAACAGACTGCGCGATTATATGAATAGTTTAGGTAAGTAAAATCAAAAAATAAATAGATAACATATAAATAGCAAGTACTATATATAAATAGGTAAGATTACAAAGACTTACCAAAACAGCACCGCTAACTTAAAACTAAATTCTGCTGGCCTGCATTCAAAATTTAAAAGAGTGTCAAACAGGGCGATTGGCTCTCTCCCAAATTATTTACGAGCACACTTGAGGAGATATTTAAAACAATGGCAGCCTCATGGAAGACCAAAAGTATTGACGTCGGTAAAAGGAGGCTGACAAATCTATGATTTGCCTACGACATTGTCGTTTCTCACAGCTCTAGAACTCCAGACCATACTCCAAGAGTTGAGCACAGCTTCAAGGTGGGATTTGCGATTAATCGGTCTAAACCCCAGGTCCAGCAAGAAGCGTAAAAGTCGAGGTAGATGGGCAAGAAATACATTATGTCGATGAGTAGGTACATTTATTTATTTAACACTTTCAGCACTCAAATGTAAAGAGTCCATAAGAGTACATCTACTTGGGTCAGTTCAAAAACGGGCAAAAAAAGGAAATCGATCGCCGCAACAAAAACGCCTGGTAAAACTATTGGTCCATGAAGACGCAAATGAAGGCCGATCTCCCTGAAGCCCAAACTCATCCAAATGTGTATTCTACCTATCCTAACCATGGAGAATAGAGGCAAGGTATCTCTGTGTATGAAAAGTGTCCGTCGAAATGTGTTAAATAAGGGTGGCGCTACAATCGCATCAGGGTAAAATTTAAAAACAGCGCCAAAAGTTATTGGAGTAGGATAGTAAAATAAACAAGGAAAGAACAACTTCCGCTTCAATATTATTTCGTTATGGCGCAAGTAAGAAACAATGATAAATAATTAAATTTTTGTGTATTATTTTTCAGTAAATATTAAAAAAATAAACACAAAGAGAGCAAAAATCATCAAACTCCGCACACTACAATCCGTCTACCTGCAGCTACGCTAGCGCCATTCTTTGAACTGTTACTTACTGCTTAAAGCTGGACACTTTTTCAACTTGTCTCTATACTCCATGACGTACGGTGCTCAGTACGGAGACGACCAGGATGCGTACCGTGAGTGCTGGTACGAGTTGGCGCTAGGAAAGAATTCCTGGAAGGTCTTTAACCAGCAGTGAGACAATGCGGGCTAATTAGGAAAAAAAAAGGTTAATAAAATATAATATAATTAATATACGGAATCCTAGATCAAAGTGTGCTAAAAAATATACATAGTTTCAAAAATGTATCTATCTGTCATTTAAAACTTTTTCATTCAAGTCAATCGTTTATATTTAATAAGTTATGAAAAAATATAGATAATGCGATGTTGTCATTTTTCACGTACCTACAAACGATGTTTAACATAAATAATCGTAACTTAGTTAAATTAATTTGTATGAAAAGTGAAAACGAAACATAATAATTAATTATTACTATTATTACTTTATTGAAAAGTAATTTACCATCATCAATCATCATGATTTATCTCATTGATACCCTGGAGTTGTAGGATATCAGAAGGAACACGTTGTATTTCCAAAATTGTAAATTCTGGCAGTTTATTCATTCCTACGAAATATTCGGTTTCGGCCGAAACTTGAACAGGAGCCGAATTTTCGATTCCCGATTCGGTTTTTGTTGAAAATTTAGTTTGGGTCAGACACTACTCATTAGTGTTCCATTTTTTACAATCAGTACTGATTTAATTATTGAGAGGAGATAACAACATTTTTGGGTGCCTGTATGATAACACTTGTTTGCCATTTAAAATGGCCACGTACAGTTCGCATCACCGTTGTTTACCCCTCCGAAGTTAGGTTTTAATGACGAACGCGCTGGTGCAATCGCGTAAACAAGTGTTACGTTCCTAGAATGGAACAATGGAGTTTCTTGTCTGAGCGTCTCCATACGAATCTACCATTGCATACGAAAATAGAAGACACCCGGGCATGTACTCCCGAAACAATTGTGTTCAGTGAGGAACTGCGTTAGCTGGAATGTGAGAAAACCGTGGCGCCCTCAAAGCAGGGAATTATCACCACGAATCTGGCGTGCTCAGAAGAGAAAAACTTAGGTGCAAACTTCACCCTTATTAAACCAGTCATATTTAAGTCCTACATGTTATGTGATAGTCGCAAGTCTTTTGCCATTAACAACAAACAAATGTTGTTTCTGCCACTGTGTTATTGCAAACAAAGAAAATAAACAGATTGTAAACTCTTTCTTCTCGATAAGAGACGGATATACTGTAGACTATATGATTTGCTCAAAGTCTGCTCAAGATCGCTAGTCTCCGCCGCACCAAAAATTCGGCTACATTTTGCCGAAAACCGAAACTCCGGCCGAAACCAGTTTGTAGCCGGAAACAGAAACCGACCCATCGATCGGGACTTTTAATTAATTCGTTTGGAGCTTTCAATTACAGCTTATGTTTAAAAAGTAACGCCTATGAGGTTTTAGCGGTGCTTTATGTCAAGCTGTTTACAAATAATTTATTTTATATCCTGCAAACACAAATTGAACCGAACTCTATATGAACAAACTATATGGATTGCATCCGTACTGGACGGCCGTTATATTCATGCGATATTCTGAAACAGCGAAGAACCATTGGTTGGTTGTTTTGAGTCACATGTTTTACATAGATATTGTAAAAGTTTTTATTGGGCATTTCCAAAAGAAATATTTAAAGAGTCTTCGGTTGGGGGGTGTCTTTAATAATATTAACCAACATTTTTTGGTGTGACAAGTATAAAAGATTAATATCCTTATTAGCAGACAAAATATCAGTCATGTAAATACGTATTGTGATAATATCCACTTTTACGTATATAAAGGAAATTCTACCTGTGACAGTAGACGGCACCGTGAGACAGTGCCGTGGCGCCCTCTGCTGACACAAATGACAGTTACACTTATAGGCACGCAGCAACACCTAGAGTCGCGCTTGCCTCTCAACCGCGCCTATATTGGTCACCCAATGCCATACCCGTAGTTACGGGCACGAACCAACGATGCCGCGGGATAGAAAGCCTAGCCTATGGCCCGCCCGCCGCGCCCCCTTGCGGGGGCATCGCGAATTCTACGGAGTCAAGTTCACTTTTTCGTTGGCGGTCACGACGAGCGGACGTCTCTGCGGGAATATCTGTCGGTCAATAGTCACGTGAGCTGTTTTGTATTTGAAGTGTGCAATCGTTACTTTGTTATTTTCCTAATTATAATCGTAACCAATTTTAACTGTGTCGCTGTTGATTAATTTTATTCTGAAGTATTAAACGGTTTTCTTATTTTTTTTTTTATTCATTTCAACTTTTAAACTTTATCTATACATATAATAAAACAGTAGAGACCGTGATTTCTGTACATTAAACAAAAATACCAAAAATCAAATAGTATCAAAAAAAGCTATAGAACACAAGACGAGCATTTTTATTTTTTGTCTGTCTGTCTGTTCACGCTAATCTCCAAAAATACTGAACAGATTTTGTTTGGGTTTTCAAAGTTAGATTAAGCTTATTTCTGAGCAACATTTAATCTTTGTTCCATTAAAATTGGTGGCCAAAAAAAAAGTTATGGACATATATAGATTTTAAAATTATGTATCAACATTTTTCGACAAGTTTTGTTCATTTTTCAATTATTCGTTCAGTTTAGCATAAAATTAGCCTTTAAAAACATATCCTTAGAAATTATAATCATCACGCTATATCTTCGAGGAGCTAAGCAGTCAATAACCATAAATCATTATAATATCGTCTATTTACATCAAACGTCAACGACTCGGCGGTACAAGGACTGGCTTCCGAATGATTCGGTGTAAGTTCGAATCCCAATTTCCGCAACAATGATACAACTACAAAAAAAGATACCCACAATGCCATATATTGACCCAAACAGTACTTTCAACGGCATAAGATTAAATCAAAACATATTTTTAGTTATTAGTGGTACATTTGAAACGTCTTAAAAAAAGTGATTCTTTTAAAACCTTTAAAAAATATCGTTCTGAACGAATGTAATATTCCTATTACCTAACAAAAATAAAACGAACTCCAAACTAATCTTTCATAGTTCAACTTCGTATTCCATAGATGGCGTTATGGATTTGATCTAATTTTCGCGGTGTTAAGATTACAATATTTGTCAACTTTTGCGCACTTATTTTTGTTAAGCTTAACAAGCTAAAGCTGTTCAGTAAGACCTTTACTTTGGAGAATTTAATTAATGCCACCGATGGCACAACTAACGTAGCCACCTACTGGGTCAAAACAGCATAAAGAGACCATCGACTCGAAAAGACAAAGAAAATTGAACCTTTACATGCCTGAAGCCAGGAGTCATGTCACCCGCAAGCAGGTGGCGAAGTCCCATGATAGAGGAGTCGCAAATACAGTTGAATTAGCTCGGTTTATCGGATGTCTAATTGTGTTCCAAAAAGTAGGCTGAGGTAGCATTACAGAGTGATCTACACTGAAGAAAACCGAATGGCTTGAAGACGCGACGTATGTGGTCGCGATCCTTAGTAGTGAGGAAACGATGATGAAAAAGAAGGGCACTCAAATGTGCATAACTTTACGAATACTGTTAAAAATTGCTGACGGCGGATACCACAATCTCAAACTCAAAACTCATAATATTTATTTCAAATAAACCATTTACAGGCACTTTTGAATTGTCAAGGTCGGTCGGTCCAAAAAGATGAAGCTATTTGCACGTTCCAAAGCGTAGATCTCTATTGAGAAGAACGTGCTCTATTGAGAAGGAGTGGAATTCCCTGCCGGAGTCTGTGTTTCCTGATAGCTACAACCTGGGAGTTTTTAAGTCAAGAGACCACATCATCGCTTACCAACAGGTGAGATAGTGGTCAAACGCGTGCCTTTCAATAGTAAAAAAAAAAAACGTGCAAGTAACTCCACGGACACTCTTTTAAAAATAATAAATTGTTACAAAGTTTTGCATACATCAAGTTGAAATTATACATACATGTGAGAACGATGTTAAAGACGAGCAGGATAAAAGCGTCCGGAAAAAAAGGGACAATTAAAATAAATATTTAAGATAAACCATCTCAGCTGAGAAATTACCAGTCCCAACTGATAGCGTCCGTTCACGAACATGACGCATGCGCTAGCACCATTCGGCTCAACCATTTTGAAGGGAACCAAATGATCCAACGCATACGCCACCATCAGCTAGACTTTTGAGTGAGCATGAAACTCCCAACCACCAGGGTACATTCAAGTCAAAAACAAACCTTAAACTGATAGCTATAGCTTAATTTTAAGGTAATAAAGTACTCACACATGTGCCGTTAAAATGGATGAAATTATACAATGCCATCAATCTAGCTAATCAAGAAGGCGGTTAGGTTATTTTAGAAGATAGTCCGTGTTTTCCCTTTGGTTTCAGCATTAATTCATTTCTTCTGTGTTCGGGGAACCACTGACCAAGCAGCAACCATCAATATGCATAATATTGACAAATGTTTGTGGGGAAAATATTTCTATGAGAACGGGCATGGAAGAAATGGTACACATCATCCTATTAAGTTCTATGATTTATATTTAAATATTTAATCTCGAATAAATTTTGCAAAAGCACTCGGCTGAAAGTCACACATATCCAACAAACTGTAAGTAGTTGAAATAAGATTTCGGCTGATTGCTCCGGTGACGATGTGATCATTTCCAAAATCTCCCTCGTTCCCAATTATTTTCCATTTATTTTCAAAACTGTTAAATTCCCAGTGAGTCTATAATAGGTACGTCATGATCAGCTCAGGGCCAGAAATTATCCGTTGCGGGCTTCACCCTCAAGTGGATCATCGGCAACTGTAGATCCCTAGGCAATAACGCCACAGACGAACCCGCGAAGAGGTTCCAAGATGGTTGTGCGGGACCCATACCCACTCTTCCTGCTACCTTTCTCACAGTTTCGTAAATGAATTTGCCAGAGATCAATTATGGCAGTCAAAAATGGCAATGTCAAACTTATACACGCGACTAACTTAACTACTTCTCAACTGCTTCTTACCTGCCGAATAAACCTTCCGAATAATAATAGGTATAATAACGGGTAAAAAAACATTTCTACAACAAAGGCGCCATAGACAGCCCCATTTGCAGAGGTTGCTTCGACGCGGACAAATCAGTCGCCCACTTCATCCTGAAAATGAGGCCGTTGCTTCCCGACGTGAACAAATCCTTGGAACGGTGAGGTCGCACCGTGAAACCTGTGGAGCACCCAGGAGGTTTCTGTGCATTTGGGTGGAGCTAGACTGGCTAACTTAGCCAGAACACTTTACGCGCAATGGACCCAATGGGAGTCTAAATGCGGATTACGGAGTCTCTACTCCATCCGTTGCGGGGATAGACTTCTATTCTGGTTGGTATACCCATGGCCAACTTTATGTAGCTCTATCGCGTGCTAGCAACTTTCTTCAACATCGTGTACAGAAGTTTTTCATTAAGAAAATTACGAGAAATTACTTGGGCTAGACGGCATTTTAAACAGAAGAGATGATACAGCCAGTGCCTTGCATAACAGTATTACAAATAGCAATGCTAGATATTGACTGTTTGGATATCTTATCTTAGCAATCTTACATAACGACATAATTTTACTTTTCGACATACACGCGAACGAATTCGCGGACAACGGCTAGTAATGTTATAATTTTGAAAGTTTGCATGTTTGTGCAACCATGACGCAAAAACGGCTGAAGGGATTGGCACACATGTAGTTCATATCCTGCAATAACACATAGGCTACTTTTTTGTTCCGGTAAATGGCATTGCTTCATAAAGACTGAGCGGGAAAATCTGAGAAACATGTCGAATTACTTCCGGGGCTGGAATCGTGAGCGATAAAGATTCACAAGTATTTGTAGGGATACGGAACAGAGAGTAAAGTCCCGCAAACCTCCATTGTAAAGGGAGGATCCTCCTACCAGACAGTTGTTGTGCCTGGCAGGCTACTGCCCGATAGTTGATATTCGGGCTGATGTATATGTTCAATCGCACGGTAAACTCTGCTTGCGCGATGCAGGATTTCAACCTAGTAGTTCGCTGCTGATTGGATAGATGGCGTCGCGGTTCTTTTTGTTGCGATGTAGATTTGCTCCGTTGGTTTTTCTTGTGGCGGCATTGACGCCGCTACATCACTCCCCTCCGGAGACCGGAGGTCGATGGTGGATGAGTCGTCCATATATCTTGAGATGCTTGCCAGGCCAGTGGATGGCTGGTTCCAGTGAGTCGAACCGGAAGTCGCAGAGTTCTCGGTGAGTCGAAACTGTCTGCAGTGCCTCAGTGATGAAGTGGAAGTGGATGAAGTGGGCGACTGATTTGTCCGCGTCGAAGCAACCTCTGCAAATGGGGCTGTCTATGGCGCCTTTGTTGTAGAAATGTTTTTTTACCCGTTATTATACCTATTATTATTCGGAAGGTTTATTCGGCAGGTAAGAAGCAGTTGAGAAGTAGTTAAGTTAGTCGCGTGTATAAGTTTGACATTGCCATTTTTGACTGCCATAATTGATCTCTGGCAAATTCATTTACGAAACTGTGAGAAAGGTAGCAGGAAGAGTGGGTATGGGTCCCGCACAACCATCTTGGAACCTCTTCGCGGGTTCGTCTGTGGCGTTATTGCCTAGGGATCTACAGTTGCCGATGATCCACTTGAGGGTGAAGCCCGCAACGGATAATTTCTGGCCCTGAGCTGATCATGACGTACCTATTATAGACTCACTGGGAATTTAACAGTTTTGAAAATAAATGGAAAATAATTGGGAACGAGGGAGATTTTGGAAATGATCACATCGTCACCGGAGCAATCAGCCGAAATCTTATTTCAACTACTTACAGTTTGTTGGATATGTGTGACTTTCAGCCGAGTGCTTTTGCAAAATTTATTCGAGATTAAATATTTAAATATAAATCATAGAACTTAATAGGATGATGTGTACCATTTCTTCCATGCCCGTTCTCATAGAAATATTTTCCCCACAAACATTTGTCAATATTATGCATATTGATGGTTGCTGCTTGGTCAGTGGTTCCCCGAACACAGAAGAAATGAATTAATGCTGAAACCAAAGGGAAAACACGGACTATCTTCTAAAATAACCTAACCGCCTTCTTGATTAGCTAGATTGATAGCATTGTATAATTTCATCCATTTTAACGGCACATGTGTGAGTACTTTATTACCTTAAAATTAAGCTATAGCTATCAGTTTAAGGTTTGTTTTTGACTTGAATGTACCCTGGTGGTTGGGAGTTTCATGCTCACTCAAAAGTCTAGCTGATGGTGGCGTATGCGTTGGATCATTTGGTTCCCTTCAAAATGGTTGAGCCGAATGGTGCTAGCGCATGCGTCATGTTCGTGAACGGACGCTATCAGTTGGGACTGGTAATTTCTCAGCTGAGATGGTTTATCTTAAATATTTATTTTAATTGTCCCTTTTTTTCCGGACGCTTTTATCCTGCTCGTCTTTAACATCGTTCTCACATGTATGTATAATTTCAACTTGATGTATGCAAAACTTTGTAACAATTTATTATTTTTAAAAGAGTGTCCGTGGAGTTACTTGCACGTTTTTTTTTTTTATTGATAGGCACGCGTTTGACCACTATCTCACCTGTTGGTAAGCGATGATGTGGTCTCTTGACTTAAAAACTCCCAGGTTGTAGCTATCAGGAAACACAGACTCCGGCAGGGAATTCCACTCCTTCTCAATAGAGCACGTTCTTCTCAATAGAGATCTACGCTTTGGAACGTGCAAATAGCTTCATCTTTTTGGACCGACCGACCTTGACAATTCAAAAGTGCCTGTAAATGGTTTATTTGAAATAAATATTATGAGTTTTGAGTTTGAGATTGTGGTATCCGCCGTCAGCAATTTTTAACAGTATTCGTAAAGTTATGCACATTTGAGTGCCCTTCTTTTTCATCATCGTTTCCTCACTACTAAGGATCGCGACCACATACGTCGCGTCTTCAAGCCATTCGGTTTTCTTCAGTGTAGATCACTCTGTAATGCTACCTCAGCCTACTTTTTGGAACACAATTAGACATCCGATAAACCGAGCTAATTCAACTGTATTTGCGACTCCTCTATCATGGGACTTCGCCACCTGCTTGCGGGTGACATGACTCCTGGCTTCAGGCATGTAAAGGTTCAATTTTCTTTGTCTTTTCGAGTCGATGGTCTCTTTATGCTGTTTTGACCCAGTAGGTGGCTACGTTAGTTGTGCCATCGGTGGCATTAATTAAATTCTCCAAAGTAAAGGTCTTACTGAACAGCTTTAGCTTGTTAAGCTTAACAAAAATAAGTGCGCAAAAGTTGACAAATATTGTAATCTTAACACCGCGAAAATTAGATCAAATCCATAACGCCATCTATGGAATACGAAGTTGAACTATGAAAGATTAGTTTGGAGTTCGTTTTATTTTTGTTAGGTAATAGGAATATTACATTCGTTCAGAACGATATTTTTTAAAGGTTTTAAAAGAATCACTTTTTTTAAGACGTTTCAAATGTACCACTAATAACTAAAAATATGTTTTGATTTAATCTTATGCCGTTGAAAGTACTGTTTGGGTCAATATATGGCATTGTGGGTATCTTTTTTTGTAGTTGTATCATTGTTGCGGAAATTGGGATTCGAACTTACACCGAATCATTCGGAAGCCAGTCCTTGTACCGCCGAGTCGTTGACGTTTGATGTAAATAGACGATATTATAATGATTTATGGTTATTGACTGCTTAGCTCCTCGAAGATATAGCGTGATGATTATAATTTCTAAGGATATGTTTTTAAAGGCTAATTTTATGCTAAACTGAACGAATAATTGAAAAATGAACAAAACTTGTCGAAAAATGTTGATACATAATTTTAAAATCTATATATGTCCATAACTTTTTTTTTGGCCACCAATTTTAATGGAACAAAGATTAAATGTTGCTCAGAAATAAGCTTAATCTAACTTTGAAAACCCAAACAAAATCTGTTCAGTATTTTTGGAGATTAGCGTGAACAGACAGACAGACAAAAAATAAAAATGCTCGTCTTGTGTTCTATAGCTTTTTTTGATACTATTTGATTTTTGGTATTTTTGTTTAATGTACAGAAATCACGGTCTCTACTGTTTTATTATATGTATAGATAAAGTTTAAAAGTTGAAATGAATAAAAAAAAAAATAAGAAAACCGTTTAATACTTCAGAATAAAATTAATCAACAGCGACACAGTTAAAATTGGTTACGATTATAATTAGGAAAATAACAAAGTAACGATTGCACACTTCAAATACAAAACAGCTCACGTGACTATTGACCGACAGATATTCCCGCAGAGACGTCCGCTCGTCGTGACCGCCAACGAAAAAGTGAACTTGACTCCGTAGAATTCGCGATGCCCCCGCAAGGGGGCGCGGCGGGCGGGCCATAGGCTAGGCTTTCTATCCCGCGGCATCGTTGGTTCGTGCCCGTAACTACGGGTATGGCATTGGGTGACCAATATAGGCGCGGTTGAGAGGCAAGCGCGACTCTAGGTGTTGCTGCGTGCCTATAAGTGTAACTGTCATTTGTGTCAGCAGAGGGCGCCACGGCACTGTCTCACGGTGCCGTCTACTGTCACAGGTAGAATTTCCTTTATATACGTAAAAGTGGATATTATCACAATACGTATTTACATGACTGATATTTTGTCTGCTAATAAGGATATTAATCTTTTATACTTGTCACACCAAAAAATGTTGGTTAATATTATTAAAGACACCCCCCAACCGAAGACTCTTTAAATATTTCTTTTGGAAATGCCCAATAAAAACTTTTACAATATCTATGTAAAACATGTGACTCAAAACAACCAACCAATGGTTCTTCGCTGTTTCAGAATATCGCATGAATATAACGGCCGTCCAGTACGGATGCAATCCATATAGTTTGTTCATATAGAGTTCGGTTCAATTTGTGTTTGCAGGATATAAAATAAATTATTTGTAAACAGCTTGACATAAAGCACCGCTAAAACCTCATAGGCGTTACTTTTTAAACATAAGCTGTAATTGAAAGCTCCAAACGAATTAATTAAAAGTCCCGATCGATGGGTCGGTTTCTGTTTCCGGCTACAAACTGGTTTCGGCCGGAGTTTCGGTTTTCGGCAAAATGTAGCCGAATTTTTGGTGCGGCGGAGACTAGCGATCTTGAGCAGACTTTGAGCAAATCATATAGTCTACAGTATATCCGTCTCTTATCGAGAAGAAAGAGTTTACAATCTGTTTATTTTCTTTGTTTGCAATAACACAGTGGCAGAAACAACATTTGTTTGTTGTTAATGGCAAAAGACTTGCGACTATCACATAACATGTAGGACTTAAATATGACTGGTTTAATAAGGGTGAAGTTTGCACCTAAGTTTTTCTCTTCTGAGCACGCCAGATTCGTGGTGATAATTCCCTGCTTTGAGGGCGCCACGGTTTTCTCACATTCCAGCTAACGCAGTTCCTCACTGAACACAATTGTTTCGGGAGTACATGCCCGGGTGTCTTCTATTTTCGTATGCAATGGTAGATTCGTATGGAGACGCTCAGACAAGAAACTCCATTGTTCCATTCTAGGAACGTAACACTTGTTTACGCGATTGCACCAGCGCGTTCGTCATTAAAACCTAACTTCGGAGGGGTAAACAACGGTGATGCGAACTGTACGTGGCCATTTTAAATGGCAAACAAGTGTTATCATACAGGCACCCAAAAATGTTGTTATCTCCTCTCAATAATTAAATCAGTACTGATTGTAAAAAATGGAACACTAATGAGTAGTGTCTGACCCAAACTAAATTTTCAACAAAAACCGAATCGGGAATCGAAAATTCGGCTCCTGTTCAAGTTTCGGCCGAAACCGAATATTTCGTAGGAATGAATAAACTGCCAGAATTTACAATTTTGGAAATACAACGTGTTGCGGTGTAAAAAATGCATTAAGGTCAAGGTAAGAGGTGTGATTAAATCTTTGTCAAATATTGTTCAATGTTACCTTTGGACATTGACTCAGCACTCGGTCTGGCTAACGCGCGGCCCAGTTAAAATAATGATTTGGTTGCATCTTACACGCATAGGACACATAGAATTAAGTATAATAGTGTGTGTTAAGAAAAAGTAGTATATAAGCAGAACAATTTGTAAATAAATCAGATTTGAATTTTATATTCTTGTCTCATTACCCCTCGCTGTGGCCAAGACACCTTTAGCCATCCTCGGATCAGTCCCGTGAGTCTGCGGGATTGGCAGTGAGTTCACCCTTCCCGAACCTGGTATTCCTGTCTACTATCCGTCTGTAACCTTAGGTCGCATGGTGCAGACATCCTGAACTTATTTATATATTTATTTATCACATACTAGGTATATGGTAGGTTAGGGTTGTAGGGCTTATAGGGCTTAGGGTCGTAGGGACTGTTAGGCTTGTAGGTCTCTGTAGGTTCCTTTATCTTACCATATATTTCCATGTACCATCACACCCTTGACAGTATTGCGGCCTTACGTGACGTTTGTTAAGGGTGGATGTACATTTTGGGTGATGAATAATATGATCATTCTTTTGGCAAAACCAACAACGCTTATATTTTTCTATTGTTTGTTTATCCCGCGATAGTTGTCTTGAGCTATTAGTATATGAAGTAGAACCGTCAAAAGACTTAAGACAATTAAAACGGTTCTCCATGAATTTCATCATTTCGTCAAAGGATTGTATTTTATTTCGGTTCTGTAGTTGGTCTTCATACTTCGTATTAGTTTCTTCATCCCATTTTCTACTGACTATTCTTATCAATAGAGGGCCCCAAGACGATGTGTTTATGCGTTGATTTTTTAGTGCCTCAAGACATTCATTTATAATGTCATGCATATTTCGTAATTGTGCCGCGTTTGCTCGTTGAATTTTAGGTAAATCTAATAATTTGTCAATAAATTTAGTAGCAATCATGCGCTCGTCTTCATATCTCTGCGTCAGCAACTTCCAAGCTGTTTCATAATTTAGTTCGCTTATTGTTAGGTGACGTATTAATCTTGCTGCGTCACCTTTTACGTGTGTTTTTAGGTATTGCATTTTTTCTGTTGAAGAAATTGAGTTATCTTCGTGAATTATTTTTCTGAATAAGTCTTGGAATGTTTCCCAAGAGTCATAGTCCCCCGTGAATATGGGAATACTTATTCGTGGAAGTTTTCCCGAGGATTTTGTTGTCACATCATACACGCAACAAACACAACAGCGGTACGGCATACTACACAGCGTGCCCACCCATCAGTCACAACAAACTGAACAAGGCCAGGCCAGACCATACGAGACCATCGAGCTGTACCAAATGGAGTCCCGTTCCTGAGAGTCGCCAGAATGTTCAATGTTACCTTTGGACATTGACTCAGCACTCGGTCTGGCTAACGCGCGGCCCAGTTAAAATAATGATTTGGTTGCATCTTACACGCATAGGACACATAGAATTAAGTATAATAGTGTGTGTTAAGAAAAAGTAGTATATAAGCAGAACAATTTGTAAATAAATCAGATTTGAATTTTATATTCTTGTCTCATTACCCCTCGCTGTGGCCAAGACACCTTTAGCCATCCTCGGATCAGTCCCGTGAGTCTGCGGGATTGGCAGTGAGTTCACCCTTCCCGAACCTGGTATTCCTGTCTACTATCCGTCTGTAACCTTAGGTCGCATGGTGCAGACATCCTGAACTTATTTATATATTTATTTATCACATACTAGGTATATGGTAGGTTAGGGCTGTAGGGCTTATAGGGCTTAGGGTCGTAGGGACTGTTAGGCTTGTAGGTCTCTGTAGGTTCCTTTATCTTACCATATATTTCCATGTACCATCACACCCTTGACAGTATTGCGGCCTTACGTGACGTTTGTTAAGGGTGGATGTACAAATATTTTATACTAGTGGACGTCACGCGGTTTTACCCGCGTAGTTTCCGTTCCCGTGGGAGTACGGGGATAAAATATATGCGCCCATGTTACTCCCTGAAAATGTAGCTATCCATTGCTGAAAGAATTTTTCAAATCGGTCCAGTAGTTTCGGAGCCTATTCATTTCAAACAAACAAACAAACAAATCTTTCCTCTTTATAATATTAGTGTATATGTAGATTTCCATCATTACAAATTCCATAGATAAGCTATACTTTATCGTTTACAAAAATAATTGGCATCGACACTAATTAACATTATAATAGGCTCTTTTTACATTTCATATATATATGTTTATATTTAACATCACGAACTGCCGGACATTAACCACCAACGGCCTAATTGTGTAACATGTCACCACATTCAGTTGCATTACACAATAGGGAAGTCGTTGACGCGACGAAACTTTAAGCGAATCATAAACAAAGTGATCACAAAGGAATCTTAGTGCCTTTGCCGAAATACGTTACACAATGAAGCCGTTGCGTTGGTCTTTAAGGGGGTGATCCATTGGTGAGTAAAACCGCTGATACGCTAGCGAGCGTGGGGCGAGCCAAAGGTATAGGCCGCCAATAGAGCAAACAGGTTTAAAGTATCGCGGTTTGGCACATTGGCTCTATGTGCATGTTTGAAATCCTAAGACCGTGGTATAATAAACCACCGGCTCGCCAATGGATCACCCCCGTTAGACAATTCTTCCGTGCATGTTGATATCGTGATCTCGACGCCTTTGACTAATTTTTATTACACAAAACTCATACAATACTCTCCGATTGCTCCTTAAACCGACGAAAACTGCGGCCAGTATTATTGGATAATAATCACAAAACATATCTACAATGAACACTGCCAAATTATGGGTATCGTATGGTAACAATGCATGAAAGGCGTATTTACTCAACAAAATGACGTCGCTCAGTACAAATATCAAGGTAGCTATATACAAGCGACGGCAGATGTTAGAAGCTGTCTGTGCACTCGTGTTGACACTACGACAAAGTGAAAATACTATTATAATGTAAAACAAAATATTAACTGTCATAGGTAAAATTTCATTTACGTAAGCAAAAGTCATCCATACCATATGACGTATACGAGCAGATGATATTTTATCTACTAATAAGTATAATAATCTAGCATACTCGTCACACAAAGAAATTGTGGTTGTTATTAAAGACATCCCCCAACCGAAGATAAAACTCTTTAAATATTTATTTCGGAAATGCCCATTAAAAACTTTTACAATATCTACGTAAAACATATGACTCAAAACAACTAACCAATGGTTCTTCGCTGTTTTAATATATTCTTTAAAGTTAAAGGCTATGTTGAATGGCGTCGGGTTTTCCATTGAAAACGTCTTCTCCAGTAAATATGGTGTTAAAATGATAAAAAAGTTTGTTAAAATTGCGTTAAGAAACACGAAGTTCCTGTAATTCCGAAACTTCTTCATAATGCACCATGATACCACTCCGTATATCATCGTACTTAGAGTCACTACAAGCACAGTTAACTCTCCAGGCGACAATATCATATAGCTGTCTTCAGAGTCGTAGTCACTGGTGTCATTATCAGACATTGAGACGTAGTCACTGGTGTCATTACCAGACATAGAGACGAAGTCACTGGTGTCATTACCAGACAAAGAGACGTAATCACTGGTGTCATTACCAGACATGGCGAACAGGCGAATGTCACTTGCACAGTTTTGATCGATTCACTATGTGTTTGCAGAGTATAAAATAAATTATTTCTAAACAGCTTGACGTAAAGCACCGCTAAAACCTCATAGGCGTTAGTTACTTTTAAAACATAAGCCGTAACTGAACGCTACATATCTAATTAGTAGTGGTCGGTCGATGGGTCGGTTTCGATTTCCGGCTAAAAACTGGTTTCGGCCGGAGTTTCGGTTTTCGGCAAATTGAGCAGACTTTGGACAAATTCTATAGTGTATCTGTGTCATATCGAGAATAAAGAGTCGACAATGTCACGCATCACTACATAGTATAAAACAAAGTCGCTTCCCGCTGTCTGCCTGTCTATCCTTATGTATGCTTAGATCTTTAAAACTCATCTTTTAAGTTTTGCGTAAAAAGTAATGCATTATTTTAAAAGCTTATTTAAGCTGTATGGTGTTAATCTATATAGATTATCTTCAATATCTATTTTAGAACGTGTTTACCCTAAACACTATTCAATTTAAATGAATGTCTTAGGAGTTATCGCAACTGCCGTGGTCGCGGGACAGTCTAAACAGTGTACCGGGGCCCTGGAACGCAAAGGGCAACCGAAGGAACAGGCTGGTTTTTAGTCAGTAAGTCTGACAGTCCCTTCCGCACCACCCAGGACGGGAGGACTCATTTGATGATTTTATCACCCAACAAGTTACAAAATAATTTTACAGTTAGCGCACTTCTTTTTTTGTTCTAAATAGGTCCCGAGCAAAGCCGGGGCGGGTCGCTAGCTTTATATAAACTTACGTTGTTTGGACAACATTAGTTTGTGGTTCATGGCAAAAAACTTGGAACTATTGCAATTGTAGGACTTAAATATGACTGGCTTAATAAGGGTAAACGATGCACCTAGGCCTTCTACTTCTGGGCACGCCAGGATTGTGGCGATTAGCTCTTCTTTGGGGAGTGGTTAGCAAGTCACCAGGGCTTTCTCTCCTTCCACATAATGCAGATCTTCACCGGACACAGTTGTTTTGGAGGAAATGCCGGCTGTCACTATCGCCCGGAAGACACGGTGGAGCGTAGAGCATATGGTTGAGACTGGCGGCGGTCCAATCCACGCTCCGGATTGAGAGATCATGGAAAGCATTCACCTTGTGCAAAGCAGTACTATAAGCTAAGGAGAAGACGAAACGCGTGATGAGAAGGCAATTCTAACGCCCCAGCCACCGCAGGAAACAACCTGGGCGTCGGGAGTCACCGGGCGATTTCTTCACAAAGAGATGTTTCTATAGTTGGTTGAGTTCGCTAGGAAAACCCTAGCGGGCTCCGTCAACTAATAATACTTGAATTTTCAAAACCCTGCAATGTGCAATGGTAGATTCTTATGGAGAGGAACGGCCAAGGCCTCCATTTTTGCTCTTTTCAAATGTGAAACAAATCTTTCGATACTTTGATAACTTTATTTCAAACTATATCTAAAAAATTGAAAATTCTGGCAGGTTATTCGTTCCTATGAAAGATCCGATTGAACAGGAGCCGAGTATTTAGTTTCTGCTTAAAATCTTGTTTTGGTCAGACCCTAGTCATTATTTTTTTGTAATCAGTAGTGATTTAATTAATTATTATTGGAGAGGAGATAACGTATTTGGGTATGATAACGCTAATTGGCCATTTAAAATGGCTACGTTTTTGTCGACTGCCCCAGTGTGTGTGCGTGTTGATAAGTAAGATATCAGATGAGAGTACAAACATGGGCGTATATAACACCGCTGCTATCCAACTAGCAGCGAACTACTAGGTTGAAATCCTGCATCGCGCAAGCAGAGTTTACCGCACGATTTGAACATATACATCAGCCCGAATATCAACTATTGGGCAGTAGCCTGCCAGGCACAACAACTGTCTGGTAGGAGGATCCTCCCTTTACAATGGGGGTTTGGTGAACCTCGACAAAGAACGTCAGCGCAGCCTTCGTGAAACTATTTCAGCGTGATGTCATCATAACTTCTCCTCATCGTGACCTCAAGCTCTCTAGCAGCGAGTCATCCAGCCAGCCAGTACCACGGCTTCTACGGGTATCTTGACCACTAGCATGCAGCAGCCGCGCGTTCCTGGTCAGCATCCTCAGCTTCTATCATCCTCATCAGCGACCTTCGGCCAGTCACATGAAGAGCCATGAAGATCCTCTCCTGGTCGACCCCAGCAGTCACGTCACTACGTCGTACAGCACCGCTCCGACTCACTGGAGCCAGCAGCAGCACCACTCCGACTCACTGGAGCCTGCAGCATCATCCCGACTTACTGGGATCTCATCACCCCACCATAACAAGATTTTAAGCAGAAACTAAATACTCGGCTCCTGTTCAATCGGATCTTTCATAGGAACGAATAACCTGCCAGAATTTTCAATTTTTTAGATATAGTTTGAAATAAAGTTATCAAAGTATCGAAAGATTTGTTTCACATTTGAAAAGAGCAAAAATGGAGGCCTTGGCCGTTCCTCTCCATAAGAATCTACCATTGCACATTGCAGGGTTTTGAAAATTCAAGTATTATTAGTTGACGGAGCCCGCTAGGGTTTTCCTAGCGAACTCAACCAACTATAGAAACATCTCTTTGTGAAGGAATCGCCCGGTGACTCCCGACGCCCAGGTTGTTTCCTGCGGTGGCTGGGGCGTTAGAATTGCCTTCTCATCACGCGTTTCGTCTTCTCCTTAGCTTATAGTACTGCTTTGCACAAGGTGAATGCTTTCCATGATCTCTCAATCCGGAGCGTGGATTGGACCGCCGCCAGTCTCAACCATATGCTCTACGCTCCACCGTGTCTTCCGGGCGATAGTGACAGCCGGCATTTCCTCCAAAACAACTGTGTCCGGTGAAGATCTGCATTATGTGGAAGGAGAGAAAGCCCTGGTGACTTGCTAACCACTCCCCAAAGAAGAGCTAATCGCCACAATCCTGGCGTGCCCAGAAGTAGAAGGCCTAGGTGCATCGTTTACCCTTATTAAGCCAGTCATATTTAAGTCCTACAATTGCAATAGTTCCAAGTTTTTTGCCATGAACCACAAACTAATGTTGTCCAAACAACGTAAGTTTATATAAAGCTAGCGACCCGCCCCGGCTTTGCTCGGGACCTATTTAGAACAAAAAAAGAAGTGCGCTAACTGTAAAATTATTTTGTAACTTGTTGGGTGATAAAATCATCAAATGAGTCCTCCCGTCCTGGGTGGTGCGGAAGGGACTGTCAGACTTACTGACTAAAAACCAGCCTGTTCCTTCGGTTGCCCTTTGCGTTCCAGGGCCCCGGTACACTGTTTAGACTGTCCCGCGACCACGGCAGTTGCGATAACTCCTAAGACATTCATTTAAATTGAATAGTGTTTAGGGTAAACACGTTCTAAAATAGATATTGAAGATAATCTATATAGATTAACACCATACAGCTTAAATAAGCTTTTAAAATAATGCATTACTTTTTACGCAAAACTTAAAAGATGAGTTTTAAAGATCTAAGCATACATAAGGATAGACAGGCAGACAGCGGGAAGCGACTTTGTTTTATACTATGTAGTGATGCGTGACATTGTCGACTCTTTATTCTCGATATGACACAGATACACTATAGAATTTGTCCAAAGTCTGCTCAATTTGCCGAAAACCGAAACTCCGGCCGAAACCAGTTTTTAGCCGGAAATCGAAACCGACCCATCGACCGACCACTACTAATTAGATATGTAGCGTTCAGTTACGGCTTATGTTTTAAAAGTAACTAACGCCTATGAGGTTTTAGCGGTGCTTTACGTCAAGCTGTTTAGAAATAATTTATTTTATACTCTGCAAACACATAGTGAATCGATCAAAACTGTGCAAGTGACATTCGCCTGTTCGCCATGTCTGGTAATGACACCAGTGATTACGTCTCTTTGTCTGGTAATGACACCAGTGACTTCGTCTCTATGTCTGGTAATGACACCAGTGACTACGTCTCAATGTCTGATAATGACACCAGTGACTACGACTCTGAAGACAGCTATATGATATTGTCGCCTGGAGAGTTAACTGTGCTTGTGGTGACTCTAAGTACGATGATATACGGAGTGGTATCATGGTGCATTATGAAGAAGTTTCGGAATTACAGGAACTTCGTGTTTCTTAACGCAATTTTAACAAACTTTTTTATCATTTTAACACCATATTTACTGGAGAAGACGTTTTCAATGGAAAACCCGACGCCATTCAACATAGCCTTTAACTTTAAAGAATATATTAAAACAGCGAAGAACCATTGGTTAGTTGTTTTGAGTCATATGTTTTACGTAGATATTGTAAAAGTTTTTAATGGGCATTTCCGAAATAAATATTTAAAGAGTTTTATCTTCGGTTGGGGGATGTCTTTAATAACAACCACAATTTCTTTGTGTGACGAGTATGCTAGATTATTATACTTATTAGTAGATAAAATATCATCTGCTCGTATACGTCATATGGTATGGATGACTTTTGCTTACGTAAATGAAATTTTACCTATGACAGTTAATATTTTGTTTTACATTATAATAGTATTTTCACTTTGTCGTAGTGTCAACACGAGTGCACAGACAGCTTCTAACATCTGCCGTCGCTTGTATATAGCTACCTTGATATTTGTACTGAGCGACGTCATTTTGTTGAGTAAATACGCCTTTCATGCATTGTTACCATACGATACCCATAATTTGGCAGTGTTCATTGTAGATATGTTTTGTGATTATTATCCAATAATACTGGCCGCAGTTTTCGTCGGTTTAAGGAGCAATCGGAGAGTATTGTATGAGTTTTGTGTAATAAAAATTAGTCAAAGGCGTCGAGATCACGATATCAACATGCACGGAAGAATTGTCTAACGGGGGTGATCCATTGGCGAGCCGGTGGTTTATTATACCACGGTCTTAGGATTTCAAACATGCACATAGAGCCAATGTGCCAAACCGCGATACTTTAAACCTGTTTGCTCTATTGGCGGCCTATACCTTTGGCTCGCCCCACGCTCGCTAGCGTATCAGCGGTTTTACTCACCAATGGATCACCCCCTTAAAGACCAACGCAACGGCTTCATTGTGTAACGTATTTCGGCAAAGGCACTAAGATTCCTTTGTGATCACTTTGTTTATGATTCGCTTAAAGTTTCGTCGCGTCAACGACTTCCCTATTGTGTAATGCAACTGAATGTGGTGACATGTTACACAATTAGGCCGTTGGTGGTTAATGTCCGGCAGTTCGTGATGTTAAATATAAACATATATATATGAAATGTAAAAAGAGCCTATTATAATGTTAATTAGTGTCGATGCCAATTATTTTTGTAAACGATAAAGTATAGCTTATCTATGGAATTTGTAATGATGGAAATCTACATATACACTAATATTATAAAGAGGAAAGATTTGTTTGTTTGTTTGTTTGAAATGAATAGGCTCCGAAACTACTGGACCGATTTGAAAAATTCTTTCAGCAATGGATAGCTACATTTTCAGGGAGTAACATGGGCGCATATATTTTATCCCCGTACTCCCACGGGAACGGAAACTACGCGGGTAAAACCGCGTGACGTCCACTAGTATAAAATATTTGTACATCCACCCTTAACAAACGTCACGTAAGGCCGCAATACTGTCAAGGGTGTGATGGTACATGGAAATATATGGTAAGATAAAGGAACCTACAGAGACCTACAAGCCTAACAGTCCCTACGACCCTAAGCCCTATAAGCCCTACAGCCCTAACCTACCATATACCTAGTATGTGATAAATAAATATATAAATAAGTTCAGGATGTCTGCACCATGCGACCTAAGGTTACAGACGGATAGTAGACAGGAATACCAGGTTCGGGAAGGGTGAACTCACTGCCAATCCCGCAGACTCACGGGACTGATCCGAGGATGGCTAAAGGTGTCTTGGCCACAGCGAGGGGTAATGAGACAAGAATATAAAATTCAAATCTGATTTATTTACAAATTGTTCTGCTTATATACTACTTTTTCTTAACACACACTATTATACTTAATTCTATGTGTCCTATGCGTGTAAGATGCAACCAAATCATTATTTTAACTGGGCCGCGCGTTAGCCAGACCGAGTGCTGAGTCAATGTCCAAAGGTAACATTGAACATTCTGGCGACTCTCAGGAACGGGACTCCATTTGGTACAGCTCGATGGTCTCGTATGGTCTGGCCTGGCCTTGTTCAGTTTGTTGTGACTGATGGGTGGGCACGCTGTGTAGTATGCCGTACCGCTGTTGTGTTTGTTGCGTGTATGATGTGACAACAAAATCCTCGGGAAAACTTCCACGAATAAGTATTCCCATATTCACGGGGGACTATGACTCTTGGGAAACATTCCAAGACTTATTCAGAAAAATAATTCACGAAGATAACTCAATTTCTTCAACAGAAAAAATGCAATACCTAAAAACACACGTAAAAGGTGACGCAGCAAGATTAATACGTCACCTAACAATAAGCGAACTAAATTATGAAACAGCTTGGAAGTTGCTGACGCAGAGATATGAAGACGAGCGCATGATTGCTACTAAATTTATTGACAAATTATTAGATTTACCTAAAATTCAACGAGCAAACGCGGCACAATTACGAGATATGCATGACATTATAAATGAATGTCTTGAGGCACTAAAAAATCAACGCATAAACACATCGTCTTGGGGCCCTCTATTGATAAGAATAGTCAGTAGAAAATGGGATGAAGAAACTAATACGAAGTATGAAGACCAACTACAGAACCGAAATAAAATACAATCCTTTGACGAAATGATGAAATTCATGGAGAACCGTTTTAATTGTCTTAAGTCTTTTGACGGTTCTACTTCATATACTAATAGCTCAAGACAACTATCGCGGGATAAACAAACAATAGAAAAATATAAGCGTTGTTGGTTTTGCCAAAAGAATGATCATATTATTCATCACCCAAAATGTACATCCACCCTTAACAAACGTCACGTAAGGCCGCAATACTGTCAAGGGTGTGATGGTACATGGAAATATATGGTAAGATAAAGGAACCTACAGAGACCTACAAGCCTAACAGTCCCTACGACCCTAAGCCCTATAAGCCCTACAGCCCTAACCTACCATATACCTAGTATGTGATAAATAAATATATAAATAAGTTCAGGATGTCTGCACCATGCGACCTAAGGTTACAGACGGATAGTAGACAGGAATACCAGGTTCGGGAAGGGTGAACTCACTGCCAATCCCGCAGACTCACGGGACTGATCCGAGGATGGCTAAAGGTGTCTTGGCCACAGCGAGGGGTAATGAGACAAGAATATAAAATTCAAATCTGATTTATTTACAAATTGTTCTGCTTATATACTACTTTTTCTTAACACACACTATTATACTTAATTCTATGTGTCCTATGCGTGTAAGATGCAACCAAATCATTATTTTAACTGGGCCGCGCGTTAGCCAGACCGAGTGCTGAGTCAATGTCCAAAGGTAACATTGAACAATATTTGACAAAGATTTAATCACACCTCTTACCTTGACCTTAATGCATTTTTTACACTGTCAGTCTTTATACCCTATATTTTTTTGTTTTATTCCGTTCGCCTATCTTATGTTAGGATAAATCTTAAATTTAAAGGAAGTATAATTATGAATCTGTGCTGTCCCACTGCGGGGCAAAGGCTATTCCCCCCTTTCACTTTTCTACGATCTTCTACAATTTTGGGCTAGTCCTGCCAGCGAAGGAGTCCACATCATCCCGCCATAGCTTTTAAACTAATCATAATATGGTTAGAAATATGTTATAAATGAGGTTATAAGAGTTCTTTACGAAGGTTCTCTGCGAGCTTTGCTCGTGATATATAAAACGTGTGGCCCAGTGCTTCAGTTTTTGCAGAGTGGCGAGAACCCGTTGCTCGCAGGCGGCGCAGACCGATGGAGTAGCCCCTTATTGCGCTTTGTTTCCGAATTGTGCCGAGGTCTGGCTGTTGTTGTTGGTGTTGCTGTTCCGAATTGTGCGAGGGCGACTCGCACGTGCGTAGCACATGTCTCGCCACGCATTTGAAGGTACACACCTTGCGAGGCATTCGTTGCACGCCATTCGTGGCATTGCCTCGCAAATTCTGTATCCACCACAAGTAATATATGATATAATTAAAAAATCTCTAATTTTTACAAGATATTTATTTTATTATTTATGTACACACAGAAAAAACAGTAAAAATTAACATTATAAATATGAGTACAAAGGAACTGCTTATTTCTAATGAAATTTCTTCCAGCAGACTTGCGACAGAAGAAATGAAAAAGAAATGTAGACAATAGTATGTAACCACAAGAGAAGAGTATGTAAAGTCTTAAAATTAAAGTAACAAATAAAAATAAAATATATCCCTATATCGAATACTATATTATAAAACAAATAATTATATACATATATATATATATATATATATATATATATATATATAACTGTCATAGTTGAGAGGAAAGGTAGTGCTCTTTAAGTCGATTCTTAAAAAGAGATGGATTTTAAGTCTCGAATGCTAGGTGTCCCTTGGTGCCTATTGGCCTAGCTCTATTCTGTCTCCGGCTTGATAAGAAGGGAAGTGGAAATTATATATATATTTTTTTCCACTCCTCCGCTGTACTTTTCAGATTAAATTCGTTGCAGGATCCAAGACAGTTAAATCGTTTCTCCGGGACTCGTTGGGCTTCATTGGCTCGGCGTTTTTCTGGTGGTCGCCACTGTTGATTCTGGCTTTCAGGAGTTGCAGTGGTTGGGAATGTGTGGCGGGCTTGTACCAAAAAAAAAAAGTCTAACTGCATGGACAGAGAAAGAGTAGGAATAGTAGCTGGATTTATGAGGATGTTTTTTAAGGATAGACCTGAGGTGTGATCTGTATGGAGCGTCACTAGGCCGAGCGTAAGAAATGCGCTCACGCAGGTAAGAGGGATAAGAAGGGTTATGAAGGATATTGAAAAGAGACACTTGAGTTCCTTGCGAAGGTGAATAACATGGTCATACTTACGTAGATCAAACACAAATCGAATGCATAAATTTTGTAGTCGCTCAAACTTGTTTAATAACTCCTCAGTAGCATCCAGGTTGCAGGCGTCGGCATAATCTATAATCGGCTGAATAAGAGTTTGGGCCAAAGAGATTTTTGTCTTCAAATGTAAGACACCCTGAAGGCATTTCAGCGAATGAAAAGAAAAATAGACCTTTCGACTAACCTCATTGACCTGCGCACGCCAGGAAAGATGTGTGGTATGTGGAGTCAATAATAACACCCAGATTTTTAGCAGTTTCAGTGTAATCAATGCGAACGCTATCGAGATATAAAGGCGAAATAGATGAAACAATAGCAGCAGTTCGAACGTATCTGCTGCCTATGATCATGGCCTGAGAATTTGTTGGGTTGATCTACAAGCCAAATGACTTAGCCCAACTGCTGATAGAAGACAGATCATGATTCATAGCAGCAATAGCAGAATCCACGTCAGCTACAGTAAAGTGTCGATAAAGCTGCAGGTCATCTGCATAAAGATGGAAACTGGAAGAGATAACTCTGATAACAAAGTTAATGAAAATCGAAAAAAGAAGAGGAGAGAGAACGCTACCCTGAGGAACACCCTCAGTGAGGCTACACCAATCAGAAAAGGTCTCATCAAGGCGGTCACACTGAGAGCGTCCCCGAAGATATGAATTGAACCAGGCTATAGCGGAAGAAGAGAGATTAATAGATTTGAGTAAGCCCAGCAAGATGTCGAAATCCACTGAGTTGAAGGCGCTACTAAAGTCAAACAATACAAGGACAGTGAGCGACTTATTCTCCATAGCCCAGCGGATACCGTCAGTTACTTTTATAAACGTAGAAACAGTACTGTGACCTGCTCGAAAACCGGATTGAAAAGGGGATATTATCGAGTTTGACGTTAAGAAAAAAGATAGCTGTCTATGAACCAAGTGCTCAAACACTTTACAAAGAAATGGAAGAATAGAAATAGGTCTAAAATGAGTTAATAAAAATGGATTATTAGTTTTGGGTAAAGGTATAATATGAGCCTGTTTCCAGACCGAAGGAAAGGAGCAAGAGGTAAAAGAGTGATTGAAAATGTGTGTGAGAACAGAAAGTAATGAAGGAAGGATAAGAAAAACCATTCTGGAGTATAATTTATCATTACTAACTGCAGAAGAAGTAATAGCAAGAATAGATTTCTCAACATCATCCTCGGTAACGTCGCTAAATTCAAAGTGAGAACATTGTGGCAATGGCAAACCAAATATACTTTCCAGTGTTGCAGCTTTAACACAAGGATCAAGAGAAAAGGGAAGATGAAAGAAATGCTTATTCAGGTCATTGAGGTTCACATCCTTACACTGGCTGGTAAAAGATTTGCCTATGCCAACAGACTTCAGAAATGTCCATATATCGGAAGAACTACGGTTGGCAAGTTGTTCATGAAAATAGCGTCTCTTAGCATCTTGACACAGACGCCTGCAGCGTTTACGTAGTGATTTAAAATAAGAGAGGTTCAGCTCTGAAGGTCTGCGCTTATACCTAGCTTTATCCCTGCGAGCCATAAGTTCTTTTATTTGAAGCGTTATCCATGGTGCAGGGTTTTGTCTTACTTTGATGCGTCGGATGGGGGCATGCTGATCATACAAATCGAGGACGGTCGTGTTAAAGAACTTAACTTTTCCATCGATGTCCCCGATCTCAATCAGAGGGGTCCAGTCGAGATCGCCGGCATCACGCCGCAATGCCTCCAGGTCTATGCCCTTGTAGTTACGGAGATATAAAAGTTGGGACTTACGCTTGGGAACACGGATACGATACGAGTGATAAATGAGGTCGTGGTAAGAAAAAGTAGCTGTAAGTTGACCATGGTTACATACATTATTGGGAGAGGAAACAATCATTAGATCTAATAAAGAGGGCGTACAGTTAGGAGAAAAGTGAGTTGCAGAAAAAGGCAATACTTGAAGATTGAAAGAAGACAGGAGTGAAAGGAGCTTTTGCGAGCGCGAGTCATTTTTAATCAAGCAAGTGTTAAAATCGCCCATTAAAATAACGTGCTCATACATGGGGCAAAGATTACTGAGGGTGCAGTCAAGAGAGTCGAAGTAGTCAATGCGAATGTTAGGGCTGTAAAGCACTGCAAGCAAGACTTTAGTGTGATGAACAGAAATTTCGACAAACAAATATGCAGCCGACTCAGAATACAAAGAGGGAGATGAGCTGACAACCTTATAGGGAAGGTCAGCGCGTAGGTACATAGCTACACCTCCTCCACCCTTGCCGGTCCTATCGTTGCGAATCAAGACGAAGCCAGAGAGTGAACATTGAGTAGAGAGTAGAGAAGGCTTCAGAAAAGATTCCGATATCAATAGGGCATCAAGGTGAGCACTGCTAAAGGATGCCAGAAGATCAGAATAGTGGCCAGGAACACTCTGAGCGTTTATGTGCGCTATACGCAGATTTTTAGGATTATTAGAGAAAAGAGAGGAAATTTTATCTTGTAAAGTGAGCAGAGTGGAAGGGTCACTGTCCGCACTAGCAAAACTATCAGAAGAAGAGCACGAGAAAAAACTGTCGTTAAGATCAGCTACATCGTTCATATTATAAAAAAAATATATATAAATAATAATACAAATATAAAACAATACAATAAAAATTACTAGGTACTAATTAATTACTAAATTATATTTAAGCTAAAAACGCTAACAAAGATTTACTTTCAAATATAAAACCACCCGAACTCGCAAGGTATATTGGTAGAAATTTACTAAATATAACTAACACGAAACACTAGATATAAGTTTAAACCTAAAGGCTATAAAATGAGAAAACTTAAAACGAAAACAAAGTTTATCTTGGAAGATATAACAACTGAATCAATAATTTTATATGATATAATGATAATATAATAAACGATTGATATAATTTTAAAATAACCAATTGTTATAAGCAACATACATTGAATATAAAATCGTTAGAATTACCACTCAAAAAATGTAAATCCTATTTAGTCTGAATAATAAAAGAACATTTAGAGTGTGAATTTTTATGAGCTGTGGCTTCTAATTTAAGCTTAAAAAACAATAACTTTTTGTATACTAAATAATTTGAAGTATTTTGTTTGTAATTTCTATAATAGTAAGTACCTTGAGTAGAAATACCTAGTAACTGATTACCACCTGCCAAGCATGCAGCATGCAATTTGCAAGCAAGCAAGCATGCAAGCAAGCATACAAGCAAGCAATCATACGAGCAAGCAAGCATGCAAGCGAGCATGCAACCTACAGTAGGCAAGGTTTTTGTCACGGCTCCGGCGCTGCGGGGCTCCAGTAGTCGCACGCGAGCTTATCTTGTCTGATGGTTCAAAAAAACATAATATCTGTCGCTTGGGATCGAACCATGGGCTACTTCTCGTTTAAAACAGACATTTTTGAATATTGGTCATCCTCCATAGCACATAGCTTGATAATATATAGCCTTTAGCCCGACCGTACCTACAAGGATTATTTATGCAAAATTTGAACAAAATCTGTTCAGTAGTTTTCGCGCCAGTTGGAAAC
This sequence comes from Lacanobia wlatinum, assembly GCA_947578705.1. Lineage (NCBI taxonomy): Eukaryota > Metazoa > Arthropoda > Insecta > Lepidoptera > Noctuidae > Lacanobia > Lacanobia wlatinum. Next base: position 25,232,090 of record OX388027.1, on the reverse strand, counting down.
ACAACTCAAGATTTACTATTTCATTATATGTATAGAAAGTAATATTAAAAACATGTGAAAACCACTTTATTAAGAACTTCGCAAAATAATAGTGTCTAATAATGACAATAAATGGTTAAATCAAACCGACAACTATTATAAGAATACAATTTACTGCATATAAGCGTGTGATAAGTTTATTTTTAATGATTTTCATTGTTTTCACATGGCGAATTTACCTTCAAATATCTAGTCAACGTATAGGGCATCATGTCGCTAACAATATGTAAATACACACTCTGTTAAAAATTGAATTGTCTACCTATTACAGTTCTTGAGATACAGTCCGCTGACAGACAGACGGACGGACAGCGGAGGGTTAGTAATAGGGTTCCGTTGGGTACACGGAACCCTAACAATAAAATGATTCGCTAGATCGCATAACTATAAGTTTATCATTTTCCTCTAAGCTAATTCTAACCGCGTTCTAAATGTAGAATTGCACTAAGATAAACCGGTCTAAAAAGGCCACTTTAGCAGAATCACATTAAAATCATAATATTAACCACACAACAATCTGTTAAATTTCATTTTCATCTTTATCGCTAACGCATAGGTTCAAGGTTGATTGGGAAAATTTTACAGTGACAGGTAGCGTGATGTGCTTTCTGATTCTACTAAAGTGGCCTTTTTAGACCCCAAGTTCAGTACCGACTAAATTTTCGGGATAAAATTTAAGAATCCCGGGATTTTCAGGATTGATATATTTTTTAAATAAGTCAGTAAAAATGTTTGTGAAACGAAGGTTAAATGAGTTATGTGGAGTATTAAACTATCTACAAAATCCTCATACTGGGAAGACTGAGACCACTGATAGTAACAATTTGGATACTGATTGTGATGTAAAGGAGTTATTTTCAAGTCCAAGCAAGATGGCAATAGTTAGTCAAACTGATTGAACATTGAAGAGAAAGCTTCAGAACGAAATAGAAAACAGCATGAAAACGTTACATCCAGAAACATGTAAAGAAACTGATTTTTCTAAAATCATTAAGTAAGAAATGAATCTTTTTGAGGCTAGTTCCAATCGAGGTCATAATTTGGAGAAGACTTATAAATATTTATTGACGATAAAAAGCGTGTTCAGGCTCTTCATATCTGTGCAACAAATTGAAGAGTATGCTTGCAGATGAGACGTTGGATGCGTTGTTATTCCTTAGATTTTATTTTCGTGGTTTAAATAAGTAATTTATAAAGTTTCTGGTTAAATATTGTATGTCCTCACAAAACTAAAACATAAATAAAAAATTGATTTTAATATGTTTCACTTTTTTTTTGTTACCACTTTCTATTACCAATACAATCTCGGGATCCCGACATTAACTGTAGACAATCCCGAATCCCGGGATTAGAAAAACGGACCGGGATCGGGCCATCAATAGTTTACCATCACACCTGGATATCGACTTATTTTGCACCAGCGCACATGAAATTAAAAAGATTTTGAACAAGGAGGATTTTGGTGACAACCATAAGTAGCTTTTAGGCCCCTCGCCCACGGCGACTTTTTGTAGCGATATTTTATTTTTGTATCGATACAAACGCGCGACCGCGTCGCGCTACTAACGCGCTACTGGGTATTAAATGGATGCATCCAATATTGACGCTGCTTCCGTTGCCTACGCTTCGGCTGCTTACGTAAAAGTTGCCTCAACGGAGTCCATCTTGCAACTGTACTGATCCAAGGTATTTTTGTATCGTAACTGCATCGCGACCGAATCGCGTTTGCATCGCGACTGCGAAGGATTGCGAAGTTTTGATGCTCAGGCGATATTTCTACGCCTAGATAAGTATAATGATAAGTGGTTTTTATTAAATAAATATAATTTAGCAAGATGGCGAAAGTAGTATCCTTCACGGGGACGGGTTCCACCTGCTCGTTCGACGATTTCCTTACACAGTTTCGCCAAATCGCGGCCATAAATAGATGGCCGGAGAGTGATTTAGCCCTCATTATACTATATTTAGTGCATATTTGGACGGGCCGGGCATATTTCAAATTTACATACAAAGAAGGGGTGTCATTTAAGGTGATGTGCGACAGCCTAAAGTCTGAATTCCCATCAGGAATAGATTTTGTTGAGAAATTCTACAATGCGCGTCAAGATACTAAAGAAGACATAGTCGCTTTTTTCTATAGATTGGCTGATTACGGATTACAGTCCGGAATTACTGATGAAAAAATATTCATTAAGATTTTCTTGAAGGGCATGAACATGCATTATAAATTAAAGCTGGGGACCCGATTATACAACTCAAAAGCTGAGTTGCGTGCCACCATTGACCAAATAAAAGAAATCTTTGAGGAGACACAGCCCGACCGGGCAAATTTTTCGTTGCACCCTCCGCGGGTCAGTTTTGATTATTTTTCAGCCGGAAGTCAGAAATACCCAACTTCACCGAGACTAACGAGCCCGGGGCAGACGGCTTCAAGATCGATGCCGAACCTAGCCGATGATACGGATACGTATCACACTCCGAGGTATAATTTGCGGCCGAGACGTCGGTTTGATAATAGAAATAACCGTTTTCCAATTACCCCCAGCTCAAGAAGCCCACGTTCTGATGGCCACCCAAACGCGGAAGGGCACAGTCGATAAATAATGAAGTGGAGTTGCAGTCTGTGTCCGAAAGAGATCAACTCCTAAGGAAAACTAGCAAATGCGGTAACCTCAGTCCTTTTATTAATATTACAATAGATAATCAGGCCTGTTCTGCTCTGATAGATACCGGAGCATCAATTTCGTGTATATCAGATCAATGTGCGTTGAATCTCAATCTAAATCATACCGGTGACAAAGCAAATCATTTTGTGAAGTCAATATCGGGTTCATGCTTAGAAGTTGTCGGGAAAACGAGGATAAGTTTTATAGTGGACTCCAGTGTCTTTGTGAATGATTTCCTAATTATTAAAAATATAAACCAGAGATTAGTGCTGGGACAGAATTTCTTTCATAAATACGAAGCGGTTATCGATTTTTCTAATGGGTGTATTACTTTAATGGGAAGATGTTGTATAAATTTTCACAAATGTACTAAACAAAATGCTATGTCAGGATCGCAAGCCTGATGACCAGTATGAAGACGCCACGATGGAAGACGAAGAAGCTGCCGCAAAGGAAAACGGATCGAAGGAGATGGTCCAGAACGAAGCGCAACTCGCCGTGTCGTCGAATGTTGCTTCAAATTCATTATTAAATATCATTTCAGCCAGAAAGGCAAAGAGTAGAGTAGAAACTAATAATGATAGGGACTTTATTTTATTTGAAAGGGAGAATTTACACACAAATCAATCATCATATGTCATTATTCAAACCTATTCTGAATTATAAACAATCTTTTGTAATTCTTCTAAAGCTTTTATAAATAAGTTGATGCATCCCTGGAGGGTGAGGCATCCAAGGAGGATGTCTCACAGTACACAGTGAGATGTCGACAGAATAGACCGGCTGTAAACATGTCGAAGTGAAGGCTTGGGTGAAGTGATCGAAAAGTGAACAGTCAATCCATGTCATTAAGATGGAATGACAGCTCACTTGTCGTTCCCTCCACTTTAGTGTACACGGTGAGGTGTCGACAGAATAGACCGGCTGTAAACATGTGGAAGTGAAAGCTGGTGCAGTGATAACGAAGTGAGCTGGCAAACCATACAAACAAGATGGAATGGCAGCTCACTTGTCGTTCCCCACTTTAGTGCACACGGTGAGGTGTCGACAGAATAGACCGGCTATAAACATGTCGAAGTGAAAGCTGGTGAAGTGACCACGAAGTGAGCTGTCAAACCATACAAACAAGATGGAATGACAGCTCACTTGTCGTTCCCTCTACTTCAGTGTACACGGTGAGGTGTCTACAGAATAGACCGGCTGTAAACATGTCGAAGTGAAAGCTGGTGAAGTGATCACGAAATGAGGTGTCAAACCATGCAAACAAGATGGAATGACAGCTCACTTGTCGTTCCCTCCACTTTAGTGTACACGGTGAGGTTTCGACAGAATGGACCGGCTGTTTCCAATAATCTTCACGAAAAACAAGGAGCGATGCCTTACTAACGTGTAGCTAGCTCTTAAGAGCCCTATCACAGATTTAAGTTTTCACTCACAAAACTGCTGACTCATCGCATTATGTAGAAATAAGGCAGTTGCAATTACGTTTATTTTAGGGTTTTTTATTAATTAATTTAATGAATATTTATTATTATTTTCATTTCTTATAAACTATGGTTTATTGTGGTATAAATTTTACGTTATATTATTATTGTATTAAGAAGAAATTTACAGTTAATTTTGAGCGTTTTTAGGGTTCCGTACCCAAAGGGTAACCAACGGAACCCTATTACGCCTCCGCTGTCTGTCCGTCCATCCGTTCGTCTCTGTCTCTGTCTGTCAGCGGGCTGTATCTTAAGAACGGTAATAGGTAGACAGTTAAAAATTTCACAGAGTGTGTATTTCTATTGCCGCTATAACAACAAATACCTTATTAAAATAAAATGGGCTCCCAAACAAGAAGCGTGTTTATTCGGTGTTTGGTACGGAACCCTGCGTATGAGAGTCCGACGCGCACTTGGCTGGTTTTTTAGTAGTTTTTACGGATTTGAAGGGGATTTTTTTACGGATATTCCATTCTTATTTCAAATTTCTGAGGCCGCTGTGAACGAAACCACTAAATAAGGAATATCATGATATATTTTACATTTCTTTTGGTTAGTCATCATATCAGCCGAAAGACGTCCACTGCTGGACATAGGCCTCCCCAAGCGTCGCCACAACGACCGGTCCTGTGCGTCTCGCATCCATCGGCTACCCGCGACCTTCACCAGGTCGTCGGTCCACAGTTTAGTTAGTACAGTAGTTCAATCAACGAGCTCGAAAAAGTAACTTTGCGTTTTTCATGAGAAACTTACTTCGGAATTTTGGCTTTTTACAAATAGATAAGGAAAAAATGCGAAAAGTGAGGCCGCTACGTTCAATACTAATAACTATTCTCAACTACCCAATAAGCTAAAGTTGTCTAAATATTTCAGTTTCTGAGAACAAGAAAGCCAAAGTTGGTCATTTTACGCAAAAAACACAGTCGAATTGTAATAAGCCTCTTAACGCTTGACATTCATTTGAATAATTTATTTACCTACACGAGGCCATTGATTGGATCAAAACTAACCGTCGTCGGCATTATCTGACAGCGTTATCTTTTTAGCTTTGTTTTCCTAGTATTTGTTACTTGGCCAGTAAATAAACTCGCATTTTGTAAGCAGAGAGCCCGGAGTCCGTTTGCAGCTACGCAGGAGATCAAGGTAATGTACTCATGGTGTCCATAATTAAGATTTTTTCCTCGCGAACTTTTCTATTTCACAACTGCTACCGCTTAAAAGTATTTGACCACCCGCATTTTGTGAGCCCAATGCTTTGTGAGGCCTTCCGGTGGACGCATTTGAGGATGAGTTTAAAAATAAAACGATATTATGATTATTATTTAGAGAACATTACCATACTTCTGGGCAAGTCATGTAAAATGTTTGAAAGTTTGAAATCGTTTTATTTATTTAAACTTTTACAAAATACCCTTTTCTGAGTGGCCGAACACTTTTGAGCGGTAGTGTAGCTACAGTCGGAGCCCGCTAAGGCCAGTGCCTGCCGGGGTTACGAAATTTTTCGAAAGAGTCACCGCGGCTCTAGAACGCAAAGGGCATTAGGAGGAACACGGATGGGCTTTAGTGAGTAAGAGTCTGACACTCCCTTCTGCTTCACCCAGAGCGGGAGGATTCATGTGATGATTTCCCATCCTGAAAAAAAAAGTGTAGCTATACTCCTTAGATATACATATTTAGGTACTTGCGTTTGTGATCCTATCCAACGTTAATCCTAACAGGGTTGCGGAATTTGCCCTGTCAAAGTCGCGGATTTGGTTCAAAAGAGTCACCGCGGTCCTAGAACGCAAAGGGCAGGAGGAACACGGATGGGTTTTAGTCGGTAAAAGTCCGACATTTTCTTGCGCTCCGCCCAAGCGGAAGGAGTCATCTGACGATTTCCCATACTTAAAAAAAAAACAACGTTAATAGGCTGTAATTGACATTTGAGAATCCCTGTTAACCCTTAGGTGCAGTGCAAGCGACACACTTTTTGTGCGATCGAGTCTCTACCTTTTTCTTTTTTCATTAATTGTTGGCAAATTTGTACACTAGGGCTCTGTTGAAAGCGATTTATTGGACAATATTAAGCATTTTTTAGGGTTCTAGTGCTTATACGGTTAAAATATCGGTTAACTCTCTGCCTGCGTCCGTGTTTCGAAACGCTTACAACCCTAATCTCTTCAAAGTTAGAGTGAACAGGCTCCTTCTGGGTAAGCTCGCTCCATCGTAGACTTGGTCTCTGTCATCTCTGACCTAGACTAGAGTCAAGAGCAAACCTCACAAATAATCATCATAAAACATCATCACTCACAAATAAAAAAGGAACAAAGGGACACACACACAGTATATATCCATCTTATTCAGTTTATGAAATATCTCTTAAATCGGTCCAATATTGGAGGAGAAAACAGGCGAGAGCCAAACCTAGAATTATGACTTTTAACATACAAAGCCTTGCCGCCCATGTTTCCCCTTAACCGCTGTGTCTGTCATCAAGATTCCATAGTCAGATACGTTGATGTGATAGCTGCTGGCTTTGATTGGTTGGATTAATCCTCAACAGCCAATTGCATCTCTTGACTTTTACTTAAATTATAACGCGTCGATAACTTCGTTTCTTGACCCCAAAAAGTCTTTTTCTTTATTCTACCTCCTTACAGGTAATTAGGGCCGTTGGTGCAAACGGGGTTATCTTTGCATAAACAATAATTGTACTGTGTGCAAGTGGGCCTAAAAGGTTTATAAATTAAAATTCAAGGTAAATATGATTGAATTTGGTCACGAGCCCAACAACAAATGCCATGGGAAGATCTTAGTTTTGAATAATTGGCAATTTTTGGGCACCTAACTTTTGTTAGTTCCATCTGCAATATGTCAAATTAATTTACGTGGATCACCTTTTTAGCCCATTTTTTTATTACAATCAAATAGCTCATATAAATAAATCTTAAGGTAATAAGAATAACGTGGTTATATCGCGTGGCGTATCGTTTTCCTCATTAACTAACTCAACCGAGTTCTAGATAATTCCATATTTGGATTATTATATTTAGTATAAAATTCAAAAAAATATTATTCAAAGCGTAACAGAATGAACGCGATTCCTGATACATTTATGTACACATAACTCGACAAAATGTACTGAACATCTTCATTCGCGGTTTCTCGCGGTTAGTCCTATAGCACAGTAAAAGTTGTTCATATAGATGATTACAATGACCCTATTTCAGAAGAGGAAGACTGCTGCGGCTGCGAGACTTTGTATGTAAAAAGTCATTATTCGAGGTTTGGCTCTCGACTGTTTTCTCCTCCAATTTTGGACCAATATAAGAGATATTTCACAAACTGAATAAGAAGGATGTATACTATGTCTCTATGTTTTCCTTTTTAGATTAATAGTTACCAAATTTGTACACTTAATAAATCATCAAAAAGAAAAACATAAGGACACAGTATATATCCTTCTTATTCAGTTTGTGAAATATATAATATTGCGTTCATTTTGCGGATCTAAAAAGGCCTCTTTATAGGCGAGGAGCCACCAATCCTGAAAGGTTTCCGTGATAATGGATAAATTTTACCCCCTATCACAACATCTAAATAGGTATACGTCCACCCATCCCATCCCATTGTGTCACCCTATGTGATGTTTCTCATGTATCTTTTCTGTAACTTATATGGTGTACATAATAAAGAGTATTCTATCTATCTATCTAAAACTCATTGGTCGGCCGGATTTTTTCTTAAAGAATACTATGTTTCCCACAAAATTGTTATGAGGTTTTGATCAAAATCCGTGATGAGGGAAAAAAATTATAGAAGTTTAAAAATATATAATTTATTTAAAATGTTTTCGGCTAATTAAAGGCCGACCAAGCAAATCTTATTCGTCTGAGTGTTAACTTTTATTTTCTATTTTAAATTTTAGAAAGCGTAATCACTGAGCTTTCAGGATTGGTGGCTCCTGGACTATTAGTAAAATCATATTAGGATCATAATATTAATCATACAACAATCTGTCAAATTTCATTTTCATCTTTATCACTAAAGAATTAGGTTCAAGGTTGATTGGGAAAATTTGACAGTTTCGGGCAGCTTGTTGTGCTGGCTGATTCTACTAAAGAGGCCGTTTTAGACTCGCTGAACTTAGTTAAGGGATCAGTAGAGGTGTACCTAGGTACTAGGTATTTTCTTCTTAACTTTTTTTTTTTTTTTAATTTAGTTCTGGCACTCGTCATGTCTGAAGCTCGCTACTACAAGGGGATATACTGTCCAATCATCAAAAACAGTTTCAAGGTTAGTGGGGCTTTCATTGATTTTCGAACTTTCGAGTTACATACAATTTCAGTTGGGAAATCTTTTTTATAGACCACTATCACTAGGTAGACCGATGACCTGGTGAGAGTAGGTAGGCGATGGATGTGAGACGCACAGGACCGGTTCTTGTGGCGACACTTGGGGGAGGCCTATGTCCAGCAGTGAACGTCTTTCGGCTGATCTATGATGATGATGAGACCACAACCCGACTTCTTAAAACCCCACGAACATCTGCCACCTGGACCTGAACCTCATTGCCTTTAATGGACCATGGGTAGGTCTCTGCAAACACAACTTGGCGAAATGGGACGTTGTCCCATGAGCTACACGTACGAGAAGCCCCAAGTGTCCGCATACCTTTAATTTGGAGGATCGAATATAGTCTTTATTTAAAGTGTCATATGTACCTACAAATTTGTACGGAACCCTCGGAGCGCGAGTCCGACTCGCACTTGGCCGGTTTTTTTCTTATGATGGCAGAAATGGGTATATGTATAAGAGTAAGTGGTACCAAGCAATCTCAAAAGTTGTATCGCGAAATCCCGTGTCATGGTATGGGCATGTGATACAGAGGAATAAGGAAAATAAAAATTTTGAAGTACCATCTATACTGTGATTGTAACATATGGACTTATGTCTGAAATAAAGATAAATTATTATTATTATTATACTATACTATTATAAAACTGAAGGTTTGTTTGATTATTTGTTTGTTTGAATGCGCTAATCTCAGGAACCCCTGGTTCGCTTTGAAAAACTCTTTTGGTGTTGGTTAGCCCATTCCACCTAAGCCTATAATATCACGCTACAAGCAATAGGAGTGGAGTGTTAATGAAAACTTTGACGCAGACGAAGTTGCGCTGGTCAGCTAGTAAATGGATAAAAACAAAATTAATTTTTATTTACCAGGATGGAGCCGTTGAACATTCATACCAAAGATATTCGCGGAAACGGCGACAAAAGTCCCTCATGATGGTCAACCTCGTCGATTTGGCACTTAAAGTAAGTGGACAAAACATTTTTGGGCCTGCTTAAGGTAAAAGTATTACATCTGATTTGTAGTATATAATACCTATTTTTTTTTATTGGTAAGCTTTAATAAAATAACAAAATATATAAACTTAGAATAGAAAATAAAACTCCTAACTAAAACATGGCGTCAAAAAATTCGTCCGCATCGCTGTCGACTGGAAGTGAGCCCAAAAGACTGGCAGCTTTGCCACGTTGTATGGCTACGCTTATCCTCTGTCCGAGGTAAAAGCCAGCTCTTGGGTCACGCGAAGTGTCAACTAAACGTTTAGCTAGATCTTTAAATAAAACGTGAGCACTCGGACCCCACGGTCCAAGTGTTTCAACCCCAAACGGCTCAAAAATATAATTGCCAACAAGGCACACATTTCCGCCGTTTGAGGTTCTCAGCAGCCGCAGCGACAGAACCAGCACAGCACGACGAACTAGGAAGATGGGATGGCGCAAGAGTATCAACACAAGTAGCGACCCACACTAAAGGCCTACCCATCTTCCAAGAAAAGTCGTTGATGTCTGCGTGCCATACTATACGACCCGCACTTCGACTGCATGACAGGCCGTGGTGTCTGAGGCTGTTGACAGCTTCGCCACAGTGACAGCAATGAAGAGAACAACAGGATGCGCCTAAGCGAAGAGAAACAGCGAGGCGGAAAGTAGTATCGTCGAACAAGGTGCCTATGTTCGACGTCGGTAGTGCGTGAAGCCAGAAGCCCGACTCTCACTCACCTACAGCTAGCAGGCGCGCACGCTCCGCAGAAGTAGTAGCAGAGGCAATTAGATTCTTCTGAACTTCTCTGCAGAGCGGCTCATCCCACCGTCTCTGGTATGATGGGTTGTCGAGTAAATTCTCATTCGGGCAAGCGAAATTAACAATTTTTGGGGTTCCGCATCAAAATGGTCAAGAGTCTCTTAGGCGCTGTTTAATTGGCTTACGATCGTACGAGTTAACGATGCGATCTCGTCACACGACGAGATTAAACACACACATTTTTTTAGATTGTCCTAATTTATTGAAGCTTGCAAATCATCGCGCAAGCACAGGAATCATTTTCATCGCGCGACGAAATCGTACGATTACTCGAACGGTCGTTAACCACTTAAGACGATGCCTTTTTTTTATTTGTCATGGGTTTGCTCTTGACTCTAGTCTAGGTCAGAGATGACAGAGACAAAGTCTACGATGGAGCGAGCTTACTCAGAAGGAGCCTGTGCACTCTAACTTTGAAGAGATTAGGGTTGTGAGCGTTTGGAAACACAGGCGCAGGCAGAGAGTTTCACTCCTTTGCTGTGCGCATTATAAAAGACGTTTGGAAACGCTTAGTGCGAATTGGTGGAATAGCAACAAGGTAGGGATGGTAAGATGCAGTGCGTCTGGATGTCCGATGGTAGAAGGGGACCGGTGGGATGAGGTCGTGGAGTTCTTGGGCACACACACCGAAGTAAAATCTGTAGAAGACCGACAAGCAGGCAACCTTACGGCGATGAGCCAAGCTATGTAGCTTGGCATCCACCAGTTTTACGTAACCGATGGACCTCTTAGCTCTGCGTTCCATCGAGTCAAGCGCGGCAAGCTGATACTTAGCTGAGCCATCCCAATGGTGGCTACAATACTCCATGCAGGATCGGACTTGTGCTTTGTATAGGGTTAAAAGCTGTCCAGGGCTGAAGTATCGCTTCACCCTATTTAGGATGCCCAGCTTTTTGGCCGCGGTTTGGGCTTTGTACTCAATGGTGGCGCCGAAGTTGAGACTGGATGTCAACTCCATGCCTAGGAGCTCGAGCCGATCAGTCACAGGAACAGATGCACCCCGAAAAGTAGGAGTTTGGTCAAAACGACTCCTTTTTGCGGTAAAAAGACACGCCTGTATTTTGGTGGCGTTAAAAGTGACCAGATTATCATCACCCTACTGGGAGACAAGGCTTAAGGTCAAATTTGTCCGCTCTACCATGGCCTCTCTCAAGGAACGAACTTCATCCCCGCTGGTTGTTGCGTTGGACAAGTATCTCTCTGAAACCGTACTGTCATCTGCGTACTCAACAAGACCAGGCTGAAGTATGTCATTGATGTGCAGCAGGTAAAGAGTTGCAGAGAGAAAAGGCCCCTGAGGAACTCCGGCATCAATAGCCATGAGGTCAGAGGAGCAGCCGTCAACGACTACTCGGATCGACCGTTCACTTAGGAAGTCTGATATCCAGCTACAAAAACCAGCTGGGATGCCATAAGCAGGAAGCTTGTTGAGTAGACCGGCGTGCCAGACCCTGTCAAAGGCCTTCGAGATATCAAGCGATACGGCAAGTGCTTCGCCGTGTCTCTCAATGGCTTCGCCCCAGCAGTGCGTGACATACACAAGAAGATCGCCAGTTGACCGTCCCCGGCGATAGCCATATTGACGGTCACTGAGGAGATCATTGTCTTCAAGGTAGGCCAGCAGCTTACTGTTCAAAACCCTTTCCATAACCTTGCATGGGATGGAGGTAATGGCGATCGGACGGTAATGTGCAGGGTCAGCACGGTCTCTCTTTTTGGGCACCGGCTGCACATTCGCAAGCTTCCATGATTTTGGCACCGTTCTTTTTTCAAGAGAGAGGCGGTACAGGCGAGTCAACACAGGAGACAGTTCAGGTGCACATTGCCTCAACACTCTCGCTGGAATGTCGTCAGGTCCGCTGGCCTTATTCACGTCTAGACTGCACAATACTCTTCGGACCTCTTTAATATGAACTGCGATATCCGGCATCGAAGAGTCACATAGAGGTAAACTTGGTGGTTGCTTGGAGCCACCGTCCTGACGCGAATTGCTAGCAAAGAGAGTTGCAAATAAATTTGCTTTCTCACTTGCAGAGTGAGCCAGCGAGCCATCAGATTTCAACATTGGAAGCAAAGTGGGTCGACAGAAATTCGTTTCAACCGCTTTCGACAAGGACCAAAAGTGCTTACTACGCTGCCTTATCTTATTGTTTTAAAATTAAAATTATAATAATTTTGTTCCTACATTTTGTGCTGTATTCGCCAAATAAACAAGATTACTATCTTAGTTAGTAGAGTTTTGTTTCTAGCTTAACACGCGCCTTCCATGCGATAGCGATTCATATCGAGAACGTTTTGTGATACAGCTGCGCTTTAAACACTGTTTTTATCATTTCAGGTGGGGCTGGTAATTATTTACATTCTCACTCACATAGATGGTAAGTGTGTAAGTTAATTCTAAGTTCCCCCGATAATTAGGTATACCACAAAAAATAAGATATAAAACTTGTTACTACGCGAATAAAATATAAGATGTTCAGCACAATCAGTACGTCTACTATGAGTTTTATCAATCCATACTCGCTAGCGACTGTAGTTTAAAAAAATTATGAAAACTAACGTTTTACTTGCAACTTGCTTGCTTGTTAGTTAACAATTAAACAAATAAATTACAAACTTGTTTTTTAAAAGTTTTCAAACATTGTTTTAACTACAGTCGCTAGCGAGTATAGATTGATAAAACTCATGGTAGATGTACTGCCGAGTTATTGTATAAATGTATGGGACAGTCGACTTCTTTTCACGATTTCAAAAAAAAAAACAGTTTTGATTCCGTAGTAAATGTTGTTCATAATGATGAGTACAATGACCCCCCCCCCCTTAAGAGAAATTGCGCTTATTCTGTTACACATTGTATTTACAGAATCCACGCCGAGTACCAACCACATGGTATGGACGGCAATGTTCGCGACTCTGAACGTGTGTGTTTTCTTGCTGAGCTGGTGGCCACGCTTCGGTAACAACCACCTGCAATGGGCCGCAGCGGGTACCTGGATGCTGCTCATCATTCAAGGTATGTGCATTTAATTTGTTCCACGTTAAGGTTATGTTATGTTATCTTTGACATTGGTATATGACCAACTAACATTACCAACGATCTCGTCGAGGCGATCGCCATGCTCCGGAGCGAGGAGGCATGGGAAGCGGTCACCTCCTTCCTCCTCCTCCTCCTAGCGAAGGAGGAGGCCGAACGAGTGCGAGAGAGGGAAACCGCACGCCCCAGCCGCCGGAACAGAAGAAGACGCCCCGGGCGTCGCAGAGCAATTCCTTGCGACCGTAGGCGCGGTTCTGCGGACGACGAGCGTTGGGTGGCTCGCTATCCGATCATAACCAGGCCCGGGTCGACGGCGCGCTGTGTTCCACGCGCGCCTCAAAGAGATGTCAGCAAAGTAGACGGGGCCCGCGAGGGCCAGTGCCTGCCAGGGTGGCGGAATTTGTTCGAAAGAGTTACTGCGGCCCTGGAACGCAAAGGGCATTAGGAGGAACACGGATGGGTTTTAGTCAGTAAAAGTCTGATACTCCCTTCTGCCCCACCCAGAGCAGGAGGAGTCATTTGATGATTTCACATCCATGAAACAAAACATTACCAACGATTCACCACTTTTAACACTTTAACTCAGGATTACTAACCTTTTTTTTTAAGGGTGGGAAATCATCAAACTCTAAGAATAAATAAATAAGACTCCTTCCGCAGAAGGGAGTGTCAGACTCTTACCAACTAAAACCCGTCCGTGTTCCTCCTGATGCCCTTTGCGGTTCAGGGCTGCGGTGACTCTTTCGAACAAATTCTGCAACAACGAACCTACATCTCTATGTACTCATCTTTTCGACTTTACAATACCTTAAGAGCCTGCACGTTAACTGGCCTCAAAAATTTCAGCTTCACTATTTTTGTTCTTTTTTCAACAAATAGTAAAGCTAAATTACTTTCAACTCCTGGGCTGGTTACAAGACTTGCTCATGATTTGATTGACATACTCGTAACGTCACTTCGCCTAAGTGCTTGTAATCCTCTCAATCTCAATCCTCATGTAACTAAATCATCACTCGTAATATTTAAATATTTTATTATGTTCAGGTTTAAGCAAGCAAGCTATCGGCTTCCAGGAGTCCCAGAACCAAGTCTGGTACATGCTGTTCATAGTGTTCGTGCCATACGCGATGTTCCCGCTTTCTCTTTGCTGGTGCATCACCCTGGGGTGCCTGTCCTTTATGGCACATGTAGTGGCCACCATAGTATACATATACGCGGATACTGTCCTGACTGTTGTCAGCTGTCATAGTCATGTAAGTAATCAAAAGAATTAAGTAGTTATAAATAACGTAGTAGTCGTTACAAAAAGACGGACGTCGACGCCGAAGAAGGCCCAGCGAACGCTGGCGTGACGACTTGGAAGCGTTCATGACGGATCGGTCCAAGAGATTATCACAGAAGGAAAGAGTGGAAGGCTCTGGGGGAGTCCTTTGCCCAACAGTAGGATAGTATAGGTTGATGAAAAATGAAAAAGTGAAGTGTACTTTAAATTTCTACCTCATTGATATTTTGTGTATACTTTTAGCAGAGATTTGCATGCGCTTGGCGTCTCCTAGGAGGCTACGTGTTACTTCACGCAGCGGTAAACTTCGCAGGCTTATATGCCAAATCATTTGTGGACTGCGAACAGAGGAAGGTGTTCTTGGAAACACGAAAGTCCAAGAGCGCATTCGAGAAGACCAGGGTTGAGAGTGATAGGCAATGGCATCTGATACAAAGCGGTAAGATACTCAGTTAACCATTGTGCATGTGAGCATATGTAGATCCATTGTGGCATAGCCCCTAGCCATGCATAGGTAGACATTACAACAAACAAAAAATGCTAGGAACATGGTGCCCTAAAGTGTCACGTTGCCGAGATATTTCCAGTTAAAGTCACCATGTGACAATCATGACTACCATTAAAAATCACTTAATTATGCGCTTATATGTATTAGATTAATTTCAAATAATAATAGTTCCCAGCTTGATTTAATCATTTATTGGACGAAATTAAAAACAAGAACACGTGAAAACCACTGCTAGCCCCCATAGAAAAAACTTCGAACCCCTTTACTGGGACCATACTCATTCAGAAAAGTTCTCTAAGCGCCTCAAGAAAAGTCTCACTCAAAAAAAAACTGGCCAAGTGCGAGTCGGACTCGCGTGCAAAGGGTTCCGAACGAATTTAATTGTTTTAACATGTTATTTTAACACTACAGACTTCTAATAGGTTTTCCTGTAATCTTTAGATAAAGATCTATTATCTCCATTTTTTTCAAAATTTTAAGCTCAGTAGTTTTGGAGATAAGGGAGGGAATGGTAATTTTTCGTCTAATTTCTTGAATAACTTCAAAACCATTTATTTTAAAATTATGAAAAAAAATATAATTAAAACCCTCACAGTAAGCCCTTTCATTTGGTATGTCACACGATATTGTTTAAAAAACTTTTTTTTTTTAATTTTCTAGAGTGACCCTCAAAAGTGACCCCCATACTAAAAATTGAATGATTTACGTAACGCGACCGTGTATGGGTCACAGAAGACCATATGTGTACCAAATTTCTACAGAATCGGTCGAGTGAATCCGGAGAAAACTGGCTGTGACAGTAGGACAGACAGACAGACACCCGAGTGATCCTATACTTGTTCCTTTTTTATCGGAACCCTAAAAATGTATAATTATGTAGAATGAACATAAAAGTGTAAAAGGCCACTTTAGCAGAATCAGAAAGCAAATCACGCTGCCCGTCACTGTCAAATTTTGCCAATCAACCTTGAACCTAAATTTTTAGCGATAAAGATAAAAATGAAATTTGACAGATTGTAGCGTGATTAATATTATGATTCTCCTAAAGTGGCCTTTTAGCCCCCCTGATCTGACTCTAGCGCAACTTCGTCTGCGTCATATTTTTCATTAACGATCCGCTCCTATTGGTCGTGGCGTAATATTATAATAAATAATAATAAATAAGCCATTTATTCCAAATCTCACTTTCAATTAATATTACAATGTTTGTTAGTAAGTTGTTGCTTAAATTTAAGAAAGGGTACTTATAATTAATGTTAGTATTATTTAAGAGATTTAAAACTAAGATATTAACCAACAACCACGAACGCCCGATAGTGATAAAAGGTAACAATATAGAATACGTCAGTGAATACGTTTACTTGGGGAAGCAAATCTCGTTCAAAACGTCAGGCGTAATATTATAGACTTCCTCAATAAATGGGCTATCAAACACTAAAATATTTTTACAATTCGTACCAGAAGCTTCTGAGATTAGCGCGTTCAACCAAACAAACAAATACTTCAGCTTTATAATATTAAGTATATAGATTTTGACATTGCCACAATTGCTGCCGCCAATACAATGTCAATTTCTTCAGAGACCCTGATGAGCGTGATGATAATGACAGTGACTTTCTTGCAGTTATACCAGACTTCTTGGCAAAAAAGATCACCACTCACTTGTGTAAAGCTGCTGACGACTTCCAGAAACTCATAGATGTAACATCACACCAGGTTCACGACGTCTCTATACTGTTTGCGGATATTAAGGGATTCACCGGTGAGCAACATTACAAATAAAATTGCAGTCTGATGTCGTTGGTGGTCCTTTTACGGTCGGGGGTTTTGATAAGTCGTTTTTTTATTTCCTACATGGGGCTTTCAGTTTTGAAATCGTCTCCTCGGGTCTTTTATTTAGATACCACATATGTTTTGTTTTGAAAGTCATTCGGTTTATGTCAATTCGGCACTTTTTAGGGCTTTCAGTTTTGAAGTCGTATCCTCGAGTATTTTATTTTGATACGCCACATGTTTTGTTTTGAAATTCATTAAGTTAATGTCAATTTGGCGCTTAAGACGAAACTCCAATGACACCTCACTTGTTATCAAGCAGACTAGGCCACAGACTATAGGGCGTGCCAAACAAAGAGACATACATACAAACATAAATATACATACTGTCGAAAAACATCACCGTCCTTCGAGGGCATTACATTAAAAAAAAACTAATCAGGAGGACCAATGTTTCCAGGCCCTTTTTTATTTTCCCCAACATTTTTATTAATAATCTTACAGTTCTCGCCTGTGATATTACTGGACTGTCACTTATAATGTATTATGTGTTCTTCTCTGCTAACTTACAGATCTGTCCAGCAAGTGCAGTGCGCAAGAGTTGGTGGAGATGCTGAATTCACTATTCGCTCGCTTCGATAAGTTGGCCTCGGTAAGATTTTTACATTTATGGCATACAGTCCGGAATGTCTATATTTTCAGTTATTGGTTAGCAGTGGTTAAGTAAGCGTGTCTGGGGCCCGATGGAGGAACAAAATGCCCAGGTAGCCGATACGCAAATTTTGTAAAAACTGAGAAGCAAAGTGAAAGAATCAATCTTGAAAATTTCATCATATAACTAAAATTTGCTTACCTAGGGAGCCCTCGGACCAAGGCCCCTTGGCCAAACGCACCTGTCTGTCCCCTTAGTAAGCTAGTTAGCACCCCCTTAGTCCGCCAATGTTGTGGATCAACTTTTGCATGCCTACTGGCGAGGTTGTTCTTAAACACTAAGCAGTCTAAGATGGTGCTATCTACTCGTTATGTGTTTTTTCAGGAGAACCACTGCCTGCGCATCAAGCTGCTTGGCGACTGCTACTTCTGCGTGAGCGGACTGCTGGAGCCACGCGAGGACCACGCGCACTGCTGCGTCAACATGGGGCTGCACATGATACGCGCCATCCGCGACGTACGGCGCCAATTGACAAATCTGACGGTGAATTACAAACGTGTTTCTATACTTATTATCAAATAATCTGCCCAGGCTTTTCCTTACTATAGTGGGATCGGCCTCCTGCCTAACCGGATGAAGAATAAGAATACCACCAGTAATTAACTTGTGGCGAAGACTGGTGTCAGATTTTCTGACGACTGTCAAAGATTCGGTTCGAATGACAGCTCCGAGAGACGGAAAAAACTCGGAACTTAATGGATGATCACCCATCCACGGACCGACTTCGGCAAGCGATGTTTAACCTTGAAGTTCTCGCCGTCGACGCCGGGTTGCTGGCCTGTCGGTTTTCTACCGGTTGCATTTTGGGGAGTGTGCGACAGAATTGCATAATTTAATTCCACCAACTCGTTCCATCATTGGACCACAAGACGTACGGCGATGCGCCACCAGTACATGGTGGACATCCTACTCACACGCACAAAACGTTTTGGGAACACATTCATTGTGCGTACAGCTAAGGAGTGGAATTCCCTGCTTGAATCTGTGTTTGCTGATAGCTACAAACTGGGAGTCTTTAAGTCAAGAGTGAATCGGTTACTTCTAGGCAAGCGTGCTCCATCTTCGACCGCGTCATCGCTTACCATGAGGTGAAATAGTGGTCAAACTGTTAAACAATTGGTAGGCATACCTATAAATAGTAAAAAAAAGCTCCTAATATACTTTTTTTACTTATTACATAGACAAAACCTTGCTGAACAGCTACTAATAAAACACACGTGATTCCACATTGTCAGGTGAATCTGGACATGCGCATCGGGGTCCACAGTGGTAAGGTCACATGCGGAGTGCTGGGGCAGCTCAAATGGCAGCTCGACCTGTGGTCTCGTGACGTCACCATCGCTAACCGCATAGAGAGCAGCGGCTTGCCAGGGTAAATTATATTTACTGAAGTTGTAACAGACATGTTAGAGACTTATGCACGATAGCTGGTACTTTTGGCCTTATCATAGTGTGTCTTGTTAGGTTATGACGATAAAAACCGAACTACTACTCGAGGTGTTTACCCCCAACTCTCCACTATCACTTTTTGCTTCGTGATCCAAGTTTAAGGCCTACTTAAATTAGTAAACTACATCTTCTTTTCTATATTTCCTTTGCAGTCAGGTGCACATATCTTCTTCTACCTTCGAGTGTCTAAACGGGGCGTTTAAGGTGGACCCGGGAGATGGTGGAACGCAGGACCCGTTCCTTAAAGAACACCACCCCGTCACCTACTTCATTAGGAGTACAGAATCGCCACAACCCTTTAAACGTACTCCTGCCAACAGGTAAACTAACCTAGTTTTTAAAAAAGAAGTGTCCAATTATTTCCGTCGATAAATTCGAGTTCTCATCCTGTCTTCACTTTCGAAATGTTGTTCGCAGAGTTCAAAATGGATCAGAAGAGTGTGTTAAGCTGACCCAGTATAACGTCTCCGCGGTACCAATACCACCTAGGCCAGCCAAGTCGAAATTGCGAAGACTTCACCCCCACAACGATCCGGTTGAAGAAAGCTGGAAGCCGGAGATGCCCTTCGAAAACGTATGCCTTTATGATAACGTTTACCTCGAAAATATGAGGCCATATTCATTAACAAAAGAAGACGTACGGCTCTAGACAAGTTACATTCTGTTAGCAGTAACGGGGACACGAGGCCCGTTGAGTTGTGAGATATCAGCATAATTTACGGGGCCCGCTAGGGCCAGTGCCTCCCAGGGTTGTGAATTGTTCGAAAGACCGCACTGTAGGGCCGCCTACAGTGCGTTTCTGTAAACATGTCGAAGTGAAGGCTTGGGTGAAGTGATTACGAAGTGAGCTGTCAATTCGAATAATCAAGATGGAATGACAGCTCACTTCGTGATCACTTCACCCAAGCCTTCAGCCGGTCGATTCTGCATTGTGATTCTGTAAACTTGTCGAAGTAAAAACTTAAGCGAAGTGAACGACGAGTGTGCTGTCAAACCATACAAACAAGATGGAATGACAGCTCACTTGTCATTTACTCCACCTAAGTGTACACGGTTTGATGTCGACAGAATAGACCGGTTGTAAACATGTCGAAGTGAAGGCTTGGGTGAAGTGATTACGAAGTGAGCTATCAATTCATGTAATCAAGATGGAATGACAGCTCATTTCGTAATCACTTCACCCAAGCCTTCAGTTCGACATTTTTACAGAATCGAACGGCTGGAACACAAAGGACATTTAGAGGAACACGGGGGGGTTTTAGGCCGTGATAGCCTGACACTTCCTTTCGCTCCGCTAAGAACGAGAGGAGTTATTTGATGATTTTCCATAAAAAAAGTTGCTAGACAAGTGAACATTCTGTCAGCTGTAGCATGTGCACGTGACCAGTCCGTTTTATTTTGGCACATAAATAGAACGGCACTTTGTGTAGAGCCTCTGATTAGATCTTTACCTATTTAAATAAATTTATTTTTATTGCAGTACTACCATGGCGATAGTACGAATGTTCACGATGAATCACAGAATACTGATCATGTCGAGGTAAGAAGCAGACTACCTTTTTTTGGTTGAACAGCAAAGCAATAAATCTGTCGTACTTCCTCAATGAGATCGTTGGCAATATCATCAAACTGGTCAAAATATAGAGAACCAAAAACAAAAAGAAACAACAAAAAGCAATTTATGACAGTTTGCGACTGCGAAGCGAATACGAAAGCCTCTTAAAAACATGAGATTTGTCCCTCAGAACGCCATTTCTCGTAATTAAAAGACGTTCTGAATATTATCTCGGCGCCAATTTTCGTACCATATCATATCGCCAACCATCAATGTCAAAATGCTAGAAAAGTGAAGATTTTTTGACAGTTTGCAACTGAAAAACGAAGGCATGTTTCCTAAAATACTGTAATGGTCCCTCTGATTTGTTAACAACCTAAACTTTTTTGTAGGAGGTTGAAAAAATTCACCGAGTCATCGAAACGTGTGCAAAGAACATGAACAATTGGTCGTTACGGTTCAGCCAAGCCGATCTGGAGAAAAGCTTCGAAGAGCTCGACGGGGATACCTTTAAGTCTAACGTCATGTGCTGCATGGTCCAGTGGCTGTTTGTTGTAGCCGTGCAGAGTGTTGCACACTACGAGTGAGTATAGGCCAGTCTTTGATCAAAATCAAAAGAATACTTAATATAATTCTTTCTTGCTGGGGAGTTCGTTGTACCACATCTTCATCGCAGCCAAACACTAGACTGTCTTCAGTGCTGGCTCTAAGCCTAATTAAAAAAAATGATTTTTTTTTATATTTCTTCTCGTGCAACTATCTGATAACGTTTTCAGATTCATCCTAACAACTCATGGTATGTGGAGTTAAGATTAAAAAAACATTTATTTGAACTAGTTTTGTTCTACAGTTGCGGAAACCTAATGATTGTTCTGACAGTCATGACGATACCTCTCACAATCTGCTTCGCGCTGGTGATGTTCCAAGAGTTCCCCAGTCTTCAGCGTCACCTTGTTCAGTTATCCGCCAAAGTGACCAACATTCGTATCATGAGGGTCATGCACATCTGCTTCTTCATATTCATCATGTCTTTATCAAGGTAGGTTAAATAATATTTCCACAACTTAACTTCATCAATGTGCGGCTTAGAAGACATCGTAAAAATTATCTTCTTTATTATCTTGATCCTGATGGCTTGATTTGGCTTATTAATTGGTTATCTTTTGTCGTAGCACAATGAAATTGTATATTTGCCCACTGTCGTTACACCAGACGATATCTAACTCTACGAGCACAGCATCTAATTCTACGAACACTACGTCGAACATAGTTACAGGTGAATATATGTATATTCATATGATGTAAAACCAGTCTATGTTTATAACCTATTTTTAAAATCCGTTAATAGCTGATCTTAAAGCTATTAGTTACGTATAATTAACTTCTGCACAAAGGATTCCACCGTTCACGTTGGAATCCTTTGGCACAAAGGTTTTTTTGAATACGGGATTCAAAAGAGCGAGGGAGTTAATACAAAGATCCTGAATGCAACGGATTCAAGCTAGCCCAAAGCAAAGACACCTTTATCACTAAGGAGCATACTCAAATTGTGCTCCAGCCATGAACAGAGGTGGCACTCGTTGGCCTCCACTGCTAGATGCAGGTCGTGCGTCCGAAGCTATGCCTCTAGCGCAGCGCAATATTATTGTACTGAATTTGGAACCTCATTTTGACTACGCGACCCTGACCCTAGCAGCGGAGGCCGAAGAGCGCCTTTAATGACGTACTTTAGGTTAGTTTTGCATCGCATATGATTTGACGTTTTCGTGCAGGTGGTGTGACAAAGAACTAAACGATGCGTATTATTCCAGTAGCAGAAAACTGCCAGCACCCAGACTTTGTGGTGCTGACGTGGGTGCTGTGCCTGGTCGCGCTCACCTCGGTACTCAAGCTGTACTTCCTCATCAAGGCTCTGCTGGCGACCGTCAATGTAGTGATGTACTGCATCCTGCTTGTTCACTACTACATTTATTATCAAGCCAAGAACATGTGAGTTGTACCGAACACTATAATTTACTATTCTCTTTATTCGTTACTCTTACATACTAATTTATATTATTAAATATTTGTTTTAAAAAAACACATTTTAAAAACCATTTAAAAGTATAAAAAATAGTTGTCCGCCGGTGTCGGGAGCAGGGTCCAAGCTAACGGTGGTTAGGGTTACAGAGAAAGGAACCTCTTCACAATACGAGCCGTATCGAGGAGTACTGCCTTCTGTATCAGGCCCTTTATCCAACCGCGTAACGCCAGCTTCGACAAATGGTCGTCGAAGCTTTTAGCCATCAAGCCATTGGCCGTAACGATTATCGGCACAATGACAGCTGACTCCACATTCCACATGTCGAAAACCTCGTGTGCTAAGTCGAGATACTTGATTTGCTTCTCTTTCTCAGCTTTCACAAGGTTCTCGTCTTGCGGGATGGACATCAATTATCATTGTGCGGCGCGCTAATTGGTCTATCACCACTATATCAGGCTTATTGGCAACAATAGTCCTATCAGTGATGATAGACCGATCCCAGTACAACGTGACATGGTCATTTTCGAGACCTGGGTCGGGCACATACTTGTAATATGGTACCTCAAGTCCACAACTTTGTATTTCAAAGCAAGTTGCTGATGAATAATCCTGGCCACTTGGTTGTGCCTGTGTAAGTACTCGCCATTAGCCAGACGAGAACAACCAGAGATAATATGTCCGATGGACTCACCCGGACGGTGGCATGCCCGACACACGTCCACTGTCCCGTCCTTCATAATATGCCTCCGGTAGTTATTCGTCAAGATAACTTCGTCCATAATCGCACAGACAAAACCTTCAGTTTCCCCGAAGAGATCACTGAAACGTAGCCAGGCCACGGACGCTAAAAAATCTACATCGGACCCATGAAGAGCCCGATAGAAGCGCCCGTGAAGCTCCTTGCCTTTCCATACCTCCTTGCGGTCATCTGTGGTAAGTATCACAGGTTTGCGCCAGTTCTCTTTAGCCATGGACAACGGGGTCAGTCCCTTATCCACTGCGACCACATCTCGATGCATACCCACATCGACTTTGAGAAAACATTCTCTGAGACTGCACCTCTCGTGGTTGTGGAGATTCATTATATACACCTAAGACTACCTACAGTACTGTATCTCCTTTTTTCTTTAGAATCCATCCAAAGGTTGTCTTGAAAAGATCGCTTTTAGCGATAAGGCCGCCCATGGTGTCACCCTATGTAATGTTTCTCATCTATCTTTTCTGTAACTTATGTGGTGTACATAATAAAGAGTATTCTATTCTATTCTATTCTATTCTATTCATTTAAAAAGCCTCGACCTCCACACTTCCGCGGAATGTACAGTCTCATCACCAACGATTGTGTGTGATGCATCCAGTTCACGGTCAGCAGTGTACGGATCCTCCTATTCAGGGCGTCGAGTTCGGTTTGAGACTGTTTAAGTATGCCGAAAGAGTACATTAATACCGGCATGACCCAACCATTGCAGGCGCGTACCTTACTCTTCAGACGGCCAAAGAAACGTTCCTGCAGTGATTATTATTAGGGCGTAATTTAGTGTTGCCACCTCATATCATATACGGTATTTTCTAATATTGATATTTGTGATCGTTTTCATTTTTTTTGCTGTTTAGTTGCTTAGCTTTTTTTATTTATAATTTAACCGTGGTTTGTGTTTTTGGTGTGGTGCATCGAATAAAAGTTTTATCTACCTTCTTATCAATTATAATAAAATATTTCGAATATTTTTTTTATTTTCCAGGTTACTATTGCCTGCACAAATGCTGGTTCTGATGTGCGGTTTCCTAGCAGTGGTGGTAACACACGCTCGGCTGGTAGAAGTCATATCAAGGCTGGATTTTCTATGGAAACGGCAAGTGAAGACTGACTTAGCGCGTATGGAGTCCACCCAGGACATGAACAGACTGCTACTCGGACATATACTGCCCGACCATGTAGTCAATCATTACCTGAGCAGAGATTGGCGCCCTGATGTAAGTTTAGTTTTTGACTTGCTTCTCATCATCATCATCATCATATCAGCCGAAAGACGTCCACTGCTGGACATAGGCCTCCCCGCGCGCGTCGCCACAACGACCGGTCCTGTGCGTCTCGCATCCATCGGCTACCCGCGACCTTCACCAGGTCATCGGTTTACCTTGTGGGAGGCCTTCCAACGTTACGTCTTCCGGTACGCGGTCGCCACTCTAGAACTTTTCGGCCCATCGACCATCTGTTCTGCGAGCAATGTGCCCTGCCCACTGCCACTTTAGTTTGGCGATCCTTGATTCTACTTGACCATAATCCTAATAGAAGTAGGTATATAAAATTCCTCCGTTACTGAGTGAGTGACTAGCAGACAACGCACAGCCGAAACTACTGGTCGAATAAAGCCGAAATTTGGCAGATGTAGGCTCCTTGGGGAGTGGAGAGGATTTCCCAAAATTCCTACGGGAATGGTAAAAAACGGGATTTGCGCGAACGAAGTTGCAGGCAAAAGCTAGTTACTTAATTATAATAATCTTAATATGTAAGATGATTTTTCATGAGATGCATTGTGTCTCAAGATTTCTAAAAGTAAAGGGGAGTCAGTGATAGCATGACGGTTGATAGGAAAGAATGAAGGAAAGAACCATGTTGCGACGACTCCAAGTAAGAAGTAACATGGTGTAAGGGCAGGAAGATGATGATTATAATATATAATCGTCAAGAAGATAGTTTCTTAATTCTAGTTCGTCTTTCCACAGAACCTGTATGCTCAGCAGCACGACGAGGTGGGCGTGCTGTTCGCGAGCGTCGCTAACTTTGACGCGGTGCTCACACCGCGGGAGCCACTCGACTGCTTGCGCGTGCTCAACAGACTTATACGTAATTTATTTATTAAAACTTTATGCTCTAGTAAAATTAATGTAGAGGTACAAAGACAGACTTAATGCCATCGGCATTTTCTACCAGTCGACCTTAGAGTGGTGCAGAGACAACATAACGTGGCAGATGCAATTTAAAGAAAAGACAAACAGAGAGAAAAATACAATCAAAATCAAATCAAATACATACAGTCAACAAAGCTATTGGGTATGAAGACAGCTAACTTGTAACTACTTTTAAACAATGATGTGAGTATGCTGAGTAGACAATTATTGTGCAACACACTCGTAAGTATGTCAAAAGTATAAAAAATTATAGTGCACACATTACATTGGCAGTGCTGTGGAAAAATTAATATTTTTGCCTGTATACCGAATAGCTTTGTTGACTGTACATACACATAAAACATAAATTTACAACGAATTAAAGCGGTGATGATTCGACCAACTTCTTGCGTGCCTGATTTTCACATATCTCATTCCAAAGAAAGATGATTGGATAAACACAGAGCGGTGTGAGAGACATCGTGTCAGACGATTATTGGTAGAGCGAACATTTTACTGGGGAAAGGAATTGAATTTGTGAAGTTAGATAAGAGGGAGAAGAAGGATTATTAAGATAAGAAAACAGACTAGTCAAGGCCCTCAGCGCTCAGCGCTCAGCGC
Source organism: Lacanobia wlatinum (assembly GCA_947578705.1). Taxonomy (NCBI): domain Eukaryota; kingdom Metazoa; phylum Arthropoda; class Insecta; order Lepidoptera; family Noctuidae; genus Lacanobia; species Lacanobia wlatinum. Next base: position 25,205,919 of record OX388027.1, on the reverse strand, counting down.
GCTTGGGTACATTCAGATGTACCCAACCCATAGGGGAGGTAAATCCAAAGAAGTCTCTAGAATGAAAGACACAACGATGATTCCGCTCTAATGTTGTAATATGTCAACCGTTGTTTACGCAATTTCTCTGTAGGTATGCAAATTCGTCAGATTTGTATCTATTTAAAGTCGTTTTACATCACACCCCGTATTCTGAGTGAGATGAAAATCGACGCTTCTGAACATGCCGAGTTTTTTTACAGCCCCACCTGCTCCGTTATCAAGCTTCCGTGCTGAATATACTTTCTGAAATACTCTCTGGGCTCCCTTAATATTGCTTATACGATACATTTGTGCAATTGTTAACATCTGCGGTCATTCAAGCGAGAGCGGGTGCAAAACTGTCCGAGCTGCATTCACTCGCTTTATAACACGATCAAGCAGGTACAATAACGCTTTGTCGTGACTAAAAGTCGCCAATACAAATTGTAATGTTAACTCAGCGCCATCAATTGGAAAATAGCCAGGAGCAACTGCATAGGTACATACATATTTTATCATAGGTAACACATTTTTTTAAACTTACAGTTAAGTTCGATGAATTACTATCAAAGCCGGAATTTAACTGCATTGAAAAAATTAAGACGATCAGTGCAACATACATGGCTGCGTCAGGACTAGATCCAAAACACAAGGTAAGACGGGTATCTATGTACATGATACCATATTATGTAGGGGCAGAGCATTTTTGTTCTGAAGTGGCGAAGGCGGGCGTACCGGAGGACATAGCGTTGGAAGGCTTCCCACAAGGTGGACCGATGACCTGGTGAGGGTCGAGGGTAGCCGATGGATGCGAGATAAATGATATTTTGCAAATAGGTTACAAGTAACTCTTTTACACGTCAATTTTTTTTTGACATATTAATCTAGATGAGGCCGGATGTTTCCTAGCTGACTACCCTGAGAAGAAACACCGAAACAAACTCAGAGGTCATAATATCTTTTGAAGTCCATACAATCGCCAATAACATATGAAAAACATGTAGGTTAACGTCTGAGGTGGCCTTTTGAGGAAAGCACCACGCAGGTTTGAGTGGGCTTGTCCAGACAGTCCAAGCATTTGTCAGTTATCGTGCAGCTCAACTCAGAACTTTGAGGAGCTCAATGAACCGACGAACAATACCAAAGTAAGGACATTTGGGTAAGCCGCATAATGTACTCAAACTGCCAGACAGTCATGAAATCAATCCTTAAAATAACGACCTACATAGTCCTCAAACTTACAATACATCATTTTTTAAGAACCATGCAGATTAGTGTCTGAGATGGTCTTTAGAAGAAACAACCACACAGATTTGAGTGAAGCTGTCCAGTCAGATGCACAGGACCGGTTGTTGTGGCGACCCTTGAGGTAGGTATTCTTACAACTGGTGAAATGTTCATAACCAGGGTACAGCCTAACCAACGATAGGGAAGAAGAATGCAAACTGTTTTTTTTAGGGTTCCGTACCTGAAGGGTTACTAATAGAGCCCTATTATTAAGCCTCCGCTATCCGTCCGTCCGTCTGTCTGTCAGCAGGGCGCAAAAAAAACACGAACACAAATATTGTGTTCGTGTTTTTTTTTCGTTTTATGGCACGGAACCCTTCGTGTGATAGTCCGACTCGCACTTGGACGATTTTTTATACTACTAATAGGCTCGCGATTGACCAACATCTCACCAGCTCATTGTAAAGGAATACGTGTTCAGCAGATTATGAGCACGCTTACCAAAAAGTAACCGATTCTCTCAAGACATTAAAGTTATCAGGGGCCCATTCCAACGTGCCAATCTCATCATGATTACGTTGTGGAAAAAGGACACCTAGAGCTAAGCGTCTTGTACAGCTCCGTCTTTTTCCTACACCGTAATCATGATGATTATAAAACGTCATTACCTGCCAAAGTCTATGTTTCCTGATAGCTGCAAGCTGGGAGTCTTTAAAGAGTGAATACGTTACTTCTAGGAAAGCGTGCTCCATCCTCGACCACATCATCACTTACCAACAGGTGAGATAGTGGCCAAACGTGTGAATATCAATAATAAAACAAAAGTTATTCCAATCTGGCCATCTGAACATTCCAAATTTCTTTCTAAGTCAGGAAAGGGCGACCATAAGCACCTGGAGGCTCTGTGTGACTACGCCTTGGCGCTTAAGGATACGCTCGGAAACGTTAATTACGGCTCGCCTTTCAAGCTAAGAGCAGGTGAGAAACAATACTTATTTACTCAATAATTAAGCTTTCTTATGCACCATACCATTTTAATCGTCATACAACAGCAGTCGTTGAGTAGCCAATGACTACAAAACATTCTTTAAATATTTATTTGTGCAACAAGAGAGCAGTCGTTTTGTGCTGCGAGTGCTGATTTTGAATCCTGAGTGTGGCGAGGGATTCAAAGGCACGAGATGCAAAAACTTTGCTCTCGTGTAACACACGTAACTTTTCACTTCAGCAGTGAGAAAACTTTAGGAGATAAAATAATAAACAAACAGGAATAGATTGAAATAACTAATTAATTGTGAATCAAAATAATTCACATTGTAGATAGAGGTACCAATTCAATAAAATGGAACATTATAAAAGTTAAAAGTAAAATTACTACAATTCTGCAAATGTAAAATAACAGACTTATTTGGCAATAGGGTTATAGTTTCATTGAGTTGAGTTCTGGGGTTAAGGTTTCTGTTTCGGTCGCGGATTGAGAAGGAACAACGGTGAACGTTGGTGACTCTGGTCGGCTTTCTGTATAAGTACACTGCGTCGTTGGAAGTGGATGGGTGTGGGTGAGATCAAGGATCCGAGGTCGAATTCAGACTTATTGTTTCCACTATACGCTTACAGATTTTCTATTGAGTCTTCAATATAGCCTTCTGCAACCGTATTGGACTTCCACCCGCCGAGACGTTTTAAAGTGGTGAGATCGGCTCCGGAGTCAGCCAAGAGCGTTGCCAAAGTTCTCCGAAAGCAGTGACCCGTGTATAGCTGAGGCTCTTCCAGTTTTAAGATAGTGGCAATTTCTCGCGGTATAGCACCTATTTTATTTACTCCCATAGGCTGTCCTGAGCATTTATTATTATGGTATTGTATGAAAAATCGGTCAGTTTTTATATTGGCTGGACGTAAATTTTGGTATTGTTCTACAATCTATACTAATATATAAAGCTGAAGAGTTTGTTTGCTTGAACGCGCTAATCTCCGGAACTACTGGTCCGATTTGAAAAATTCTTTCAGTGTTAGATAGCCCATTTATCGAGGAAGGCTATAGGCTATATATCGTCACGCTAAGACCAATAGGAGCTGAGCAATAATGAAAATTGTGACGCAGATGAAGTTGCGCGGGTCAGCTAGTAGTTACATATTCTTATTGCGACACGCTCCACTAATTCCTATGATCAGTACAACCTGTAATGAAAATAGTATATAATTTAACATTTACAGCATCTTTTACATATCGTAATAAATATTTTAACAGTATTACTAAGCCAGACTCATTGCGCCTCCAAAAATTAGTAGTAGGCAGGTAGTACCTTTATACATAACAGTCTACACACAAATTTTAATAACTAACAACATAGATTCATAGGTACCACTTACTTTAGCGGCAAGAAAATTGCAGTCCGGAGCTTCATTAAGAATTTTTTCTATGATAAGGGCCGTGAAAATTTTGAACTTTTTAGCCTTATGCCCGCCCAACAGACATTCTTTTTAGAAAAGATACGAGCTTTGCGTATGTTTCAATATGCACGTTATGTTTTGTTTTTAAAGTAGCTTTCAACATTGAGTAAATACTCCACATTGTGGATGATCGCCTCGTCTGTGATAAATCAAAAAAATAAGATTGCAACACCGTCTCCGAAAAACTGTTTGCGCCCTTTGTAAGTCTCCATTCATTGAAGACATGGTATGCTTTCAGATACTTCTCGCGAGACTTCTCAGGTAGGAAACTTAATTCTGCATTAATAACTTGTCGTTTTAACTCTTCCGGTGTTAAAATACTGTTCTCATCGCTATTTTCACTCATATTTTAATATTTTTTAGCTTATTCAACTCTACGTCAGCCACGAAGTTTTATTCCCGCTCTTTTATTTAAATTAAAGCGTGTTCGGAAATAGCACCCATGATATTTTTTTATTCAAAATATATTACGTTACATTATTGAAACTAGAAATAAATTTTTACCGGTTAAATATCAGTTTTATTTGCAGTTAATACTTATTTTCGTTTAAATACAACAATAAGTTACAAATTCGATAAATTTCATTAAAAGAACTAATTCTCTTTTTGCAAATTTTTTTTAGATAGTCCGAAATTCCGAACGTGTTTGTCTTTGAGGTCTAATTCAAAATCGGAACTTCTAAAGGGCTGGTATATGTCTCTCTCTCTTTCTAATGGCGGGAAAGAGATAGTGTGAATGTTTCGAATTGTATAATTAACCCAAGGCTGAATAAGATATTCGTGACTTTCTGAAAAACAAAAAGTTACTTTGTCTCACTCAGTGACCAAAATCGCATTTTGCTCTCTGATTTCAGGCAGCAAAACATGTAGATGTTTGAGCTACTGAAGTGAAAAAAATATTAATGGTTTGAACCATTAGAGTTGTCCCTCGCGGCTTAGCTCCCGTCAATTGGCTACCCTAACTTTTTTTTTAAGAATGGGAAATCATCAAATGACTAACTGGCTACCCTACCTACCTACTGCCCCGCAACTTTTTTATTTTTTTTCTTTCATATGAACCTTCTCCTGACAATAAAAAAACACAACAAAAAGAAATTATTATCGAAATCGATCCAGCCTTTTTCGCGTGATACCGTGACCAAGGGAAATAGGGATTCATTTTTTAACTATGACGCAGGTCGTAATTTGAAACATCTTATTGCGAACGCGGTTCGAGTCTTGCATTCTACCAACTGCGCGGAATGGAATGGCGACATCTTAGATTTCGTTGTGATCCCTTATTTTCGCATAATTTTTATTTTCCTAATATAAGTACTTTGGCATAACTATTTTGGTATAATAATTCCATGCCATAATTATTTTGGCAAACAGTTTATGTTGGCACAGGTATCTTGTAGGGTCATTTGTTTTGGCATAATTTTAATTCGCAGTTTTACTAGGCGTTTTCGACTCTATAACTAAAATAAAGACAACAAAACTGCATTTGGCCATAAATTGAAATGAGACGAAATAAAGTTGTATACATCCGTTTAGCCACCCTGTATACAACCAACGTTTCAAATGTAAGGGTTTTGAAATGTGGTTGCGCAAAGCCCCTACGAGAGCGGGCGGTTGCCCCGCTCACCACCTATAGGTAAGTATTTAAATAGCTACATTGTCTGAATAAACAGTTTTCTTTCTTTCTTACTCCAATATTAAACCTTGGCGTCAACTTAATGCTCATCACGTAACATTTGCGTCAGGGATAAGTTGCGGTCCTCTGGTGGGCGGAGTGATCGGCGCTCGCAAGCCGGTGTACGACATCTGGGGCAACACTGTCAATGAAGCGTCGCGCATGGAGAGCACTGGAAAGATTGACCAGATACAAGTCACCAAGCACACCCAACAGGTCAGTTGCACTGTTGTACATTGTCAGGACGAAACAATATCTCGTCAGTGATTTGAATGAAGACAAATACGGGTCGGTCTTCAAGGCAACGCTTGCCTGGGTCGGTCTGTGGATGGGCGACATCTCAACATATCGAGACTCCTCCGTGCCTCGGAAAGCACGTTAAGCCGTTGGTCCCGGCTGTCATATGTAGACCTTTGGCAGTCGTTACGGATTTTCTGAAGCTAGAAAGTCTGACTCCAATGTTGCCAAGAAGTACTGTGTTACCCAGTTAATGGGTTGTGGAGGTCTGGTAGGCAGCCGCTCCACGTAGAATACTGGTATTCAGCTGAATCCGGTTTGATTGGTAACCGATTCCAATATAATTGGGAAAAAGGCTAGGCAGATGATGATTTGTATGAATACAGACGGGCCACGATCTTCACGCGGACCCACCGCCTAAAGATGGACGTCGCAATCGAGGCAGACCTTACGAACGCTGCCGTGATTTAGTCTCATCCATGACGGATTGGCCGGAGAAGGCAGCAGATAAAGTTGACTGGAAAATATGGGGAAGACCTTTGCCCAGTCTAAAATCTATGATATTTGGTTGGTTAGGTTCGAATGGGATGACGGAATACACCAATATATAAGTACCTATACACCAATCGTTGGTGTACCTATTCCCAGCTACTAGCTTTTGCCCGCAACTTCGTACGCGCATATCGTGTTTTTCACGCTCCCGTAGGATTTTCTGGACATCCTCGCGCCTCTTTACTCCCTAAGGAACCTACATGCCAAATTTCAGCTTTATAAGACCAGTAGTTTCGGCTGCGCGTTGTCTGACAGTCACTCAGTAACGGAGGAATTTTATATATTAGGATACCTTAGTTGTAGTGACATTTGGGGACATGTTTGAGTCATGTAATCACATACACCTGACAAGTTTGTATATTTTTTTCCTGTTTATCACCAGCAGTGGTAACAAAGTCGACGGGACAAATGGCAATACACCAACAATTTTGCTATAAGACTGTTAATGTTTATACCTACAGCTGCTGAGGAGCCAGTTTATGCTAAAGTATCGCGGCAACATGGAAGTGAAGGGAAAGGGTATGATGGACACGTGGTGGGTGACGGGCAGGACCCCTGCAATCTCGCATAATTCAAGGGCACATGTACACTGGTCTGCTGAGACAACTGGTCTGGACGAGGTAAGCTCCTTTACACTTGTAAGTACCTACCTGAATAGTAATTAATAATTATTTATTTATTTAATCTCAAAGACTTTACATTCTGGTTACAAATAACACTGGACCCCACACTAGGATACCCTGTGTCGTGAGGTAGTATCTACGTAAATGAATTTTTATTATTTATTTAAACTTTATGTAGGTACAGTAGTGGTACATGGGCGGACTTACTGCAACAAGGCATTCTCTACCAGTCATTCATTCCATCGGCATTCTTTTCCATATTTTATCTAAGTAACATTCTTAGTTCCCTATCTACTGAAAATAAATTCACAGATTCAATAAATTATTGTTACTTCATTATAGGACATCATAATAGAACGTGCGCCGGCGTCGACTACGCCATCTGATGTAGCAATTTCGAAACATTTAGGTTAAATACACCTACCTAACATTGACGCTTCTGTGCTGCCACCTAAACTTCTTGCGCACTCCCTTTAGGGGAACGTGCACGGCACGTGACGCACTTTTCAGTCTGTGAAAATAGAACATATGCAGTAACATATTTAACATTTTATGCGCCACAGACTCAATCGCACAAGGTGTGTCGTCTGCGTTGCACCCTAATGAAACAAACTTGAAACTTTTACATAAAGAATACCTACATGACATTGACACTTCTGTGCTGCCATCTATAGTTTTAGTACCTACGTTACGCAATTAAAGAGAAAAACTTATTTTCTACCCTATTTCTATCATAAAGCGATCATCGCGCAAATACAAATGCTTGCGTTTATTTGTATGGCAAAACCGAAAACAGCCCTCTGTCGGCGAAGATACGTTCGTAATCGATTTTTATTATTTATACACCTATAATTATACACCTATAATACTGATTAGTCTGTAGGTAAGTAAATCTTCCATTCAAAAGGTACGTTAATGTCTGCTCTTACCAATATTGTTGCAGTGTCGTAAGAGGAGTCTGCGTGTTTCGCCAAACTCGATAGAAGAAACGCAATCCGTATCAGACTCAGAATCTGAAGATTCAGAATCCGAATCAGTTTCAGAATCTGGATGGGATACGGAGTCGTCTGACGAAAGTTCTATGCCGAGCGTGATGAAAGCATTAAACTCTTTTCGGTGGAACTTTCATAATTTCGAACGTGAGCCGGAGCCTCCACAGACCATTGCGTTGGTTCCCAGGAAGCCTGCCGCTCCTATGTCGAAATCTCAAGAGTCCATTGCGGTGGTACCCAGCAGGCCTGACGCTCCTAAGCCGAAGCTGTCTGTCGAACAACCTGCGTTGCACCCCTTTGCCTCACTCTTGTTCTCTATGCAGCAGACAAGAGACCAGATCCACACGCACCCCCTTTACACGTAAGAACTTTGCTTATCTTACTTACACTTAAGCATAGATTGAAATAGTAGGTAAATTTAGGCCGCCCAAACTTTTTGCATACGCACGTTCAACATACTGTATTTTAATATACGGTATTTGACTCGCGCACACGACTGCTCTTAAGAGATAGCTAGCTCACCGCGTCGCTAGTACGCTTGGGTCGAGTCGGGCCTATGTAGGGCCAATTTGTGGCGTCCTAAAGCCCTGTGCTTGCTATATAATTTAATACACGTAATTATTTATCATGCTGTCCCGTCATTGACTGGGCTTCGCCTGTCTGGCTAGGGCTTTATTATAAGGATTTATAAATTCTTGTTTTATAAAACAAATACCTTTAACTATTTTACCAATATCTCTAATTTAATTTTTTAATCAACAGCACAGAAGAATCGCTCGGTGACCCAGAGATGCAGCGCTCATAAATACGGCGAGAAAAATACTGGCAGCCTACTTACATAATACAAAAATGTAATCATCTGCACATGCTTTCATTTTGAAATTAAATCACGCAATGAATAATACGTCATTGCGTTTCACGTTGTCGAACAGACGATTTTACGACGATTTGACGAATTATGAAGCAATGGGTATGGAACTCTGCCGTCATAAGAAAAAAACCGGTCAAGAGCGAGTCGGACTCGCGCACCGAGGGTTCCGTGCCATCATATAAAATGTTTTCAAATGTTCATCGGCGATAATCTCGGTGTATATAAAAGTTTTAGATCAGCGCATCTCTTGACCGATAGTGGAACTAATGTAATTTTTGTTGATGATTTCTGAAAAAAGTGTGCTATTTAGAGACATCGTTTTATTTTTCCTGTAATCTTTACATAAACTTCTATCATACACAATAATTTCAGATTTTTCTCTAAGCTAACTTCGGAGATGGGGAGGCAATGGTAATTTTTTGTACAGTTTTCGTCAAGACTTTTGAAAAAAAATATTGAGAATGTGCAATTAGCGCTCTTTAATATGATAAATTCGAAGTGGGGCTTACCCCACATGGGTAAGCCCCACTTCGAATTTTAGGAACCCTTTTCAGTCGCTGTTGCAAAAAAATATACACATTTTTATTTCTTTCATATTTGCAAAATAGTTGAACAAACGTCATCTAACACTATTCCAAATCACGGGGGTATTTCTATTGCCGCTATAACAACAAATGATAAAAATTAAAGGGGGCTCCCGTATTTGAAACACGTTATATTCGGTTTATGGTACGGAACCCGTCGTGTGAGAGTCCGACTCGCACTTGACCGCTTTTTTTAAAATATGATTTATGCTGCCTATTTAACCGATGTTACTAGTTACGAAGACGTATTGGATTTGTTCTGAATTTATTTGCGTGGGTCATTCATTGTCATCGCTTTCACTTGTTCACACGCTAGTGTGTGGATGACCATGTCGAGCCTAACGAAAATGACCCGTACGTCATAAGTACAGTACATTGCGCATCCACATTGCCCTGTAGCGCAAAGTGGTTTTCTAATCTGATTCCTCACTTTTCGACACGTGCACACACCTTTCAATATCATTACCCGGGGTTTGGAGGCAATCGAGTAAATACGTGGCCATTTTAAATGGCAAACAAGCGTCCAGGCACCCAAAAATGTTGTTATCTCCTCTCAATAATTAAATAAGTACTGATTACAAAAAATGTAACACTAATGAGTAGTGTCTGACCCAAACTAAATTTTCAACAAAAACCGAATCGGGAACCGAAAATTCGGCTCCTGTTCAAGTTTCGGCCGAAACCGAATATTTCGTAGGAATGAATTAACTGCTAGAATTTACAATTTTGTTAATACAAAGTGTTCCTTCTGATATCCTATAACTCCAGGTTATCAATGAGATAGATCATTATGATTGATGATGGTAAATTACTTTTCAATAGTTTTTATTTTTCGTTTTTACTTTTCATACAAATTAATTCGACTAAGTTACGATTATTTATGTAAAACATCGGTTGTAGGTACGTGAAAAATGACAACATCGTATTTTCTTATTTTTTATTCACAGCTTATTAAATAATGTTCTAAAATTTTTTTTAGAACACTATTTATCTAAAATTCCTTATATTACTTTTACATACAGAATATAACAACAAAGTTATCGGATATCAAAAGGAACACTTTATAAGTCTACATCATCATCATCATAACAGCCGAAAGACGTCCACTGCTGGACATAAGCCTCCCCCAAAAGGGGGGGTTTGCCATAATCGCCACGCTTGGCAGGCGGGTTGGCGATCGCAGTGCATGGTGTTGCGTTTAATAGAGAACGCTGCTGCCCATTCTCTGGTGAGTCCCTTAGTCGCCTCGTACGACACCCGCGGGAAGTGATGGGTTGGTATTATTCTCAGTCTCAGTAAGTAAGTCTACATAAACTAAAGATATCCAAAGTATCATAAACCCGGCCAACTGCAAGTCGTACTCTCATACGAGCGGTTCCGTGATAATCCAAAAAAAAACACGTTTATTGTATGGGAGCCCCGTTTAATTTTCAATTTAATTTAATTTTTATTATTTTTAGGGTTCCGTACCTTAAAAGGAAAAAGCGAAACCGTTGTCCGTCCGTCCGTCTGTCTTTCAAGACCCTTTATCTCGGGAATGCGTGAAGGTATCGAGTTGAAATGAAAACCACTCAGGTCTACGGTCCCATGAAGCTGTGAAAAAATCAAAGTTCTAAGTTAACGTAAAAAACGATACGGCCGTTTATGCTGCAAAAAACGTTTATTTCGACACTTTCAAGGGAATTAAAATGTATAGGGTATTTCCCGTTGACCTAGAACTATGAAATTTTGCAATTAATACCGTCTTATACTACAAGTATAGGAAAAAGTCTGAGAACTATTCATTTGTAATTATATCATAAAAAAAACTTTTTTACAAAAAATATATAACCGACTTCCAAACAAAACACTACAAAGTATAAAATGCTCATAAACTAAAAAAACTACTGAACCAAACCAAATCAAATTTATATGGGATAAAATGGCAAGTATACTACATCGAACTAAAAAAGAATCACAGAAATCGGATCAGAAACCTCGGAGTAATCGGTGTACATACATAAAAAAAATACCCGCCGAATTGAGAACCTCTTACTTTTTTGGAAGTCGGTTAAAAATATAGTCTTAATTTAAAGTAATATGTACCTACAAATTTGTACGGAACCCTCGGTGGTTGATTCCGACTATCACTTTGCCGGTTTGTTTTGTTATAGCGGCAATAGAAATACATACTCAGGGAAAATTTCAACTGTCTATCTATTACGGTTCTAGAGATATAGCCCACTGACAGACAGACGGACAGACAGCGGAGGCTTAGTAAAAGGGTTCCGGTTACCCATCGGGTACGGAACTCAAAAAATTAGTTTTACATGTAAATGATTTGTGTACCTATACCAAATATTATTTTTACATGTAAATGATTTGTGTACCTATACCAAATATTATTTTTACACGTAAATGATTTGTGTACCTATACCAAATATTATTTTTACACGTAAATGATTTGTGTACCTATACCAAATATTATTTTTACACGTAAATGATTTGTGTACCTATACCAAATATTATTTTTACACGTAAATGATTTGTGTACCTATACCAAATATTATTTTTACACGTAAATGATTTGTGTACCTATACCAAAAAATATTCAAATTTTATTTGAAAACTAGCTGACCCGCGCGGCTTCGCTCCCGTCAACTGGCTACTCTACCTATCGACCCTAACCTACCTACCGACTCTACTTACCTACCTACCTACCCTACCTACCTACCCTACCTACCTACCTACGCTACCTACATACCCTACCTACCTACTAATTTTTTTTACTATTTTGTTTTTGTATTTTTAGTCTTATTGTATTTGAAAATAGTAAAAATGGAATTTCTTGTCCGTTCTTCTCCATAAGAATCTACCATTGTACTAAATCGCAACTGAATCTACACAATATTGCTTCGCGGAAGGAGGTGACTGCTTCCCTTGATCTCTCGCCCGGACTATAGATTGGACTAGGACATGTCCTCCCGAAACAATCGTGTGCGTTGAGGACCTGCGTTAGGTGGAAGGCGAGCAGGGCATGGTGCCCACTGCTCAAAGAGGGTACTTAGCTCTTATTACGCCAGTTATATTTAAGTCTCACATATGTAGGTAATAGTCGTAAGTCTTTTGACATTAACCACAAACAAATGTTGTCTCTGCCACCGGATTATTGTAAACAACGTAAATTTATAATAAAACGCGTGAGATTGTACTCTTTTTTAGGGTTCCGTACCTCAAAAGGAAAAAACGGTACCCTCATAGGATCATTTTGTTGTCCGTCCATCTGTTTGTCAATACCATTTATTTCGGGAACGCGTGGAGGTATCCAGTTAAAATTAAAACCATTTACTTAAGTTCTTTAAGTTAACGTAAAAACAAGATACGGTCGTTTATGCCGCAAAAATTGTATATTTCGACACTTTCAAGGGAAGCAAAATGTATATTTCCCGGTGATCTAGAATTATAAAATTTGGCAAATAATACCGTCTTATACTACACTAGTGGACGTCACGCGGTTTCACCCGCGTAGTTCCCGTTCCCGTGGGAATACGGGGATAATATATAGCCTATGTTACTCCCAGATAATGTAGCTATCCAATGCTGAAAGAATTTTTCAAATCGGTCCAGTAGTTTCGGAGCCTATTCAATTCAAACAAACAAACAAACATACAAACAAACAAATCTTTCCTCTTTATAATATTAGTGTAGAAGTATAGGGAAAAATCTAAAAACTACATTTGTAACTAAAATATATAAAAAATATGGCCTTTATTTAAACCGGATATACTGTAGACTATAGAATTTGAAGTCTGCTCAAGAACGCTAGTCTCGGTCGAACTGAAAATTCGCCTACATTTTGCCGAAAACCGAAACTCCGGCCGAAACCAGTTTTTAGCCGGAAACCGAAACCGACTCATCGATACGGCACTAGGGCCTAATTAGTTTTGTAGCGTTCAGTTACAGCTTATGTTTAAAAAGTAACGCCTATGAGGTTTTAGCGGTGCTTTACGCCAAGCTGTTAAGAAATAATTTATTTTATATTCTGCAAACACAAATTGAACCGATCAAAACTGCGCAAGTGACATTCGCCTGTTCGCCATGTCTGGTAATGATACCATTTACTACGTCTCTATGTCTGATAACGACACCAGTGACTATGACTCTATGTCTGGTAATGACACCAGTGACTACGACTCGATGTCTGATAATGACACCAGTAACTACGACTCTGAAGACAGCTATATGATAATGTCGCCTGGAGAGTTAACTGTGCTTGTGGTGACTCTAAGTACGATGATATATGGAGTGGCATCATGGTGTATTGTGAAGAAGTTTCGGAATTACAGAAACTTTGTGTTTCTTAATGCGATTTTAACAAACCTTTTAATTGTTTTATCAACATATTTAAAGGAGAAGACGTACCTAAAGGAAAACCCAGTACCATTTTATGTAGTCTTTAGGTTTAACGAATATATCCAAACAGCGAGAAACCATTGGTTGGTTATCTTGAGTCATATGTTTTACGTAGATATTGTAAAAGTTTTTAAGGGGCATTTCCAAAAAAAATATTTAAAGAGCCTTATCTTCGGTTGGGGGGTGTCTTTAATAACATTCGCCATTGTTGTGTGTCCTGAGTATCTGAGATTAATACATTTATTATTATATAAAATCTCATCAAATCCTATGCGAAACGTGATAGGGGTGACTTTTGCGTACGTGAATGAAATTCTACCTGTGACAGTTAACAGTATGTTTTATATTATAATAGTATTTTCACTTTGTCGTAGTGTCAACACGAGTGCACAGACAGCTTCTACCTTCTGCCGTCGCTTGTATATAGCTACCTTGATATTTGTACTGAGCGACGTCTTTTTGTTGAGTAAATATATCTTTTATTACTTGTTACCATACGACTGTCGCAATAATTTGGCACAGTTTATTGTAGATATGTTTTGTGATTATTATCCGATAATGTTAGCCGCAGTTTTCGTCTTTTTAAGGAGCAATCGACAAGTTTGGAACGAGTTTTTTGTAAAAAAAATTAATCAAAGGAGTCGAGATCACGATATCAACATGCACGGAATAATTGTGTAAAGACCAGCGGCTTCATTGTGTAACGAGTTTCGGCAAAGGAACAGATTTCTTGGTGATCTCTTTAATTACGATTCGCTTAAAGTTTCTTCTCATCAATGACTTCCTTATTGTGTAATGCACCTAAATGAGACAAAAAATTATAAATATGATTTGTGACACGTTACAACAGTAAGGCCGCCGGTGGTTCTTGTCCGGCGGTTCTTGATTTAAATATAATGTATAAAGGGCCTATTATAATGTCTATTAGTGTAGGTATCAATTATTTATGTAAACGCTAATGTATAGCTTATTATTAGAATTTGTAATGATGGAAATATGAAATACTTGACAGAGATTTAATCACACCTCTTACTTTGACCATAGAATGCATTTTTCTTTTGCTGGTAGTCCTATAATTTTTGTTTAATTCCCTTTGCCTATATAAAGTGGTGGTGGTAAGGTGCTTGCTAAAGCACCTTACCACCTATTTATAGCTATTCAATAAAATAGTGTAAGGAACAAGCAACCCCACGTCACCGTGCTGTCTATAAATAGCGTGTCAGTTGACTGTCAAGCTCACTTGACGCCGAGTGAGTCGCAGACATAGTTGCGTGTCGAATCTCATACATGCACGACTCTCCATACACCCAAACACACGCGATGAACGTACGTAGCGGACGTACGTTTCACTTGCTACATGAGACGGTGTCTCGCAATACATTGCCGCTCAAACACACACAACGGCCCCTTAGCTTGGAGCGTGACCGGCTCGCTCTGAAAGCGTGGCAGGCGGGGACCACCACTCTCGGCAGGGAGCACCCTAAAGTCGGTGCCTACGTCGCTGGTCGTCTCTCGCCGGGCCTCCTCCGGGCAACCGGAGGTCTCACCTAGCGGGGACAGACCGCCGTAGGGTCGTGAAGAGACGGCACCGTGAGACAGTGCCGTGGCGCCCACTGCTGACACAAATGACAGTTACACTTATAGACACGCATCGACACCTAGAGTCACGCCTGCCTCTCAACCGCGCCTATATTGGTCACCCAACGCCGTGCCCGTAGTTACGGGCACGGACCAACGTTGCCCCAGGATAAAAGGCCCGCCCGCCGCGCCCCATTGCGGGGGTACCGCGACTTCCACGGAGTCAAGCTCACTTTTTCGTTGGCGGTCACGACGTGCGGACGTCTCTGCGGGAATCTCTGTCGGTCAAAGGTCACGTGAGCTGTTGTGTATTTTAAGTGTGTAATCGTTACTTTGTTATTTTCCTAATTATAATCGTAACCAATTTTAACTGCTGTTGATTAATTTTATTCTTATCTTATCTGAAGTATTAAACGGTTTTCTTTTTTAAATGTGTTTTTTTTTTAAATTCATTTCCACTTTTAAACCTTATCTATACATATCTTCTATCTATACATATAATAAAACAGTAGAGACCGTGATTTCTATTCATTAAACAAAAATACCAAAACTCGAGTAGGGGCGATAATAAAAAAGCTATAGATCACAAAAAGAGCATTTTAGTTTTTTTTGTCTGTCTGTTCACGCTAATCTTCGAAAATATTGAACAGATTTTGTTGGGATTTTCAAAGTTAGATTTAGCTTATTTCTGAGCAACATTTAGTCTTAATTTCATTCAAATTGGTGGCCGAAAACAAAAGTTATGGGCATATAAGATTTTAAAATTACGTATCAACGTTTTTCGACATGTTTTGTTCATTTTTTAATTAGTTTAGAAATTGTAATCATCACGCTTTATCTTCGAGGAGCATTAAGCATTCAATAACCATAAATTATTATAATATCGGCTATTTAAATCAAACGTCAACTGAATTCATAGATCCGGCGGTACAATGACTGGCTTCCGAATGATTCGGTGTAAGTTCGAATCATTGATATACAAAAAAAACCAAGATGCACAGTCTCGAACAAATGCAACACTCGAAACTGTCGTCAAAAACTGACATGTATCAAGTGTCATGTGCGAGTTGTTATACTATAAACAATTTTTTTTGCAAATTCAACCTGACATGGATCGCTTAAAGTTGTTTTTACAAAGCAGTTCAATATGGCAAGTGATGCTCAATTTTTTTTTGCAAATTCAACCTTACACGGATCGCTTAAAGTTGTTTTTACAAAGCAGTGCACTATGGCGAGCGATGCGAGATTGTTTGAAACTTGCGCATGTTGCGCTTATTTTTTGCGGACGTTTTTGAGATGCTGAGTGTGTATCTTGGGTTTTTTAAATATCAATAGAAAGAAAAGAAAGAAAGAAAAAGCGTTTATTTGCGCCAATCCCAGTTTTCGCAGCTTTTTTTAACTATTGTTGACGTTGGCCGCGACATTGTATGTCTGTACATGGTCTGTACGTTTAAAAATGAGTGGAACTTGTTGTGACAAAGTACTGAAATTCCGGAAAATTAACAGACCCTGTTTTCTATTATTCTGTATTCTTTTTTGTTACATCACGATAAAAAGTACAAAACCAAAGAAGATAACTTTTACACATAAACCTGATAATTTGTGGCAATGTAGATGAAATCAACTTATTACGTAAAAAAGATACCTAGAACATTTAAAACGTCTTAAAAAAAGTTATTAAAAAAACATCGTTCTGAATTAATGTAATGTTCCTATTACCTAACAAAAATAAAATAAACTCCAAACTAATCTTTTGATAGTTAAACTTCGTATTCCCTAGATGGCGTTATGCATTTGATCTAATTTTCGCGGTATTAAGATTACAATATTTGTCAACTTTTGCGCGCTTATTTTTGGTAAGCTTAACAAGCTAAAGCTATTCAATAAAACCTGTAATTTGGAGGATTTAATTAATGCCACCGATGCTGCAACTAATGTAGCCACCTACTGGGTCAAAACAGCATAAAAGTTAACCATCAACTCGAAAAGACAAAGAAAAATGAACTTTTACAGTCCTGAAGCCAGGAGTCATGTCACCCGCGAGCAGGTGGCGAAATCCCATGCTGGAGGAGTCGCAAATACAGTTGAATTAGCTCGGTAAATCGGATGTCTAACTGTGTTCCAAAAAGAAGGCTGAGGTAGCATTACAGAGTGATGCACATTGAAGAAGACCGAGTGGTTTGGGGTATGCGCGTAATTTTACGAATAGGTACTGTTAAAAATTGCTGACCGTGGATACCACAAGAAGGCGGTTAGGTTATTTTAGAAGATAGCCTGTGTTGTCCCTTTGCTTCAACATAAATTCATTTCTTCTATGTATCTATTTCTTCTATTAAATCACCGACCAAACAGCAACCATCAATATGCTTAACATTGACAAATGTTTGTGGAGAAAATATTTCTATGAATACGGGCATGGAAGAAATGGTACACATCATCCTCTTACGTTCTATGATTTTAATTTATATATTTAATTTCGATCAAATTTTGCAAAGGCACTCGGCTGAAAGTCACACATGTCCAACAAACTGTAAATAGCTGAAATAAGAGTTCGGCTGATTACTCCGGTGATAATTCCCAAAATCCCCCATTATTTTCCATATATTTTCAAAACTGTTAAATTCCCAGTAAGCCTATGATAAGTACGTCATGACCTGCTCAGGGCCAGTAATTATCCGTTGCGGGCTTCACCCTTAAGTGGATCATCGGCAAGTGTAGATACCTAGGCAATGACGCCACAGATGAACCCGCGAAGGGGTTCCAAGATGGTTGTGCTAGACCCATACCCACTCTTCCTGCTACCTTTCTCACAGTTTCGTTCATGAATTTGCCAGAGATCAACTATGGCAGTCAAAAATGGCAAAGTGAAGCCTATACACGCGACTAACTTTACTACTTCTCAGCTTCTTCTTACCTTCCGAATAAACCTTCCGAATAATAATATGTATAATCACGGGTAAAAAAAAATTTCTACAACAAAGGCGCCATAGACAGCCCAATTTGCAGAGGTTGTTTCGATGCTGACAAATCAGTCGCCCACTTCATCCTGGAAATGAGGCCGTTGCTTCCCGACGTGAACAAATCCTTGGAACGGTGAGGTCGCTCCGTGAAACTTGCAGGCACCCAGGAGGCTTCTGTGCATTTGGGTGGAGCTAGGCTGGCTAACTTAGCCAGAACACTTTAGCACAATGAACCCAATGGGAGTCTCAATGCGGATTACGGAGTCTCTACTACCAAACTCATAAGGACCTAATATTTTCACTAAATATATGTATGTGTACGAATATATATACGTCCAACACTCCGCGATTTTAATTTTCGTCGTATGCTAAGAGGGGATGGGGTTTCGGATCCCCTTAATCCTAAACACCAGGGGGTGTTATATACGCCCATGGTTGTACTCTCATCTGATATCTTACTTATCAACACGCACACACACTGGGGCAGTCGAGTAAAACGTAGCCATTTTAAATGGCCAATTAGCGTTATCTACTCCTCTCCAATAATAATTTATTAAATCACTACTAAAACAAGATTTTAAGCAGAAACTAAATACTCGGCTCCTTTTTAATCGGATCTTTCATAGGAACGAATAAGTTGCAAGTATTTCCAATTTTTTTTGGATATAGTTTGAAATAAAGTTATCAAATTATCGAAAAATTTGTTTAACATTTGAAAAGAGCAACAATGGAGTTTCTTGGCCGTTCTTCTCCATAAGAATCTATCATTGCATACGAAAATAGTGGGTTTTGAAAAATCAAGTTAAAACCTTAGTGGGTTTCATCAACTATAGAAACATCTCTTTGTGAAGGAATCGCCTTTTCATCACTGCTTTGCAGAACGTGACTGCTTTCCATAATCTCTCGATCCGGAGCGTGGATTGGACCGCCGCAAGTCTCAACCGTATGCTCTACGCTCTAACGTGTCTTCCGGTCGATAGTGACACCCGGGCATATCCTCCCAACACAACTGTGTCCGTTGAGGGTCTGCATTTTGTGGAAGGTGAGAAAGCCCTGGTGACTTGCTAACCACTTCTCAAAGAGGAGACTTATCGCCATGATCTTGGCGTGACCAGAAGAATAAGGCCTATCGTTTACCCTTATTAAGCCAGTCATATTAAAGTCTTACAATTGTTATAGTTGCAAGTCTTTTGCCTTTAGCCACAAACTAACGTTGTCCAAACCACGTAAGTTTATATAAAACTAGCGACCAACCCCCGCTTCGCTCGGGACTAATTTAGAACAAAAAAAGAAGTACGCTTACTGTAAAATTATTTTGCAACGCCTTGGTGCCTTTATTTTTACGATAATACCATTTTTTTTGGGTGGTAAAATCATCAAATGAGTCCTCCCGTCCTGGGTGGTGCGGAAGGGACTGTCAGACTTACTGACTAAGAACCACCCTGTTCCTTCGGTTGCATTTTGCGTTCCAGGGCCCCGGTACACTGTTTAGACTGTCCCGCGACCACGGCAGTTGCGATAACTCCTAAGATATTCATTTGAATTGAATAGTGTTTAGAGTAAATACCTTCTAAAATAGATATTGTTACGAGCTTAGGGTTCGTTACAATAAAAACAGCCGATTAAACAACCAAAACTGACACTTTAATCCACAACACTAATTATCACTTTAAAACACACTAATTATAAAACACAATCGCACTACTGAACACTTCACTTCACTATAATTCGCAGTCGAAGATCGCTCTCGAAGTTATCGTTTGTATCGCCAATTCAATACTGACTGCCGTCGCCGGATGTCCGCCCTTTATATACCGACAGTCATTTCCAGAACCCTCCTGTATGGAAACCTCTGGAAAGTTCGGGCACACACGGGTCCCGACCGACCAGGTGTCTAAACATCGAGAATGTTCTAGCACGTAAATGCCTGCTACTGGATACTAGATGGCCCCAGCAGCACGCAAGTGTCTGCTACTCGATACTAGATGGCAGCACGTAAATGTTGGTTGGTTTCCGTTACTTGAAACTAGATGGTGTTAGCAGTAAGCAAATGCCGCCATGTACCCAACATTAATTCTGGCGCGTAACAATATTGAAGATAATCTATATAGATTAACCCCATACAGCTTAAATAAGCTTCTAAAATAATGCATTACTTTTTAAGCAAAACTTAAAAGATATGTTTTAAAGATCTAAGCATACATAAGGACTTCTTGATATGACATAGATACACTGTTATCATCGTCATCATTATCATATCAGCCGAAAGACGTCCATTGCAGGACATAGGCCTCCCCCAAGCGTCGCCACAACGATCGGTCCTGTGCGTCTCGCATCCATCGGCTACCCGCGACCTTCGCCAGGTCATCGGTCCACCTTGTGGGAGGCCTTCCAACGTTACGCCTTCCGGTACGCGGTCGCCACTCCAGAAATTTTCAGCCCCATCGACCATCTGTTCTGCGAGCAATGTGCCCTGCCCACTGCCACTTTAGTTTGGCGATCCTTCGGGCTATGTCGGTAACCTTGGTTCTCTTGAGGATATCATCATTACTAATTCGATCACGCAAGGAAACTCCAAGCATTGCCCTCTCCATTGCCCTTTGAGTGACTTTGAGCCTTCTGATAATAATAATAATAATTCTTTATTGGTACAAAAACAGTTAACAAAACAGTGAAACCCTGACTCCTGAGCTAGGTAGAGTACCTGTATTTCAGGAGCCAGTGACTTCTTCTGTACCAGTTACAATAAAGCACGTAAAAATTTAATACTACCTATGACCAATTTAAAATATAAATACCAAGAATACTAGACTTAGGGAAAAAATACAAAATAAAATTAGAAAAAATTAGGATGTCACAAACAAAATGGTAAATAAAAAAAAATAAAAAAATCTGATGAGGCCCATTGTAAGCGACCACGTTTCAGTTCCGTATGTCATCACTGACAACACGCACTGATCATAGACTTTCGTCTTGAGACACTGTGGTATGTGGGACGAGAAGATACCGTGCAACTTCCCGAACGCTGCCCAGCCGAGTCGGATTCGACGGTTGACCTCTTTCTCGAAGTTGGCCCTAAATAACTGGACCGTTTCTCCTAGGTAGACGTACTCGTCTACAACTTCGAGTGTAGAGTTTCCGATCTTGATGGGAGTGGGTGCTACATGGGTATTTACCATGATCTTGGTTTTGTCCATGTTCATTTTGAGACCCACTCTTTCGGAAGCTCTACTGAGATCATTGAGCATTGTACTGAGGTCCTCCGTAGTCTCAGCCATGTCGACTATAACGTCGGCAAATCGAAGGTGACTGATGTACTCACCATTGATATTAATGTCCAGTCCAAAACCTTGAAGACATCTTCCATAGCGGCTGTAAACAGTTTCGGAGAAATGAAAAAAGAAACGAATGAATGAATGAAAATCAATGAAGAAATGAAACTGTGAACGAACTGGAGGATAGGTTTCGAGGTCTGATCCTGAAGTTGGACTGACATGGTGGCGTTTTTGTACAAACCTTTCAACACCTCGATGTACCGATAGTCGATCTGGCACCGTTGGAGAGACTGCAGTACAGCCCAATTCTCGATCGAATCAAAGGCTTTCTCGTAGTCCACAAACGCTGTGCAGAGGAGCAGATTATACTCTTCGGTCTTCTGTATAACTTGACGGAGCGTATGTATGTGGTCTACGGTGCTGAAGCCTTTTCGGAATCCGGGTTGTTCGGGAGGCTGGAAGTCCTCAAACCTGCGTGCGAGACGGTTCGTGATGACTCAGGCAAACAGCTTTTAGACATGGCTTGAAGTGAGATGGGCCTATTGTTCTTAAGTAGGGCATTGTCGCCCTTCTTAAAGAAGAGTACCACCACACCTCTACTCCATACCTGTGGCGTTTTCCCTTCAAGTATGACGGAATTGAACAGTTCCTGAAGGGCCTTAAGGACCGGTCTTCCACCTTCGCGGCCTTCAGGAGTTCGGCCGTAATGCCGTCCTCACCCGACGCGCTGTTTTTTTTAAGCTGCTTCAGAGCAATCCTAATCTCATACAGGCTGACGTCCGGGATATCCTCGGTATAGTGCCGGATCAATCTAGATACACTGTAGACTATAGAATTTGTCCATAGTCTGGTCAATTTGCCGAAAACCGAAACTCCGGCCGAAATCAGTTTTTAGCCGGAAATCGAAACCGAACCATCGACCGAGCACTAGTAATTAGATTTGTAGCGTTCAGTTACGGCTTATGTTTTAAAAGTAACTAACGCCTTTGAGGTTATAGCGGTGCTTTACGTCAAGCTGTTAGAAAATAATTTATTTTATATTCTGCAAACACAAAGTGAACCGATCAAAATTGTGCAAGTGACATTCGCCTGTTCGCCATGTCTAGTAATGACACCAGAAACTACGTCTCTATGTCTGGTAATGACACCAGTGACTACGTCTCTGTGTCTGATAATGACACCAGTGACTTCGTCTCTATGTCTAATAATGACACCATTGACTACGTCTCTATGTCTGGTAGTGACACCAGTGACTATGTCTCTGAAGATAGCGATATGATATTGCCGCCTCGAGAGTTAACTGTGCTTGTGGTGACTCTAAGTACGATGATATACGGAGTGGCGTCATGGTGCATTGTGAAGAAGTTTCGAAATTACAGGAACTTTGTGTTTCTTAACGCGATTTTAACAAACTTTTTTATCGTTTTTACACCATATTTACTGGAGAAGACGTTTCCAATGGAAAACCCGACGCCATTCAACATAGCCTTTTACTTTAAAGAATATATTAAAACAGCAAAGAACCATTGGTTAGTTGTTTTGAGTCATATGTTTTACGTAGATATTGTAAAAGTTTTTAATGGGTATTTCCAAAATAAATATTTAAAGAGTATGATCTTCGGTTCGGTCATAATCGCGTGGAAGCCGTCCACGCGCGCCTCCGCGAACACGGTACTCGCGCTACAGTACCGCGGCAGCCCCATCAACAACCTGAACGCATTATTATATTGGACACGTAGGGCATCGTATGTCCTCTGCGTGTACTTAGTCCACAAACTGCACGTGTAGAAGGTCTGACAGAATGCCCTAAATAGTGTGACCTTCACTTGATTAGTACAACGTGCGAATCTGCGAGCCAACATATTACAGCGAACAGACAACGCCCTACGCTCCCTTTCTACATCCATGTTATCTTTAAGGTCTTCGGAGACCCAGTGACCCAGGTACTTGAAGTGAGTGACTCGGTTTAATGGTGAACCATAGAGTGAGACGGGAGGTACCTCCGAGTAATCTTTTTTAGGTGCTGTAAAAACCATAACTTCACTTTTCTTCACATTGTACCTGAGCCCATGAGCCTCCGCGTACCCTTCACATATACGAAGCAGCTTGCGCAACGCACTAATTGAAGGGCTGAGCAGCACCATGTCATCCGCGTAGCTAATGTTATTAACGCAAATTCCGTCTACATGACATCCGATTCCAGTGCTGCTCAGCTCTTCTATCAGGCGGTTCATATACAGATTAAACAGCTTCGGTGAGGTCAACCCGCCCTGTCTTACCCCACACTCCAACCCGTACATGTCCGATTTAGTATTAGCCCACCTTACAGTATTTTGCTGATTATTATACCAGTACTCAAATATAGATATAATCTCAGAGGGCAGACTAGAGTCTTGACGCATTTTTGTCCACAGCAGATTGTATGGCACCATGTCGAATGCCCGGGAGAGGTCTAAGCCTACATGTACCTATTTGGGACCTAGCCATGGAGGCGTTCGTAAAGGCTAATAAAATGGACCACATCACTGAAGTCACGGTATACGGCACCGTGCTCCGTGATGTCGGAAGCCTTCAGAGCGTTGGTCATTTCCACGGCTCTGGGGGAGTAGAAGGCCTTGTAAAAGGCCATGTTAATATGAATGGCCATTTCAGGCGCATTCGTGGGAACGGGATGTACGGGGGCTTTGATGTAGCCTTTGGTGGTGGGGGGGGGGAGGAGTGGCTGCCTGAGGGGCGGCTGCTCCGACGACGGCGACCGATGGTCGGGGGAAGGGTGGGATGGCTACATCCATAAGGGCCGGAATGGCCGGGGAGGGTTTTTGGGCCGCAGGGGCCTGGGTCTGGGTAGGCGCGGGTCCGAGCGCCGGGAAATGGGCCCTATGGTTCAGCGCGTTCCATGGGCTGGGGCGCTGAGGGTATAGGGCCACGGGGGGTTGGGTCGTGGGGGCTTCCCTCTGCTGGCGAGCGTTTGCACGCTTTGCCAGTTTGGGAGCGGACGATTTGGGGGCCTTGGGACAACCACCGTAGTTAGCCGGATGCCCAGCCTCCCCGCACAGCATACAGCTGGGCGGGTCGACGCATTGTGAGTGGTCTTTTGGACGGGGACAGTCAGGGGTGCCATGGTCACCCAGGCACTTGACACAGCGCGGCTTGTCGAAGCAATTGCGCTGGGAGTGGCCGTAGAGCTGGCAGTTGTGGCACTGGCCAATAATGCCGCTACGGCGGGGCTTTTCAATTTTTAAACCCTCCAAGAAACAAATCCGCCTCTGTACAGTTCCCGTTACGCAACTTTACCTCCCCGAAGTACGTCGCAATCGAGTGCGCAGAATGTCCATTTGACAAAAACATAATACAGCGCATGCGCGAGCAGGTCGCGCATGCGCGTGTTTGCGCAAGATGGCGGGTGTAATGGCATCTCACTCGCTCGTATACGTTCGATGCATACGTGTGACCCGCTTGCTCAATGCAATACGACTGTTGATGCGAAAAGTGTTACACGTTGTTATTTTTTATAATTATTAGTTTTGGTTATTTCTTACTATTTGATTTGTTTTTTGTGTGTTTTTGTGGTGTCTGTATTTGTGGTGTTACTTTTTGATATTGTTATTGTTACTGGTAGTCTTTGTTACTTATTTATAATATAATACGTATAAACAAAAAAATATTCTAGGAACGTAACACTTGTTTACGCGATTGCACCTGCGCGGTCGTCACTAAAACCTAACTTCGGAGGGGAAAAAACGGTGATGCGAACTGTACATCTATGTGCGTAAAGTATTAAATAAATAAATCTTGGAGATTTTAAAAATTGGGTGGTACTTTTCGTCTGTAGGGTTACAGACGATGAGCACCATATTATATGGTGCTCCACCACGGCGGTGCATGCGGTGGACCGCAGTGACCGGAATGCCCTGGGACTTGAGATCATTGCTGATCTCTTCGGGGGTGATGGCGTGAGGGACATTTCTCACGACCACACGGACTAGCTGTTCCTCTTGGAACGCGAAGGAATGGAATGGTACCTTCCTTGCTGCAAGGAGCTTATGCAACTCCCTGTAGTCTTGGGTGGAAGGAACCTGGACCTTTATGCCATTTGACACCGCACGGGCGTGCGAGAAATGGATGTGGCGCTCGTTACAAGCGCCCGAGATCTCCGTCCACTTCGCCGCTTCATGGATGAAGAGGGGTGGCGGAGACTTTGACTTCTTGACGATGAGCGCCGGGTCAGTCTGGGTGGCCGGGGGGGCCATGGCCATCGGGCTGGGGGGACGGGTCGCCTGCTGGGGGGTGCTGGCTTTGGGGACTGAGGCGGCTGCGGAGGTCGAGATAGCGGGGGAGGCAGGGGAGACAGTCGGGACCACTGTCTTCCTTGCTTTTGGGGCGGACTCTGTAGCGGCGGAGCTCTTCTTCTTCCGCTTTCCTTTACCCACAAGGGTAAACTCTGCGGAAGAGTCAGAGGTCTGCGAGTCGGTGCCGGACTCGTAGTCCATGGGGGGGGGGAGAGGGAGAGTCTGGCTCCAGAGTGAGCGGGGTGCTCTCAAGGACGTCAAATCAGTGACGTCACTGAGAGTTTGAGAGGGGGGCAGGGGCCCTGAGGGGGTTCGGGGGAGATTGCCACACGCGGTGGTGTGCATAACCCACTATTGTGGGTGGCCTTTAAGGCCTCTGACCTATTGAGCCTGTCGCTCACTATGCGGACCAGCTCTTGGTTTGGGTGGTCCTCGAGGAGTTTTTGGACGAGATCCAAAAGGATCTCGCCCACACCCATCTTGGGAGAGAATTTACCAATGCTGGGGAGAGGGGAACATATGCCTTAGGGGCAGGGGAGGGAACCTAATCCTATAACTCCTAACTGTCCTAACTCCCCGGGTGGGAGTTCCCGGGGATGTGTGCCCTACCTGTCGGGTGAAGACAGGGAGGTGTGTACCTATGGTGTGCCCTAAGCTTGTGATATCGCTGCCAGTCTTATTGTGCAGCGAGTCCCTATGGGTCTTGCGACCGACCAACGAAGCTGAAAAAGAGCGGGGTTAAGTAATTGGTCGCGACTAGGAGATCCCCCAAGGCCGCGGGTCCAATACCTTTCCGACTTGACCTAGGCCCTGATGGGGCTAGGTTGGTGTGTCGGGTCAACACCCACTCGGCTTCATTGGCACCGTAAGTATCCACCGAGTGACCACGAGAAACGTGTTACCCAGAAGGGGTAACACACGTTTCTTTGACAGTACCCGAAATAGAAACAGATATCACTCGGCTGCCTTGAAAAAGGCAGCGTCGGATCAGAAGTGTAGTCGGCGATCACAGTGACGTCACGATGAGTCGGAGCGAGACGGAGCGGCTGGGAGCAGACGTCCGTCACGGTCGGGAGGCGCGCGCGGAATGCCTATGTGAGATAGATACATACAAAAGAGATAGATACATATTATTTAGTCATAATTATGCAATTTGTTTTTTTTAGGCACACGCAATTATGCGGTCGAAGATAGAGCACGCTTGCTTAGAATTAACCAGCTATATTGGATGAGCATTTATATCAGACCCTCTGCACTGAGTGATCTACATGTGGTCGAAATGTTACATTTTGATAAATTTTCGACTTTTTGGTTCCAAATATTTTGTGTGTGGAGGCTCAGGACGAGGTAGGTACGCATTTAGATTGCAAAGTTATTTACACACACTTACGTAACCGGTTATCGCAATTAGGATCCACTAATTACGATAACCAATTACGTAAGTGGATATTTTGGAACTGCGAAGGCCCATTGGTTGTTAGTTAGTAGTTATAAGTTTAGGACACTTAAACACAACGGACCGAATAGAAGTCTCAAGTGCGGAAAATGAAGTCCCTATTCTACTCTCTACCTACGCCCATAGTTGTACTCTCATGTGATACCTTACTTATTAAACACGTTTTTTTTTAATGATGGGAAATCATCAAATGAGTCCTCCCACTCTGGGTGAAGCAGACGGGAGTGTCAGACTCTTACTGACTTAAACCCATCCGTGTTCCTCCTAATGCCCTTTGTGTTTCAGGGCCGCGGTGACTCTTTCGAACAGATTCTGCAGCCCCGGATTAACACGTACACTCACTGCGGCAGTCGAGAAAAACGTAGCCACTTTAAATTACCTATAAACATTATCGTAACCAAAAATGTTATCTCCTCTCCATAATTAATTAAATCACTACTGATTACAAAAAATTATAATGATTAGTGTTTTACCAAAACAAGATTTGCAGTAGAAACCAAATATTCGGCTCCTGTTCAAATTTTGGCCGAAACCGAATCTTTCGTAGAAACGCATAAAAATATAGAACGCAAAAATAAGATACAAGAATTTCCAATTTTATAAATATAGTCTGATATAAAGTTATCAAAGTACCGAAAAAAATTTCATAATGACTTATGTACCTATTAGCCCAGTAAAAATCGACACTAAAAAAGGTTACATTCGCTGGATGTAGTTCTGATTTTTTGGTATGTTATATGGACCAGTTAGAATAGTGTGAATCCAAATGAGCAACTTCGAAAACCTTGTGCTCGCAGCGCACCACGCGATAAACTGCGAAATTTTGGGTCTTTTTTCACAGTTTGCTCTGAAAGTCAAAAACTATGCATTTTCGGCAAATAACATTCAGTATTCATATAAAGACGCCTAAATTTGCAACAATTTAAGCTCAACCGCAGCTCCTTCCTTTGAACCTTTTAGGGACCAAGATATAGCCCTGAACTTGCAGTACTGTTTGGCAGAAGGAGATAACTGCTTCCTACTATCGCTCGCTCCAGACCATGGATTAGACTAGGACTGGAGGCCGTCGTCAAAGCCGGTCTCCACCGAATGCTACACCGTGTCTTCCAAGCGATAGTGACACCCGGGCATGTCCTCCCGGAACAATCATGTTCGGTGAGGTCCTGCGTTAGTTGGAAGGTGAGAAAACCGTGGCGCCCACTCCTCAAAGAAGGGACTTATTGCCACGATTCTGGCGTGCCCAGAAGGGGAACGCCTAGGAGCATTCTTCACCCTTATTAAGCTAGTCATATCACTTATTAAGTCCTACATATTATGTGATAGTCGTAAGTCTTTTGCCAAAAACAACAAATAATTGTTGTCTCTGCCACCGGGTTATTGCAAACAACGTAAGTTTATAATAAAATAATAGGAAAAAAATAAAATGCATGAGATTGTAGGTAAACTCTTCCTTCTCGATATGACCCAGATATACTGTAGACTAAAAGATTTGCTCGAAGTCTGCTTAAGATCGCTAGTCTCGGCCGCACCAAAAACTCGGCTACATTTTGCCGAAAACCGAAACTCCGGCCGAAACCATCAACCGAAATCGCAACCGACCAATCGATCGGGCACTACTAATTAGTTTTGTAGCATTCAGTTACAGCTTACGTCTAAAAAATAACGCCTTTGAGATGTTAGCGGTGCTTTCGTCAAGCTGAACACAAAGTGAACCGATCAAAACTGTGCAAGTGACATTCGTTTGTTCGCCATGTCTGGTAATGACACCAGTGACTACGACTTTATGTTTGATAACGACACCAGTGACTACGTCTCTATGTCTTTTCTTTTACGTCTAAAAAATAAGGCCTTTGAGATGTTAGCGGTGCTTTCGTCAAGCTGAACACAAAGTGAACCGATCAAAACTGTGCAAGTGACATTCGATTGTTCGCCATGTCTGGTAATGACACCAGTGACTACGTATCTATGTCTGATAACGACACCAGTGACTACGTCTCTATGTCTTATAACGACACCAGTGACTACGACTTTGAAGACAGCGATATGATATTGTCGCCTCAGGAGTTAACTGTGCTTGTGGTGACTCTAAGTACGTTGATATACGGAGTGGCATCATGGTGCATTTTGAAGAAGTTTCGGAATTACAGAAACTTTGTGTTCCTTAACGCGATTTTAACAAACCTTTTCATTGTTTTAACAACATATTTAATGGAGAGAATATTTTTAATGGAAAACTGGACACTTTATTATAGGATAGCCTATAAGTTAGATAAATATATTCAAACAGCGAAGAACCATTGGTTGGTTGTCTTGAGTCATATGTTTTACGTAGATATTGTGAAAGTTTTTAATGGGCATTTCCAAAAGAAGTATTTAAAGAGTATGATCTTCGGTTGGGGGGTGTCTTTAATAACAACCACCATGTTTTGGTGTGACTTGTATAGTCATTTATTAGAATCATTCGTAGATGAAATATCGTCGGATCGTATAGGTCGTATGATAGCGATTACTTTTTCTTACGGAAATGAAATTGTACCTGTGGCACTGAACAGTTTGTTTTATATTATAATAGTATTTTCACTTTGTCGTAGTGTCAACACGAGTGCACAGACAGCTTCTACCATCTGTCGTCGCTTGTATATAGCTACCTTGATATTTGTACTGAGCGACGTATTTTTGCTGTGTGATTACGCCTTATTTATATTTGTACCATACTATCCCGATAACTTGGTACTGTTAATTGTATATATGTTTATTGATTATTATCCGACACTATTGGCGGCAGTTTTCGTCCTTTTAAGGAGCAATCGGAGAGCATGGTATGAGTTTTGTGTTAAAAAAATTAATCAAAGGCGTCGAGATCACGATATCAACATGCACGGAATAATTGTCTAAAGACCAGCTGCTTCATTGTGCAACGTGTTTCGGCAAAGGAACTGCGATTCCGTTGTGATCTCTTTGCTTACGATTCGCTTAAAGTTTCATCGCGTCATCCTTGTTCCTTTTTATTGTGTAATGCATCTTAATATGGTGAAAAACTGTGAATGTGATTTGTGACATGTTACACAAATTAGACCTCTGATAGTTCCTGTCCAGTGGTTCGTGATATTAATATAAATATAATAATATAAAATGTAAAAAGGGCCTATCATATTGTTAATTGGTGCCGGTACCAATTATTTTCGTAAACGATAATGTATAGCTTATTATTAGAATTTGTAATGATGGAAATATGAAATACTTGACAGGAATTAATCACACCTCCTACCTCTGACCATAGAATGCATTTTTCTTTTGCTGGTAGTCCTATAATTTTTGTTATATTTATATACCCCATAATTTTTGTTAAATTTCCTTTGCCTATGTTAAGTTAGCAAGCACCTTACCACCTATTTATAGCTATTCGATAAAATAGTGTAAAGGAACAGGCACCCCACGTCACCGAGCTGTCTATAAATAGCGTATCAGTTGACTGTCAAGCTCACCCCCCAGACCGATCACCATGTTTGGTAAGCCGATCCCTTGGGAGGAGTAAGCCAAATATCTAGGTGTGAACCTTGACCGAAGCCTTACCTTCAGTGAGCACATTAAGGTGGTACGCTTGGGTGCCGCCTTCGCTCTCGTTGGGCTCCACTCCATGCTGAATGCACGCAGCAAACTGTTCCTTAAACGTAAACTACGCATTTATACCACGTGCATTTGCCTGATCATGACTTATGCGTATGCCACATTCAAAGTTCCACACACAAAGTCATCCCGGATCCATAGGATGCAAATCCTCCAAAACCGCAAAAGCGTATAAGCAATCATATAATGGTAAAATATAATGTCAAATATAAAAACCGTTTTCTCCGAAATGCCACGGGTGCCCCGTGGTTCGTTAGGAATTACCGACTTCATGTCGAATTCAAAGTCCCGACTATCTAGCAGTTCATGAAACGCCTTACAAAACAAAGCGTTTAATTGATTCTGCTGAAAAACACCAGAACCCACTAATCGCATCGGCAACCCGAAACGCTCCCTCCCAGGTCAGTAGGATTCGCCGTCCACGGCACACCCTAGTTAAACCCGACGATCCCATCACCCTTATCCAAGAGAGTTGTAGGGAAACCAGCACTCTTAGATTACAAATACACAGACCGCGACCCGCCACCTTCCGGCCTCGCCGACGAGGCCCAGTGCGACGTCCCAGTAATGTTACTACTCCCCGACTTTAGCCTAACGAGCCAGCACGCGCCGCTGAGCCATTAGCTTTAAACTCCCCAAATAATGATAACATGACCCGGCCTGTCCCTTGCTGTCCTCCCCATAACGACGCTGCTGAGCCGAGGTCCGTACCCCACAGGGGGTGCCCTCAACGAGCGGAGTTGTAGTTTTAAGTTTTTTTACCTTGGCTGGGGCCCTTAGAGTCATTTGAAGCCACCACAGGCTAGCCCGGTTGAACAGTAACCACCCTTAGTGAGGTGAATTGCGAGTGGAACCCAATCAAATAAAAAAACTGTCAAGCTCACTTGACGCCGAGTGAGATGCAGACACCGACACGCGACTCTTTCCCTCAGAATGACTCTACAACTACACGCACTCGGCGCGCGCTGCGTGCTAAGTTAATATAGGCATAGTTGCGTGTCGAACCTCATACATGGACGACTCTCCATACGCCCAATCAGACGCGATGAACGTACGGCGCGGACGTACGTTTCACTGGCTGCCGCTCAAACACACACAACACCCCTGCCTAGCCTGGAGCGTGACCGAATTGCTCTGGAAGCGGGACAGGCGGGGACCAGCATCCTCGGCTGTGAGCGCCCGCCCTAAAGTCGGCGCCTACGTCGCTGGTCGTCTCTCGCCGGCCTCCTCCAGGCAACCGGAGTTCTCACCTGGTGGGTACAGACCGCCGTAGGGTCGTGAAGAGACGGCACCGTGAGACAGTGCTGTGGCGCTCTCTGCTGAAAAAAAACCTTGAGAGGTGTCAAGGGACACCCGGATGGAACGAAATTCAGAGAAGTAATTAGTGAAGGAATTGTAATATTTTTTTTTTTTTAAGTTATAATAATATTTTTTTATTATTAACAAATATAATGTAATATAAACTTAATCAGTAGGCTCAATTTTAGACCCTAATACCTACCCTACCTACCCTACCCACCGTACCTACCTTACCTACCCTGCCTACCCTGCCTACCCTGCCAACCCTGCCTACCCTGCCTACCCTGCCTACCCTGCCTACCCTGCCTACCCTGCCTACCCTGCCTACCCTGCCTACCCTGCCTACCCTGCCTACCCTGCCTACCCTGCCTACCCTGCCTACCCTGCCTACCCTGCCTACCCTGCCTACCCTGCCTACCCTGCCTACCCTGCCTACCCTGTCTATCCTGCCTTCCCTGCCTACCCACCTACCCTGTCTACCTTGCCTACCTGCCTACTTTACAAATATAATGTAAACAGAAATAGAAAGACGAAACGAAAATAACTGGCTTGCTTTCTATGAGAGAGAGAGAGAGAGACAGACAGAGAAACACGCGCACGTCGCACGGCTATAGCAAAAAGTGCCGTTACAACTTTTCGTGAGATTTTTTTTCCGTCTAGCCCCCTTTCTCAACCCGCGATACCTTTTTTTTTTTTTATTTCTGATGGGTTTGCTCTTGACTCTAGAACTTCGTTCCAAGAAATGACAGTTACACTTATAGATACGCAACGACAGCTAGGCCCGTATTATAAACGTTACTCAGCCCAAGAGATCGCA
This sequence comes from Lacanobia wlatinum, assembly GCA_947578705.1. Lineage (NCBI taxonomy): Eukaryota > Metazoa > Arthropoda > Insecta > Lepidoptera > Noctuidae > Lacanobia > Lacanobia wlatinum. The sequence goes on along the minus strand of OX388027.1, from coordinate 25,172,996 downwards.
CTTGATCTGAATGTTGAGATACTGATCGTATTAATAAACGTGATTATTTATGTTCTCAAGTTGTGGATTAGGTTTACGTCATCAACTGAGTGATGGACTGATTAATAAACGAAACTCGATCCACAACGAGCGCGTGTTACTGGGATGCTATATCGTGAGTGCAGACAGACCATGACTTGAGGCGTGATTAGCGTGGCGCGAAACATGAAAATATTAAAGTAAAAGGAATTATTACTATAAAGTAGATTACTATTGTAATAAAACTCCTCGGGCTGATATACATATTATTTAATTACTCCAATCTAACAATCTACAACAATGTTACAAACTATAATAATTCAGCTATCATAGATATCGACACAGTTGTTCTAGTTTGTCCGACCCGTAGCTCGTCCCAAAACCAAGTGAACGAATCGATTGCTGGCTTGCGCCTCCAAGACCATTTGTCCACCGTCACCGTTTGGTGTTGCCACATAATTAATATAATCGTTCTCAATAAATATTCACATACAAAAAATCGATATTTAAGTTTAGTCGATTTTAAAAATATAGTTTAATGAACCTAACACTCGTCCATCCTGACCTTGTGTATGTCCTCATACACACAAGTCAGGAGGAACCTAACACTCGGGCAATCGATCCGTTTTACAAAATAAGTAAAAAAGAAAATTACAATTATAATCCAGAAAACGAAAATTTCCAATATATTTAAACATATTTAAATACCAGTATTGTAATACAACCTTACATTATGCCATTTAATTTAATTGCTTATTATTTATGTTTTAACAATTTTAATAAATTAATTCTCATTACTGTCACATTACTAATGAACATTTAAAATAATTTGGCAAATCAATCACTTGGTCGTAAAACTGGAAAACTAAACACATAATTGCTAAGCTGGCAAACCAATCACATGGTTGCTAAACTGGCAAACCAATCACATGGTTGCTAAACTGGCAAACCAATCACATGGTTGCTAAACTGGCAAACCAATCACATGGTTGCTAAACTGGCAAACCAATCACATGGTTGCTAAACTGGCAAACCAATCACATGGTTGCTAAACTGGCAAACCAATCACATGGTTGCTAAACTGGCAAACCAATCACATGGTTGCTAAACTGGCAAACCAATCACATGGTTGCTAAACTGGCAAACCAATCACATGGTTGCTAAACTGGCAAACCAATGACATGGTTGCTAAACTGGCAAACCAATCACCTGGTTGCTAAACTGAAATAAAAACTCAATAATTATTAACACACTTGGTTTGAACTAAAATTGAAACTAAAGCTTTACTTGTAATATTATTTCATAATATTAGCATATTTGATTCACTGTAAATTGTAAACAATTAATTTTGCTAAAGCTTTACTAAGTATTTTATAAAAAGTGCATTTCACCTAACTGGAAATTGCAAATAATAAATTGTTCTCCACTATCTAATTAGGTACTGTCAATAGAGTTACCTTTGCTTTTTGAATCATTGTCATTCAAATTCAAGGCAGCCAAGTGTACCCAGGGCTGCATACCTACGATCGACAGCGGCGTTCGTTTTACGTTTATGTCTACTAGTACTTAATCCTGGTATTGACACAATTCTATACCTATCTTTTTCTAGTATCGTTATGACGCGATATGGTCCTGTTTACTTATTGAGAAAGAAGCTTCTTAATTTTTCTGTAATTTTTTAAATTAATTCTTTTTCGTAATTTTTTACCAACTCCCCTTCAAAACAGGCATGTGTAGGAAGTCTGCTTTTATGACGTCGTTTCTTTATCCTTCTTGCTCTTCATCTATTTAATTTTATGTTTAACTTTCTCTCTAATTGTTGTTATGTTATTATTTTCTCGATTTTTTTTTGTCCAACTGCATTTAATCTGATTTAACTTGCTACTCATACGCCAACCAAACATGACTTCAGCAGCTATCCTCCCCGTTATCTTATTAACAGTGCTATTAATTACCCACTGAATTTTACCAACTTTATCACCCTAATATTTACATTATCGTTAAGGTTTGCAACGATCAAAGAAACAAGGATTGTGCGGTTGTATTGCTCAACTGGCCAACACATGCTTCGTCTTTTTATAAAACAAACCTCAAACGCGCGAGAAGTAAAACTAGCCAATCATTACTGGTGATAACCATTACTCTTGGATATTGGTCAGTATCTACCATCTAATATTGTTTCCGTTATTTATGACCGGGTTGCGTGACAAAGCATCTACATGAGCAGTTCTGTTCCCCGGCCTATATTCTATTATGAACTAAAATTCTTGTATTAAAAGATACCAACGCACGATCCGCGGTATTATGTCGCGTTTAAGGCCAGGTGAAGTAGGTATCTAACGTTTCCATACTTTACGCGAAGCGAGCCGTGCGCTAACGTCGACGGCGTGAAGCCATAATAATTTATTATTAAAAGAATTAAACTATTATGCAAAGTTTAACCAGAAATTATTCTTCTATATGTTATTAACCTTTCTTAGATATGGTTTTTGGAAGTATAACTTTTATAAGCTTCAAGAACAATAAGAAAAACATCAAAAATAGTTGAATTTTGTCGCCTCTTCGGGTTTTTTTTTGATCGAGCGAAGTTTTCGATATTATGTTTTGAACCAGAAATTATCAAAGTATATAAAGTAAACTTCAATACGTTTTTTTTTTTTGGCTTTTAGCAGTCACTATTTATTTGTTTATTATTGATTAAAAGTGATGAAATATTGGGATAATTGGGAATACCTGGCCTTAATAAATGTGGACCGTAAAGCACTGCAATCGGTGACAATTTCAAAGCTTTGACCCAATAAATAGATAAACTACCGTAAAGAACATAAGAACTACTGCTAACGTCTCTAATTTAAATGCGTGGAAGATTTTTATTTCCATCTGGAGAAGTTTGTCTTCTGTAGAATGCCACGGGCCTAGAACTATCACTTCCCTTTAAGAGGCCTATTACAATTTGACTGTTTTTTTTTTTTTTTTTAGAAAATTGACCAACTTTGGCTTTCTTATTCTCAGAAACTGAAATATTTAGACAACTGTGGCTTATTGAGTAGTTGACAATAGTTATTAGTATCGTGTACAGTGGTCTCACTTTTCGCAATTTTCTCTTACCTATTTGTAAAAAGCCAAAATTCCGAAGTAAGTTTCTCATGAAAAGCGCGACGGCACTTTTTCGTGCTCGTGGATTGAACTACTGTACAAACCAAATGAAATGAAAAATATATCGTAATATTCCTTATATAATGACTTCGTACATAGTGGTCTATGATATTGGAAATAAGAAAGGAATATCCGTAAAAAAATCTCATTCAAATCCATAAAATCTACTAAAAACGCTCAGAATGAACTGTAATTTTTTCTATAATACATAAATATTATAACGTAAAATTTATACCAAAATAAACCATAGTTCATAAGAAATTAAAATTTAGTAAATATTCATTTAATAAATTAAAAATAAACCCTAAAATAAACGTAATTGCAACTGCCTATTTTCTATATAATGTGACGAGTCAGCAGTTTTGTGAGTGAAAACGTAATTTTGTGATCTAGGGCTCTTGAACATTGAAACAATTCCACCGACACCATCTTAATTTACTGGCGTCCGTATGCAATTCGGCCGTATGCAAACGCCTGAATGGAAAGTCTACTCTCAATTTAGTATCACCAGCATCGTATGATGTTCCTTAATGGTCACGGAGTTTAACATCCTTTAATCTATACATATTCTCATTCGCCCGTCTTTCTTAGGCACAAGAATCACAGGACTAGCATACACGGGGGTTGATTCTCTTACAAACCCAGCTTCTAAAATCTCGCCTACTATTTCAAGCACTTCACCGCGTTCTTTATGTGATAACCGGTAAGGCCTACAAACAACTGGACGTTTGCTGTTTATTTGACTGTTCATTTCGGTCGTACATTTAAGTTCTTTTTAAATTAAATGCAAAATAATCAAATAATCGTAACTTAAAATAACTTAGTTCATCGCTAACATTATCGCCGATATGAACCTTACTAACATCAATACGATCAGTCTTCAGTTTATCACCCACATTAAAACGCTACTAACTACTTGAACGAGCCTTTGTACAAATGACAATATTCCGATTTAGACATAATATATACATATACACAACGTATTGAAACGTTGGTTTTCCTATAACCTTACTATTCAATATAATATTCACTATAAGCTTTGATTATGTGGCACCATAGATTTCGAAATTAAATGTCAATAAACTAATGGTTTTGCAGTTTTTAACACAAAAAATGCGACTGTTTAGTGTAAGTTTGTCTTACTACCAGAAAGACAGTATCTACAACTACCTGACAAACGTAAAACTATCGCCACTGATATTAATCTCTGGTGACACCTTTTCTAAAAAACAACCAACATTATTCCCAAATCCTCGTTATTGGGGAAGCCACGCCATCACACTTGAGCCTTAAATTTACCGATTCTGATTTTGCTAACAAACAAACCTCACTTCCAAAATTTATAAAAGCTTTAATAGATAACTCATCTACTAAGACATCCTGATAAAATTTCGAGTTAAGATTAGCTGACGATGCACATCGTCTTTTGTGTACTCGCTACCTTAATGTCGCTGTCCTACAGCTTTGTGGGACATTTGTCGACTTTGTGGCCTACTCTATGACATTGATTACATCGAATCAGGGGAAATATTTATATGATTTTTAACAACGTTACTAGAGTGATCGAGTAGGCTAGCCGCTGACTGTTGGTTTCTAATTGAATTTAAAATATACATGAAATCTTTAAAGGAAAACGTAAGACTATGATAATCTCAAACCTTTGTCTGACCTCGTATCGCAGTAGCATCGCGTCGTCAGCTTCGTTCCTGTCGCAACTGATGTTCTAGGGATCGCAGGCGCTCCTGTGCCACCTCACGTTCCCGTTTAAGTTTCTCGGACTGCTGCGTCACCTGGTTCGGTTGCGGGCTTCGACTGCGCTGCGGGCTTCGACTGCGCTGCGGGCTTCGACTGCGCTGCGGGCTTCGACTGCGCTGCGGGCTTCGACTGCGCTGCGGGCTTGTGTAGTCGACAGACACAGTGATCTTGTACGTGAAGGCGTTCATAAACACCGTCGCCTTTGAGCCTCACGGTCGTGCTCCACAACTGAAACTCGAAATTAAAACGACTATGTATTTGTCCATTATTTTTGAACGATATATAAAATCACAAATATCTCGAAAACGGTAAGTCTAATCGCAAAAATAGCAAAAATTTGGGCTCCCCTTGCAACCCCACAAGATGCCTTGTATATTAATAATTATGAATTTAAAACCAACCCTAAATAAATCATATCACGTACCTACTGTAACTTAATTTAAAACATCACATCATCGTCTAGTTTAACTTGGAGAAGCATTGACAGCAATCAATATAGTATGAAAGGCCAAAGAGAACAGTTACTACTAAATCACCTAAAGTAACCGCCAGATTCGAATTACAACTGACATGTTAAACCAAGAATAAAAACGTTTCGGTATCGGATGGAATATCAAAGCTATAGTTAGGATTCAAAGCAATCAGCCTCAACTATTCTGTACCTTTATAATTTAAACCAACATACAAAAATACCAACCAATGGGGCCGCCAACTATCAAAGTGGGCAGTTTTTGATGAAAAGATGAGTAAATACTTATGTAAATGATTACTTTCAGTTTGATTTGATCGTCAAAACCTATTTCCAATTATTTATACGATCCCAAACCTACCTGCATCACATAACCTCACATAACCTATAATGTAAGATAATGCGAATTCGATTTTATAAACCTTAAGAAAAATCAGACTGCCAATAATACACAAACACACGAACAAATGAATCTTTAAGACTGAATCACAGACTAATAGTGTTTTTCTCACTTTGACAAAGGTTCGTGTAGTGGTGGCGCCATCTGAGATCAGCTTTCACTTGCCAACCCCATTAAAAGTAAAACCTTGACACATTAAAATTGTCACCAGTTAATTTATATACACGCTCAGAAAATACAGTGAGCGGAACAGATTGTTGAAATACCCACTTATTCAGATTTTTCAAAGTACAAGTAGTAACGAAATTCCCATTAACTTACTCATTTTTAATTTAGTTTCAAAGTTGTCCAGTGCAATGGTAAATCTGTCGAGGAGTTGCCTCGACCAAGAGTACCACTTGCACCGGCCCAACTATATACTTATTATATAGTTAGTCCAACGCAACGATAACCTTATCGAGGAGTAGCCTCGACCGAAGGTACCACGTGCATTGGCCCAACTATTCACCTATTATAATAATGAAGTCCAACGCAATGATAACCTTATCGAGGAGTGGCCTCGACCGAAGGTACCACCACGTGCATCAATTATTATTAACTATGATTTGTACATTAGTTATCTGGGGAAAACGCTACAATGATGCTACACAATACCCACACTTTCCGCTCACTGAACTTATCTAGGACAAAAACAATGTTCGAAAACAGCATAAAGAATTAATAAAAACTACTTACGCTTGCTGCGGCATGGCTCGTGGTTCTTGTCACTTCTGATATGTAATAAAACTCCTCGGGCTGATATACATATTATTTAATTACTCCAATCTAACAATCTACAACAATGTTACAAACTATAATAATTCAGCTATCATAGATATCGACACAGTTGTTCTAGTTTGTCCGACCCGTAGCTCGTCCCAAAACCAAGTGAACGAATCGATTGCTGGCTTGCGCCTCCAAGACCATTTGTCCACCGTCACCGTTTGGTGTTGCCACATAATTAATATAATCGTTCTCAATAATCGATATTTAAGTTTAGTCGATTTTAAAAATATAGTTTAATGAACCTAACACTATGACGATATTTTGTGACCTTTGCGATTTCGTTTACCAAAAGTTTATATAAGGGATGCTTTAAATCCTTTTGAGTTACCTATTGAAAATTAAAAAAAAAACCGGCCAAAAAAAAGTCGGACTCTCGCATAAAGGGTCCGTACCATAAACGAAAAAAACACGTTTCTTGTATTGGAGCCCCTTTAACTTTTCATTAATTTTTATTATTTGTTGCTATAGCGGCAATAAAAATACACACTCTGTGAAAATTTAAAATTTCTACCTATTGCGGTTTTTGAGATATAGCCCGCTGACAGACGGACGGACGAACGGACGGACGGACAGCAGAGGCTTAGTAATAGGGTTCCGTTGGTTACCGTTGGGGTACGGAACCCTAACAAGTAAGTAGTTAGGTAGGTACTAACTACTACTTCCTTATATATGTAACTATAACACATTATTAAGTTTTTATCTAATATTAATAGAAACAAATTCATTAATTCATATGATGTACCAAACGTAACTAATAGCATATAAACAAACAGATGTTAGACACTGATGCTACATTGCGTTATGTTGTTTATGCTTACTGAGTTAAGTAGTAAACAATTATGTCATATTGGGAAATAAATACACAACCTTTTAATCAATTTAACGCTTTCTTGGGTAGCAACCAACTTTATAACATGGATTAGCGCCACTCGTTAAAGATTTAATGAAATAAAAGTATTTAAATCAAAAGTTTTACATCTTATAACATAGCAATAACGAAATGTGACAAGTCTCATTCAAAACTTCGGTCAATGTGACGTGACGTGTTATGTGTCTATTAATAAGTAATAATCTTGAGATGCTGATGACGTCATAATGGCGTATCAAGTGATAACGCACTTGTGTACGGTGTTGAGTGGCGTTTATTAATACGGGCCCTAAAGTCGCACCTGCCACTCAACTGCGCCTATATTGGCCACCCAACGCCGTGTCCGTTACGGGCCAACGATCCCGCGGGAATAAAGGTCCGCAGCAGCAAGATCTCTGTCGGTTAAAGGTCACGTGAGCTGTTTTGTATTTTAAGTGTGCAATCGTTACTTTGTTATTTTCCTAATTATAATCGTAACCAATATTTACTGTGTCGCTGTTGATTAATTTTATTCTGAAGTATTAAACGGTTTTCGTTTTAAATGTGTTTTTTTTATTCATTTCCACTTTTGAACCTTATAATAGAATGAATATTAACTTTAAAGGTAGTATCATTACGAACCTGTCCCACTGCAGGGCAAAGACCATTCCCTCCTTCCACTTTCCCCGATATTCTGCACTTTTGGGACAGTCATACCAGGGAAGGAGTCCAGATTGCATTGCTAATATTCAATTACATATAAATTAAAAATAACCAATTAGTTTGAGTAACATTAAAATTACATTGTGTCATATCCGTAATAAGGATTATTTTGAGCTTTAGTTTCAATCTTCTTTTCGTAATGAAAATGAATACTTAAGCTGTAACCTCAGTAAGTCCTAGTGAATGCGATTTGTTTATTTTGAGGTTTGAAATAAACAAGTTAAAGTTTAAACGAACTCACTCGCAGTAGAACAAAAGTAGTGCTTATCAGTAATTTAATTGTATTGAGACAACGAGTTCGCACTTATTATATTTACGTGGGTAGATTTGCGCATATTTGTTAGTTGTGATTTGTTAGAGTACCCACTAAGATATAATATTATTTACCTGATTGTCATAGTTGACTTATTAGCTACTTTACTTCAATAAATTGTTCGTTATGAGAAAATGAACCGTTTTAACAAGAAGTTTATTTATTTATACTTACTTTGTCAAATTATTACGAATAAACGTTTTGCCATCACTTATGTAACATTTTTATTTTTAACCCCTTTATTCAATAAAGATATAATAATAAAAATAATTATTGCATTATTATTTGTTACTCTCGTTTATTTATTTGTTTGTTTTACTCTGCGTGTGTGAAAAAGCGACTAGATGTTTTTTGTTTCTTTCGACGTCAGTGTGTGAATTCTGAGATGTCAGTTCGGTGATCAATGTGTTCCGCGTTGATACATCACTTATACACACAGATACAGGTACGGCCTATACCGCGCGTTCACAGCAATACAAATTTTAGCAGGCAACTGCACTTTTGAGCGATAACTGTACACTGCAATAATTGTAATTGCTAAGGTGTTGGGTAGAATTAATCCTACTGTTGTTCAACAATTCTCTACTTCTGAAAGCCAAATGCAAAAATAGTCAAATGTCAAAGTAAAAAAAAATCATATATAATTATTTTCTATTTATTCTTTCAAAGAAGTAGCTCCGTTGAAACTCTCAAATATTAGGGATTTTTCCTAAAATATGTAGTTGTGACAGACAGACAACGCCCAAACTGGTTGCTACAAAACTAACACTAAAAGTGGTTTAGAAATGACAAGTTTCATTCCAGTTGCAAAGGACTGCTAGCACCCAGACTACGGGGGTAGCACGCTGACGTGGGTGCTGTACCTGGTCGCGCTCACCTCGGCGTTCAAGCTGTGGCTTATTCCCAGGGGTTCCATAATTTTGTTCCCAGCGGCTCCAAACTAAATTGCGTAGGGTCAACAAAACAAATTGCTGACATCCTTCCTAATAAATTAAATTCTTCCGTTACTGAGTGAGTGAGTGAGTGACTGACAGACAACGTACAGCCGAAAGCACTGGTCGTAGGAAGCTGAAATTTGGAAAAATGGACTTGTTTTCATGAGGGGTTAGTGCGGGAAAATCGGGAACAGATTCTTAACCGGAACAGCTACTAAAGAGAGCATGAAAATGTATTTAGATGTAAGAGTCAGAGAGGTTAGACAAAGTGTGACTCTGTCAGCGATAGTCAAAAAGGATTCCGTATTAATCACATTTTTTACAGGTTATTTTAAAACCAGAGACTTTTAGTACAGGATTTCCTGAAATCAATAAGTAAGAAACTATTGTCTGTATTTTTCCAGTTTCCAGAATCGACCGGCTGTAAAATTGTACATGTAGGTAGTTTGTATAAATAGTTTAGTTATACTGACGTCATCGCAGTCCGAGGTTGCGTGCGCCACAAGTTCTCTCCGTCTTGGCTGGAACCACACGCCGGGGCAGTCCCCGCCCGGTTCTTGAGCATACTGTTGTTCTATTTAGCTGCAACACATTCTCTTTATTTCGAATTATTTCAATCTGCCTGCCCAACTATGTTGGGGTCGGCTTACGTCATCATATCAGCCGAAAGACGTCCACTGCTGGACACAAGCCTCCCCCAAAAGGGGGGTTGGTTGGTTAGTCGGCTTACGTATCCGGTTGCAATTGAGTACCAGTTTTTTTAGCAAGGCTGGTTTCAGATCTTCCGGCTTCCAGCCGGAAAATCAAAGATGTTCAAATGACAGCTGGGTTCAACGGCTTAACATTCTTTCCAAGCCACGGAGGAGCTTTGGTACGTGTAAGATGGTCACCTATCTACGGACCAACCTCCGCAACCGTCTCTTAACCTCTACTCAAGCGACAGTTATGATTTAGCTACATGCTCTACTTCAATTTGAATTATATCTAAGAAAGACATTATTTGAAAGAAGTGTTTAGTCGTAATTATTGGTTAACCAGTTTCAAAAATGTTCGTCTGTGTCATTAACATCTGCGTGTGGCTCAGGTGCCTTTTGTCTTACCATCGAATAAGGCAGTATGTTGTGTACTCACGTAGAGATACTCACTGCAGCATGAAGAAGACTAGCGCGGCCAGCGAGCGAGGTGGCGCCGCCGACTTCTCCTCCGGAAAACCGAACTCGTTTATCTCGTGGTGGTACCGGTCCCTCGACTTCTTCACCACTCATCATGTCTCCATCATTTTCTTGCCCTTTACATTTACTCCGCCGCGACTCTTCAGGACGTAAAAAGCGTTCAGTAGCTATTTGACAAATGAAGTTGCGTTATTTTTGTACTAGGGGCTTGCTCCAGCTTTACCCGAGTTACATTATAAATAGCCTATGTCATATTCTTCTTCACTTTTAAGAAAATTCGAAAAAGATTGATAAGTTTTAGATTTGATTTAAAGCAACTTTAAATGTGTAAGGAGAACGAACAAATAAACTTGTCTTCTACTTCTGCATTTGTGTTACATCTATTTGTGTATGCACATAAAAAACAGTGACATAATTCCATAATGTTAAAACTAGAAACAAACGTCCTTCCTTCATATATTTCGTCGAGTTATTGAGCTCCCTAGTAGTCCTGAGTTGAGCTACACGATTACTGATAAATTCTTGCATTGACTGGACAAGAGCACTCAAATCTATGTGGTTCTTCCCTTAAAAGAATTTTGGAAGCTTGTGTTCATAATAATTAGTAGCTTCAATGAACCCGTCTCAGATTTCGCGTTTAATCTGTTACACCTTTAATTAAAAGGATTTTATGACCAAATCGTCCTTCGGTGACCCCTCCGGGTGTTGTCAATCTGATGGTGTTATGAGGAATAAACGTAACACATTTCTTAAACTTTAGTTAGTGACTCTAGTATTCTATCTAATTGGCTTTACTTCAACGATGTGATTTTGTAACGTAGTAAAACTCCGAGCAGAATATCTCTGCAAAGCTCCTCTAATTGGCTCTCATTTTCATTACGATTTGATAACCTAGTGTTATAAATTGCACTGTATTTTGGTAAATGATTTCCCAGTTATTGGTTTCTCACCTATCCTCAGCTGTAACTCGTAGTAGTTGATTGCTTTGACCGCCCCCCACACCGCACAGGTGGTAGTAGCCCTGCTCTCCTGACTGAACAACACAAAAAGATAGACATATGTAGTCAATGCAATTTCTTTGGAAGACCCTTTATATAAAAGCCTCTACACGCGGTCAACACGTGAAATTTCGATAGCGCATGTCAATCCCATACTTTTTGACTTTTTGATCCCAAATATTTTGTGTTTGAACGCTCAGAACGAGTTAGGTATGCATTTCGATTACAATGTTATTTATAAAAGGCAGAAAAAAATATTTATAATGTATACAATTAATTACATTGGCTCTGATTTTGCTGCCAAAGATAAAATTTTGCGCTCTAATTAGTTTTTGTAACGTTTATTATAACTAGATGATATTCGACCGATACTGAATCTCTAACGGTGTCAGATCGACTACCGGTACATCGAGGTGCTGAAATGTTTGTACCATAACGCCACCATGTCAGTCTGACTTCAGGATCAAACCTCGAAACCTATCTTACCTACAGCGGGGTATGAGACAGGGAGACGTCATTTCTCCGAAACTGGGGGGCTACTCTCTAACGAAATCCGTACTTTCGGACTTAGTTGCGGGCGGTCGTATTCTAATGCTCGATGACCTCAGTAGAGCTTCCGACAGAGTGGGTCTCAAAATGAACATGGACAAAACCAAGATCATGATAAATATCCATGTAGCACCCACTCCTATCAAGATCGGAGACTCTACACTAGAAGTTGTAGACGAGTACGTCAACCTGGGACAAACGGTCCAGTTAGGTAGGGCTAACGTCGAGAAAGAAGTCAACCATTGAATCCAACTCAGTTGGGCAGCGTTCGGGAAGTTGCGTGGTATTTTCTCACATACCACAGTGTCTATGACCGGTGCGTGTTTCCAGTGATGACTTATGGAACTGAAACGTGGTCGCTCACAATGGGCCTCATCAGAAGGTTTAAAGTCACTCAAAAGACAATGGAGAGGACAATGCTTGGAGGTTCCTTGCGTGATCGAATCAGAAATGATAATATCCGCAAGAGAACCAAGGTTACTGACATAGCCCGAAGGATCGCCAAATTAAAGTGGCAGTGGGCAGGGTACATTGCTCGCAAAACAGATGGTCGATGGGGCCTCAAAGTTCAGGAGTGGCGACCGCGTACCGGAAGACGCAATGTTGGAAGTCCTCCCACAAGGTGGATCAATGACCTGGTGAACGTCGCGGGTAGCCGATGGATGCGAGATGCACAGGACCGGTGGAGACGCTTGGGGGAGGCCTATGTCCAGCAGTGGACGTCTTTCGGCTGATATGATGATGATGATGAACTTGCGCTAAGGACTAAGCAGTGCATTACATCACACTGTTCAAGAATTGTTCATTTCAGATTCTGCCAACAAAAACTGTACAAGTAACGTTCGCCTATGGTTGTGCTCTCATCTGATACCTTACTAATCAACACGTATACACACTGGGACAATTGAGAAAAACGTAGCCATTTTAAACGACCAATAAGCGTTGTCATAACCTAAAATATTATCAAAATAATTAATTAAGTAACTACTGATTGCAAAAAATAATAATGACTAGGGTCTGACCAAAACAAGATTATAAATAGAAACCAAATATTCGGCTCCAGTTCAAGTTTCGGCAAAACCTGAATTTTTCTTGGTAATAAATAAACTGCCAGAATTTCCGATTTTATAAATAAGTCTGAAATGAAGTAGTCAAAGTATCGAAAAAATTGTCTCACAGATTTGTGTACCTATAACAAATATTGTTAAAATTTTATTTGAAAAGAGCAACAATGGAGTTTCTTGTATACCATACGAATCTACCATTGCATACGAAAATCGACTTTTAAGTTAAAAACTAACTGTATTATCGGTGAGTGGAGCGAGAAGGACTGACCGACTCTTATAAACTAAAACCCTCCCGTGTTATCGGTCCAGGGCCGCGGTTACTCTTTCGAAGAATTCCACAACCCTGGAAGGCACTAGCCCTAGCGGCCTCCGTCAACTATACAGATATCTCTTTGAGAAAAAATCGTCCAGTGTCACCCGATACCCAGGGCGTTTCATGCGGCGACTGGGGCGTAAGGATTGCCTTTGCATCGGGCGTTTCGCTCCTTTTTAGCCTGCAGTACTACTTTGCAGAAAGAGGTGACTGCTTCCCATGATATCTCGCTCCGGAACATGGATTGGACCGACGCTGGTCTCCAACGTATGCTACACCGTATCTTCCGAGCGATAGTAACACCCGGGTATGTACGAGTACTCCCGAAACAATCGTGTTCAGTGAGGAACTGCGTTAGCTGGAAGGTGAGAAAACCGTGGCGCCCACTTCTCAAAGAATGGACTTATCGCCAGGAATCTGGCGTGCCCAGAAGAGAAAAACCTAGGTGCAATCTTCACCTTTATTGAGCCAGTCATATTTAATTCCTACATGTTATGTGATAGTCGCAAGTCTTTTGCCATTAACCACAAAAAAATGTTGTCTCTGCCACCGTTTTATTGCATACAACGTAAGCTTAAATCAAATAATAAGAAAAAAATAAAGAAATAGTAAACTCTTTCTTCTCGATATGACACAGATATACTGTAAACTATAGGATTTGCTCGAAATCTGCTCAAGATCGCTAGTCTCCGCCGCACCAAAAAATCGGCTACATTTTGCCGAAAACCGAAACTCCGGCCGAAACCAGTTTGTAGCCGGAAACAGAAACCGACTCATCGATCGGGACTTTTAATTAATTCGTTTGGAGCTTTCAATTACAGCTTATGTTTAAAAAGTAACACTTATGAGGTTTTAGCGGTGCTTTACATCAAGCTGTTCAGAAATAATTTATTTTATATTCTGCAAACACAGTGAACCGATTAAAACTGCGCAAGTGACATTCCCCTGTTCGCCATGTCTGATAATGGCAGTAGTGACTACCACTCTGAAGACATCTTTACGATATATTCGCCTCAGGAGTTAACTGTGCTCGCGGTGACTCTAAGTACGTTGATATACGGAGTGGCATCATGGTGCATTGTGAAGAAGTTTCGGAATTACAGAAATTTTGTGTTTCTTAACGCGATTTTAACAAACCTTTTAATTGTTTTATCAAAATATATAATGAAGAAGACACTCTATATGAACAAACTATTTGGATGGCATCCGTACTGGACGGCCGTTATATTCATGCGATATTCTGAAACAGCGAAGAACCATTGGTTGGTTGTTTTGAGTCACATGTTTTACGTAGATATTGTAAAAGTTTTTAATGGGCATTTCCAGAAGAAATATTTAAAGAGTGTTATCTTCGGTTGGGGGGTGTCTTTAATAACAACCACCATTTGTTGGTGTGACAAGTATAAAAGATTAATATCCTTATTATCAGACAAAATATCAGGCAGTTATTTACGTATTGTGATAATGTCTACTTTTACGTACATTAATGAAATTCTACCTGTGACAGTTAACAGTATGTTTTACATTATAATAGTATTTTCACTTTGTCGTAGTGTCAACTCGAGTGCTCAGACAGCTTCTACCTTCTGCCGTCGCTTGTATATAGCTACCTTGATATTTGTACTGAGCGACGTATTTTTATTATGTAAATACGTCGATTATTTATTCTTAATCGAGAACTATAATTTGGCTTTCCTTGAATTTATGTTTCGTGATTATTATCCAATAATATTGGCCGCAATTTTTGTCCTTTTAAAGAGCAATCGAAAAGTTTGGTATGAGTTTTGTGTTAAAAAAAATAACCAAAGGCGTCGAGATCACGATATCAACATGCACGGAATAATTGTCTAAAGACCAGCGGCTTCATTGTGTAACATGCTTCAGCAAAGGAACTGCGATTCCTTTGTGATCTTTTTGCTTACGATTCGCTTAAAGTTTCTTCGAGTCAACGACTTCCTTATTGTGTAATGCACCTCAATGTGGTACAAAAACTGTGAATGTGACTTGTGACACGTTACACAATTAGGCCGCTCGTGGATTCTGTCCGGCGGTTCGTGATGTTAAAATAAATCTAATTATATTAAATTAAATGTAAAAAGGGCCTAGTATAAGTTTAATTAGTGTAGGTACCAATTATTTCTATAAACGATAAAGCAAGCTTATTATTGAAATTTGTAATGATGGAAATATGAAATACTTGACAGAGATTTAATCTGGACCACATTTTGACATTGACTAAAGAGTGCATTTTTCTTTTGCTGGTAGTCCTTATATCCCATAATGTTTGTATAATTCCCTTTGCCTATGTTAAGTTAGAAAGCCCCCTTACCACCTATTTGTAGCTATTCGACAAAATAGTGTAAAGAACGGGCAACCCCATGTCACCGGACTGTTTGTGTAAATAGCGTGTCTGCGTTGACTGTCAAACTCACTTGACGCCGAGTGAGTCGCAGACAGCGACAAGCGACTCTCTCCCTCCGCTGTGTGCTTAGTTAATATAGGCATATATGCGCGTCAAACCTCATACATGCACGACTCTCCATACGCCCAAACACAGGCGATGAACGTACGGCGCGGACGTACGTTGTACTCGCTACATGAGACGGTGTCTCGCAATACATTGCCGCTCAAACACACACAACGGCCCCTTAGCCTGGAGTGTGACCGGTTCGCTCTGAAAGCTTGACAGGCGGGGACCAGCACCCTCGGCAGGGAGCACCCTAAAGTCGGCGCCTACGTCGCTGGTCGTCTCTCGCCGGGCCTCCTCCGGGCAAGCGGAGGTCTCACCTGGCGGGGACAGACCGCCGTAGGCTCGTGAAGAAACGGCACTGCCCCACTGCAGGGCAAAGGCCATTCTCTCCTTCCACTTTCTCCGATATTCCGCAATTGTGGGCCAGTCCAGAAGGAGTCGAGATCATCCCGCTATAACGTTTAGTTTAAACGAATTATAATATTATGCTAAGAAAGATTTTATAATTAAGGCTTCAGGAGTCCTCTACGATATTAATAAAAATAAATTATTTTGGAAGTTGCAATTCTGGACTTTTCCTTAAACTAGTTAAATCAAAGCTAGCTCTTGATATAAAAGTTGAATAAAACCCTGTGTAATTGCCATAATTTGTCATTTGTCATTTTTTCCCGTTAAAGTGTAGTGGCAGGGAAGTATGGTAAAATGTATCCCGCAAAAGTTAAACTAGTGTGACGATCCATCACTCCTAATAATACAAAGTATTTATTTTATTTCGAAATGCTTAACATGTTGTCAGACACTTAGAAAAATCACAAATTGTCCATTTAATAGCCAGGCGTCAACCAAATAAGAGAGTAAAATATTTGATTTCTGAAGGTGCTCTCACTCATCTGTTTGCGATCAATCACCGTAGAAAAAACCCAAGCGAATTCTTGAAACAATGAAGAAATTACACAAAAAAAGGGGTCCGACTGTGAGTCGCCTAACATATTAGGGTTACATGCTCGACAAGTAGAAGGCGGAACCGGCCACTGGATCTCGGCCGGCTGCCCGTCCGTCCGTCTGACGGTTGGCGGACGCTATCTCAAGGGCTACAGTGCTGGACGGTTGAAGTTTTCACGGATCGTGTATTTCCTTTGCCGGTAGAGCAGCAAATAGTACAAGTTAAGGTTCGTGGTACGGAACCCTTCGTGTGCGGGACCAACTCGCGTTCGGTCGAGGTTTGAGCGGGTATCTGCATCTGTTGGGAAGCGGCGTCGCTCGGCACTCAAGAGGGGGTTTCAAGCTTTGGCCATGCTAGGAAACGGACGTCTGTTTTAGGTTAATGGAGTTAGGTTTGATTAGGCCGAAGGCTAAGTTTCGGAGATGGCTATACGCCATAAGCTATAGGCTGGTGTTAGATAGGCTAGCAGACGTGTGGTCCGTTGTAACCCTAAGGATAGCCATTACTATTTATTAAGTTAGATATAAGTTAGATTAATTTAGTGTTTAATACGTGTATGAATTCCTAAGTCTATCCACTATGTAATTCAACCCATACTCTGTCCTATCATTGTGATAAGGCGTTGGACTGTTTCATACTTTTAGAATTCACTTCATAACCGGCGGGAGAAGTCCAGTCTGGGCCGAATTCTAGGGGCCCACGCGGAGGCGGGGCGCGGTCCTCCTGCCTACGGGCAGGACCTTTTTTTTTTCCTACTATTGTCCAACAATTCTCTACTTCTGAAAGTCAAATGCAAAAATAGTCAAATGTCAAAGTTAGTCTCTCAAATATTTATTTTCTATTTATTCTCTCAGAGTGGAAGGTCTCCATTGAGACGCTTAAATAATACGGATTTTTCCTAAAATATGTAGTTGTGACAGACAGGCAACGCTCGACCTCGTTGTTAATCGAAAGATACAAAACTGACACTACAAGTGGTTTAGAAATGTCAAGTTTCATTCTAGTTGCAGAGGAATGCCAACACCCACACTACGGGAGTAGCACGCTGACGCGGGTGCTGTGCCTAGTCGCGCTCACCTCGGTGCTCAAGCTGTGGCTTCCCAGGGGCTCCGTAATTTTGTTCCCAGCGGCTCCAAACCAAATTGCGTAAGGTCAACAAAACAAATTGCTAACATCCTAATATTTAAAATTCTTACGTTACTGAGTGAGTAAGTGACTGACTGATAGACAGCGCACAGCTGAAGCTACTGGTTGTAGGAAGCTGAAATTTGGCATGTATGTTTCTTGGGGATTGTAGGGAAGCACTAAGAGAGGAGTTCTCGAAATTCCTACGGGAACGGGAATAAAACGGGATATGCGCGTACGAAGTCGCGGGCAAAAGCTAGTGAATGTTATAATTTTATTTTATTAATTTAACGCATTGAGTGTTGGTGAACATTAGTTCAATGTTCTCAGCATAACATAACGCCTTCTCGCGACAAACTATACTACTTAGACCGCAACTGTTCAATAACATCAGAGTTTTATTACACTCATACGATAGTTTTTGGTATGGCTTCTTGTTGGGTTTTATTTACTTTATGTTCTACCATTATTATTTTTAACCTCCGACGCAAAAAGAGGGTTCTTAAAAGTTTGACGTCGATGTCTGTCTGTGTGTGTGTGTGTCTGTCTGTGGCATCGTAGCTCTCAAACGGATGGACCGATTTCGATGCGCTTTCTTACATTTGAAAGCCAGTTCCTCCTTGCGGTGGTTCTTAGCTATGTTGTATGTTAATATTGGTCCAGCAGTATAAGAGTATCAGCTCTTTTCCAAAATGATGTAAGGCATTTTTGGCGTATGATTACTCGATTAAGTGCTACACGCGTTTCTTTTTTTTTAAGGATGGGAAATCATCAAATGACTCCTCCCGCTCTGGGTGAAGCAGAAGGGAGTGTCAGACTCTTACTGAATAAAACTCATCCGTGTTCCTCCTAATGCCCTTTGCGTTCCAGGGCCGCGGTGACTCTTTCGAATAAACATCCCGCAACCCCGGCAGGCACTGGCCCTAGCGGGCCCCGTCCTTTATGCTGACAGCTCTTTGAGGCGCGCGTGGAACACAGTGCGCCGTCGACCCGGGCCTGGTTCTGCTCAGACGGTGAGCCACCCAATGCTCGCCGTCCGCAGGCCCGCGCCTGCGGTGGCCGAGAATCGCCCTTCGACTCCAGACGCCCGGGGCGTCTTCTTCTGTTGCGGCGGCAGGGGCGTGAGGTTTCCCTCTCTCTCACGCGTTCGGCTTCCTCCTTCGCTAGCATTACTGCTTCGCAGAAGGAGGTGACCGCTTTCCAAGTCTCCTCGCTCCGGACCATGGCTTGAAACAGGGCCGACCGCGACAGGTCGCTGCCGCCGATCGCCTCGACGAGGACACGGCGGTGCTCCGCCCAAGCAGGGCAGACCTCCACCGTATGCTCCACCGTGTCCTCCGGGCGATCCTCGCAGTGTTGACATCCGGGCGTATCCTCCCGCCGTATTCGAAACAGGTTAATTGATTGCTAACTTCGACCTGATGCTGCAACCAGAATTGTCTCCAGAAAACCCGACTCTTTGAAAACTCACAGCAGACATATCGTATTTGGGTTCAATAGATTATTTTCAATGAGTAGGTACCTTGTAGGTTATGATCTTGCAATACGGTCACGTTGACCTGGTACTACAACCTGGATGGTCTCCAGAGAACCCAACTCCTCGAAAACTTCCAGTAGACATATTTATTTAATTTCAATTACTTCTCCTTCTATTCTTCTACTTTTCTTTTCTTTCTTTATTAGAACAGACAGAAGCTAGTGCAGAAAAAAATCAGTGGGGGCTGCCATACCTTGCCCTGAAATGGAATAAATGATTGCAATTCTACAGATTATATCAGCAATCATTGTATTCTGTAATTCCAGGGCAGCAAATGGCAGCCCCGGCGGATTTTTTCTGCACTAACTTCTGTCTCTACTCAGCGGTAGTTATTATTTTTGACTTTTTAGATGTTCGATTTTCTTTTTTTTGCGTTGTGGGCTTTATAAATTAAATTTTTTTCAACATGACAGGTGGCCCCCTCCGAGTGCGCGTTACGTCATTTGTGACATTTGCATATAATATTAGAGCACTGGGCCTTTGGACGTGGGTCGATGTTATTGTTAGTTATTGACTGTGTGTATTTTATGTATTGTATCTATTATATTATGAGGTATTTAGTATGTGCTACGTAAGTGCGTCCGTGGCATCACTGGTCCTATTATAAAACCAGCGCTGTGGTATTTATTTTTTTAATTTCGTAGCATATGCTGAGATAGGGACCTTTTGGCCTCGCACAGACTAAACTAATATTAAGAAATAGACTACTGTTAGTTTTAATGAATTTTACATTTGTCTGTTTTGTGCGGGTCCCAAATAAATATTTTCTTTCTTTTTTTAATTTCGTGGTAAATAGTTTCAGTACATAGTCATTCACAAATCTATCTTATGCTAAGTATGTACTAAACCTATTGCGAGATTTTTTTTTCTATTCTACAGAATACCTATATCAAAAATATGATTCTTTAGTAAAATAGGATAGAAGGACGGATTATTAATGTTTAATTTACTGACCTACTACTAAAACTCGATCTCTTCTAAGAATGCTCCAAACAAACATACCAGCTAATGTGTGTAGATAACACACCACTCATCGAGTTATTATTAAAATTAGATAATTTATTAAAAAAACCGGCCAAGTGCGAGTTGGACTCGCAAACAAAGGTTTTCGTACCAAAAACAAGAATTTTATTGTTTGTTGTTATAGCGGCAATAGAAATACACAATCTGTGAAAATTTCAACGGTCTACATATCGATGCCTTAGTTCACAATTGCACTAACTACAAAAATGACATTTTTGAGAAGAGAGCTTTAAAGTTTATTAAAATTTGACAAGAATAGTATAAAAACCAAGTAAGAAATACTATAACAGAACAAATATGAAATGAAATGATTTATTTCCAGATTTACATCCAATTAAATTAAATAGGTATCAATATGTATAGATAACAATAACAATAAATAAATAAATTTAGAAGCCGCGACTTATGTTATCGGCGTATGGTAGGACTGCCACTTTTGATGCAGAGGGCTGTTGTCCCAGTCTCGCACCGCGGCCACCAAGGAGTTGGCGGAATGATGTATGGCGGAGCGTGCGGCGGCCGAGCGGCTCCTCAGGAGCGCCGGCCAGCCGGGCACGCGGCCCTCGCAGAACATGGCGCTCGCGCTGCACCACCGAAGGAGTCGGAACATGGCGCGCCACGTGTCGTTGTATTGCACTCGCATGTCGCTGAGTGCAGCCTTGGTGTAGTTAAATATGCATATATTCATAAGACTAGTCCTTTAACTCCATTATATCTTAATAGTGTAATATTAGTACATACGTAACCTTTTCAAAATGGCTAAATAAACATAAAAACCCCCATTTAATACATGTGTGCACTAAGGTTGATTATGTTGACGCACTGTGCTATTTATTTTTTTAATTTCGCAGCATATGCTGAGATAGGGACCTTTTTGCCTCGCACAGACTAAACTAATATTAAGAAATAGATAACTGTCAGTTTTAATGAATTTTACATTTGTCTGTTTTGTGCGGGTCCCAAATAAATATATTCTTTCTTTCTTTTAAGTTTCAGTACATAGGCAGTCACAAATCTATCTTATGCTAAGTATGTACTAAATCTATTGTAAAGTAGATAAAAACTAATCTCGCAATGCACTTTCTGTCATCACAAATTGCTTTTATGTCACACCATATGAAGTTAAACAATTAAAAATCACAGTGTTCTCCTTTTTGTGCAATTTGTACTTTAAAATTTTTGGATCATTAGGTAATCAATGTATGGAGAGAAATTGTTTGGAGCTCCTGGAAATAAGCCCAAGCTGTTCTTCCACATCGAAGCTCTGCTGGCGATCGTCAACGTAATGATGTACCGCATCCTGCTTGTCACTACTACAAGTACTACCAAGCCAGTGAGACTGTAATAATCATCATCATCATCATCATCATCATCATCATCAGACTACAGCAGTCCTCTGTTAGGCACAGGCCTTTCTACTCGATCTCTATTCATCTCTGCTTTCGACGACTCTCATCTAGCTGCTGCCAGCTGCCCTGTAAAGGTCGCTGCTCCAACTAGCCTGAGTGCGGCCGACTTTATTTAGTTTTAAACTTTCGGTTTATTAACTAGCGGCCGACGCAACTTCGTCTGCGTCACATTCTTCATAAATGCTCTGCTCCTATTGGTGGTATCGTGATAATATATAGCTTGTAGCCTTCCTCGATACATGGGCAATTCAACACTAAACATTTTTTTCTATACATACCAGGAGTTCCTGATGTCAGCGCGTTCAACCAAACAAACACTTCTGCTTTATAATATT
Source organism: Lacanobia wlatinum (assembly GCA_947578705.1). Taxonomy (NCBI): domain Eukaryota; kingdom Metazoa; phylum Arthropoda; class Insecta; order Lepidoptera; family Noctuidae; genus Lacanobia; species Lacanobia wlatinum. The sequence continues at coordinate 25,150,614 of OX388027.1, read as the reverse complement.
GGTGTAGATAGGAGATAATAGATAAAACCTTTACAGAACGGCTCATGCAAGGTGGCCATGAAAGTGGTCATTCATTTCAGTTATATATTTTTATTATTTGGATTATTAACCTTATGAACATTTACGACCTGCGTTAGACACAGTGTGGCACAGTGTGGTTGTATTATTTGTTAAAAGGTTAATAAATAATTCACTTTAAAAGTATTTATTATAACCATCACGTTTTAATTGTTATTCAGGGCAACTCATTTTATCAAAATGTTTACTACAAGTATAATAATTAAATATTTAAAAACAGCATTACTGGTTTAATAATAATAAATTATAACATTATAATGGTGTAGAAACTTAATTATTTATGATTTAATTTATCAAGCTATGCTTATTCTACAATGCTAATAATTTTAGAACTCGATTATAATACTAAGGAAATTCTTATATTTTAACATCAAGAGATCATAGATAAAGTCTATAAAATCAGGCACTTAAGGCGATGGTATTCAGCGAAATCCGATAAATTGCTGGGGATGTAAAAATTTAAATTTGAGGTAGTGGAAAAAAATGTGTAATTGTTGGCTACATTTCTGAGTACTTCGTTGTTTCCGAACCACTTTTCAAGAATGAAAAATCTTGATACAAATGATCGGCTAACTTATTTCTTTGATCTTTTATAAACAAAATTTAAATTACTTGCCAACGTGTCAATAAAATGAATGATAATAACGATTTTTTAGTGGTAAAAGTTTTCAGTTCATTGAAAGCGTATTGTCATCGCGCATCTTTCTGTTCACCACCATTGACAGTGCTTTAGGTCACGACACGGCCCAAGTAAAAGTACCAGCTAATGGCTATAAACTTGTATTTTCCTCTACATTCTTCTGTCCAGGCTCGTCTCCCTGCTCCCCTCTATTCTCTTCTAGATTCATCCCTCTATTCTCGACTCCCTTCTCTTCTCCATTCTCTTCTCCGTTCTCATTCTCTTCTATACACAACTTCTCCTTGTCAGATTTTTGTTTGATTTTGTTCTTGAAGAGGAATGCGTTCGTGATGGTGCGCATGCGCAGGGTGCCCTCCGAGCCGTCGAATGACGAGAGTCTTGAGAAACTTACTGCTTTGGCTCTCGCTTCTGTAAAAAAACGTATCAAAGTTATATTTTTATTGAGACCCGATACCAACGTCAATACGATAGTCCTCCTTTTAACACTTGTTGGCAGATACGATTCCTGTGAAAACGTTCATTTTACGAGAATACCCATGACACGCTTCTATATCACGACGTTTTGTCTACGACACACAATTTCGTCATAATTTAGGGAGTTTCAATAATGGCGAACACTGCACCAATGTCGATAAGCAACACAAATGTATACGTCCAGCTTAAAAAAAAATAAGTCAGAGTGAAGTTATGTAGACATATTAGAATCAGTTTTCCATGCCGAGACTCACGGTGGCCAATCTCAGCAAAAACTAGTCATCGGCGCAGGAGATATTGTAAGAGCGCACAGGTGTGTGCGCAAACGCACGTTCTTCTCTTCCATCGGTCTAAGAAAGTTTACTATACAACATACCTGGCGACTTAGGTTGTGCCTTTGGAGGCACGGTTTCATCTTGAGCACTACTTAAATTGGGTTTCGGCGCCGTTGGCCTTGGGGGTGGTCTCGCTCTCTGCCTCCGCATGAAGACATTCGAACCTAACCCCGTCTCGTTCCCAACCCTGCAATTAAATGTCGGCATTTCATCATCTTCAGGAGGTGTTTACTTTTTCCTGCCGGTTCTTAACCGGAACAGCTGCTAAAGAGAGCATGAAATTACCTTAAAATATAAGAGTGAGAGGGTTTAGACAGAGTGTGACTGACAGCGCTAGTCAAAAAGCTTTCCGTATGAATCATATTTTTACAGGTCCTTTCAAAACCTGAGACTTTTAGTAAAGGATTTCTAGATATATGTTAAGGAACTATTTTCTGTATTTTCCAGTTTCCAGAATCGACCGGCTGCACAATTGCACATGTAATTTAGACAAATAATTTAGATATACTGACGTCATCGCTGTCCGAGGTCGCGGGCGCCACAAGTTCTCGCCGTCTTGGCTGGAGCCACACGCCGGGGCAGTCCCCGCCCGGTTCTTGCGCATACTGCTGTTCCGATTAGCTGCAACAAAGACATTCTCTTTAGTTCGAATTATATTAGTCTGCCTTGCCTTTACCCAACTGTGTTGGGGTCGGCTTCCAGCCTATCCGGATGCAACTGAGTATCAGTATTTTTAGCAAGACTGGTTTCAGATTTTCCGGCTTCTGACTAACCGACTTTCAAAGATGTTCAAATGACGGCTGGGATTAAAAGCTTAGCGTTTTTGCCGAGGCACAGAGGAGCTTTGGTACGCGTCTCAAGCGGCAGTTATGATTTAGCCACGTGCTCCTCAACAGTATGAATTATATCTAAGACATTATTTGAAAGTAGTGTTCAGTCGTTAATATTGGTTAACCAGTTTCAGAAATGGTCGTCTTTGTCATTAACATCTGCGTGTCACTCAGGTGCCTTTTGTCTTCCAATCGAATAAGTTAGTATGTTGTGTACTCACGTAGAGAGGCAGCATCGAGCGGATGCGTGTAGATGCGCTTGCGCGACTGCAGCATGGAGGAGACTAGCGCGGCCAGGGAGCGAGGCGGCGCCGCCGACTTCTCCTCCGGAAAGCCAAACTCGTTCATCTCATGGTGGTACCGGTCCCTCGACTTCTTCACCACCCACCATGTCTCCATCATTCCCTTGCCCTTCACATTTACTCCGCCACGACTCTTCAGGACGTAGAAACCGTCCAATAGCTATTTGACAAATGAAGTTGCGTTATTTTTGTACAAAGTGCTTGCCCTGGCTTTACCCGGGTTACATAATAAATAGCCTATGTTGTATTCTTCCTCTCAGTTTATAAAATTTGAAAAGAAGATTACATTCGATTTAAGACAACTTAAAATGGGTACCGAAAACGAACAAATAAACTTGTCTTCTACTTCTGTGTTTGTGTAACATCTATTTTTGTATGCACACAATAATATAAAAAAATAAATTCAGTGAAATTCATTTTGCAAATTAGAAACAAATGTCCTTTCTTTGGTATTGTTCGTCGAGTTATTGAGCTCCCTAGTATTCCTGAATTGAGCTACACGATTACTGACAAATGCTTGCACTGACTGGACGGTGGACATGTGCATTCAAATCTATGTGGTTCTTTCCTCAAAAGATCACTCAAACCTTTTCTCATTCTTAACATTCAAATTTCTTTTCATGCAAGCGCCCAACAAGAAGAAAATCAACAAAAATGCGAAAGAGACTTCTGTCAAAAAAGTGCCTCCAGTACCGCCAATCATAATAGACGGAGTTAAAAACTACCTAAAGTTCTAAGACTCGCTAACTGAAACAATACCACCAGAATCATTTACCGCAAAAATGATGAATGGGGATTGTGTGAAGGTTACGCCAAAACAGAAGACTCTAATAGAGTAACTGCCAAGTTTTTGACTGAAAAAGACTATCATTGGCATCCATACGAGCATAAGCAAGCAAGACCAATTAGAGTTGTTGTGAAGAAGTTACATGGGTCATTGTCATAACCCTAAAAAAAACTGTTCTGAATACAAATAATTAAGACACTTTGAATAATTGCGTCTTAACTATACATCATAATTATAAAGTAAATGAAACGTACTAGACCATAACTGTAACAGATTTACGATAATTTTTTTTTTCTTTTGCACCACCATGTAACCGAATTGTCCACTTCGGTGGACTGTTCGGATTCCACCTTTCAAAAGAATGTAGCTTATGATAAATAGATGTTTTTTATTATTTTACAAAAAAGTTTTTTTTTTCCAAATCTACGTATGTTTTCCATTTAACGTTAAAAGTATTAAAAAAATTGATATGAATAAAACCACTTTTTGCATCATTTAAACTCGTCACAATATTTTTTGACTTTCCGGTGGACATTACTTTCGATACTGACTAAAATGAAGTAAATGTCAAATGATGGAACGGAACGTAAAATTGAACGCAGCCAATATCATACTATCCCTGTCAGAGGCCATTTTGCCGTGGCTCGTACGCAGAAAACGTTGTTGTTTTACTAACAAAAATATTTCGTCGTGTCAAAGTTGAGTTGTCTTTCCAGTTACTGCTGTATTTTGGTAAGTATATCACTATAAATTCATCAAACATTCTTAATAATTAGTTTAACAATGAAACTTTTTGAATATACCTTGGCTTTTGACATAACCTATAAACGGTGCATTGTGTGAAAGATTTTGCGTAAAAAGTCAATTCGGTGGACATCTTTTTGGTGGTACTTTTGTCCACCAAAACGAAAGATGTCCACCGAGTGGATTGATTTCTGTGGTTTATTTTGTTCTTATAACTTATAAAACTGCTTCTGATTACTGATGTTTTATCAGTTAAGGACTACTGACCTATTTTTGTTTCATTTTCGCTTTATTTTTATGAGTAAATATGTTTTAAACCACCACACCTTTCTACACCATGTCGACTTTTAGTTAACGTAGTTATCCATAGCTACATACTCTAAGTTAACAATGATTGGTACCTGTAATGCATTTCTAACGGCATGGGAAATAATATTGTTTCATAGGCACGGTCGTTTTCCCTAAGCAAATTTTTTTACTAACAAAATCTCCTGCTCTTCCTTTGCACAGCTTTATTTTCTTTTCGTTTGTGTGCATTGCTTGTTGTGATTTTTCAGGCGATGGCAATAACAAGAAGTAAACTAACCGGTATCCAGAAAAAAACCGACGCCGTGAGCAAAAAACACTGAGTAGGAGGAAGGCACATGAAAAACTTAAACAGGATCCAGAAGCCTTGGAAGAAAAGCGAACATAGGACAGAGAATATTACAATCGGAAGAAAGCCGAAGGGAAAATAATGGGGAATATGGGCCATAAGCAATGAACGAAAAGCGTTAAGGTTTGTTCAACACTTAGGAGAAACATTTCAACCTAATGAAAGCTCGGTGGAAATACTTGAGAGTGAAAATGTATCACAAAATCAAAGTATTAAGCTTGTGACTCCTAAAGAAGTAATGAGAGAAATTCAAAATAACATACGCTCGAAAAAGTCTCCGGATTACGACCTCATTACAGATGAAATTTTAAAACACCTCCCGCGTCAAGCTGACCAAGCTTATCAATGCAGCATTTATCTTAAATCATATACCTGAGTCATGAAAGGTTGCTGAAGTCATTATGATTGCGAAGCCTGGGAAACCACCCCGTGAAGCATCATCATATAGTCTTATTTCTCGGTTGACCGTGTTATCAAAACTATTCGAAAAACTGTTATTGAAACGGTTAAAATCAAAAATAGAAGTTTAAAACCTTATTCCAAATCATCAATTTGGCTTCAGGAAAAAACACTCAACAATAAACCAGGTACATAGAATAATTAACATCTTTGAAAAAACGCTTGAAAATAATGAAGTCTTCGCCATTGTGTTTTTAGATGTCGCGCAAACTTTTCACAAAGTTTGGCATAAGGGTCTAATATTCAAGCTCAGACATATTCTACTAGACTTTGCAGATATCTTAGAGTTGTATATAACTAACAAAATGTTTAGAATACGCCAGGAAGACGCGTATTCTGAGCTAAAAGCTATAAAAGCTGGTGTACCTCAAGGCAGTGTGCTAGGCCCAATTTTGTACTTGTTATACATATGTGACATCCCAGAACTGGAAAACAATACCATTGCGACCTTTGCAGATGATACTGCAATTATGACTACCGGATCAAGCCATAGAAAAGCAGTAGAAAAAGTTAAACTAGCTGTGAACAAAGTTTACGACTGGGCACAAAAATTGAAGATCGAAATGAATGAATCAAAATAAATTCACATTGACTTCACAAACAAACGCTTGGACTATCACCCAATCTCACCCAATCACATAAATGGCATGCAAGTGCTTTATGCTAATACAGCTAAGTACCTTGGCATAACTCTCGACGCCAAGTTACGTTGGAAGCTCATGTCAAAAAGAAAATACAGGAACTTGATATCTACACTAATATTATAAAGAGGAAAGATTTGTTTGTTTGAATTGAATAGGTTCCGAGACTACTGGACCGATTTGAAAAATTCTTTCTTCATTAGAATCCTACATTATTCCTGATGAACAAAGGCTATAGAATATTTTCAAAAAGTTAGGGATCCGTATGAAAACTTCGACAATGTAACCCAAGGTGTGAAAAAATTACCAAAAAAGATCCTTATATCTCGTACGCTGCGGAAACTATTGACAATAGAGCAAACTGATGTACTACAGTTTTATAGAAGACATCAATATCTATAAGTCCACGAGGGTATATATCTAACTATTATGGTGAAGTCACAATGACCGCTTTTTGTTCAAATTATTCAATCAAAACCTGGGTGAAATGGAATAGTGGTGATTTTAGTATCATGATATTAATTCTTATCTATTTAAATTATTTAAATTGGACCTTTCGTTTAAAAGTTACGACGGGTATAAAATACTCCAGATTGAGTGAACTGCCCTAAGTTTAGTCTATTAATAAGTAATTTACACATTACCCTTTAAGAGGGTAGAGGGGAGATGAATTTCGCGGAGTATCAACTAAACCCGCGCGAACGAAGTCGCGGGCGAAGTGCTAGTACGTTATGAAAGTATGTATTGGTTACCCGGAAGGAAATGTTGACTATCAAAACATAATAAAATAACCCTATACAAGCATATTCTGATGCCATTTTGGACGTATGGTATCCAACTTTGGGGCTGTAATAACAAAGCAACGTCAAAATAATCCAACAATTCCAAAATAAAGTACTCAGGGATGCTGTCCATGCACCCTGGTACATAAGAAATGACGACCTTCACCTTAAAATGGAATTCGTCACCACAATTATCCAAAAATTTGCTGAAGCCCACGAACACAGACTTCATCAACACGTGAATGTTAAGGCAATTAAGTTGCTAGCCAACACAAACTTAGTGCGTAGGCTTAAAAGAAGTAAACCTTTTGAATAAGTGTAGTGTAGTGTACAACGAGAATGAATAATAGTAACAATGTTGTGCTATACATATAACATATGAACATAGTGTTTCATAAATTATATCAGACTCTAAGAAAGTGCTACGGACTTGTGTAAAAGTGCAAACGGACACTATTCTTAGTTTAACATAATCTATCACGTAACATAGTAAGTTCGAGTTAAATTGCTTATTAGTCTTTTAGGCTAGATCGTACTTAATTATTAAGAATTTTGTTCTTATTAATAACGCACAAAAAAAAAAAATGTTAGTGCTCACCTCCTTAGTAAACTTGGTGATCTGAATCTTGTCGATGAGTCCATGGCTCTCCATGCGCGACGCCTCGTTGACGGTGTTGCCCCAGATGTCGTACACCGGCTTGCTCGCACCAATCACGCCTCCTACCAGAGGACCGCAACTTATCCCTGAAGATAACATCACAAGAAGATAGTTAGTTGTAGTCTCCCTTAATTTCTCCTTGAAATTGGACATTTAACGCTCCACTTTCAATTCACTAGTAATCTTCGTATACAGGCGTTAAAAGATTAAATGAAATGCAAAACCTGAAAAGGGTTTGGGACGCTACTTGTGTCGATTCTCTTGCGCCATCCCATCTTCCTAGCTCGTCGTGCTGTGCTGGTACTGCCGCTGCCGCTGCTGAGAACCTCAAGCGGCAACCTTGTTGGCAATTATATTTTTGAGCCGTTTGGGGTTGAAACTCTTGGACCGAGGGGTCCGAGCGCTCATGCCTTATTTAAAGATCTTTATAAACGCTTAGTTGACACTTCGTGTAACCCAAGGGCTGGCTTTTACCTCGGACAGAGGATAAGCATTGCCATGCAACGTGGCAATGCCGCCAGTCTTTTGGGCTCACTTCCAGTGGACAGCGATGCGGACGAATTTTTTGACGCCTTATCTTAGTTAGGATATTTTATTTTAAGTGTATATATTTAGTACTTTAATGCTGTACCTAAGCAAAATTTAAATAAAGTAATATAAAGGGTTATTGGTTTATTATGAACATCTTTTGGTCTGGGAACAAACCTGAAATTGAGAAACAGGAATCGACTGCCCTATACATTTCATCATCATCATCATCGTCATACCAGTCGAAAGACGTCCACGGCTTTTGTATAATTCAACAAATCGAACTGAACCGCTGATTTTTTATGGCAATTCCCATAACAAAAGGTGTTCATAAGAATGAGTACCTTCAATGAACCCGTTATAGGTTTCGCGTTGAATCTGTAACACATTCGATACAACCTGTAATAGAATAAACGCAATACCTCTTAATAATACCGCGCATAACTCGACAAGATGTACTGAACAGCTGATTTTTTTTTCGCGATTTCATGATTGGTCCCCTAGTAAAAATAATAATGATGAGTTCAATGACTCCTTAAGAGGTATTTTGGTTATTCTGTTGCGTTGTGTACCTGATTTTTGTCTTCAAATGGTCCTTCGGTGACACCTTCAGGTGTGGTCAATCTGGTGGTTTTATCTAAACTCCATACTTATCTATACTAATATGTAAAGCTGAAGAGTTTGTTTGTTTGTTTGCTTGAACGCGTTAATCTCGGGAACTACTGATCCGATTTGAAAAATTCTTTCAGAGTTAGATAACCCATTTATTGAGGAAGGATCATTACGCTAAGACCAATAGGAGCGGAGCAGACGAAGTTGCGCGGGTCAGCTAGTGAGGAATAAACGTAATATATTCGAAAAAACCTTATTCTGTGGCTCTAGTATTCTACCAGACTGATTTTGTAAAGAATTAGTGAAATTCCGAATAGATTATCTATGCAAAGCTCCTCTAATTGGCTCTCATTCTTCTTACAATTTGATAATGTAGGTATTATAAATCGTTCTGCATTTTGGTAAATGATTTCCCAGTTATATGTATTTAGGTTATATGTATTCATGTAATATTGTTTTTTTTTATTTATTATTATTATTTTATTTATCTCACTATGTAGGTCAATTCGTTGTCTTTTTATTATATACATTTCTATCATTATCAGTATCATAGTGTGCTAGCTAACAAGTTATAAATTTCGTGTCATGTATTAATTACTTAGCATACTTTTATATAGATTCAAGTTCTTAAAACGTAACAGACAGATGTGTTGCTGGGGAGTTTGTTGGCCACTTCTCCTCCACAGCTAAAACACTAGGAAGTGGTGACGGGCGGGCGTTTTGGGGGACTGTCTTTGACTTGTAAAACTTGACGTTCAAAAAGTGCTGGCTCTCAGCCTAATTTGAATAAACGACTTTTGATTTTGAGTTATTGGTTTCTTACCTATCCTCAGCCGGAACTCGTAGTAGTTGATAGCTTTGACCGCCTCCCTCAGAGCGAGTGCTAAGTCGACCAGTGCGCACAGGTGGTGGTAGCCCTGATCTCCTGACTAAACAGAAAAAAAATATAGACATTTGTAGTCATATGCAGTTTTTTTGGATAAACCTTTATATCAGAGCCTAGAAGCTCTACGCGTGGTTATTACGTGAAATTTTGATAACACATGTATCCCATACATTTCTGAATTTTTTACCCCAAATATTTTGTGTGTGGACGGACGCATTTACATTAGATACAAAGTATTTTATTACAGGCAAAAAAGTTATCACCAAGCTAATTATAGCCTTTTTTGCGAAAATGCCGTGGATGACCATGTGCACCCGACCCACTCTTTCAAAAATGATCCGCACACAAACCGAAATGATACAGGGGGATTGTTGTTGATTTGCTACATTGTTGATTCGTCACATTTTTAACAGCATACAATAACTTAACATGTAAGTTGAACAAAATCCTACTATAATATTATAAATGTGAAAGTTTGCATGTTTGCACAAAAACGGCTGAAAGGATTTAGATGAAATTTGGCACACATGTAGTTGTTATCCTGCAATAACACATGGCTACTTTTTATCCCGGTAAATGCCATTGCTTCATAAAGAATGAGGTGGAAGTGGTAATTCAGAGACGCTGCTGCCTTAGTACTACAGATTCATAAGTACGAGGAGACTAGAAACATGTTGAAGTATTTCCGGGGTTGGAATTGCGAGCGATAAAGATTCACAAGTACCAGGAGAGCAGAAACATGTGGAAGTAATGGGCCGGAACCGTAAGTGATAAATATTCACAATGTATGAATGTGTTGAATGCAACACAATATATGGAATACAACTAGCGTTAACCCAATTAGCGTTATCATACCCATATTATGTTATTTCCTCTTCAAAAATTAATTAAATCACTAATGATTACAATAAATAATAATGACTAGGGTCTGACCAAAACAAGATTTTAAGCACAAACCAAGGCTTCAGTTCAAGTTTCGGCCGAAACCGAATCGTACATATTTTAAATTTTTTTTATCCCAAATATTTTGTGTGTGGACGCTCAAAACGAAGAAAATCTGAAACCGAATCTTTCATTTTTTTTACTGTTGATAATAAGTGTTCATTTGACCACTATCTCATCTGATGGTAAGCGATGATGCGGTCGAAGATGGGGCACGCTTGCCTAGAAGAAACCTTTTCACTCTTGACTTAAAGACTCCCAGGTTGTAGCTATCAGGCAACACAGACTCTGGCAGGGAATTCCACTCCTTAGCTTTACGCACTGTGAATGTGTTCCCAAAACGTTTTGTGCGTGTGGGTGGGATGTCCACCATGTACCGGTGGCGCATCGCCGTTCGTCTTGTGATCCGTTGATGGAACGGGCTTGGCGGAATTAAATTATGCAATTCCATCGCACATCCCCAAAATGCAACCGATAGAAAACCGACAGCAACTTAGCGTCGATACTCAAGACTTTGGAGCTTCGACTCGACGGGCCTATCATTGCAGATGATCCTCTAGGCTCGTTTCTCAATTGATTCAAGGGCATCAAGCTGGTATCTGGCAGATCCGTTTCAAAGATGACAGCAGTACTCCATACAGGATCGAAATTGCGCTTGATAGTTCGAACAGCTGTTCCGGCATGAAGTACCGTCTCACCTTTGCTAGGATCCCCAACTTTCTAGCAGCCACTTGAGCTTTTGTTTTTATGAAAGGGCTAAAATTGAGGATAGATGTTAAAGTAACACCAAGAAGCTCAAGTCGGTCGGTTATCGGCACGGTTACACCTCGGAAATATGGAGCTGAGTGGAATTGACTTCTTTTGGCAGAAAAAAGACCCGCTTGATTCTTAGCAGCATTGAACTTGACAGGTTCAAGCGCTCAACCATAGCTTCAAGGAGAGACCGGATCTGCGACCCACCAGCTTGTGCGTCGGACACGTATCTCTCAGCAACTGATATCGTCTGCATACCCAAAGGTACCGGGTTTTAGCAAATAATTAAATATTATGCACCATTTCATAGGAACAAATAACTTGCCAAAATTTCCTATTTTATAAATACACGGCGCCATTTTAGTCGTCTTACAAAGGCGGCCCACATAGTGTACCCCACATAAACTACCTCTAGACGCGATTATTTTAAAAAATAATTCATTAAAAGATAACAGGCACAATAAAAATAAATGATGCATTAGTATTATGACACACCTTGTAAATAATGTTTACGAATCAAAGCAATGTTACCGTTCCATTCCGCGACGTCCTTGGAACACAAGGCTCGTACTGCCCTCGCTCCTGGATGTTCTACGTCATGCGTCATGATAGTGAATAATATTTTATGTTTTTAAGTAAATAAAATGTTCATGTGTAATTATTTTTTTATGAATGTGTCATCTATCCAATTCATGTTATTGGATAGATGAATTGGGCTGCCGTTGTAAGACGACTAAAATGGCATCTGAAATAAAGTTATCAAAGTATTAAAAAAATTGCCTCACATTTGAAAAGAGTAACAATGGAGTTTCTTGTCCGTTCTTTTACATAAGAATCTACCATTGCATACGAAAATACTTTCTTCTCGATATGTCACGGATATACTGTAGACTATACAATTTGCCCCAAGGTTTGCTCAAGAATTCTAGTCTCGGTCGAACCAAAAATTCGGCCACATTTTGGCCGAAAACCAAAATTCCGGCTGAAACCAGTTTGTAGCTGGAAACCAAAACCGACCCATCGGTCGGGCACTATTAATAGTTTTGTAGCATAACAATTACTATTGTTAGAGCTAATATTTAAAAAGTGGCGCCTTTTTGAGGTTTTGGCGGTGCTTTACGTCAAGCTGTTTAGAAAAAAAAATATTTTATAGTCTGCAAACACGAACCAATCAAAACTGCGCAAGTGACATTCGCCTGTTCACCATGCCTAGTAATGACACCAGTGACTACGACTTTGATATGGACATCTTTACGATATTGACGCCTCAGGAGTTAACTGTGCTTGCGGTGACTCTAAGTACGCTGATATACGGAGTGGCATCATGGTGCATCGTGAAGAAGTTTCGGAATTACAGAAACTTTGTGTTTCTTAACGCGATTTTAACAAACCTTTTCATTGTTTCATCAACATATTTACTGGGGAAGACGTTCCTAATGGAAAACTCGACGCCATTTTGGATGAACATTAAATTAAGAGATTATATTCGAACAGCGAAGAACCATTGGTTGGTTGTTTTGAGTCATATGTTTTACGTAGATATTGTAAAAGTTTTTAATGGGCATTTCCAAAAGAAGTATTTAAAGAGTATTATTTTCGGTTGGGGAGTGTCTTTAATAACAACCACCATTGTTCGGCGTGATGAGTATAAGAGATTGTTATACTTATTAGTAGACAAAATATCGTCCGCTCGTATAGGTGATGCGATATACGCCACTTTTCTGTACGTAAATGAAATTCTACCCGTGACTGTTAACAGTGTGTTTTACATTATAATAATATTTTCACTTTGTCGTAGTGTCAACACGAGTGCACAGACAGCTTCTACCATCTGGCGTCGCTTGTATATAGCTACCTTGATATTTGTACTGAGTGACGAATTTTTGTTGTGTAAATATGCCAATTATTCATTGTTACGATACGATCCTGATAATTTGACAGTGTTCATTGTATATATGTTTAGTGATTATTATCCGATAATGTTGGCCACAATTTTCGTCGTTTTAAGGAGCAATCGAAGAGTATGGTATGATATTTATGTTAAAAAAATAAAAAAAGGCGTCGAGATCACGATATCAACATGCACGGAATAATTGTCTAAAGAGCTGCGGCTTCATTGTGTATCGTGATTCGCCAAAGGATGCAATTCCTTCTGCGATTCCCTTAAAGTTTCTTCGCGTCCTTATTGTGTAATGCACCTAAATGTTGCAAAAAACTGTGTGTGTGTGTGTGATTTGTGACACGTTAATAATTAACATTAACAACATTATTATTTATTTTAATTAACATTATTATTGTTAATTAGTGTAGGTACTTATTTTTTTTTAACGATAAAGTATAGTTTGTTACTTTTTTTAATGGTGGAAACATGAAATAAATTTTGGCAGAGATTTAAGTGATTGAATGCATTTTTTATGCTAGTAGTCCTTATATCCAATGATTTTTATTTGATTTCCTTTGCCTATATGACTGTCTGTCACTTCTTCCTATTTAATAACAAAATTATATTTATTTCCAATCTTGCATATGGTATCGGGCTAATTAAAATCAGTCTGAAGTTTATGACTTGTCAACCGTATACCCATGGACCAGGACCAGGACCTTCCTGACACCGATTCCGTTTTATGTTTTTTGGGAAACAAGCATTGATCTATAAAAAACAGCCCAAGTGCGAGTCGGACTCGCGTGCATAGGGTTCCGAACGAATTAAATTTTTTTAACATGTTATTTTAACACTACAGACTTTTAATAAGATTTCCTGTAATCTTTAGGTAAAGATCTATAATCTCCATTTTTTCCAAAATTTTAGGCTCAGTAGTTTCGGAGATAAGGGAGGGAATGGTCATTTTTCGTCTAATTTCTTGAATTTATTCAAAACCATTTATTTAAAAATTATGAAAAAAATATAATTCAAACAAGCCCTTTTATTTTATGTGTCACACGATATTGATAAAAAAACTTTTTTTTTTAAATTTTCTAGTTCGACTCCCAAAAGTGACCCCTTTACTAAAAATTTAATAATTTACGTAACGCGTCCGTGTTTGGGTCATAGAAGTCCGTATGTGTACCAAATTTCAACAGAATCGGCCCAGTGGATCCGGAGAAAACTGGCTGTGACAGACGGACAGACAGACAGACACCCGAGTGATCCTATAAGGGTTCCTTTTTTTTTCGGAACCCTAAAAAACCCGAAACAGGGGATATAATGGGCCGCCCTAAAAACAATACCTGTAGAAATTCAACAAAAATAACAGCACTCTTACAGCATATTTTAGCCGGGCAAAACCCAAACGCACCCTTGGAGCAATTATTAAGAAATTGCACAAAAAACGACACTAAATCGTATTTCACGAAAGTGTCAGAACACTCGACTCTCGGAGTGTTTGAGAGGCTTGGGAACAGACGAAGCTTGAGACCACGGGGATAGAAGGCACGGCTCCCTGTCATTTCGGCGAAAGTCTATCATCAGTGCTTGTTGCCAGTGATGACATATGGAATTAAAACGTGGTCGCTCACAATAGGCATCATCAGATGGCTTAAAGTCACTCAAAAGGCAATGGAGAGAGCATGTTTGGAGTTTCCTTACGTGATCGAATCAGGAATGATGATATCCGCGAGAGAACCAAGGTTACCAACATAGCCTGAAGGATCGCCAAACTGAGGTGGCAGTGGGCAGGGAACATTGCTCGCAGAACAGATGGTCGATGGGGCTGAAAAGTTCTGGATTGGCGACTGCGTACCGGGAGACGCAACGTTGGAAGGCCTCCCACAAGGTGGACCGATGACCTGGTGAAGGTCGCAGGTAGCCGATGGATGCGGGACGCGCAGGACCGGTCGTTGTGGCGACGCTTGGGGAGGCCTATGTCCAGCAGTGGACCTTATCGTTTTCATCTTTATCGCTGACACAATAGGTTCAAGGTAGATTGGTAAAATGTGACAGTGACGGTTAGCACCATGTGCTTTCTAATTCTGCTAAAGTGACCTTTTCAGACCCCCTGTCCTACCACGGAAGGAGTCCAGATTATTCCGCCACTACGTTTGAACTATGTAATCATTATATGGTTAGAAAGATTTTATAAGGCTCTACCCAAGTACGAGTCGGACTCTCACACGAAGGGTTGCATACCATAAACCGAAAAAAAAAACACGTTTCTTGTATCTGTATAAAATGAAATAAAATATTAAGGGCGCTTCTTTAAATTTTAATAAATTTTTATTATGTGTTGTTAAAGCGGAATATAACTACATACTTTGTGAAAATTTCAACTGTCTACCTATTATGGTTCTTAAGCTACGGCCCGCTGACAGACATACGTACGGACGGTTGGACGGACGGACGCGACGGACGGAAAGCGGAGACTTAGTAATAAGGGTTCCGTTGGTTACCTTTTGAGTTCAAAAAACATTTTTTTTGTGAATTGATTCTTAGGGTTCATCCTTTAACTAATTAATATCAAAGCTTACGTTACCGTGGGTTCAGATTTTAGTCCGGAAGCAACCATGTATGTGGCTCCAACAGTCTTGATCTTCTCGATGCACTTGAACCGGGGTTGCAGCAGTAGTCTGTCGAAGGAAACTGAAATACAACAATATTAATGAAATATTAACAAACTAGCACTTCGCCCGTGATTTCTTCTACGAAGATTTAGTACAAACGATTTTTCCCCTTTGCACCCTCTTAAGGCTGCCTGTCAACGATACTCTGAGTCTTAAAGTATGTAATAATAAAAGCATTAAAATGATACATTACATATGATTTCGTTTAGAACACGCATGCACTTGACTGCGTTCTGATCGGAGTAGAACTCGTCGAAGTTAGCTATACACGCGAACATCACGCCTGCCTCCTCGTGCACTTGCGAATACATGTTCTAGAAAACAAAGAAATAGTCAAACTGGTATTCACACGGACAAACCAGTCCAATTTATAGGGAATATACGTTACATTCGCGCAAAACGCACGCTTATTCTTTATTGCACTTACAAAACATACAAATACAAAAACAATTCGACAGCTCATTTGTCCAGACCAGAGCCAAAGTGCTGGTTTCAAGTTGGGAGAAATAATTATGAAAGCATATATAAAAAACAAACTTACATCTGGATGCCAATCTTTGCTCAAGAAATGTTTCACAGTATGGTCCGGTAGTATATATTTGAGCAAATGTCTGTTCAAGCGCTGTGTATACTCCATCTCGTCAAGATCAGTTTTCGCCTGCAGCTTCCAAAGGAAGTCAAGTCGCGAAATCACTTCTAGCAGCCGTGCGTGGATGATCACCACTATCAGGAAACCTATCATGAGTACCAGCATTTGTGCAGGAAGTAACCTGGGAAATATTAACGAAACCTATATAATTTTAGGGACATCCATGCCGCCTCATACCAACTTTAGCTCATACATTAAGGTCAGTTCGAGCAGGTCTTTAGACCTGACGTCACACACATTTTACATCGCAGTATCAACACCCTCCACGCAATTCGAACACATATGACCGCCCAAAATCAATTGTCGGGCAGTTGCCCACCAGACACTGTTGAGCCCACCAAAACCACCTACACCATCGACCAAACGGCCGGATCCTCCCGTTTCAATGCAGTCTTTACACCCTGTGGCTGTTTCGCATACCTTTAACCTAAGATAGAACAGTTACCCGTTAACCTAAGTTGTCACATGAGTGTCATATTAAATTTAAGACCTAGCGTACTCGATCGTGTTAATGTAAACGTTCAATAAAGTTAATAGGAGAAGACCCAAGGGGTTTTTTTCTACGTTTATCACAGACAGAGCTTATCCAGTTTCAATAAAATCGACTTTTACGGATAAAAACGCTCACTAAGGTGACAAACGGCTTAGGTATGTGCAATTTTTATAATTATTTGATCGCGTTAACGTCAGCGCTTGCTATGTCAAATCGCATTGGAAAATGATGTTTTCCGTTATTGCCATTAGACAGCGCGTGTTCAGTTTTAGTGTAAATTGAAGTGTGAACGTCAACTTTCACGCTATCGAGTACGTTTTTTCGCACTAAAGCCATCGTTTTCTAGAATAAGTCAATTGCGGTAAGCAGCTATCTGTTGTTTGAATACTCACTTGTTCGTTGTGGTTTGGTAGCGTTCGTAGTAGTGAACAATCAGGGCACAGTAAATCACGACGCTGATGGTTGCCATCAGAGTCTTGATGAGGAAGTACAGCTTGAGTGCCGAGGTGAGCGCGACCAGGCACAGCACCCACGTGAACACCACGTATTCTGGGTGGTGGCATTCGGATGCTGGAGAAGATTTGTCTGAATTAGTAAAACATTAAGACTAAGAGTACCTTTGACCAGGGATCGAAATAGGTCCTAAAGTTCACACTTTCTGGAATTCTGGAACGATAATCGTGACGTATGTTTAGGAAAAATACTCTACTTATTCCGATCCCTGCTTACACGTGGAGTTTAATATTAAATTCTTCACTATTAAACCTATCTATCCGGCTCGAAGAACCATATGTTGAGTATCAACCTCCAGGAGCGCTGTATCTTTGTATTTTAATTATTAATTATTATAGACTAAAACGACGAAAAAAATCGATTGCCCCATATATTTCTGTGCGCGAAACTCAACGAAATGTACTGAAGAGCTGTTTATTTTTTCGCAATTTCAGTGTTGATCCCATAGTAAAAGTTGTTCATAATGACGTAGTACATCGACCCTTTTGCACGCTTTGCGTTTTTTCTGTTACACATTTTATACGTGTATATTGTATGGGTAGGTGAAGATTGAATACTTTCAACATGCAGCAGTCATGTTGTCTCATAAATTGTAATGGGGCGACGCTATTAGTCGTAATTATGCTACTGTAGCAGAGAGAGCTCTTATGCACTTTTTATCACTATCTATACTGTATACTAATATATAAAGCTGAAGAGTTTGTTTGTTTCTTTGAACGCGCTAATCTCAGGAACTACTGGTCCGATTTAAAAAAAAAAATTCAATGTTAGATAGCCCATTTATCGAGGAAGGCTATAGACTTCATATCATCACGCTAAGACCAATAGGAGCGGAGCAGTAATGAAAAATGTGACGCAGACGAAGTTCCGCGGGGCAGCTAGTATATAGATATATCATCACGCTAAGACCAATAGGAGTAGAGCAGACGAAGTTGCGGGGGTCAACTATTATTGATATATAAATCGTTTTGGTGTACAATAACTAATTAAGAGTTTTACCAAATGGGTTTTTAAGAGAGACGTGTGTTTGCTTACCTGGTTCACTGCTCCCGCTTGTCCCATTTATCGTTGTGTTGCTGCAGTTCATTGTTTCATTATTATTGTGGTTGATCGTAGGGGCACAGGCGTACAGTTTTACAGTGCTGCAAAAAAGCACACATATCGGTAACTTAAGAGCTAAAATAGAGAAACCGGAAGAAAAAACAACAAATATGTGAAACTTAGACTTCACATCTGCGCAAAACGTCCATCGTTCAATACCACATTGTGTTGGCTCGTGTGTGAGACTAACATTATTATCATCTGCCTGCTCGTATTGTCCTGATGTTACTTGGTGTCAGCACAACACGTTCGCACGCATAAATATTAGATAACATACATTTAAGTAACCGCCGTAATTGGCGATGGCCATCTAGGGTCACTACAATCATCTTCTTGCAAACCACACTACATATATTACAGTACTAGCTTCGTCCGCGTGAATGCTGGTAATTATCCCAAGGGAACGTATTTCTACAATATAAAGTAGCCCATATGCTATTTCAGACGATAATCTATCTCTGTGCCAAATTTCATTTAGCTAAGCTGGCAAAGCCATTCTGTATGGTTGAGTAATAAACATTCATACATCCATCCTTCCCCAATCCAAATTTGCGTATTTATAGTAGTTTTCTTGACATCTTGTCAAGAGAAAAACTTTTTTACAAAAAAATAATAAAATATAATTGACTTCCAAATAAAATACTACAAGTATAAAATAACTTTAATTTCGGAAGTCGGTGTTTTTGGTTTTGATTCTTCGTTTTTGAACACCGACTTCCAAAACGAAAGTTATGTTTTGTAGTATTTCATTTGCAGATCCGTTATATTTTTTGTAAAAAACGTTTTTTGTTTTTCATTCACTTTTAGGTGGTGACACTTGGACGCCGTCATCGTCTACGCAGAAATTGAAATGAGCAAAAATGCTCATAAAATAAAACTACTGAGCCAAACTGAATTATTTTTTTTCCTGGACCTAATGGCAAGTAAGGAACTAAAAAAGAATCACAGAAATCGGATCAGAAACCTCAGAGTAGTCGGTGTACATACATAAAAAATACCCACCGAATTGAGAACCTCCTCCTTTTAGTCGGTTAAAAACATACCTTGTGAGAGTCATGATGGTGATGAAACAGCAGATGTGTGCGATCTTGATCATTCGCATGTTGTTGATACGAGTGGAGATGTTGTAAAGATACGAGTGGACTCTGGGGAACTCCTCCAACATCACCAGCGCGAAGGACAGGGCCAGAGGAACTGTCATCACTGTCAGAACTATGATGAGGTTCTGGCAACTGTAAAAGGTGAAGGTGAAGTTATTTTGAAGACAGAATTAATCTTAGGCAAAGTTGAAGCCGTTAGGTGTCGGCCGGTGCCACATGGTGCCGTAAAAGAATATTACCATCCCATCACTTCCCGTGGGTGTCGTACGTGGTGACGTGGACTCACCAGAGAATGGGCAGCAGCGTTCTCGCGATTATGGCAAACTCTCCCCCCCCCCTTTGGGGGAGGTCTATGTCCAGCAGTGGACGTCTTTTGGCTGATGATGATGATTAAAGTCGAAGAAAACAACACAGTCGTTAATTAATAGTCATAGTTTAAGATAGAAGCGATGAAAATCGACATGACAGCATTTTTCGAATGTCAAAATTGTAGAGTTTTCAAGGATTATTTACGCGATATAGTTCTTATTAGAGATCTACAAACCTTATATTTAGGTTTTTTTTTATCTGATTGATTGCCCATCTCTTGTTTTCAGAAAGAGCCGTTTGCGTGACAGTGACAGCGGTCTACAATGCTGTACTATTCTAATCTTGACGGGATATTATTGTACTTACTTGTAATGAACAAGAGTCTGCACAGTCACGACAAACAGCCACAAAACCAGGCAGCACATGATGTTTGACTTGAAGGTCACCTCATCAATGCTCCCGAAAAGGGCTTCAATAGTGGGCCGGTTGAACCGCAGAGTCCAACCGTACATAGAGCGCAGACGCATGCGCCGGATCGATTTCATTTCGATCAAGTGGTTTATTATGTCGTTTTCCTGTAAAAACAGTAAAAAACTTGTACTTTGACTTTCAAAGCCAAAGTCGTCTTTTGCAATAAAATCCGGTACAAAAGATCGTAGATACGTAAATTGCTAGCGCTATGACACATTTCGATATTGCATGCAAAGATTTAAGGTGCATGAACAAATCAATTCTGTTATATGCCTCGCGTGTAGTGGCTTTAATTTTTTTTGCTTTTCTTTAACAGGCTTAAATTCTATGACGTCATTAGGCCAGCAGCCTAATTAGCCGTAGAATCAATGACGGTTCGGGGTACAAATAATCTTGTCACGAATACGCCAGTGCAGGCTAAGATGGCGATGGTCATAGGTTAGACAAGATGACGATATTTTGAGGGTGGGTAGTAGCAGTTGGCAGCTGTTGGATTACACTGGTCAAAGATCAAACTGGTAACTGAAGAGGCCTATGTCACATAATTGCTGATGATATTGTCAGTTACAGTTATGTCATGGCACCGACTATTTATAGAAGTCGTTGGCAACCCGAGTCAACTTTAATACATACACACATTACATGCATACTATTCTATTAATGATTATTTAGACGATAAGAATAGTTGGTCGCTGTGTTAAACGCAAGACAATGTCATAATTATCATGTTCTTTCTCTTTAAGTAATAAGCTTATGACAGGTTATATGTATTCATATAATATTGTTTTTTTTTATATATCTGACTATGTAGGTCAATTCGTTGTTTTTTTATATACTTTTCTATCATTATCAGTATCATAGTGTCCTAGCTAACAAGTTATAAATCGTGTCATGTATTAATTACTTAGCATACTTTTATATAGATTCAAGTTCTTAAAACGCAACAGACAGATGTGTTGCTGGGGAGTTTGTTGGCCACTTCTTCTTCACAGCTAAAACACTAGGAAGTGGTGACGAGCGGGCGTTTTGGGGGACTGTTTTTTGTAAAACTTGACGTTCAAAAAGTGCTGGCTCTCAGCCTAATTTGAATAAACGACTTTTGATTTTGATTTTACATAAAGTATCTCACCTCAACTTCAGACATCGCTGGCACGTCGTGAATCAGGTCATCCTTTGAACTAGCCCACTCTTCATCATAGCACTGCAACAAACATTTAAATGGAGATAGAATTATTAAATTGGGTTTTTCACAACGTGCGAAAGCATAGGACGAAACTTATTATGGTTCAATGGAAGTCCCAAAAGTGCCAGGTGATTTATTCTAAACAGAACTCTGACAGTGTGGTCCTTATACCATTAACTGAGGTCCTAGCACGAATATTTTGACGTAAAGTAACGTTAGCGTAAGTGAATTTTGAATGTGAAAAACTACAACTCCATAGTATTTTAATTTAATTTTATATAAATTGTGTATGCCCATACAAATGTATATCATTCAAAAATATGAAAATAGCTAATTCAAATAAATATTATGTGTGAAACGAGTATTGTAGCAATGTCAAAATTTTACGTTACGGTACTACACGTCAAAAATATTCGTGTCAAGTAGAAAAACATCTTCACACAAATCATCGTCGCACAAATTCTACAAAGCGGCATCAACGTTCTCGATGTGATTTGAGCATATCTGCATATGCAAAATCCCGACAGCAACTATCGGGCAGTTGCCCACCAGACAACAGTCAGTGTTCAGAGGATATTTTCAAGGTTTGCGAGAGTTTACAGCCTGTTTCGCATACCTCTATAAACTAAAGTTCGTTCTTTTTAATCATAATTTTTAACTTTACAAATTACTGAAACGAACTCACCAAAAACCAAAAAATGGACTCTGTCTGAAATATAAGTTTTTTTTATTTTAATTTTTTTTATACGTTTCAGTAATTTGTAAAGTTAATAATTGGGATCGGATGAGGGTTTGATGAGACTGGATAAACAGAGTAAGCTCTCTAAAAGTCTGATAACAATGTCGGTGTTAATAAAATTATAAACAGTACATCTGCAAAGGGCATCATCGGGGTCCATTCCTCGGCAATGCTGCTTTGCCGGCGCGAGTTGGTCTCCCAAGTGAGCTTCGAGGCCGTCGCCAAGCTGTTGGTGTAAGAAATGTATTAGATGACGATTTAGGGAACCGTTAAATAACACACACATTGAATTTTAGAAATAGTGACGTTCTATTGAACGCGAACGGTTGTCGAAAATTCAAGCAAGACATACGCTATCGATATTATCTTTTACATTTTGGCATTTTGACTATCGCTTTTGCAGATCGAATATCACTTTGTCTACGCTCTTTTACGTTATTTCGATTATATGAAAAAAGTTACCCCACCCCGGTAAGATCAGCTTTTGATAATATTTTTAGCGATAAATCTTCGGGAATCTAGGGTACATGGGCGAGCGAAATGAGCTTGAATTCCTTTTTGTTACAGAATAAAAACAAAATAATGCTCGATTTTATGTAAATTATAATTTACATTTATTTTTCTTTTCTCATTTTATTTGTTTATGATTCATTCTGTTACTTGCATGAATCACCACGCTGTTGGATGTGGCGCGTGAAAAAAATCTTCCTTTCTTTCTTCAATGCTATGTCATAACAAGACGCAAATTAAAAAAACTGGCCAAGTGCGAGTCGGACTCGCGTGCAAAGGTTTCCGAACGAATTTTTTTTTTTAACATGTTATTTTAACACCACAGACTTTTTATAGGTTTTACTGTAATCTATACGTAAAGATCTATTATCTCCACTTTTTTTTCAAAATTTTAGGCTCAGTAGTTTCAGAGATACGGGAGGGGGCGGTCATTTTTCATCAATTTATTGAATAACTTCAAAACTATTTATTTTAAATTTATGAAAAAAATATAACTAAAACCTTTAATGTAAGCCCTTTCATTTGATATGTCAGATGATATTTTTCAATAAACTTTTTTTTAAACTTTCTAGTTTGGCCCCCATAAGTGACCCCCATACTAAAAATTGTATAATTTACGTACGTGTTTGGGTCACAGAAATCCATATGTGTACCAAATTTCAACAGAATCGGTCCAGTGGATCCGGAGAAAACTGGCTGTGACAGACGGACAGACAGACACCCGAGTGATCCTCACAAATGTCCATATGTGTACCAAATTCAACAGAATCGGTCCAGTGGATCCGGAGAAAACTGGCTGTGACAGACGGACAGACAGACACCCGATCCAATAAGGGTTCCGTTTTTTGTTCGGAACCCTGAAAAACAAAAAAACCCGACTGCAAAAAAGTTAACTAGAACACTTTTATGAACGAAAACTGTTTCCCAATTGAATTTATATAAATAGCTTATATATATTTTTGTAACCTCCATTTAATTTCCTTCATTTTGATACCCTATTCGATAGGTTTGGTTAAAAAAAAATATTAACAACTTACAATTTAGTGCTCAAAATCCGCCATGTTGCTTTTTTTTTAAAACACCTATCTAAGGATACTTGGGTTTTTGAAATGAATCTAACGACACCTTAATAGTTGAAATTCATTTAGCCGTTTGAAAGGTACGAGGTAATAAAGAAATTTACAAACAAACACCCATACAAGATACGTGCTAAAACAATACCCTTCCTTGGCAGTCCGATAAAATATCAGTTTGCTTTACCTGTCCTGAGTCGGATCGTTGATCTCGGTGTCGAGGTCGGGACTCTTGATGAAGTAAGTGTCAGGATGATGTTTTTTGAGATAGGCATCCCGCGACCCACCATCAGCAGGTTCCACCTCAAATGCTCCATTTAGACATGCTAGGGTTGTAGATGAAATGTGCACGCGACTGGAAAATATAGAAATGTTACTGTAGGAAAGAGCTGGTCTTGTCTCGTTGTTTACCCGTCTGATGGAGGAACCGTGAGACCATTATACTAAGAAATATCTTGCCATAAGGAAGAGGTTATGCTTGACTTGAGACTTGTGGAAGAAGAGGGCGAAAACGAAGGTGCAGTTAAATAATCGATTCTTAAGGCTCTGTTGAACAAATGATATCTACAGATGAATGATAGACTTTTAAAAAATGAATGTTGGACTTCTCTCATGGTTTCAGACCAGATAGCCCTCCCAGCATTAAAGATTTAAAACTTTACGTTTAGGTCCTGTGCTATAAGTTATTTCAGTCCATTCAAAGGTATTTTGGTAGATATCGCTGCCAGCGATTAGACCGCCATTGTACCTATAGAATTAAGTTTGTGTAAGAATTGTTGAACTATGTATTTTTGGTATATATTATAATTACTATATTATATAACAAAAATACATATGTAGTTGAATGTTATATTATACACCCTGTAGAACTGGAGATAGAATCTACTATACAGGGTGTTCCAGAAGTTTGTTATCATATTTAAGGGTGTTGTTTTGTAGCTGCTATAGAGCACAGAAACAAGTTTAAATTAACAAAAGATTGCCTTTAAAAAAAACCGACCTCGAAAACGAGTAAAAAGTTAAGAAAATCAGTTTTCAAGTTGTCTGATGCAGTCGGTAACATCGAATCTGTGATTGAACTAAAATAGTAACTGCATTAGCAGACACCCTGACAAGTGAATTGTTACTGAACTATTTACTCGTTTTTCTAAATCAGGTTTTTTTAAAGTCAATATTTTGTTATTGTTTTTGTACTCTATAGCACTTACAGAACCACCCTTTAATATGTCACCCTGTATAACTAAAATCTTGAGAGAAGAAGAAATAACTTGGCAACATGACAACAGCTACTATCTCAAAGACTGTTTGAATAAGGATCTCAGCAAACTTACCCAGGCAAGCCACCACTCTCCATGTGGTTGGCCAAAGTGACGTCACGAGACCACAGGTCGAACTGCCACTTCAGAAGGCCCAGAACACCGCATAGTACCTTACCGCTGTGGATTCCGATACGCATGTCTAGTTCCACCTGGAAAAATCAATCAATATATATAAAACCAGCTTCTGCCAGCGGCTTCACCCGCGTGGTCCCTAGGGAACATACTCCCGGGATAAAAAGTAGCTTATGTCCTTTCTCAGCCTCTAGACAATCTGAGTACCAAATTTCGTTTAAATTGACTTAGTAATTTAGGCGTAAAAGCGCGACAGACATACAGAGTTACTTTCGCATTTATAATATTAGTAAGGATAAGGATTCTTCCGTTACTGACTGATCGAGTGACTGACAGACAACGCCGAAACTACTACAGGTCGTAAAAAGCTGAAATTTGGCATATAGGTTCCTTGAGGAGCAAAGGGGAGCACTAAGAGAGGATTTCCCGAAATTCTTACGGGAACGGGAAAATACGGGATATGCGCTTACGAAGTCGCGGGCATAAGCTTCTGTTTACGGTCTGTCTAAGATGTGCCTTAACATTACAAAGAGGGGAGCTTAGTTTTTACTACCTACCGATAACCGGCACGCGATTGACCACTATCTCACCTGATGGTAAGCGATAATGTGGCCGAAGATGGAGCACGCTTACCTAGAAGTATCCTATTCACTCTTGACTTAAATACTCCCAGGTTGTAACTATCAGGAAACACAGACTGCAGTTGCTTCCATGTTCCATGCTTAAAGTGACGTAAAAATCTCACAATTCCTGATCTCTCTGAAGGTTCTCCTCCAAATAAAGCAGATTAATTTTAGTTAAAGCCATACCAACTATTGTATCCGATAGTGCTCTAAGGCGTGGTTGCTTGCCAAAATACAGACTTTCACATTTATAGTATTTTGGATTTGGACTAGAGGAGTTCGTGGCATAACAATAACAGTTCAACGACATCCAGGATTATACAATGCTTGCCGAGGTTGATAATTTTTGTGCACAGATAGCCCTAACTAAATCTATCTCCTCTCGTTCAGTCCATCCAAAGGTTATCTGTAAGAGATTGATCTGTGCAATAAAGTGTACCAGCCGACACCATAGATAATGGTGTCGGCCGGTGCCGTATGGTGCCGTAAAAGAATAATACCTTCCCATCACTTCCCGTGGGTGTCGTAAGAGACGACTAAGGGACTTGCCAGAGAATGGGCAGCAGCGTTCTCTGTGAAACTCAAACCATACACCGTGGCGATTATAGCAACGGAGGGGTTTTCCCCCTTTGAGGGAGGCCTATGTCCAGCAAAGAGCTTGTTTGGTTGAACGTGCTAATGTCAGGAGCTACTGGTTCGAATCAAAAATTCTTTTAGTTTTGGATAGCCCATTTATTGCGGATAGCTATAGGCTATATAACATCACGCTACGAATAAAAGGGACAGATCATTAATTAAAAATGTACTTGCAACTAAGTTTACTCACGTCTATTTCTGGAAGTGGTGAGTCTTTTATCGCCTTCCGCGCTTTCCTGATGGCTCCTATCATGCGCAGCCCCATGTTGACGCAGCAGTGCGCGTGGTCCTCGCGTTGCTCTGGCAGCCCGCTCACGCAGTAGTA
Organism: Lacanobia wlatinum; assembly: GCA_947578705.1. Taxonomy (NCBI): domain Eukaryota; kingdom Metazoa; phylum Arthropoda; class Insecta; order Lepidoptera; family Noctuidae; genus Lacanobia; species Lacanobia wlatinum. Next base: position 25,123,835 of record OX388027.1, on the reverse strand, counting down.
GCAGTCGCCTAGTAGTTTAATACGAACGCAGTTGTTTTCCTGGAGAAGGCGTAAAAGGAAGATGGGCATTTTGTACGTCCTGCCTTCTGTTAGTTTATAGCATCGCCAAGATCCAATAAACTGACAGAAGGCTCTAGACAAGAGTCATTCTCTTAGCGGTAGCGTGGCGAAATCGAATCAAAAATGTATTGAATAGACAAACGCTTATCAACTTTGGCATTTCGACAATTTCATTCGCTGATTAAATAGCACTTGCCTAGAACCTAGAATTCAAATTAAATGAGTTCATTAAATATGAGTAATATAAAGTCATCCATATTTGTTGTCGTTTTAAAGGAGACTACCTCCATTCCTCTCGCCGTCGCTACGTAAGCAGAAAAGAACTCTCGAGTCAAAGATGTTAATTTCAATACATACCAAAATAAACCGGACAATTTGATTGATGAAAACTGAGAGAAGTTTAGTCTTTTATAAGTAAGTAACTAGTGGACGTCACGCGGTTTCACCCGCGTAGTTCCAGTTCCCGTGGGAGTACGGGGATAAAATATAGCCTATGTTACTCCCTGGTAATGTAGCTATCCAATGCTAAAAGAATTTTTCAAATCGGTCCAGTAGTTTCGGAGCCTATTCAATTCAAACAAACAAACAAACAAATCTTTCCTCTTTATAATATTAGTGTAGATGACTTAAAAAAAGGATGATATAATCTCAAATTTAATTTTGGGTTCTAGAGTACCCATAGATCGTGAGGGAAATATGCAAATCTTACCGATGCCAATTTGTCGAAGCCAGCAAACAGCAAATTCAGTAAAATTACCAAGTCTTGCGCACTGTATTTACTCGATATATCTGAAAGGTACATTAGAATAGTTTTAATATAATCACACAACAAAACTTCTGCTGAGCTAAGTCAGAGATCATCGTCACTCTATTCCTAACTCTGACTCCTAAAAGCCAGAATCAATAATGGTAAACATCAGAAAAACGCGAAGCTAGACGAGTTCCGGAGAAACTATTTATTGGTACTAGATCCCGCAACAAAAGTATTTAGAAAAAAAACCGGTCAAAAGCGAGTCGGACTCGCGTACCGAGGGTTCCGTACCACCATATAAGTCCCTATTAGGTGTATAACAAGTGCGAGTCGGACTCGCGTGCAAAGGGTTCCGAACGAATTAATTTTTTTTAACATGTTATATTAACACTACAGACTTCTTATAGGTTTTCCTGTAATCTTTAGGTAAAGATCTATTATATCCATTTTTTTTTCAAAATTTTAGGCTAAGTAGTTTCGGAGATAAGGGGGGGGGGGAAATGGTCATTTTTCGTCTAATTTCTTGAATAACTTCTAAACCATTTATTTAAAAATTATGAAAAAAATATAATGAAAACCCTCACAGTAGGTCCTTTCATTTGATACGTCACACAATATTGTTCAAAAAACATTTTTTTTAATTTTCTAGTTTGACCCCCAAAAGTTACCCACCCCCATACTAAAAATTTAATAATTTACGTAACGCGTCCGTGTTTGGGTCATAGAAGTCCATATGTGTACCAAATTTCAACAGAATCGGTCCAGTGGATCCGGAGAATCCTGGCTGTGACAGACTGACAGACAGACAGACACCCGAGTGATCCTATAAGGGTTCCGTTTTTTTTTTCGGAACCCTAAAAACAGCGGAGTTGTAAGAAAATCATAATTTCCTCTTTAAATAATTATTCTTCAGCATGCTGCTAGAAAAAATGAGCTCAAATGTACCTTACAGACGGTACGACACCTTCACACCTTGTCGAACAATAAATATGTTCTCTAGGCTCACCGGTAAATCCTTTGATGTCCGCGAAGAGTATAGACACGTCCTGATAGTGATGCACCACGTCCACCAGCTTACTGAACTGCTGCTCCTCAATCTCGCCACCTGTCATGTTCACGTGTTTGGAGATCTTCGTCGCCAGGAAGTCTGGTATAACTGTAAAGGACAATGGGCATTTTTGTATGGACTTCGTACACAGTAAATTGTGTTGTTGTGTGTTGTGTTGTCGCAAGTTGTGGTGGATGCCGTTTAAAAACATAAAATGAAAATTACATCTAATTGAATGACGATAACAGTTAGACATGTTGGGAAAGACACGTATGCAGGGAAAAGTAATGACTGATTTTAGTTTAGCAGAATGACATCTATGTTTATAAATATGTGTGCGGATTCCGATTCTCTGGAACCAAACTATCCACTGGCCTGGTAAGCATAACATAATGTACGGAAGACTCATCAACTGTCGCCCTACGGCCTTCGAAGGTGGGTGACGTAGGGGCATTAGTGGGGCATGTTTGCCGCCACATACGAATTAAAAACGTTTTCCGTGCGATTTGAACATATACAACAGCTCAAAAATTCCACCGATACGCACTAAACGTTTTGGGAACACATTCATAGTGCGTACAGCTAAGGAGTGGAATTCCCTGCCAGAGTCTGTGTTTTCAGATAGCTACAGCCTGGGAATCTTTAAGACAAGAGTGAATAGGTTGTTTCTAGGCAAACGTGCTCCATCTTCGACCGCATCATCGCTTACCATCAGGTGAGATAGTGGTCAAACGTATGCCTATCTATAGTAAAAAAAAAACTATGGGGCATTTGCCCACCAGACACATGCCTGTCTGGTTGGTTGTTCCTCTCTTTTCTAAGGAGGTTTGTGGGACTCTGTTCCGCATCTCTATGTAACTTGCATTAAAATATAACACTAAGCGGTTTACAACTTGATCGCCGTAAACACAACCTACAATACCACCGCTCGTGTTATTTTACATTCAGCGGTGCTGGTGGAACTCTATCCGAAGTGAACACAGGAACCCACTATTCTAAAGTAACCAGCCGGTCTATACTGTCAACATCTCACCCACAAATCACACACAGAACACACAAGAGTGAGATCTCATCTCACTCAGTAATAGACTACTTTTGGTTTGACTTAATTTTACATCTGTCTGTTTTGTGCGAGTCTCAAATAAACATTATTCTTTCTTAAAACAGAGGTGTATTGAACTTAAAATGAACTGTCATTCCATCTTGTTTGTAAGGATTGACAGCTCACTTCATGTTTACTTCAGATAATTTTACAAGGTGAAATCTTCAGATGTTTAAAGAATCTCACCGCTGAGGCTCAGACAAGTGAAATTGAACTGTAAGCGGTAGCGTGGAGAAGGTGATTTACAAAAAAGTTATGACATTGACAGACGCTGTCGAAAAGTCACGTGATCAATACCTTATATCATGGCTTTTCAACAATCGAATTCACTCATAGAATGGCTTCGTCTAGAGCCTCTGGTCAGGCAGTGCCTGGCATGGTGCTGGGGACTAAGATTGTATGATCAGCGGGCTTAGCGCGAGTTTTTTGACGTACTCGATCACGTTAACGTAAACGTTTGCTTATGTCAAATTGTAAAGAAATCGATACCACACAGCGCTTATTCAGTTTCCATGAAAATTAACGTTTACGCTTGTCAATAATAATTGCTAAAAGTTAATTCTGAAAACAAATTATTAAAAACGTTATATTAAAACAATATTTTTTTGTACCGATTTTCTCAAAAAACCAACGATGCTGTTTTAGTTTTCATCGAAATCGTGCTCGAGACTCCGTTCAGTGTTTTTCGATATACTTCATAGTTTCGGATTTGGCCATCGCGCACACTTTAAAAATTCCCTTTGTATAACTTAAAAACTTACCACTTTTGAAAAGGTTCCACTGCCGATCGCTTTCCTTCTTCGTTTTTTCCAAAGTTATCATCGATTTGCGCGTCTCCAGGAACACCTTCCTCTGCCCCCAGTCTACAAGAGACTTGGCATACATTCCGGCGAAGTTCACCGCGATGTATAGCAACACATTGCTGGCCAATAGACGAAGGTAACATTTATAATCCTAAAAGAATAAGACAGAAGTTAATTAAGATGATCAGGAAATTTGTTAACGAACTAAATACCTTAATTTAAAAATAAAACTTAAATGCCCGCTTGCACAAATCATAATTATCTATATTTTATTTAATGTTATAAAGCTGAAGAGTTTGTTTGTATGTTTATCTGAACGCGCTAATCTCAGGGAATACTGGTCGGATTGGCTGTTTCTTGAGGAAAGCTATAGGCCAGGGATGGCCAACCGGTCGATCGCGATCGACTGGTCGATTGCGGCTATTAGTTCAGTCCATAGCGGTATATATAGCGATAGGTACGAATAACAGACTGCGCAACTATGTAAATACTAAATAAGTTATGTTATTAAAATAAAAAATACTACATAATTGTATATTGAACTTTACCTATTGTTACATTTGTAATTTTAAGAAGTACCTATGAAATTAGTAGATTGCACATGGGGTTACATATTTCGTCAGTAAAAAGTCGATCTTGGGTCTGATCAAGTTGGCCGCCCCTGCTATCCTTACTTCCTTACTAATCCTTACTTTAATTAATATTATAAATTCGAAAGTAACTCTGTCTGTCTGTCTGTCGCGCTTTTACGCCAAAATTACTGAACCGATTTAAATGTAATTTGGTACACAGATAGTCTAGAGCCTGAGAAAGGACATAGGCTTCTCGTACTTTTTATCCCGGGAGTATGTTCCCTAGGGACCACGCGGGCGAAGCCGCTGGCAGATGCTAGTAGGCTATATAACATCACGCTACGAAGGTAAATGTGACGCAGATGCAGTAGCGTGATTCAGCTAGTAATATTTTACAAATAAATATTTCATACATAACGGCCCAGGGTTAGCAACTAATTCCAAAAGTCGAAAATTTCTCTGCATCGCTGTCGACTGACCGAAGTGTGCGGCAAAAAACGGGCAGCATTGCACTTTGTATGATATTTGTGATCCTGCTATACCTCAACCATCATCATTTATTGGATGAAACCAGAAATTTCTGTACCTGGGACCGGTATTAGTGTACTTATATCCTGACCAAGGATTGTGAAAATAAAATCATGCTGTGAGGTTCATTGTTCATGGATTTTCTTGTGGTCGTCGCTGTTGGTTCTGACTTCCTGGAGTTGCAGTGTTAGGCGGGCGTGACTCATCAAAACAATCGGTCACGAGTCGCACGCATAGGGTTCCGAACGAATCTTACTAATGTTATTTTAAAACCGCAGGCTTCATATAGGTTTGCCGCTAATCAGCCTAAAATTTTGAAAAAAAAAACTCTTTCGGAGATATGGGGGGTCTTTGTTACATATACTTACATAATACACACAGCTACCAGGCCTAGTGTCATCTCCCATGTGGGACTCAACGTCCACCATAAAGGCCACAATTTGCGCCAAACTAGTAAAGAACCCGATGAAGATGCACCAGCACAGAGATAGCGGGAACATCGCGTATGGCACGAACACAATAAACAGCATGTACCAGACCTGGTTGTGGGACTCCTGGAAGCCAATGCCTTGTTTGCAGAGACCTGGAGAAAAGAAAAAAATATTTATTTATTTATTTAATCTGTATGTACAATAGTGGTACATGGTCGGACTTAATGCAACAAGGCATTGTGTAAAAGTAAAACTCATAAAAAAATGTTTTAAAATAAATCTTCGTCTTTTGTAGGCGATAATCTTCAGACGATTATCGCACCCGCACGTTTCATCATCATCATCATATCAGCCGAAAGACGTCCACTGCTGGACATAGGCCTCCCCCAAGCGTCGCCAAAACGACCGGTCCTGTGCGTCTCGCATCCATCGGCTACTCGCGACCTTCACCAGGTCATCGGTCCACCTTGTGTCCGCACGTTTACATTCAACCAAATAACAAAAACTCGGCTACGAGTTTGTCATACGATAATCGTAAGGTAATTATCGCCTGGAGTTTTGTTTACACGATGACACAAATTGCAATGCGATATTCCTACGATTTCTCGACTCGTCTAAACACGATCTCGTATGTCATTTTCCCATCCGTGATCCTCCTAATGCCCTTTGTGTTCCAGGGCCGCAGTTACTCTTTCGAAAATATTTCGCAACCGTGGGTATGGGAGCCCCCTTAATTTATGATTAATTTGATTTTTTGTTGTTATAGCGGAAAATACATAGTGAGAGAATTTTAACTGTCTATCTATTACGGTTCTTGAGATACAGCCTGCTGACAGTCAGACGGACTGACAGCGGAGGCTTAGTTATATGGTTCCGTTGGTTACACGTCAGATACAGAACCTTAAAAATGGATATTAGTTTTAGAAGCTAGCGGGTACACACAGCACGGGTCGATTTTCAAACTCAACCTGCGATTTTTTGGGTCGGTTCGTACCAACCATTCATTGCATACCTGCATTTGTAGATCTTCGACAGTCGTCAAGGGTAGTTAGAAGCCCGAAAGTTTAGCAATCAGTCTTTCTAGCACATACCTTGAATGATGAGTAGCACCCATGTGCCTCCTGCTGCCCAATGCAGGTGGTTGTTGGCGAAGGATAGCCACCAGCTCAGCAAACAGACACAGACGTTCAGACTTGCAAACGCTACGGTCCATAACGTATATGGTAAAGGTATATTAGGCCAAGAATCTGTAAGACAGAAATATGGCTATTTACTACATGAAAAGAGAACAATCTTTTGAAATTGCAGCAACTTTATGCTCTTCTGTATGTAATTTTTATTTTCTCTTTTAAGTGTTTTGTGTGCTTGTGTCATCGGAAAATTGCACACGCCGTGAGATTGTAAAATATCGCGTGAAATTATAAACATTTTTTTCTTAAAAAGACACGAATATATTGGAAACTATTGAAGTTGGATGGGATTTATTGGTGATTATTTCATATTATATCGAGAAGGCTCAAGGTCACTCAAAGGGCAATGGAGAGGGCAATGTCTGGAGTTTCTTTGCGTGATCGAATCAGGAATGATGATATCCGCAAGAGAACCAAGGTTACCGACATAGCCCGAAGGATCGCCAAACTAAAGTGGCAGTGGGCAGAGCACATTGCTCGCAGAACAGATGGTCGATGGGGCCGAAAAGTTCTGGAGTGGCGACCGTGTACCGGAAAACGCAACGTTGGAAGGTCTCCCACAAGGTGACCGATGACCTGGTGAAGGTCGCGGGTTGCCGATGGATGCGGGACGCGCAGGACCGGTCGTTGTGGCGACGCTTGGAGGCCTATGTCCAGCAGTGGACGTTTTTCGGCTGATATGATGATGATGATATCGAGAAATTATAACCTAATCAAAATTTATTACAATCTTAGGAGTCTGTAATTTTCCTGTGCCATATATAAATAAATAAATACACGACAGGTATATACAGTCGGCCCATAACACATTAAAATAGAGCGAGGCAATATTTTAGATCAACGAAACAATGTAGGTAAAACAAACGGTATAACATTTTATGTGAACGATGCCAAAGACACAAAGAGCTATGTAAGTGTACATACAGGGCGTTACAGAAGCACATGGTCACTGGTCATATTAAAGGGTAATGCAAATAAAAAGGGACATATAGAATAAAAAACTGACCGTGAATATTACTAATAAATTTCAAACAAATCACTTTTAAACAGTGTATGCATTTGGTGGCATTAAATCTGAGACTGAACTAAATAAACTTGTAAATTGCAAAATGGTGTGTTTGCTATGACTTTTTTCGTAGGCGTCGTTTTGTCATCTAGGTGCATGTTACTAGGGGTCGGAACTTGCTGAATTTGTTCGAAAGAGTCACTGGAACGCAAAGGGCTTTAGGAGGAACATGGATGGGCTTTAGTCAGTAAGAGTCTGACACTCGACGTCGGGGCAACGCCTTTACTTCTTCCAATCGTTGACCGTCACGCTAACTGTATCAGGTCTAGTGGTCGCAAGCGTGGAGTATGACGGTCTTGCGTTCGAATCCCGCAAGGGATATTGGGTAATTTTACCATATTTTTTTTAATGGAAAATCGTCAAATGCGTGCTTCCACTCTGAGTAGAGCAGAAGGGAGTGTCTACACCGATTGACTAAAACCGATCTGTGTCCTCCAAATGCCCATTGCGTTCCAGGGCCGCGGTGACTCTTTCGAATAAATTCCGCCACCAGCTTTTGTCCGCGACGCGCGTATCCCCTTCCCGTAGGGATTTCAGGAAATCCTATCTTAGTGCTCTCTCCTTTACTAACTTCAGCTTTCTACAACCAGTTGTTTCGGCTGTGCGTTGTCTGTCAGTCACTCATAAGTACCAGAGGAATTTTATATATTAGAATTTTAAATTAAAACCCGGTTTTTTTATTGTATCGTTTGTTATGTAATACATATTATTATTCTCTTGTACGATGCGTTTGCAGCTGTTGTGTCTATTTCTAGGTATTATGTTACTTAACACAACTCACCTTTACCATCAGTCAGCGTGTAAATAACCACCAATGCGATCTGAAATTATAACACGGAAAAAAATTTTTAATTGCGTCAATTTGCTGTTTACAGATAGATAATTAGTTAGGGAAAATGATTGAAATTGCCATATCGAGACTAGTTTGTTCAACTATTGTGCCACTCCAAAAATTTGTCTAATTCAGTGGAATCAACTCAGCTTAAGTTTGGATAAAATATAGTCCTGCCTTACCCATAGAATTACGTTTTTAAAAGACTTGTATCTTTGGTGTACAATAAAGTATATTATTCTATCTATCCTCCTCAATCAGTTAAGATAGGGCAGAAGTTTGTTTTTTTTTGGGCGCACCATACATGAAACATCTTGTTTTAATACCTTACACGACCGCGCCCGAAGATTGCCGACCTCGTGACGAGTTCGCTTCTGTCTGGACGGCCCAATTACAGGCCAATTTATCGTATTAAAAATCGTTCTGCCATCCAAGTCCTCGAGTCAAACGACGATAGGATGCCTTAATTTTTTAAATTATTTTTTAAATTAATGCTACGATTGCGTATTCGTTGTATTAGGGTGAAACTTTATCAGTATTGTTTTTGTTGTTCGCCGCGCTTAGTAGCGTCTATCTCGGCGGTCTGTTGTACCTTTCTGCAGGTAAATTAATTCATAGAGGCTTGGCACAACACTGGAAGTTGATGTTGCACCGAAAAACAGCCTAGTTTAAAAAAAAACTATTTTTTTTAACTTTTGCCCCACATTATACAGAATATCTTGTGTATCGAGAGTGCATTCACAAACATATAATCTCACATACACAAACAGCAAGACCCGGAACAACTATCGGTAGGCCATACGAATATTTGTTCCATGCGGGAATCGAACCCGCGACACGCAGCGCAGCAGCGCAATCGCTCAACCAATGCGCCAACCGTGTCGTCAAAATTCAAATTGATTAGTTTAAATACTGTTTAGCAGATACTCACTTTAAGGGCTAAATCGACGAGGTTGACCATGATGAGGGACTTCTGTCGCTGTCTCCGAGAATATTTTTGGTACGATAGTTCTATGCTTCGAGTCTGAAAATAAACGATCAGTTTGAGTAAAAAGTCCAAAATGAAAGTGGATACTTTGCAATGTTCACGAAAAACCAAACTCACCCTAAAAGTATTACTGAAGGCTGGAAAGAATATACCTTTGTAATAGCGTGGGCTAGGCATTTCATCCTCAAAAACTGAAAATAAACAAGTTATAGTATACAAAGCGACACTGGAAAACTCTATATTTTGTGAGATAATCGATCACTTTGTACTTAGGACAATTCAAGCACTAGCAAAAGTTAAAGAAATGAGCAAGCCCACTCACAATGTGCCAAAAAGAACACAAGAAAAAAGTTTATGTACGAATCTTTGCTACGATGTGACGTAGCAATGTGCTACGGCGTAGCAGTTTCGTAGGCTTTGTTAGTCAGGCGATAACATTTGGGAAGTGTTGCTTGACATCGTTATTTATTTTTTAAGATTTAAAATAAAACAAAATGCTGACGAATATTGATACAGTAGAAAAATCAAAATATTGAAGATCTTAACTGAATCTCTAAACAAAGTGCCATTGAAAGATTACGTGACATTTTAACAGCGTTTATTGTCAATCGCATAGGGTTAATTCTACTAAGTTTCGAATTTGCACGTCAGTTGCAATCTGTCAAACAAGCCGCAATTTCCATATATTTTTTAAAAAATAGTAGAATTGGCACTCATACCTACATTTTTGACATTTCAATTACTTACTGCGATCATCATCTTCTAATAGAAGCATGCTGTCCGTGCATGAAGATAAGATGCGATGCTGAAAAAGAAAAATATATACTAATGTTGATAGTTGTGGTGAGTAGTAACTCACTGTCAATCTATCATAATAGGTCCAGAGTGAGTGATGTTAGGTTAACAATAAGTATGTTGTGCTGGGGTGAATGGCCATACAAGAATGTTTGTCCTGCTTCGCAGTAGATCATTCCCAAAGGTGCATAAGTAATGTATTTAAGGTAGGTTTGACAACCTGATTTTTATCACTATCGTCCAGGCAATAGGTCAATTATACGGTGTGAAACCCAAATATATAAAAGTGAATTAAAAATAGTGTTTTCCTTATCAATGTTTCCCTAAAATTAAAAAAAATGTGTATTAATAAAGATAAAACATAATTACCCTATTTATTTGTTTCTTAGGTAACTCTATCTGGAAGTCGCGACATAACAAACGACATGTAACTCGCGGATTTACTACTAATGTACTTGTAACTTTTCTATAGTATTTCATAATAATTGCTATAGTATGACATTTTGCTATTGTTTACCGTCATTTGTCTGGGTATTTGACGTAATATGCAGTAATTGCATATTACGAACCACATTCATCGGAATGGTATTGACCACAATTTTAATTTGTGATTCCCGTAAATTAATTGTTTTGTATTGTTTTACTTTGAAAACTAACCATAGGCGGGTACCTAATGATTTATATTGTTTATTTGTGGGCATAATGTTACCACAACAATAGCGTTTTCACCCGACTGCCAAGGAAAGATTATGTTTTTCGCACGTATCTTGTATGTATGTTTGTTTGTAAATTTCTTTAGTTCGGAAGGAGGTAACCTTCCGAACGGCTGCTTGGATTTCTTGGTGTCGTTAGATTCATTTCAAAAACCCAAGTGTCCTTAGATAGATGTTTAAAAAAACCTGTCAAGAGCGTGTTGGACTCGCGTGCAAAGGGTTCCGAACGAATTTTCTTTTTAACATGTTATTTTAACACTATAGACTTCTTATAGGTTTTCCTGTAATCTATTGGTAAAGATTTATTATCTCCACATTTTTTCAAAATTTTATGCTCAGTAGTTTCGGAGATAATGGGTAGAATGGTCATTTTTCGTCTAATTTCTTGAATAACTTCAAAACCAATTATTTGAAAATAATGAAAAAAATATAATTTAAATCCTTACAGTAAGCCCCTTTCATTTGATATGTCACATGATATAGTTCAAAACACTTTTTTTTTTAAATTTTCTAATTCGACCCCCAAACTAAAAAAATACTAATTTACGTAACACGTCCGTGTTTGGGTCACAGAAGTCCATATGTGTAACAAATTTCAACAGAATCGGTCTAGTGGATCCGGAGAAAACTGACTGTGACAGACGGACAGACAGACACTCGAGTGATCCTATAAGGGTTCCGTTTTTGTTCGGAACCCTAAAAAGGAATATGGTGGATTTTGGGCGCTAAATTTTAAGTTGTTAATTTTTTTTTACCGAAATCTATCGAGTAGGGTATCAAAATAAAGGATATTAAATGGAGGTTACAAAAATATTGTTTAAATTCAATTAGGAAACAGTTTTCGTTCAGAAGAGGTGTCGGTTTCAGTCTTTTTAGTGCATTGCTTATAAGATGACTGTTTCGCAGTCGGGATTTTTATTTTTCTAATTACATTTAATCTTGTTACGTTGAGGGAATATTATACAAGATTTTTGCGATCGCTATTTTATTAAAGTTCGAACTTTTTTAATAGGACCTGGCATAACCCCCGCGCCACCAAGTTGCGGCGCACGATCTTACATGCATGTATAGGTAGAGGACACTTAAACAAACGAAAAATGTTGGCAATATGGTGCCCTAAAGTGTCACGTTGCGGAAGGTAAAATCGCTATGACTAAAACAGTGCACAGTGGCAGAATAAGTGGCTACTTTTATATAATAGGTCTTAGATCAATATTCATCAAAATCATTATTTACAACACATATAAAAACAAAGAAAAAAAAATACACAAAAACTAGATTGTTGCCACATCAACACATTTGCTGTCAAATTGATGATTCGATAGTGGTCATACGTGCACCTATCAATAGTAAAAAAAAAAAACGATTTTGAGGCAAGAAACGCTTAGTATCGTTTAATTGTTAGTGTCGTGTCGACCACTTAAATCGTGTAGCGCTTTTTTTTTTCTTCTTTTTTTTTTTTTTTTGGCCTGGACCACTCGTAGTTCACCTCTCTAAGGGTGGTTACTACTCAACCGGGCTAGCCTGTGGTGGCCTCTGAATGATTATAAAGCCCCCAGCCAAGGCAAATAAAACTACTTAAACCTACTACTCTGCTCGCTGGGGGCCTGTGGGCCTGTGGGGTACGGGCCTCGGCTCAGCGGCATCGTTATCGGGTGTAGCGTTTTATGCATGGGAATATTAGCTGCAGAAATCCAATTATTTTAATCCTATTTTGCAATCTGTCATTTGAATAGTCAACAATACAGTACCTAACTGTATTTTTGACTATTTAAATGACAGATTGCAAAATAGGTTTAAAATTATTGGATTTCTGCAGCTATTTCCTACTTTATGTATTAATATAAATTGATTCCATTCCAAATTAACATTCCAAAAGTTTTAAAATGAGTCAACTAGCCTTATATGTACTGGTATATTACCAGTGTTATGTAAGTTAACACTGCACTATTTATATCATGAAAAACCATATGATTTATTTCTATTATCCTCCCAAAAGGAATTTAATCATTAGCTATCACAAATAATAATAATTAAACTAGTTATTATTACAAAATTAGACCTTGGCTTGTTATTATAAGGAAAAGCATCGGTAACCTATATTAGAAAAATACAATTAGGTACACTAAATAAATCGGTATTTTTTTCCTAATTTTTAGTTGATACTAGCTTCTACCAGCGGCAAAATGGGTGGGCATGGGGCATAGGATATTCATATGGTCGATAGTGCTGAAAAGCTGGTGAGCCTGGTGAGGGTCGCGGGAAGCCGATGGATGCGAGACGCACAGAACTTTCATTGATTTTGAAAAATTAAAATATAAATTACCTACACAAAAAAAAATGTGACATCACTTGTTTTGCCCCTGTACCCTTCGTACGTAAAGTAGGGGCTTAATTTTCCGCACTAAGACTTCGGTTAAAATTGCAGAGAATAGAATAGGTACTCTTTAAAAGCCGTTGGATGCGAGACGCACAGGACCGGTTGTTGTGGCGACACTTGGAGGAGGCCTATGTCCAGCAGTGGACGTCTTTCGGCTGATATGATGATGATGATGATGATCCTTTACAGAGATTACTTACGTTCCTCCCAGTGGTCGAGCAATTGTCTTGTCCGACTTCTGATGGCGGATACTCCATCTTGGGCGTTTAGTTGTTTCCTGCACAAAAGAAACATGTTTCAATTATTTATTTGTAATCTACAATATTCAAAGCGCAAGCTTTGATGGCTACAGATTGTGGACCTATCCTCTTATTTTAAGATCTCTTCACGATATATATATTTTTTTTTTTCGGTCATATGAATTTGTCTTATCTTAATTTGTATTGTCCTTCAAGACATTAATCTTGTAAATTAAATCCTACATTTTAATTGTATTTAATAAGCATAAGTATAAAGAGCTATTTAATTATTTTTTTTAACTAGAGAAGAACTTTATTGGCAGAGAGGCGGATGTTTACATAGGTTTTCTATAAAACGTGAAAAATCGGTTCATTAATTATCAAGATTAAAGTTTTTATGAGACACCGTGAGGAGGAAGAAGTTATGCTTATTTGGCACACACATAATGGAAACATGCAGTGAGGTTTATTTTCCTAGCAGTAAACCGCAGACTACCCCCTTTTTAGTCGACTTCAAAAAGCGAGAAAATTTCAATTCGTTTTTTTTAGAATAGAATAGAATAGAAAATCATTTATTCAGCACAGACAAACGCACAGCGACAAAGTAAACAGAAGTAATAGTAGGTACACAATTGCGCTGAGCGTGCCCATACCGAAAGGGTAACCATCTCAGCATTTGCTGGGCGTCAGACACCCAGCGCTGGTTTTCAGTTGGCACCCCACAGTGACACACGGACGAAGGTAAACACAATAAACATAGTACTTAATTAAATATTGATAAATAAAATAAACATAAATCGTAAATAAATACAGTAATATAAAAACTATAAAGTTAAAAGTAACATTTAAATCTGTGTAGTGTGTATCCAATAAATGTGTCAAACTGCCAACATGGCGCATCAGTCGACCAATGGCAAGCCACTGGGCCGGCTGACGTGGCATTTGTCACGTTCGGCGCGGCAATTATAATCAAAACCCTAAGTAAAAGTTAAAATAGCAACGACTGTCGCAGAAAAACGGAAAATGAAAGTGAAAAACGCGTGGATCCTGGCATTAGACGTAACGGGCTCATCATATTCAGTCTACCGACTACCCCCATATCACTGGAAATTAGGTACATTAGTAACTGGTGAGTATTTATAACAAAATTATTAAAATAGGTGATTAAATAATTGATTAAGATGAAATGTCAAATGAAAAAATTAATGTGTGATTGTAAATGATAAGATTAATAAATAAAATTTCAAATATTTTACTGAATTATATAAACGATTTATCAACATCGACATTATTGAATTCGTTTTGCGAAAACAAAATGAATTTCTTAAGATTTGCCTTAAAAGTGTTTATATTTGTCAAGTCCCTAATGGGTGGGGGAATGTTATTCCAACATTTGGAGGCCGCATAACGAAAGCTTCCTCGGAAGGCTGCGGTACGGTGATGCGGGGTGGCCAGCTGCTGAGCACAACGCCTGGCTTTGCATTGCCGGTGACTATTTACCCACACAAGCTTCGAGTACAGGTATGACGGACATTTGTACTTAATGACGCCGAAAAGAAGACAGGCTAAGTGTAACTTCCGACGTGATTTCATCTTTAAAATATTATGCTTGTTTAGAAATGGTGTAATGTGGCTCCTTGGTGGTACGTTAAAGCAAAATCGCGCGCAAGCATTTTGAACCCGTTGGATTAGTCGTACGGTACGTGCCAGTAGTCGAGGCCCTACGACGGTATCGGCATAATTTAACTTAGATAGAACTAGACTCTCAACTAGAAGTACACGCAGATCTTCGCTTAAATATGGACGCATCTTATATAACACTTTTAGACGGTAGAAGCAGTTTCTAACACAATTTGCAATATGGGCTTCAAACCGTAATTCTTGGTCCATGATTAAGCCCAAATTTCTTGCTTCATAAACTCGATCAATACATTGGCCCAATACGCACACGTTTGCATGATTTGGATTTATTTTACTCAGTTGATTCTTAGACCCAAAAAGCATAAATTTAGTTTTGGCCGGGTTGAGTAATAAGGAGTTTTGTTTCGACCAGTCCACGATCCTGTCCAGGTCCTCATTTAACAATTTGACTGCGGCTTCATAGTCTTCAGGTTTAAAAGAAAGATATAATTGAATGTCATCAGCATAAATATGAAATTTAGAATTTTTGGGAACATTAACAATATCTGCAGTATACAAAATAAATAAAGGGGGACCCAGTATAGATCCCTGTGGAACACCTTTTGTTACTGGAGTCATATTTGAAAAAATACTGGATCCATTGGCATCTTGAATTTCAACCAGTTGTTTACGATTGCTAAGATAACTGTTGAACCATGCAACTGTCGGTGCATCAAAACCATAATACATCATCTTAGATAGCAAAAGTGATAAATTTATAGCATCAAATGCCCGGGAAAAGTCCAGTAGAACTAACAGGGTACAACATCCTTCATCTTGAGCCGATAAAATGTTATCCGTAACATCTAACAGAGCCGTTGCAGTACTGCGACCCTTCCTAAAACCTGATTGCGCCTCCGGTAGGATGTTATTTTGCTCAAGGTATGTAGATAATTGGGCATTTACTACTTTTTCAAGTACTTTTGATAAGAAGGGTAAAATGCTTATAGGCCGTAAGTCCTTTATAGTGCTTGGGTTTACGACTTTAGGTATAGGACGCACCACTGCAATTTTCCACAAGTCAGGAAAGGTTGATGTAGAAATTGAATTGTTAATAATAGAAGTCAGGATATCTAAGGTTTGTGGGAGGGTCATAAAAAACATGTCAAGCGTAATGTGGTCAAAACCCTCGGCATTAGATTTACATATTGATAAAAATTTGATAATTTCTGATTGGTCTACTTGATTAATAGAAAAAATACCTTTATTAAATCTGTGCGACTCATAAAAAACCAAACATGTTGCTGGCGCCGCACTATCACCAGGGACATTCAAGAAATGGGAATTAATCTCATCAGGGTCATTAATATGTGAGGGTAGTTCAGACAAACTTTTAAAGGGTAATAGGGTTGACTTTAGATTTTTCCATAGGGTTTTGGGCTGGCGTATTTTACTATTAATATTTTGTTTGAAATAAGCCACTTTTTCATAGTATAAGGACCTATTGACTAGACCTTTAAGCTCCTTATAATATAATATTTTGCTCTCTGACATAGAACTTCTACATTTAATATTTGCCTGGTTGCGCAGGCGCATCATAAACTTGATATTATCCGTGATCCATGGATATGACCTTTCCTTAATAAATTTAGTCTTACGTGGAGCGTATTTATCAAAAAGCGAGGTGATGTTATAGTTAAGTTGATCCACCATTATATTTACGTCACCTGACGCAGCTGTTGCAAGCCAGTCCACTGAGACCAGGTCCTCCTCAAACTTGTCCATTGGTATGTTTTTCAAATTTCTACGAGTTACAGAAATTGGCGGTATTTTCTCCTTTTTAAAATGAAAAACAGCTGTAATAAAAGCATGCGCACCAAGCGCGCTGATCCAGTCCACCTCAATGTCGCGCGCCCTAGCATCCGTACACACGAGGTCTATAAGGGTTTCGCTAGTGGAAGTAAAATGTGTAGCAGATTGCACTAATTGACTTAGTTCGAGACTTTGAAGAAAAGTATTCAATTTCTTCGTTTTAGTGTCTGTTTGATTAAGCCAGTTAACATTAAAGTCGCCCAAGAGAATAATGTGTGTGCAAGAAGTTATAGAATTTATTGAACAAGTAAGCGTGTCTAGAAATAAATCTACATCCATCCAAGGGGGTCTATACGCAGTGCCGATTGCAATCTTGACACCATTTGTGCTCAAAACTAGCCACATTTGTTCAACTGATTCGTGAAGAGGGTCAACCGGGTGCGCATGGGTACGCACCTTTATCCCGCGCTTGATGTAAAACCCAACGCCCCCGCCGCGGCCACCGCGCACGCCCACCGGTCGCGGCGCGTGCCGCAGCCGGTACCCGGGCACGACGGGCGCGCGCCCCTCCTCACCCGTTCTAAGCCAAGTCTCATTTATGGCCATTAAACTGACATCATGATGCTCCATTGCAGCGATAAAATCATCATGGTTAGTTCCTAATGAGCCAGGGTTGAGAAATCCAATTTTAAAATACTTTGCGTTCATTACAATATATTAGTATAACCAATCATCACAATGCCACACAGAAAACAAATTCCTGCAATGAGATAACAATTAGTTAATGGGTTTTCGTAATAACAACAACAATTTAATTTTAATGTAACTTCGTCAAAAATACAAAACAATGTCAAAATAAGCAGACCCGCGACTAAAATGCCCTTAAATACATATATGTATAGTGTGTCAACTTGAAGTATAACTGTAGGAATATAAAATGTGGAAAATGGGGTGAATGCTTGTGAAAAATAAATAATATTATATGTGAAAGAATATAATAACAATTTGTAATGATGGGAGATGGATACCATCAAACCTGTGCCACTACGAAAAATGCCAACGAAAATAATGCACCCTTTAGGCTGGGTTAGCTGCAGCCAGAAAAATACACAGCAAATAATAACAAAAAATACAACAACAGACACAAAAAAAGCTAAAAAACAAACGTAGTAACGTGTAAAACAGCAAAGATGTAATTTAAAAACTATTTTTATACTAAATAATATGCCAATCAAACTGAACCATTGAGAAAAATTCGGTGCAAATCAAGGTCTGAACGAATACGATATGGAGCTACCCCATCCTCTTTCTTTACATATATGCGGCCGTCTTTGGTCCACACATACTTAAATTTATGCTTTTGCCCAGCCTCACGCGCATTAAAAAACAACCTTCCGTTAATCGGCGTCAGCCGCTCGTTCACATAGAACCGTCTCGTAGGCCCGCGCAAGTCGAGGTCCGCCGTGGTAAGGCCGCGTCGCACGCGCGCCGCTCGCAGCAGTTGATCGCGGGCAGCGCGGCGCGACAGTCGCACAGAGAGCGCGCGCGGCCGCGCCTGTTCCGCCCCGTCCGCCCCGCTAGTCGCGGTAAAATTGCGGCGCACCATACCGATACGCTCTGCATTAACTATTTCGCGCTCGTCGATGCTAACTCCCAGCTTCAAAGAGACCAAATGCACCAAATGTAGCGGGCTCTCATCTTTAGTTTCCGGTATACCGGTTATTATAACGTCATTAAGCAGAAAATCCTGATCGCGTTCATTCAACTGTAGCTTCAGCTCCGCGATAGTCTCCTCAAGGTGGTCGAAAGTTGAGGGCTCCTTCTCCTCAAAACGTCTCTCGAGATGGGAAACTTTGTCCTCAACCAGATTTATGCGTTCCCTGCATAGCCCGACATCAGCTTTTAAGCTCGCCATTTCGTCCCGAAACTGTCGCAACTCCACTCTCATGGCACTCAGTTCCTCACGAAAGCAGCGAATCTCATATGCTACGTTTAGCTCCCGAGTGTCTGTTGTTATTGGGGAGGGGGACTGAATTGACTGGCTGATTGCTGGTTCTACATTTACGTGCTCAGCCACTGCACTCTGGTTAACTGCTGGAGACTGAGTTTTAGCAGAAGGCTGGATTACACTGGCCTGGCTGTTAATTATTGCACCGTCAGATGGGCCTTTGACGGGCGTAGCTGAGTTGTCCTTTCTCGGAATCTTCACCTTACAATCCGGTTTTTCATGTTTGTTACCTCATAACTCCGTCATTTATGAATAGATTTGAAAACATCTTGTTTTATGTGAAAGGATATATTTTATTCCGATTGGTTCCATAGAAATTCCATCAAAATCGGATCAGTAGTTTGGCTTTTAAATCAAAGTAGCTGGAATTCGTCTACTTGGATAACATCCAAGTAAACGAAATTGCGTATTTTGCTTTCCTGTGACTTTCCACTGGTATTGTTATACTACGGCCACACTACCGTAATATGGCAATAATTATGGCAATAATTGGTGTTGTTTCAGTTGGTTTTGTTTCAACTATTGGCCATAATTATTGCCATATTACGGTAGTGTGGCCGCAGCATCAGGTGTGGGGTACCTCATCTTTAAGCAATGTTTGCATTGCATCTCAGTCGCTATCTGTCAAAAATGTATAAAAATTGAGGGCTTGTTTGACAGACTGCGTCTGCAAACATTGCTTAAAAAACTGGCCAAGTGCGAGTCGGACTCGTGTGCAAAGGGTTCCAAACGAATTTCTATTTTAACATATTATTTTAACACTACAGACTTCTAATAGGTTTTCCTGTAATTTTTAGGTAAAGCTCTATTATCACCATTTTTTTGAAAATTTTAGGCTCAGTAGTTTCGGAGATAAGGGGGGGAATGGTCATTTTTCGTCTAATTTCTTGAAAAACTTCAATACCATTTATTTTAAAATTATGAAAAAAATATAATTAAAACCCTCACAGTAAGCCCTTTCATTTGATATGTCACACGATATTGTTTAAAAAACTTTTTTTTTATTTTCTAGTTTGACCCAAAAAGTGACACCCATACTAAAAATTTTATAGTTTACGTAATGCGTCCGTGTTTGGGTCATAGAAGTCCATATGTGTATCAAATTTCAACAGAATCGGCCCAGTGGATCCGGGGAAAACTGGCTGTGACAGACGGACAGAAAGACAGACACCCGAGTGATACTATAAGAATTCCTTTTTTTTTCGGAACCCTAAAAATATTATAATTAGCCCTTAGAGTGCAAAAGACATTATAGTGTAAAAGAGTATGTGCAAACGTAGAAGCATTTATTCCTGTACTCTCTTATTTAGAGAGTAGACACCCAGGCCCTGTCATAATACCAGCGTTGTTATATATATATTTTTTTAAACATCGCAGCATATGCTGAGACAGGGAACTTTTTGGCCTCGCACAGATTCAATTCATGATGTTGCTTTTGTTAACTTATTACCCAAAGGGTAATCCAAAGGGTAACCAACGAAACCCTATTTCTAATCCTCCGCTGTCCGTCGTTCGTCCATCTGTCCGTCTGTCTGTCAGCGGGCTATATCTCAAGAACACAGAAGACAGTTGAAATTTTCACAGATTATGTATTTCTATTGCCGCTATAACAACAGATAATAAAAATGAAGGTTTATGGTACAGAACCTTTCGCGTGCGAGTCCGACTCGCACAGTCTGGTTTTTACTGCTAGTGTTACTTTATTTTACTTTTTTGTGTGTCTTGTGCGATCCCTAATAAACATATTTCTTTCTTTCTTTTTGTTTTATCCTCATAGTCCCAAAGGAACGGCAATGTTGCACAAGCGGTGAGAGATCAGGCACATGTATACGTGCTCTCCGACACAAAGTGTCTACTTTACACCTCTCCTGCTAATGACAAATCGCTCCTGGAAAAACCTAACCACTATGGAATGGTAGGTAGTTTTGCATACGTAAGTGTCAAATAAAACATTATCCAAAAAAGGACAATCTTTCCCATGTGACCTAATAACTGTACATGAAATATTGAAACATAAACAACAAAATATACATTGCGGACGAGAATAACATGAAACTAAAACACCTAACAGGATATCAAAACAAGGGTAAAACACTAATGTGTAATGTAATGTTGATGACTATTTGGATTTTAAAAGAGACATTGACCTCTGAATTTGTTTTGTTGTTTCTTTTCAGGGTAAACAGGTTGGTTACCTCTTTTTACAACCAACCAACCTATTTACAACGGAACCCTATTTCTTAAGCCGTATCCGTCAGTCCGTTCATCCGTCCATACTTCCATCTGCCCGTCTTCCGTCCGTCCGTCCTTCAGTCTGTCAGCGGGCTGTATCTAAAGAACCGTAATAGGTAGACAGTTGACATATTCACAGAGTGTATATTTCTATTTCTGTTACAAAACACAGTAAAAAATCTATTTCATCGAAAATTAATAGGGGCCCCCATACAGCAAACCTATTTTTTCGGTTTATGGTACGGAATCCGAATCGTGTGTTGTGTGTCTGACTCACACTTGGCCGTTTTTTTTGGATGGGCACTCACCAAATGACTTCTCCCGCTCAGCCTAAAGTGGGAGGGATTAATTATTAGTATCAGTAACAGACTTTTACTGACTAAAACCCACCCGAGTTAAAAAACATGCCAAACCAATTGCCCTTTGCGTTCCAGGGCAGTGGTAACTTGTTAAAACAATTCTGCAACGTTGGTTTAGGTACCTAGACTTTTCTGTCATCATTATATCAGCCGAAAGACGTCCACTGCTGGAAATAGGCCTCCCCCAAACGTCGCCACAACGACCGGTCCTGTGCGTCTCGCATCCATCAGCTACCCGCGACCTTCACCAGGTCATCGGTCCACCTTGTGGGAGGCCTTCCTTGTGGGAAACCGTAAATAATGTGGCTAACTATCGTCAAAGTGTTGTTTCAGAAAATATTTGCATTAATAGATGTACGTTAAATATATGTCAAAAGTAACGATTACGGTACACATTGATATCAACAGCCCATGCATGAACGACCTTTGACAGTCAATTTATATGGAATAAAACAATCCGTTGTATGTATTTGAAGAATGTCAAATACGGTACAGTACGTTAGTTATAGTAACTGACCGTTTGTCGATGTTCTATAGCAACGGCCGTCACGAACGTCAATGTGGTCAACATTAATACCGACGAGATTGCGGCAAGAACTACCAGTAGCCTTCCTACTACCTCTTGCTGATAGCCTCTAAACAAGACTTAAATGAAGTTAGAACGAATTACTAAAAACTAGCAAACACAGCGCTGTCACGTTGGCGACGCATTGCTGCCAACATTATCTTGTTTTACCGCCTTTCCTGCGACCTCTCGGATGTATAAGATACATATTATTATAAGATCTTTATGGTCTGCAATGAAGATTAAATATTATATTATAAGGTCCTTTTTTGTGGCTGTGAAATCGTCAAATGATCCCGCTCTGGGCGGACCGGGAGGGAGGTTCAGACTCTTATTGACTAAACCCATCTGTGTTCCTCCAGATGCCCTTTGCGTTCCAGGGGCGCAGTGACTCTCTTGGACAATTCCGAGACATATTATAAGGTCCTGGTTTCCGTTCTCAAGGTCGGCCTAAGTGTTAGTCGGTTTTTCCATCAAGACATTCTCAGTGGCTGTCCAGATTAATTGATTTTAACTGAAATCTACTGGGTGTCTGGCGCCCAGCAAATGCTGAGATGGCAACTCTTTCAGCATGGGTACGCTCAGAAAAATTTTACTTGGTTAGTCTGTAATATTCTTCACAGAGTCGAATAAATGTTTCCGTTTCTTATACTATTCTTTGTTGATGCCAGTTTGATGTCAATAGGCTCGCCATTATTGCTGTACTAGAAAGGTTAAGGGAGAAGGTAGTTAAACACATAGTAATAAATAAAATACTGCTTTAACTAATGTTTCAATTGATTTAGCAATCGTTACTGTTGTATTATAATTGTTTTTTTTTTTGTATTTTATTCATAAACTGTTTATAAATAAATCAAAACGATTAAAAAGACATGAAGATTGTTTACCTTTATTTAAATATCTAAACCTTTCTACATAGTATACAAGGTTACTGGTAATTCGACGTATATCCGTCAGAGGCTGATAAAGGGGCCAAAATGCAACAAATTGAACCCCCCATATATATGGCCGAAATTCAATAGTTTTCGAGATATTTGAATTTTAAGAGTTTTTTTTATATTTACCCAAAATTTTACATTTAATTCCAAATAAAAAAAAACTGCATATTTGAATGGGTACCATTAAAAATGATGTTGTAGCCAATTTAGCTATGGACACAATTAAAACTACTTAATTTAACAAAATAATAAAATAACGAGCAATATAAGAATAATATCTTACCAATATTTTCATTTTACGCTTCAAAAATGATGTCTCGTCACAAAAATTTCTATGACATTCGTACAAATAACTAAAACAATTTGCCTATTCTGTAAGCTTTCCAAAAAGGTATAAAAGTCAATTTTAATATACATAATTCGTGGCATGGCATGGGTTTTAACAGGCGCGGGGAGAGAAATCATCTGTGTTTTTAGATTATGATCCTCGTTAAAACAACCGATTTTACTGGCGAAATTCTTCGTGCTGGGGCGGGGTATGCGGGCGTAAAAAACGTCGTCTGCTGCGCTCGCGTGGCCTTCCTTAGAAAGTTTTAACTCAACGCCGCGCAAGCCCGTGTGTTGTTATTTTGCTATTAACCAATCTCTCATTTTCTTGTTATTCTTTTTGTTATCATTGTTATTTCGGATAACATGGCTTCGTATTCTAATAACGAATACGCAGACATAATGTTTTGTTATGGTTTTGCCGATGGAAACGCGGCTGCAGCTCGGCGAGAATACCAACGCCGCTTTCCCGATCGTCGACTTCCCCACGTTATTGTTTTCGGGAGTACCTATCGACGATTGTCTGAAACTAGCAGTGTTCAGAGAGCACAATTCAACGCTGGCAGACCTCGACGGTACTCGGCTGACGAAGAGGACACCATTCTTCAGTGTTTTATTGATGACCTAAACATCTCAACGAACATTGTTGCAAGGGAGCTCGGTATGTCCCAGTGGAAAGTGTGGTCGGTAGTACATCTATCAGGTAGACACCCGTACCATTATCAACCTGTCCAAACATTGCACGAGGGAGATCCGGCCAGGCGACTCGAATTTTCTTGGTTTATGTTAAACGCTGACGCTGACCAGGAACATTTCCTAAGAAATATTTTGTGGACTGAAGAGTCAAAGTTTGACCGGGATGGTATAACGAATTACCATAACTGGTACACCATACATGGTGGACATCCCACCCACGCGCACAAAACGTTTTGGGAACACAGTCATAGTGCGTGCAGCTAAGGAGTGGAATTCCCTGCTGGAGTCTGTGTTTCCTGATAGCTATAATCTGGGAGTATTTAAGTCAAGAGTGAATAGGTTACTTCTAGGTAAGCGTGCTCCATCTTCGACCACATCATCGCTTACCATCAGGTGAGATAGTGGTCAAACGCGAGCCTATAAATAGTAAAAAAAAAACTTACATTTTTGGGCACCTAAAGCAGGCAGGAATGTAAAAAAACTAAAAGAAACTGCTTCGCAAATGAGATTTTCCCTGAACGTATGGATGAGTGTCCTTGATAATTATTTGCTGGGCCCTAATTTCTTGCACCAGCATTTTAACGGCGAAAATTACGAGGAGTTTTTGAGAAACAACCTAGACGATTTGTTGGCGGATGTTCCCGAAGAAATAAAAAACAACCTTATGTTTCAACATGATGGTTGCCCAGCACATTACCGGATTACTGTCCGACTGTGGCTAGAGGAGAGATATCCAAACCGATGGATTGTGAAGGGAGGGCAGACAAGCATATTATAAACTGGAAGATTATGTCCTTGATAAAAATGCTTGGCTAAATGCCGGTCCTGCTCCACAGCCACAGCAGCATGGGTCCACTTGTTAGGTTTTTGATAATTGGAAGAAATGCTTACCCTTTTTTATGTTCTCCTATACAATCGTTTATTTATTATTTCTTTGCATTATTGTATTAGCAAAGTATACACAATAAAGCAGCCTTCTTTTTTTTCTTTTCTTAGTTACTTGAAACCATAGTTTTGTATAACGTAGAAGCATATTTTCAATTTTTTGTAAATGTGAGCACTATGGAGCCATTTACATATGTAATTATAGATTTCGTTATTAAATTAGTTTGACATGAACGAGCGTGGCAGTTGAGAGCTTGTCATGCTCACACAAATGTTTTGCTGATGGTGGCGCGTGTTTTGGATCATTTGATTCCCTTCAAAATGGTTGAGTTAGATGGTGCTGATGCACGCGTCATGTTCGTGAACGGGCGCCGTCAGTTGAAACTGGTCATCTCTTACCTGCCACTGGCTTATTTTAATCTGTACCTGCATTTTGAATTGTTTATATATTTTCTTGTTCTTTGCATTGTCCTCACATATAGAAACAATCAATGTTAATGTTAACAAGATTTTTTGTAATACATCACATGGTTTAAAAGAGTGTCCGTGGAGTTTCTTGCACGTTCTTCTCCATAGAGATCTACGCTTTGGAACGTGCAAATAGCTTCATGTTTTTGACTGACCGACTTTGACAATTCAAAAGTGCCTGTAAATGGTTTATTTGAAATATACGATTTGATTTGATTTGATTTGATTTGGGCCAATTCCGTGGCCAGCACGAAGCCCTGATATCACACCACTCGATTTTGACGTTTGGGGTCATATGAAGGAATTAGTTTATGTGACCCCAATAAATTCGAGGTGAGAACAACGTTCACATCAAGAGTGACAAAAACCGAAGTTAGGAAGAGAATTCGAACCTGCATTCGTAATCGAGGGGCTCATTTTGAACAAGATGTGTAAAATTTTTAATAAAATATGACGTACATTTTTTAATGCATTTATTTCATACAAATGACCCTTTCTCTCCCCGCGCCGATTCAAACACATGCCATGCCACGAATTATGTATATTAAAATTGACTTTTATACCTTTTTGGAAAGCTTACTGAATAGGCGTTGTTTTAGTTATTTGTACGATTAATGTCATAGAAAATTTTGTGACGAGACAACATTTTTGAAGTGTAAAATGAAAATATTGGTAAGATATTATTCTTATATCGCTCATTATTTTGTAAAATTAAGTAGTTTTAATTGTGTCCATAGCTTAATTGAAGCTACAACATCATTTTTAATGGTACCCATTCAAATATGTAGTTTTTTTTTTATTTGGAATTAAATGTCAAATTTTGGGTAAATATCGAAAAGCCCTTAAAATTCAAATATCTCGAAAACTATTGAATTTCGGCCATACATATGGGGGGTTCAATTTATTGCATTTTGGCCCCCTTATCAGCCTCTGACGGATTTAAGCCGAATTACCAGTAACCCGTAGATAGACTATAATAATTGGCGAAATGTGTTTATGTAAATTACTAGTTGACCCGCGCAACTTCGTCTGCTCCACTCCTATTGGCCTTAGCATGATGATATATAGTTTATAGCCTTCCTCGATAAATGGGCTATCTAACACTGAAGGAATTTTTCAAATCGTAGCGGTTGTTCCTGAGATTAGCGCGTTCAAGCAAGCAAGCAAACAAACAAACTCTTCAGCTTTATATATTAGTATAGATTAGTATATAAGATACAATATACTTCAGCCAATACTTCAGCCTTACCCTTCGGGGATTACATACGTGATGATACCTGTAGGTTTAATGACACCTCACAAAACTGATTTAAATCCACTCAACGTAAGGTTCAGTTGAAAACCAGCGTTAGGCAATTACTAAGTTAACTAGTACGCAACTAGTAGTATTCATTTTGAAAATCTAAGGACCTTTCTGGCACAGTGGGGGCACACAATTTAATGTTTTCAAATTAACTCTCCATTTTTCCAATATTGTGTGTATCTGTTTGTGCTAAATAAATATGTTTTCTTAATTTGTTTATGACTATTAAGTTATTGAATTGATATGACTAGTTTGTTTAAGAGACCATAACAACCTATTTCAAAACCACAATATGTTTAACTCGTATATGTTGGTTATTATTTACATATGTATGGCATGTATGTTACATTGTAATAATCGTATGCCAGACGTGTCCCTACAGTTTATTAATAATAACAATAGACTAAATTATCATATGTTTATATTATCCTCTAATGTACCTTATAGTAGGATAATAAAACTACTACTAACTAGAACTGTCCATCATCATATTCCTACTATTATCTCATGTTACTTGGGATCGGCACAACCCGTTTTTTCTTCCATTCTGTCAACCGTCATGCTATCACGGACTTCTTTTTTTTTTCCATCCCTCTCCGTCTCCATCCATCCACATTTATATTCGTCATCCCTCTTCTTCACATGACCATACCAAGACATACGTTTCACTTTCAACTTACGCTGTCGCTGAAAACCAGCGCTGTGGCTCTATCTCACACACGAGTCCTAGCATTATGTTGAGCGATGGCCGTTTTGCGCGAATGTGTACTCTTTTCAAATATAAGATTTACAATATATGGATATAGATAAATCCTTACCTTACGACATAGTGCTGTGAGAGTAACTAAAATAAACCAAACGCTCGATTTTTACATCTGTTAAGGCTGCTTTCTCGAGAAATTCTTAAAAACAGCGTGCAGATGAAGCAACTTGTCGTAGGCATTTACTGAGAAATTACATCAGAAAAAAATAGGTAGTAATCTACATGATATGATACGTAATTTGGTTTAGCCAGAATTTATGTATCGGTATCACATAATAAGGAAAAAATCACCTAGTCCCCTCCAAATCGTTGAGATGAAACCATTTTACTCCTGATTTTTTTAACAAAACTCTAAAATAAAAAGTATCTACTGCTTTGCAATACAAAAGAAAATAATTTGGTTTTGTTACTTTTTTAAAATATGTGTTATTTTTTTATAATAAATTCAAAATGCGGGTAGCGGAGTGGCGCGTAGAGGAGTAGTTAGCTCCGTTTATGTGAACAAGGTAGGCCTATATGGGTACATGCCAATGCATGTACCCATATAGGCCTTAACTATCTTATTTTTCTAACAGCATAAGCAGCTGAGCTCAAACGCCCCGCAAGAGATGTTAAGTTAGGTCCCCATTGGAATTTATCGTCTAAAGTGATTCCTAAGAAAACTGTCTGATCAATAAATTCCAGTTTTTGTCCATTCAATACGATGTCATATTCGTTACTACATTTGGTAAAGTTAATTTAACACATTTGTTTTTTTTTTTCATTTAATACTGAGTTGTTTGCCGTAGACCAATGTTGAACCTGATGAATACTGACATCATCAAGATTTTGTGACGGTCTAACTTAAATATCAATGATGTGCCATCAGCAAATAACACCATCTTTGGTTGATTTTGAAGCAATTTAGGCAAATCTTTTATGTAGACTAAAAAGAGGAATGGACCCAATATTGAACCTTGTGGAACACTCTCAGGTAAGACATCGCAGTAAAAGTGCAACTAATATGAAAAATCGAGCTACACGCAAACTAAGTTAAAAACATTAGCTACTACAGTTTAATGATCTACCGACCACGTATTAATTCTGCGGACTACTTTTTAACCGTTATATTCTTTCAATGTTGCTACTATATCTTCATGAACACTCTTTGGCGTTAACCCTTTCTTGAACAGATTATTAATGACCGCGCGATGTTCAATTTTCTTCATTTTTTTATCACTTAACTTTCATTAAATGGCTATTAACTCTTAATACAATAGAATGAAACTTCGCTCAATGACAACTAATGAATGAATGAATATAATGAGGGTATAATTAATCAAATATTTTCTTTTTGACGTCTATGTGAAGCAGTGAACTTTTCAATCCACCCTGCATCCATAGCCTGCTTGGCACTTGACGCAAACTCCAATCAAACTCATTTTACAAACTCGTGGATGGGTCGCAAGAGCTTGCAGCAAATTCCCTTTGATTTATGCAAAAAACCGACAGTCAGGATTGGCTACAAGCACTTGCAAACCTACACAAACCAAGTCAATCTCTCTATCCTCCGTTTGGATTTGTAATGGTTTGCCAAGTGTGTGGTTTGCCAAGTGTGTGGTTTGCCAAGGTGGTTCTGGCTTAAGGCTGTCTGTTCATTGACGCGACAAACGGTTCACTTTCAATTGCTTAAAATCAGCGCACCACGTGAGTCACTGAGATTTAATACAATTTCGATGCTTAAAATTTCTCCGTTTCTCCGCTTCGCTGCCTCGTTCCAATGTAATGGATTGGCACCCTAATAGTGAGTCCACACGATACAGAATTCCATAAAATTCTATAGAATTTGCCTATGCAGCAAAACAATGCATACAAATGTCGGTGTTATAAAAAATCTATTCAGAGTTCATGGTCTATATTGTGTGGACTCAATATAAAAGGCGAGAGAGACAATTTTGCAGGAGCACAATATAGGCATATTAGTTAATTCAAAAGTAGTACTTACACGATCACACAAATATCACAAAATTCTGATTGCTAGCACTCTACACCATTCTAAAACTAACATCAAAACCTTGATCGATATGTTGACAGAATGAACGTTTCCAAATGACTAGTCGTGCAACGAATTAAAGGATAGTGTTTTCAAAAACACGTTTATCCTTCCCTGTTACCGGGACGATACTGATTTAGTCCTCAATAATTATGACCAAGCATTGAACTATCCTGATGAGTAATTACACAATAAAATTATATAAACGTTTGTGATATTTTGTGGACGGCATTGAATTATTTTCCTGTTTTAGCTGTCAACGCAGGTGACATATTGTAATGCATGAATTGAGGAAAAGGGTAAAAACCCGACCTAGAGCGAGTTGAACTTGGACACTAAGTTATTTCTCGGTTTTTTGCTAGAAATTTCTTGAAATAAAGTTTTTGACGTGATAACGTCTTATAAATCGATGAACACCGACTGCACGCAAAAAAAGCGTCACGTTCCGCCTGAGCCGAGCGTGAAATCGCGAAAAATAATCGACTGCCTCAATACATTTATGTGCGCATAACTCGACAAAATGTAATGAACAGCTGATCTTTTTTTCGCGTTTTCGGGGTTAGTGCATAGTAAAAATAATGTGCATGGTGATAAGTACAATGACCCCTTAATAAGTAATGGGTTTATTCTGTTACACGTTGTATGTATCAAGTAACTCAATAATACTCTGGACTTTCTGTGGCTGAATTCGCATTGTGTTTGAGAGGTCGCCTCTCAAACACAATAAGTTGCCTCCATTTCAGGATAGATGGCGTTAGTAGTTCGAATGTTGTAATGTCGTTGATAATGTTAATTATTTTATTATATACTAGCTGACCCGCGCAACTTCGTATGCGTCACAATTTTCATTACTGCTCCGCTCCTATTGGTCTTAGCGTGATGATATATAGCCTATAGCCTTCCTCGATAAATGGGCAATCCAACACTGAAAGAATTTTTCAAATCGGACCAGTAGTTCCTGAGATTAGCACGTTCAAGCAAACAAACAAACAAACAAACAAACTCTTCAGCTTTATATATTACTAGCTGACCCGCGTAACTTCGCCTGCGTCACAATTTTCATTACTGCTCCGCTCCTATTGGTCTTAACGTGATGATATGTATAGCCTATAGCCTTCCTCGATAAATGGGCAATCCAACACTGAAAGAATTTTTCAA
This sequence comes from Lacanobia wlatinum, assembly GCA_947578705.1. NCBI lineage: Eukaryota > Metazoa > Arthropoda > Insecta > Lepidoptera > Noctuidae > Lacanobia > Lacanobia wlatinum. The sequence goes on along the minus strand of OX388027.1, from coordinate 25,093,171 downwards.
ATCGGACCAGTAGTTCCTGAGATTAGCACGTTCAAGCAAACAAACAAACAAACAAACAAACTCTTCAGCTTTATATATTACTAGCTGTCCCGCGTAACTTCGCCTGCGTCACAATTTTCATTACTGCTCCGCTCCTATTGGTCTTAACGTGATGATATGTATAGCCTATAGCCTTCCTCGATAAATTGGCTATCCAACACTGAAAGAATTTTTCAAATCGGACCAGTAGTTCCTGAGATTAGCACGTTCAAGCAAACAAACAAACAAACAAACTCTTCAGCTTTATACCGAGTTGATACGACAGAGGGGCTTTCCTTTAAACTGCCTATACTAGGTACCATTTCCAAGCTCTGTACCAAAAATCAATTAAATAGGAGCAGTAGTTTAGTCGCAAATAATTTTTTAAGTTTTTGCCTCAATTGAACACGATGTATCTTTTTCCTAACAGCTGATTATGCCTACGCATCGGTCATGCACCTTAAAACGATAAATCGAGTAAAACCTACGATGCGTTGTTGCCGCTCCGACGCAATTCATAAGTACAACCAAATTTTCACTAAAAAGATAGCAATGCAAAAAACGAAGCAATAAACACACACTTGCACTTTCATTACGAGAGTGACAATCATAGCAAAACATACCGCGCGTAAAAGAAATAGAAATGGGTCAGTGTGTTGTTATTGCATTCTAGATATTTGCGATCGGTAAGTGGGGCCTCAGTGTGCCGATGTCTTCCTTCCGGAACGTATGTTACGTAACACGGAAGCTGCTGCGTGCGCCCGCGCGCAAACAATTGATTTTGTTTTGTTATTGTGATAAGATACTAAATAAGTTTAAGACAGTATTTCTTTTTTTATTGTGACAGGACACGTAACTTGGGATTATTATTATTAGTGTTAGTGTATTTTTTTTTGTGATCGACTGTTTTTTATTGTGATAGGACACATAATTAAACTTTGGTTGTGTGTGCGTGTAATTAAAGTGTTCAACAATGCATCGTGTAACTAACACGGCGGCAGACTACACGGACATGATTTTAATTGTGAATTAGGTATGTTTGTGATATTTTTTTGTGAATTGTGAATTTTTAAATTGTCGATGTGTCCTCCACACATCGAGAATTTAAAAATTTAGTGTTTTTGTTGTGATTGTTGTTGTGTGCGTACCTACTTCAAAACCTTACCTATCATAAAAGCGGGCGCGAGCGGAGGCCTAAGCTCGCGCCTGCGCCACCGCCGGCCGCCCGCCCGACCACAATTATACCCACACCGCGCTCAGGCGCACGCGCGACGTTGCCGCTTTTCCCTAGGTCAGTTGAATTTATTTGCACAGGGTGGTTGCGTTTTACTCTGATTTGTAAGCTATTTAGTTTGTTTGAAAGAAAAAAAATCTCAATTTTGTAGCTTTTTATTTTTATACTGTATCGGATTAATACTAAACACGTATAGTATACGTAGTGTAATTTAATGCCCCTCTATCGTATCAACGTTGTATATTAGTATAGATTTTATTATATATTGCACATAATGTTAACACAGTTACAGACGACGAAAAGAAAAAGCTGTGTCTATCGACATTTATCGTAATCCTTTTCTGTTTTTCATCTTTTCCCCACGTGGGTGCGTTTAGAAACATAAACACACATAAACAAACAGCCAGAACCGGAACAACTATCTGTAGGACATACAAATATTTGTTCCGAGCGGGAATCGAACCCGTCACACGCAGCGCAGCAGCCAATCGCTCAACCACTGCGCCAACCATGCCGTCAAACAACAAAACACACTATACCAACAACACAACAATTTCTATTTACGAAAAGCATTTCATCATTGATTTTTTCGGGTACCTACGAAGAGATATATCTAAGGGAAAGGTCAATGTATTTTACTGCACATTCACCGGGCACTTACTCTAAAAATAATCATTTTAAGAACCACTATCTCTCTCTTTAAAGCATTTTTTACTAGAGTTCTCTGCTATTGTTTCATAATTATCATTGTATTAATTTATCTATTTAGTATGTATTGATATTTGTATAAATAGTACACCTAAGACTACCTACAGTACTGTATCTCCTTTTTCTTTTTAGAATCCATCCAAAGGTTGTCTTGAAAAGATCGCTTTTAGCGATAAGGCCGTCCATTGTGTCACCCTATGTTTTATTATTATTTCTTATCTATCTTTTCTGTTACTTATATGGTGTACATAATAAAGAGTATACTATTCTATTCTATTCTTTCACATGGTAATTAAATTTGCATCTACCACCACTATGTCACCTGCAGTAGACAATTCTAACATGTTTACACGTGTTGTTTCACACATGAACTCATCTTTTTTTCGTGAATGTGGAAACCACTCCTCGGTGTTTCAGAAGTCCGTGGTCATATTAGAGCGTGATTCTCTATTTCTGATAGATATTAGAGGGTGATTCTCTATTTCTGATAGATAGTAAAGAAACAAATTGTAAAAAGAAAAGCTTGTATCAAAAACCTGACCTCAAAAATGTCGATAAAAAGTCCCAAACATGTAACTTTTCAAGCAGTTGGTGGTATTTATTTTACAGATTATGTTATGCCACCAACTGCAACAGACTGCTTGATAAGGGATTTTAACCACACAGTTCTAAAACACCCTGTTTAAGGTTACGCATATATAGGTAGAACAGGGTGTAAAGTCGCAACCTTGAAAAGAGACGACCCTCCAACCAGACGGGCGTTGTATCTGGGGGCAACTGCCCGATGACTAATGACTAGTTTATACAGTGCGAGCTCGGATTGCCTACTCGTATGCCAGTAGCTCGGCTTGCCTTAGCTGTCTTCACGTAGTAGCTGCCCAGTCTCTTGCGAGGCGCAGCACCGAAAAATACAGGTGAGGCTCGCAACTGCATAGCTGACACTAGCAGGCTGCTGTCGAACGATGCGAGTGATGTCCGAGCTGCTGCCGAGTAAAAACAAAAAGAAAATGAAGTAACTCGAATGCGAGCTACTATTCAACTTGCACGTGGCAGTAACTCATAAGATACGTCAATACGATGAGAGGTACTATCCAACTTGCACGTAGCAGTAACTCGTAAGATACATCAAGACGATGCGAGTCACTGCAGCTACTAGACAGGCTGAATTGCACGTTTGCTCGCACTGTGTGAACTAGCCATTATGTCAGGCTATTGTATATGCTCGAATCGAACGGAGAACTTTAATAGCGCAATGTAGGATTTGTGTGACGTCAGAGTTATTTTTGTAGTTCGAAAGAGGCGGTATACAGGGTTATTTATAAAACACCGACAACCTCTTAGGGAGTTAAAGTACACACGATTATAAACAACTTTTACTTTGAGACTAACCCTGTAAACTCGAAAAAAAATATCAGCTGTTTCATACACTTTTATCGCCTAAATATTGCATTCTGTAGTATTTTAGTGTTTTACAAATTACTCTGTTTAAAACAGGAAGACTTTTTAATCTTTTTTTAAGCAAATGAAGATAAATAGAGGTTTTTCTGACACTTTTATTATTTCGTTTCATCTCATAGACACGAACCATCCTAATATCTTAAAAAATTATCAATTTACGTAAAATGAAGGATAATTTGGGCCATAATTGATTAAACATGTTTGAACACAAAACAGTCCAGTTTCACAGCTGCTAATTAGTCTTGGCTTGAAATGGAATAAAAAATGTGGATTGAATTAAATTAACTTTAGTCGCATGGAAGGTCTTTCTTTGTAGGATGCTTTGTAGGTTTGTTTTAGATAATCAAAATCACACATATTTCCGTACGCAAGGAGTAATCCCTTAGGTCATCATCATCATCATATCAGCCGAAAGACGTCCACTGCTGGATTTAGACCTCCCCCAAGTGTCGCCACAACAACCGATCCTGTGCGTCTCGCATTCATCGGCTACCCGCGACCTTTACCAGGTCATCGATCCACCTTATGGGAGACCTTCCAACGCTGCGTCTTCCGGAATGCAGACTCTCCAGAACTCTTAGACCCCATCGACCCCTTGGATACTAGTCTATACCTAGCTAAGCCTCCGCTTTACGTCCGTCTGTCTGTCAGCGGGTGTTACCTCATGAATCGTAATAGGTAGACAGTGTTTTAAGGACTCAGGATCCGTGTCCCTTTCGAGACGAAACGCCCCAACCAACAGAATCCATAAGTCCCTTTCGGGATAATAGACCAGGGCTGAAACCTTTTAAAACAGTAAAAAGTGAAAAAAATAAAATAATAGTAGGATGAAATCCATTGGAAAAGGAAGAAAATATAACAAAAAATAATTTACGGGCGATCTGAGGTCGGGAAGTGGATGGGGTGAGCCTTTTTTTGCATTTTCTGAGATTTACCATAGTAATTTAATTTTTTTTTATTATTATTATTTATTTATTTCGAACACAAAATATTCATATTGTTGTTAGTAACACTTAAAACTATGTTGGTAAATTTTTGTCGCCACAACAAAAGAAAGAAAATAAAACTAAAACAAAAATAAAACTAATTGTACCTATAATTATGTCTGCTTCCCGCTGCACCAGACCTGCAGCTGTGCATTTATGTTAATGTATATTTATTTATGCCCGTAAATTATTTTTCCTTGCATTTTTGATATATTCCATTCCTTTGCCAATGGGTTTCATCCTACTATTACTATTTTTGGTTTAAAAAATTAACGACCCTGGTCTACAAGCCGACGTTTGCGCGATTGCGCCCGCGATTTTGTCCCGAATGGGACTTACAGATCCTGAGTGGTTTTACAGTTAAAACACAAATATTAAAATTTGTTTTATTAACTTTAATATTTCATAATACAAGGAACCATCGTATGCGAGCCAATCTCGCACTTGCCGGCTTTTAAGAAACACTCAATGAGCGTCCTAGACAGCTAAATTCTTGAAGAATTAGAATTACTGTTATCTGATGAACGCACTAAAACCTGAAAGAAATTCATCGTTATTTGTAAGAAAAAAACACCGTTTGTCATGCCAACTTATTAGTTATTGTTACAGTTATCTAGGTACAATACTTATGTTTTAGTACCTACGCTCCGGATTTCTTCGTAATAACATAAAATTAAATAGCTTTTAATGTATATCGGGGACTCTGTGTAGTATGCCATTAAGAGTTGCAAATTACCATGCAAGCCAAAGAAAATACGGTTCTCCTGAAAACAAACGAATAAACGACCGACTTATCAGTGAAAACATCAACGTATCTTAGTAAGTCTATGATATCCAATGCGAACGGACGCATGTGTGTAATTTGCGCGCTCAGAAAATACGTTGACTGAAAACTTTTTACAGTGCAGTGATTATGTGGTGTTTATTGCTGAAATAATGGTTTTCTTGTTCTGTGTCGATTCTGGGATTGGAATTAATATAAAGGTGAGTACAGAAGTTTTGTGTAGATATTTTCAGTGTGTTCCAAGTCTTATCCGATTTGTTATTGGGAATATAACGCGTGTTTTCGTGTTGGTGTTAGATAAGCGAACGTTTTGATTGTTCGGTTTTTTTGAAGAGCTGTTTAAATGGAAAAAAAGAATATGTTTTTTTCGGAAAGTCGAATGTTTTGTACATAAGACGGCATTAGACATAGACAAGTACAAATTAACATTTTCACATCAAATGGAAAAAAGTTCAAACTTATTAATTTTAATTCTTAGACAAGTGCACGTGCATGATTGCTGATGCATGGTAATATTGACATAGATAAGTAAAGAATAAATAATTTGCACGCTTCCTTGCATGCATTATACTATGTCATTTAGACTGGAGTATCTTTACTTGTAAACAATGTATTTTCTTGCAAATAAACATTTTTATTGATTGACTAGATTATACCCACGCCTTCGTACGCGCTTATCCCGTTTTTGTCCTAATCTCTCAGGATTTTTGGGAAATCCTCTCTCCCCTACACTCCCCAAGGTAGCTACATGCCAAATTTCAGCTTCCTACGACCAGTAGTTTCGGCTGTGCGTTTTCTATCCGTCACTAACTCAGTCACTCAGTAACGGATTTTTTTTTAAATATTTGTATTCTTCTTCTTATCGTGTGGGCAGTAAGGTCTAACGACCCCACACACCCTAGTGTCAAAGTTTCTAAACCGCCTCAAGGGCCTCTGACATGGTTTATTTGACGACCGCCATTTGGCGGCCGGGACCACCGGCTTATACGTGCCTTCCGAAGCACGGAATCATCTTTTTATCAGACAATCAGGTGATTCAAGCTTGCAATGTCCTAGCCAAACTGGAAACAACTTTACAAAGTATGCTTCCCGTGGGAATCGTACCCACGACCACCGGGTCACAAGGCAAACGTCTAATCCACGGAAGCAGTATTTGGATTGATAAGTCATATAGTATAATTTGATGAGGTGGTATCTAATTTAAACTTTCTGTACAGCATACATAAATAAAAGTGACAAAAATGTGCTGACAAAGGATAAAAATCAATACTTAAATAATCCAGGGTTCTTTTCCGTTGGGACGGAAATAAAAACTTTTTGATTGTCAAAAGTGTTGGGAATTCACAACTCCAAACTAAGTTTGGGATCACTTCAGTGTAAAAAAAAAGTTACTTTTCATGTCATTCAAATGGAGGGTAGAGTTGTGATAAATGAAGGTACTTAATTATTTATGAATGAAACATGAGTAATTCTTTTAAACTTCATTCATTCATTAGAAATGCTTTTTTTTTTGACGGGGACCACTCGCAGTTCACCTTGCTAAGAGTGGACACTGCTCAACCGGGCTAGATTAGAAATGCAAAGGAATAATTTCTACCTGGGGCTCGAACTCCACACTTGATGGACGCGGTCCACTTCGAAAATTTTAAACTCAAGGCATTTATTTCAAATTAACCATTTACAGGTACTTTTGAATTGTCAAGGTAGGTCAGACCGAGGTGAAACTAAATTGAACAATGGAACGCAAAAAATAACAATCAAAACTGCATAACAAGTTTAAATAAAGCTTTCTAATAATACTAGCCCACGACTTTTTACGCGTATACCCCCATTTTTCCTGTTTCTGAAGTAATTTTTCCACATGGCATAATTTCAGCTTTCTGCGACCAGTAGTTTTGATTGTGCGTTGTCTGTCAGTCACTCAGTCAGTAACTAAAGAATTTTAAATATTAGCACTAGCTTTTTCCCGCGACTTCGTACGCGTATATCCCCTTTTTCTCGTGCCCATAGGAATTTCGGGAAATCCTCTCTTAGCACTTCTTAACATTTCCCAAGCACCTACATGTCAAATTTCAGGTTTTTACGACTAGTATTTGCGACTGTGCGTTGTCTATCAGTCACCGGTAATGGAAGAATCATCATCACTTCAGCCGAAAGACGTCCGCTGTTGGACATAGGCCTCCCCCAAGCATCGCCACAACGACCGGTCCTGTGCGTCTCGCATCCATCGGCTACCTGCGACCTTCACCAGGGCCCCAGTGTCAGTGGTTGACCACTGAAAAGTCATAATGACGCTTTTATATCCAGTGGTCAACCACTGATACTCCATTGAAAGAAATGGCATAGAATCTTGTCAAAATCAACCATTATGAAATCAATGATCGACCATTCTGACACTATTGTAATAGCAGACTTGGGGCCCTGGTCATCTGTCCACCTTATGGGAGGCCTTCCAAAGTTGCGTCTTCCGGTACGTTGTCGTCACTCCAGAACTTTTCGGCCCCATCGACCATCTGTTCTGCGAGCAATGTGCCCTGCCCATTGCCACTTTAGTTTGGCGATTTTTCGGGCTATGTCGGTAACCTTGAATCTATAAGTATAAAATTCTTCCGTTACTGACTGATTGAGTGCCTGACAGACAACGCACAGCCGCAAATAGTAGTCGTAGAAAGCTGAAATTTGGCATGTAGGTTCCTTGTTTCATATATCAGCCTGATATAGGCGACTTTTTCCTTACCTACTATGTTTGGGTCGACTTCTAGTCCAGATGCAACCGAGTACGAGTATTTTACAAGTCATAACTGCCTATCCATTGTAGCCAGCGTGGGTAGAACCTGGATGAGACTGGCATAGGAACGTGGGGATCGGACATCTAGACGCACTGCATCTTACCATCCCTACCTTGTTGCTATTCCACCAATTCGCACTAAGCGTTTCCAAACGTCTTTAATAATGCGCACAGCAAAGGAGTGGAACTCTCTGCCTGCGTCTGTGTTTCTAAACGCTTACAACCTTAATCTCTTCAAAGTTAGAGTGAACAGGTTCCTTCTGGGTAAGCTCGCTCCATCGTAGACTTTGTCTCTGTCATCTCTGACCTAGACTAGAGTCAAGAGCAAACCCATCACGAATAAAAAAAAAGAACATAGAGGCTTCTTTTCAACAGTGGGCGACGTCGGGTTGTGGAAGATGATGATGATAAACTGCTTATCTGAACTCCACAAACCAGGTATAGGTACGCTTCTGCCAACACATGCCGATTGTTAAATATATACAAATGGCAGCTGGGACTAGGGCTGCTACCAAGGAAGTCATTGTTACAAAAATCTATCATATCATTGTCCAATTAAGGCGGCGACATACGCTTAGGATGCGAAATCATCAAATGACTCCTTCCGCTCTGGGCGGAGCAGAAGGGAGTGTCAGACTCTTACTGAATAAAACCCATCCGTGTTCCTCCTAGTGCCCTTTGCGATCCAGGGCCGCGGTGACTCGTTTCACACCTGAACTACTGGTTTCACGCCTGAATTTTAGGGTCGCGTGACCCTAAAATTCAGGCGTTTTTTTGTACTTTCCTTGTTATTCTATGGCTTTGAAATACTGAAAATCCCATTAAAATACGCTCGATTTTCGTGTTAAACATAACTTTATAAATTAATTACACAATGTTAAACGCATAAATCTCATTTTTTTATATATCAAATTATTAAGAAAATAGTCTTTTAAAATTTTATTAAATATTTTTTTAAAACAATTTACGTCTAGCCGTTTAGACTTATGCTGATTTTAAAATCAGCTATTGAACCGTATCTTCGCCTTAAGACATCATACCCAGCACATAGAAATCAGCCACAAAATGCCTTCCTTTCTTGTCATTCTTGTCAATTACTGAAAAACATCACTTTTCTTCGATGTTACAAATTAATGATGATTCGGAAAATGTTCATGTCTTGTAAATCGATCATTACTTACAACGACTCGTTACTCGTTATTTCTACCTTCCGTTATCCGTAATCACCTATTGTGTCCTCATAATTGGTACAAAGAACAAGAAATTGTTTGATATTTTTCGTTACAACAATGTTACAAGATAAATTGACGATTGTAGAGGACAACAATGTACATAACGTATTTATTTATGTACGTACCTATACTTATCCTATCTTGTTAGGTCCAAACGCATAATTCTTTACTTATCATTTTGTATTTTCGGGGGGAAAACTTCAAATGACGCCTTAATTTTTGCGGAAAAAGACCAGGGCGTGTGGGATTTTTACCTCACTGAAACCACCGCGGTGATAATTATGAGTGTATGGATCCCGGTACCTCTTAAAGGACCACTTAGGAACCGTTTCTGTGCAAGCTCTGTTACGGCACCCCGGCTATCCCTCGGGATTCTGTACTTCATCATCATCAATTCATCATCATCAAATCAGTCGAAAGACTTCCACTGCTGGACATAGGCCTCCCCCAAGTGTCACCACAAAAACCGGTCCTGTGCGTCTCGCATCTATCGGCTACCCGCGACCCTCCAGTACGTCTACCATGAGTTTTATCAAATTATACTCGCTAGCGACTGTAGTTAAAATAAAGTACGAGAGCTTAAAAAAAACAAGTTTCTAATTTATTTGTTTAGTTGTTAACTAAAGTTTTACTTGCAACTTGCTGGCTTGTTAGTTAACAACTTAAACAAATAAATTAGAAAATTGTTTTTTTAAAGTTTTCATACATTTTTTTAACTACAGTCGCTAGCGAGTATAGATTAATAAAACTCATGGTAGACGTACAGGTCATCGGTACATCTTGTGAGGGCCTTCCAACGATGCGTGTTCATTCTGGACTTACCTAATAACTTTTCGTATTTGATTTATACAAGTATTTATAGCATTTTATTTAATGTCCAGTCCATAAAGTGCTTAAATTATTTGATGAGTGGAGACAGCTAATTTATCACGATATTGATTTGACGTTAGTTCTGAACCTAACCATTAATTAAAAATAAGGTAGGATTCACACGTGAGTACTAGAACCACACCACATCGCAGCGACAAAAAGTGGTGGTAATGTGTGAATAGTCTTGCTACAGCTTCTAGCAGTTGCGTTATGGTCGCTAGAACTTGCGGTGTTGTTACGTTGTGGCGAGTGGTTCCAGAAAGATTAGTCCACTCCAGATTTTGTGTCGATTAGAGCTAGAGCGCGGTGTCGCTAGTGGTGGCGTGTGGTTGCGATGTGGTCGGTATCTCCCTAAAGGTTGTATTTCTCGACAAAATTGGGTCTGTGTAAATTAAACTATTCATTTTCATACAAATTATTACCTGCCCACTTGTTGTTGTTATGGTGTAGTTGTGGTACGTTTGTAACAAGTCTAAAAAGATCCATATACCTAATCTTTAGGTTAGGTACAAAAATGTTCAAGAATTTAAAGAAAAAAACACACAAGAGTCAGTTTGAAAGTGACTATATACATGATATCTTCGAGGAGGGTAGAAAAACCCTTCCTTGTACACTTCTCGATGAGGCCTTCTGCCCTTTGTCTAATTTATACGTATTTCAATTATATCTCTATTTGCAATCATCTGAGAAGAAAAAATGAAACTGAGTTTATTTGCGACAAACATAACGCGTACCATAAAAAAACCGGCCAAGTGCGAGTCGGGCTCGCACACAAAGGGTTCCGTACCATAAATCTTAATTTTTATTATTAATTGTTATAGCGGCAATAGAAATACACAATCTGTGAAAATTTTAACTGTCTGTCTATTACGGTTCTTGAGATACAGCCCTCTGACAGACAGACGGACGGATGGACGGACAGCGGAGGCTTTCGAGATCCGTTGGTTACCCTTTGGGTACGGAAAAAAAAACAAAACAAAATAGAGAAACTATCTGTCACATCATCATCTCAGCATAATGCTGGAACTCATATGACATATAGCCATGGGCCGAGTCGACTTTTTGGCAACTCGAGTAACTCGAGTTGACTCGCTTACCAACTCGGGCTGCAACTCGAGTTGACTCGACTCAGTCTGCCTTAAGGTCCGTCGCGTCGCCGCGTCGTCCGTCCGAGTCAGTAAATGCTCAACTCGGTGCATCGTTCCGCGGGTTGCTAGTTTGCTACGTTCACGTTTCGCCGGGTATGCCCGTCACAAACATCACATCACAAAACGAACTACTTATGTAGCGCAAAAGAATGGTAACATTTTTACCTAGTAAATAATAAGAAACTAAAATTACGTTTGGTATTTGGTCATCTATCTATCAACTTACACCTATAAAAAAGCTAATCAACATCTAAGTAATAGCACTTATTTCTGAATGAATAAGTTCAAAAATACCTTGTAGGTAACTCTACAAAAATAACTGTAATCTCTTTCACTCGCGGCTCGGACTTTTGGTCGTTGGGTTGATTCGGGCTCGCTTGGAGTCGTTGGGGCCTCGCGACTCGCGGGCTAGGCGGCTAGCCGCGGGCCGCCAACCCACCGCACCATCCGCCCGCCACGCGCACTCTCCGAGTCAACTCGGTTTGCAGATATTTTGAGTCGGGCTGACTCGCTTACGGTCTGACCCGAGTTACTCGAGTTAGATAACTCGAGTCGCCCATCGCTAGTGACATAATATGTTTCACATAAATCGTTTATGATATTAAAGTGAAATCGCTATCAAAATTTTGTTTCAATTCACCCCTCTGTACCTATTCACCCCGTTTGATGGTACTAAATTTGTTTACAAAACGGAACTAGACAACAAAAATATGGTTCACGTCGTTCACGTAAAACGGTTCTAGAAAAACAAAAAGAAAATCTCACATATTACTCGTGTCTCAGAACAAGCTATAGGTAAATAGATAGTTATTCCGTTCAGCTAACAAGGAAAATCGTGGTGGGTTCCGTTTCCTATCGAGTTAGAGGTGGAGGTAACTTTGTTACGGCGGCGGCGCGCTCGCTCATGCAAGCATCGTAAGGGTTGTCGGGAGCTGATAGAGTTATGTGAAGACTTCATTAGTGGTTCAACCTCTTTTTTAGGGTTCCAAAAAAAAGGAACCCTTATAGGATCACTCGGGTGTCTGTCTGTCCGTCTGTCACAGCCATTTTTCTCCGGATCCACTGGACCGATTCTGTTGTAATTTGGTACACATATGGACTTCTATGACCCAAATACGGACGCGTTACGTAAATTATTACATTTTTAGTATGGGGGTCACTTTTGGGGGACAAACTAGAAAATTAAAAAAAAAAGTTTTTTGAACAATATCGTGTGACATATCAAATGAAGGGGATTACTGTGAAGGTTTTAATTATATATTTTTTCATAATTTTAAAATAAATGATTTAGAAGTTATTCACGAAATTAGACGAAAAATGACCATTCCCCCCCTTATCTCCGAAACTACTGAGCCTAAAATTTTGAAAAAAACTGGAGATAATAGATCTTTACCCAAAAATTACAGGAAAACCTATTAGAAGTCTGAAGTGTTAAAATAACATGTTAAAAAAATTTAATTCGTTCGGAACCCTTTGCACGCGAGTCCGACTCGCACTTGGCCAGTTTTTTTTTGTATGTGAAATCATCAAATGACTTTTACTCACTTAACCACCAGTGTTCCTACAAATGCCCTTTGCGTTCCAGAGCCACGGTACCTTTTTCGAACAAATTTCCACAACTACTGGTTCGTTTAGGCTGTATAACTTCTTATCTTGCTGGGTTAGTAGGATTTGCCAGGCCAAAAGTTGGTTAATGGAAAAAAATCTTGCGCATGACTTTTGAAACATTTTAAGATAGTATGAAATATTGAGGTAATACAGCCGGTCGATTCTGTCGACATCTCACCGTGACCACTTGGGTGGAGTGAACGACAAGTGAGCTGTCATGCCATCTTGTGTGTATGGTTTGACAGCTCACTTGTCGTTCACTACGCCCAAGTTTTCACTTCGACATGTTTACAGAATCGACCGGCTGCTTTTCCGAGATTTCGTGTAAAATATCCTTTGTAGGTACAAAGGATATTTTATACGAAATCTCGGAAAGGCAGACGACACTCACATTTATGAAGAATCCGATCCGATTTATTTCAGATGAATGAATCCGTGTTACAAAATAACGTCCCTTCGCGGTTTATTGTCTGTACGCAATAAACAATCAATTTTTTCACACAAATACAATTTTTTTATTTCATATTACCGAACTTTTTAATGAATCGGAATGATTAGATGTATACCTAATCCATTAAAGTTTTGTCTTAATTGACCAAAATATGACGAAAATTGTTGAAGACGGAAAAAAAAACATGCTACAACAACAACACTCGGAGCTTAGAAATAAAAAAAAGAAAGAAAAATAGTTTATATAACTACTGCAACATTTATTTCTCTCACCGTTTGGTGTCGGCCGGTGCCGTATGGTGCCGTAAAAAAATAATACCATCCCATCACTTCCCGTGAGTGTCGTACGAGGCGACTAAGGGACTCACCAGAGAATGGACAGCAGCGTTCTCTGTAAAACGCAACACCATACACTGCGATCGCCAACCCGCCTGCCAAGCGTAGCGATTATGGCAACCCCCCCCCCCCTTTGGGGGAGGCCTATATCCAGCAGTGGACGTCTTTCGGCTGTTATGATGATGATGAACATTTATTTATCACAACACTTCTACCGTTACAGGATATCCCAAAGCGATAGGGTGGTACTTCACTACATATTATAAAACAAAGTCGCTTTCTCTGTCCCTAAATCCCTATGTATGCTTAAATCTTTAAAGTACGCAACGGATTTTGATGCGGTTTTTTTCAATAGATAGAGTGATTGAAGAGGAAGGTTTAAATAGTGGAGAAATACTGTTATTTTTGAGGTTTCTAGTGTGATGTCGTAAATAATTACATTTTATGACGCAGACGAAGTTGCGTGGGTCAGCTAGTAGCTTATAATTTACAAATTATAACGTAAATGGTATGAGAGAAGGGAGGCCTTTGCCCTGCTGTGGGACACCACGGGCTAATAATAATAAATAGTATGCAGTTTTCTTGCGGATTCATTCAATGAACACGAATAAAAAGTAAGTTAGTCCTGCCGCGTGGCACAGCCAGCAGCTGCGGTCGTCTCCGTCTCAGCACGTAGTTGTCGGGCACGCACAGATTCACCACCTTTAAAACCCCCAAAACATAATTTTATTTCGTACCAATATCCACACTGAGATAATTATGTACCTATGTACTTATGTAGTATCTACCTCTGATTATTTTAGTCCATAGGTACTAAAAACCTACGCCATAATTTATCTACCTAAAATGAATGTAAGTAGGTAGGTACGGATAAAAGCGCGAGTCGAGATAGATACCGGCAAAGCTTTCAGAGCAAGTTCCATTATCATGCTGATAACGGATGATATATGATAAAACCGTATTGTTTGGTACCGAACAGACTAAGCCAAAATGTGTTGTTCCATATTTTGGAATGCATTCTGGCGTCAGTCCATCAAATTTGGCCTGTATTGTAGACTTTCCATTAACTTTATTGACGCAAATTACAATGTTGTAATTTTGATGTTTTCTTTGTTTGTAATATCTATTTGTAGCTGTTTTCCAGCAAAGCTTGGAATTGCGTTTTCCTTACTACTGCAGCTGTTTCTGAGGTTCTCAGCGCTATTCTAGTGGTCGCCATTGTTGTACCGGCTGTCAGCAGTTCCAATAGTTTGAAATATTTATTTATTTATAGTTAATTAAAACGGTACAAGTCCAATTAAATTAGTTAACACCATTGATATATAAAAAACCCAAGATACACACTCAGCATCTCAAAAACGTCCGCAATAACAAGCGCACAATGTATAATTATGCGCTAGTTTCAAACAGTCTCGCATCGCTCGCCATACTGCACTGCTTTGTAAAAACAACTTTAAGCGATCCGTGTAAGGTTGAATTTGCGAAAAAAAATATTTATCGTATAACTACACACAACTCACACATGACACTTGATACATGTCAGTTTTTGACGACAGTTTCGAGTGTTGCGTTTGTTCGAGACTGTGCATCTTGGGTTTTTTATTTATCAATGGTTAACATAGAATTAACAAAACAAAACAAAAAGCATAAAAGGACACAAAATTTGTGCGAATTTGAAGTTGTAATACAATTTCTTATTACAACTTCAAATTCGCACACATTTTGTGTCCTTTGGATAAGAAATTGGAATTAGAAATTGGAATAAGAAATTGGAATAAGAAATTGGAATAAGAAATTGGAACAATAAATTGGAATAATAAATTAACAACATGGATGATGGAACAGTGGACACCCTCGCATATTGTCTCTCACAGAACACCAGCCAACCACGCATTATTTTTTCCATTGGTCAGAAAACACATTACACTCAGGGTCGGCAGTCAGAAGAGCGTTAAGCATCCTTATCGTGAGGTATCCCAGCTGAAACTAAACTCTAATAATATGTTAGGTGTGATCATGAAGTTTCAATTTTCTCAGTAGCAGTCTGTCATTCTAATTACGTACTAAAGTTGACTATTGACTACACAATACCTTAGTCATAAAAGTAAGTAAGTATGTACTTACTTTAATTGTGTTGATGTGGTTACAACACAACATTGTGTTCATGTGTTGTTGCAATTTCTCGGGTTTTAAAAATCCTGAAAAAAAGAGTCATAGCATAACACATCGAAAAATTCCAAAATAAGAGCCAGTTTTTTTTTTTTATTTTAGTTGCTGTGATCATTTGACTTGGTATATTTTGTGACGCGCCGACACATATTTTTTTCTGTACTTTTAAAAAAAAATATATCTTCTTAATATTTATTAACTTACTGTAAGCTCTTTAACTTCTTTATTGCCTGGTAGAAAATGGTACGAATCTGTACCTTTTTGCATGCAATCTAAATAAAATAATAATTCATTTATAGAAACGGATCAGAAGTTGTGTCGTGTTCCCATCGAAAATTCTTCCGTTACTGGTGACTGACAGACAACGCACAGCCGAAACTACTGCGTTTAGTCCACTCTCGGCCCCTCCACCTTTAAAAAAAGATTTTTTTCCTCTCAACCCTCAAGCATAGTTCACACTCGACCCCCAGAGGGTGAGTGAGACTGTTTCATACAAAAGATAGGCATACCTTGTCCACTTTCGACACCTAATCTATGCTTCTATAAGTATAGAAGAACAAACAAACTCTTCAGCTTTATATATTAGTATTGAAGTCTATACTTTTTAATATATAAAGCTGAAGAGTTTATTTGCTTGAACGCGCTAATCTCAGGAACTACTGGTCCGATTTGAAAAATTCTTTCAGTGTTAGATAGCCCATTTATTGGGAAAGGCTGTAGGCTATATATAATCACTAATAGAAGACTAATATAAGCGGAGCAGTAATGAAAATTGTAACGCAGGCGAAGTTGCGCGGGACAGCTAGTTCGGTAATATTTCGGTACAGGTACAGACTAAAGGCAAAAATCAGGAATGATACTAAAAATATAAACGAGCAATAATAGAGAAAACTTAAAGTAGAATTCCTTATTTATGATCTGCATAACTTTTTTTTTTTTTTTTTTTTATTTACTCTTTTATCTTAATAAATAAACGAACTTAATTTTTCTAAACAAAGACTTACTGGTATTTTTTTATTAACTTGTGTATGCACCATTCACTTGGTATCTACTAAAATGCAAATGATTTAAAGTAAGTATTATAAAAATTATATTGAGGGTTTTTTAGTTAAATAGTATGCAATTTTCAAGTAGACTCGACATCGTGACTGTACTATGGGGGTCGAGAAGAAACTAAAACTTGGCTGAAAAATAAAATCCACTTCGACAACCAAGGGTCGAGAATAAACTATAGTTGGGGGACCAGTGGACACATAATTTATTAGAAAACTGAAATTTGGCATGTAGGTTATACACTCCATAGTCCAGCACTAAGAGAGGATTACCCGAAATTCCTACAGGGACGGGAAAAAGTCGGGGGAAAAAGCTGGTATAGTATTCTCATTTTCAGGAAAACCACCACTACATATTTACTAAATAATTAGCTCCGACAATGGCAATGCATTTTACCGTATTTACCAACTTAAAACGTGGCCAGGGAATTTGATGACAATTTATTAAAGGAAAATGCATACCTACCAAGATAAGTAAAAAGCATGTAAATAACATGTATTACTCTATTGACGTATTAGAGACGAATGAACAGTAAAGGAGGAAGGAAACTGAAGCTAAAATATACAAATGCAGACATTTGTCTGTTTAACAATATTTTCTCAATGCTACGGATGGTGACGGAACTATGTACCTACATTGTAGGTAAGCGTAGTTGCTCACTGTTACTGCAAGTTTATAAAATAAATTAGATATTTTGTCCTGTATGTGCGCGATTGTATTGCATAATATATGCACTGTTTTGCCTACATGTAGTCAAGACAGTGCATATAACGGAAACGTGCTACCGGGATAAAAAAAAAACGTTATATACCTTTATGAAAATATTCAAATTGTTAGCTTATAACTACTAATCAATTATTACTGTAGTTTCTGATTTAATTTACTTTTTTGTTCGTCTTGTGCGAGTCCCAAATAAGTATTTTTCTTTCTTTCTTTACATACCTGCAAATTTTATCAGAATTAGCCAGTGGGACGTGATTGATTAAGTAATTTTAGTCATACTAATCAACGAAAAATACAGACTCACTTTTTTTTTGCTGTACAAATAAATAATACTGAAATGTCCATTCGTTATGTCAAAAAAATTGTTTTTTAGTAAATGAATCATTCATATAAAGCATTACACAGTAAATAAGAATAAGTATTCTTATTTACATGCTATTCATACCAAAAAAACGCTTTATAAATTTTCGTCTGTCTGTATGTTTATTCCCGCTTATCTCTGAAACAACTGGACCTATTCTTACGAAACTATCAATGACAGATAGCTGATGTTACAAGAAGTAACTAGTTTTTATTTTGGACTAGCACTTTGCTTGCGAATTTGTCTGCGCTGCAATTTTCTTAAGGATCTAATTTTTTTTCTAGTAATAAGTATAGCTCAGGGATAATATTGGTTCTCATGGTTAAAGAATATTTGAAATCGATTGAGTTGTTTTTGAGTTTATTTGTTACAAACATAGGACAAAAATACAAATATTTCCTCTTTACAATTTAAGTAGAAAAAGAATTATGGTTCTTCATTTGTGCTCCTTTAATAATTTGACACGGTTAAAACTTTTTACAAAAAAATATAACTAACTTCTCTTCCTATCGTGTGGGTATTAAGGTCTAAATGACCCCACACACTAGTTTCAGAGTTTCTAAACCACCTGAGGATGATAGAGGCTGAGGATGCTGACCAGGAATGCACGACCGCTGTATGCTGGTGGTCAGGATACCCGTAGAAGCCGTGGGTACTGGCGGGCTGTATGACTTGCTGCTCGAGAGCTTAAGGTCATAATGAGGAAGTAATGATGATGACGTCATGAGGAAATAGCACGAAGGCTGCGCTGACGTTCAATGTCGAGGGTCACCAGTTTAGAGGGTAAGCGGTACAGTCTTGGTGAGAAGTTCTCCCGGCTGTGAGCATACGCGTATGACAGGGGTTTGTGGTCCGTGAAGATGGTACAATGCTTTTGGTTTTGTTTTTTAACACCGACTTTTCCAAATTAAGGTTATTTTATTTATACTTTGTAGTGTTTTGTTTGGAAGTCGGTTATATTTTTTTGTAAAAAGATTTTTATTTTTCACTTTTAAGTGGTGAATCTTGGACGACGAAAGTTGAAATAAGCAAAAATGCTCATAAAATAAATACGAACCAAACTGAATTAAATTTTTACTTGACCAAATGGCAAGTATACCGCATCGAACTAAAAAAGAATCACAAAAATCGGATCAAAATCACGGAGCAATCGGTGTAAAAAAACCTCCGAATTGAGAACCTCTTCCTTTTTGGAAGTCGGTTAAAAAGTAGTGAGCAACTCGATACGAGTTTGATCAGATTTATCCAATATCTGAGTAGATACGAATTAAGCGCAATGCACAAGCACCCTAAAAAGCAAACGCACGTCACTGCACACTCACAGGATGTTACATTTTATAAGTCTAGCATTTTATTTGCTAGAGCTCAACTCTGCAAACTTCCGATGACTAAAAGATATCAAGTATTTGAAGAGTTTGTTCTTAGCTATTTTAATTTCCGGAATTCCAAAAAGGAGCACGCGTCGGTCATATCGTTGTATGATGCCTTATAGTAGATTTATTTTGAAATTAAGTCTGAGACATATGTATAAAATGTTGAATACTATGGGATATGTTACTAGGTAGAAACACAATAAATCTATTTAGTTCGTCCGTTACACTTGAAAAAAATATCAGACACGTATTTTTTGCCATTTCAAATCGATCAGAATTGATATAGATATAGCGCACCGAAGTTGAAATTTTAATTGAAATTGTAGTATCGTAGTGACGTCACGCGAGTTTATAAACCACTGTAACGTCTTCATTTTTTATTTATGTGAAAAAAGATACGTGTCCAATATTTTTTGGAACATGCGTGTCCCATATTTTTGGAAATCTATCTAACGAACCAATTGAACTGATTTCTGATAAACTGATAATATTGATACGATAACTAATTTTTTTTCAATAAAATAATAATATAGACTGGGAGACAAAGTTAGTCATAATAAAATTAATATTTATAAAAGAAATTAGGAGTAAGATAATTAATATCAATATAATGATACATGTAAGGCTATTAGTATTTCTTAGATAAATTTAATTCTATGATCCATAACAGAAATAAAAAAATAAAATTAAAGGACCTGGCCATCTTCACCACAAAGGTTTTATTATGTCCAATATAAAAAAATAAAGATTTAAAAATAGAACCAGACGAAGGCGACATTTGTTCCTGTCAAGATTGGTATTAATATTAATGAAAGTCTCGCCGAGTTTGAAAGAAGTGTTACACAATAAAATAAGATAACAAATTGTATTAGGAGGTTGTTCTTTTAATAGTCATTTTTAGATAATTCTGTTATAAATAGCTTCACTTTGTTAAAACATTACCTTCCTATTCCTTCCATTGCAGTTAGGTAACCATTAGTAGATAAGTGTCAGTGTGTTAATTGTTAAATTTTAAAAATTAAAAAATAAAGCATTTTGAAAACCACAATATTAACTAAGTTACAAAGAATATCTTAAAATATCAAACATATGATATATCTTTTTCATGAAATAGCTTTTTAAACATACGAGAATTTCCCAATGATACTTTAGTCAAAGTCGTTTGTCAAAGTCACTCAAAGGGCAATGGAGAGGGCAATGCTTGGAGTTTCCTTGCGTGATCGAATCAAGAATGATGATATCCGCAAGAGAACTAAGGTTACCGACATAGCTCGAAGGATCGCCAAGCTAAAGTGGCAGTGGGCAGTGCATATTGCTCGCAGAACAGATGGTCGATGGGGCCAAAAAGTTCTGGAGAGGCGACCGCGTACCGGAAGACGTAACGTTGGAAGGCCTCCCACAAGGTGGACCGATGACCTGGTGAAGGTCACGGGTAGCCGATGGATGCGAGACGCACAGGACCGGTCGTTGTGGCGACGCTTGGGGGAGGCCTATGTCCAGCAGTGGACGTCTTTCGGCTGATATGATGGTGATGACTTTAGTAAAATATTATTTTAGCAACGACGGCTGGTATGATCTCATTATTGCGACAGTTAAAAAGATACTAAAAACTATCTAAAACTATAAAATTATGATTCAGCCATTCCCTTCAAAAGATTGTGTCATAAAAGTAAACGAGATAAAATAGCAGATGTTGATTGTAATGTTTATTTTAAATCTTCGATGTCACGAGTGCTGGTAACTAAACAAATAAAATGTAATAGATACTGTAGTCTTTTTAACCGACTTCAAAAAAAGGAGGAGGTTCACTATTCGGTTGTATTTTTATTGTTTGTTACCTCATAATTCCGTCATTTATGAACTGATTTGAAACATTCTTGTTTTATCTGAAAGGATATAACTTCCCGATTGGTCCCATAGAAATTTTATCAAAATGGTTAGGCTTTTAAACCAAAATAGCTGGAATTTGTTTACTTGGATGATGGTTTTTCGTCATCCAAGTAAATGAAATTGCATATTTTGCTTACCTGCGATTTTCCAGTTGTGTTGTTAGGTGTGAGGTACCACTAAAAAGTGAAAAATAAAAAGCTTTTTATAAACAAAATACAACCGACTTCCAAATAAAAAAACACTACAAAGTAAAAATAACTTTAATTTCGGAAGTCGGTGTCAAAATACGAAGAAACTATCAAAACACCGTTTGTTAACGTAAGTTGCGTTTAAAAACAAAAATTTACAAGAAAAACTCGACTTGTAGTTTTTTAATTGATATCGCCGCTAGCTCGCTATTGTATACATATAATAATTTAAACATAATTATTAAGGCTCAAGTCAATACTTTATTTAGACAACTTATTGTCAAGGTAATCAAAACCACAGATGTATCAGCCCTCCGCCGCGAATTTCAGTGCCACGACTCCAGCCTGCAGCATCTGGTCCACATGCCGTCGCACTACCCCTCCGTCTTCAGTTCGTATCTCATAGTGGACTTGGCCCAGACGACGCTAGTGCTGAGTTGTGTAGCATTTTTTGTAGGCATGTTGGTATATAAAGCCTGTTTTTTTTAAGTATTTATATTATACAACAAATAATAGTTAAATTAGGATTATATAACAGTCAATAGCTAAAGTAAGGTAGGTAGCTATTTTAAAAGTAATAAAAAATAAGCATATAGTAATTTGTAGATTATACCCACAAAAAATTATGAAATAAAAACTTTTTAACAAAATAATTAAACCTCCGAAAAAACCGAAAAGCAAAAAATAATAAACCTTTTTCCAAAAAATAACTCTAGTTACGGAAGTCGGTGTTATAGACGAAGAAACAATCAAAAACAAGTTTATTACTTTTTGCTTTTCAGTTTTTTCGGAGGTTGATTTTTTTTGTAAAAAAGTTTTTTATTTTTCGACTAGCTGACCCGCGCGGCTTCGCTCCCGTCAACTGGCTATTCTACCTACCGACCCTACCCACCTACTCTACCTACTTACCTATCCTACCTACCATAGCTACCCTACCTTACCTACCCTACCTACCCTACTTACCCTACCTACCCTACCTACCTATCCTACCTACCTACCCTACCTACCTACTCTTTTTTTTGTATTTCAATTCTTATTATGCTATACCGGACGAAGACTAATCCAAAAACACAAAAACTATGAAAATCGGTCGAGCCGTTCTCGAGTTAGAAAAGTGTTCGAACAAAGCCGACTTTGTTTTAAATATATTAAGAAGATTAAGAATTTTGCTATATTGTGAAAGATTCGACCTTTTTCTAGAAGACATTTTTTATATTAGCGAGACAGAAATAAAACGCATAAACTGAAGGAAGACGGACAGTGGTGGCTTATTAAAAAAAAGGGTTCCGTTAGCAAACTTGGTACGGAACCCTAAAAATCGACTGGGTTCGCACGAATCAAAATCGTACGCGAAGGCTTAAATAATAGGGTCCCATTAGCAACTTTGGCACGGAACCCTATAATTTGCCTTGGCTCGCAAATCGAACCGTTTGATACTTAGCACGAATTAAAAACTTAGTTGCGGGCAACCTGGGAGTCTTTAAGACAAAAGTGAATAGGTTGCTTCTAGGCAAACGTGCTCCATCTTCGACCGCATCATCGCTTACCATCAGGTGAGATAGTGGTCAAACGTATGCCTATCTATTGTAAAAAAAAATATTCCACTCCGTATCACCTAACCAATGAGAACTAATGATAACACGATTTGACAGTTACTGTGAAATCGTGTTGTCATTCATTCTTAGTTCGGGTTCGGGACTAATCGTAAGTCTGTAGGTGATACGGAGTAGAATACGTCCGCAACTAAGCCCGAAACTACGGACTTCGGACTTAGAGAGTAGCCTCCCAAAATCGATCGCTCCCGTCACCGTGACCACCTTTGGTACGATACCTTATTATAAAAAACCAAACTACTAACCTAAACTAAACCTAAACCTAACTACTAACCAAAAAATGGACTCTGTCTGAAATATAAGATTTTTATTTATTATTATTAGCCTTGTTTCGCAAATCGAACCGTTCGTTGCTTCGCTCTAAACGGAATCAATCGCGGAGGCCTAGCAGTAGGGTCCCGTCAGCACAGCACCTTTGGTACGGAACCCTACAGGCCTGATCCGCAAGTCGAACCGTCCAGAACTTCGCAAAACTAAATCAGTTTAAGACTCTACGATAAATGCACTTTAATCGAAACCAGCACCAGAGATTTAACCAATTATGGTCCCTAATAGTTTAAGACCTTTCAGAGACCAAACCGAAATTCCTTCGAAACACGACTGTGTTTAGAAATTGTGTGAAGTCATTCTCCAGCGGAAAATCTTAACACCGCAATTCAGAAAAACGCGTCATCAGTGCAACGCCATCTATCGACCATGTAAACTGACAAAATATTAATTGGCAGCGGAAGACGTTAAATAAGAAGCCCGTATGTAACGGTAAATAACGATAAGGTATTAAAATGTTTACTTTTATTTTGCTACGTCTACGTATTAAAAGTTTCACAAATAACTCAATCAACATTAATGCTAAATTTTTGTCTGTTTATCTGTTTGTCTGTTTGTCTGTGCGTTTGTGGGAGCATCACGCTTAAACCACAGATTAGGTTGCAAATCTAAGTACTTAAAAATATTAAGTGATAACCTGAGTAACATTTAGCGTTTATTTCATCAAAATCGACCCACAAAATCAAAAGATATTGAATTTTTAAGTTTAGGAAGAAACTTCCTAATGTATTCTGATGAGTCAGAGCGACATCTATTGAGAAAAAATAAAATGTATGAAAGCATTCAAAATTGTTGAGTTATTTGTGAAACTTTTAATACGTGATACGTTAAAAAATAAAAGTGATCAATTTTATACCTTTTCGTTATTTATCGTTACAATCGATCCCGGAAATCAAAATATATTGAATTTTCAGTTTAGTAAGAAACTTCCTAATGTATTCTGATCAGACAGAGCGCCATCTATTGAGGAACTAAAAAATGCATGAAAGCATGAATGTTACACCAAAACACATTGATTGAGTTATTTGTGAAACTTTTAATACGTAGACGTAGTCTTCTCACAGACAAACAGACAAACAGACAAAAATTTCAAAAATTGCATTTTTGTGTTTTATACCTTTTTTCTGAGTTTTCTGTGTAATTTTCATGCAAAAATTCTCAATGTACAGACACGGTTAGTCTACGATTTTATTATATGTATAGATAATCTAACTGACAGACTAAATAGAATTATATTTTTTTTCTCGGGAATCATGCCTATTGAGACTTCAATAAAAGATATTAGAAACCAAGAGATGTTCTATTCTGTATCCAATTTGTTCTCAACATCTTCCGTCCCAACAGAACATAAAAGAATAAAGGAGGAAATTCGCACGTGTACCGGAGGATCTAATTTGTTCATGTCTGATTGGAGAACATTGTTTAATTAAAACCAATAAAAGAATACTTCGACGTATCTTTTGTGCTTCCATGCTGGGTATTATTTGATTAAAAATAGGTAGAAGTCTAGTATTATTCGATGAATTAGTGAAAAAGTAATAATAGACGCACGAGTCGACCTTTATGGTTAAGGTGTATAGTAGGCTCAATAACCTTGAGCATCTGGGCCACACATTCATATCTGCGCCCCACACACAAACATTTCCGTAGCGCATGCGCTACCTCAAAACTATTATCAAAGATTATGCGAGGACGCAGACATGCGCGCCAAGCCAGCTTTTTTGCCTACGACTACACAAGGGTATGGCGATTGCTCGGCTAATTTTTAGTTTAGATAGATACATAAGTTACGCATATTTTTATTCACTGGTCTCATTTTTTATACGAATGTGGTTAAACAGAAGTAAAACAATATAGGTCAGATAAAAACAATTTTGTGAAGCAGTTTCGTCTTTTCTGCTTATGATCTATATAAAGATACTCGAAATTCGAGGTCAAACTGTTATCAGTGCACTGGTAACAGTTTGACCTTTTACTTTTTGTTTCTGCCTATACTACTTTATAGTCTCGTAAACAGATTAAAACCAAAGTACATTCTAAAGTAAAGTAAATGAAATAAATAAATTTTAAGCCTATTTCATAGTTCAGCTCTGCTAAATAATTTAGTAGCAATTTCATTAACTCAAAAACTTCAGATTCTGTGATTCCTGTGAAAGTTTTAGGTGTTTAATTGGTAACGTTTTTATATCGGTTTATTTTGTAAACTGGAAATACGACGATGATTGTTGAACAAAAAAAAACCGACCAAGTGACAGTGAAGACACACTGGAGACATGTCTCTGAAAAGAATTGCCGCCGAAATCCTTATTTAACTACGGAACCCTGCAAATTACCTCCCTTTGCGTGCGCTGCAAAAACGATTGATGATGTAATAAAATAATAAACTCGAATTTTAGAGGACCCATCAATATCTACAAACAGAAAAGGCCAACGCTCAACTATTATTATATGTCACTTTTTAACTAAAAAATTAATAGATACGACAAAGCAGACAACGTAATTCGCTCCTTGGTATCAGTTTTTATCAAAATAAATCGTGATTTAATTCACTTATTTTTTTGAATTACTCAAATCGAACATTCAAAAGATATCATAATTTTATCAAAACAATACAATTTAGCCAAACGGTCCCACAGACGCGACTGACACGCCGCATATACCGACCGAATAATGAAAATAAATGTTTGTTTATGAACTTGTGTTTGTTTATGTTTGTGTTGAAGAGCTGTACACCTACCACAGTGTATTTCTTTTAACCCAAAGGTTGACTAATAGAGAAGTCCTCGTTGCATTAAGTCCGCCTATGTTCCACTATTGTTCATGAAGTTTAAGTGAAAAATAAACTTATATTGATTTTTTATTTTTCTTTAATATTAGTCAGTTTGTTGGTAATAAAAGAAATTAAGAATTAACGTCGGCTACGTTTGAAAAAAAAGAGCAGACAAAAATAAAACCCGAGCGACGCCGATAGTATTTTGATAAAAGTTGCTGTATGAAACTGTACAATGCGCCCACGCGCTTAATCAAGCTGGCTCCTCTGCAAAGAGCTAGTCTATGAACGCACACTAATACAAAAGTTCGTAAATATTTGCACTAACACATTCATATACGCGTAGTCGGTCGATAGCGCGAGCGGAGCAACGAGCGACACAGCCTCCCCGTCTCAGTGCTAACGCACGACTGCCGCCTTCGCGCAAACAGAGCTTTTTATATATGGGAGACTCAATATTGAACATTTTCTTTGCAAAATATTGATTGATTTACTTTCTAATCGATAGAAATTATTTACTAATCGATAGAAAACCGACAGGCCAGCAACTCGGCGTCGATGCTCAAGACTTTGGAGCTTCGACTCGATGCGCCTGTCATTACCGATGATCCTCTTGGCTCGTTTCTCAATTGACTCAAGGGCATCAAGCTGGTATTTGGCAGATCCGTCCCAAAGATGAGAGCAGTACTCTATACACGATCGAACTTGCGCTTGATATAGCTTGAGCAGCTGTTCCGGCGTGAAGTACCGTCTCACCTTTGCTAGAACTCCCAACACATACATAATTTACATAATACATAACATTACATACATAATTTGTATCATTCAAAAATATGAATATAGTAACTAATTCAAATAAATATTACGTGCGAAACGAGTATTGTAGCTATGGTAAAATTTTACGTTACGTTACTATACGTCAAAAATATTCGAGCTAGGCACTCTGTTTGGGACTTCAATTTCGTAGGCACTATAATAAGAAGCCAGGGTTGCGGATGGGTCGGCCCTGTTTCAAGCCATGGTCTGGAGCGAGGAGACTTGGGAAGCAGTCACCTCCTTCTGCGAAGCAGTAATGCTAGCGAAGGAGGAAGCCGAACGCGTGAGAGAGAGGGAAACCTCACGCCCCAGCCGCCGCAACAGAAGAAGACGCCCCGGGCGTCGGGAGTCGCAGGGCGATTCTCGGCCACCGTAGGCGCGGGCCTGCGGACGGCTCTATCTTTAGAGGTATGCAATACAGAGAGTAAAAACCGCAAACCTACATTGAAAAGGGAGGATCCTCCGACCAGACGGTTGTCATGTCTAGCAGGCAACTGCCCGATAGTTGATATTCGGATGCACGATTTTGTAGTAGTAGTTTGCTGCTCTTTCCGCTGCCGGAGCCGGAGACCGGAGGATAGTGGATGAGTCATCCATACATCATGAGATGCTTGCCAAACCAGTGAAAGATTGGTTCCAGTGAGTCGGGCCGGTGATATTCCAGTGAGTCGGGATGATGCTGCAGGCTCCAGTGAGTCGGAGTAGTACTGCTGCTGGCTCCAGTGAGTTGGAGCAGTGCTGTGCGCCGTAGTGACGTGACTGCTGGGGTAGACCAGAAGAGCTTCTTCAAGGCTCTTCATGTGACTGACCGAAGGTACAGTGTGCTTGCCACGGTTGCTGATGAGGTTGAGGATGCTGACAGGAATGCGCGTCTGCTGCATGCTGATGGTCAGTATACCCGTTAGAAACCAAGAGTACTGGCTGGCTGTATGGCTCGCTGCTCGAGAGCACGTCAAGTCACGATGAGGAGAAGTGACAATGACGTCATGCTGAGGTAGATGCACGAAGGCTGCTCTGACGTGTGGGACGGAGAGTAAAGGCCCGCAAACCTTCATTGAAAAGGGAGTATCCTCCGACTAGATGGTTGTTATGTCTGGCGGGCAACTGCCCGGTAGTCGATACTCGAAC
Organism: Lacanobia wlatinum; assembly: GCA_947578705.1. Taxonomy (NCBI): domain Eukaryota; kingdom Metazoa; phylum Arthropoda; class Insecta; order Lepidoptera; family Noctuidae; genus Lacanobia; species Lacanobia wlatinum. Next base: position 25,065,140 of record OX388027.1, on the reverse strand, counting down.
TGTTGTGTTTGTTCAAATCGCACGGTAAACTCTGATACCGCGATGCAGGATTTTGTAGCAGTAGATCGCTGCTTGTTGGATAGATGGCGATGCGGTGTCTTTTTGTTGCGTTGTAGATTTTGCTACGACAGATTTTTTTTGTGGCAGATTTAATGCCACTACGGTGCGATTAAGTCAGTCAAACATTTTTTTTTTATTACAAATTCCAATAATAAGCCATACTTTATCGTTTAGAAAAATAATTAGTACCAACACTTATTAACATTATAATAGGCCCTTTTAACATTACATTTATATTGAAATCACGAACCGCCAGACAGGAACCACCAGCCTAATTGTGTAACGTGACACAAATTACATTCACAGTTTTGAGGGTTCCGTAGCCAAATGGCAAAAACGGAACCCTTATGGATTCGTCATGTCTGTCTGTCTGTCAGCCGTATGTCACAGCCACTTTTTTCCGAAACTATAAGAAATATACTGTTGAATCTTGGTAAGTAGAAGTATTCTGTGTACCGCATTAAGATTTACACAAAATAGAAAAAAAAAAAAAATTTTGGGGTTCTCCATACTTAGAACTGAAACTAAAAAAAAAAAATCATCGAACCCATACGTGTGGGGTATTTATGGATAGGTCTTTAAAAATGATATTGAGGTTTCGAATATCATTTTTTTCTAAACTCAATAGTTTGCGTGAGAGACACTTCCAAAGTAGTAAAATGTGTCCCCCCCCCTTTAACTTCTAAAATAAGAGAATGATAAAACTAAAAAAAATATATGATGTACAGTACCATGCAAATGTTCACCTAAGATTGGTTTGAACGAGATCTAGTAAGTAGTTTTTTTTATCTGCACTAATATTATAAAGAGGAAAGATTTGTTTGTTTGTTTGTTTGAAATGAATAGGCTCCGAAACTACTGGACCAATTTGATAAATTCTTTCAGCAATGGATAGCTACATTATCAGGGAGTAACATAGGCTATATTTTATCCCCGTACTCCCACGGGAACGGGAACTACGCAGGTGAAACCGCGTGACGTCCACTAGTACGTCATAAATCGTAAACCGTAATTTACATTTCATTCAATCAACTCAAATATAAAAAATAAACATTTAATTTCATAAACATAAACCATATGCAAAAACCGTGAACCATTATTTTCTAATAATAAATCTGTAATAGGTGCCTAAGTAAATAATAATTATAAAGTTACAACGAACTACAAGAACTTTTATATTGTGTTACTTGCTGCTACGGAACCCTTCATGGGCGAGTTCGACTCGCACAGCCGTTCGGCCGCTTTTTTAACACATTGAGGTGCATTACACAATAAGGAAGTTGACGCGAAGAAACTTTAAGCGAATCGTAAGCAAAGAGATCACAACAGAATCGCAGTTTCATTGCCGAAACACATTACACAATGAAGCCGCTGGTCTTTAGATATTTATTCTGTGCATGTTGATATCGTGATCTCGACGCCTTTGGTTCATTTTTTTAACACAAAACTCATACCAAACCTTTCGATTGCTCCTTAAAAGGACAAAAACTGCGGCCAACATTATCGGATAATACTCACAAAATATATCTACAATAAACTGTGCCAAATTATTGCGACCGCCGTCGTATGGTAACAAAAAATCGAAGGCGTATTGACTCAACAAAAATACGTCGCTCAGTACAAATATCAAGGTAGCTATATACAAGCGACGCCAGGTGTTAGAAGCTGTCTGAGCACTCGTGTTGACACTACGACAGAGTGAAAATACAATTATAATGTAAAACATACTGTTAACTGTCACAGGTAGAATTTCATTTAAGTACATAAAAGTGTTCCATGTCACATCACCTATACGATCGGATGATATTTTGTCTACTAATAAGTCTAATAATCTCGAATACTCGTCACACTGAACAATGATGGTTGTTATTAAAGACACCCCCCAACCAAAGATAATACTCTTTAAATATTTATTTTGGAAATGCCCATTAAAAACTTTTACAATATCTACGTAAAACATATGACTCAAAACAACCAACCAATGGTTCTTCGCTGTTGGAATATAAAATAGTTTCAACATAAAGGCTATATGTAATACCTTCCGGCTTTCCACTAAGTATATCTTATGCAGTAAATATTCTAATAAAACCATTAAAAAGTTTGTTAAAATCACGTTGAGAAACACAAAGTTTCTGTAATTCCGAAACTTCTTCACAATGCACCATGATGCCACTCCGTATATCAACGTACTTAGAGTCACCAGAAGCACAGTTAACTCCTGAGGTGACAATAACGTAAAGATGTCTCCAGAATGGTAGCCACTGGTGTCATTAACAGACACAAAATCGTAGTCACTGGTGTCATTATCAGAGACGGAGACGTAGTCACTGGTGTCATTACCAGACATGGCGAACAGACGAATGTCATTTGATTGGTTCACTTTGTGTTTGCAGAATATTAAATTAATAATTTAAAAGCTTGACGTAAAGCACCGCCAAAACCTCAAAGAAAGCGTCACTTTTTAAACATTAGCTCTAATAACAATAGCTAGTTACGCTACAAAACTAATTAGTAGTGCCTGAGCGATGGGTTGGTTTGGGTTTCCGGCTACTAACTGGTTTCGGCCGGAGTTTCGGCTTTTGACCAAAAGGTGGCAGAATTTTTGGTTCGACTAAGACTAGCGTCCTTGGACAGACTTCGAGCAGATTCTATAGTCTAAGCCTCTACGGTATACCCCTGTCATATCGAGAAGAAAGAGTTTACAAACTCACGCGTTTTATACAACCTGTAACAAAATAAATACAATACCTCTTAAGGGGTCACTGTGCTCATAATTATGAACAACTTTCACTATGGGACCTACAATGAAATCGCGAAAAAAAATCGACTCCCCCATACATTTCACACAGACAGACAGACAGACACCCGAGTGATCCTATAAGGGTTCCTTTTTTTTCGGAACCCTAAAAATGTGCGAAAACCCTTAGGAGAGTAAACTAGCTTCACTTCAGAAACTAAATGTGGTTGTAACCACACCACTGTGTTGTGAATAGGTTGCTTCTAGGCAAACGTGCTCCATCTTCGCCCGCATCATCGCTTACCATCAGGTGAGATTGTGGTCAAACGTATGCCTATCGATAGTTAAAAAAAAAACCAATCTAAAGAGTTTCTCCACTTAAATAGTGATTAAAAGGATTGAGTTTTGCAGCTTCCCCCCTAGACACAATGGTGTCATCATCATCATTTCAGCCTAAAGACGTCCACTACTGGTTGCCTTAATCGCCACGCTTGGCAAGCGGGTTGGCGATCGCAGTGTATGGTTTTTATAATTATATACGCAATGGTATATATAATTATAAAAAAATATTATCATATCATCAGAAGGAGAATACGAAAATTAATAATGCAAGTTATTACAAGTAACTAGAAATAAGCTATCCATTATCTGATAAGCCATGGCCGGGACTTCGAACCTGACGACCGAAACAACGCACCGCCGGTTAACGACGGACTGATGTGCACCTCTCGCTCGTTAGGTGAACTGGACGTGTGGCACGGTTCACTAACGGCTGCCTCTGCTCGTGGGGCAAGGGGTGCACCGATATCCTAGTCGTCTGCTTCGACCTATATCTATAGCAATAAATGGAATATGAATAACATTATTCTCAAACAGATAGCAGAAGCAAAAAAAAGAAGTAGGGTTGTTGCCAATGCTGCATTATGTAGGACTTAAATATAATTGGCTTAATAAAGGTGAACAATGCATCTAGACCTTCCTCTTCTGGGCACGAATCGTTTCGATAAGTCTTTGAGGAGTGGGCCCCACATCTTTCTCACCTTCCACCTAAATCAGGTCCTTACCGGACACGGTTGATTCGGGAGGACATGACCGGGTGTCACTATCGCCGGAAGACACGGTGGAGCATACGGTGGAGCCCAGCAGCGGCGACGTCTTGGGTCCGGTCCCAGTCCAATCAATGGTCTGAAGCGACAGATCATGTAAAAATAAAATCATCAAATGGTTACTAAACCAAAACTATGTGGATACGGAAAAGCTGCTTGTTGTAGCTATGTAGCAATGTGCATATTATACCATGACAAGTATTAATATTTTCTTATTATTTTATTTTATTATTTATGATATTTGGCGCCTGTTTTACACTATCTGGGTGGCCAACTAACTGGGAAGTTACCCAGTGATGGTGGAACAGGTGGCAGGTATATGACCATAAAATAGTATTATATTCTTATTTTAAATTTATAATCACTTATATAAATACATATTATACACACACACACGCGCACACATACACACACACACACACACACACAAACAAACAAACAAACAAACACACACCCACCATCGCACTGATTACACGTTGACAATCTTTTTGTTCAGGATGTGATGGGGGCCTGGAGCTCTGAAACACAGTATTTCAGGGCTTTGGCTCAGTTTAGACTCCAAATCTCCCACAAATTACATTTGTTTTGTCAAACTTTCTGTCAACTTAAATAGTGTAATTTTTGTGGAGATAAAAAATAAAAACATGATTAGATCATGGGAAGCAATCGTCTCCTTCTGCGAATCAGTACTGTAAGCACAGGAGGAGGCTAAACGTATGAGGGAGACCAGCCGCCGCAGGAGACGCCCCGGGTGTCGGGAGTCACTAAGAAATTCCTTCTCCAAGATATGATATGTCTGCATAGTTGAAGGAGCCCGCTAGGGTCAGTGCCTGCTAGGGTTATGGAATTGTTAGAAACAGTTACCGCGGCTCTGGAACTTAAAGAGTCTTTGAAGAAACACGGGTGGGTTTTAGTCAGTAAGAGTCTGACACTCCCTCTCGCTCCGCCACTTAACACACCGTCAGTTTAAAGTCGATTTTTAAAACCTATATATGTAATCTATCATATGCAATGATAGATTCTTATTGAGAAGAACGGACAAGAAACTCCATTGTTACTCTTTCCAGAATTTTTTTTTAACAATATTTGGTGTAGGTACACAAATCATTTATATGTGAGACTAATTTTTAGGGTCCTGTACCCGAAGGTGCAAAATTTATTTTCAGCAAAAATTTGGTTTTCGCCGAAACTTGAACAGAAACCGAATGTTCAGTTCTCGAATCGGTTTCTGCTGAAAATTTAGTTTGGGTCAGACACTACTCATTAGTGTTCCTAAATTAAATCAGTACTGATTGCAGTAAATACTATACTAAGTACTGATTTAATTAATTAATGAGAGTAGATAATAACATTTTTAGGTGCCTGTATGATAACTTTGTGACATTTAAAGGTTGATCCACACATAGACGGGACGTGGCCGTGCAGTGTCAGGGCCGTGTCAGGGCAATGACCGTGCATCCGTGTCCCGTCAGGGAAGCCACCGGGCCGTGGCCGGGCTGTGCAGGTGCCGCTCGTTCATCAGTTTGTTTTCGTTGCCACGCGCACAAAAAGACACGCGTTGTAGGAAAGCGATTTCACCAATGGAGAGATTATTCGTTTGTTTTAAGTTGGGCAGTTGAAAAACACACTAGTTTTTATTTGGCCAACTAACCATTTATTCGCAAATTAAGTATAAATGCTTCAGTAGGTTTCAATTTTATAAATAAGCCACATATTGTTGTAATTCTGAAGGCTGTGTACCTATTTTATAATACACGACGTATAGATTTCAGAATTATCTGGTTGGTAATTGCCATGGCCACATACATTGGTACCTATTTTTCATTTTCATCGGATCGTTGAATAAGTATGGGCACTATTAGACAGGTCCACTAAAATCTGTGATTTCTCATGCTATCTCAAACATTATCCTTCATAGCTCTCATATGATCTGACCATTTCAATATAATTGTTTGGTCTTCGATAAGTAGATTTTCCTTCTCAAAATAGCCGGCTAGGAAAAACCGACCTCATTGAGTTTGAACACTAGAGAAAAAAACAACTCACAAAATAAATACTTATTATTGGTTCACGTTGAAAAATAGTTTTATTTTATTCTTAAAAGTTACTTATTTTAAAATAGGTATTAATAGCAAATCTCAGGTAGTTATTGTTATTTTCTTATCAAAATTCTTTGCTAGCCCATCCAATCCAGATTGTACTTTGTTAAAAAGTAATGAGTGATTGAGTGACTGACAGACAACGCACACCTAAAACTACTGGTCGTTGAAAGCTGAAATGTGGCATGTAGATCCCTAAGGGAGTGGAGGGGAGCACTAAGAGAGAAATTATTGAAATAAATACGGTAACGGGAAAAACGGGTTCGGCTCGTACGAAGTCGCGGGCAAAAGCTAATTTATCTATAAAATTGTTCCGTTACTAGTGATTGAGTGACTTACCGTTACCGGGTCTGATGATATCTGACCCATTAAGCCACTTCATCTAGTTTCGAGTTGCCGATTGCTCTTGCAGAAAACTTACAACTGATTCATAGTTCAACGACGATGGTTTCGATGGGGTTGCCGAGCTACTCGTAGATACCATAAGCTCATAACTATCTTCTCCCATTAACCCAATATGACTGGGTAACTGGACATCAGCGCCGAATTTGTTTGCCACAACATACATTTGAAGGCGTTTACCATAAGACAAACAACAGCCGGATTGCAAAAAAATCGCTTATTTTACTCCTAAACGTTTTGATTACACTAGACATCTTAAAATTTTTCACTTTTCCTCGTCGCCTTGTTGAAATAAGAGGTGCGAGGCCGGCTCGATCAGAGTGGGTGAAAATGTTTTTTCTATTCCGTGTTGGTAAGATACACAATTGATGACAGGAAAACTTGCTGAATATCCGAATACTTCTAGGTTTTGTCTTCAGTATTATATCAGCTTTACAAGCAATAATATCAACCAAAAAATCTTCGAACCGTCAACATGACCCTGACATGACAGAAAACAACCAGACAGACCTGAAACTGATGCATGGAAGGAAATAGTTAGTGCATCCTGTCTAATTATATTTATAGCCATGTTGCCAACTCAAAATACGTTACGTACGAAATAATCGTTTGGGAATAGCAGAGGCGTTTTAAAATCAAGAAAATCACTGCACTTAACTATTAAAAAATAAAATATGCCATCAAAGTTGAAATAAATGGCGGACTTGCATTCAAAAGCGTTTATTGAATAATTGTCTATGCCATTTTTTGGCCAATTGTCTATGACAGCTGTTGTCAACTTCAGCATGGCCATGCATAACAAGAGCCCGGAGAGCCCTGATGACGTATCCGCACGTCACTGCGTCGGCCCGGCCACGGAAGCTCCGTCGCCTGCCCGGACACGGACGAGTGTGAACGAGTTCATATAAAATGTATGCAAGGATACTTTTGTGAGCTCCTGACAGCGCACGGCCCGTGCCCGTCACGGCCACGTCCAGGCTATGTGTGGATTGAGCTTAAAATGGCTACGTATTCACTCGACTGTCTCAGAAGGGGGATAATGATATTGGAAGGTGTGTGCACGTGTCGAAAAGTGAGGTATCGCAGTTAGTGAGGATGCGCAATGTAGTGTACCTATAGTTACCTGTATCATTTCCGTGCGGGTCATTTTCGTTAGGCTCGACATGATCATCCACATACTGCAACCTCTACATTAGAGCCAATCGTATGAACAAGACAGCGATGACAATTAACGGAATGACCCACACGAATAAATTCAGAACTAATCCAATACGTCCTTGTTACTCGTAACTTCGGTTTGTTTGGACACACGAGTGAGAAAGGCAGCATAATCATACCTATTAAAAAAGAAATCCGGCCGCCATGGTCTATATATTTTTTTTTATGGATAGGAAATCATCAAATGACTCCTCCCGCTCTGGGCGGAGCAGAAGGGAGTGTCAGACTCTTACTGACTAAAACTCATCCGTTTTCCTCCTAGTGCCCTTTGCGTGCAAATTCCGCAACTCTGGCAGGCACTGACCCTAGCGGGCCCCGTCTACTCGACTAGGAGATGGCGGTGCTCCGCCCAAGCATGGCAGTCCTCCACCGTACGCTTCACCGTGTCCTCCGGGCGATCCTCACAGTGTTGACACCCGGGCATGTCCTCATGAGATCCTGCGGGTGCTCCGTCCGTCGTGCTGCGATTTGCCTCTGCAGAGAAATCTCGCCCCAGCGTTGCGCCTCCACGCGCCATTCGTAAATGAGTCCGAGGGCTCGCGCCTCCAGATCCCGTGGCGGCAGTCCGGCAAGTTGACTTGCCGCCTTGCCTTTGACCGTGCGGTATCCCCGGGCCAGCCAGATCTTCTGGGACGCGTTGAGGTAACAGGCAGGTCGCCTTCTCAAAGTAAGCGCCCACACCGGCGCTCCATAAAGGGCCATGGACCGCACATTGTCTAAGTACCTGCACTCGTATTTTTTGTGACATGATTCTATCGAGCAAGTGACTCTTCACAAATCTATACTAATATTAATCAGGAACTGTTTCAATTTCAAAAATTATTTCAGTGTGGGATAGCCCATTTATCGAGGATGGCTATAGGCTATATTACATCATGCTACGACCAATAGGAGCGGAGCATTCATGAAAAATGTGACGCAGACTAAGTTGCGCGGATCAGCTAGTGTTAATAATATGCGGGATTGTCGACTTCAGCGACAAAAGAATTGAGATCTAAGTGGGTGCCAAGTTCTGTAAATAGTCCTGAAATAAAACAAATTAAGACTCAGGATTCGACTTGGCAAGTTTTGACATACATGTTATCTTATATTTGACTTAACTTATCAACTTTGTGTGAATACCTATAATGCTTACATTAATGTAGTTGCATTGATTCTTATGTTATTCATATTATTATTTTTATTACGAACCGCCAGAGGGGAACCACCAGCACCCTAATTGTTATACCTAGTTATTGAAAATCTGAAAGGAACTAGACCTTGTTGCAATGTCAAATTTAATGCGACCCAAAAGACTACACAGAGTGTGTATATTTCTATTGCCGCTATGCAACAAATAATAAAAAAATAAATTTAATTAAAAATAAAAGGGGCACTTACCCGGTTTTTAAAACACTAATAATTTGATTTATTTCAATTATTTTTTTATGATTAAAGCTAAAATATAATAATACAAAAAACTGCTAGCCTCAATCTTTCTCTTCTTTTCATTACGAATTAGTGTTTACCTTCTTAATTCATACTAATATTAACTTTTTCTTTCATTCTGTCTGTCTGTCAGTCTGTCTATATATCTGTAGGTTAGTGGTTGTACGTTGTTTTATAGAAAATAGTTTAATAGAATTTTGTTTCACAATTTTACTCGTAATATCATTTCATAGAATACTCAATACGCAGAATACTCACTTTGAATAAATTTAAATCATCGATTATTGTTCGAAATAAAAATCAAAGTTTCGATATTCATATCATAGAATAACAAATCAAATATTCTTTATCCTCATATTGTTTGGTTCATATAAAACTTATTACCAAGAAAAACATTTTATCGAGTGACAGTTTCTAAACGTTTCTATTCCCCCTTTGTCAAAGAGCATACCCTCCTACGGCGCGTTCACAAAACCAATGCGGGTAAATTCTAGTCAAGCCAAAACTTTTCATTCTGGCCCAGTCGTACATACAGCATGCAAGCAAGCATGCAACATGCAGCAAGCATGATTTCTGTCACGGCTCCGGCGCTGCGGAGCTTCGGCGATCCCACGCGAACTTATCGTCGCAGATGGTTTTAACGCTCACCACCACATCTTCGACTCCTCGAGCCTCAGCCGCGGCGGCGGGCGTTATAACACCTGCTCCTCAGCTCGCGGGCCGCCTCGCCCCTCCGCGCCTTCGCGGGCTTAAATTACACTCTAGGGGTAGGGCAGACAAGACTACGTGGAGTCGGTTTTACAGCGATTTGTTTCTGTTACTAAGTTTTGTAGTACAACATATTGACTTTTTAAGACGTATTTAATTTTAATGCTTTTTTATAAAAATGGCACTGTGCCTAGTAAAATTATTCCAAATGAAATTGTACCATCTTCAAAGTATACCATTGTAAATTCGGACCTATAAAGCAATAAAATTAAATATTAATTACATTTTCATTGAAATACAAAAAAATATAACGAACAAACAATATTCGTTAAAAATAATTCTACTGTTTGATAAGTTTGTTAAATAAAAAAATGTGAATCGAAATTCATTGAATTATGTTTCTGTGAAATATGTTTCATTCAAGTAAATAGTTGTTGAAACAATAATATTCGACATAAAATAATAAGGATCAAATATTATGTGAAAAATTTTCTGCGAAACGAAATTCTATCAAACTGTCTGCGAAACAAAGGAACACCGTAAGTTAGTTTATATCTATTTGTTAACTCTTCTCATCTTAAAGCATGAGCAGATTTCGATGAAACTATGTCTTAAAATAGGACATCCCCACTTTTCATACTGGGAATGTGTTCCTTTTTTTATGCGAAGCCGATTGCCAAAGCTGGTATGTCATAAACTTCTCATTTATTTAAGGAGGCCTGAGTGCCAATTTCACAATTTTTTAAGCAGCAATCGCATTCGGATGTCAATTGAAATCTGTCAAAAATATATGGAAAACAAAGCTCATTCCAGTCTCGACTTTTAGGGTTCCGAACAAAAAACAGAACCCTTATAGGATCACTCGGGTGTCTGTCTGTCCGTCTGTTACAGCCAGTTTTCTCCGGATCCACTGGACCTATTCTGTTGAAATTTGGTACAGATATGGACTTCTGTGACCCAAACGCGGAAGCGTTACGTAAATTATATTTTTTTAGTATGGGGTCACTTTTGGGGGTCAAATTAGAAAAATAAAATGTTTTTTTTTTTTTAATATCGTGTGACATATCAAATGAAAGGGGTTACTATGAGGGGTTTAATTATATTTTTTTCATAATTTTAAAATAAATATTTTTGAACTTATTCAAGAAATTAAACGAAAAATTTTGAAAAAAAAAAAATGGAGATAATAGATCTTTACCTATAGATTACAGGAAAACCTATAAGAAGTCTATAGTGTTAAAATAACATGTTAAAAAACTGAAATTCGTTCAGAACCCTTTGCACGCGAGTCCGACTCGCACTTGGCCAGTTTTTTAACAGGTTGCGACTGAGATGAGACTGTAAATGGTGCTTGAAAATGAATAAAATTGGCCCTCAGATAGCATGCTTTACAGCACCTATCTCCTTTTCTTTAAAAACGGAATTTAGCGTATTTCATTATCTACTTGTAATATTTTGGACACTTATAACTCAGCCTTTAGATGTTCCAAATCACCAAGCTTTGCTGCACGATTCCTGCCACCTGCAATCAATACTTCTTAAATAGATAGATACACAGTAATTACACTGCGATGATTTATATTCCAACGATATTTTTTGTGCCCATAACCTTAAATCACACAGTCTGCTTATTTTTCCCCCCGAATCACACTCAGTCATTCATAAAAGGAGTGATCGGTCTAAATCCCGAGTTGTTCCGAGTTAAATCGAGCGTTCCTTCTGTTACTGTCGTAACAGAAGGTTATGGGCACAGCATTAACATGAGAATCGTCTGTTTTGATTACTTCAGACCTTGGAACAGCACTTTTACTGTTTTATTCATTTACTGGATTAATCTCCTGAATTTGGAATGGAAGGAGTGTTTTTGTTATTTCATTTTTTGAGCTTGGTATTAGGAAATTGGGCGCAGGGAGTTGAGATTGGTTCAATTACACCTTTTGGATGGTATGTATCTTTCAGATATCAGTTATGAGTCTTTGCTTAAGCGCTAAGTACTTAAATATCTTTAAAGATAGACCAATTAAAGTGGAGATGGACGGGCCATTTACTGCGTTGTACCCAAGACAAGTGGAGTAAGATAGTCAAGGAATGGTATCCTAGATATGGTAAACGGAGAAAAGGAAGGCATGAGAGATGGGAGGACGAGCTGAAACTTACAGCTGGTCCCAATTGGAGAAGGGTTACTAGGGATAGGAAGCAATGGAAGATGTTAGGGGAGGCCTATATCAAGAGACTCACTGAACTAAGAGACATTATTTGAGCAACATCCATATTTGTAAACTTCTTACTGAATCGTTCAGGATTGGGGTCTTATTGATTGATTGACTTTACAATTTTTTTTATTTGTGATGGGTTTGCTCTTGACTCTAGTCTAGGTCAGAGATGACAGAGACAAAGTCTACGATGGAGCGAGCTTACCCAGAAGGAGCCTGTTCACTCTAACTTTGAAGAGATTAGGGTTGTAAGCGTTTGGAAACACAGACGCAGGCAGAGAGTTCCACTCCTTTGCCGTGCGCATTATAAAAGACGTTTGGAAACGCTTAGTGCGAACTGGTGGAATAGTAACAACTATGCTGTAAAGACGCCATTTTGTTTGCTTTGTGCACTTGGAACATCTAGCTCGTCTTTCGTAGTTAGTCTCGCTGTCATTTGCTGACCGTAACAAAAATAATAATTGTTTTTTTATTTATTAACTCTTCAAAACAAAAACATTAGTGCTACCATGGCTTCTTGTATGGAGATCCTTATCACTAGAGCTACCCCTCTCAATACGTTGTCTTGTATACTGTATGCATGCAAGTCAACTATCTCTATAAGTTTACACATAAAACCTAGTAGTTCTTCTATTAGATTTTCACGTCATGTTAGATGGATATAGATGCATTTTTTTAAGGATTTGCAATCATCAAATGACTCCTTTCTCTCTGGGTGGAATGGAAGGGAGTGTCAGACTCTTGCTAACTAAAATCCATTCGTGTTCCTCCTAATGCCCTTTGCGTTCCGGACCGCGGTGACTCTTTCGAACAAATTCTACAACATATAGATTCATATCAGTATTTTTTTTACGGAATTATAACATTGTAAACTTAACCTGTGAGCACCCGGTCACAATAGCCGTCGCGACGTAACAACAATTGAATAATTTATTGTAAAAAAATCGGCGGTCGCCATTTTTTTTGGTTGATCGGGGGCCATAGGATATTAAGCAATGCGGTTTTTTTAAATAAGTCTAAGCCGCGTGATTTGGTTTGACATGTAGGATGCTATTATTCGTCAATTTCAGTTGACGCCCGATGGCACACACAAAACAAAACAAACACACACAAACAAAACATGTATCTACTTAATGTTCAGCTTTTGGCAAAAATGCGCATAGTTTTTTACCACACTTATAAATTTTTACTATGACTATTTTCCTTCACTGGTAATAGTTCCTTCGGTTATCCACTCAACAAATAAACTTTCCTTAATGGAACAACTCGATGAGAATGAGAAAGAACGAGGGTTGTTTGAAGTTCTTTATTAAGTGTTATTGCAAGTCAATAAGTTCAGACTTTCCGAAAAACACTTAGATTTAATCTAATTTCTACTTTTTCAAAGTTTTAGCTGCTGAGTGTGAGTGCTTTTTAAACGAATTCCAAATGGTGAAGGATTACGTTTAGAAACACGAACCTCTTATCGGATCACTCGTGTGTCGTATGTAGGTAGGTACGTCTGTCACAGCCAAATTACTCCGAATCTGCTGGGCCAGTTAAGATATTTTTATTTTAAAAGGAAGTTTTAATGCCATTGGATAAATAGAATAATAATAAATAGACTACGAAGAATAATGTGTTTTATCTAATGGCATTAAAACTACCTAATGCCATTGGACTAGCTAATGCCGCCGTATGGTGTCGGCCGGTGCTGTATGGTGCCGTAAAAGAATAATACCATCCCATCACTTCCCGTGGGTGTCGTAAGAGGCGACTAAGGGACTCACCAGAGAATGGGCAGCAGCGTTCTCTGTAAAACGCAACACCATACACTGCGATCGCCAACCCGCCTGACAAGCGTGGCGATTATGGTCAACCCCCTTTGGGAGAGGCCTATGTACAGCAGTACACGTCTTTCGGCTGTTATGATGATGATGATGCCATTGGATAAAACACATTCTTCCTTCTGATAGGTTTAACAAGTTTTATAAAAAATTGTTGTCATGCCATTTAGTTGTAATCAGCTATTCGTATCTATATTGTTATGCGGGTCATAGACGTTCAAGTAATTTGATCAAATAGTACGATCAAACTGTTTGATCAAATAGGAATACGAAATTTTATATTTCTTCATAGAACAATTTTTTTTTGTCAAAGCCTACAGACACTCACGTCAATTTTATAAACCTGTTTGAACCAGCGTTTTTGATTAAATTGCTTGAACGTCTATGGCCCGCATTAGGCTGACTGTCCACTGGAATGGAGACCAGACTCAGTGACTGATGCGTAGCAGAGATTTTATGCAATTCCATTGGTTAATATTTTTCCGCTCAGTGGACAGTCAACCTTAGACCTATACCCAAACGTATTCTAACATGTGTTTTAAACATTAAGATTAAAACTAGAGTAACCTCTTAAATCAATGTCAAACCTAATGAGATTCCTTGTCTTTTATGGACCGAGAAAGAAAGAATGTTATCTAAAACGATTGGAAAGCAATGCTTCTTGCTTATCACAATTCTAAAACTGTTAGATATTCGACCTCTAGCATTACGTGGCGTATCCGTGACTTTTACCAATTGTAGATAAAAACTTTTTGGTTAAAGTGCCAAATAAATTAAAAGTATTCTAAACTCCTTTTTCGACTGTTGCCAAACTTTGGCAATTGTTTTTTTATATTTTCATGTTATTTACTAACTGTAAGATTAGATCATTCGTATAATAATTGTTTTAAGCTGTGATTTCTTTTTATTAATATTCAAATATAAATAACCAAGGAAAAGTTCCACTTTGCAACTTGGTAATTTCTCAATCAATCTTCACGTTTTAGGAGGGGAAGTGCTAATTCCACGCGGGCAGAGCCTGTTAGAACGGTTACTAATTTATAAGAAAGAAATAGACACAGAAGGGATAAATCTCAGAAAATTTAAACTTTTTATACGAAGGGAGTTCGCGAAGTTGGTAGGCAAGGTAGCTATTACAGCTATCCTTGGACAATTATGGACTTTGAGAATGTCGGTTCGTTCCATTGAGGTAATTATGTAGTACGTAGTACATATGACTTCAATGGTTCGTTCGTGTTATTTACTATTCAACTTATATTTGTCAATGACCTTATCGGCGCGCTCAGCAGCATGCGTGTCGGATGCGTGGGTGTTGACATAAGATCTGTATTTCTTTACCTATGTTAACAAATAAATAAATACTGAAAACATATTGATGGCGTATGTGTTACTTATATATCACTTACGTGCGTGAATCTGTGGGCTTCACCAACTCCTGGGCTCCCAAAGTCCTCCTCCCCAAGTCTGCTATAACAATAGTGTCAGAATGGTCTCATAATGATTTCATAATGGTCGATTTTGACAAGTTTGGTAATCTACTAATTATTACTTTCCAATGGTCAACCACTGACACTCCATTGAAAGAAATGGCATAGAATGGTAATCTCATACATAATAGCAAATTAATGAATAATATTTAAAAACATATATAAAAGAAATCTGGCATAATTTGTCATAATCGACCATTATGAAATCATTATGAGACCAATCTGACACTATTGTAATAGCAGACTTGGGGCCCTGGAAACGTGTGAACAATCTCACGGGCTACACAGTCTGGCATATAATGTTAAGGAGAGTGTGACCATGGTCTTTGAAGCCAGGGCTTTTACCCTGAGTCAGTGCTTCCAGTCAGATTAAACGGTGCACCTCTTGTAAGGGTAGTCTAATTTAAATATCTAGATCACTTATTGACCAGTGGCCTCAAAGATGATGACGATATTGACAGGGAGTGTAGCGGTAATCACTGTTCATTTGTTTTGAGATTTAAAACGAATGACAGTGAAATCCAACGTCACATAAAATATAGGGAATCCCATATCTGAACAAAATGGCTACTAGTAACTTGTACTGTAATTAAAATGTCCTACAGCTCTTGTAAACGCATTTTCCGCTCTTCTTGAGCTAAATGAACAATATTATCTAGAACCTGATTAAGACTGACGCGACGACTGCATTGATACCTTTTAATAGGATTCAACTTCCAGCTGGTTTTGACCTCTGGTATTAACATTGGCGCAAATAAACATAGGTCTAGTAACACTGGCGTTGTGCGTCTAGAAATAACCAGGTAACGCTGAACTCTCTATTAAAAGCTTGTTCATGTGAAAGTAAATCTAAATAAGTTGGTGGTTGCATGCTATGGTGGATAGCCATTAAGGTAGCCATTTTGTCTTTAATTACTAAGGGTGCATTCCTCAGGGAGTCGAATAATTTATTAATGCATTGGCCGTCTTTGACGGAAAGTTCTATCGACTTTTCCTTGAAGACGTCAGTCTTAGCGTTTGAGGTAATGAAGTCAAAATTTATGAAGGCACAAGAAAAATCAGGGAGTTTTCTTGTGCCTGCGTTGCACAGCGGGGGATTCCAGAGTGGTACTTAAAAGATCACGGGGCTCCTTCTTCGTTTTGATGGTGATCACCGGGGTGGTTTTAGTGAGGTACAAATCCCACACTCTCTGATCTTTTTACCCATAAGGCCAGGCATCTTTGAAGGTTTCCAATCAATGACAAAAAAAGGTATAAGATGGGAAGACAAACTAGACCAACTTATTATTTTTTCAAGAGTAAATCTTGAAACAAAATGAGTGTCGTATAGTTTAATTGAAATAATTTATTTGACATTGAAAAAAATATTTTTAAGCCTTAATTTGTAGTCTAGAATCTCGACCATCGTTTGTGGGCAAAGCTAAATTTCCTTGAGTACTTAGGTTATCTTTTCCGGACGTTTCATAATATAGAAGCTGACATAAAGAAACACGAATTACTTGGGCTTACTCGAGCCATGGTTGCGTCACAGGTGCATGCCTGTCTTAGCCCTAATTAAAAACAAAGCTGTTTAAGTATTTCGGGTTAAGTCATCCTGTTTGAAAGTATTTTTGGCTCAAGACTTCCTGGAGACAGGGTTCCCAGCTGTGTATTGGGGTCTAAAGGTTCAGAGCGGACCGCCTGGTATTTTGAATGGAATTTCGTGACTTCAGCGAAAGTGGCGAAACCAGTGTCACCATACCACCAAGGTAGACAGTTATCTTTTCATTCGCTTTGCGAAATATATTTGCGGGGTAATCCCTAATACGTTCTTCCTCATACCTCTTGTACATAGCGAATAGATGCATAGAAAATAGTTTCGGAAGTAATTACGCAACGATCCACCTTGTGGGAGGCCTTCCAACGCTTCATCATCCAGTACGCAGTCACTGCTCCAGAATTTTTCGCCCCATCGACCATCTGACCATCTGGTGAGGGTCGCGGGTAGCCGATGGATTCGAGACGCACGGGACCGGTTGCTGTGGCGACACTTGGAGGAGGCCTATGTCTGGCAGTGGATGTCTTCCAACTGATATGATGATGAATTACACATAGCAGTAGCGACATCCGCTGAGGTTTGAACAGTCGGATTATCGCATACCCTTTCGCCTTTACTACCGTTCTGCTTAGGTCTCAATAGGATAAACCGGTCTCAGTCCCATGACCAGAGTGATAACAAACGGAACTGAAACGTGGTCGCTTACAATGGGCCTCATCAGAAGGCTGAAAGTCACTCAAAGGGCAATGGAGAGGGCAATGCTTGGAGTTTCCTTGCGTGATCGAATCAGGAATTATGATATTCGCAAGAGAACCAAGGTTACTGACATATCCCGAAGGATCGCCAAACTAAATCGGTCGTTGTGGCGACGCTTGGGGGAGGCCTATGTCCAGCAGTGGACGGCTTTCGGCTGATATGATGATGATGATGAGTCCCATGAACCACATGTGAGGTTCGCTGATTGTTAAACTCTTGTAACAGTGAACCTGTTAGAAGTACTCAGCAGTAAGTAGATAGTGGTCTTTAAGCCTTTGGAGACAATAGTATTGTGAGCGATGACTCAAGCCAAGAATGTTTGGACATATAAATTACACAGCTCCAATTGATGACCTCATACGCAGGCGGCGTGAATTGAGTTAGCGATGTTTTTGATTGGACCTTGGTTTTATGAATGAAATAGCTTGTTACAATGAAGCGTTTACTGTATGTGACGTTATAAATGTTGTGTAAATGATACACGATTTCCAATCTGGCGGATTCGGGAGGTGCCCTTAATGCAGAGCTTATCTGTATCTTGCATAGAGCGGCTGAGATGCAGGGACAAACTTTCGCACCGGGAAAAAGAGTACTGGAGATTTCCGCAGCAAGTTGACTTATTTAACAATTTAAAAGACCACATATGGGGGAGCTCGTGGCTAAATACTACGTTAAACCGTTGGCCCGGCTGTCATTTGTAGACTTTTGCCAGTCATTACGGGTAGCCAGAATTCAACAAATTTGATATGTCATGCCAAAGGTGTCATGCCAAATCAGTCATGCCAAAGGTGTCCTTTTACCCAATTACTAAACCAATTACTATTGAGTCAACTGAGAAGCGAGTCAAGAGGATCATCGACAATGATAGGCTCGTCGAGTCGAAGCTCCAAAGTTTCGTCGATTCGAAGTTTTCTATCGTTTGCATTTTGGGGAAATTTCGACGGAATTGCATAATTTAATTCCGCCAAGCCCGTTGCATCATCGGACCACAAGACGAACGGCGATGCGCCACCGGTACATGGTGGACATCCCACCCACAAGCATAAAACGTTTTGGGATTCATCGTGCGTACAGCTAAGGAGTGGAATTCCCTGCCGGAGTCTGTGTTTTCTGATAGCTACAACTTGGGAGTCTTCAAGTCAAGAGTGAATAGATTACTTCTAGGCAAGTGTGCTATATCTTCGACCACATCATCGTTTACCATCAGGTGAGATAGTGGTCAAACGCATGCCTATCAAAAGTAAAAAGAAAAAAACTAAGTATTGCAAATTTAGATAGGCAGCCGCTCCATGAACCCTGTTGTATCCGTTTATACTTGGAACCGACCCAATGAAGTTATGCAAAGGGGAGGGAGGTTGATTGTACACGTATACCTACCCACCATTCTAAGTACCTACTACTCGTTACAAAGTGACTAATGACCTACACTGTAAGTAAACACATCACGCCGGCGGGAGCACTAACAATTAGCATATAAACTGGCTACCATTACCTAGGCGTCTGTAGGTACTTGTGTATACCGCTAGCAACGGACGTGAGTTCACGCTGTACTGACCGGGCTGAAACAACCCGAAAGTGGTGGTGGGTGTATCGTTTATTTTGGACTAGCTGTAAACGCGGCTTCATCCGTGTTTTCCAACAAATTTATGTCTTCATAGAAAAATATTGTGTTCTTTCTTCATTCATCATTTATTTATTGCGGCAATAGCTCATGGGTATAATGATGCTAATGATGACTTCGATCTGCATTTGTTACTTGTTTGGTGGCCATTACCTAGGCGTCTGTAGGTACTCGTGTGTAGCAATAGCACTAGACGTGAGGTCACGGTGTACTGGTCGGGCTGAAACAACCCGAAAGTGGTGGTGGGTGTATCGTTTATTTTGGACTAGCTGTAAACGTGGCTTCATCCGTGTTTTCCCAAAAAGTTACCTCTTTTCAAATAAATTGTTATGTCCTTTCTTCATTCCTCATTTATTTATTGCGGCGATAGCTCATCGGTATAATCTTGCTGATGATGACTTCGATCAGCATTTGTTATTTTTTTAGTGGCCATTACCTAGGCGTCTGTAGGTACTCGTGTGTAACAATAGCACTAGTCGTGTGGTCACGGTGTACTGGTCGGGCTGAAACAACCCGAAAGTGGTGGTGGGTGTATCGTTTATTTTGGACTAGCTGTAAACGTGACTTCATCCGTGTTTTCCCAAAAAGTTACCTATTTTCATATAAATTGTTATGTCCTTTCTTCATTCCTCATTTATTTATTGCGGCAATAGCTCATGGGTATAATGATGCTAATGATGACTTTGATCTGCATTTGCTATTTTTTTGGTAGCGATTACCTAGGCGTCTGTAGGTACTCGTGTGTAGCAATAGCGTGTAAGCACCAACGTGAGTTTACGATGTACTGACCGTATCGAAACAATTCAAAAGTGGTAATGAGTGTTTCATTTATTTTGGACTAGCTGTATACGCGGCTTCATCCGTGTTTACCCACAGATTTACCTCTATACATATGATGGATGATGACTTCACTCTACATGCTTGGTCGCCATTACTTAGGCGTCTCGCATCCATTGGCTACCCGCGACCCTCACCAGGTCATCGGTCCACCTTGTGGGAGGCCTTCCAACGTTGCGTTTTCCGGTACGCGGTCGCCACTCCAGAATTTTTCGAGACGCACGGGACTGGTTGTTGTGGCGACGAAGGTCCAGCAGTGGACGTCTTTCGACTGATACCGCGACTGGTACCGTTATTTTGGACTAGCTTGGTCCACGGTGTCATCCGTGAAATTAACTGTGTAGTTAATTTATCTAATCTTCTTCTTCTTCTTAGATGGAAGAGCTTGTATCTAAAGAATAAAAGCGTCACGAGTCGATTATCAAGGTTAAGCAATGCTAGCCGAGGTCAGTCCGTTGATGGGCGACCATCTAAACATTTGAGATTCTTTCATACCTCCGAAAACACGGTGAGCTGTTGGTCCCGGCTGTCATTTGTAGATTTTTGTCAATCGTTTACGGATAGTGAGAAGCCACAAAATCTGACGACAGTCCGTCTTGCCAAGGTACCTATATCGTGTAACCCAGGGACTTATTTAATGAGGTCAGATAAACAGTCTCTTGTAGCGGCATCAGTGCCGCCACAAGAAAAACCATCGCCGCAAAATCTACATCGCAACAAAAATAATCGCAACGCCATCTATTTAACAAGCAGCGAACTACTACTACGAAATCCTCCAACTCGGAATCAGAGTTTACTGTGCGATTTGAATATATAAACAGTCCGAATATCAAGTACCGGGGCGTTGCCCACCGGACACAACAACCGTCTGGTCGGAGGATCCTCCCTTTTCAATGGGGGTTTGTGGGACTTTACTCTCTGTTCTGCATACTTCCAAACTCTCTATGTTAAACACTGGTACTTAGCTGAAGCCGATTAGACTGGTCGCCGACCTCAATATAGTTGGGAGACGGTTAAGCAGACTAAAAGACTTACTACACCACCGACCAACTACATATGTTTACATCTACTAACAATACAAGCCAATACGATAAAAAGAACAGCCCAAACCTCGTACCGTTTACCACATTCATCGAACGTCCATTACATACCTAAGCGATAAGGATCGCCGCACACCTCAATTACAGGGCAACAATGAAACAAAATGGCGCAACATTAGTTAACGTTCCGTTGTTAGTAATGGGGGCTAATTACGAGACGTTTTTAGTTGACTGGGGTATTGTCTTCCTTGATAAATGAAGGTAGTAGACTGTAAATAAAGGAGGCATTTGACTTTTTATTCCATAAAGTATCTGGGACGCTTCTTTGAAAAATCTTTGGAGTGTAAACACTAAAGATATGATGAAAGTATCATCAGGCGCTTGCAACCTTGTTTCGCCAAGATCTTCGCCTGTATCAATAGTTTTTTTTTTTTTTTTGAGGATGGGAAATCATCAAATGACTCCACACTGAGCGGAGCGGAAGGTAGTGTCAGACTCTTACTGACTAAAACCCATCTGTGTTCCTCCTAGTGCTTTTTGCATTCCAGGGCCGCGGTGACTCTTTTGGACAAGTTCCGCAACCCTGACAGATCAGTAGGTACCTAATGAACAGTTTCATAGCGTTTACGCAGTTAAACTAGGTGATGTAAAAATGTAGCTTGTTGTAAAAAACGGGTCCATATTGGCTCACCTAAAGTTCTTTACTTACTACTACTTTACGTAATCCGAATGATAATTTTTCATCCTAAAGTTTTCATTCATACTATTTGTAGTGCTACCGGCGATGTTCATAACACTCATGTTTCCGAAAATTGTAATTAATAATATCATTAATGTAAATATATTTAAACTCCTACTGTTTTTTATCATAACGCTTTTATCCCTAAACATACTGTTTAGAATTATTAAAGCTCGTTTCACTGATTTTTGTCTTAAATGAATGAAATTCAGGTCAGAGTGTCGTCTTAGGGGCACTATGAAAAAAATACTTAGAAAATTTCGAGACCAATTTCGAGTTGATCAAAGTTCTAACCTAACCTAACCTAGGTATCCCTTTCACATCGTTATTACGATAAACGGTTAGTCGGAGACAAAAAACACCAAGACACTTTTAGCCTTAGAATAAAAAGAAATCTAAACAAAAATGATATGACTTTGAATAATAGTGTAAAAGATGGTTATGATGAGAAAATATAGGAAAACAAATAATAGATGTTTATTGCTACTGACATTATGAAATTGAATGCTTCGGAATTATGAACATTAGAGACAGAGTAGTTAGGAATTGTGATTGTTAGGATGAAAAATGTTAGGAAGAACATTTTCGGCTTTCCAATTATCGGAGTTGAAAATTTAGATGAACTTTGGCGCACCTGTAAAAAACACAATATTATATTTATTTTTATTAACACCACAGTTTCTCCTGGCAGCAATAACCTGGGGGCTTTCAAGTAAGACTGATTGTTTTACTTCTAGGCAAGCGTGCTCCATTATCGACTACGTTATTGCCTACCATCAGGTGAGAAAGTGGTACAACGCGTGCCTATCAACAGTAAAAAAAAATATTCCCCAGCCCATCGATAAAAAAATCTTAGAACATCAGTAAACGCTGGTCACCCAGATAAATATTATTTCTTTATTTAATAAGCCTCACAGCTTGGCTCATCGCCGCAAGGTTGCCTGCTCGATCTTTTACAGATTATACAATCTGTAACCAACATTATCTAACCCACTTGAATATTATTCGTTAATAGTCAAGTGGGTAAGATAATGTTGGTCACAGACCCTACTTGGGTGAATGTGCCCAAGAAGTCCACCACCTCATCCCACCAGCCCTTATCTACTATCGGATATCCCTACCTTGATGCCATTCCACCAATTCACACTAAACGTTTCCAAACGTCTTTTATAATGCGCACACCAAAGGAGTGGAACTCTCTACCTTTTTTTTATCGATGGGAAATCATCAAATGACTCCTCTCGCTCTGGGCTAAGCAAAAGGGACTCTTACTGACTAAAACCCATCCGTGTTCCTCCTAGTGCCTGTTGCGTTCTATAGCCGCGGTAACTCTTTCGAACAAATCCCGCAACCCTGGCAAGCACTGGCCCTAGCTGACCCCTTCTTCTATGCCGACATCTCTTTGAGGCGCGCGAGGAACACAACGCGCCGTCGACCCGGGCCTGGGGGGCTACTCTCTAACGAAATCCGTAGTTTCGGGCTTAGTTGCGGGCGGGCATTTTCTACTCCGTATCACCTAACCACTGACAACTAATGATAACACGATTTGACAGTTACTGTGGAATCGTGTTGTCATTCATTCTCAGTTCGGGTTCGGGACTAATCGTAAGTCTGTAGGTGATACGGAGTAGAATACGCCCGCCCGCAACTAAGCCCGAAACTACGGATTTCGTTAGAGAGTAGCCCCCCTGGTTCTGATCGGACAGCGAAACACCCAATGTTCGCCGTCCGCAGACCCGTGCCTACGGTGGCCGGGAATCGCCGGAACTCCTGCGTCTGTGTTTCCGAACGCATTCAAACCTAATCTCTTCAAAGCAAAGTAAACTCATTCCATCGTCGATTTTGTCTCTGTCACCTCTGACCTAGACTAGAGTCAAGACACCTCAAATTAAAAACTGGCCAAGTGCAAGTCGAACTCGCGTGAAAAGGGTTCCGAACCAATTTTATTTTTGTAACATGTTATTTTAACACTACAGACTACTTATAGGTTTTCCTATACTCGTAGGTAAAGAACTATTATCTGCATTATTTTTTTTTCAAAAGTTTAGGCTCAGTACGTCTACCATGAGTTTTATCAATCTATACTCGCTAGCAACCGAAAAAAAAAAACAGATTTTAGTGATAAGAGATCATTTATTATTGCATTTTTCTTGTATTTCATAAAATGGATTTATATTTACATTATAAATGCAAACTTGAAAAAGAAATAGATTTTTTAGAAATCGATCTTTTAGAACTCAATTTTTTTGGGAATCGATACATCAACTTACGATTCGAATCGATTTAAAAATCGATCTTTTTCGGAAAGAATCGCCATCCCTACTGTTAAGGATCTTTAAATGACAGCCGTGCTTTCCAAAGTATGGAGGAAACTCAGTATGTAAAGGATGCTCACCCATCCAAGGTCGGACCTCTCGAACTGTTCGACTGTTATTATTTTTTTTAGCTCCAACAGGTGTTTACTTAAATCTTCTCACTGTCCCGTAGTTTGCTTGTAAATACATTGCAGTGTAATGTTCAACAAAGCGCCTTACATAGTTCAGTACAATGGAATATTAGTGAGATATTGCCATAATAACTGCGCTTGGTAATACGGAACATTGCTCGCAGTATGTGCTATATTATTACGTTAGCTGTTGCCCTCGACTTCGTTCGCGTGTATGTCGAAAAGTCAAATTATGTCGCTATGTAACATTGCTAAGATAAGATATACAAACAGTCAATATCTAGCATTGCTAGGCCCCTCTAAGAATTAGCAATTCGGAAGACTGTTATGCAAGGCACTGGCTGTATCATCTCTTCTGTTTAAAATGCCGTCTAGCCCAAGTAATTTCTCGTAATTTTCGCAATAAGAAACTTCTGTACACGATGTTTAAGAAAGTTGCTAGGGTTTTTAACACGCGATAGAGCTACATAAAGTAGGCCATGGGTATACCAACCAGAAAAGAAGTCTACCCCCGCAACAGATAGAGTAGAGATTCCGTAATCCGCATTTAGACTCCCATTGGGTCTATTGCGCTAAAGTGTTCTGGCAAATTTAGCCAGCCTAGCTCCAGCACAGAAGCCTCCTGGGTGCTCCACAGGTTTTACGGAGCGACCTAACTGTTTCGAGGATTTGTTCACGGCGGGAAGATACGGCCTCATTTTCAGGATGAAGTGGGCGACTGATTTGTCGAGGTCGACGCAACTTCTGCAAATTAGGCTGTCTATGGCGCCTTTGTTGTGGATATGTTTTTACCCGTGATTATACCTATTATTATTCGGAAGGTTTATTCGGAAGGTAAAAAGCAGCTGAGAAGTAGTAAAGTTAGCCGCGTGTATAGGCTTGGCATTGCCATTATTGACTGCCATAGTTGATCTCTGGCAAATTCATGTACGAAACCGTGAGAAAGGTAAAGGTAACAGGAAGAGTGGGTATGGGTCCAGCACAACCATCTTGGAACCTCTTCGCGAGTTCGTCTGTGGCGTCATTGCCTAGGGATCTACAGTTGCCGATGATTCACTTGAGGGTGAAGCCCGCAACAGATAATTTCTGACCTTGAGTTGGTCATGACGTTCTTACCTATCATAGGCTCGCAGGGAATTTAACAGTTTTGAAAATCAATAGAAAATAATTGGGACTGAGGGAGATCCTGGGAATTATCACATCGTCTACGGAGTAATCAGTCGAAATCTTATTTCAGCTACTTACAGTTTGTCGAACTTTCAGCCGAGTGCCTTTGCAAAATTAAATCGAAATTAAATCTATACTATACTAATATATAAAGCTGAAGAGTTTGTTTGTTTGTTTGTTTGCTTGAACGCGCTAATCTCAGGAACTACTGGTCCGATTCGAAAAATTCTTTCAGTGTTGGATAGCCCATTTATCGAGGAAGGCTATAGGCTATATATCATCACGCTAAGACCAATAGGAGCGGAGCAGTAATAAAAATTGTGATGGAGACGAAGTTGCGCGGGTCAGCTAGTATGTTAATAAAAATCATAGAACTTAATAGGATGAAGTGTACCATTTCTTCCATGACCATTTTCATAGAAATATTTTCCCTTTGGTTTAGTTGCTGCTTGGTCGGTGGTTTCCCGTACACAGAAGAAATAAATTAATGCTAAAGCAAAGAGACAACACAGGCTATCTTCTAAAATAACCTAACCGCCTTCCTGATTGTAATATCCGCCGTCAGCAATTTTTATCAGTATTCGTAAAATTATGCGCATTTGAGTGGCCTTCTTTTTATAATCGTTTCCTCACTGCTGAGGATCGCTACCGCATACATCGCGTCTCCAAGCCATTCGATCTTTTTCAGTGTGAAACACTCTGTAATGCTACCTCAGCCTTCTTTTTGGAACACAGACATCCGATTAACCGAGCTGATTCAACTGTATTTGCGACTCCTCTATCATGGGACTTCGCCACCTGCTCGCAGGTGACATGGCTTCAGGCCTGCAAAGGTTCATTTTTTTTCGTTTTTTCGAGTCGATGGTTAACTCTTTATGCTGTATTGACCCAGTAGGTGGCTACGTTAGTTGCAGCATCGGTGGCAATAATTAAATCCTCCAAAGTAAAGGTCTTATTGAACAGCTTTAGCTTGTTAAGCTTAGCAAAAATAAGCGCGCGCAAGTTGACAAACAATCTTAACACACCGCGAAAATGAGATCATATGCATAAAGCCATCGAATACGAAGTTGAACTATCAAAAGATTAGTTTGGAGTTCGTTTTATTTTTGTTAGGTAATAGGAATATTACATTCGTTCAGAGCGATATTTTTTAAGGTATTAAAAGAATCACTTTTTTTAAGACGTTTTAAAAGCTAATAACTAAAAAATATGTTTTGGTGTAATCTCATACCGTCGAAAGTACTATTTGGGTCAATAGATGACATTGTAGATGCATTGTAGGTATCTTTTTTACGTTATAAGTTGATTTGGTAGAAGAAAAACCTGGTAATTTGTGCCAATATAGATTGGCACAAATTACCAGGTTTTTCTGTAAAAGTTATTTTCTTTGGTTTTGTATTTTTTATCGTGATGCAATAGGGAATATGCACGAAAAAAATATTTCTTATCTATACAGTGTATCTAGAAATATACACCAATATAAGACGAACAGTGAAAATAGAATCAAAATGGCTCGAAAAACAAACGAGATATAATTATTTTAAACAAATATATCTGTCCCTCTCGCGAAAACGCTGTTTTCTATGGCAGCTGTATAGGCGCCAAGAATTTTGACGTCACAATTCATATCGGACTTCTCTTTCTAATTGTAAACTTTGAAGCTTTGTAACTTCATCGCTGATGAAGGTATTTAAAAAATTATTTCATAATTGTTTATAAGAGCTAATAAGTAACTCATTTTGCAAATAATAAAATCGCATGCATATTCCCTATTGATGCGAGCAGAAAAAATGACTGAAAAACAGAAAATAGGTTCTGTTAATTATCCGGAATTTCAGTACTTCGTTACAAGTTCCACACATTTTTAAACGTACAGGCAAACGAAGTCACGGCCAACGTAAATATTAGAGCAGGAACATAAAAAAAGTAAAAAAATAGTCAAAAATAATTAAAAAAAGTTGCGAAAACTGGGATTCGAACTTACACCGAATCATTCAGAAGCCAGTCATTGTACCGCCGGGTCTATGAATTCAGTTGACGGAGTACTTAAATAGCCGATATTATAATAATGTATGGTTATTTACTGCTTAGCTCCTCGAAGATATAGTGTGATGATTACAATTTCTAAGGATATGTTTGAAAGTCTAATTTTATGCTAAACTGAACGAATAATTGAAGATTAAACAAAATTTGTCGAAAACGTTGATACGTAATTTTAAAATCTTTAAATATCCATAACTTTTTTTTACGGCCACCAATTTGAATGAAACAAGACTAAATGTTGCTCAGAAACAAGCTTAATCTAACTTCGAACCCCAACAAAATCTATTCAGTATTTTCGGAGATAAGCGTGAACAGACAGACAGACAAAAAAATTCTCTTTTTGTGTTCTATAGCTTTTTTTTGGCCCCTACTCGATTTTTGGTATTTTTGTTTAATGTACAGAAATCACGGTCCCTACTGTTTTATTATATGTATAGATTAGGTGTTATAAGTTATCTTCATAGAGATTCATGAGAAAAATCAGTTTAAAAGTAAAAGTATTAGTGCGCAATGAATGTCCTTTTTTCTATAATGTCGTCGTCTTCTTCTTCTCATCGTGTGGTCAGTAAGGTCTAACTGCCTCCGTGGTCGAGTGGTTTAGGCGTTTGCCTTGTGATCCGGTTGTCGTGGGTTCGACTCCCACGGGAAGCATACTTTGTAAAGTTGTTTCCAGTTTGGCTAGGAAATTGCAGGTTTGAATCGCCTGATTGTCTGATAAAAAGATGATTCCGTGCTTCGGAAGGCACGTATAAGCCGGTGGTCCCGGCCGCCAAATGGCGGTCGTCAAATAAACCATGTCAAGAGGCCGTTGAGGCGGTTTCGAAACTCTGACACTGGGGTGTGTGGGGTCATTAGACCTTCCTGCCCACACGATAAGAAGAAGAAGAAGTAAGGTCTAGCGACCCCACACTCCCTAGAGTCAGAATCGTATTGATAGATGTTTACTTATTTATTTAAAATTCATGCACCATAGCGGATATAATGCCTTAGCCTTAACCAAACCGCGGCGCGGCGCGGCTTATGGCTTCCAGTCTCACCGGATGAAGCTGTGTGCTAGTATTTTACATGGAGCAAATGAATAAAGAGGCCACTTTAGCAGAATCATATTAGAATCATAATATTTATCACGCAAAAATCTGTCAAATTTCAAATTTCATTTTCATCTTTATCGCTAACGAATTAGGTTCAAGGTTGATTGACAGTGACGGGTAGTGTGATTTGTTTTTTTCTGATTCTGCTAAAGTGGCCTTTTTAGCCCCACTGTTCTCCACAATCCAGTAAGTGGGAAATACGACATAGCCCAGTTGAAATCGATGCTACAAAAACACTACAAAGTATAAACTATAAAATTACCTTAATTTCGGAAGTCGGGATCTTCGTTATTTAGCACCGACTTCCGAAATTAAGGTTATTTTATTATCGGTTATATATTTTTTTTGTAAAAAGTTTTTTATTTTTCATTTTTAAATGTTGATACTTGGACGACGTCTTTGTCTACGCAGAAATTGAAATAAGCAAAATGCTCATAAAATAAAAACTTAATCAAATTTTTACAGGACCAAATGGTAAGTGTGCCGCATTGAATTAAAAAAGAATCACACGAATCGGATCAGAAACCTCGGAGTAATCTGTGTACATACAAAAAATAAATAATAATACCTTCCGAATTGAGCACCTCCTCCTTTTTGGAATCGGTTAAAAAGGCTAAAATCGCAAAGTTAGATGTAGTTCTGGTTTTTTGGCATGTTGTATAGACCTTCGAGTAGTGTGTATCCAAATTTGCATCTTTGAAAAACTTGTGCTCGCTGCGCACTGCGCTGGTGCCTTTACAACATATCGAAAATGCAGAACTTATCGTGCTTTGCGATTTTAATGTTAATTTCCACTGGGCAATACCCCTATCAAGACTGGAAAATGTAAAGATGGTTACCCATCCATAGGCTAACCTCGACAAGCGTTGCTTAACCTTTAAAATCGACCCGTGTTAGTGGGTGTTATTGTTTGGCCAGGAGCTACAATCGGTAATAAAAAGAAGAAAAAAACTTTTAAATAAAGCCAAGATTTTGTTTAATCTGCTTGGATCCAGACTCCTCTGGACCCATGTACTTATCGCAAAACTTACCACTTACTTAGCCACTGTGTATTCTTAAAAGAAAACTAATCTTTTACATTATTTCTATGAAAACTCTCTAGTTCATTTTACAGTTCTTTTATTTTTTAAACATGCAAACGGTCGAGTCTGCTAATTAAGATTCCACTTAAAACGAGTCTGTTTGAGCTGTATCTTGGTTTTTGTTTTAATACAGAACATTCTTAATCGCCCAAGTTCACGAAGCAAAAGAGGGCAAGATCCGGCTCCACTAGAAAAACATTTGAGCAATTTTGTTTTATATTAAGTAAATACATTCCTACATCGTTCGAACACATTCAAACTGTGTGTTCATAAACCAAAAATAGTAAATAGTCGTTCTGTGCGTGTGCCTGTCTAAGAATTCGTATAATATGTGTTCTGTCGAGTTTGATGTTTGTTCTTAGGGTTCTGTACCAAAACGGAACCTTATTACTAAGCCTCCGCTGACCGTCTGACTGTCTGTCAGCGGGCTGTAACTCAAGAACCGTAATAGGTAGACACATGTTATTACAGAGCGGTATTTCTTTTGCCACTATAACAACAAATAATAAAAATGAATTTAAAATTAAAGGTAGCTCTCATACAAGAACCGTGTTTTATTTTCGGTTTATCGTACGGAACCCTTCGTATGGGAGTCTGACTCACACTTCTTTTAATACAAAACATTTTTAATCGCCCAACTTCACGGAGCGCAAGAGGGCAATCCCAAGCTTCAGTAGAAAAATACTTGACCAATTTTGGTACCTATATTCTTACATCGTCATTTACGTTAAAATATAGTTGCAGAGTATGTCCTTAAGGACTTACAAACTGGGTTTATAAACCAAAAATAGTAAATAGTCGTTCTGTATGACAAGACCGCCACACATTCCCACTACTGCACCTCCTGAAAGCCAGAATAAATAGTGTCGACCACCAGAAAAACGCCGAGTTAATAAAGCTCGACGTGTCCCGGAGAAACTATACAACTGTCTTGGATCCCGCAAAGAATTTAATAGAAATAAGAAAGTAACAGCAGAGGAGTAGGAAAAAAGTGTGTATGTGTGTGTTTTAGAATTTGTATAATGTGTGTGTTTTTTTATCAAAAGGATGGTATTATAGGGATGGTTCCTGCTGTATACAGGTTGATTTTTAAAGAGTGTGTGGATGGCCAAACTAGAAACTGTAGAAAAAAACACTGATAGGAGTTTCGAACCCGATTTTGACGAAAACTAAAACAGTATTATTGGATTTTTGAATCTTTGAAAAAAAAACCCCATCCTGCATTATTACACCATCTGAAAGTGTCGCTACTAAGGATCAAATTTGGGGAAGTAATAATACTTGGCAGAGTAAAGGTAATCGCTAATTTTTAACAAATTACTACACTTAAATTCGAAAACAGACGGAAATTACATAGCTATTTGAGTATTTTATATCCTGCTCACTTTGCAGGTGTAGAATAAAGACAAAAAACAAAACAGTAACGGACATGAGGACAAAGAGCGGAATCCATTCGCTACTTATTGCATTGCTCGGATTTCCTCCCGAACCACAGAGCTCTGCTACACTTTAGTGGCCACGGCTAGAGACGGCACTGTCAATTCTTGTTTCTTGCAAGTTCTTCTCCATAGAGATCTACGTTTTGGAACGTGCAACATGCGTTGAAATAGCTTCATCTTTTTTGACCAACCGACCTTGACAATTCAAAAGTGCCTATAAATGGTTTAATTAAATTAAATGCTTTGAGTTTGAGTTCATGTCAGTCAGTTACACATTTGCTTGTAGACATTGATGGCCCCTGATAATTCTGACATTGTCTGTGACAGCCGATACTTGTGTTCAGAGCTTTTGCGTGCCATAAATAGGTATTATTCGCAATGGCGTCTCTATTTGTTGCAGTTGCAGTATTATTCTGACTACTGCCATGAAATCCGATACTGCCTGGTTATGACAGCTGCTAATAACTATGGCTACCACAGCTGCGCCATCATCGGCGCCGGGAGGGGGCTGCAAGAGGGTGCACTTGCACACCCCTGGCTATCAATGAAACATACGACAACCTGTAAATATGTTAAAAAAATATATTAGACAAGCGGAAATTAGTAAAGAGACCTAGAAATTCCGAAGCGATATAGTTCGAGCTCCTTCGCCTTTGGCCTTGCAACCGTCTTCTTTAATTTCTCTGCATATTTTTTTGACTTCAACAAAGTTAGTTCCATCTCTATGTGAAAGGGAAAAAGTAAATCTTGTAATAATAAAAAAAAATGATCGTCCTTTCTTATTCGAGGCGGGGTTTTGAAGATGGAACCCCCTGAAAATAGTCCTACCGGTTCCCATGGCTGATGGGTGGTCTCTAAAAAATCGCTTTAAACGATAAGACCGCCCATTGTTGCCCGAATTATTATTAAAACTCCTGTTGTACTTTGTTATGCTTATGATATACAATAAAAAGTAGGTAGTTCTATTCCATTCTATGACAGCAGAGCTACCGAAATATTATGTAATTGCAAAAGCATCTCTATTCGTTCCGGGCTCTGTGCCTTCACCCCCGCCCTTTCATTTCAGTAGCATTTCTCTTTGTTTTCTAGAATATTGTGGCCAATATATCGGAAACTTAATATAGATAGTAATGAATCCTCGTATTTCTACAGTCTCGCGCGCGCTAGAAAAGGCAATCAAACTGAATAGCTATTTGATAAGTAAAAAGAGCGTTTGAATTGATAGAGGTTCCAGACGTGGGGAGACTATAAAATAATAATTTAGTTGTTGTAAAAAACTTACATTTGCAATAAAATACTGGGAATGGTTGATAACATTGTGTTGTTGGTGTGTTGAGTTGTGTTGTTGTGTTGTGTTGTGATGTGATGTGTTGTGTTGGTTTGTTGTATTGTGTTTGTGTGGTTATTGTTGTGTTATTGTGGTTACGTACGTTACGTATATTAATAAATTTTTATATTGGGGTCACTTTTGGCGGTCAAACTAGAAAAATTTAAAAAAAAGTTTTTTTTATCCATATCGTGTGACTTAACAAAGGAAAGCGCTTACTGTGAGAGGTTTAATTTAATTTTTTCATAATTTTAAAATAAATAGTTTAGAAATTATTCAAGAAATTAGACGAAAAATGACCATTTCTTTATCTCCGAAATTACTGAACCAAAATTTTTGAAAAAAATGCAGTTAATAGATCTTTACCTATAAATTACAGGAAAACTAAAAGATGTATATAGTGTTAATATAACATGTTAAAAAAAAATTCGTTCGGAACCCTTTGCACGCTAGTCCGACTCGTACTTGTCCAGCTTTTTATTTTCAGGATTTCGCCATCCACGCACACTTTAAGAATTCACCCTGTAGATACATAATCCCTGGAAGTACGTTGATTTTTAAAATTCTTTCACAGCTAGAAAACTACACAACTTTTAAGGGTTCCGTGCCAAAACGGTAAAAGGGTACCCATGGTCTGACTAAGTCTGTCCGTCCGTCACAGTTGGATATCTCAAGAACTACTAATGCTATCAACTTGAAATTTGGAATAGTTTTAGACGACCTATGCTTGACAATTTTGCAAATAAGAAAAAAATAAAAATGTGTATATATTTATTGAAAGTGAATATTCACAGTAGGGCTACTGGGGGCTACTATGGTGGGTATTATATGAAGAAATATTTGCACATTCTCAAACATCTTTTCTTGTTTTTAGGGTTCCGAAAGAAAAACGGAACCCTTATAAGATCACTCTGGTGTCTGTCTGTCCGTCTGTCATAGCCAGTTTTCTCCGGATCCACTGGACCGATTCTGTTGAAATTTCGTACACATATGGACTTCTATGACCCAAACACGGACGCGTTACGTAAATTATTAAATTTTTGGTATGGGGTTCACTTTTGGGGGTCAAACTAGAAAATTAAAAAAAAAAGATTTTTGATCAATATTGTGTGACATATCAAATGAAAGGGCTTACTGTGAGGGTCTTAATTATATTTTTTTCATAATTTTAAAATAAATGGTTTAGAAGTTATTTAAGAAATTAGACGAAAAATGACCCTTCCCCCCCTTATCTCCGAAACTACTGAGCCTAAAATTTTGAAAAAAATCACACTTTTTCAGAAATCATTAACAAAAATGAAATTAGTTCCACTATCGGTCAAGAGGTAGCGCTGATCTAAAAGTGCAATATACACCGCAGTCTTAACATTCTCTGACGAATATAGGCCTCGCCGATGAAAATTTAAAATCATTTCACGTTTCATATGATGATACGGAACCCTCGGTACGCGAGTCCGACTCGCTCTTGGCCGGTTTTTTTCTTATTGCGGCTGCATAGAATAATTATTATTCTTTTCTTCTTCTTATCGTATGGGCAGTAAGGTCACGAACAGGGAGACCCTAGTGTCAAAGTTTCTAAACCGCCTCAAAGGCCTGTGACATGGTTTATTTGACGACCGCCAGAATAAGTAGGAACCGTGCATTTTAACCCGCAATAATACTGCACGGTTTCTGTTGGATAGTAGCTGGAACGAAGCCGTGGGAAAGCAGTAAGTAAATGTTCCTGCTCTCGTATCGTACCCAAACTATGTCACGTAAAATGTAAAAAATTGTAGGATTGTGTTAATGGTTTTGTGATTACATCTTCTAATCTTCTAGTATATAAAAGTCTCGTGTCACGGTGTTTGTTATCGAATTCCTCCGAAACGGCTTGACCGATTTTTTCTTTTCGTATATTTGTTAGGTCTGAGAATAGGTCGTAAGCTATTTTCTTTTCTGTGGCAAAACAACGTTTGCCGCGTCAGCATGCTCTGACCAAGGCAAAAGCAAGCCTTTGGGTCACGCGAAGTGTCAACCAAGGGTCTAGCAAGTACTAACGCATGAGCACTCGGACCCCACGGTCCAAAAATTCAACCACAAACGTCTAGAAAATATAATTGCCTACTAGGTTATTATATTTCCACCGTTTGAAGTTCTCCGCAGCTGCAGCGTCATCATCAGCATATCACGATGAGCTAGAAAGATGGGATGGTGCAAGAGTATCGGAATTAGTTATTTTTTTAGTTTTTATGTACGTACCTAATACTCGCTTTTGCCCACGACTTCGTACGCGCATAGCCCGTTTTTCCCGTTCCCGTAGGAATTTCGGGCCCCTTAGTGCTCCCCTACCCTCCCCAAGGAATCTATATGCCACATTTCAGCCTTCTACAACTAATAGTTTCGGCTGTGCGTTGTTTCTGCGGAAGAATTTTATCGATTATGATTGCCATATTTAGACCCATCAACTCTAAGATTTTTTTTTTTAATATGAGTGGCACACAAAAGTTATCCCGGACAAAGCACTGCTATAAAAAATAGTTTATTTCTTTAACATATTCCAACAGTTTCGTACAGTGGTTAGAACTAGGAAGCATTTAGTAATGCTTGTATTGGTTCATAACGAGATAACAAAACTATGTTATTAAGTTACTATGCTATTGAACTAATTCTGCCTTATTGATTCAACGAAAGCAAGCATATTTGGTATACTTTAATCTAACTAACGGATTAAATAGATTTTATAAGAATTTAAAATATTCCCTGGAGCATATTGAAAAGCAGCCTTACCGTTCTACCTGAAGTATGTTAAAGCGACCCATTACTTCAAAGTACTTTCTTCAAGTATGAAACGACTAAGCTTATAAAAAGGTTATGTGGTCAAAGTAATATAAGTAAGTGGTTCCTATTTATCAGATTAAAAATGTCAGCGTCAGTTTGTCCCGTCGTGGACTTGTGGTCATTCGCAAAGGATTTCCGGGAACATTATAGTTGGTACTTAAGGCTTGTTATGCGAGTTTCATGGACGTATTTCTGTGTTGGCATTTTTATTAGTTCCGTTTGAATGTAAAAATGAAGATAAAAATGCTTGGCTGAATGCTGGTCCGGCTCCACAGCCACTAGGGCGCACAAAATAATCTGTTAGCATTTGGAAACATTGTTGGACCGGCTGAGGATTGTAAAAAAACAATATTTGCATTGTATAGACTCA
Source organism: Lacanobia wlatinum (assembly GCA_947578705.1). Classification (NCBI taxonomy): domain Eukaryota; kingdom Metazoa; phylum Arthropoda; class Insecta; order Lepidoptera; family Noctuidae; genus Lacanobia; species Lacanobia wlatinum. The sequence continues at coordinate 25,029,544 of OX388027.1, read as the reverse complement.
ATTTATTTAGCAATGTATAATTTCATCCATTTTAACTGCACATGCGTGAGTACTGTGTACCTTCAACTTAAGCTATAGCTATCAGTTTTAGGTTTGTTTTTGACTTGAATGTACCCTAGCGGTTGGGAGTGTCATGCTCACACAAAAGTCTGGCTGATGGTGGCGTATGCGTTGGATCATTTGGCTCCCTTCAAAATGGTTGAGCTGAATGGTGCTAGCGCATGCGTCATGTTCGTGAACGGGCGCTGTCAGTTGGGACTGGTCATTTCTCAGTTGCCATGGTTTATTTTAAATATTTCTTTGAATTGTTCCTTTTTTCCTGGACGCTTTTATCCTGCTCGTCTTTTACATCGTTCTCACATGTTTGTATAATTTCAACTTGATGTAAACAAAAATTTGTAAAAATTTATTATTTTTTAAAAGAGTGTCCGTGGAGTTTCCTGCACGTTCTTCTCCATAGAGATCTACGCTTTGGAACGTGCAAATAGCTTCATCTTTTTGGACTGACCGACCTTGACAGTTCAAAAGTGCCTGTAAATGGTTTATTTGAAATATACGATTTGATTTGATTTGATTTAAATGTGAAGCGGTTTGGTAATACGTAGAGCAAATTGTGTTAGGGTTTCATTTGATCCTTTTTAGTAGCTTATTTGTTTTGAACTGATATCTAGGATAACGAATAACAGCCTCACGGGTCGATCTTTAAGGTTAAGCAACGGTTACCAAGGTTGGTCTGTGGATGGGTGACCGTCTTAACTTAACGAGTTTCCTCCGTGCCTCAGAAAGCACGTTAAGCTGTTGGCGCCGGCTGTCATTTGTAGACCTTTGGCAGTCATTACAGATTGTCAGAAGCCAGTAAATCTGACACCAGTCTTGCCAAGAACTACCGTGTTACCCAGTTATTGGAGGTCTGGTAGGCAGCCGCTTCACGTAAATTATTCGACTGAATACGTTTTGATTGGAAGCCGACACCAATATAGTTGGGAAAATGCCAGGTAGATGATGACTACGGGAATCTCTGGAAGTTAGGTACTTAATCGATTAATATTTTTATCATTCATTGATGGAAAGCTATACTATCGCTGAGTGCCGCAAAATGCAAGGTTCCTGTAAAAAAGTCCAAGGGAGCAATATCACGGGGCAATGCTAGTATAATTCTATAACATTTAGTCACTAATACAATCGATTTCGGCAAGCGAACAGCAGTTAGTGGATCTATATGTATTTGCAAAACTTTAATTTTCACTTAGATACTCTCAAAGAAACTTCTACAACCATACATTTAGCAAATATTTAAGATCATTTCACAACTTTAAAACCAATAAAACCTCCAAAAATTTTATTGTATTAAAACTTCACAGAACTTTGCACATTTCGTCTCCACAGACTTGCCTTTAAGCAACATTTTTCAGCAAATTCCAGTGTTTTCACATCACCACTCGTCGCGTCTGGCCAATAAAATGAGTCGAACAAATCGGCGTAGTGCGAGTCGGACCTTCACACGAAAGGTTCCGTACCGTAAGCCGAAAAAAATACGTTTCTTTTATGGGAGCCCCACCACATATCTAAGGTAGCAGGAAAAGACTGGATGTATAAAACAAAATATAGGAAATCATGGAACAAATTGGAAGACGCCTTTACTCAAATTGAGATCCGTACCTATGGAAATACCAATAACTAACCTTAATATAAAAGAAATAGTAAATTAAACCAAACTAACAATACTTACCACGTTTGAAATGTAAAATTTGAGTATGGAATAAAGAGGCTTTTTATTTTACTATGCTATGGCAGCAATGGAAGTACACACTCTGTTAAAATTTCAGCTGTGTTCATATTACGGATCTTGAGATACAGCCCGCTGACAGACAGATGGACGGACGGACAGCGGAGGCTTAGTAATAGGGTTCCGTTAGTTAACCTTTGGATATGGAACCCTAAAAAGCCATTGACTGGACGCTTTTACATTCAAATTAAATTTCTTTTTGAAAGCATCGGGTGTCAAGGCGAGGCTGATTTACATATAGTTTGTACATCGGCTTTACTTGCAGATTTGGCGGGGTTATCGTCCTGGGAGCAACGATGTGTAAACTATGATGATTGATGGCGCCAAACCCTTGTGGGTTTTTAATACTTTTTGCGTTCAGCAGAGGGTGGTGTTATTGATATTTTGATCGTGTTTTATTTAGCTTAGTTAAATATGAGCCGCTTTTGTTCTTGAATGGTGATGAAACAGAGTGACGTCACCAGGGCCTGCAGTCTCGACATAGAAACGATCGCGTGGCGACCGATTTTGGTCGATAAGTACACAGTAAATTTCGAACGCAATCCACGGATAATACCACTAATTTTGACCGTGGAATGCGTTCGAGATTGACTGTGTACGGTTGCATATTAGAAAATCAAAACTTTTCTGAGCAAATTTCAAAAGAACAACGTACAAATCAACAAAGTTTAAAATAACGATGGTCATTTGATCAAAAGTTCAGCTGACCAAAGTCTGGAATATCAATGTTTATATTATTTATTACACTATTGACCAAATCGTTTAAAGGTCAAAATGGATTACTGGCGACTCACCATAGTTCTGGGTAGTTTAAAAAAAAATAACCACGAAGGCTAAGGCGGGAGCTCCGCTCCGCTTCGCTCCCGCCTTAGCCTTCTAACCTAACTTATCCGAGTCGGGGTACTCTGAGTCGGGGATATTTTAAAATTACATCTAGCAACTTTTGATCAGTCATTCATTTGATGTCACATACATTGGGATTCTAAAAATTTTCTAAATAAAACATTTGGTAATATAAGTTTTGTTATTTCGTTTATTGTTCTTTTGAAATTTGCTCAGAAAATTTTTGATTTTCTAATATGCAACCCTGTGTACGGGTGACTTAAACGAATTCGGTCGCTAGGCGATCGGTTAGTATGTCGAGACTTTCCGACTTTCCGATTTTATTTTGTCTGTCAGAGAGTGCCCTATGCGATAATACCGCCCATGGTATACGTATTTGTTTTTATAAATGTTTATCATCATCATTACAGCCGAAAGACGTCCACTGCTGGACATAGGCCTCCCCCAAAAGGGCCATAATCGCCACGCTTGGCAGGCGGGTTGGCGATCGCAGTGTATGGTGTTGCATTTTAGAGAGAACGCTGTTGCCCGCTGTTGCCCGTGGAAGAGCTCGTAGCTAAATAATAACAACCGCACGGCTCGATCTTCAAGGTTAAGCAACGCTTGCCAAGGTAGGTCTGTGGATGGGTGACCATCTTAACATACCGAGTTTCCTTCGTGTCTCGGAAAGCACGTTAAGCCGTTGGTCCCGGCTGTCATTTGAAGATCTTTGGCAGTCGTTACGGATAGTCAGAAGCCAGTAAATCTGACTCCAGTCTTGCGAAGAAGTACCGTGTTACCCAGGTAATGTGTTGTGGAGGTCTGGTAGGCAGCCGCTCCACGTAAAACACTGGTATTCAGCTGAATCCGGTTTGACTGGAAGCCGATCCCAATATAGTTGGGAAAAGGCTAGGCAGATGATGCTGTTGCCCGTTCTCAAGTGAGTCCCTTATTCGCGGGAAGAGATGGGATGGTATTATTCTTTTACGGTACCATACGGGACCGGCCGACACCATATGGCACTACAAATGTTTTGTCCTATACTTATTATGAGGTGTACTGGTTCATATAGTCAATGGTCGATATGCAGTCTCTTAGCGGAATGACTCGTTTATCCTAAGTTTGACGAACGCCTTATGCAAACCCAAAAATAGGTTCCTATTTCGGCCTTGTAGTGATGTATTTTTAGTAAGTAAAGTACCTAACTTCGGAGTCAAACATCGAAAGAAAAATAATCTGTTTCGGGGTTTTTCTAGTCTATCCTAGAAGCGATAAAAGCAAATTCTGTCAATCTTCGATTTGTACTGCACTTCTTGTTGCATGTTTAAACAGGTTTTTGCATGCGAACCTAACTTTTTGCGATATTATATCGTTTAAAAGTAGAAGAACATATGGCACAGGGAGCTTAAGTCACCCGAAAAGGGTTTGGTTAGGTTCGAATGGTATGACGGGAGCTAGAAGAAGAGCGAGTGAAGCGAGCGAACTTAACTCCCGTCATGATTTTCGGGTTAGGTTCCCTTAAACCCTGTAAACAGACTGACTGGTCAAACCCCCATCTCATCGAATTGGGTTTCAGCGTTTGACTGTCCAAATTAGTCTCTCCATTAACCAAATACATATTCGTTATTCAAAGGTCTTCTTCTTATCGTGTAGGCAGTAAGGTCTAACGACCCCACACACCCTAGTCAAAGGTAGAAAAACGTTATTCGTTTAGACTTTGACTATGACGTTATGTCAGACTAGGAGGTTGACTAGGCAAACCTACAAAAATAAATAAATAAAAATAATAAGGTACATAAATACTTTCAACACCTCAATGAAATGGGGTTGGCAAGTGAAAGCTGATCTCAGATGGCGCCACCACTACACGAACCTTGGTCAAAGTGAGATAAACACTATTAGACTGTGATTCCAGTCTTTAAGATTCATTTGTTCATGTATTATAGGCAGTCTGATTTCTTTTAAGGTTTATAAAATCGAATTCGCACTATCTTAAATTATAGGTTATGTGAGGTTATGTGATGCAGGTAGGTTTGGGATCGTACAAATAATTGGAAATAGTTTTTGACGATCTAATCAAACTGAAAGTAATCATTTACCTATTCATTTACTCATCTTTTCATCAAAAACTGCTTTGTTATTGGTCTGTGCGCTACTAGCGCCACTTTGACAGTTGTCGGCCCCATTAAATAGAAGTCCACTAGGTTTTTCATAACATCGTATTTACCATGAAGTTTTCAATAGAATATTGCATTGAGGCTTCACAAATTCTCTGTTCATTCCTTTTACAGCTAAAATATTATGATCGACGTTTTAAATCAACAATTTAACCACTTACAAGTTCTTTTGTACCCTTCATGCATGGCTGATTTTATATTATTCTCCCTTGGTTCACCGCTTTCATCTCAGCTTTTCACAATGTTTGTTATATTAAACCTTTATACAGAATTCATGATGTGTTAGAACGTGTCTCGTATTTTTGTTTAATATAAAATTAGAAAGCTTTCAGTGGATCGAGATGAAAATTTTATCGCTGTGTAGTGTTGAAAAATATATTACAAAATAACTTACGTGTGAAATGAGGTTCATTCAACGGAATTTATGAATGTTTATAAAGATTATAATATAGATGTATAGTTCAATTTTTCATTAGTTAGATGACTTTTCTCCGTATATGACGGACAACACCGACTTCCGAGATTAAGGTTATTTTATACTTTGTAGTGTTTTGTTTGGAAGTCGGTTATATTTTTTTTTTGTAAAAACGTTTTTTATTTTTCACTTTTAAGTGGTGATACTTGAACGACGTCTTCGTCTACGCAGAAATTGAAATAAGCAAAAAAGCTCATAAAATAAAAACTGAATTAAATTTTTACGGGATCAAACAGCAAGTATGGAACTAAAAAAGAATCACAGAAATAGAATCCGAAACCTTGGAGTAATCGGTGCACATACATAAAAAAAAAACCGACCGAATTGAGAACCTTCTCCTTTTTAGGGTTCCGAAAAAAAAGGAACCCTTATAGGATCACTCGGGTGTCTGTCTGTCTGTCTGTCTGTCTGTCTGTCTGTCTGTCTGTCTGTCTGTCTGTCTGTCTGTCCGTCTGTCACAGCCAGTTTTCTCCGGATCCACTGGACCGATTCTGTTGAAATTTGGTACGCATATGGACTTCTGTGACCCAAACACGAACGCGTTACGTCAATTATTATTTTTTTAGTAAAGGGGTCACTTTTGGGGGTCAAACTAGAAAATTAAAAAAAAAAGTATTTTGAACAATATCGTGTGACATATCAAATGAAAGGGCTTACTGTGAGGGTTTTAATTATATTTTTTTCACAATTTTAAAATAAATGGTTTTGAAGTTATTCAAGAAATTAGACGAAAAATGACCATTCCCCCCCCCTTATCTCCGAAACTACTGAGCCTAAAATTTTGAAAAAAATGGAGATAATAGATCTTTACCTAAAGTTTACAGGAAAACCTATTAGAAGTCTGTAGTGTTAAAATAACATGTCAAAAAAATTAAATTCGTTCGGAACCCTTTGCACGCGAGTCCGACTCGCACTTGGCCAGTTTTTTTGGAAGTCGGTTAAAAATCGCCAAGTTCTCTGTTTAATAGATACCACCGCCTTATGGAAAGAAAAACCGACCAAGAGCGAGTCGGACAGACAGAAGCGAACAGATCTGACACTATCCTTTCCGGATCGTGCTACCCAGCTCCAGGGTTTTGGTGGGCCCCAAAATAGTTGGGATAAGATTAAACAGATTGATTTTTTGAGATAGAAATGCGCCTCGAAATAAAATATAGCAAAATGATGGTCGCACGCCACTAAAAGATCAATATACTAACATAGGTACTGCTCTTATGGACTGTCGCAAATGGAATCAATCCATTGCGGCGCAAACAAAGTTGAACGCAATCTAAAAGTTATTGTTTCGACAAACTCGTTCAGTTAAACAACAGAGTTTTCATTAAAAGTCACTGGAACTGTGTATTGTTTTACTATTGTTCGGATCAGAGAGAGCTTGCTTTTGACGGATTTGGCGGCAAGCGAGTTCAGTAAAATATGTTTTAGTAGTTAAAGTAGTAGGTATCCATGGTGCTTCATGCTCGTACTCTTCAATTTCTCCTTACAGATGTATTGAAATGTGCATCTGGCTTCATCTTTTCATCTGATATCCTTTACAATTCAAAAGCGCCTGCAACTGTAAATGGTTTAATTATACTGTAACGCTAAGCCATAGCTTCTGGTGGGTGGTTGCCACTCCAGAACCTTTCGAATCCATAGTCCCATGGAACATGGAACCTTCTATAGTTCCAGACTATTAGGCCGCAAGCACAAACTCAGCGGGCGCGGAGCGGCGGCAGCGGCGGCGCGGGGGCGGCTCGTGCAAATGCATAGATTTATATGGAACTGTTCACGAAGACAGCGGCGCGGGAGGGGCGCAACGGCGGCGTACGAGTGGCGCGCGCCAGTCGATCGGTGCCCGCGCGTCTTTTTTGATGTAGTCATAGATAGGCAACTTTTCATAACACAACATTACGCGCGCCGCTCTAGCGCCGCGCGATCTGCCCGCTGGCTTCGTGAACGGGTCTGCGTAGCCGCGCCGGTGCCCGCGCCGCTGCCGCCGCCGCTGAGTTCGTGTCTGCGGCCTTATTGACCCAAAACATCACCACAAAAGCCGAACGCTTCTCTCCAAATATTTTGTGCTAGGACCTTGGAGCAGGGCAAGAGGAAAATGAGATTTCATTAGTCATCTTTTAACTATAGACTTCCTTCTACTTTTGCATGCCAATTATCGACTTCAAATACCACAGGAACATCCGTATTGAAACATATGACGTACATACATCATGAATCAATCATTTGTATCGTTGTTTTTCAGACAGAGAGCCTGTAGACGACAGTATAGTGTAACTAAGAAGTCATCCTAGGAAAGAAAAACAGAATTGTTGTTTGAATGTGAACATTGTTGGTTTTCCTCATGAGACTGGTCCATTGTTTTCTAAGCTAAACGTTGTGGAGTTATGAATGAAAGCAAATATGTGGTGATTAAGTTATTAAATTCAATTAGTAGGTAGGTGCAATTATGATTGTTGAATGAAGTAACAATAAAACGTTTTGCGTATATTTTCATTGTGCGTACAGCTAAGTGGAATTTCCTGCCCGAGTCTGTGTTTTCTGATAGCTACAACCTCCGGGTTTTTAAGTTAAGAGTGGACAGGTTACTTTTAGGCAAGCGTGCACGAGACTATCAATAATAAAAAAAAAGTAATTATTTTGGCCTAAATGATGACAAAGATGACGTTCGGAAGAGCTCGTGGGTAATTAATAACAGCCGCATGGGTCGATATTTAAGTTTCAGCAGCTTTTGTCCGCGTATGGGTGACCATCGTAACATAATGTGACGCTGCAGGCTAGAACCTCTGCAGCATCACAGGAATCGAGAGTAAAAATTCAAATACTGATTGGATTTAAAGGATAAGTATATTGAGCTCATGCTACGATCAAGGTTTTTTACAGTTCTCCCTCAAAAACAAATCACATCTTCACTTCATTATTTGAACCTACTCTAAATTAAAAACTATCTTTTTAATTAAATCCTCCAAGGCTTTTCTCAACAAGTCAATGTATCCATGGAGGGTGATGCATCCATGGAGGATGTATCACAATACCGATATTCCTCTGTGCTTCAAAAATCACGTTAAGTTGTTAGTCCTGGGTCTGCAGTCTCGACTCTTTTTAAATCGTTAGGACTTATCGACCGACTTAACTATAGTCGGTCGATAAGTCCTAACGATTAAAAAATACCGATATTTGGTAGTCTCTACATTCAAAGCCAGCGATTGTCATCGTTAGCAAATGTCAAGTTATTGAACTTTGTCGTAACCTTTTGCGAACCTAGCGTCGAATTTTGAAAGCCCGCTAAGCGTATCGATATAATTCGGTAGGCATGAAAACGGTATTATTCGGTAGAAATTGCCGAAATCGCTATCAATGTCGAGACCTCACGCCGGCTGTCATCTTTGACAGTCATCACGGGTAGCAGGAACTAGAAAATCTTACGCTAGTCTTGCCAAGTGGCACCGTGTTACCTAGTTGCTTGATTGAGGAGAGTCAGATGAGAGTCACTTCATGTAAAGTAAACGGAGGCAGCTGAATACCAGACTCAGCTGAATCCGTTTCGACTGGAAGGTTTTTTTTTTTTACTATTGATAGGCTCGCGTTTGACCACTATCTCACCTGATGGTAAGCGATGATGTGGTCGAAGATGGAGCACGTTTGCCTAGAAGTAACCTATTCACTCTTGACTTAAAGACTCCCAGGTTGTAGCTATCAGGAAACACACACTCCGGCAGGGAATTCCACTCCGTAGCTGTACGCATTATGAATGTGTTCCCAAAACGTATTGTGCGCGTGGGTGGGATGTCCACCATGTACCGGTGGCGCATCGACGTTCGTCTTGTGGTCCTATGACGGAACGGGCTTGGTGGAATTAAATTATGCAATTCCGTCGCACATTCCCCAAAATGCAACCGGTAGAAAACCGACAGGCTAGCAACTCGTCGTCGATGCTCAAGACTTTGGAGCTTCGTAGCGATGAGCCTATCATTGCCGAATATAGTCGGAAAAAGGCTAGGCGGTTGATTTTATTTGTTTTAAGCATTGTATCTTCTTGTGAGTCATAATTATTTATCCTGTGTTTGAGTAAGTTGTCTCGGGGAGCTCGTGGTCCAAAACAACCGCGCTGACCGATCTTCAAGGTTCAGCAACGCTTGCCGAGGTCATTCTGTGGGTGACCATCTTAACATACCGAGATTCCGCCGTGCCTCGGAAAGCACGTTAAGCCATTGGTCCCGACTGACATTTGGAGATCTTTGGCAGTCGTTACAGATTGTTAAGGATTGTATACATACCAATGACTTGTGCATATAAACGGAGCTAAGCTAACTACTCCTCTACGCGCCACTCCGCCACCCGCAGTTTTAATTTATTATAAAAAAATAACACATATTTTAAAAATTAACAAAACCAAATTATTTTCGCTTGTATTGCAAAGCAGTAGATATATTTTTTTAGACTTTTGTTAAAAAATGAAGGGGTAAAACGGTTTCATCTTAACGATTTGGAAGTGATTTTTTTCTTATTATGTGATACCGATACATAAATTCTGGCTAAACCGAATTACGTATCATATCATGTAGATTACAACCTAATTTTTTCAGATGTAATTTCTCAGTAAATGCCGACGAAATGTTTCATCATCTGCACACTGTTTTTAAGCATTTCTCGAGAGAGCAGCCTTAAAAGCTTGGCATCAAACACCAGTCTCCAACAAGTACCGTGTTACCCAGAAAGGGGTTGTCGAGGTCTAGTAGGCAGGCGCTCCACGCAAAATACTGGTATTAAGTTGAATCCGGTTTGACTGGGAGCCCAATAAAGTTGGGAAAAGGCTTAGCAGATGATATTTGAGTAAATTGTCTCTGTTGAATGAATCCACATGTTATTGATATCAAATAGGATTTACTACTCGAGTACGTAAAAAACGTAAGCTGTCACGTGAAATTATGACGTCAAGGCGTGTCAGTAATCTGTGTGAAGAGGCTTTAGTTATCTTGAAAAGATACGGGCGGATGATTAATACCTTTGTTAATGATGAAGAATTTTGGGCCACATCCGCAACCAAGCTGAATTTGGTTATATAACTTCTGCCGCTATGTAGAAAATAGTTCTTAAATAAGGAGGATACGCATGAAATAGTATATAATATCTGACTAACCAGTTTATCTAAAAATATAAGTATGAAAGGGGTCTGGTGAGGATTTATACACTCCTTGTGTATAAAAACTTATCAGAACCCACAGTCACACCATTAGGTACGGTTTTGTGGGGCTTCATTTATAAGTTACCGTAATGTAAAATTATGAAAAATAAAAATAAAAAAAAATTAAAACTAACATTGAAAACAGAATGCATATTGATCGAAAAACTTACGAGATATAACAATTTTAAACGTATATATCGGTCCCTTTCGCCGAAATGCCGTTTTCTATGGTATCTTTAAAAAGCTACGCTATAGGTGATTTCATTTCGAAATGCAGGGTTTGCTGCGTTATGGAAATTGTTTGCCGCGGCTCTGGAACGCAAAGGGCATTAGGAGGAACACGGATGGGTTTTAGTCAGTAAGAGTCTGACACTCCCTTCTGCTCCGCCCAGAGCGGGAGAAGTCATTCAATGTAATAAAAAAGAGGGACTGCTGCGAGCTAGGCAAGATACGCAAATCGGCAAAAAAGCTATTTTATCCTTATCCTTACTTCCTTACTAATATTATAAATGCGACAGTAACTCTGTCTGTCTGTCTGTCTGTCGCGCTTTCACGCCAAAACTACTGAAGCGACTTAAATGAAATTTGGTACAGAGATAGTCTAGAGCCTGAGAAAGGACATAGGTTTTTATCCCGGGAGTATGTTCTCTAGGAACCACGCGGGCGAAGCCGCTGGCAGAAGCTAGTTAGGTATAGTTTAACTTTCGGACACAATATTTAATATTTTCCAAACACATATCTATTCAATTTATTAGCGAGCCATCCAGACAATGCTTATGACGGGAGTACGTAGCAAAAAAATAAAATTATCGTGATTTATTGACCCGGAGTAACGAACTCTGTGATTTATATGGACTAGTGTCGGTTCGTTATAAGCGCTCCTGTTTGTATTAACGAGTAATAAAAGTTGTTGGGACAAGCTTATTTTTCGGTTTTGTGAACGCATTTCATGTTAAGTGTTGTTTTGATATATCACAATTACTAGTTGACCCGTGCAACTTCGTCTGCTTCGCTCCTATTAGTCTTAGCGTGATGACATGTAGCCTATAGCCTTCCTCGATAAATGGGCTATCTAACACTGAAAGAATTTTTCAAATCGAACCAGTAGTTCCTGAGATTAGCGCGTTCAAGCAAAAAAACAAACTCTTCCGCTTTATAATATAATTAAGTATAGATTAATTCACTAGTTGACCCGCGCAACTAGTTGATGATATGTAGCCTATAGCCTTCCTCGATAAATGGGCTATCCAACACTGAAAGAATTTTTCAAATCGGACCAGTAGTTTCTGAGATTAGCGCGTTCAAGCAAAAAAACAAACTCTTCAGCTTTATATATTAATGTAGAGCGACTTCGTACGCGCATATCCCGTTTTTTTCCCGTTCCCGTAGGAATTTCCCATTCCCGTATAGCCTATAGCCTTCCTCGATAAATGGGCTATCCAACACTGAAAGAATTTTTCAAATCGGACCAGTAGTTCCTGAGATTAGCGCGTTCAAGCAAACAAACAAACAAACAAACTCTTCAGCTTTATATATTAGTACTATAGATTAGTGTAGTGTAGATATATCTCCCATTACTAGTGACTGACAGACAACGCACAGTCGAAACTACTGGTCGTAGAAAGCTCAGACTTGGCATGTACTAGTAGGTGCTTGGTGAGTGTAGAGGAGCACTAAAAGTGAATTTCCCGAAAATCCTACGGGAACGGGAAAAAGCGGGATATGCGCATACGAGGTCGCGGGCAAAAGCTACTAATTTATAGTTTTCCTTCAAAACTTCGTTTTATCTACCGATTTTTAGGGTTCCGAAAAAAACAGGAACCCTTATAGGATCACTCGGGTGTCTGTCTGTCCGTGTGTCTGTCTGTATGTCTGTCTGTCCGTCTGTCACAGCCAGTTTTCTCCGGATCCACTGGACCGATTCCATTGAAATTTGGTACACATATGGACTTCTATGACTCAAATACGGACGCGTTACGTAAATCACTTAATTTTTAGGATGGGGTTCACTTTTGTGGGTCAAACTAGAAAATTAAAAAAAAAAGATTTATGAACAATATCATGTGACACATCAAATAAAAGGGCTTACTGTGAGATTTTTAATTATATTTTTTTATAATTTTAAAATAAATGGTTTTGAAGTTATTCAAGAAATTAGACGAAAAATGACCATTCCCCCTTATCTCCGGAACTACTGAGCCTAAAATTTTGAAAAAAAAATGGAAATCATAGATCTTTACCCAAAGATTACAGGAAAACCTATTAGAAGTCTGTAGTGTTAAAATAACATGTTAAAAACTAAATTTGTTCGGAACCCTTTGCACGCGAGTCCGACTCACACTTGGCCAGTTTTTTATTTCATTTTCAGCTTGTTCTGTTCCACTACAGGTCCCATTTTATTCCATACATTCCTCCCGACTATATTACTTTGGGCAAGTGTGGACCAATCTCGGCGATAGGCGTCAAGAACCCGCTTGTTTCCAATGATGTATTTAAAAAATGATAAACTTAATTAAATCCTTAATTGAGAAAAATATTAACCACGAAAGATGAGATGAAATCATGGCTCTATAATTTTTTTTTTTTTTACTATTTATAGGCTCGCGTTTGACCACTATCTCACCTGATGGTAAGCGATGATGTGGTCGAAGATGGAGCACGCTTGCCTAGAAGTAACCTATTCACTCTTGACTTAAATACTCCCAGGTTATAGCTATCAGGAAACACAGACTCCGGCAGGGAATTCCACTCCTTAGCTGCACGCACTATGAATGTGTTCCCAAAACGTTTTGTGCGCGTGCGTTTAATATTGTTTCCTTATAACCGCTACCTACCTAGCGATCACAGCAATCAATTATATAGAGCAGAAACTAACAAAGTTTACTTTTTGAGTTAGGGGCCTTTTATTAGGGTTTCAAAATTCCTTATGAAAAAACCGGTAAAGAGCGAGTCGGACTCGCAAACCGAGGGTTCTTACCATCACATAAAATGTGAAATATTTTTAAATTTGCATCGGTTCGGCCTACATTTGTCAGAGAATTTTAATACTGCAATATACACTATATTGCAGTTTTAGATCAGCACCATCTCTTGAGTAATGTAATTTTTGTTGATGATTTCTGAAAAAGTGTGCTATTTGGAGACATCGATTTATTTTTCCTGTAATCTTTACATAAACTTCTATGACATAGAATTATTTCAGATTTTTCTCTATGCAAACGTCGGAGATAAAGGGGAATGCTCGAAATGTTTACATTATTCGTCAAAAGTCGAAAACCATAAAATTGATTTGAGAATGTGCAAATAGCGCTCTTTTATATGATACCCCAATTCGAATTTTTAAGACTACCTTTCAGTCGCTGATGCAAAAAAAGAATACATTTTTATTTTTTTCTTCTTATTTGCAAAATAGTTGATCAAACGTCACCTAAAACTATTCCAAATTTCAAGTTGATTACATTAGTAGTTCTTGAGATATCCAGCTGTGACAGACGGACAGACTTAGTCACACCGTAAGGGTTCCTTTTTACCATTTTGGCACGGAACCCTAAAAAGGAACTCTTAAAGGATCACTCGTGTTTTTGTCTTTAATAACAGATTTGATTCCGTCAACTGTATCAGACTGCGTTAAAAGTAATTTGTTTGGAATTTTTCAGTCGTCATTTGCGGTCGGGTATTTAATAAGTAATTTTTTTGCAATTTTGAAATTTTCAGAGTGCCAATTCTACTATTTTTTTTCAACAACGTTCGCATTCGCGTCTCAGTTACAATCTGTCAAATAAATAGGTACTCAATTTTCATACATTAAGTCATAAGTCATTTATTAATTTGTTAACATAGGTACAATAAATAGCTGTTATTAAAAATAAAAGTGCGCTATGTTATGCCAGAAAGCGTACAAATATTCATACAAAAAGTCATTGATATTACAATTGAAAACATAATAACATTAATTCATTGCATACAGAATTCATTTTTCTTCTTTAAAATAATAATAAACAACAAACAAAAAAGTATAAATGTCAAAAAAGAAAAAGAAAAAAATAATGTCCACAAAAGATAGAAGAGAAGTAAAAATAATAATTAAAATATGTAATACAAAAAAAATCACGTACAATGTCAAATGGAAATTTAATTAATAACAAACCAGGTCAATGAGTTTAAACTATGGTCAAGAACAGTCATCACATTTTGTCTGCCAAAAATTCCGAAATGCTATAATATGCTTTATTCAACAGTAAAGATTTAAGCCTTTTTTAAACAAGTGTATTTTTAATTCTTGACAGATTGCAATTGAGATGCGAATGCACAACAAAACAATGCAATGCTGAACAAGACTCAAATCTACTCTACAACAACTACTCTACTTTACTCTCCTCTACTCTGCTCTGCTCTACTCTACTGAATTCTACTCATTTTTGATGGCTCAACCATGGTGTTGTTACGGAAATGAGTCAACGTTAAAGAATGTTAAATAACCAATTTGTGACTTGCATGCATATATGACGTTATTCACTTCATAATTATTAAAACAGGTAAACCACAAAGTTTATGAATAAACTTGAAATAAAATCACAACCATTCCCATTTTCGGAATACCAAAGACAAATTGAATATTTCAACATCCAATAAAACTCATAACTCCAATTCGACTAGCACCAGTTAAGTTTTTTAGGGTTCCGAACAAAAAACGGAACCCTTATAGGGTGTCTGTCTGTCTGTCCGTCTGTCACGGCCAGTTTTCTCCGGATCCACTAGACCGATTCTGTTGAAATTTGGTACACATATGGATTTTTGTGACCCAAACACGAACATGTTACGTTAATTATTTTTTTTTTTTAGTATGGGAGTCACTTTGGGGTCAAACTAGAAAATAAATAGAAAAGTTTTTTTTTGTAAAATATTGTGTGATATCTATACTAATATATAAAGCTGAAGAGTTTGTTTGTTTGTTTGTTTGCTTGAACGCGCTAATCTCAGGAACTACTAGTCCGATTTGAAAAATTCTTTCAGTGTTAGATAGCCCATTTATCGAGGAAGGCTATAGGCTATATATCATCACGCTAAGACCAATAGGAGCGGAGCAGTAATGAAAATTGTGACGCAGACGAAGTTGCGCGGGTCAACTAGTATCAAATAAAAGGGCTTACTGTGAGGGTTTTAATTATATTTTTTCATAATTTTAAAATAAAAGGTTTTGAAGTTTTTCACGAAATTAGACCCTAAAATTTTGAAATAAAATGGAGATAATACATCTTTACCTATAGATTACAGGAAAACCTATAAAAAGTCTGTAGTGTTAAAATAACATGTTAAAAAAATTCAAGACGCACAGAACCGGTCGTTGTGGCGACGCTTGGGGGAGGCCTATGTCCAGCAGTGGACGTCTTTCGGCTGATATGACGATGATGATGATGATAATAATAATAAATAAAACATAATTAAACACTTTGGAAAGGAAATCTAAACAAATATTTCTGACTGACCGATTCCTTGAATTGTCAAGGAGTCAAGAATGGTTGGTTTGAAGTACCTATTTCTTTGAGCTAGAGTTTATGTATTTTTTAATGGCAATGGACCTATACCACTGCCTAATCCTTAAAACAATGCAGGCGTGATGATATGACAACATTTTCACAGCAATATAAATGTAATACACAATGTGTATAAAAAATCAATCAAACACATCGAACCGTAATTCCTTAAAAGCTTGCAAATGTCGAAGATTTACATGAACACAGAGTTTACAGTCCTCCGGGGAAATTAACAGAACGCCACACCTTTGCGCTGTGTGAATGTGCTGAAAGACTGCTCCAGTAATTCGCAGTATCCATTACTTTCAGTACTTTGTGGGAGTTTGTGCAAAGTTATCGCTGTTGAGGTCGCTGGGGCTTAAAGTGTGAAAAAAATGTACTCTATAAATTTTGTAAACACACATTCAATTGTTTCAAATGTTTTTTCCATGTGTCTGACGCGTTCCAGTACCACAAAACATTAGACGACAGCTCTTTATACCGATAAAATATAACCCTACTAAGTGAAAATGCTCGTTACTTCCGTATTACATGTATGTTACTTCGAGTTGATTGATTTTGGGATTATTTGTTGTCGCTACGTAACTTAGTAGAAGTTCTTTGTTTACAAAATTTATAGCTTCTCGTGACTGGGACTATACTGCTTCTGTTTTTGGGTTCCGAACGTTTGAATACAAAACGGAACCCATAAACAATGACACAGAAACTGAATTTTATTTTCAGGGAAGTTCACAAAAGGCATGTGGTCGATTCCCATCACGGAGCAGTCTGTTATGAAAGAAAGGCAATCCCCCTTTGGTCAAACAAAAGTAAAAAATAAAATCCCTAGCCTTTATCCAACTATATTCACTATTCTAATAATAAAAACCAATATTGAATTAACAAATATACCAATTATTCATCTTAAAATAAATAGAAATTGCAAGGGAATAAACAATAAAACAACTAAAAATGTAATTTAATCCAAAAATAAATATGTAGATAATAATAATATGCATAAAATGTTCAATAATACGTACAAGTTGGACAGGAAATATTAAACATTAATTTTACAAGAAAAATGCTCTAAAGCGCTCTTCCTCTCTCCTAATTATTTAAAGTGTGTGTGTTTTGTGTGTGTTTTTATTCATTTTATCACCTGTATGTGTACATTATGGATTGCAATAAACGATTTGAGATTATATTGAGATCGGCTTCCAGTCCAACCTTATGCAATACCAGTAATTTATACGGAGCGACTGACCTCCACAACACAATATCTGGACAACACCACCTGCGGGTCTAAAAAAGCCAGTTTAGCAGAATCAGCCAGCAATTCAAACTTGCCGAAACTGTCAAATTGTCCCAATCAACTTTGGATCTAATGCTTTAGCAATAAAGATGAAAATAAAATTTGACAGATTCATCAACATCATCATATCAGCCGAAAGACGTCCACTGCAGGACATAGGCCTACCCCAAGGGTCACCACAACGACCGGTCCTGTGCGTCTCGCATCCATCGGCTACCCGCGACCTTCACCAGGTCATCGGTCGGAGTCAAGGGTAGATTGTTGCGTGATTAATATTATGATTCTATTATGATTCTCCTAAAGTGGCCTTTTTAGACCCGCTGTACTTCTTGGCAAGTCTGCTTTCAGATTTTCTGGCTTCTGACCGTACGTAAAACTGTCAAAACTCTTCAAATGTCAGCTGAGACCAACGGCTTAACGTGCTTTTCGCATCACGGAGGAGTCTCGGTATGAAGTAGATGATCACCCATCTATGAACGGAACATGGCAAGCATCGCTTAACCTAGAAGACCATGCGGCTGTAACTATTTATTCACGAGCTCCTTTGGTAGGCAGTCTATCTTTTTTTAAGGATAGAAATCATCAAATGACTTCTCTGGGCGGAGCGGAAGGGAGTGTCACGACTCTTACTGACTAAACTGGCTGCTGGGGCTTCACGGTTCTGCAGCGCGTCGGGCATGTTTGCTGTGGCAGGCATAGATAGTTTTGAGGCTATTATGCGCAAAAGGGCGGCGTCCTTGATGCGTAGGATACGTGGGAGTCCTAACAGCATCCTAAGCGTTATTGCGGAAAGACCGGACTGCCTTTTCCTGGCGCACTGGTCCCGTAGGCATGCCTGCTGGCCCGGTGCAAAGGGAAAGTTTATGAATTAAACTTTTTTGATTAATTTATTTTGTTTAAGGTTACTAACATAGTTGTAAGTTTTTCTGTTACTAACTCATTATGGATTTTAATTAATGTCCGAAATAAATGATTATTATTATTATAAAACCCATCTGTGTTTCTCCTAATGCCCTTTGCGTTCCAGGGCCGTGGTGACTCTTTCGAACAAATTCCGCCACAGGCAGTCCATCAAAAACTCCAAAATCCAGTTACTGAGTCACACGGTCACTATCATATGCCTAGTCTTTTCCCAACTATATTGGGGTCGGCTTCCAGTCAAACCGGATTCAGCTGAATACTAGTATTTTGAACACGGTGCGATATATTATGAAAGAAAGTATAAAGATATACATATACAAAGTAGCAATCTTCAAATGCTTCTGAACCAATATGAAGGTGTGCGTCAGAGGTACCGTTGACTCATATTGGATATCACTTTAGTTCGACGCAGCACAGCGCGGGCAAATATTTGTGCAGCTATTTTTATGTTACTAAATATACCATGGAGCTTCCACTGTGTGTTGCTAAGGCTTTTACTACTTACTAGTTTTTGCCCGCGACTTCGTAAGTGCGCATCCCGTTTTTCCCGTCCCCGTAGGAATTTCGGGAAATCCTCTCTTAGTGCTCCCCTACACTCCCCAAGGAACCTACATGCCAAATTTCAGCTTTCTACGACCAGTAGTTTCGGCTGTACGTTGTCTGTCAGTCACTCAATCAGTCAGTAACGGAAGAATTTTATATATTAGGACTAGCTGACCCGCGCGGCTTCGCTCCCGTCAACTGGCTACCCTACCTACCCTACCCTACCCTACCATAGTCCGAACAAAGCCTAAACATTTGGTTTGGATAGGTGAGCCCGTTCTTGAGTTATAAAATTACAACGAAAAGTGGCATTGTTTTTTATATATATAGATATTGATTGTTAGGTAAGTTACTCACATAAAATAACATCACAACTGTATTCTATGAAGGGTTTGGTCAAACGTGTGCCTACTAAAAGTAGGTACAACTACGTTTCGGCAGTTATTTATTTATTTATTCAAAATCAAAACCAAAAGTTATTTATTCAAATTAGGCCGAGAGTCAGCACTTTTTGAACGTCTACAAAAAGACAGTACCCTAAAACGCCCGCCCGTCACCACTTCCTAATGTTTTAGCACGCACAAAACGTTTTGGGAACACATTCATTGTGCGTACAGCTAAGGATTGGAATTCCCTGCCAGAGTCTGTTGCTTAATAGCTACAACCTGGGAGTCTTTAAGTCAAGAGTGAATAAGTTACTTCTAGGCAAGCGTGCTCCATCTTCGACCACATCATCGCTTTCCAACAGGTGAGATAGTGTTCAAACGCGTGCCTATCAATAGTAAAAAAAAAAAGTGGATCAACAAACTCCCCAGCAACATCAGTCTGTTAGATTTTAAGAACTTGAATATATACAATAGTAATTAATATTTAATACCAAAAAAGAAAATTGAATCCAACATGAAAATCATAAAATTAAATATTTTTTACCTCTGGTTAATAGTAAAAATAATAATAACCTCTTTATTACAGGCTACTTTCGCCCATAAATATATACCTTATAGACTAACATAAATATTAGAATAATACGGTTTGTGTTAGTACATATAATCTTAAGCCTATATTAGTAAACACTTCACTTAGCACTGTTTAATAGTGCGGCACTTGTCCGTGGAAGCGACGGACCACCACGTCCTGCGGACAAAAGTCCTCCTCCATGACGAGAAGACGACACGACGACACGACGACGACATTCCATAACGCCATCAAAAACAAAAAAATGCTTATTCAAGTTATTAAAGGTTAACTAACAGCTTCTGTATACAGCATTTCTTATGTTTAGGTCCCAAGTCATGTTTAAAACCATGTCAGTACCATCAGCTACGTTATCAACCTTAAGGTATATTTCCATTACTGTGTCGTGTCGTGAAACGGGATACACCAATCAAACGAATTTATTCAGGCCTACGTCATGCCACAATGAGTTTTGTAGAAAATCACCTGCGTCAGGTCAGAAGCCGCCACGATACGACACGTCACAATAATGTAAGCCCGTTTTCTTTTAATTTATTTATTTATTTTAAATAGAACGGCCGAAGAACCCAAGAAAAGTATCCATGAGCTTCGGGTATCTTCGGAAATACGAATGCGCGATGTTGAGATTGAAATATGGAGTATTAACAAAGATGGAATTTAAACTTTTTAATTACAAGACGTGATGATCTGCGATCGGATTAAAAATGTTTTAAAATCTGCTTATCATATTTTTATTCATATGGTTAGAAAGTTTTTATGAATAAGATCCACTATGTATATATTTATACCTACAAAGGCATTACCTACACAAGCTTTTTACTTTTTAATCGACTTCTTCAAAAAGGAGGAGGTTACATGTTCGGCTGTATGTTTTTTTTTCTATCCCAGTTTACTAATAGTGGATGATTAATTGGTTTGTTCAAAATATTACTATTTAGATAGTTAATTTTTAAGATAGTTGCCACTTTCTTCACCCCATTCATCTTTTATTTTATATTGCGAAAGTTCAAAGGATTCACTTCGAAGAAATTACTTTCATAGGAATTCCTATTCTGCAAAAGTTTGAAGAATGCATTTTACGTTCACTCCTCTTATTAATTTCTCTGAAATGAGCGACAAGCTCTTTTAATAAAAATGTCACTTTCTTTGAAAATAACGAAGGCTAACAGGCTCTTTCCAGTGAAAAATAAAAATAATAATAACAGCCCGTGAGGCAACGAGCTAGCAAGATAATTGAAATACCAATTTGGCCCCAATTGGGGCTTACGGTCCTTGAGAGGTATATCGAATATGTGAAATTCGATATTGAGCCTTTATACTTACTCGATCGCTTCAACGTAAGCGTTTGCTTATGTCAAACCACATGAAATAAAGGAGGTTTTTCGTTATTGTCATTAGACGTCGCTTATTTAATTTTAGTACAAATTGCATTCATCATCTGCCTAGCCTTTTCCCAACTACATTGGGGTCGGATTCCAGTCAAGCCGGATTTAGCTGAATACCAGTATTTTACATGGAGCGGCTGCCTACCAGACCTCTACAACCCATTAACTGGGTAACACGGTACTTCATGGCAAGACTGGAGTCAGATTTACTAGCTTCTGACAATCCGTAACGACTCTCAAAGATCTACAAATGACAGCCAATACAATTTGCATTGATAATTATATAAGAAACCCAAGATACACACTCAGCATCTCAAAAACGTCCGCAAAGAACAAACTCATAATGTATAATTGTGCGCTAGTTTCAAACAGTCTCGCATCCCTCACCATACTGCAATGATTTGTAAAAACAACTTTAAGCGATCCGTGTAAGGTTGAATTTGCAAAAAAAAATTGTTTGTAGTATAACAACACACAACTCACACATGACACTTGATACATGTCAGTTTTTGACGACAGTTTCGAGTGTTGCATTTGTTCGAGACTGTGCATCTTGGGTTTTTTATATATCAATGACAATTTGGCGTTTATGTTATACAATGAGGGCTATCGCGTTTGAATTCGCCAGATGCGCTAGTGTAGCGTGAAGTTTAAAATGTCAAATTTCACTGTTGGTTGGCTATTGACGCAAATTTATTTACTTATTTGTTTTTATTTTTTTATTATTTTCATTCTAACTTTGTTTACATGCGCGTAATAACAACTTTAATGCTATGATTAAGAACCTTACTCGACAGTGGCGCCCACTGGTGAGTACAAAAACGCTAGCCCTCATTGCACGCTGCTGTCATATTCAACGACATGAAATTAGCGCATTATAACTACTAACAAAACCTTTAATTCTACAGAGCCTAACATAAAATCGCATTGTTATCTCACAACAAACAAATATAAACAAACAAATAAAAACACTATATACAAACAAATATAAATCTACACACGCATACGCATAGAAAGCCGTACCTTACCAAACCCTTCTCTAAACCTTCACGAAATAGGTTTAATTAAAAGAAATCGCCACGAACGAGGGCGTAAAGCACACCTAGTTAATACGGATAGGGAAGAATCAGGCCCTGGTGGGCCCTATTTACATCACTAATGGTACACGGAGTACAAAGGAATAGAGAGCTTATGAGATGATAAATGTTTTCGGCGTAAAACGTGTCAAAGCCTGCAGACAGGCGCGACATGACATTGCGGCAATTATTTTTTAGAAACTGTTTCGTGGATCAACTACGACTCAGATTGGTTTGGGATTTGCTTAATTCATTCTGCTGCGTTTCACATTTAGAGCAGGTTGACAAACAGACCAACGAGAGAACTGTTTGCCATCGTAAACTGTCAAAAACACCACAATTCGCCCTAAATTTTTACCAAGATTTTGTTTTGAATTTTGTTTTAAGTTAATGACATTGATTGTCACCGAGATAATATTGCGACTTAAATTTTAACGCTTTTTAAGTATAAAATTTTCATTATTAAAATATACCTCTAATAATGAGTAACGGTGCCAATGATGTAAAAGGTAAACCTTCGCTTCATAATATAATATGTCTTAAAACATTCTTGATCTTCATCAGAGTTACCAAAGGGAACATTGTGACGGTGGTCGATGGCGATGAATCAATCCTTTTTATTGCCATGTATCATTTTCTTGTGCACTTTGAAGACTTGCCTAATGAAAGATTCGAGTGCTTCGCGAGTGGAGTAGCACTCCATTTTTATTACTTACTCCATGTAAAATTCTACAAACAGCAGTGAACCGACTAGGATACAAAATGAGGGATGGATCAAATTGTTTATTCACACCACAACTCGCCTAAAGTGAATATTTTTGAGTACCTCCTTCTTTCGTCCGTTTTTGAGATGTAATCAATCTCTATTTGGGGTTTATTTACATATAGCCGAGGTTTACTTGATAAAGAAATATGCCAAGTGCGAGTCGGCTTCTCACACGAAAAGTTCGGTACTGTAACGCTGCAGGAATCTTGAATAAAGAAAATACTGCTTGAGATTTAAAAGATAATTATATTGAGCTCATGCGCCAAAGAACGCTTTTACAGTTCTCCTAAAAAGGACAAATTCCTAAGCATAATTCGAACCTATTATAATTCGTATTACTTTTTTAGTTAATTCTTCTAAAGCTTTTATAAATAAGTTGATGCATCCAAGGAGGAAGTATCCATAAACCGAATTAAAAACATGTTTTTTCTATGGAAGCCCCCTTAAATATTTATTTTTTAACTTTGTTTTTGAAGTGAAAACTTCTTTAGCGGCGTTGAGCACTTTTTCTGTAATGGGTATAAAATCTTAAACTCGCGTCAGGACACGTGACCTGATCGAAAAAGCGTAAGACGGACTCGCGTCAGGGTCACGTGATGCTGATCGAAAAAGCGTAAGATCGAGGGGAAGGGAGAGGAACTAGTATCTCCCACTCTTTCTACCGTGCCTGAGTGTGCTGCTCCGCTTAGGCGGCACAGGGCGCTTGCGCGAATGTCCGTCTGTGTTTATGTACAGCGTGCCACGCGTATCCAAGGATACGAAATTACGGAATTACGAAATTATGGATGAAAGTTGATTTTTCTAAGAGATAAAAATTAATGTAATATATAAATAAATAACGATATAATATTATGAATAATAACATGTAAATTGTCATATTTGTGTACGATAGCGCAATAAATAAACATTGTATTCTACCTCATAAATGATAGTATTTTTGTACTTATAATTAAACACAACGTTAATACTAAAGTTTTCACTTCTGCCGGCACTCCCGGAGTGCTACCGGTGTTTTTTTTTTCGTTTATGGCAACTGAGCCGGTTCCGACTATTCTGCCAGTGTCACTTTATTTTTTTTGTTAAAGCAGCAATAGAAATAGACCTATTACGGTTCTTGAGATACGGCCCGCTGATAGACAGACCGACGGACGGTTGGACGGTTGGACGGGCTGACAGACAGCGCAGGCTTGGTAATAGGGTTCGGGTACGTAACCCTAAAATAAATATCTATCAATCTTCTACCCTATCAGTGCAAAGATTGGCTTCTGAGGAAAGTTGCAGCGAAGCTGACTGCCCTAGATTGATGAGCAAAATATGTTCACTCGTGAATTCCTTTCGGGTAAAAATTCTGTCCATTTTCAAAGAATCTTTACTTCTTTTGTACTGCCTTTTTGTTTCACTATGTTTTAATATCATTAATCTCTATTATTATTCTCGTTTGTTGGCGACATTTTGGGAAGGCGTATGGCCATTATGTCCAGAGGACGTTTTTCAGTTGAAATTATTAATATCTATTACCAATGTCACGACATTTTGTTTGTTTATTTTGGTATGGATTCGCCTATCAACTGGTCATACAAAAGAATCTGCTTGAAAATTATGAAGAATGAAATGAAATGAATCGTAAAGTTTCTTCTAATAACCAAGTATATAAAAAAACCCAAGATGCACAGTCTCGAACAAATGCAACACTCGAAACTGTCGTCAAAAATTGACATGTATCAAGTGTCATGTGTGAATTGTGTGTAGTTATACTATAAACAATTTTTTTTTTGCAATTTCAACCTTGCACGGATCGCTTAAAGTTGTTTTTACAAAGCAGTGCAGTATGGTGGGTGATGCGCAATTTTTTTTTGCAAATTCAGCATTACACGGATCGCTTAAAGTTGTATTTTTTTTACAAAATAGTGCAGTATGGCGAGCGATGCGAGACTATTTGAAACTAGAGCACAATTATAAATTGTGCGCTTGTTTTTGCGGACGTTTTTGAGATGCTGATGCTGAGTGTGTATCTTGGGTTTTTTTATATATCAATGCCTACTATACTTAGAAGTTATTCCACAAATATCTCGACCCGTTATTTTCATGCAATTAATATTATCAAAGTAAACAAAACAATATTCGTTCGAAACCCGTTAGAGTGCCGAAGCGTGAAAGTCAGCCAAATAAGCTTGTAAAAATACAACTGCCTTATAAATTACTTTCACGAACAATGTACGAAAATAAATAAATAATTCATGTTAAACGTTCTTTTGAAGAAAAGGCAGCATTGTGAATGAAATAATTCGTTTTTGAACATAATCACACGTATGTTTTGCTCGTAGGGTTAGACAGTAAAAACTGGCCAAGTGCGAGTTGTACTCGCGCATGATGGGTTTCGTTCCATCGTACAAGATTAAATGCTATTTATTTTTATTATTTGATCTGTGAAAATTCCAACTGTGTACATATTACGGTTGATAGTACCAGGAAGGACATGGCGGGGCGCACGTTTTACTGACGCCACAATTTGGCTCGGCATAGGTCCGACTAGATCGAGGCAAACTCGACACGCGCTCGGTATTATGAATACCTTGTTTTTTGTATCGTGAAACGTTCGAACTCTTTCAACCTTATAATTTACACCCAAAGTGGTTCGAACTTTTTTCTATGGTTGCTAGCATAGAGGGCCACAATTTAGTATTTTTTTTTCAAAGTTTCGTCGCACGATCTAACATCCATATATGGGTAGGATACTCTTAAAGAAACAAAACATGTTAGCAACATGGTGCCCTAAAGTGTCACGTTGCCTAGATATTTGAGGATAATGTCGTCATCATGCCACAATGATTCTATGTCCTTATTTTTTAACTAAGTACCGTGTAACAGAGCATTTTTTTTGACGTGATAACGTCTTATAAATCGATTAACGCCGGCTGCACGCACAAAAAAGTGTCACGTTCCGCCTGAGCCGAGCGTGCAAGCGTGAGCGCGGAACAAGCGATAGAGAGGCACGATCGGCCTAAGCGTTCGGCTTGTTTGTTAAGAATTCATTTGTTTTCTTATGACGTTATCACGAAAATGATCGTCCGTAAAAGACAAACAATTTTTTAAAAAAGAACAGTTTGTAGATATTTTTTTCTTACGGCAAAAACAGTCAGGACTGTAGGATATTACATTAAAATGCAAAGGAATATGAATATGCATGCAAAGAATATGTGCCTTGTCACACAAGACTCTCATCTTTCTTTGGGACTCAAAGCTAACTCACGGCAATTTACGAACTAGTTTTCCGTATCAAGTAATAGTATATTCTGAAGGTGAAAAAAATGGCTTAGTGCGGGTCGGACTCGCGTGCAAAGGATTTCGAATGAATATAATTTTCGTAACACGATACTTTTACAATAGACTTTGTATACGTTTTCCTGTAATCTAAAGGTAATGAACTATTGTCTGCACTTTTTTTTTAATTTTTGGCTCAGTAATTTCGGAGATAAGAGTCGTATGGTCTTTTTTTATTTGTTTGTTTGTTTGAATTGAATAGGCTCCGAAAATACTGGACCGATTTGAAAAATTCTTTTAGCATTGAATGGCTACATTATCAGGGAGTAACATAGGCTATATATTATCCCCGTACTCCCACGGGAACGGACACTACGCGGGTGGGTCCGCATGACGTCCACTAGTCATGTAATATCTTAAATAACTTCAAAAATGTTTATTTGAAAATTATAAAAAATATATAATTAAAACACTCGCAAGCTCTTTCATTTGATAAGTCACAAGGCACAGTTTCAATGAGTTTTTTTTTAATTTTCTAGGTAGTAGCTTGCCTTTTTTATTCATTCCAAAAGTGTCTAATTGTGACTTGGTACCTATACAAAAATAAAAAATGTAATTCATCATCAAGAGATACGGTAGTTTAAAAACGTAGAAAATAAAATGAATACCTATTATATAAATTCGGCACACCAGAAATTTTTATTCTGAGTGAGCTTTAAGGTGTGCTCATTACGTTATAGCTACAAACATAACCAATGTTAGCGTAGCGTTACCAAGCGTGAGCGTTACCAAACGTGAGCGTTACCAAAAATGAGCGTTACCAAACATGAGCGTTACCAAACGTGAGCGTTACCAAACGTGAGCGTTACCAAACGTGAGCGTTACCAAACGGGAGTGACCCGTTGTGGAAGTCAGATAGGCGTTCGCTCCATGTTAAATACTGGTACTCAGCTGCATCCGGTTTGACTGGAAGCCGACCCCAATA
The DNA here is from genome assembly GCA_947578705.1 of Lacanobia wlatinum. Lineage (NCBI taxonomy): Eukaryota > Metazoa > Arthropoda > Insecta > Lepidoptera > Noctuidae > Lacanobia > Lacanobia wlatinum. The sequence continues at coordinate 25,002,371 of OX388027.1, read as the reverse complement.
TAGTAAGGAAAAGACACAGCAAATTGTTATGGTACCTACATAATATAACTCGGTATGTACTTAGCTAAAGCGGCAGTGGGCAGGGCACATTGCTCATAGAACAGATGGTCGATGGGGCCGAAAAGTTCTGGAGTGGCGACCGCGTACCGGAAGACGCAACGTTGGAAGGCCTCCCACAAGGTGGACCGATGACCTGGTGAAGGTCGCGGGTTCAAATTCATGGTCATTTTTCCAAATCTAACTAACTGGTAGTTTCAGAGATTAACGCCTTCATAAACTTATATATTACTAGAGAACTAACTACGAGAATAATCTCTTCAGAACATTGATATGTAAAAAAACCCAAGATGCACAGTCTCGAACAAATGCAACACTCGAAACTATCTTCAAAAACTGACATGTATCAAGTGTCATGTGTGAGTTGTGTGTAGTTTTACTGTAAACTATTTTTTTTTGCAAATTCAACCTTACACGGATCGCTTAAAGTTGTTTTTAACTAAGCAGTGCAATATGGCGAGCGATGCGAGACTGTTTCAAACTTGCGCATAATTATACATATTGCGCTTATTTTTTGCGGACGTTTTGGAGATGCTGAGTGTGTATCTTGGGTTTTTTATATATCAATGCTTCAGAATAATTATATAATAGTACAGAAAAGTCTCCCACGCCCTCCCCAAAGGTGGACCGATGACCTGGCAAAGGTCGCGGGTAGCCGATGGATGCGAGACGCGCAGGACCGGTCGTTGTGGCGACGCTTGGGGGAGGTATATGTCCAGCAGTGGACGTCTTTTGGCTGATATGATGATGATAATGAATATACTTAGGTATGTACATAGTTACATATGCATTTTATAAGAGAATGTAATAAAAAGTGAGAAATTCTTCGAAAATATGAGAAAAATTCTATAACAAGAATATAACAGCACTATTTCATGTGACAAATTTCTTATTACTTTTGCAATAAATCTGCTTCATACTTCCCCAGTACGTTTGCAAACTGCATATAATTCCAATCCTGGTAAAGTTATGTACGATACAGATTGATATGTAATACTTTTTAAGAGCGCTTTTCCGCAGCTAGTAAGCGTAGTTCAAATACCACGCTAGTTTATAACTCACTAGTTTCTGCCTACGACTTTAACTGTGAGTAGTTCAGAAATTGATCACCTGATTGTCTGATGAAAAAGATGAATCCGTGCTTCGGAAGGCACGTATAAGCCGGTAGTCCCAGCCGCCAAATGGCGGTCGTCAAATAAGCCATGTCAGAGGCCCTTGAGGCGGTTTAGAGACTCTGACACTGGGGTGTGTGGGGTCGTTGGACCTTGCTGCCCACAGAAGTTCAGAAATTATGAAAAACCGATCAATAGCGAGTCGGACTCTCACACGGACGGTTCCGTATCATAAACCAAAAATCACGTGTCTTGTATGGGAGCCCACTTTAATTTTTAATTGTATTTAATTTTTATTATTTGTCATTGTAGAGGCCATAGAAATACACACTCGGTGACGAATAAGTGTTTCCCTATAACGGTTCTTGAGTTACAGCCCTCTGACAGATAGACGGACGGATAGATGGACGGATGGACGGACGAGCGGACAACAGAAGCTTAGTAATAGACTGCCGTTGGTTGCCCTTTGGGTACGGACCCCTAAAAACCAACCAACCTGAGACAAATTGTGTGCTGAGTTGCATTAAAATCCGTTTTTCTGTTGAGTTGCGACTGATAAACAAACATCCAGACCTTTACTTTTCTATTAGTACTTCAATATTAGTAGGGAGAAATTCTGTATACACTATTTCCGAGAAAATTTATTCGAAGCAGTTTATTAAGGTTTTCTCAGAACTGCTGCAGTCTTTCGGGAAAAGCAGATTTTCCTATGACGCAGGTCTAAAGTTCGATGTTAGTACAGAATAGCCTTCTATGAACTAAGAGAGCTTATTCTATGATGCATTGCATAATAAAGACCAAAAATTTAATTCATAACCTGGGATATTTTAATTCCTTAGGCTCTAGAGTTAGTAACAATTTCTATCAACTATAGTCAAAAAATGAAATTTTAATTGAATAGGCTCTAGAGTGAGTAGCAATTTTTAACAGCTATAGTCAAAAGTTGACGTTTTAATTCCTTAGGCTCTGCAGTTAGTAACAATTTCTATCAGCTATAGTCAAAATTTGAAATTTTAATTCCTTAGGCTCAAGAGTTAGTAACAATTTTTAACAGCTATCGTTAAAAGTTAAAAACTTAATTCCTTAGGCTCTAGAGTTAGTAACAATTTCTATCAGCTATAGTCAAAAGTTGAAATTTTAATTCCTTTGGCTCTAGAGTTAGTAACAATTTCTGTCAGGTATAGTAAAAAGTTGAAATTTTA